>CM057776.1:5054483-6475316 GCA_030064435.1 Trapa incisa
GGAAGTATAGGTTGAAGAAGCGTCATGCAAGGTTGGTGGTTTTCATCAAGACTTTTCCATATGTGATCGAGTATAGACGAGGTATGAAATATATAGTTATTGATGCACTATCACGAAGGCATGTCTTTCTTACAACCATTGATACTAAATTGCTTAATTTTTCTTGGAATACTGTGTTGGTTACAAAACTTCTATTTTCAACTGCATGTTTACCACATATTGTGTTTGCATATAATCGTTATATTTATTCAGTAACTAAGTTATCACCAATGGAGATTATCCATGATTTTAATCCATTGGATAGAAAACAGCAGACTCAAGAAAATATTAATCTTTACAACAAGAGTTTCATGAAAGTTGTTTTTGATCCAGGGATTTGGGTTAGTTTACATATGAGGAATGAATGGTTTATGAATAGAAAACTATCAAAATTTCTTAGATTAGAGGGATTATTTAAGGTGTTAAAACTCGATAGTAATAATTATAACAGGAAGTTATCTGGCAAATATATTGTTAGTAATAGCATATATATTTATAAGTTAATGTCTTTTGATGTAGGTGATGAAGGAAAAGAAGATTTGAGGACAAATCATTTTCAAGAGGGGGAGAATGATGTGAATCTGACAAAAGAGTTTACAAATTCACAAGTCCAATCAACCGAACGTGGAATGGAGCTAAACACTTTGTCACCAAATGGGATGAATGATTATTTGAGACTTCAAGAGGGCCCAATCACAAGGTCAAGGGCTAAAAGATTCGAAGAAGCTTTATATGGGCTGATTAAAGAGATTGCTGAATATTCAAATAGAAGTCCAAAATGAAGAGCCCAAGAGAAAGTCCAGATTTAATTAATAAGGAGATAAGGTTCGCATCACAAACTTTTTGGTTTTCACCTCGAAGACTTTTAACAATATTTATGGTATTCTTATGAAAGAAAGATTAGGAAAAAACTTTTGGATTGCTGAATCACAAACGAGATAAAATATATAAAAAAAGCAACGGAGCCATCATAGTATTTTTTAACTATACTGAAAGGAAGGATGGTAATTGGATCATTTGTCGATCCGGATCTGAGAAAATGAATCTTATCTATATATATTTCTCTTTCTTTGAAGATCGAAGCGAATTCCATTGTGGAGCCGTATGCAATGTGCAAAAGATGCCTATGCCTGTACGGTTGCTCAATTCTATCTTTTTTTTTTTAATTCTTTATCTCTTATTCTCGCCTCATCATACGAGATAGATTAACCTTTTGTTTGTTATCCAAACGGGGTAAGACTTATCAAGCATACATTGATTGTCGAGTTATTGACAGTACCCAGGTATATTTTCGATACTCTAATCCTTATTTAGATCATATGTTAGACGATTTGTATGGATCTTATTTGATTGCAAAAATAAATTTTAAAAGTGAATATAATAAATTTCGAATTAAAGATAAATATAAATTGAAAAATGCATTAAAGACAACCTGGTTTATATGATTGGTTGATTATGATATTTTGTTTGAATAATGCAACTTATACTTCTATTAGGATAGTGAATTATTTGTTAAATAATTTTATTGAAAAATTGGTTGATATATATTTTGATTATATAATAATATCTAATTATATATCTAATATGTCCTCATATGAACATGAAATATATTTAAAAGTGGCCTTAAATATTTTTAGGAAATATATATATGGTATTAATAATCTTATATTTGCTCAATATGTTACTATTTCTAAATGGATTGAAATTAAAAAGGAAATTAAAGCAACTCAAGGTTGGTCAATATCTTATTTGGTAAGTGAGATGAGAAGTTTTCTTAGATTAACTTACTTTTATATAGATTATGTTTCTAAATTTAATAGTTGTCATTTAACTCTCACTATGTTTTTAGAAAAGAATATTTTATTTAAATTATGTGATGTGCAAGAAAATATATTCAAATATTTAGGGGATAAACTAAGTAGTTTCCTTTTTATTGCATTACCTAACTTTGTTAAATTATTTAAACTTAATTGTGAAGTATCAAAAATAGGCAGTTTAGATATATTGAAATTATATTTTAGTGAAAAGTTGAGCAAAGTAGCATTCAACTATCATACTTATGATAATGAGATATTTATGTTTTCTCAACCTCTACAAATATGGCAGCTAAGGCAAAAAGAATCTATTATTCACATGAATCATGTATTTGATTTGCATATTAAGAGGAAGTATAGGTTGAAGAAGCGTCATGCAAGGTTGGTGGTTTTCATCAAGACTTTTCCATATGTGATCGAGTATAGACGAGGTATGAAATATATAGTTATTGATGCACTATCACGAAGGCATGTCTTTCTTACAACCATTGATACTAAATTGCTTAATTTTTCTTGGAATACTGTGTTGGTTACAAAACTTCTATTTTCAACTGCATGTTTACCACATATTGTGTTTGCATATAATCGTTATATTTATTCAGTAACTAAGTTATCACCAATGGAGATTATCCATGATTTTAATCCATTGGATAGAAAACAGCAGACTCAAGAAAATATTAATCTTTACAACAAGAGTTTCATGAAAGTTGTTTTTGATCCAGGGATTTGGGTTAGTTTACATATGAGGAATGAATGGTTTATGAATAGAAAACTATCAAAATTTCTTAGATTAGAGGGATTATTTAAGGTGTTAAAACTCGATAGTAATAATTATAACAGGAAGTTATCTGGCAAATATATTGTTAGTAATAGCATATATATTTATAAGTTAATGTCTTTTGATGTAGGTGATGAAGGAAAAGAAGATTTGAGGACAAATCATTTTCAAGAGGGGGAGAATGATGTGAATCTGACAAAAGAGTTTACAAATTCACAAGTCCAATCAACCGAACGTGGAATGGAGCTAAACACTTTGTCACCAAATGGGATGAATGATTATTTGAGACTTCAAGAGGGCCCAATCACAAGGTCAAGGGCTAAAAGATTCGAAGAAGCTTTATATGGGCTGATTAAAGAGATTGCTGAATATTCAAATAGAAGTCCAAAATGAAGAGCCCAAGAGAAAGTCCAGATTTAATTAATAAGGAGATAAGGTTCGCATCACAAACTTTTTGGTTTTCACCTCGAAGACTTTTAACAATATTTATGGTATTCTTATGAAAGAAAGATTAGGAAAAAACTTTTGGATTGCTGAATCACAAACGAGATAAAATATATAAAAAAAGCAACGGAGCCATCATAGTATTTTTTAACTATACTGAAAGGAAGGATGGTAATTGGATCATTTGTCGATCCGGATCTGAGAAAATGAATCTTATCTATATATATTTCTCTTTCTTTGAAGATCGAAGCGAATTCCATTGTGGAGCCGTATGCAATGTGCAAAAGATGCCTATGCCTGTACGGTTGCTCAATTCTATCTTTTTTTTTTTAATTCTTTATCTCTTATTCTCGCCTCATCATACGAGATAGATTAACCTTTTGTTTGTTATCCAAACGGGGTAAGACTTATCAAGCATACATTGATTGTCGAGTTATTGACAGTACCCAGGTATATTTTCGATACTCTAATCCTTATTTAGATCATATGTTAGACGATTTGTATGGATCTTATTTGATTGCAAAAATAAATTTTAAAAGTGAATATAATAAATTTCGAATTAAAGATAAATATAAATTGAAAAATGCATTAAAGACAACCTGGTTTATATGATTGGTTGATTATGATATTTTGTTTGAATAATGCAACTTATACTTCTATTAGGATAGTGAATTATTTGTTAAATAATTTTATTGAAAAATTGGTTGATATATATTTTGATTATATAATAATATCTAATTATATATCTAATATGTCCTCATATGAACATGAAATATATTTAAAAGTGGCCTTAAATATTTTTAGGAAATATATATATGGTATTAATAATCTTATATTTGCTCAATATGTTACTATTTCTAAATGGATTGAAATTAAAAAGGAAATTAAAGCAACTCAAGGTTGGTCAATATCTTATTTGGTAAGTGAGATGAGAAGTTTTCTTAGATTAACTTACTTTTATATAGATTATGTTTCTAAATTTAATAGTTGTCATTTAACTCTCACTATGTTTTTAGAAAAGAATATTTTATTTAAATTATGTGATGTGCAAGAAAATATATTCAAATATTTAGGGGATAAACTAAGTAGTTTCCTTTTTATTGCATTACCTAACTTTGTTAAATTATTTAAACTTAATTGTGAAGTATCAAAAATAGGCAGTTTAGATATATTGAAATTATATTTTAGTGAAAAGTTGAGCAAAGTAGCATTCAACTATCATACTTATGATAATGAGATATTTATGTTTTCTCAACCTCTACAAATATGGCAGCTAAGGCAAAAAGAATCTATTATTCACATGAATCATGTATTTGATTTGCATATTAAGAGGAAGTATAGGTTGAAGAAGCGTCATGCAAGGTTGGTGGTTTTCATCAAGACTTTTCCATATGTGATCGAGTATAGACGAGGTATGAAATATATAGTTATTGATGCACTATCACGAAGGCATGTCTTTCTTACAACCATTGATACTAAATTGCTTAATTTTTCTTGGAATACTGTGTTGGTTACAAAACTTCTATTTTCAACTGCATGTTTACCACATATTGTGTTTGCATATAATCGTTATATTTATTCAGTAACTAAGTTATCACCAATGGAGATTATCCATGATTTTAATCCATTGGATAGAAAACAGCAGACTCAAGAAAATATTAATCTTTACAACAAGAGTTTCATGAAAGTTGTTTTTGATCCAGGGATTTGGGTTAGTTTACATATGAGGAATGAATGGTTTATGAATAGAAAACTATCAAAATTTCTTAGATTAGAGGGATTATTTAAGGTGTTAAAACTCGATAGTAATAATTATAACAGGAAGTTATCTGGCAAATATATTGTTAGTAATAGCATATATATTTATAAGTTAATGTCTTTTGATGTAGGTGATGAAGGAAAAGAAGATTTGAGGACAAATCATTTTCAAGAGGGGGAGAATGATGTGAATCTGACAAAAGAGTTTACAAATTCACAAGTCCAATCAACCGAACGTGGAATGGAGCTAAACACTTTGTCACCAAATGGGATGAATGATTATTTGAGACTTCAAGAGGGCCCAATCACAAGGTCAAGGGCTAAAAGATTCGAAGAAGCTTTATATGGGCTGATTAAAGAGATTGCTGAATATTCAAATAGAAGTCCAAAATGAAGAGCCCAAGAGAAAGTCCAGATTTAATTAATAAGGAGATAAGGTTCGCATCACAAACTTTTTGGTTTTCACCTCGAAGACTTTTAACAATATTTATGGTATTCTTATGAAAGAAAGATTAGGAAAAAACTTTTGGATTGCTGAATCACAAACGAGATAAAATATATAAAAAAAGCAACGGAGCCATCATAGTATTTTTTAACTATACTGAAAGGAAGGATGGTAATTGGATCATTTGTCGATCCGGATCTGAGAAAATGAATCTTATCTATATATATTTCTCTTTCTTTGAAGATCGAAGCGAATTCCATTGTGGAGCCGTATGCAATGTGCAAAAGATGCCTATGCCTGTACGGTTGCTCAATTCTATCTTTTTTTTTTTAATTCTTTATCTCTTATTCTCGCCTCATCATACGAGATAGATTAACCTTTTGTTTGTTATCCAAACGGGGTAAGACTTATCAAGCATACATTGATTGTCGAGTTATTGACAGTACCCAGGTATATTTTCGATACTCTAATCCTTATTTAGATCATATGTTAGACGATTTGTATGGATCTTATTTGATTGCAAAAATAAATTTTAAAAGTGAATATAATAAATTTCGAATTAAAGATAAATATAAATTGAAAAATGCATTAAAGACAACCTGGTTTATATGATTGGTTGATTATGATATTTTGTTTGAATAATGCAACTTATACTTCTATTAGGATAGTGAATTATTTGTTAAATAATTTTATTGAAAAATTGGTTGATATATATTTTGATTATATAATAATATCTAATTATATATCTAATATGTCCTCATATGAACATGAAATATATTTAAAAGTGGCCTTAAATATTTTTAGGAAATATATATATGGTATTAATAATCTTATATTTGCTCAATATGTTACTATTTCTAAATGGATTGAAATTAAAAAGGAAATTAAAGCAACTCAAGGTTGGTCAATATCTTATTTGGTAAGTGAGATGAGAAGTTTTCTTAGATTAACTTACTTTTATATAGATTATGTTTCTAAATTTAATAGTTGTCATTTAACTCTCACTATGTTTTTAGAAAAGAATATTTTATTTAAATTATGTGATGTGCAAGAAAATATATTCAAATATTTAGGGGATAAACTAAGTAGTTTCCTTTTTATTGCATTACCTAACTTTGTTAAATTATTTAAACTTAATTGTGAAGTATCAAAAATAGGCAGTTTAGATATATTGAAATTATATTTTAGTGAAAAGTTGAGCAAAGTAGCATTCAACTATCATACTTATGATAATGAGATATTTATGTTTTCTCAACCTCTACAAATATGGCAGCTAAGGCAAAAAGAATCTATTATTCACATGAATCATGTATTTGATTTGCATATTAAGAGGAAGTATAGGTTGAAGAAGCGTCATGCAAGGTTGGTGGTTTTCATCAAGACTTTTCCATATGTGATCGAGTATAGACGAGGTATGAAATATATAGTTATTGATGCACTATCACGAAGGCATGTCTTTCTTACAACCATTGATACTAAATTGCTTAATTTTTCTTGGAATACTGTGTTGGTTACAAAACTTCTATTTTCAACTGCATGTTTACCACATATTGTGTTTGCATATAATCGTTATATTTATTCAGTAACTAAGTTATCACCAATGGAGATTATCCATGATTTTAATCCATTGGATAGAAAACAGCAGACTCAAGAAAATATTAATCTTTACAACAAGAGTTTCATGAAAGTTGTTTTTGATCCAGGGATTTGGGTTAGTTTACATATGAGGAATGAATGGTTTATGAATAGAAAACTATCAAAATTTCTTAGATTAGAGGGATTATTTAAGGTGTTAAAACTCGATAGTAATAATTATAACAGGAAGTTATCTGGCAAATATATTGTTAGTAAATAGCATATATATTTATAAGTTAATGTCTTTTGATGTAGGTGATGAAGGAAAAGAAGATTTGAGGACAAATCATTTTCAAGAGGGGGAGAATGATGTGAATCTGACAAAAGAGTTTACAAATTCACAAGTCCAATCAACCGAACGTGGAATGGAGCTAAACACTTTGTCACCAAATGGGATGAATGATTATTTGAGACTTCAAGAGGGCCCAATCACAAGGTCAAGGGCTAAAAGATTCGAAGAAGCTTTATATGGGCTGATTAAAGAGATTGCTGAATATTCAAATAGAAGTCCAAAATGAAGAGCCCAAGAGAAAGTCCAGATTTAATTAATAAGGAGATAAGGTTCGCATCACAAACTTTTTGGTTTTCACCTCGAAGACTTTTAACAATATTTATGGTATTCTTATGAAAGAAAGATTAGGAAAAAACTTTTGGATTGCTGAATCACAAACGAGATAAAATATATAAAAAAAGCAACGGAGCCATCATAGTATTTTTTAACTATACTGAAAGGAAGGATGGTAATTGGATCATTTGTCGATCCGGATCTGAGAAAATGAATCTTATCTATATATATTTCTCTTTCTTTGAAGATCGAAGCGAATTCCATTGTGGAGCCGTATGCAATGTGCAAAAGATGCCTATGCCTGTACGGTTGCTCAATTCTATCTTTTTTTTTTTAATTCTTTATCTCTTATTCTCGCCTCATCATACGAGATAGATTAACCTTTTGTTTGTTATCCAAACGGGGTAAGACTTATCAAGCATACATTGATTGTCGAGTTATTGACAGTACCCAGGTATATTTTCGATACTCTAATCCTTATTTAGATCATATGTTAGACGATTTGTATGGATCTTATTTGATTGCAAAAATAAATTTTAAAAGTGAATATAATAAATTTCGAATTAAAGATAAATATAAATTGAAAAATGCATTAAAGACAACCTGGTTTATATGATTGGTTGATTATGATATTTTGTTTGAATAATGCAACTTATACTTCTATTAGGATAGTGAATTATTTGTTAAATAATTTTATTGAAAAATTGGTTGATATATATTTTGATTATATAATAATATCTAATTATATATCTAATATGTCCTCATATGAACATGAAATATATTTAAAAGTGGCCTTAAATATTTTTAGGAAATATATATATGGTATTAATAATCTTATATTTGCTCAATATGTTACTATTTCTAAATGGATTGAAATTAAAAAGGAAATTAAAGCAACTCAAGGTTGGTCAATATCTTATTTGGTAAGTGAGATGAGAAGTTTTCTTAGATTAACTTACTTTTATATAGATTATGTTTCTAAATTTAATAGTTGTCATTTAACTCTCACTATGTTTTTAGAAAAGAATATTTTATTTAAATTATGTGATGTGCAAGAAAATATATTCAAATATTTAGGGGATAAACTAAGTAGTTTCCTTTTTATTGCATTACCTAACTTTGTTAAATTATTTAAACTTAATTGTGAAGTATCAAAAATAGGCAGTTTAGATATATTGAAATTATATTTTAGTGAAAAGTTGAGCAAAGTAGCATTCAACTATCATACTTATGATAATGAGATATTTATGTTTTCTCAACCTCTACAAATATGGCAGCTAAGGCAAAAAGAATCTATTATTCACATGAATCATGTATTTGATTTGCATATTAAGAGGAAGTATAGGTTGAAGAAGCGTCATGCAAGGTTGGTGGTTTTCATCAAGACTTTTCCATATGTGATCGAGTATAGACGAGGTATGAAATATATAGTTATTGATGCACTATCACGAAGGCATGTCTTTCTTACAACCATTGATACTAAATTGCTTAATTTTTCTTGGAATACTGTGTTGGTTACAAAACTTCTATTTTCAACTGCATGTTTACCACATATTGTGTTTGCATATAATCGTTATATTTATTCAGTAACTAAGTTATCACCAATGGAGATTATCCATGATTTTAATCCATTGGATAGAAAACAGCAGACTCAAGAAAATATTAATCTTTACAACAAGAGTTTCATGAAAGTTGTTTTTGATCCAGGGATTTGGGTTAGTTTACATATGAGGAATGAATGGTTTATGAATAGAAAACTATCAAAATTTCTTAGATTAGAGGGATTATTTAAGGTGTTAAAACTCGATAGTAATAATTATAACAGGAAGTTATCTGGCAAATATATTGTTAGTAAATAGCATATATATTTATAAGTTAATGTCTTTTGATGTAGGTGATGAAGGAAAAGAAGATTTGAGGACAAATCATTTTCAAGAGGGGGAGAATGATGTGAATCTGACAAAAGAGTTTACAAATTCACAAGTCCAATCAACCGAACGTGGAATGGAGCTAAACACTTTGTCACCAAATGGGATGAATGATTATTTGAGACTTCAAGAGGGCCCAATCACAAGGTCAAGGGCTAAAAGATTCGAAGAAGCTTTATATGGGCTGATTAAAGAGATTGCTGAATATTCAAATAGAAGTCCAAAATGAAGAGCCCAAGAGAAAGTCCAGATTTAATTAATAAGGAGATAAGGTTCGCATCACAAACTTTTTGGTTTTCACCTCGAAGACTTTTAACAATATTTATGGTATTCTTATGAAAGAAAGATTAGGAAAAAACTTTTGGATTGCTGAATCACAAACGAGATAAAATATATAAAAAAAGCAACGGAGCCATCATAGTATTTTTTAACTATACTGAAAGGAAGGATGGTAATTGGATCATTTGTCGATCCGGATCTGAGAAAATGAATCTTATCTATATATATTTCTCTTTCTTTGAAGATCGAAGCGAATTCCATTGTGGAGCCGTATGCAATGTGCAAAAGATGCCTATGCCTGTACGGTTGCTCAATTCTATCTTTTTTTTTTTAATTCTTTATCTCTTATTCTCGCCTCATCATACGAGATAGATTAACCTTTTGTTTGTTATCCAAACGGGGTAAGACTTATCAAGCATACATTGATTGTCGAGTTATTGACAGTACCCAGGTATATTTTCGATACTCTAATCCTTATTTAGATCATATGTTAGACGATTTGTATGGATCTTATTTGATTGCAAAAATAAATTTTAAAAGTGAATATAATAAATTTCGAATTAAAGATAAATATAAATTGAAAAATGCATTAAAGACAACCTGGTTTATATGATTGGTTGATTATGATATTTTGTTTGAATAATGCAACTTATACTTCTATTAGGATAGTGAATTATTTGTTAAATAATTTTATTGAAAAATTGGTTGATATATATTTTGATTATATAATAATATCTAATTATATATCTAATATGTCCTCATATGAACATGAAATATATTTAAAAGTGGCCTTAAATATTTTTAGGAAATATATATATGGTATTAATAATCTTATATTTGCTCAATATGTTACTATTTCTAAATGGATTGAAATTAAAAAGGAAATTAAAGCAACTCAAGGTTGGTCAATATCTTATTTGGTAAGTGAGATGAGAAGTTTTCTTAGATTAACTTACTTTTATATAGATTATGTTTCTAAATTTAATAGTTGTCATTTAACTCTCACTATGTTTTTAGAAAAGAATATTTTATTTAAATTATGTGATGTGCAAGAAAATATATTCAAATATTTAGGGGATAAACTAAGTAGTTTCCTTTTTATTGCATTACCTAACTTTGTTAAATTATTTAAACTTAATTGTGAAGTATCAAAAATAGGCAGTTTAGATATATTGAAATTATATTTTAGTGAAAAGTTGAGCAAAGTAGCATTCAACTATCATACTTATGATAATGAGATATTTATGTTTTCTCAACCTCTACAAATATGGCAGCTAAGGCAAAAAGAATCTATTATTCACATGAATCATGTATTTGATTTGCATATTAAGAGGAAGTATAGGTTGAAGAAGCGTCATGCAAGGTTGGTGGTTTTCATCAAGACTTTTCCATATGTGATCGAGTATAGACGAGGTATGAAATATATAGTTATTGATGCACTATCACGAAGGCATGTCTTTCTTACAACCATTGATACTAAATTGCTTAATTTTTCTTGGAATACTGTGTTGGTTACAAAACTTCTATTTTCAACTGCATGTTTACCACATATTGTGTTTGCATATAATCGTTATATTTATTCAGTAACTAAGTTATCACCAATGGAGATTATCCATGATTTTAATCCATTGGATAGAAAACAGCAGACTCAAGAAAATATTAATCTTTACAACAAGAGTTTCATGAAAGTTGTTTTTGATCCAGGGATTTGGGTTAGTTTACATATGAGGAATGAATGGTTTATGAATAGAAAACTATCAAAATTTCTTAGATTAGAGGGATTATTTAAGGTGTTAAAACTCGATAGTAATAATTATAACAGGAAGTTATCTGGCAAATATATTGTTAGTAATAGCATATATATTTATAAGTTAATGTCTTTTGATGTAGGTGATGAAGGAAAAGAAGATTTGAGGACAAATCATTTTCAAGAGGGGGAGAATGATGTGAATCTGACAAAAGAGTTTACAAATTCACAAGTCCAATCAACCGAACGTGGAATGGAGCTAAACACTTTGTCACCAAATGGGATGAATGATTATTTGAGACTTCAAGAGGGCCCAATCACAAGGTCAAGGGCTAAAAGATTCGAAGAAGCTTTATATGGGCTGATTAAAGAGATTGCTGAATATTCAAATAGAAGTCCAAAATGAAGAGCCCAAGAGAAAGTCCAGATTTAATTAATAAGGAGATAAGGTTCGCATCACAAACTTTTTGGTTTTCACCTCGAAGACTTTTAACAATATTTATGGTATTCTTATGAAAGAAAGATTAGGAAAAAACTTTTGGATTGCTGAATCACAAACGAGATAAAATATATAAAAAAAGCAACGGAGCCATCATAGTATTTTTTAACTATACTGAAAGGAAGGATGGTAATTGGATCATTTGTCGATCCGGATCTGAGAAAATGAATCTTATCTATATATATTTCTCTTTCTTTGAAGATCGAAGCGAATTCCATTGTGGAGCCGTATGCAATGTGCAAAAGATGCCTATGCCTGTACGGTTGCTCAATTCTATCTTTTTTTTTTAATTCTTTATCTCTTATTCTCGCCTCATCATACGAGATAGATTAACCTTTTGTTTGTTATCCAAACGGGGTAAGACTTATCAAGCATACATTGATTGTCGAGTTATTGACAGTACCCAGGTATATTTTCGATACTCTAATCCTTATTTAGATCATATGTTAGACGATTTGTATGGATCTTATTTGATTGCAAAAATAAATTTTAAAAGTGAATATAATAAATTTCGAATTAAAGATAAATATAAATTGAAAAATGCATTAAAGACAACCTGGTTTATATGATTGGTTGATTATGATATTTTGTTTGAATAATGCAACTTATACTTCTATTAGGATAGTGAATTATTTGTTAAATAATTTTATTGAAAAATTGGTTGATATATATTTTGATTATATAATAATATCTAATTATATATCTAATATGTCCTCATATGAACATGAAATATATTTAAAAGTGGCCTTAAATATTTTTAGGAAATATATATATGGTATTAATAATCTTATATTTGCTCAATATGTTACTATTTCTAAATGGATTGAAATTAAAAAGGAAATTAAAGCAACTCAAGGTTGGTCAATATCTTATTTGGTAAGTGAGATGAGAAGTTTTCTTAGATTAACTTACTTTTATATAGATTATGTTTCTAAATTTAATAGTTGTCATTTAACTCTCACTATGTTTTTAGAAAAGAATATTTTATTTAAATTATGTGATGTGCAAGAAAATATATTCAAATATTTAGGGGATAAACTAAGTAGTTTCCTTTTTATTGCATTACCTAACTTTGTTAAATTATTTAAACTTAATTGTGAAGTATCAAAAATAGGCAGTTTAGATATATTGAAATTATATTTTAGTGAAAAGTTGAGCAAAGTAGCATTCAACTATCATACTTATGATAATGAGATATTTATGTTTTCTCAACCTCTACAAATATGGCAGCTAAGGCAAAAAGAATCTATTATTCACATGAATCATGTATTTGATTTGCATATTAAGAGGAAGTATAGGTTGAAGAAGCGTCATGCAAGGTTGGTGGTTTTCATCAAGACTTTTCCATATGTGATCGAGTATAGACGAGGTATGAAATATATAGTTATTGATGCACTATCACGAAGGCATGTCTTTCTTACAACCATTGATACTAAATTGCTTAATTTTTCTTGGAATACTGTGTTGGTTACAAAACTTCTATTTTCAACTGCATGTTTACCACATATTGTGTTTGCATATAATCGTTATATTTATTCAGTAACTAAGTTATCACCAATGGAGATTATCCATGATTTTAATCCATTGGATAGAAAACAGCAGACTCAAGAAAATATTAATCTTTACAACAAGAGTTTCATGAAAGTTGTTTTTGATCCAGGGATTTGGGTTAGTTTACATATGAGGAATGAATGGTTTATGAATAGAAAACTATCAAAATTTCTTAGATTAGAGGGATTATTTAAGGTGTTAAAACTCGATAGTAATAATTATAACAGGAAGTTATCTGGCAAATATATTGTTAGTAATAGCATATATATTTATAAGTTAATGTCTTTTGATGTAGGTGATGAAGGAAAAGAAGATTTGAGGACAAATCATTTTCAAGAGGGGGAGAATGATGTGAATCTGACAAAAGAGTTTACAAATTCACAAGTCCAATCAACCGAACGTGGAATGGAGCTAAACACTTTGTCACCAAATGGGATGAATGATTATTTGAGACTTCAAGAGGGCCCAATCACAAGGTCAAGGGCTAAAAGATTCGAAGAAGCTTTATATGGGCTGATTAAAGAGATTGCTGAATATTCAAATAGAAGTCCAAAATGAAGAGCCCAAGAGAAAGTCCAGATTTAATTAATAAGGAGATAAGGTTCGCATCACAAACTTTTTGGTTTTCACCTCGAAGACTTTTAACAATATTTATGGTATTCTTATGAAAGAAAGATTAGGAAAAAACTTTTGGATTGCTGAATCACAAACGAGATAAAATATATAAAAAAAGCAACGGAGCCATCATAGTATTTTTTAACTATACTGAAAGGAAGGATGGTAATTGGATCATTTGTCGATCCGGATCTGAGAAAATGAATCTTATCTATATATATTTCTCTTTCTTTGAAGATCGAAGCGAATTCCATTGTGGAGCCGTATGCAATGTGCAAAAGATGCCTATGCCTGTACGGTTGCTCAATTCTATCTTTTTTTTTTAATTCTTTATCTCTTATTCTCGCCTCATCATACGAGATAGATTAACCTTTTGTTTGTTATCCAAACGGGGTAAGACTTATCAAGCATACATTGATTGTCGAGTTATTGACAGTACCCAGGTATATTTTCGATACTCTAATCCTTATTTAGATCATATGTTAGACGATTTGTATGGATCTTATTTGATTGCAAAAATAAATTTTAAAAGTGAATATAATAAATTTCGAATTAAAGATAAATATAAATTGAAAAATGCATTAAAGACAACCTGGTTTATATGATTGGTTGATTATGATATTTTGTTTGAATAATGCAACTTATACTTCTATTAGGATAGTGAATTATTTGTTAAATAATTTTATTGAAAAATTGGTTGATATATATTTTGATTATATAATAATATCTAATTATATATCTAATATGTCCTCATATGAACATGAAATATATTTAAAAGTGGCCTTAAATATTTTTAGGAAATATATATATGGTATTAATAATCTTATATTTGCTCAATATGTTACTATTTCTAAATGGATTGAAATTAAAAAGGAAATTAAAGCAACTCAAGGTTGGTCAATAACTTATTTGGTAAGTGAGATGAGAAGTTTTCTTAGATTAACTTACTTTTATATAGATTATGTTTCTAAATTTAATAGTTGTCATTTAACTCTCACTATGTTTTTAGAAAAGAATATTTTATTTAAATTATGTGATGTGCAAGAAAATATATTCAAATATTTAGGGGATAAACTAAGTAGTTTCCTTTTTATTGCATTACCTAACTTTGTTAAATTATTTAAACTTAATTGTGAAGTATCAAAAATAGGCAGTTTAGATATATTGAAATTATATTTTAGTGAAAAGTTGAGCAAAGTAGCATTCAACTATCATACTTATGATAATGAGATATTTATGTTTTCTCAACCTCTACAAATATGGCAGCTAAGGCAAAAAGAATCTATTATTCACATGAATCATGTATTTGATTTGCATATTAAGAGGAAGTATAGGTTGAAGAAGCGTCATGCAAGGTTGGTGGTTTTCATCAAGACTTTTCCATATGTGATCGAGTATAGACGAGGTATGAAATATATAGTTATTGATGCACTATCACGAAGGCATGTCTTTCTTACAACCATTGATACTAAATTGCTTAATTTTTCTTGGAATACTGTGTTGGTTACAAAACTTCTATTTTCAACTGCATGTTTACCACATATTGTGTTTGCATATAATCGTTATATTTATTCAGTAACTAAGTTATCACCAATGGAGATTATCCATGATTTTAATCCATTGGATAGAAAACAGCAGACTCAAGAAAATATTAATCTTTACAACAAGAGTTTCATGAAAGTTGTTTTTGATCCAGGGATTTGGGTTAGTTTACATATGAGGAATGAATGGTTTATGAATAGAAAACTATCAAAATTTCTTAGATTAGAGGGATTATTTAAGGTGTTAAAACTCGATAGTAATAATTATAACAGGAAGTTATCTGGCAAATATATTGTTAGTAATAGCATATATATTTATAAGTTAATGTCTTTTGATGTAGGTGATGAAGGAAAAGAAGATTTGAGGACAAATCATTTTCAAGAGGGGGAGAATGATGTGAATCTGACAAAAGAGTTTACAAATTCACAAGTCCAATCAACCGAACGTGGAATGGAGCTAAACACTTTGTCACCAAATGGGATGAATGATTATTTGAGACTTCAAGAGGGCCCAATCACAAGGTCAAGGGCTAAAAGATTCGAAGAAGCTTTATATGGGCTGATTAAAGAGATTGCTGAATATTCAAATAGAAGTCCAAAATGAAGAGCCCAAGAGAAAGTCCAGATTTAATTAATAAGGAGATAAGGTTCGCATCACAAACTTTTTGGTTTTCACCTCGAAGACTTTTAACAATATTTATGGTATTCTTATGAAAGAAAGATTAGGAAAAAACTTTTGGATTGCTGAATCACAAACGAGATAAAATATATAAAAAAAGCAACGGAGCCATCATAGTATTTTTTAACTATACTGAAAGGAAGGATGGTAATTGGATCATTTGTCGATCCGGATCTGAGAAAATGAATCTTATCTATATATATTTCTCTTTCTTTGAAGATCGAAGCGAATTCCATTGTGGAGCCGTATGCAATGTGCAAAAGATGCCTATGCCTGTACGGTTGCTCAATTCTATCTTTTTTTTTTAATTCTTTATCTCTTATTCTCGCCTCATCATACGAGATAGATTAACCTTTTGTTTGTTATCCAAACGGGGTAAGACTTATCAAGCATACATTGATTGTCGAGTTATTGACAGTACCCAGGTATATTTTCGATACTCTAATCCTTATTTAGATCATATGTTAGACGATTTGTATGGATCTTATTTGATTGCAAAAATAAATTTTAAAAGTGAATATAATAAATTTCGAATTAAAGATAAATATAAATTGAAAAATGCATTAAAGACAACCTGGTTTATATGATTGGTTGATTATGATATTTTGTTTGAATAATGCAACTTATACTTCTATTAGGATAGTGAATTATTTGTTAAATAATTTTATTGAAAAATTGGTTGATATATATTTTGATTATATAATAATATCTAATTATATATCTAATATGTCCTCATATGAACATGAAATATATTTAAAAGTGGCCTTAAATATTTTTAGGAAATATATATATGGTATTAATAATCTTATATTTGCTCAATATGTTACTATTTCTAAATGGATTGAAATTAAAAAGGAAATTAAAGCAACTCAAGGTTGGTCAATAACTTATTTGGTAAGTGAGATGAGAAGTTTTCTTAGATTAACTTACTTTTATATAGATTATGTTTCTAAATTTAATAGTTGTCATTTAACTCTCACTATGTTTTTAGAAAAGAATATTTTATTTAAATTATGTGATGTGCAAGAAAATATATTCAAATATTTAGGGGATAAACTAAGTAGTTTCCTTTTTATTGCATTACCTAACTTTGTTAAATTATTTAAACTTAATTGTGAAGTATCAAAAATAGGCAGTTTAGATATATTGAAATTATATTTTAGTGAAAAGTTGAGCAAAGTAGCATTCAACTATCATACTTATGATAATGAGATATTTATGTTTTCTCAACCTCTACAAATATGGCAGCTAAGGCAAAAAGAATCTATTATTCACATGAATCATGTATTTGATTTGCATATTAAGAGGAAGTATAGGTTGAAGAAGCGTCATGCAAGGTTGGTGGTTTTCATCAAGACTTTTCCATATGTGATCGAGTATAGACGAGGTATGAAATATATAGTTATTGATGCACTATCACGAAGGCATGTCTTTCTTACAACCATTGATACTAAATTGCTTAATTTTTCTTGGAATACTGTGTTGGTTACAAAACTTCTATTTTCAACTGCATGTTTACCACATATTGTGTTTGCATATAATCGTTATATTTATTCAGTAACTAAGTTATCACCAATGGAGATTATCCATGATTTTAATCCATTGGATAGAAAACAGCAGACTCAAGAAAATATTAATCTTTACAACAAGAGTTTCATGAAAGTTGTTTTTGATCCAGGGATTTGGGTTAGATTACATATGAGGAATGAATGGTTTATGAATAGAAAACTATCAAAATTTCTTAGATTAGAGGGATTATTTAAGGTGTTAAAACTCGATAGTAATAATTATAACAGGAAGTTATCTGGCAAATATATTGTTAGTAATAGCATAAATATTTATAAGTTAATGTCTTTTGATGTAGGTGATGAAGGAAAAGAAGATTTGAGGACAAATCATTTTCAAGAGGGGGAGAATGATGTGAATCTGACAAAAGAGTTTACAAATTCACAAGTCCAATCAACCGAACGTGGAATGGAGCTAAACACTTTGTCACCAAATGGGATAAATGATTATTTGAGATTTCAAGAGGGCCCAGTCACAAGGTCAAGGGCTAAAAGATTCGAAGAAGATTTATATGGGTTGATTAAAAAGATTGCTGAATATTCAAATAGAAGCCCAAAATGAAGAGCCCAAGATGAGCACAAGAGAAGGTTCAAATTTAATTAATAAGGAGACATTTATAAATATAATAATATCGTAAGAACTAAATTAAACCATGAGAGCCTAAGAACTAAATTAAACCAAAAAAATGAATAAATAGCATGGTAACATCAAAGAATATCGTAACGAATAGAAGTGGGTAGACTACAGTAATAAGAGAATAAAAAAAGAATATATGAGGAATCTTGGAGAAGTAAGCCCTCAATTAAGAAATAAATATAATAAATCTCTTAGGATAATATTAGGTAGTCAGAGTAGATAAGGTTAGCTGATAACCATAATAGATTTTTTTCCACATAATGTGGGTCATTCGGTTGTTTTCTGAGCCTATAAAAGGCATGCTCCACAGCATTGGAGACACTTTGTAATTTATATCTTGTGAGGTTTTGTCTTCTTTCTATCTTGAAAGAGCTTTTGAACTTATCAGGTTTTTACCTATGGCGTTCACGCAATCAAGACTTATCACCCGGGGTTTTCTAAGAGTTCTTCTTAGAGGATTTGGGTGTGGCGTCTACATATCCCATACCTTGTTTCTCACATAAACAAGGTATATTCCATCTTTTCTTACTTGCGTCGTGAAAGTTTTGGGATCGTTGCCATATTTGGTGTAGGGTGTCGTCAGCATATTGGCGAGGTTCGCATCAGAAAAATACTCATGAGAGCCTAAGAAGTAAATTAAACCAAAGAAATGAATAAATAGCATGGTAACATCAAAGAATATCGTAACGAATAGAAGTGGGTAGACTACAATAATAAGAGAATAAAAAAAGAATATATGAGGAATCTTGGAGAAGTAAGCCCTTAATTAAGAAATAAATTCGGGAAAACAACCACTGACATCAAGACAGGATGATGCGAACCTCGCCAATATACTGACGACACCCTACACCAAATATGGCAACGATCCCAAGACTTTCACGACGCAAGTGCGAAAAGGTAGAATATACCTTGTTTTTGTGAGAAACAAGGTATGAGATATGTAGACGCCACACCCAAATCCTCTAAGAAGAACTCTTAGAAAACCCCGGGTGATAAGTCTTGATTGCTTGAACGCCACAGGTAAAAGCCTGATAAGTTCAAAAGCTCTTTCAAGATAGAAAAAAGACAAAACTTCACAAGATATAAATTCCAAAGTGGAGTATGCCTTTTATAGGCTCAGAAAACAACCGAATGACCCACAAAATGAGGAAAAAAATCTATTATGGTTATAAGCTAACCTTATCTCATCTAGCTACCTAATATTATCCTAAGAGATTTAATATTTATAAATCTTTCCTTATTAATTAAATCTGGACCTTCTATTGGGCTCATCTTGGGATCTTCATTTGGGCTTTTATTTGAATATTCAGCAATCTCTTTAGTCAGCCCATATAAAGCTTCTTTGAATATTTTAGCCCTTGACTTTATGATTGGGCCCTCTTGAAGTCTCAAATAATCATTTATCCCATTTGGTGACAAAGTGTTCAGCTTCATTGCAGGTTCGTTTGATTGGGCTTGTGAATTGGTAGACTCTTGTCGAATTCACGTCATTCTCCCCCTCTTGAAAATGATTTGTCCTCAAATCTTCTGTTCCTTCATCACCTATAGCAAAAGAAATTAAATTAGAAGTATGTATGTTATAGCTAACAATATATTTATCAGATAACTTATTGTTGTAATTATTATTAATAAGTTTTAACTTTTTAAATGATCTCTCTAATCTAAGAAATTTTAATAGTTTTCTATCCATAAACATTTCATTCCTTATATGTAAACTATCCCAAATCCCTGGTTCAAAAATAACTTTCATGAAACTCTTGTTGCAAAGATTAATATTTTCTTGAGTCTGTTGTTTTCTATCCAATGGATTAAAACCATAGATAATTTCCAATGGTGATAACTTAGTCTCTAAATAAATATAATAATTATAAGCAAACATAACATGTGGTAAACATGTAGTTAAAAATAGAAATTTTGTATCCAACACAGTATTCCAAAAAAAATTAAGCAATTTAGTATCAATGATTGTAAACAAAATATACCTTTCAGATAATGTATGAGAAACTACATTTTTCATACCTTGCTTACACTTGATCACATAACCAGATATATAAATGAATTCTACCCACCTTGCACGATACTCATTCAGCTTGAGGGCTACTCCGCTGAAGTTTTCATTATAATATGCAATTGATCTTTTTTCCTGACTTACCAAGTAAGGTGTTTGCCAATCTTGAATTACCTTAATTTCCTTATCAATGACAATCCCTTCAAAACTTATAACATATCCAGGAAATAGAACTTTATCCGAACAAATGATAAATATCTTAAAATTCTCAAACAATTTATCTTTGCTTAAAACTTCTAACATCATTTTCAAATATTTCATAAGTTTATATACCAGGACGTCATCAAAATATATATAGTCAAACTTTAAAATGATAACATGCAAGATATGCTTCATTAATATCATGATAGTGCTATAGGCACTAGTCAATCCCAAAATCACAGCTAACCAATCATATAGACCTAGTTTTGTTTCAGATGTTGTTTTCAATTTATATTTATCTTTAATTCGAAATTTATTATATTCACTTTTAAAATTTATTTTTGCAATCAAATAAGATCCATACAAAACATCTAACATATCATCTAAATAAGGAATAGAGTATCGAAAATATACCTGGGTATTGTCAATAACTCGACAATCAATGTATGCTTGACAAGTCTTACCCCGTTTGGATAGTTGCACAACTGGTGGATTAATTCTCCTCGGTATAATTCTCTTTGTCATCAGCTTTATGACTTGATGTGGAGTTTGATGCTTGATTCCTTGAGTTAGTGCTAAACCACGAGATTTCTTCATTACAACATGCTTAAATTCCTGCAAAAAAGATATAATATTGCTCGGCAGATATCCGACAACGGGGTTTGTATTTAAAAATATATCCTTGTACATAGGTACTGTAAGGACATGTAAACTTATAAAATTATTTTTACTCTCCTTCTTTTCAATTATAACTTTTTTCTTTTCTTTTTCAAACTTGGCTTTTCTCTCTTCTGTTTCTCTTTCTTCCTTTTCAACATTGCCTTTTGTATCTTTCTTTTCAATCATGGCTTTTATCTCTTCTTGTTTTTCTGCTTTTTTCTTTTCATTTGCCTTTTTCCTTTTCAATTGATCCTCATGTATTTGCTGTAGAGTCATAGGTACAAGAGATATCGGTCTATTATGCATCATAAATGAGTACCTATTTGTTAATCTATCATGTGTAACTTTACGATAAAACTTCCAAGGTTGTCCCAATAGAATATGGCATGCTTGCATTGGCACCACATCACATAATACCTCATCCTTATATCTTCCAATAAAGAATGAAACCAACACTTGCTTGGTTACCTCGAGTTTGTGGTGATCGTTCAATCTTTGAATTTGATAAGGCTTCGGATGCTTCAGTGTAGGTAATGCCAACTTCTCCACAAGCTCGATGCTAGCCATATTAGTGCAGCTTCCTCCATCTATGATAACAGAACAAACTCTATTTTTCATAGAACAACGAGTATGAAATAGATTTTCACGTTGGTTGTCCATGACGTCATCAATCCATGGCCTTTCACTTGGAGTACATTGATTGATGCAATCATGTCCGGCGCTATCACAATTAACTTGAAGATCTTCAAATTCCTCGAGTTCTTGAGTATCGAAACGCCTAGATTGAAAGCACCAAGGTTGTTGTTCAACGGAAGTATGTTGATATGATCGACGTATCACACCGTCCTCCAAGGGATCCATTCGCGTGTGAAGTGGCTCAAATCCAGACTTTACAACTTGTTTCATCATGGCTTTCCAATCTAGATTTTGAACGGGTTGAGGGAAACTGGCTTCTTTCCATGTGTTTTCTCTTTGTTGGAAATTGTAATCCTACCAATTGTTAGAAACAAAAGAACCTCGCAAATCTACCTCACATGTTTCTCTCAAACACTCCTGTTTAAAACTCAAATGGCTTTTTCTTAAATATTTAAAACACTCTTGCCTTTTTCCACTCATATGTCTTCTTTCAATCTGAATTGAACTTTAAAAATAAATTATTTTTTTTACGAAGCAGTTCAACTTGAGGGACAATCAAGACATATTGATAAATGTTTCCAAAAAGTAATTCCAAAGAATTTAAATGAGAAGAAAGAAATTAAGATGGAACGAAGTAATAAACTTAGATATAGCAGAATAAGAATGAGATATAAGATATAATTGTGTGCCTCCTTTTTTTTTCTTTTGCCGTTTTTTTCCACGACTTTTTTTGTTCTTTTTTTTTAGCACGAACTTTTTTTGGCTCTTTCTTTTTTGGCACGAATTTTTTTTGGCTTTTATTCTCTCTTTTTTTAACCTACTGAAGAGAAGATTAATAGAAAAATATGATAATTTTTTTATAGAGAATAGAAATAGGTAGAGAAGATAAAAAAAATGGTATGGAACTTGCCGTGCAACCGTGTGCTCTGATACCAACTGATGCGAACCTCGCCAATATGCTGACGACACCCTTCACCAAATATGGCAACGATCCCAAGACTTTCACGACGCAAGTGCGAAAAGGTGGAATATACCTTGTTTTTGTGAGAAACAAGGTATGAGATATGTAGACGCCACACCCAAATCCTCTAAGAAGAACTCTTAGAAAAACCCCGGGTGATAAGTCTTGAATGCTTGAACGCCACAGGTAAAAACCTGATAAGTTCAAAAGCTCTTTCAAGATAGAAAGAAGACAAAATCTCACAAGATATAAATTCCAAAGTGTGTGTCGTCTCCAGTGCTGTGGAGTATGCCTTTCATAGGCTCAAAAAACAACCGAATGACCCACAAAATGAGGAAAAAAAATCAATTATGGTTATAAGCTAACCTTATCTCATCTAGCTACCTAATATTATCCTAAGAGATTTAATATTTATAAATCTCTCCTTATTAATTAAATCTGGACCTTCTATTGGGCTTATCTTAGGATCTTCATTTGGGCTTTTATTTGAATATTCAGCAATCTCTTTAGTCAGCCCATATAAAGCTTTTTTGAATATTTTCGCCCTTGACCTTATGATTGGGCCCTCTTGAAGTCTCAAATAATCATTTATCCCATTTGGTGACAAAGTGTTCAGCTTCATTGCAGGTTCGTTTGATTGGGCTTGTGAATTGGTAGACTCTTTTGTCGAATTCACGTCACAGGACGTGGTCCACGCTCACTTAATGAGCCTAAAGAATAGACATATGAGCATAGTGTAGAGTATATTGATTGTGCATACATTATGATTATGGGACCTTCAAGACGCGCAAGAGGGGTAGTGATGTGTCCAGGGGCCCTGGACGACTTGGTGGGTATAAGGGCAGTTCGTCTGATGCGAACCTCGCCAATATGCTGATGACACCCTACACCAAATATGGCAACGATCCCAAGACTTTCACGACGCAAGTACGAAAAGATAGAATATACCTTGTTTATGTGAGAAACAAGGTATGGGATATGTAGACGCCACACCCAAATCCTCTAAGAAAAACTCTTAGAAAACCTGATGTGAATCTGACAAAAGAGTTTACAAATTCACAAGTCCAATCAACCGAACGTGGAATGGAGCTAAACACTTTGTCACCAAATGGGATAAATGATTATTTGAGACTTCAAGAGGGCCCAATCACAAGGTCAAGGGCTAAAAGATTCGAAGAAGCTTTATATGGGCTGATTAAAGAGATTGCTGAATATTCAAATAGAAGCCCAAAATGAAGAGCCCAAGATGAGCCCAAGAGAAGGTTCAATATAGCAGAATAAGAATGAGATATAAGATATAATTGTGTGCCTCCTTTTTTTTCTTTTGCCTTTTTTTTTCCACGGTTTTTTTTTGCTCTGTTTTTTTTAGCACGAACTTTTTTTGTTCTTTTTTTTTAGCACGAACTTTTTTTGCTCTTTTTTTTTGCACGAATTTTTTTGGCTTTTTTTTCTCTCTTTTTTAACCTACTGAAGAGAAGATAGATAGAAAAATATGATAATTTTTTTTATAGAGAAAAGAAATAGGTAGAGAGGATAAAAAAAAAGAACTAGATAAAAAGATGAGATGGAACTTACCGTGCAACCGTGTGCTCTGATACCAACCGATGCGAACCTCGCCAATATGCTGACGACACCCACACTAAATATGGCAACGATCCCAAGACTTTCACGACGCAAGTACGAAAAGATGGAATATACCTTGTTTATGTGAGAAACAAGGTATGGGATATGTAGACGCCACACCCAAATCCTCTAAGAAAAACTCTTAGAAAACTCCGGGTGATAAGTCTTTATTGCTTGAACGCCACAGGTAAAAACCTGATAAGTTCAAAAGCTCTTTCAAGATAGAAAGATGACAAAACCTCACAAGATATAAATTCCAAAGTGTGTGTCTCCAATGCTATGGAGTATGCCTTTTATAGGCTCAGAAAACAATCGAATGACCCACATAATGAGGAAAAAATCTATTATGGTTATAAGTTAACCTTATCTAATCTAGCTACATAATATTATCCTAATAAATCTCTCCTTATTAATTAAATCTGGACCTTTTGTTGGGCTCATCTTGGGCTCTTCATTTTGGGCTTCTATTTGGATATGCAGCAATCTCTTTAATCAGCCCATATAAAGCTTCTTTGAATCTTTTAGCCCTTGACCTTGTGATTGGGCTCTCTTGAAGTCTCAAGTGATCATTTATCCCAATTGGTGACAAAGTGTTCAGTTCCATTGCAAGTCTGGTTTATTGAAGTTGTGAATTCGTACTCTCGTTAGTCGGATTCACATCATGTAGAATGAATAGAACGATTATAAGCAAATTCAACATGGTAAGCAATCTTCCCATGATTTCAAATTCTGTTTTATTATAGAACTTAATAAAGTACCTTACTACTTCTGTTTGACCATCAGTTTGTGGGTGACATGTTGTTGAAAATAGCAGTTTGGTTCCCAATTTACCCTATAGGGTTTTCCAAAAGTAACTCAAGAATTTAGAATCACGATCAGAAACTATAGTTCTAGGCATACCATGCAATCTGACAACTTCTCTAAAGAACAAATCAGCCACATTCGATGCATCATCAGTTTTATGACATGGAATGAAATGTGCCATTTTCGAAAATCTATCAACTACCACAAACACAGAATCCCTCCCCCTCTTAGTTCTTGGTAATCCTAAAACAAAATCCATGGAAATATCAATCCAAGGTGCATTAGGAATTGGAAGAGGAGTATACAGGCCGTGAGGTTGTTGCCTAGACTTAGACTCTTTACATGTAATGCATCGAGAACAAATTTTCTCAACATCCCTTTTCATGTGGGTCCAAAAAAAATGCTCGTGCATCATCGCCATAGTTTTAGTTACCCCAAAATGTCCCATAAGTCCTCCACCATGTGCTTCCCTAACAAGTAACTCACGCAAAGATGATTGAGGGATGCATAATTTGTTTTCTCGAAAAAGAAATCCATTTTGTAAATAAAATTTTCCAAACCTACAAGTTCGACAACCTTTAAACACTTCACAAAAATCAGGATCGTTTACATACAAATCCTTGATATAATTAAATCCAAGTAATTTAGAATCAAGCATTGAAAGTATAGCGTACCTTCGCGATAGAGCATCTGCAACTATATTTTCCTTACCTTGTTTGTATTTGATCACATATGGCGTTTGTTCAACTTGTGTTGTCCTTTGAGATGTTTAAGAGATTCATGATCTATGTGAATCACAAACTCTTTCGGCCATAGGTAGTGCTGCCATGTTTGAAGAGTTCGAACTAGAGCATACATCTCCTTATCATAGGTAGGATAGTTAAGGGTTGCCTTAACATATCCAAGAAACACAAGTTTATCCGAACAAAAGACACATTTATTCAAGTTGGCAAACAACTTATGTTGCCTTAATGCTTCTAACCCAGCTCTTAAATGTGCTCCATGTTCATCCATGGTCTTGCTGTAGATTAGAATATCAGGTTTTTACCTGTGGTGTTCAAGCAATCAAGACTTATCACCCGGGGTTTTCTAAGAGTTCTTCTTAGAGGATTTGGGTGTGGCGTCTACATATCCCATACCTTGTTTCTCACATAAACAAGGTATATTCCATCCTTTCTTACTTGCGTTATGAAAATCTTGGGATCATTGCCATATTTGGTATAGGGTGTCGTCAGCATATTGGCGAGGTTCGCATCAGCTCGTAAACAAATATGAGATTAAGTCATGAAAACTTTAAAGAATGATGTGTTTGGCCATGGTACCAAGACAAGACTGGCATACTCGATGGATTGGTAGCAGTGTGACAAGACAGGTCGATGGACCAGTCGAGACAAACCGCTGCAGGTCGAGTTGAGGGTCGGGGCCGTTAGACTAGTGGCATCAAAGATTAAATGGATTATGAGGAAAACTATTGTTCTATGCATGCACTGAGGTATGGGACCTTTAAGATGCCCAAGAGGGGTAGTGATGCATCCTAGGGGCTATTTGACGATATGGTGGAGATAAGGGCAATTTGTCGTGCCAGCAATTAGGGAACCTCGATGTAATTTCATGTGCATGAGACCGGGGTGGGGTCGGGATAAGGTCTCGGTCCTCATATGGATACGAAGTATCTTTTTGGGATTGAGGGTCAGATTTCACATACATCTACTTATTATCAAGGTACAAGTGGACGGGCTTCTATCTAGGTGACCGGTAAAGTCGCTCCAACGCCATAAGTGGGTGCAGTGGATAGACTGCCCTACGAATTTGTGATCCCTTCATGATGAAGGGCATGTGTTGATTCATAAACACATCAACTGTTGTTAATGAGAAATAATGGTTTTGAAAATCGAGAACTTAAGGAAATGGTTTTAAAGAAATTAAGGAGTCTCGCTGTCACGCCTCAACCCTATTTGGTTAGATCCTCGTGATCAACCCGCCACTCTCTCGGTTTATTAAAGGGTTTCCCCTTATTGTAAACTGTAAAAAGTAAGGCATCCTTTAACCTACACCTTTTTTCCTAGAATAACATAAATCAAAACTGTATAATAATTTAGATTTATCATATCTGTCTCACAGGTATCTTAGTTGATGGCCTTTAAGGGTAGACTTTCTAAAATCTTCTGGAAGGGATATAAGGGAGGGGGTGAGTACGACTACTCAGTGAATGGGTTTTTAAAACATTTTATCTCTAGGAAAAAGATAAATTTTGGAGTGTGCCAAACTCCTTTCTTTCAAAAACCATTTCATTTGAAATCTCGGGTTTGTCACCATTTCTTTTTAATCACGGTGTGTCATCACCCAATACACATCCTTCATCATGAAGGAAATTTCTTTTCTTTTATATTATTTACTCTCTCCATAGAGTTTATGATGTGAATCTGACAAAAGAGTTTACAAATTCACAAGTCCAATCAACCGAACGTGGAATGGAGCTAAACACTTTGTCACCAAATGGGATAAATGATTATTTGAGACTTCAAGAGGGCCCAATCACAAGGTCAAGGGCTAAAAGATTCAAAGAAGCTTTATATGGGCTGATTAAAGAGATTGCTGAATATTCAAATAGAAGTCCAAAATGAAGAGCCCAAGATGAGCCCAAGAGAAAGTCCAGATTTAATTAATAAGGAGATAAGGTTAGATTAGATAAGGATAATATTAAGTGGTTAGATTAGATAAGGTTAGCTTATTATGTGGGTCATTCGGTTATTTTCTGAGCCTATAAAAGGCATACTCCACAACATTGGAGAGACACACAATTCGGAATTTATATCTTGTGAGATTTTATCTTCTTTCTATTTTGAAAGAGCTTTTGAACTTATCAGGTTTTTACCTGTGGCGTTCACGCAATCAAGACTTATCACCCGGGGTTTTCTAAGAGTTCTTCTTAGAGGATTTGGGTGTGGCGTCTACATATCCCATACCTTGTTTCTCACATAAACAAGGTATATTCCATCTTTTCTTACTTGTGTCGTGAAAGTCTTGGGATCGTTGCCATATTTGGTGTAGGGTGTCGTCAGCATATTGGCGAGGTTCGCATCAGTTGGTATCAGAGCACACGGTTGCACGGCAAGTTCCATCCCATCTTTTTATCTAGTTCTTTTTTTTTATCTTCTCTACCTATTTCTATTCTCTATAAAAAAAATTATCATATCCTTCTATTAATCTTCTCTTCAGTAGGTTAAAAAAAAAGGAGAAAAAAAGCCAAAAAAAAATTCGTGCCAAAAAAAGAAAGAGCAAAAAAAAGTTCGTGCTAAAAAAAAAAGAAAAAAATAGTTCGTGCAAAAAAAAAGAGCAAAAAAAATCGTGGAAAAAAAAAAGGAGGCACACAATTATATCTTATATCTCATTCTTATTCTGCTATATCTAAGTCTATTACTTTATTCCATCTTAATTTCTTCATTTTCTATCTAAATTTTACTCTTATTTGTGAGTATATTCATACCTCTCACTTAAATTCTTTGGACTGATGCGAACCTCGCCAATATGCTGACGACACCCTACATCAAATATGGCAACGATCCCAAGACTTTCACGACGCAAGTGCAAAAAGATGGAATATACCTTGTTTATGTGAGAAACAAGGTATGGGATATATAGACGCCACACCCAAATCCTCTAAGAAGAACTCTTAGAAAACCCCGGGTGATAAGTCTTGATTGCTTGAACGCCACAGATAAAAACCTGATAAGTTCAAAAGCTCTTTCAAAATAGAAAGAAGATAAAATCTCACAAGATATAAATTCCGAATTGTGTGTCTCTCCAATGTTGTGGAGTATGCCTTTTATAGGCTCAGAAAATAACCGAATGACCCACATAATAAGCTAACCTTATCTAATCTAACCACTTAATATTATCCTTATCTAATCTAACCTTATCTCCTTATTAATTAAATCTGGACTTTCTCTTGGGCTCATCTTGGGCTCTTCATTTTGGACTTCTATTTGAATATTCAGCAATCTCTTTAATCAGCCCATATAAAGCTTCTTCGAATCTTTTAGCCCTTGACCTTGTGATTGGGCCCTCTTGAAGTCTCAAATAATCATTTATCCCATTTGGTGACAAAGTGTTTAGCTCCATTCCACGTTCGGTTGATTGGACTTGTGAATTTGTAAACTCTTTTGTCAGATTCACATCAGTTTATCATAACTAGACATACCTTATTCCAATGTATATCCTTGGATTCATATCTTTCTTTGTGTAGAGCAACATTCTTCCCTTTGAGATTCTGTACTCAAGATTGGGAATTCCAAGATAACTAATCATTCTCGTGTCTAGTTATCCTTTTGGTAGTTGAAACCTTTAGTTCGATGTTCATTCAATCGTTACGTACTTTCCACAGTTTTTCTTTATTATCACTTTTTCGTCATATTTTGACCCTTCCTTCATTTGTTGTCTATTATAACTTCGGTCCAAATTTTTTTTTATATTCAACTATGTCATGCTTATTAGTCGACTCTTTCTTTCTTTGAGTCATATTCTCCTTAGGATTGTTGGGCTCACATGCCCCTTACAGCATGGCATTTTCTAGGACCTATCTCTATCAATTAGATTTCTAGAACATCTCCTTGAGGGTCTTTCTTAGCTTTTTGACCTTTCAGGGATCGTATAACTTCATCCCTCTTTTCTTTTTACCATTATCCTTTTTACCTTTATCCTATCCTCCATCATGCCTTTGAAGTTATGTCTCACATAACCGCATGGATTCCTCTTACCTACGCATCCTTCCCCAACTTCTTTATTGGGTCTTTTCGGTTCCAATTGATTGGGTTTTCCAATACTATGCTGACAAGCTGGGATTCAACCTTTCTTAGGTCCATCCTCATTCCCAATGAATCCTTTACTCAAGGATTTTACTTTGGCCTTAATCCACTCTTACTTGTCGATTTGATTGGTTTGGGGAGTTTCTTTTTCTTTTTACAATTTCATTCTCTACTATTTCCTTCAAAGTAGAGACTTTCACCTTAATAGGTACATGTTCAACCTTCTTACCATTTCTTGAAGGTTTTCTTTCTTCATCTATATTGGGGCATTTGCCCGCTTTTAGTTCTACATTGTCTTAAATTTTCCATCCCATCCCTTATTCCTTATTTGAGTAGCTTTCGATTATCGGTCTTATTTCGTGTACTCCACACTATGCTCAGTCGTCCACTCTTTAGACTTCATATGTGCGTGTGGACTCTGACCCATCTTACCAATTATGGTTATTCCTTCTTAGCCGCATTTTATTTAGAGGACTTGCATTTCCTAATATTTCTTGGACATTCTTTCCTTTTAAACTATTTCCTTGGATCGTTCAAGCATGCTTTCTTGGTTCTTTCACCTTGGCTTGTGCTTCATCTGCAAGTTTATCTCTTTGTCCCTTTTTCTTAGTTCCATTATCTCTTAGTTGGGATGCATATGTCCTTCCAAGATTTTCTTCCTCGGTACGACTCTCCCCTTTTTCCCTCGTTCTGGGGAATATCTATCTTTAAATGGCATCTTTTGATTGTCATTCTCTTTTGTTGATCCTTTCTCTTGAAATTTTGCAGGTATATCTTTGGTTCCCTATCCTCATCCCTACTCATACCACAATACACGTCCATTTCTTTTAGGGAGAGTTTAAATTTTTCCTTGTTTTAAGATTTCCTGACCATTAAGTGAAAGGCCTACTCCTTTCTTGGCTTGAATTCCGATGTTAATTTGGTCATTAGTTTTTTTTAAGGATTTCTTTCATCCTTCTTTTCTCTAATATTTGGCCTTTCCACCTCTTCCTTCTTTGCTAGAGTTTACTTTATGACCCTCATGAGAGTAGATCGTTACCTGTCTCGCCCCTACTTTTCACCTTGTTTAATTTTCTTGAGACAGTTGTCTCTCTAATCTCCTTGTCCTTAATGATCCTTCCAGTGCTCTTTTTATGGTGTATTCCTTACTACTTCCCAGTACTCCTTAGGGTGTCGTTCATTCTCTTTGACCATCTCGATGTCAGGGTTTGCTTACTTCTGTTATGTTGCTCCGAATCTCCACTTTGACTTCTCTATATTTTCCAAAGAAAGTTGTAACTAAAATTATATCACTTTTCCAAAGCAGGTTAGTCTTGGCCTCTGATACATCCTTCCTTCAAGTAGTTTCTAATAAAGGGTTGGTTCCATGCACTCCATGTTATGTCCATCTGCCAACCAATGATTCCTTTAAGGCACGTTTTTCTATGTTTGCCCCTTATGAGAGGGTTCTAAGTATGCTTCCCATGTACCTTATCCCCTATTCATGAGGTATCCTTTTCGGTTTGACCTTCTTAAGAAGTTTTTGCATTCACCTCGTCATTTCTTGACCTCATTGTGAACTGTTTACGTAACCTGCTCCATGATATCAGTCTCCAATCCTTCATGTCTTTCATGACCTTTAAGGAGGTATTGCCCTGAATCTATGAGGTGTGGAACACCTCTTCTTTCCTTACACCTATAATAGTTCATCTTGGTACTTGTCCTGTAGTAGAGTTAGGCATCTCTTCATGTAATGTTCCATCGTCATTCCCTTACATGGATTCTTGTGGTTCCTTCTTTCCTTCAAGTGGGGCTTTTCCAGGGTTACTAGTGGTTTGGTGCTTTACCGTTCTTGAGTCTGATCACTTTGACAGTTTTTTTACTAAATCTCCTTTGCTAAAGGGTCATGATAAGAGTCCTCCTAGGTTTCTTAATTCCTTGATTCATCTTCCATAACCGAGATGTGTCTTTTCCTTAGTTTCCAGGATAGTGTGGGTTTGTTTTATTTTCCTTAGGCCATATTCCCAACAAGATCGCATCATTAGGAGATAGAGTTTTGAGAATTTGAGTATTTTATTAATAGGGGGGATACAAAAGATTAGGCTTTTAGCCCTATCACAGGAAACGGTCACAAAATAACTGAGAAACTATGAAATTCTTGATAAACATCCTCGTTCATACTTAGAGTTGTGCCATCTATAGGTCCTAGCACCATTCTTCATGATACTTCCCCATTTGGTCTTTTGAGATTTCTCTTAGGTCTCAGGAATTTGGGAAGCTTCTAGGTTTGTCTTTCTACGAAGATAGGGTGTTGAGTAGAGCCATTCCAAGTTCTCTTGGTTCCTCTCCTCGGAGCCATCTAAAAATTTTAGGATAAATCCTATTAGTTACTATATTTTCTAGTATTGATTATGTATTCGAGGAAACAGGCAATGAAACCACTCTAGTGGTCATGCCTCGACCCTATTTGGTCGGATCCCTGTGATCAACCCGCCACTCTCCCGGTTTATTAAAGGGTTTCCCCTTATTGTAAACCATAAAGAGTAAGGCATCCTTTAACCTGTACTATTTTTCCTAGAATAACATAAATAAAAATTGTATAATAATTAATGCGAACCTCGCCAATATGCTGACGACACCCTACACCAAATATGGAAATGATCCCAAGATTTTCACGACGCAAGTAAGAAAAGATGGAATATAACTTGTTTATGTGAGAAACAAGGTATGGGATATGTAGACGCCACACCCAAATCCTTTAAGAAGAACTTTTACAAAACCCCGGGTGATAAGTCTTGATTGCTTGAACGCCACAGGTAAAAACCTGATAAGTTTAAAAACTCTTTCAAGATAGAAAGAAGACAAAACCTCACAAGATATAAATTACAAAGTGTGTCTCTCCAATGCTGTGGAGTATGCCTTTTATAGGCTCAGAAAACAACCGAATGACCCACATAATGTGGAAAAAATCTATTATGGTTATAAGCTAACCTTATCTAATCTGACTACCTAATATTATCCTAAAATATTTATTATATTTATAAATCTCTCCTTATTAATTAAATCTGGACCTTCTGTTGGGCTCATCTTGGGCTCTTCATTTGGGCCCAAGATAAGTACGACTACTTAGTGAACGGGTTTTTAAAACTTTTTATCTTTAGGAAAAAGATAAATTTTGGAGTGTGCCAGACACTTTTCTTTCAAAAACCATATCATTTGAAATCTAATGTTAATCATCAGTTCTTTTTAACCATGGTGTGTCATCACCGAACACACATCCTTCATCATTAAGGTTACACACATTCACAGGTCAACACGACCACTGAACCCACTTGTGGCTTCTGAGCGACTTTATCGACCACCCAGATAGAAGTACGCCCACTTCTACCATGAGAATGAGTGGATGTTCACAACATCCGACTCTCATTCCCGAAATAAATTCTTCGTGTCCATATGAGAACAGAGACCTCATCCCATCCCCACCCTAATCTCATGAGCATGGTGCTACTCCAAATTTCGCACGGTCACCTGGAACGACAAACTACCCTTATACTCACTAGGTCGTCCAGGGCCCTTAGGACGCATCACTACCCTTCATGGGGGTCTTGATGATCCCGTACTCAGTGCATGCACAAACAATGTTTTCTTATTATGCCATGTAATTTGTGGTGTCATTAATCCAACGGTCCGGACTTTCTACTCAACCTGCAACTGTTTGTCTTGACTGGTTTAGAGACCGATCATGTCGCACTGCCGCTAGTTGACTGAGTATGTCGGTCCTATCTTGTTACCATGGCCAAACAATTCCTTTATTTAAAGTTTTATGGCATATAATTCATGTTTGTTTACGTGCTGCTGCTCGTGCCAACTGGCCTTGGGCCCACTGTACGAGATTTTCAAAATCAAGCATATTAGCCCCCAAGTTCCAAACCCAAGGCCCCCGGCCTATAAGAGCTATTCGAGCTCCCATCAATAAGGTCTCCCAAATAGTTTAAGCATTGGCACACAATCAGGGGAGAGCACTTCCGACAAAATTATATTTTCAACTGTCCATTATACCGACCCGATATAAGGACATCTCCGTTTTTAACCAATGAACAGGTTTTCAACTTCATTCGAGGAAGTTTCATCATACCAATCGGGTATGCTTTACTTACAACTGGTAAGTAGTTTTTCCGCATAGTTTTCATATCACTCCTCTAAGTTGTGATGTTTAAAATACCAAATAGTAGTGGGTTTCATTTCAATACGCATATCATCCCCAACCGAGTATGATATAAAATCTCACTCACAACCGGTAAGTGGTTTTTATCTTTAAGTTGTACTCATCATCCCAATCGGGCATGATGTTAATAAACCCACTCACACGTTAATGCCATGAATTCCACTAGATCGGTTCTTTGTATTCACACGAGCTTGTCCTTGCTGGCGTTCCCGATACTTTGTGTTCCTACACAAAAAGAACATCTCGATTCATTATCCTTCGGCCTAATATCCTTCATTCATTCCAAATGAATGAGAAAGTTAAACTTTCATTTATTTGCAATTAGGTCCCTAAAGTTATTTCTCTTAAACTTTAAGTCCCTAATGCTGGTTTTTCCTCAAATTGAGTCCTAAAACTTTTAAAATTTATCAAGAGACCTCAACTTATTCCATTTCAAAAAAAGCTTATTAATTTCCCAAATTTCCAATTTGGTCCCCCAAGTTTTCCAAAATTACCATTTTGCCCTTCCTTTACAAAAATTGTAAATTTTACCCCCAAAATTCTAAAATTTCTCAATTGGCCCTCTAACATTTTTATTATGCCCAATTGATCCTCAATTTCAGGAAATTACTTTTCGGTCCCTCAAATTTTTTAAAATCCCCAATTTCCCCCAATTCCAACTCTTTAACACAGTCGAATTTGATTTCATCAAATTAACCAATTAAACACCTCTAATTGTTGAAATTGAAGCTCAAATTGAGTTTCTCCATGTTCATACGATTCCATAGAACTTTGAATCGCGAGTTTTAACACTTGTACGAGCTCAAATGGAGCTTCATTGGAAAATAGTCTGTAGAGAGAGAAAACTTCGATTACTCACCGATGATAGCACGGCGGTCCGAGCTTTCGATTTGGATAGATAGCTCCCGTCCTAAGGTTTATCCTAGAATCAAGTATCGCATCAATTGATGCCGAATTGAGTTAGAGTTTCATCATTGAAATTCTATCGGTTCTCTCTATAGCACCGGCCGGAAATTGCAAAGGGGAGCCGAATTGGCTTACCTTTCAGTTCTAATTCGGCCGTGGTAGGGCTAAGAAAGTGTTGGGAGGGCTTGGTTTGGTCTGAGGAGGACTCAAAATGGCCGATTTCATCTTGGCCGAAATAGAGCAGCTTCGGTCTACCGAAGCTACTTCACTATACCATAATGTCGACGCTTCTCCAGCGATTCTCGGATTGACTGGAGTTTGCTATCAGATAGCTGACTTCTCTCCAGCTCTATAGAGCCCGACATCTCCTTCCAAGGTTGAGAAAAATATTCAAGTCGAAGATATGGTTTGAGCTTCACCGAGAAATGGAGTAGTAGAGAGAGAGAGAGAAGTGTTCAGGTGTGAGGAGAATGAATGGGGATAACCTCTTTATATAGGTGTAAATTTCGGGTTACAAAAAAAATCATACTTCCCAATAGGTCACCCATCCTCACACTACTCTTGAGAAAGCACGCTTAAATTCAAAGTTTTTATGGGATCTCGTTCATCTAAACCAATTTGGTTTTTCTCTTCTAATTTGTCTTAAGTTTCTTTTCCAAGGTTTAATGAATCCTTTAGATCACTCGGAAGTTGTAAATTTCCAAATTGCTTGTTCCCAAATGATCGAGTTTGTAACCGGCTCGGTTTTCTTACTCAGTTTTCCTTAACTCAAAAGTGTGGGGTTTTCACTCGCACACTCCAAATTCAAACTATTTTCTGAAAAATCAAATTTTAGTTATCCATTCATTGAGTTGTCGAACTCATCCCCTCCCTTATACCGTTTTTCAGGTAACCAAGGGAAAAACCTACCTAAAGACCTCGAGTTAACTACACCTGCAAGACAAGTACGAAAGTTTAAAAGGATGCCTTACTCATGCAGTTTTGATTAATGTTATTCCAGGAAAGGTACAGGTTTAAAGGATGCCTTACTCAACACGATTTAAAAAGGGAAAAACCCTTAATAAACCAAGAGAGTGGCAGGTTGCTCAGGGGGATCTGACCAAACCGAGTCGGGGCGTGATAGTGATGAATGCTTAAATTATTTGGGAGACCTTCTTGATGGGAGCTAGAACAACTCTAATAGGCCAGTGGCTGTGGTTTTGAACTTATAGGGCTCTAGGCTCAGTTTTGGAAAACATGTGCAGTGGGCCCAAGGCCAGTGGGCACAAGCTGAAGCTCGTAAACAAACATGATTAGGAATAGCCATGAAAACTCCTAATTAAAATGGAATTGTTTGTGTGATGCACCATGGTTTCGAGTCAAGATCGACAATGCTCGATGGACTGGCGGTAGTACGTCAAGGCTAGGTCGACAAACCGACCTAGACAAATAGCTACATGTCGGGTTGAGTGTCGGAGTCATTGGACAATTGGCACCAAAGAGAATGGCTAAGTATATGAAAACTTTTATTTTTGCATGTACTTAAGGATCAGGACCATCAAGATGCTCCAAGGGGTAGTGATGGGTCCCAAGGGCTGTTGGACAACATGGGGGGGAGCGGGGCAATAAGGGTACTTTGTCGTACTAGTTAGTCATGAAGCTCTGGGAGCTTCTTGCGCATGAGGTTGGGGTGGGGACAGGATGAGGTTTCTATCCTCATATGGACACGAAGTGGCATTCAAGTCTGAGGGTCAGACGTCTGGGACATCCACTCATACTTAGGGTAGAAGTAGATGGGCTTCTATTAGGGTCGACAGCAAAGTCGCATTGATCCCCAAGTGTGTGCAGTCTGGGACTGCCCTACGAATGTGTGTACCCTTCATGATGAAGGGTGTGTGTTGTGTGCTAAACGCCTCCCGAGGAAAGGGGATGTACTGAAAGAGCTAATCATACTAATATGGAAATGAAAAAAATCCTAAGATTTGATACTTGATGAAAAATCCTTGAAAAGGAATAGTAAACCTTTGAAATGATTTTTTGAATGAACTAAGCATATATTTTTGAAAACTCACACCCAACACCCGCTTACTAAGTTGTAGAAACTCACCCCTCCCTTTACCCTTTTTTAGGAAAAAGAGGAAGACTAACCTTAAAAGACCCCTCGTAGTTGAACCATACAACAGGTACAAAAGTTTTAATAATTTCATTTTTGTATAATGCTATTCCAGGAAAAATAGGAAATGAAAAAGGATGCCTAACTCCTCACGGGTTACTCACTGGAATCTAACCAAACTGGGCCGGGCATGACAATAACGATGGGTGAGGACACATCCTTTATATCCACCTATGATTTATGAAAGAAAAAGAGGGTCATGAGTAGCTCCACGTGTTGCAAGGACCATAAGTAGCCCATGTGTTGCACGGACCATGAGTAGCTCGATGTGCATGTCGTGAGTTGACCATATGTTTGTTTGCGGTACTTGAGTTTGTGATGCTTAATTTAATTCATTGATATTATTATCTTTCATGTGGAACCAACTGGGGAAACCGAGAGTAACCCGACCATAGGGTAGACTTCGATTACAGGAGGCCTAAGACATGAGTCTCGAGAGGCTAGATGAAACTAGGGGAAAGTAAGTTTTTATAAACCAATAATAAATGGCATGGGACAAGAGTCTTAATAGGTCAAATAAAACCATGTGAGATAATGGGTTTTGTAAAGGGAAAGAAATGAATGGACCGGTACTATGGTCTCGATCAATGGGAATGGGGGTTTTGGTAAAAACAGTAATGAATATCCCCACTAGGAAGATTCATGAGAGGTCTGTGGTCATAAGCCATGAAGTGGCCCGGTGTTAGTACCTCATTCACTTAGTTGTGAACTCACCTATCATGCCCTGACTCGGTTTGGTCTGAGTCAGTGATCAACCCGCCACACTTCCTGGTATCATTCAGGTGTACCTACCCGAATGAGATAGGGAAGATGAAGCCATGTTTACATTCGAACCCTTACTTTAAGTTGGGGTGTAAGAAGCATAGCTTGAGGGTCTGAGTGCATTCGAAACTTCCTCCCTGGGTGATGTCCTGAAAAAGGGGGGAGAGAGGGGATGAGGAAAATACTTAGTGAGGGAAACTACTATAATGTTTTACTTGAATTTATTTATTTATTTTTTCTTTCAATTAATTCTTTTTGTTATTTAACATAGTCACATGATCAACAACCGCCCTCCTATCATAGGATGGATCACACATTCGCCGGACGATCCTTGACCATGCCACTTGTGGACCGGAGCGTCTTTAATGTCTACCCTGATAGAGGGATATTGCCTCTACCCGGAGTTTGAGTGGACAATAATAGTCCGACATCAAACCCCCAAATTTCTCCCCCTTGTCCGCTCAATGGGACGAGACCTCGTTCCCCCTATTGCATCAGTCTCTGTGCGTAGGAATCTCCTTGGCTTCACGACCTACTAAATGACAAAACTGCCCATATGCTCCCTAGGTCGTCCAGCAGTCCTTGGGCTCCATCACTACCTGATGCCAGGTCATGATGGTCTGAACCTCACGGTGCATGCACAATCAACAAACTTTTTAAATTATAGCCATCATCTTTAACCCTTTCGCACAATGGTCTGTCAGCTTGGCTTCGACCCACCACGTGTACTGGCCCAAGATGTTCGATGACTTGGCTTCAACAGAGCAATGGTTCGGCCCAACAAGCTTGACAACTCAGCTTGGCTCAATGGGTATCACATAAGGTTCCCATTATATTGGTCTTTTAGCCACATATATCATATGTCAATTTTGGACGGATCCATGCCCGTATCTATCGACCTTAGGCCCACTAGCATCTCGAGCCTAAGCCCGAAATTAGCTCCCAAATATTTTAGGTAGAGTCACCCACTAGGGGATGCTAATTCCAAGAAAACAATTTTTAAAGTTGAACTGTCATTCCAATCAAAATGGATGTTATAGCGGTTCCACTCACCCGGTGATCTGAGCGGTGTCGTCCAAGCGAAATCTCTCTCCTCGGTGCACTTCTAGGGCTAAAGCTCGAGTAATCCATTCTTGTAGGGTGTGAGTGTTTGTATTAGGATGTGATGACGAATGGTCCTATACTTCCTCATATATGTACCTAAGGCCCCGTACTTTGCTTAAATTGCACATGGGTTCCTAATTTCTCTTTAATCTCTATTGGGTCCCCTAGGTTCCCAATTCTTCTTTTTGGGTCCTTAACTCTTTCAATTTAACTAATTGGCCCTTAATTTACCAAATTTGCCTTCTAGTCATTTTTCAAAAAATTGTAGTTTGGTCCCCCAACTTTTCAAAATTTCCAATTTGCTCAATTGACCCTCAATTAGGGTGAATTTCACGAAAACACCCTCAATTTCGTGAAATTGCCGTTCAGCCCTCCAATTTTTGAAAATTGCACAAAAGTCCCCACAAATCCCCAAATCTCCCTTCATCTTCTTCCCTAATTCAAGCATATGTGTCACGCCCTGACCCAGTTTGGTCGGATCCCCGTGATCAATCCGCCACTCTCCTAGTTTATTAAAGGGTTTCCCCTTATTATAAACCGTAAAGAGTAAGACGTCCTTTAAACCAGCACCTTTTCCTAGAATAATATGAATCAAAACTACATCATATTTTAAATTTAGCATACCTGTCTAACAGGCATCTTAATTGATGGTCTTGAAGGGTAGGCTTTCTAGAATTTTTTGAAAGGAATATAAGGGAGGGGGTGAGTACAACTACTTAGTGAATGGGTTTTTAAAATTTAACTATCAGGAAAAAGATTTGTACTAGAGTGTGTCAGAATCCTTATTTTCTTTCAAAAATCCTTTCATTTCAAATCTCTATTTTTATCAACATTTCTTATTAATCACGGTGTGTCATCACCTAACACACATCCTTCATCATGAAGGTCAATCACACAATCGCAAGCCAGCCTGTCCACTGAACCCACTTGTGGTGTCGAAGCGACTTTACCGGACACCTAGATAGAAGCACGTCTACTTCTACCCTGAGAATGAGTGGATGTACGTGACATCCGACCCTCAATCCTGGAATCAATTCTCCGTGTCCATATGAGGACAGAGACCGTATCCCGACCCCACCCTGGTCTCATGTGCTTAAAGCTACATTGAGCTTCGCAAGGTCACCTAGTCCGACAATCTACCCTTATATCCACCAGGTCGTCCAGGGCCCTAGGACACATCACTACCCCTCTTGGACACATCACACAATGCATGCACAATCAGTATTTTCTCATCATGCCATATAATTTGTGGTGCCACTAGTCCAATGGCCCCAACCCTCAACTCAACCCACAGCTGTTTGTCTTGACTGGTTCGTCGACCTGTCATGTCGCACTGCCGCTAATTGACTTTGTATGTAGGTCCTATCTTGGTACCATGGCCAAACAATTCATTTATTTAAAATTTTATGGCATATAACTCATGTTTGTTTACGAGCTCTTACTCGTGCCAACTGGCCTTGGGCCCACTGTACGAGATTTTCAAAATTGGCATATAAGCCCCTAAGTTGAAAAATCAAGGCCTCACACCTATTTAAGCATTTTGAGCTCCCGTCAAAAAGGTGTCCCAAAAAGTTTAAATAGTGGCACACAGTCAGGAGAGAACACTTTTGATAAAATAATCTTTTAATCTATCCATTACACCAACCGGGTATGAGATCATCACCGCTTATAACCAATAAGCGGGTTTTCTTCTTCCTCTACGAAGTTCATCATACCAACCGGGTATGATCTACTTACAATCGGTAAATAGTTTTTTCGCGTAATTTCCACATCACTCCTCTCAAATGTGATGGTTAAAATACCACTTAGTAATGGGCTTTCATTTTCAAGGTGCTTATCATCCCAACCGGGTATGAATTCCACTCACCCGTTAATGCAATGAATTCTGCTCGACCGATTCTCTGTATTCACACGAGCTTGTCCTTGCTGGCGTACCCGGTACTTCGTATTCCTACACGATATGAAAATCTTTATTAATTATCACTCAGCCAAATAGCCTTCATTCATTCCAAATGAATGACAAAACCAAACTTTCTATTTATTTGCAATTAGGTCCCTAAAGTTATTTTTTGTTAACTTTAAGTCCCTAATTCCAATTTTTTCCTCAAATAGAGTCCCAAAACTTTTAAAATTTATCTTAGGACCTCAATCTATTCAAATTCACAAAAAGCATTTAATTTCATAAATTTCCAATTTGGTCTCCCAACTTTTCCAAATTTACCATTTTGCCCTTCCTTTACAAAAATGGTAAGTTTCACCCCAAAAATTCTAGAATTTCTCAAAGCCCTCTAACATTCTTATCATGCCCAATTGACCCTGAATTTTATAAAATTGCATCTTGGTCCTTCGAATTTTTAAAAATCTCCAAATTTTCCCCCAATTTTAACTTTCTAACACAGCCGAATTTGATTTCATCAAATTGGCTGATTAAACACTTCTAATTGTTAAAATTGAAGTTAAAATTGAGTTCCCACATCTTCATACAATTCAATAGCACTTTGAATCGCAAGTTTTAACGTCGAAACGAGCTTAAACGGAGCTTCGCCTAAAAAATAGATCGTAGAGAGAGAAAGCTTCAATTACTCACCGTTGGGGGCACGGCTGATGCGAACCTCGCCAATATGCTGACGACACCCTACACCAAATATGGCAACGATCCCAAGACTTTCACGACGCAAGTGCGAAAAGATGGAATATACCTTGTTTATGTAAGAAACAAGGTATGAGATATGTAGACGCCACACCCAAATCCTCTAAGAAGAACTCTTAGAAAACCCCGGGTGATAAGTCTTGATTGATTGAATGCCACAGGTAAAAACCTGATAAGTTCAAAAGCTCTTTCAAAATAGAAAGAAGACAAAACGTCACAAGATATAAATTCCAAAGTATGTCTCTCCAATGCTGTGGAGTATGCCTTTTATAGGCTCAGAAAACAACCGTATGACCCACATAATGTGGAAAAAATCTATTATGGTTATAAGTTAACCTTATCTAATCTAACTACCTAATATTATCCTAAGAGATTTATTATATTTATAAATCTCTCCTTATTAATTAAATCTGGGCCTTCTGTTGGGCTCTTCATTTGGGCTTCTATTTGAATATTCAGCAATCTCTTTAATCAGCCCCATATAAAGCTTTTTTGAATCTTTTAGCCCTTGATCTTGTGATTGGGCCCTCTTGAAGTTTCAAGTAATCATTTATCCCAATTGGTGATAAAGTGTTCAGCTCCATTGCAGGTTCGGTTGATTGGACATGTGAATTCGTAGTCTCTTTAGTCGGATTCACATCATTCTCCCCCTCTTGAAAATGATTTGTCCTCAAATCTTCTGTTTCTTCATCATCTACATCAAAGGGCATTAAATCAGTAACATTGAAGCTTTCATTAATGCTATACTCACCAGGCAACTCTAGCTTGTAAGCATTATTATTAATGCGTTCCAACACACGAAATGGTCCATCTCCTCTTGGAAGAAGTTTTGATCGCCTTTGTTCCGGAAATCGTTCTTTCCTCATATGAAGCCAGACCCAATTGCCAGGTTCAAAAATGATACTTTTGCGGCACTTGTTTGCATGTTTTTTATAAACTTTAGTCATCCGTTCAATATGCATCTTTGTCTTCTCGTGCAGTTCTTTCACAAACTCTGCTTTTCTCTTTCCATCAACATTCACAAATTCACCTTGCATGGCGTTTGTTCAACTTGTGTTGTCCTTTGAGATGTTTAAGAGATTCATGATCTGTGTGAATCACAAACTCTTTCGGCCATAGGTAGTGCTGCCATGTTTGAAGAGTTCGAACTAGGGCATACATCTTCTTATCATAGGTAGGATAGTTAAGGGTTGCTCCACTCAACTTTTCACTGAAATATGCAATTGGTCTTCCTTCCTGCATTAATACACCTCCAATACCTACTCCTGATGCATCACACTCAATTTCAAATGTTTTCGAAAAATTAGGCAATAAGAGCAATGGGGCAGTAGTTAATTTTTCCTTTATCAATTGAAATGTATTTTGTTGCTCATTACCCCATTTAAAAGGTACATTTTTCTTTATAACAGCAGTAAGAGGTGCAACATAACTACTGAAATTTGGAACAAAACGTCTATAAAAACTAGCTAATCCATGGAAACTTCTTACCTGACTTACCGAATTAGGTGTCGGCCAGTCGCGAATTGCCTTAATCTTTTCCTCGTCAACTCCAATCCCTTCTGAATTTATAACATATCCAAGAAACACAAGTTTATCCGAACAAAAGACACATTTATTCAAGTTGGCAAACAACTTATGTTGCCTTAATGCTTCTAACACAGCTCTTAAATGTGCTACACGTTCATCCATGGTCTTGCTGTAGATTAGAATATCATCAAAATATACCACTTCAAATCTCCCAATAAAAGCACGTAATACATGATTCATTAATCTCATGAAAGTGCTTGGTGCATTAACCCAAAGGGCATAACTAACCATTCATATAATCCTTGTTTAGTCTTAAATGCAGTTTTCCATTCATCCCCTTCTTTCATTCGAATTTGATGATATCCACTCTTAAGATCTATTTTCGAAAATAAACAAGATCCATGCAACTCATCTAACATGTCATCCAAACGAGGAATAGGGTGGCGATACTTTACCGTGATGTTGTTGATGGCTCGACAATCCACGCAAATTTGCCATGTTCCGTCCTTCTTAGGTACAAGTAGCACTGGCACAGCACATGGACTCATAATCTCTCGAACATACCCCTTTTCCATCAGCTCTAGGACTTGGCGTTGAAGTTGATGTGAACCTCGCCAATATGCTGACGACACCCAACACCAAATATGGCAACGATCCCAAGACTTTCACGACGCAAGTGCGAAAAGATGGAAATATACCTTCTTTATGTGAGAAACAAGGTATGGGATATGTAGACACCACACCCAAATCCTCTAAGAAGAACTCTTAGAAAACCCCGGGTGATAAGTCTTGATTGTTTGAACGCCACAGGTAAAAACCTGATAAGTTCAAAAGCTCTTTCAAGATAGAAAGAAGATAAAACCTCACAAGATATAAATTCCAAAAGTGTGTCTCCAATGCTATGGAGTATGCCTTTTATAGGCTTAGAAAATAACCGAATGACCCACATAATAAGCTAACCTTATCTAATGTAACCACCTAATATTATCCTAAGAGATTTATTATATTTATAAATCTCTCCTTATTAATTAAATTTGAACCTTCTCTTGGGCTCATCTTGGGCTCTTCATTTTGGTTTTCTATTTGAATATTCAGCAATCTCTTTAATCAGCCCATATAAAGCTTCTTTGAATCTTTTAGCCCTTGACCTTGTGACTGAGCCTTCTTGAAGTCTCAAATAATCATTTATCCCATTTGGTGATAAAGTGTTTAGCTCCATTCCACGTTCGGTTGATTGGACTTATGAATTTGTAAACTCTTTTGTCAGATTCACATCATTCTCCCCCTCTTGAAAATGATTTGTCCTCAAATCTTCTTTTCCTTCATCACCTACATCAAAAGACATTAACTTATAAATATTTATGCTATTACTAACAATATATTTGCTAGATAACTTCCTGTTCTAATTATTACTATCGAGTTTTAACACCTTAAATAATCCCTCTAATCTAAGAAATTTTGATAGTTTTCTATTCATAAACCATTCATTCCTCATATGTAAATTAACCCAAATCCCTGGATCAAAAACAACTTTCATGAAATTCTTGTTGTAAAGATTAATATTTTCTTGAGTCTGCTGTTTTCTATCCAATGGATTAAAATTATGGATAATCTCCATTGGTGATAACTTAGTTACTGAATAAATATAATGATTATATGCAAACACAATATGTGGTAAACAAGCAGTTGAAAATAGAGGTTTTGTAACCAACACAGTATTCCAAGAAAAATTTAGCAAGTTAGTATCAATGATTGTAGACAAAATGTACCTTTCAGATAACGTATGAGAAACTACATTTTTCATACCTTGCTTACACTTGATCACATAACCAGATGTATAAATGAATTCTACCCACCTTGGATGAAAATCATTTAGCTTGAGGGCTACTCCGCTGAACTTTTCATTATAATATGCAATTGATCTTCTTTCCTGACTTACCAAGTAAGGTGTTTGCCAATCTTGAATTACCTTAATTTCCTTGTCAATGGCAATCCCTTCAAAACTTATAACATATCCAGGAAATGCAAGTTTACCCAAACATAATACGCAATTTTTCAATTTGGCAAACAAATGATCTTTCCTAAGAACTTGCAAGGAAATTTTTAAATATCCTTCATGTTTATCTAAGTTATTGTTGTATATTATGATTTTATCAAAATATATGTCAACAAAGTTTTTAATAAAAGCATGTAGGATATAATTTATTAACCTCATAAAAGTGTTATATGCATTAGTCAAACTAAAAATTATAGGAAACCATTCATATAAACCAAGTTTTACTTTCAATACAGTTTTCAATCCATAATTAGCTTTCTTTCGAATTTCAGAATATTCACTCTTGTGATTAAATTTTGAAAACAAATGGTTTTCATGCAACTTATCTAATATAATATTTACTTGAGGAATAGAGTGAAGATACATTACCTTCATATGGTAGATAATTCGAAAACCAACACATATTCGCCAAATTTTGTCTTTCTTAGGCATTTGCACAATATCTGAAATCATGTTATCCCGTGTATATCCTAGCTTCATCAAATTTAGGATTTGGTGTTGAATTTGATACTTCATTTCTCGACCAGGTTGCAAACTAGGAGTTTTCTTCTTAGGAATAACATTCTTGAATTCCTGCATAAGAGAAATACTAATGCTCGGCAAATATCCGACAATATGGTGAGTAAAACATAAATCCTTGTACATAAGTACTGTAAGGATAGAATATGGAATTGTATCTCTCTTGATCTCATCTTTTCTCTTCATAAAATTATTTTTACTCTCTTTTCTTTGTATTATAGCTTTTCTCTCTTCTTTTTCAGCATTGCCGTTTCTCTCATCATTTTCAATTTCGGCTTTTCTCTCTCGGATTTTTCTCTGTTCTTTTTCATTATTGCCTTTTGTCTCTTCCTCTTCAATCATGGCTTTTCTCTCTCGGATTTTTCTCTGTTCTTTTTCATTATTGCCTTTTGTCACTTCCTCTTCAATCATGGCTTTTCTCTCTTGTCTTTATGCTATTTTCTTTTCATTTGCCTTTTTCTTTTTCAACTGATCCTGAAAAACTTGTTGTAAAGTAAGAGGTACAAGAGATATTGATCTATTATTCATCACGAATGAGTACCTATCTGTTAATCTATCATATGTAACGTGACGATCTAACTTCCAAGGTTCTCCCAATAAAATATAACATGCTTGCATTGGTACTACATTACATAATATTTCATCCTGATATTTCCCAATAGAGAAGGACACTATCACCTGTTGGGTTACCTCGAGTTTGGGTGGATCACTCAGCCTTTGAATTTTATATGGCTTTGGATGCTTTGTTGCATGTAATGCCAACTTCTCCACAAGCTCGGTGCAAAGTTAGTGCAACTTTCCTCATCTATGATAACAGAACAAACTCTATTTTTCATTGAACAACGAGTATGAAATAGATTCTCACGTTGGTTGTCCATGACGTCATCAATCCATGGCATTTCACTTGGAGTACATTGATTGATGCAATCGTGTCCGGCGCTATCACAATTAACTTGAAGATCTTCAAATTCCTCGAGTTCTTGAGTATCGAAATGCCTTGATTGAAAGCACCAAGGTTGTTGTTCAACGGAAGTATGTTGATGTGAACGACGTATCACACCTTCCTCCAAGCGATCCATTCGCGTGTGAAGTGGCTCAAATCCAGACTTTACAACTTGTTTCATCGTGGCTTTCCAATCTAGATTTTGAACGGGCTGAGGAAAACTGGCATCTTTCCATGTGTTTTCTCTTTGTTGGAAATTGTAATCCTGCCAATTGTTAGAAACAAAAGAACCTCGCAACTCTCCCTCACATGTTTCTCTCAAACACTCCTGTTTAAAACTCAAATGGCTTTTTCTTAAAGATTTAAAACACTCTTGCCTTTTTCCACTCATATGTCTTCTTTCAATCTGAATTGAACTTTAAAAACAAATCGTTTTTTTACGAAGCAGTTCAACTTGAGGGACAATCAAGACATATCGATAATAGTTTCCACAAAGTAATTCCAAAGAATTTAAATGAGAAGAAAGAAATTAAGATGGAATGATGTAATAGACTTAGATATAGCAGAATAAGAATGAGATATAAGATATAATTGTGTGCCTCCTTTTTTTTCCCACGGTTTCTTTTTTGCTCTTTTTTTTTAACACGAACTTTTTTTTTTGGCTCTTTCTTTTTTGGCACGAATATTTTTTTGGCTTTTTTTTCTCCTTTTTTAACCTACTGAAGAGAAGATTAATAGAAGAATATGATAATTTCTTTATAGAGAATAGAAATAGGTAGAGAAGATAAAAAAAAGAACTAGATAAAAAGAACTGATGCGAACCTCACCAATATGCTGACGACACCCTACACCAAATATGGCAACGATCCCAAGACTTTCACGACGCAAGTGCGAAAAGATGGAATATACCTTGTTTATGTGAGAAACAAGGTATGGGATATGTAGACGCCACACCCAAATCCTCTAAGAAGAACTCTTAGAAAACCCCGAGTGATAAGTCTTGATTGCTTGAACGCCACAGATAAAAACCTGATAAGTTCAAAAGCTCTTTCTATCTTGAAAGAAGACAAAACCTCACAAGATATAAATTCCAAAGTATATCTCCAATGCTGTGGAGTATGCCATTTATAGGCTTAGAAAACAACCGAATGACCCACATAATGTGGAAAAAATCTATTATTGTTATAAGCTAACTTTATCTAATCTGACTACCTAGTATTATCCTAAGTATAAATCTCTCCTTATTAATTAAATCTGGACCTTCTGTTGGGCTCATCTTGGGCTCTTCATTTGGGCTTCTATTTGAATATTCAGCAATCTCTTTAATCAGCCCATATAAAGCTTTTTTTTAATCTTTTAGCCCTTGACCTTGTGATTGGGCCCTCTTGAAGTCTCAAGTGATCATTTATCCCAATTGGTGACAAAGTGTTCAGCTCCATTGCAAGTCTGGTTTATTGAACTTGTGAATTCGTACTCTCGTTAGTCGGATTCACATCATTCTTCCCCTCTTGAAAATGATTTGTCCTCAAATCTTCTTTTCCTTCATCACCTACATCAAGAGACATTAACTTATAAATATTTATGCTATTACTAACAATATATTTGCTAGATAACTTCCTGTTGTAATTATTACTACCGAGTTTTAACACCTTAAATAATCCCTCTAATCTAAGAAATTTTGATAGTTTTCTATTCATAAACCATCCATTCCTCATATGTAAACTAACCCAAATCCCTGGATCAAAAACAACTTTCATGAAACTCTCGTTATAAAGATTAATATTTTCTTGAGTCTGCTGTTTTCTATCCAATGGATTAAAATCATGGATAATCTCCATTGGTGATAACTTAGTTACTGAATAAATATAACGATTATATGCTGATGCGAACCTCGCCAATATGCTGACGACACCCTACACCAAATATGGCAACGATCCCAAGACTTTCACGACGCAAGTAAGAAAAGATGGAATATACCTTGTTTACGTGAGAAACAAGGTATGGGATATGTAGACGCCACACCCAAATCCTCTAAGAAGAACTCTTAGAAAACCCCGGGTGATAAGTCTTTATTGCGTGAACGCCACAGGTAAAAACCTGATAAGTTCAAAAGCTCTTTCAAGATAGAAAGAAGACAAAACCTCACAAGATATAAATTCCAAAATGTGAGTCTCCAATGCTGTGGAGTATGCCTTTTATAGGCTCAGAAAACAACCGAATGACCCACATAATGAGAAAAATATCTATTATGGTTATAAGCTAACCTTATCTAATCTAGCTACCTAATATTATCCTAAGAGATTTATTATATTTATAAATCTCTCCTTATTAATTAAATCTGGACCTTCTCTTGGGCTCATCTTGGGCTCTTCATTTGGGCTTCTATTTGAATATGCAGCAATCTCTTTAATCAGCCCATATGAAGCTTCTTTGAATCTTTTAGCCATTGACCTTGTGATTGGGCCCTCTTGAAGTCTCAAGTGATCATTTATCTCAATTGGTGACAAAGTGTTCAGCTCCATTGCAAGTATGGTTTATTGAACTTGTCAATTCGTACTCTTGTTAGTCGGATTCACATCATATGCAAACACAATATGTGGTAAACATGCAGTTGAAAATAGAAGTTTTATAACCAACACAGTATTCCAAGAAAAATTAAGCAATTTAGTATCAATAATTGTAGACAAAATGTACCTTTCAGATAATGTATGAGAAACTACATTTTTCATACCTTGCTTACACTTGATCACATAACCAGATAAATGAATTCTACCCACCTTGCATGAAACTCATTCAGCTTGAGGGCTACATCGCTGAACTTTTCATTATAATATGCAATTGATCTTCTTTCCTGACTTACCAAGTAAGGTGTTTGCCAATCTTGAATTACCTTAATTGATGCGAACCTCGCCAATATGCTGACGACACCCTACACTAAATATGACAACGATCCCAAGACTTTCACGACGCAAGTGCGAAAAGGTGGAATATACCTTGTTTTTGTGAGAAACAAGGTATGGGATATGTAGACGCCACACCCAAATCCTCTAAGAAGAACTCTTAGAAAACCCCGGGTGATAAGTCTTGATTGCTTGAACGCCACAGGTAAAAAACCTGATAAGTTCAAAAGCTCTTTCAAGATAGAAATAAGACAAAACCTCACAAGATATAAATTCCAAAGTGTGTGTCTCCAATGCTGTGGAGTATGCCTTTTGTAGGCTCAGAAAATAACCGAATGACCCACATAATAAGCTAACCTTATCAAATTTAACCACCTAATATTATCCTAAGAGATTTATTATATTTATAAATCTCTCCTTATTAATTAAATTTGAACCTTCTCTTGGGCTCATCTTGCGCTCTTCATTTTGGGCTTCTATTTGAATATTCAGCAATCTCTTTAATCAGCCCATATAAAGCTTCTTTGAATCTTTTAGCCCTTGACCTTGTGATTGGGCCCTCTTGAAGTCTCAAATAATCATTTATCCCATTTGGTGACAAAGTGTTTAGCTCCATTCCACGTTCGGTTGATTGGACTTGTGAATTTGTAAACTCTTTTGTCAGATTCACATCATTCTCCCCCTCTTGAAAATGATTTGTCCTCAAATCTTCTTTTCCTTCATCACCTACATCAAAAGACATTAACTTATAAATATTTATGCAATTACTAACAATATATTTGCTAGATAACTTCCTGTTATAATTATTACTATCGAGTTTTAACACTTTAAATAATCCCTCTAATCTAAGAAATTTTGATAGTTTTCTATTCATAAACCATTCATTCCTCATATGTAAACTAACCCAAATCCCTGGATCAAAAACAACTTTCATGAAACTCTTGTTGTAAAGATTAATATTTTCTTGAGTCTGCTGTTTTCTATCCAATGGATTAAAATTATGGATAATCTCCATTGGTGATAACTTAGTTACTGAATAAATATAATGATTATATGCAAACACAATATGTGATAAACAAGCAGTTGAAAATAGAGGTTTTGTAACCAACACAGTATTCCAAGAAAAATTTAGCAAGTTAGTATCAATGATTGTAGACAAAATGTACCTTTCAGATAATGTATAAGAAACTACATTTTTCATACCTTGCTTACACTTGATCACATAACCAGATGTATAAATGAATTCTACCCACCTTGCATGACACTCATTCAGCTTGAGGGCTACTCCGCTTAACTTTTCATTATAATATGTGATGTGAATCCGACAAAAGAGTCTACAAATTCACAAGCCCAATCAAACGAGCCTGCAATGAAGCTGAATACTTTGTCACCAAATGGGATAAATGATTATTTGAGACTTCAAGAGGGCCCAATCACAAAGTTAAGGGCTAAAAGATTCAAAGAAGCTTTATATGGGCTGATTAAAGAGATTGCTGCATATTCAAATAGAAGCCCAAATGAAGAGTCCAAGATGAGCCCAACAGAAGGTCCAGATTTAATTAATAAGGAGAAATTTATAAATATAATAAATCTCTTAGGATAATATTAGGTAGTTAGATTAGATAAGGTTAGCTTATAACCATAATAGATTTTTTCCTCATTATGTGGGTCATTCGGTTGTTTTCTGAGCCTATAAAAGGCATACTCCACAACATTGGAGACACACTTTGGAATTTATATCTTGTGAGGTTTTGTTTTCTTTCTATCTTGAAAGAGCTTTTGAACTTATCATGTTTTTACTTGTGGCGTTCAAACAATCAAGACTTATCACCCGAGGTTTTCTAAGAGTTCTTAGAGGATTTGGGTGTGGCGTCTACATATCCCATACCTTGTTTCTCACATAAACAAGGTATATTCCATCTTTTCGTACCTGCGTCGTGAAAGTCTTGGGATCGTTGCCATATTTGGTGTAGGGTGTCGTCAGCATATTGGCGAGGTTCGTATCAGTTGGTATCAGAGCACACGGTTGCACGGCAAGTTCCACCCTATCTTTTTATCTAGTTCTTTTTTTTTATCTTCTCTACCTATTTCTATTCTCTATAAAAAAATTATTATATTCTTCTATTAATCTTCTCTTCAGTAGGTTAAAAAAAAAAGAGAGAAAAAAAACCAAAAAAAATATTCGGGCCAAAAAAAAGAAAGCAAAAAAAGTTCGTGCAAAAAAAAAAGCAAAAAAAAATTCGTGAAAAAAAAAGGCAAAAGAAAAAAAAAAGTGGTACACAATTCTATCTTATATCTCATTCTGCTCTATCTAAGTCTATTACTTCATTTCTTTCTTCTCTATTTAAATTCTACTCTTATTTCTGAGTCTATTCATACCTCTCACTTAAATTCTTTGGAATTACTTTTTGAAAACCTTTATTGATTTGTCTTGATTGTTCCTCAAGTTGAGCTGCTTCGTAAAAACGATTTGTTTTTAAAGTTTAATTCAGATTGAAAGAAGACATATGAGTGGAAAAAGGCAAGAGTTCTTTAAATTTATAAGAAAAAGCCATTTGAGTGTGAAACATGAGTATTTGAGAGAAATATGTGAGGGAGAGTTGCGAGGTTCTTTTCTTTCTAACAATTATCAGGTTCAGAAGGCTCAACAACAAGGAAACACATTGAAAGAAGAGGGTTTCATATCGCCTATTCAAAACCTACAATGGAGAGCAATGAAGAGTCAAATGAAACATATAGTGAAGTCTGAATTTGAGCCACTTCATATGCGAATGGATCGCTTGGAGGAAGGTGTGAGACGACACTCACATACTTCCATTGAACGACCGTGGAGCAGTCAATCTCGATGCTTCGAACCACAGGAACTGGGGGAGTTCGATGATCTCCAAGTTAATCGCGGCAACATCAATCTCAATTCCATCAATCAACTTACTACTTGGAACAGACCATGGATTGATGATATCTTGGATAACCAACCTGAGAAGTTATTTCATACTCGTTGCTCTATGAAAAATAAGGTTTGTTTTGTTATCATAGATGGGGAAAGCTTTACTAACTTTGCTAGCATCGAGCTTGTGGAGAAGTTGGCATTACATGCAACAAAGCATCCAAAGCCATATCAAATTCAAAGGCTGAGTGATCAACCCAAACTCGAGGTAACCCAACAGGTGATAGTGTCCTTCTCTATTGGGAAATATCAGGATAAAATATTATGTGATGTAGTACCAATGCAAGCATGTCATATTTTATTGGGAGAACCTTGGAAGTTAGATCGTCACGTTACATATGATAGATTAACAGATAGGTACTCATTCGTGATGAATAATAGATCAATATCTCTTGTACCTCTTACTTTACAACAAGTTTTTCAGGATCAGTTGAAAAAGAAAAAGGCAAATGAAAAGAAAATAGCAGAAAGACAAGAGAGAAAAGCCATGATTGAAGAGGAAGAGACAAAAGGCAATAATGAAAAAGAACAGAGAAAAATCCGAGAGAGAAAAGCCGAAATTGAAAATGATGAGACAAAAGGCAATGTTGAAAAAGAAGAGAGAAAAGCCATAATACAAAGAAAAGAGTGTAGAAACAATTTTATGGAGAGAAAAAGTGAGATCAAGAGAGATACAATTCCACATCCTATCCTTACAGTACTTATGTACAATGATTTATATTTTACTAACCATATTGTCGGATATTTTCTGAGCATTAGTGTTTCTCTTCTACAGGAATTCAAGAATGTCATTACAAAGAAGATAACTTTTGGTTTGCAACCTGATCGAGGAAACAATAATCAAAGTCAACACCAAGTACTAAAACTGATGGAAAGGAGATATATACGTAAGAGCAAGCGACCATGTGTTGTACCCATGAAGGATGAAACTTGGCAAATATGCCTCGATTATCGAGCCATTCACAATATCACGGTAAAGTATCGGGAACATCTTTCTCATTTATATGATATTATTATTGAGTTGCATGGATACTATTTGTTTTCAAAACTTGATCTTAAAAGTCAATATCATCAATTTCAAATTAAAGAAAAAGACGATTTGAAAACAACATCTGAAACAAAACCAGGTCTATATAATTGGTTAGTTGTGATTTTTGGATTGACCAGTACCTTTAGCACTATCATGATATTAATGAAGGATATCTTGCATGTTATCATTTTAAAGTTTGACTATATATATTTTGATGACGTCCTGGTATATGAACTTATGGAATATTTGAAAATGATGTTGGAAATGATGTTAGAACTTTTAAGAAAAGATAAATTGTTTGAGAATTTTAAGATATTTATCATTTGTTCGGATAAACTTCTATTTCCTGGATATGCTATAAGTTTTGAAGGGATTGCCATTGACAAGGAAATTAAAGTAATTCAAGATTGGCAAACACCTTACTTGGTAAGTCAGGAAAGAAGATCAATTGCATATTATAATGAAAAGTTCAGCGGAGTAGCCCTCAAGCTGAATGAGTTTCATGCAAGCTGGGTAGAATTCATTTATACATCTGGTTATGTGATCAAGTGTAAGCAAGGTATGAAAAATGTAGTTTCTCATACATTATCTGAAAGGTACATTTTGTCTACAATCATTGATACTAACTTGCTTAATTTTTTTGGAATACTGTGTTGGTTACAAAACCTCTATTTTCAACTGCATGTTTACCACATATTGTGTTTGCATATAATCGTTATATTTATTCAGTAACTAAGTTATCACCAATGAAGATTATCCATGATTTTAATCCATTGGATAGAAAACAGCAGACTCAAGAAAATATTAATCTTTACAACAAGAGTTTCATGAAAGTTGTTTTTGATCCAGGGATTTGGGTTAGTTTACATATGAGGAATGAAATGTTTATGGATAGAAAACTATTAAAATTTCTTAGATTAGAGAGATCATTTCAAATGTTAAAAGTCATTAATAATAATTACAACAATAAGTTATCTGATAAATATATTGTTAGCTATAACATACATATTTCTAATTTAATTTCTTTTGCTATAGGTGATGAAGGAACAGAAGATTTGAGGACAAATTGATGCGAACCTCGCCAATATGCTGACGACACCCTACACCAAATATGGCAACGATCCCAAGACTTTCACGACGCAAGTGCGAAAAGATGGAATATACCTTGTTTATGTGAGAAACAAGGTATGGGATGTGTAGACGCCACACCCAAATTCTCTAAGAAGAACTCTTAGAAAACCCCGGGTGATAAGTCTTGATTGCTTGAACGCCACAGGTAAAAACCTGATAAGTTCAAAAGCTCTTTCAAGATAGAAAGAAGACAAAACCTTACAAAATATAAATTTCAAAGTGTGTCTCTCCAATGCTGTGGAGTATGCCTTTTATAGGCTCAGAAAACAACCGAATGACCCACATAATGTGGAAAAAATCTATTATGGTTATAAGCTAACCTTATCTAATCTGACTACCTAATATTATCCTAAGAGATTTATTATATTTATAAATCTCTCCTTATTAATTAAATCTGGACCTTCTGTTGGGCTCATCTTGGGCTCTTCATTTGGGCTTCTATTTGAATATTCAGCAATCTCTTTAATCAGCACATATAAAGCTTTTTTGAATCTTTTAGCCCTTGACCTTGTGATTGGGCCCTCTTGAAGTCTCAAGTGATCATTTATCCCAATTGGTGACAAAGTGTTTAGCTCCATTGCAGGTTCGGTTGATTTGACATGTGAATTCGTAGTCTCTTTAGTCGGATTCACATCATTCTCCCCCTCTTGAAAATGATTTGTCCTCAAATCTTCTGTTTCTTCATCACCTACATCAATAGACATTAACTTATAAATTTTGATGCTATTACTAACAATATATATGCTAGATAACTTCCTGTTGTAATTATTACTACCGAGTTTTAACACCTTAAATAATCCCTCTAATATAAGAAATTTTGATAGTTTTCTATTCATAAACTGTCCATTCCTCATATGTAAACTAACCCAAATCCCTAGATCAAAAACAACTTTCATGAAACTCTTGTTGTAAAGATTAATATTTTCTTGAGTCTGCTGTTTTCTATCCAATGGATTAAAATCATGGATAATCTCCATTGGTGATAACTTAGTTACTGAATAAATATAATGATTATATGCAAACACAATATGTGGTAAACATGCAGTTGAAAATAGAAGTTTTGTAACCAACACAGTATTCCAAGAAAAATTAAGCAATTTAGTATCAATGATTGTAGACAAAATGTACCTTTCAGATAATGTATGAGAAACTACATTTTTCATACCTTGCTTACACTTGATCACATAACCAGATGTATAAATGAATTCTACCCAGCTTGCATGAAACTCATTCAGCTTGAGGGCTACTCCGCTGAACTTTTCATTATAATATGCAATTGATCTTCTTTCCTGACTTACCAAGTAAGGTGTTTGCCAATCTTGAATTACCTTAATTTCCTTGTCAATGGCAATCCCTTCAAAACTTATAACATATCCAGGAAATACAAGTTTATCTGAACAAATGATAAATATCTTAAAATTCTCAAACAATTTATCTTTCCTTAAAAGTTCTAACATCATTTTCAAATATTCCATAACTTCATATACCAGGACGTCATCAAAATATATATAGTCGAACTTTAAAATGATAACATGCAAGATATGCTTCATTAATATCATAATAGTGCTATAGGCATTAGTCAATCCAAAAATCACAACTAACCAATCATATAGACCTGGTTTTGTTTCAGATGTTGTTTTCAAATAATCTTTTTCTTTAATTTGAAATTGATGATATTCACTCTTAAGACCATGTTTTGAAAATAAATAGTATCTATGCAACTCAATAACAATATCATATAAATAAGAAACATGTTGTCGATACTTTACCATGATATTGTCAATGGCTCGACAATTGAGGCATATTTGCCAAGTTTTGTCCTTCATGGGTACAACACATGGTCGCTTGCTCTTATGTATATATCTCATTTCCATCAATTTTAGGACTTCGTGTTGACTTTGATACTTGTTTTCTCGAACTGATGGCAAACCAAGAGTTATCTTCTTTGTAATGACATTCTTGAATTCCTGTAGAAGAGAAACACTAATGCTCGGAAAATATTCGACAATATGGTTAGTAAAATATAAATCATTGTACATAAGTACTGTAAGGATAGGATATGGAATTGTATCTCTCTTGATCTCACTTTTTCTCTCCATAAAATTGTTTCTACACTCTTTTCTTTGTATTATGGCTTTTCTCTCTTCTTTTTCAACATTGCCTTTTCTCTCATCATTTTCAATTTTGGCTTTTCTCTCTCGAATTTTTCTCTCTTCTTTTTCAATATTGCCTTTTGTCTCTTCCTCTTCAATCATGGCTTTTCTCTCTTGTCTTTCTGCTATTTTCTTTTCATTTGCCTTTTTCTTTTTCAACTGATCCTGAAAAACTTGTTGTAAAGTAAGAGGTACAAGAGATATTGATCTATTATTCATCGCGAATGGGTACCTATCTGTTAATCTATCATATGTAACGTGACGATCTAACTTCCAAGGTTCTCCCAATAAAATATGACATGCTTGCATTGGTACTACATCACATAGTATTTCATCTTGATATTTCCCAATAGAGAAGGACACTATCACCTGTTGGGTTACCTCGAGTTTGGGTTGATCACTCAGCCTTTGAATTTGATATGGCTTTGGATGCTTCGTTGCATGTAATGCCAACTTCTCCACAAGCTCGGTGCTAGCAAAGTTAGTGCAGCTTTCCCCATCTATGATAACAGAACAAACCCTATTTTTCATAGAACAACGAGTATGAAATAGATTCTCACGTTGGTTGTCCATGACGTCATCAATCCATGGCCTTTCACTTGGAGTACATTGATTGATGCAATCGTGTCCGGCGCTATCACAATTAACTTGAAGATCTTCAAATTCCTCGAGTTCTTGAGTATCGAAACGCCTAGATTGAAAGCACCAAGGTTGTTGTTCAACGGAAGTATGTTGATGTGAATGACGTATCACACCTTCGTCCAAGCGATCCATTCGCGTGTGAAGTGGCTCAAATCCAGACTTTACAACTTGTTTCATCATGGATTTCCAATCTAGATTTTGAACTGGTTGAGGGAAACTGGCTTCTTTCCATGTGTTTTCTCTTTGTTGGAAATTGTAATCCTGCCAATTGTTAGAAATAAAAGAACCTCGCAACTCTCCCTCACATGTTTCTCTCAAACACTCCTGTTTAAAACTCAAATGGCTTTTTCTTAAAGATTTAAAACACTCTTGCCTTTTTCCACTCATATGTCTTCTTTCAATCTGAATTGAACTTAAAAAAGAAATCGTTTTTTTACGAAGCAATTCAACTTGAGGGACAATCAAGACATATCGATAAAGGTTTCCAAAAAGTAATTCCAAAGAATTTAAATGAGAAGAAAGAAATTAAGATGGAATGAAGTAATAGACTTAGATATAGCAGAATAAGAATGAGATATAAGATATAATTGTGTGCCTCCTTTTTTTTTTCTTTTGCTTTTTTTTTCCACAATTTTTTTTTTGCTCTTTTTTTTTAGCACGAACTTTTTTTTGCTCTTTCTTTTTTGGCACGAAATTTTTTTTTTGGCTTTTTTTCCTCCTTTTTTTAACCTACTGAAGAGAAGATTAATAGAAGAATATGAAAATTTTTTTATAGAGAATAGAAATAGGTAGAGAAGATAAAAAAAAACTAGATAAAAAGATGGGATGGAACTTGCCGTGCAACCGTCTGCTCTGATACCAACTGATGCGAACCTCGCCAATATGCTGACGACACCCTACACCAAATATGGCAACGATCCCAAGACTTTCACGACACAAGTGCGAAAAGATGGAATATACCTTTTTTATGTGAGAAACAAGGTATGGGATGTGTAGATGCCACACCCAAATTCTCTAAGAAGAACTCTTAGAAAACCCCGGGTGATAAGTCTTGATTGCTTGAACGCCATAGGTAAAAAACCTGATAAGTTCAAAAGCTCTTTCAAGATAGAAAGAAGACAAAATCTCACAAGATATAAATTTCAAAGTGTGTCTCTCCAATACTGTGGAGTACGCCTTTTATAGGCTCAGAAAACAACCGAATGACCCACATAATGTGGAAAAAATATATTATGATTATAAGCTAACCTTATCTAATCTGACTACCTAATATTATCCTAAGACATTTATTATATTTATAAATCTCTCCTTATTAATTAAATCTGGACCTTCTGTTGGGCTCATCTTGGGCTCTTCATTTGGACTTCTATTTGAATATTTAGCAATCTCTTTAATCAGCCCATATAAAGCTTTTTTGAATCTTTTAGCCCTTGACCTTGTGATTGGGCCCTCTTGAAGTCTCAAGTGATCATTTATCCCAATTGGTGACAAAGTGTTTAGGTCCATTGCAGGTTCGGTTGATTTGACATGTGAATTCGTAGTCTCTTTAGTCGGATTCACATCACAAATCATTTTTAAGAGGGGGAGAATGATGTGAATCCGACAAAAGAGTCTACAAATTCACAAGCCCAATCAAACGAGCCTGCAATGAAGCTGAACATTTTGTCACCAAATGGGATAAATGATTATTTGAGACTTCAAGAGGGCCCAATCACAAAGTTAAGGGCTAAAAGATTCAAAGAAGCTTTATATGGGCTGATTAAAGAGATTGCTGCATATTCAAATAGAAGCCCAAATGAAGAGTCCAAGATGAGCCCAACATAAGGTCCAGATTTAATTAATAAGGAGAAATTTATAAATATAATAAATCTTTTAGGATAATATTAGGTAGTTAGATTAGATAAGGTTAGCTTATAACCATAATAGATTTTTTGCTCATTATGTGGGTCATTCGGTTGTTTTCTGAGCCTATAAAAGGCATACTCCACAACATTGGAGACACACTTTGAAATTTATATCTTGTGAGGTTTTATCTTATTTCTATCATGAAAGAGCTTTTAAACTTATCAGGTTTTTACCTGTGGCGTTCAAGCAATCAAGACTTATCACCCGAGGTTTTCTAAGAGTTCTTCTTAGAGGATCTGGGTGTGGCGTCTACATATCCCAAAGCTTGTTTCTCACATAAACAAGGTATATTCCATCTTTTCGTACTTGCGTCGTGAAAGTCTTGGGATCGTTGCCATATTTGGTGTAGGGTGTCGTCAGCATATTGGCGAGGTTCGCATCATTCGGGGCTTCTGGAACTCCCTTGTTCTGGGAAATGGTGTCACGCCCCGACCCGGTTTGGTCGGATCCCCGTGAACAACCCGCCACTCTCCCGGCTTACTAAGGGTTACCCCTTCTTTTTAAACCATGAGTAGTAAGGCGTTCTTTAAATATGTACCTTTCCTACAATAACTGATGCGAACCTCGCCAATATGCTGACGACACCCTACACCAAATATGGCAACGATCCCAAGACTTTCACGACGCAAGTGCGAAAAGATGGAATATACCTTGTTTCTCACATAAACAAGCAATCAAGACTTATCACCCGGGGTTTTCTAAGAGTTCTTCTTAGAGGATTTGGGTGTGGCGACTACATATCTCGACGCCACACCCAAATCCTCTAAGAAGAACTCTTAGAAAACCCCGGGTGATAAGTCTTGATTGCTTGAACGCCACAGGTAAAAACCTGATAAGTTCAAAAGCTCTTTCAAGATAGAAAGAAGACAAAACCTCACAAGATATAAATTCCAAAGTGTGTTTCTCCAATGCTGTGGAGTATGCCTTTTATAGGCTCAGAAAACAACCAAATGACCCACATAATGTGGAAAAAATCTATTATGGTTATAAGCTAACCTTATCTAATCTGACTACTTAATATTATCCTAAGAGATTTATTATATTTATAAATCTCTCCTTATTAATTAAATCTGGACCTTCTGTTGGGCTCATCTTGGGCTCTTCATTTGGGCTTCTATTTGAATATTCAGCAATCTCTTTAATCAGCCCATATAAAGCTTTTTTTGAATCTTTTAGCCCTTGACCTTGTGATTGGACCCTCTTGAAATCTCAAGTGATCATTTATCCCAACTGGTGACAAAGTGTTCAGCTCCATTGCAGGTCTGGTTTATTGAACTTGTGAATTCGTACTCTCTTTAGTCGGATTCACATCATTCTCCCCCTCTTGAAAATGATTTGTCCTCAAATCTTCTTTTCCTATTGGTTCCGGTTCATGAACCGACTTGGTTCATAAATCAGTTCAATCAAATTGGATCTGGTTCATCTAAACCGTTTTGGTTTTTCTCTTCTAATTTTTCCTAAGGTTCGTTTCCAAGGTTTTATGAACCCTTTGGATCACTCGGGAGTTTTAAATTTCCAAATTGCCCGTTTCCTAATAATTGGGTTTGTGAACCGGTTCGGTTTTCTCACTCGATTTGACCAGTCCTTTTTCCCGATTTTCCTTAACTCAAAAGGGCGGGGTTTATAATATGGCACTTCGAATATTACCTCATCCAATTAGCGACCTATAAATCCTTATTTTCTTTGATTCTTTCTTCTAATCGCCTCCTACAACTCCCCTTGATCATCCTGTACTTCAAATTTCTGAGTTTGGCTAAGTTTTATGCCCTATCGGAGCTTCATTGAAAAATTCACAATAGAGAGAGAAAACTTGCATTTATAAGCGATGGAGAGGCGATGGCCAGAGCTTGAGGTGGGGGTAGCTAGAGCTAGTTGAGGGGGATTTAGCAGGATCGAGTTCTATTGCAATTCGCTGCTACACTAGGGAATTCGAAGAGAGAAGTTCCAGTTAGTGCAGCTCTATAATTTGTGAATTCCGATGGGGAAGGCAAAATTGAGCTTACCGAGGCCTGTAAGGGTGTTGTGGATGGTCTTAGGTGATTGGTTGTGGCCAATGTGGGTGGTGGAAGGGCCGAAAGGGGCGAGGTGGCGTCGTGAAGGAGCTCACTACTTTGAGATCCAAAGCAGCTTCATTGTTTGATTCTCTTCGCACCTCCCTGAACACTCTCTAGCTATTCTGAGAAGGTCTAGAGCTAGAGAACTCTTCCCCGGTTCCAATGCCACCCTTCGGAGCTCCTTTGGTGGAAGTTATGCCCGTTGTCGGAGCTCTAGTTTGCAGCTCGCTAGAAAACTCATTCTTCTTCTTATTCGCTCGATTGTGGGATCTTCAGAATGAATGAGGGAGTGCTCTTTATATAGGGATGTTGACAACTATTTAGGCTACTAGCTAGCAAAAGACTCGGCCACCAGAGATCTGACTGGATCATTTTTCAAGTCGTCGTAGACTCTAGCTTTTCCAATGACTCCCTCTCTCTCTCTCTCTCTCCTCTATCAGTGCATGAAGGTTGAAGATGATGACATGGCAGTCGTCCCATGTGGCGCGCTGTGATTGGGCAATTTTTCTTATGTGTAGTGCCATCTTGGCCGTTGCATCAGCTGTTGACCCGTTGACCGGACACATGGTGGCCTCCCATTGGCTTCTCGTGTCTGAGTGGCATGCTGATGAGGTGCCAGCTGTCCGTTGACCTGATACGTGGCAGCCTCCCATTGACTAACCATGTATGCGTGGCAACTGACATGGTGCCAACTGGCCATTAACCGTTGACCGGTTGACGGTCCAACCGGGTTCACTGTCCAAAATTTGAAAATCGACTAGTTCAGACCCAGTTTGAGTGGTTTTCTCAAATTTAAAATTTTCTAAATTCATTATCTATCTAATAGTGGTCTCAATTTTCTAATTTGACATTTTTAACCCACCTAGAAAAATGAATTTGTGAACCGGTTCACTATGGTTCATGCCGGTTCAGGTTTGGTTCACCCCGAATTATTTTGGTTCTCTCTTTAATTCCACTTCACGGTTCTTCCTTGTAATTTTTTTGAATTTTTGGTTATTTGAGATTTTTCAATTTCCTACGTTAACTATTTTTCGTTCATTAAACGACTCAGATTTTCATGTATAAACCTATACCAGTTCTTTTCCCGATTTTCTTTGGTCCCAAAGGGCGGGTTTTATAACTCTTCCCTCGTTTGGAGTTTTATCCTTAAAACTCTATCAACTATTCTTCTCTCTGAAGAGATACTGACGTGACTTCCTTAGGGTGTAAGTTGATATCCTTCCGGTTTAAGTTTCTCTCTTTGCCTCACTTCCTCCATTCTCTGGGATTCGGTCAATTTGACTTGTCTCCTTTTTCTTAGCATTGACAAAGCCTCATTGTTCCAATACTTCCGATTGGGGTCAGACTTTTGTTCCGGGGTGTTGCCTAGTTTTAGGGTTTTAATGCCTCCCATCATACCTGGGTTCATTTACATTCTTCGTTGGTCTGACACCTTGTCTGACTTGCTATTTTATTTGCCTTTCTCGACGTACTTCCCCTTTTCTAGCCCTCTAGCCCCACCTTGGGTTACTCGTGTTCTTTCCCTATTGACGATTAACTTATTTACCCCTAGCAGTATGACTTCTAAGCCTGTGGTTCCATCCTAGGTCGTAGGTTCCTCTTGCCTTACTGTTGGAATCGCGTCCCTTTGCTCTGGTCCTTAGGATGTAATCCGTCTCATTCTTGTCCTTTGTATTTCCTAGGCCACTTTGTTGCTTGACTCTCTTACTCTTGCGGTCCCAATTCTCTAAGTTATGGCCATGCTCCGAGGTTCCTGAGAATGTGGGTGTCCAGCTCCTTATGAGATTTCGGGTCGTTACCTTTGTCGATGGCAGTGCTCCTCCGAATTTCTCTCCTCTCCATCATAGTTGCCCTTCATAGAGCTCCTTCCTCTAGCAAAGTCTGTCCCCACATGGAAATGGTTTCCCTTATTGACTCAAGGATGTGATCTCTGGTTCCGTCCTCAAGGATCCTAGTCCTCCCTCGTTAGTCCTTGATTGCTTTGTCTAGATAGTCGCTTTATTTCAACTCGTCCTACAGCCTAGTCCTCCCTTGGGGTTGGTGGTTTTACGAGTTGGTTCTTTCTTCTTGGGTCAGTGTTCCTCTATGTACTAGGGTTTGTGCCTCTCCTTTGCCTTTCGTCCTGTGATTAGTTTGTCCCTTCAATACAAAGTAATTTTCCAACTCCGAGTCTCTTGATGTGACTCCCTCACGTAATTGTTCCATTTATCTTTATAATTTCCATGGGATGGTTAACTCCTACCTTTTGCCTTTCCTTAATCTCTAGGGTTAGGAGGTTTCATTCCTTCATCGCAGTCTTGCTTATATGTCCCTCGTCCTTGGGGTACTATGCTATAACCTTTTGGTTACCTTGGCAATCTCATGGGATGGTTAGGTCTATCTGTTGTCTGTTCACGACATCAGGTCTGAGCCTTTGGGTAATTCACCTTTTGTCCTACTGCCAATCTAGGCCCGAGTTCTTCTTTTCTATTTCTTTGGGGTTGCCTTTCTTGATGTGGCTCTCCTTTGGCTCACCTCTTAGGATCCTTATTGGTGGTATCTAGTCTGTACAGTTTCCTACTCTTCTTTTTAGGTTAGTCATGGATGGTCCTGACTTTTCTTTGTTCTGTAAGGCATTTCTTGGGCCTCTGGTCATCTGAGCCTCGTCCTATGAGGTGTAGGTATTGTAAGGGGACGACCTAAGGTGGGTTTTGGTTTTACTCCTTTAGGGTTCTTAGTACTTCGGTGATGTGAATCCGACTAAAGAGAGTACGAATTCACAAGTTTAATAAACCAGACCTGCAATGGAGTTGAACACTTTGTCACCAAACGGGATAAATGATCACTTGAGACTTCAAGAGGGCCCAAATGAAGCTTTATATGGGCTGATTAAAGAGATTGCTGCATATTCAAATAGAAGCCCAAATGAAGAGCCCAAGATGAGCCCAACAGAAGGTCCAGATTTAATTAATAAGGAGAGATTTATAAATATAATAAATCTCTTAGGATAATATTAAGTGGTTTGATTAGATAAGGTTAGCTTATTATGTGGGTCATTCGGTTGTTTTCTGAGCCTATAAAAGACACACTCCACAACATTGGAGAGACATACACTTTGGAATTTATATCTTGTGAGGTTTTGTCTTCTTTCTATCTTGAAAGAGCTTTTGAACTTATCAGGTTTTTACCTGTGGCGTTCAAGCAATCAAGACTTATCACCCGGGGTTTTCTAAGAGTTCTTCTTAGAGGATTTGGGTGTGGCGTCTACATATCCCATACCTTGTTTCTCACATAAACAAGGTATATTCTATCTTTTCGCACTTGCGTCGTGAAAGTCTTGGGATCGTTGCCATATTTGGTGTAGGGTGTCGTCAGCATATTGGCGAGGTTCGCATCAGTTGGTATCAGAGCACACGGTTGCACGGCAAGTTCCATACCATTTTGTTTATCTAGTTCTTTTTTTTATCTTCTCTACCTATTTCTATTCTCTATAAAAAAAAATATCATATTCTTCTATCTATCTTTTCTTCAGTAGGTTAAAAGAAAAAAAGAGAGAAAAAAAGCCAAAAAAACAATTCGTGCCAAAAAAAAGAAAGCAAAAAAAAGTTCGTGCAAAAAAAAAAGAGCAAAAAAAAATTCGTGAAAAAAAAAGCAAAAGAAAAAAAAAAGTGGCACACAATTCTATCTTATATCTCATTCTGCTCTATCTAAATCTATTACTTCATTTCTTTCTTCTCTATTTAAATTCTACTCTTATTTCTGAGTCTATTCATACCTCTCACTTAAATTCTTTGGAATTACTTTTTGAAAACCTTTATTGATTTGTCTTGATTGTTCCTCAAGTTGAACTGCTTCGTAAAAACGATTTGTTTTTAAAGTTTAATTTAGATTGAAAGAAGACATTCGAGAGGAAAAAGGCAAGAGTGTTTGAATCTTTAAGAAAAAGCCAATTGAGTGTGAAAAAAACGAGAGATTGGGAGAAATACGTGAGTGAGCATTTGGAAGGTTCTTCTGTTATCATTTGTAGGAACTCATGGCACAACAACGAGGAGATACGCCAAATGAAGAAGATTCCCAACAACCGATTACAAATTTACAAATGCAAGCCATCATAAGTGAAATGAGACGAATGCTGAAGTCCGAGTTGGAACCGCTTCATGAGCGAATTGATCAATTGGAAGGAGTGAGGGGTTCGCGTCAACATACCCCTACTGAACAGCGACCTCGAAGCTTTCAGCCAAGACGTTTTGACCCACAAGAACCCGAGGATTTCGATCGATATGCTCATAGAGAACGACCTCGAGTTGATGACAACCTGGATAATATAAAGTTGAAAATACCCTCTTTTCAAGGAAAAACAGATCCAGAAGCGTATCTTGAATGGGAAAAGAGGATGGAGATGGTTTTTGACTGTCATAATTACTCGGAGATGAAAAAGGTACGACTTGCTGCTGTCGAATTTACTGATTATGCTATAATATGGTGGGATCAATTGGTGAAGGAAAGGAAACGAAATCACGAACGCTCTGTGGAGTCTTGGGACGAAATGAAAGTGATCATGCGACGACGATTTGTTCCCAGCCACTATCACCGGGAGTTGTTCAATAAACTCCAAAGGCTTACCCAAGGATCAAGAAGCGTTGACGAATACTTCAAGGAGATGGAGATTGCGATGATTCGAGCAAATGTGGAGGAAGACAGAGAGGCAACAATGGCGAGATTTTTGCATGGTCTAAACCATGAGATAGCTGACGTGGTGGAAATGCAATATCATGTTGAGCTCCAAGATATGGTACATCAAGCTATCAAAGTCGAACAACAATTGAAGAGAAAGAGTTTACACAAAAGGGGATTAAACAATGGTTCCTTGAACTCATGGAAACCATCCTCAAGGCGATTTGAGAGTCAGTCAACTCAACCTCAGCATGCTCCACTAAAAGAGACAACCAAGCAGGCTGTGGCTCAAAATCAAGGTAACACCCATATCACAACTCCCAAAACTCGTGATATTAAGTGTTTCCGATGCCAAGGCAGGGGTCACATTGCAAGTCAATGCCCAAATAAGCGGGCAATGGTGATCAATGCTAATGGTGAGATTGAGACCGATGATGAAAAAGAAGATATCGATCCGGGGATGCCACCACTTGAAGATGCTGATGAATATGCAGAAGAAGGGGAATTGTTGGTTGCATGGCGAACTCTCAGTGTTCAAGCCCAAGAAGAAGAAAACAATCAGCGTGAGAACTTATTTCATACTCGTTGTTGTGTGAAAAATAAGGTTTGCTGTGTTATTATAGATGGGGGAAGTTGCACTAATGTAGCTAGCACTGAGCTGGTGGAGAAATTGACATTACCAACCTTAAAGCATCCGAAGCCTTATCGACTACAATGGCTGAACGACCAAGGTGAACTCAAGGTAACCAAACAAGTGTTGGTTGCATTTTCTATTGGAAAATATCAAGATGAAATACTATGTGACGTGGTACCAATGCACGCGTGCCATATACTTTTGGGACGACCTTGGCAGTTTGATCGTCAAGTTATGCATGATGGATTCACTAATAGGTACTCTTTTGTGATGAATGAGAGACCAATATCTCTTGTTCCATTGACTCCAAGGCAAGTTTTTGAGGATCAACTGAAAAAGAAAAAGGCAAATGAACAGAAAATAGAAGAAAAAAAAGAAAGGAGAAATATCAGAGTTGAAAAAAAAGAGGGAAAAGCCAGAAGTGGAAAAAAAAGAGAGTAAAAGCAATTTTATTGCAAGAAAAAGTGAGATCAAGCGAGCTTTACTTTCACATCAGGCTCTTATTGTACTTATGTACAAGGACGCCTTTTTGAGTACTAACGATCTTGTCGGATCTTTGCCGAGCAATATTATTACTGTTTTGCAGGAATTTATCGATGTCTTTCCCGATGAGATACCACCAGGTTTGCCACCAATTCGAGGAATTGAACATCAAATTGATTTAATCCCTGGAGCGACGATTCCTAACCGACCAGCATATAGAAGTAACCCTGAAGAAACAAAGGAACTTCAACGCCAAGTCCTAGAGCTGATGGAAAAGGGGTATGTTCGAGAGAGTATGAGTCCATGTGCTGTGCCAGTGCTACTTGTACCTAAGAAGGACGGAACATGGCGAATGTGCGTGGATTGTCGAGCCATCAACAACATCACGGTAAAGTATCGCCACCCTATTCCTCGTTTGGATGACATGTTAGATGAGTTGCATGGATCTTATTTATTTTCGAAAATAGATCTTAAGAGTGGATATCATCAAATTCGAATGAAAGAAGGGGATGAATGGAAAACTGCATTTAAGACTAAACAAGGATTATATGAATGGTTAGTTATGCCCTTTGGGTTGACTAATGCACCAAGCACTTTCATGAGATTAATGAATCATGTATTACGTGCTTTTATTGGGAGATTTGTAGTGGTATATTTTGATGATATTCTAATCTACAGCAAGACCATGGATGAACATGTAGCCCATTTAAGAGCTGTGTTAGAAGCATTAAGGCAACATAAGTTGTTTGCCAACTTGAATAAATGTGTCTTTTGTTCGGATAAACTTGTGTTTCTTGGATATGTTATAAGTTCAAAAGGGATTGGAGTTGACGAGGAAAAGATTAAGGCAATTCGCGACTGGCCGACACCTAATTCGGTAAGTCAAGTAAGAAGTTTCCATGGATTAGCTAGTTTTTATAGACGTTTTGTTCCAAATTTCAGTAGTTATGTTGCACCTCTTACTGCTGTTATAAAGAAAAATGTACCTTTTAAATGGGGTAATGAGCAACAAAATGCATTTCAATTGATAAAGGAAAAATTAACTACTGCCCCATTGCTCTCATTGCCTAATTTTTCGAAAACATTTGAAATTGAGTGTGATGCATCAGGAGTAGGTATTGGAGGTGTATTAATGCAGGAAGGAAGACCAATTGCATATTTCAGTGAAAAGTTGAGTGGAGCAACCCTTAACTATCCTACCTATGATAAGGAGATGTATGCCCTAGTTCGAACTCTTCAAACATGGCAGCACTACCTATGGCCGAAAGAGTTTGTGATTCACACAGATCATGAATCTCTTAAACATCTCAAAGGACAACACAAGTTGAACAAACGCCATGCAAGGTGGGTGGAGTTCATTGAAACATTCCCATATGTGATCAAATACAAACAAGGTAAGGAAAATATAGTTGCAGATGCTCTATCGCGAAGGTACGCTATGCTTTCAATGCTTGATTCTAAATTACTTGGATTTGATTATATCAAGGATTTGTATGCAAATGATCCTGATTTTTGTGAAGTGTTTAAAGGTTGTCGAACTGGTAGGTTTGGAAAATTTTATTTACAAAATGGATTTCTTTTTCGAGAAAACAAATTATGCATCCCTCAGTCATCTTTGCGTGAGTTACTTGTTAGGGAAGCACATGGTGGAGGACTTATGGGACATTTTGGGGTAGCTAAAACTATGGCGATAATGCACGAGCATTTTTTTTGGCCCCACATGAAAAGGGATGTTGAGAAAATTTGTTCTCGATGCATTACATGTAAAGAGTCTAAGTCTAGGCAACAACCTCACGGCCTGTATACTCCTCTTCCAATTCCTAATGCACCTTGGATTGATATTTCCATGGATTTTGTTTTAGGATTACCAAGAACTAAGAGGGGGAGGGATTCTGTGTTTGTGGTAGTTGATAGGTTTTCGAAAATGGCACATTTCATTCCATGTCATAAAACTGATGATGCATCGAATGTGGCTGATTTGTTCTTTAGAGAAGTTGTCAGATTGCATGGTATGCCTAGAACTATTGTTTCTGATCGTGATTCTAAATTCTTGAGTTACTTTTGGAAAACCCTATGGGGTAAATTGGGAACCAAACTGCTATTTTCAACAACATGTCACCCACAAACTGATGGTCAAACAGAAGTAGTAAATAGGACATTAGGTACTTTATTACGTTCTATAATAAAAAAGAATTTGAAATCATGGGAAGATTGCTTACCACATGTTGAATTTGCTTATAATCGTTCTATTCATTCTACAACTAAGTTTTCACCATTTGAGATTGTTTATGGTTTCAATCCATTAACCCCTCTAGATCTAACTCCACTTCCTGTAGGTGAATTTGTGAATGTTGATGGAAAGAAAAAAGCACAGTTTGTGAAAGAACTGCACGAGAAGACAAAGATGCATATTGAACGGATGACTAAAGTTTATGAAAAACAAGCAAACAAGGGCCGCAAAAGTATCATTTTCGAACCTGGCGATTGGGTCTGGCTTCATATGAGGAAAGAACGATTTCCGGAACAAAGGCGATCAAAACTTCTTCCTAGAGGAGATGGACCATTTCGTGTGTTGGAACGCATTAATAATAATGCTTACAAGCTAGAGTTGCCTGGTGATTATAGCATTAATGAAAGCTTCAATGTTACTGATTTAATGCCCTTTGATGTAGGTGATGAAGAAACAGATGATTTGAGGACAAATCATTTTCAAGAGGGGGAGAATGATGTGAATCCGACTAAAGAGACTACGAATTCACATGTCCAATCAACCGAACCTGCAATGGAGCTGAACACTTTATCACCAATTGGGATAAATGATCACTTGAGACTTCAAGAGGGCCCAATCACAAGGTCAAGGGCTAAAAGATTCAAAAAAGCTTTATATGGGCTGATTAAAGAGATTGCTGAATATTCAAATAGAAGCCCAAATGAAGAGCCCAAGATGAGCCCAACAGAAGGTCCAGATTTAATTAATAAGGAGAGATTTATAAATATAATAAATCTCTTAGGATAATATTAGGTAGTCAATTAGATAAGGTTAGCTTATAACCATAATAGATTTTTTCCACATTATGTGGGTCATTCGGTTGTTTTCTGAGCCTATAAAAGGCATACTCCACAGCATTGGAGAGACACTTTGGAATTTATATCTTGTGAGGTTTTGTCTTCTTTCTATCTTGAAAGAGCTTTTGAACTTATCAGGTTTTTACCTGTGGCGTTCAAGCAATCAAGACTTATCACCCGGGGTTTTCTAAGAGTTCTTCTTAGAGGATTTGGGTGTGGCGTCTACATATCCCATACCTTGTTTCTCACATAAACAAGGTATATTCCATCTTTTCGCACTTGCGTCGTGAAAGTCTTGGGATCGTTGCCATATTTGGTGTAGGGTGTCGTCAGCATATTGGCGAGGTTCGCATCACACTATCACCTATTGGGTTACCTCGAGTTTGGGTTGATTACTCAGCCTTTGAATTTGATATGGCTTTGGATGCTTTGTTGCATGTAATGCCAACTTCTCCACAAGCTCGGTGCTAGCAAAGTTAGTGCAGCTTTCCTCATCTATGATAACAGAACAAACTCTATTTTTCATAGAACAACGAGTATGAAATAGATTCTCACGTTGGTTGTCCATGACGTCATCAATCCATGGCCTTTCACTTGGAGTACATTGATTGATGCTATCGTGTCCGGCGCTATCACAATTAACTTGAAGATCTTCAAATTCCTCGAGTTCTTGAGTATCGAAACGCCTAGATTGAAAGCACCAAGGTTGTTGTTCGACGGAAGTATGTTGATGTGAACGACGTATCACACCTTCCTCCAAGCGATCCATTCGCGTGTGAAGTGGCTCAAATCCAGACTTTACAACTTGTTTCATCATGGCTTTCCAATCTAGATTTTGAACGGGTTGAGGGAAACTGGCTTCTTTACATGTGTTTTCTCTTTGTTGGAAATTGTAATCCTGCCAATTGTTAAAAACAAAAGAACCTCGCAACTCTCCCTCACATGTTTCTCTCAAACACTCATGTTTAAAACTCAAATGGCTTTTTCTTAAAGATTTAAAACACTCTTGCCTTTTTCCACTCATATGTCTTCTTTCAATCTGAATTGAACTTTAAAAACAAATCATTTTTTTACGAAGCAGTTCAACTTGAGGGACAATCAAGACATATCAATAAAGGTTTCCAAAAAGTAATTCCAAAGAATTTAAATGAGAAGAAAGAAATTAAGATGGAATGAAGTAATAGACTTAGATATAGCAGAATAAGAATGAGATATAAGATATAATTGTGTGCCTCCTTTTTTTTTCTTTTGCCTTTTTTTTCCACGATTTTTTTTGCTCTTTTTTTTTAGCACGAACTATTTTTTTTTCTTTTTTTTTAGCACGAACTTTTTTTTGCTCTTTCTTTTTTGGCACGAATTTTTTTTTGGCTTTTCTTCTCTCCTTTTTTTTTAACCTACTGAAGAGAAGATTATTAGAAGAATATGATAATTTTTTTTTATAGAGAATAGAAATAGGTAGAGAAGATAAAAAAAAGAACTAGATAAAAAGATGGGATGGAACTTGCCGTGCAACCGTGTGCTCTGATACCAACTGATGCGAACCTCGCCAATATGCTGACGACACCCTACACCAAATATGGCAACGATCCCAACACTTTCACGACGTAAGTGCGAAAAGATGGAATATACCTTGTTTATGTGAGAAACAAGGTATGGGATGGGTAGACGCCACACCCAAATTCTCTAAGAAGAACTCTTAGAAAACCCCGGGTGATAAGTCTTGATTGCTTGAACGCCACAGGTAAAAACCTGATAAGTTCAAAAGCTCTTTCAAGATAGAAAGAAGACAAAACCTCACAAGATATAAATTTCAAAGTGTCTGTCTCCAAGGCTGTGGAGTATGCCTTTTATAGGCTCAGAAAATAACCGAATGACCCACATAATAAGCTAACCTTATCTAATCTAACCACCTAATATTATCCTAAGAGATTTATTATATTTATAAATTTCTCCTTATTAATTAAATCTGGACCTTCTTTTGGGCTCATCTTGGGCTCTTCATTTGGGCTTCTATTTGAATATTCAGCAATCTCTTTAATCAGACCATATAAAGCTTTTTTGAATCTTTTAGCCCTTGACCTTGTGATTGGGCCCTCTTGTAGACTCAAATGATTATTTATCTCTTTTGGTGATGAACTGTTCAGCTCCATTGCAGGTTCGGTTGATTGGACATATGAATTCGTAGTCTTTTTAGTCGGATTCACATCATTCTCCCCCTCTTGAAAATGATTTGTCCTCAAATCTTCTGTTTCTTCATCACTTACATCAAAGGGCATTAAATCAGTAACATTGAAGCTTTCATTATGCACTGGCACAACACATGGACTCATACTCTCTCGAACATACCCCTTTTCCATCAGCTCTAGGACTTGGCGTTGAAGTTGATGCGAACCTCGCCAATATGCTGACGACACCCTACACCAAATATGGCAACGATCCCAAGACTTTCACGACGCAAGTACGAAAAGATGGAATATACCTTGTTTATGTGAGAAACAAGGTATGGGATATGTAGACGCCACACCCAAATCCTCTAAGAAGAACTCTTAGAAAACCCCGGGTGATAAGTCTTGATTGCTTGAACGCCACAGGTAAAAACCTGATAAGTTCAAAAGCTCTTTCAATATAGAAAGAAGATAAAACCTCACAAGATATAAATTCCAAAAGTGTGTCTCCAAGGCTGTGGAGTATGCCTTTTATAGGCTCAGAAAATAACCGAATGACCCACATAATAAGCTAACCTTATCTAATCTAACCACCTAATATTATCCTAAGAGATTTATTATATTTATAAATCTCTCCTTATTAATTAAATCTGGACCTTCTCTTGGGCTCATCTTGGGCTCTTCATTTGGGCTTCTATTTGAATATTCAGCAATCTCTTTAATCAGCCCATATAAAGCTTCTTTGAATCTTTTAGCCCTTGACCTTGTGATTGGGCCCTCTTGAAGTCTCAAATAATCATTTATCCCATTTGGTGACAAAGTGTTTAGCTCCATTCCACCTTCGGTTGATTGGACTTGTGAATTTGTAAACTCTTTTGTCAGATTCACATCACTCTACTTGGAGTTTGAGTGAACATCAATAGTCCGACATCAAACCCCCAACTTTCTCCCCCTTGTTTGCTCAATGGGACGAGACCTTGTTCCTCCTACTACCTCGGTCTCCGTGCGCAGGAAGCTCCTTGGCTTCACAACCTACTAAACGAAAAAACTGCCCTTATGCTCCCTAGGTCATCCAGCAGTCCTTGGGCTCCATCACTAACTCATGCTAGGTGTCCTGATGGCCCGAACCTCACAGAGCATGCATAATCAACAAACTTTTTGAATTATAACCATTATATTTAGCCCTCTCGCACAACAATCTATCAGCTTGGCTTCGACCCACCACGCGTACTGGCCCAATAGGTTCGATGACCTAGCTTCGGTAGAGCAGCGGTTCAACCCAACAAGCTTGACAACTCAGCTTGGCTCGATGGGTATCATGCAAAGTTCCCATTATTCAGGTCTTTTTGCCACATATATCATATGTCTGTTTTGGACGGGTCCATGCTCGTATCTACCAACCTTGGGCCCACTGGCATCTCGAGCCTAAGCCCAGAATTAGCTTCCAAATATTTTAAGTAGAGTCACCCCATCAGGGGATGCTAATTCCGAGAAAACAGTTTTCAAAGTTGAACCATCATTCCAACCGAAATGGACGTTATAGCAGTTCCCACTCACCCGGTGATCTCGGTGAGGTCGTGTCAGTGGAATCTCTCTCCTCGGTGCACTTCTAGGATCGGTGCTCGAGTAATCCGTTCTTGTAGGGTGCGAGTATTTGTATTAGGATGTGGTGACAAATGGTACAATACTTTCTCATAACTGTACCTAAGACCTCATACTTTGCTTAAATTACACTTGGGTCCCTAATTTCTCTTTAATCTCTATTGGGTCCCCTAGGTTCCCAATTCTTCTTTTTGGGTCCTTAACTCTTTCAATTTCATTAAATGGCCCTTAATTTACCAAATTTTCCTTTTAGTCCTTAATTGTCCAAAAAATTGTAGTTTGGTCCCCCCAACTTTTCAAAATTTCCAATTTTCCCCAAATTTGTCCAATTTTCCCAATTGACCCTCAATTAGGGTGAATTTCAAGAAATTGTTGTTCAGCCCTCCCATTTTTTAAAATTGCACAAAAGTCCCCCAAAAATCCTCAAATCACCCTTCATCTTCTTCCTCAATTCAAGCATATGGCACTTCGAATCTTACCTCGTCCAATTGGCGGCTTGTAAGTCCATATTTTCTTCAATTCTTGCTTCTAATCACCTCCTACAGCTTCCCACCATTGTCCTGCACTTCAAATTTTTGAATTTGGCTAAGTTTTATGCCTTTTCGGAGCTTCACCGGAAAATTCACAATAGAGAGAGAAAGTTTGCATTTCTTACCAACGGAGAGGCAGCGGCCGGAGCTTGAAGTGGGGTAGCTAGAGCTAGTCGAGAGGGATCTATCAGGATTGAGTTCTACTACAATTCGCTACTGCCCTACGGGAATTCAAAGAGAGAAGTTCCGGTCAATGCAGCTCTGAAATTTGGGAATTCTGACGGGGGAGCAAAATTGAGCTTACGAGGCTTGTAGGGGTGTTGTGGAGGGTCTTAGGTGGTCAATGGTGGCCAATGTGGGTGGTGGAAGGGTCGGAAGGGGTGAGGTGGCGTCGGACAGGAGCTCCCTACTTTGAGCTCCGAAGCAGCTTCATTGTGCAATTCTCTTCGCACCTCCCTGAGCACCCTCTGGCTATTCTAAGAAGGTTTGGAGCTAGAGAACTCTTCACTGGTTCCAATGCCACCCTTTAGAGCTCATTTGGTGGAAGTTTCGCCCGTCATCGAAGCTCTGGTTTACAACTCGCCGAAAAACTCACTATTCTTCTTTTTCACTTGATTGTGGGATGCTTAGAACGAATATGGGGGTACTCTTTATATAGGGAGGTCGGCAACTGTTCAGGCTACCGGCTAGTGTAAGACTCGGCCTCTGACTCGACTACTGGAGACCTGACTAGAGCATTTTTCAAGTCGTTGGAGACTTTAGCTTTTTCAGCAACAACCACTCTCTCTCTCTCTCTTCTCTATCAACATCTAAAGGTTGAAAACTGATGCGAACCTCGCCAATATGCTGACGACACCCTACACCAAATATGGCAACGATCCCAAGACTTTCACGACGCAAGTACGAAAAGATGGAATATACCTTGTTTATGTGAAAACAAGGTAGGGGATATGTAGACGCCACACCCAAATCCTCTAAGAAGAACTCTTAGAAAACCCCGGGTGATAAGTCTTGATTGCTTGAACGCCACAGGTAAAAACCTGATAAGTTCAAAAGCTCTTTCAAGATAGAAAGAAGACAAAACCTCACAAGATATAAATTCCAAAAGTGTCTCTCCAAGGCTGTGGAGTATGCCTTTTATAGGCTCAGAAAACAACCGAATGACCCACATAATGTGGAAAAAAATCTATTATGGTTATAAGCTAACCTTATCTAATTGACTACCTAATATTATCCTAAGAGATTTATTATATTTATAAATCTCTCCTTATTAATTAAATCTGGACCTTCTGTTGGGCTCATCTTGGGCTCTTCATTTGGGCTTCTATTTGAATATTCAGCAATCTCTTTAATCAGCCCATATAAAGCTTTTTTTAATCTTTTAGCCCTTGACCTTGTGATTGAGCCCTCTTGAAGTCTCAAGTGATCATTTATCCCAATTGGTGATAAAGTGTTCAGCTCCATTGCAGGTTCGGTTGATTGGACATGTGAATTTGTAGTCTCTTTAGTCGGATTCACATCAAAAATGATGATGTGGCGGCTATGCCACATGGCACGCTATGATTAAGCAATTTTTCTAACATGGAGTGCTAGCTCGGCCACCACGTCAATCGTTGACCCGTTGACAAGACAAGTGGCGGCCTTCCATTGGCTGCTCGTGTCTGCGTGGCATGTTGACGGGCGTCAACTATCCGTTGATTATTGACCATTGACCAGTCTGGTCGGACCATTGACTAGTCTGATCCGACCGGGTTCGTTGTCCAAAATTCAAAAATTGGTCGATTTGGACCTGGTTCAACTGATTTTCTCAAATTTAAAATTTTATAAATTCATTATCTATCTAATGGTGGTCTCAACTTTCCAATTTGACATTTTTAAGTCACCTAGAAAAATGAATTTATGAACCGGTTCACTATGGTTCATGCTGGTTCGGGTCTGGTTCACCCCGAACCAGTCTAGTTCTCTCTTTAATTACACAGTTCTTCCTCGTAATTTTTGTGAAATTTTGGTTATTTGGGATTTTCCAGTTTCCCATATTAGCTATTTTTCATTCATTAAACGGCTCAGTTTTTCATGTATAAACCTATACCGGTTCTTTTCCCAATTTTTTTGTCCCAAAGGACGGGTTTTACATCACACCTCCCCCAAAACCATTGTAGGTAAAGGCCAAGGAAAACTCCAGGCAAGAGTAGGTCAGCATCTCCACACAAACGCCGCTCGAGATAGACCTCATGACTAGCATACGAAGGTTGTATTTTACTACTTATCAACTGCTATTGTAAACCATGTCCCTTAAAGATAAGAAAACTAAGGAAAGAACTGGTCAACTCAAGAGAGAAAACCAAACCAATTCATGAACCTTAACCGGTAGAGAAATGACAAAATGGGAAATCGACAAACCCCAAGTGACTCAAAGAGCCATAAAAATCATGGAAAAGGACCTTGGGATGAATTGGAAGAGAAAACCAGACTGGTTTAAGTGAACCAGACCTAAACCAGATTGAACCGGTTTGAACCATCCTTGAACCAATTGCTAAATTCATTTTTCGAGGTGGCTTAAAATATTCAAATTGGGGAATTGAAGCCACCATTAGATAGAGAATGAATTTAGAAATTTTTAATTTTGAGAAAATCGATCGAATCGGGCCTGAACCGGCCGATTTAAGCATTTAACCCGATCGGACCGGTCTGATCTAGATCGGAACAGAGTTGTCTTCTTCCTTCAGATGACAGCCCTGTTCATTCAATACAAAAAATAGATAACGCTAGTGAAGCTTGAATTGCTCCGACCATGCCACTTTAGGATGAGGATAAGCTCGACTAAGAAGGAAAGTTGTCATCCCCGAGCTCCCTATATAAAGAGCTTCTCTCCATTCATCCTTCACAAACCTCAAAACTCTATTCTCTCTCAACTACTCTAGTTTCCGGCGAAGCTCGAACTAGAGCTCCGATATAGGCATTTTTCTCAGCCTTAGAAGGTGAGGTTAGGTTCTTTAGACTCTAGGGAAGTCAGCTACCTGACAGCAACCTCTGTTGGACCCAAGGACAGTCGGAGAAGCACCGACGAAATCAAATAGTGAAGCAACTCCGAAGGACCGAAGCTGCCCTATTTTAGCCGAGCTAAGTTCGGCCAAATTCAGCCCTCCTTCAGCCAAATCAAGCCCTCCTGACACCCCTACGACCCTCACACGACCGCAACAAAGCGGAAAGGTAAGCCAATTTGGCCCTCCTCTATCTTTTCCGGTTGGAGTTAGAGAGAGAAATTGTAAAACTTCATTAATAGAATTCTCCCTCGATTTGATGTTAATTGTAGCAAATCTTGATCCTAGGAGAAACCTCAGGATTAGAGCTACCTACCCAGATAAAAAGCTCAGATCGCCGCACCTCCAACAGTAAGCTTTCAAAGCTCTCTCTCTACGTATAGTTTTTCGGCGAAGCTCCGTTTGAGCTTGTTTCGGCCTCAATTCATGCGATTTAAAGCTCAATTGAATCACATTGAAGTGTAGTAACTGATTTATACCTCCAATTGAAGCAATTAACTCTAATTTGATGGCCAATTTAAAGAAATCAAGTTTGGTCAGTTTGAAAAGGGGTAATTGGGGGAAATTTTTTGGGGGGAAATTGTGAATTTCAAAAAATTGAGGGACTTCTTTGCAATTTCCCAAAACTGAAGGCCAATTGGGCATGAAAAAGATGTTGGAGGACCAATTGGTCAATTTTTGGAAAATTTTGAGTCAAATTGCCATTTTTGGAAAGTAGGGGCAAAATGGTCATTTTTAAAAGTTTGGGACCAAATTGGAAATTTTGAAAACTTGAGCCCCTTGTACAATTTTGAGTAAAATGAGGACAAAAAGGGAATTTTGTGGGACTCAAATTGGGCAAAAGTTGGCATTATGGATCTAAAGTTAAGGAAAATAAACTTTAGGGACCTAAGTGCAATTTATCGATAATTTGTTAACCTAGACTTTTATGCCAAACCGCAAGTGATAAGGCTGCCCAAATTGTGTAGGGTCAAGTATAACCGAAATGCAAGCAAGAGCAAGCTCGCGTACACTTGGAAAACTGACTGAGGACGAACACATCACGGTTATCGGGTGAGTGGGTTTATTTACATCATACCTAGTTGGGATGATGAGCAGTTTAGAAATAAAAAACCAACTGTAAGTGGAATTTTAACATCATACCTAGTTAGGGTGATGCGCGAATTAAGTTAAAACCTACTTACTGGTTGTAAATAGAGGAAATCATACCTAGTTGGTATGATGGACTTCCTTGAAGGAAGGAGAAACCCACTTGTCGGTTGTAAGTAGAGGTTTCATCACACCCGATTGGTGAGATGAAGTAAAAATATATTTTTGTTAGAAGTGATCTCCCCTGAGTGTGTGTCAATGCGTAAACCATTTGGGAGACCTTCTTGACGGGAGCTAGAATAGCTCAGATAGGCCAGAGGCCTCGGTTTTTGAACTTGTGGGGCTAAATGCCCATTTTTGAAAAATCATGTGCAGTAGGCCCAAATCTAGTGGGCATGAGCAGGAGCTCATAAACAAACTTCAAATGAGAAAGCCATGAAATCTATAATGAACTTATTATATTATTTCTCCATGGTACCATGTCAGAACCGATAGTGCTCAATGGACTAACAGCAGTGCATTAGGGCCAGGTCGGCAAACTAGTCTAGACAATCAGCCGCAGGTCGGATCGAGGGTCAGGGTCGTTAGACCAGTGGCACCAAAGATAAATGGCTATGTGAAAACTATTGTTTTGTGCATGCACTTGAGGTATAAAACCATCAAGACGCCCAAGAGGGGTAGTGATGGGTCCTAAGGGCTATTGGACAACATGGTGGAGATAATAGTAGTTCATTGTACTAATAGTCGAGAAGCTTGGAGTAGCTTCTTGCGCATGAGACCGAGTAGCTTCTTGCGCATGAGATCGAGGTGGGGTCAAAATAAGGTCTCTGCCCTCATACGAACACAAAGTGATATTCGGGTATGAGGGTCGGATGTCACGAACATCCACTCAAACCCAGGGTAGAAGTGGACAGGCTTCTATCTTGGTGTCTGGTAAAGACGCTCGGAGCCACAAGTGGGTGTAGTGGATGGGTTGTACCTGCGAATGTGTGTTCCCTTCTTGATGAAGGGTGTGTGTTGTTTGTTAAACACACCTAATGTGGAAATGAGGAAAAAGGTTTTGAAAATCGGAACATGAGGAAAAAAAATTTCAAAGAAAACAACAACCTTGGCACAATTTAGTTAAAACTATCTTGAAAATTCACTTCCAACCCCCACTCACTAAGTTGTAAAACTCACCCCCTCTTTTATATCCCTTTTCAGGAGTAGGAAAAACATGACAAAAGAAAACACTGGGATGTATTCTCTATTAAGTATGCTTAATATCACTCTTAAACTTGCATGTTTATTGATTTATGTTATTCCAGGTAATAAGGTTTGAATTACGTCTGACTCCTCTTGATTAAAAGAAGGGGGAAACCCCTCTTAAACCAAGAGAGTGGTGGGTTGATCACAGGGATCTGACCAAACTGGGTCAGGGCATGACATTTATATTCCCAAGTTGTTGTTAAAGCATTTTGGGACACCATAGTTTAAATGAAAGTTTCAATTTTTTGTTGAAAAATATAGACAGGTTTTCTATTATGAGCCTTGGTCGTGTCGGTTTTACTTTGGTGAAGGATCTCACCACTATAACATCGAGGGGGTTAGCAAGTTGCACAGAACCACCATCCGATGAATTGGGTCGGGACTTGATAGTATGCCTCCCTCTACTTCTGTAGAGCACTTGGTCATTCCCCTACCCATTCCCCCTCCTATCTCGACTCTGGTTTCAATTCAGGCATGTCACCTCACTCTTCTTACACTACACATGTTGACCCTACTTCTTTAATTGTCTCTCCTCCCATCTAAGATCCTATTGAGATGCCTCATCCTCATCCCCGTATGGTCACTCACTCATAGGATGGCTCCATATGTCATGCCCTGGCCCGATTCATCGGTCAGCATTCCCGTGCAGCTCGTCTATTCCCCCAAATTTGATAATGGTGGGATCTTTTACTAAGGTAGGACCAATGGAACCCATGCTCAAAATAGAAAAACCCTTACAAAAAGTAGCATAAATTTAAAACTTTTCTTACAAAGTTCTCATGATAGCCCACCAAAATGGTTTGTACAACAACTCGGGAATAGTAGCAACATGATAAAAAATTTAAACCTTTGTGTGCAAGGAGACAAGGTTACCTTATGCGATCGTGCGCCCTATAAAAATCCTTCCCTCTTCTCCTTGCTCCTTCGTGGCTCAACCTGCAACATGTTTAGGAGAGGAAATAAGCTTACAACTCAATGAGTGCGATATTGACACCGTGTCACTACATAGCTCACAACCTAAATATTTTTCTCAAACCACCTAGTATGATTTCTAAATTTATCACTCGTACTACCAATACAAGCCTCGTAGTTTATTCTACCCTCGGAGACATGAGTCTGAGTCGTCCGACTCGTAGTCTCTACTACAATCAAGTTATTCTCAGTCCCCCTTTGTTTTCAACCAATTAGATGCATACAAATATGCGAACACCTTACTCCAATGATGTTTTACTATTAACTCTTTTATTTTTATTACAACTACATATGAACCTGGTACCTAAGCACATGTGTTGTCGTCATGCCCTTGGATGGATGCCGAAATTTAATGTTTTTACCGTCTAGTCAACCCATTGTCAGAGGTAGGTGGATCTACAAAAATAAAAAAAAATCATCATGACTCTATTGCTCTGTAATTGATTAGGATTATGATAAGATATTCAATTTTGTTATTAAGTCGATTATCATTTAGATAATTATTTATTTTATTATTTCCCTTCATTAACTTATTTGTAAGTTGGATGTGAATAGTATATTTCTTATAGTAATATTATTGAAAAAGTTTATATATAATAACCATTAAATTTTATTATCTCTTTTCTTCTCATTATTTATATTAAATTTATAAATAATTTTATAGTATCAAGTACCAGCCCACACTTAATTTATGCATCTTAACATCTTTTATTACATTGTACTTTCATATTTCTCTGATAGATAACTTTTTATTCATATATCATGTATTCACCTCCATCATATTTCTCTATGTTGAAATAATATAATATATTATTATACTATTTTAGATAATTATAATATATATTATATAATCTTACTCGTTAAAATTATATTATATATTATAGTATTATTTATTTTTATTTTATTATGAGCTTATAATCATATATTTTTTATACAGTTTATTAATTCTCTTGTATGAATAAAAAGGTGTGATTCTCAATTATACCTATATACTATAATTTCTATATTTTCACGTATTATTCTATAATATTTTAAATTTTTATCAAAAATATTATAATTAATATCCTGAAAGTACACTTATGTTTAGTAAATTGTAGGTATGTTTATAGTTGAGAAATTTGTCACATAACAAATTATTAAGTATAATAACATCGAACTTTATTGTTGTATAATAATGCAATAGATAAAAAATACTAAGTAATTAATATAATGTAATAAATTAATATAATATAGTATTATTTATTTTTATTTTATTATAAGCTTATAATCATATATTTTTTATCCAGTTTATTAATTCTCTTGTATAAATAAAAAGGTGTGATTCTCACTTATACCTATATACTATAATTTCTATATTTTCACGTATTATTCTATAATATTTTAAATTTTTACCGAAGATATTATAATTAATATCCTGAAAGTACACTTATGTTTAGTAAATTGTAGGTATGTTTATATATATAGTTGAGAAATTTGTCACATAACAAATCATTAAGTATAATAACATCGAACTTTATTGTTGTATAATAATGCAATAGATAAAAAATACTAAGTAATTAATATAATGTAATAAATTAATATTATCCAAGGTTTTTTGCTGAAAATATTATCCAAGTTAATTATAAGAAGTTTGAAATCATATCCTTATAATATATTTGAATTGAGTAGTTTAGTACATATGGCTAGATTTGTTGTGCAAAAAAAGTGAGTGATTTAGAAGGGTGAAATGATGTATACATCTATTTGAATAGAATCTCAAATAATGAAAAATTTAAAAAAATTGTGCATCATTTTATTTAAATTTAATAATTTATTAATTAATACAATACCCACCTATTTATTTATAATAAAATATAATATCAAATAATATATATATATATAATTACATTATAATTGTGTTATATATATCATAAATTGTATTTATCATATTTTTATTAAATAATATTTGTATAATAAATTACTCTTATAATTAGAAAATAAATTAATACTAATGGTATAATATATATAATGATACTTGCACTAAAAAAATAATATACACATATATAATATATTATATATAAGATATTTATTTTTTATTTTCATTATATAATTATATATAAAATATTATTAATATATAAATTTAGTTAAAATATATAATAAAAATGAATGAAAATTATTATAAATATATAAAAGAATATTAAAATAATTGTAAGTAAAAAAATTACAATATCATATATCCAAAAAATGCAGAATTATGATTTAATGTAAATAAAAATTTTATCCAAATCCCTTTAAACCCCGTGAAATCGCCTCAAAATTAGTAAGACATTTTATTAGCATAAATTGAAATTTCACTTGATGAACAGTTGAACTGAGCCATATTGGCTGAAAAGATAGCAGTATTCCTTTACAGTACAGCTGGTCCACAATCACTACTACCCTTTTAAAACCCTAGGCAGATTTTTTTGCACGTACATTTGAGGGGGGAAAGAGCGGCTGCTGTCGCATGCGATCGTTGCTAGTTAGATTATTGTCATCGACTTCCAGTGGCCCCCGTTCCTCCATTTCTCGTCTATCACACATCCTCTCTATTCGTCAGGTCCAAGCTCCGATGGCAGCCTCCGAGGAGTCGCTCCGCAAGGCTCTGGCCGATAAGCAGGCAGCCGTCGACTCCCGTGGTAATGCTGTCCGCGCGCTCAAGGCCGCCAAGGCGTCTAAGCCCGAGATCGACGCTGCCATCGATGCCCTCAATCATCTCAAGCTCGAGAAGTTATCTATCGAGAAGGAGCTCCAAGCTGCCGTCAGCGGCGGGGACGGCAGCGCTGTCACCAGGGAGGCTTTCCGTCAGGCTGTCGTCAACACACTCGAGAGGCGCCTCTTCTACATCCCTTCGTTCAAGATTTACCGTGGCGTGGCGGGGCTTTACGATTACGGGCCACCTGGTTGTGCCGTTAAGGCCAACGTTCTCAGCTTCTGGCGTCAGGTTAGTGTTTAATTGAACCAATTTTATCATTTTATATGCAGTTGCCCTATATCTCTGCTCTTTGAGCTTCTATTATGTGCTTCTAGGAGAAGTGATTTTGCATGCCCATTTCAATTACATGAATTGCCGTAAGGTGATATTATACGAAGTTATTTATGTTGTCCGCCATAGCTCTAAGCTTGTGGAGGGTTAGAGCTTTTTCTTAAATGAGGCACTGCTGGTAAAATATTAGAACATTGTGGAGTTAAAACTTTTAATCAGTTTTGTATGTTTCCTTTCGCGATGGTATGCCTTTTTTGGGTGTATCAAGATTTATTTGGCATGTTATACTCTTAAGATTAAGAACTAGTTTTTTTTTCTTTTTTTTTTGCAGAAGGTAAATTTGTTTATAATCTTTGTTTGCAGCATTTTGTTCTGGAGGAGAACATGCTGGAAGTTGATTGTCCCTGCGTGACGCCTGAGGTCGTCCTTAAGGCATCTGGTCATGTGGACAAGTTTACTGACCTCATGGTGAAGGACCTGAGGACTGGAACCTGCTATCGGGCTGACCACCTTCTCAAGGACTTCTGCAATGAGAAGCTGCAAAAGGACCTGACCATCAGTGCTGAGAAGGCTTCAGAGTTCAAACTTGTATTGGCAACCTTGGATGACCTATCAGCTGAGGAGCTTGGTGCAAAGATTAAGGAGTATGGCATTGTTTCACCAGATACGAAAAATCCTCTGTCTGATCCATACCCTTTCAATTTGATGTTTCAGACATCTATTGGTCCTTCTGGAACGATTCCTGGGTAAGTAGTTGTGATTTTCTTATGCATGCAAAGATGGGTACCTTGCTTATTAAAGTACCATTGGAATATGTATTGCACGGATAAGTGTTTTCCATATATTCAACATTTATACTGTGGTGTTGCATCATTTTTCTGCCAATCCATTGCTATCTGCAGATTTCTAAGTTGAACTTCTTGCCAAGTGCAGGTTTATGCGGCCTGAAACTGCTCAAGGCATATTTGTGAATTTCAAGGATTTGTATTATTACAATGGCAATAGACTTCCTTTTGCAGCAGCCCAGATTGGTCAGGCTTTTAGAAATGAGGTTGTAGAAATTTCAGAATCTCCCTATCTTTTTTTGTAAAGTTGGCCATGAGAGTTTCTCTCTTGTTGAGCTAATATGTTAATTAACTATCAAATAGTTTTCAGTATTTCTGTTTTAATTTTGTGACACGACTAATGGCAGTATCTTCACTGTAGATTTCTCCACGCCAAGGTCTGCTGAGAGTCCGTGAGTTCACACTGGCAGAGATTGAGCATTTTGTTGATCCTGAGGATAAATCACACCCCAAGTTCGGTGAAGTTTCTCATTTAGAGTTTCTTATGTTTCCTAGGGAACAACAAATGTCTGGCCAATCAGCCACAAAAACTTGCCTGGGTGAAGCAGTGGCAAAGGTATTTTTGCATTTTGTTGCAAATTTGATTGTTTTGTAAATATTTATTCATGGTACTGTTTTAAGTCTGTGAAGCTATGTCCAGGGCACTGTTAACAATGAAACTCTTGGCTATTTCATTGGGAGAGTATACCTCTTCTTAACTCGTCTTGGCATAGACAAGGGCCGATTACGGTTCAGGCAGCATCTTGCAAATGAAATGGCTCACTATGCAGCAGATTGCTGGGATGCTGAGATTGAGTGCTCCTATGGATGGATTGAGTGTGTCGGCATTGCTGATAGATCTGCTTATGATTTACGTGCTCACACGGTGAGAATATGCTAATATTCCAGGTTCTCTTTTGGAACAATTGCAGTAATGGCCATTACTATCTTTCCTAGTTATAATAATCGATATATATTACCAATATGTACCTCTACTACAGGAAACATTCAATTATTATTGCCAAGTGTTCTGCTTGACAAGGTAGATTTTTTTGGTTCACGCAGGAGAAAAGTGGTGTTGCTCTTGTTGCTGCTGAAAAATTTGCACAACCAAGAGAAGTGGAGGTAATCTTTGATCTTATCATTCTACCCATGGCCTCATCAGTTATAAAGCCGTCATATCTATTTCATTAAAATGATATGTTTTGTGAGTTTTGATTCTCTCTAGCACATGCTAAGGTGTGAAACTGTAAATGCAGAAACTGGTTATAACTCCGATAAAGAAGGAAATTGGTCTTGCTTTCAAGGGAAGTCAAAAGATGGTTGTTGAAGCACTGGAGGTAAATAGAGAATCTTAGTATGTATACATAATAGATGCATGCACACATGTACAGTTATATCCTGTTAGATCATAAGTCAGAAATGCATCTGCGGCCACATATGTTTTCATGTTATGTTCATATGATGCTAGGCAATGACTGAAGAAGAAGCTATGAAGATGAAATCCTCTTTAGAGTCAAAGGGAGAGGATGAATTTCTTGTGTGCACACTTGGGAAAACAGTTACTATCAAGGATGGCATGGTCAAGATCTCAAAAGAGAAGAAGAAGGAACACCAGAGAGTTTTCACACCATCAGTAATTGAGCCCTCATTTGGTATTGGGCGCATTATTTATTGCCTTTATGAGCATTCTTTCTACAAAAGACCGAGCAAGGATGGGGATGAGCAACTAAATGTCTTCAGCTTTCCACCACTTGTGGCTCCAATCAAATGCACAGTTTTCCCGTTGATCCAAAAGCCAGAGTATGAGGCAGTGGCTCAACATATCAGCAAGTTGCTGACTGCTGCTGGAGTTTCACACATAATTGACATGAGCGGTAATTTCTTTCACCAAGTGTGCACACGTGCTTCTATACTTAAAATAGATTTCTCATCAAATAATGATCTTAGGGTTTGTATCTGTGTCCTCAGTGATGTCTGAGAACTGTTTTACTGCAATTATCTTTGTCAATCTGGCCAAGGAAAGAAATTTTTGGGGGGAGTTTTCAGGAAAAATTGGTCTTTTCTCTAGGTTTCTCTACAACATTCTATTGCAAGTAATTGATGTTTTCCTGTTTCTTTGGGGTCTCTTATGGAGAACTGGAAATTTAATTGCAATCTGTCTGAAGAAAGGACTTGTGCTGGGATTTTGGGAGAATTTTTAGGAAAAATGCTTTTTTTTCTCTTGGTCTCTCTGCAACATTCTATTGCAAGTAAATTTTTTTTTCTGTTTATTTGTGGTTTCTTATGGGCGAGAGGGGATTTGATCACAATGTGAACGGATTGCTCTTCCATCTGTCCCTCTAATTTCATTATTGTCAGTCTATTTGCAACATTCTATTGTAAGTACATTTTTTCCTGTTTCTTGTTTCTTATGGGGAGTGGAATTTGATCATAGTGTGAATGGATTGCTCTTCCATCTGCCGTACTCTAATTTAATTATTACCAATCAAATGTGAAACATTCTTGAGTTGACATACATTCTTAACATATGGCTGTTTCTGTTTTGTATGCACTGTGGATGTGCAGTGAACTTTTTCATTTTGCTTAACTACTATGATTGATTTCTACAGGCAATACTATTGGTAAAAGATATGCAAGGACAGATGAACTGGGTGTTCCCTTTGCAATAACTGCTGACTCCCAAACGGATGTGACGATCCGAGAGAGGGACAGCAAGGACCAAGTTCGGATCACCATAAGTGAGGTAGCCTCAATTGTTAAGGACCTGACTGAGGGACAAAAGACATGGGCCGACATCTGGTCAGCTTACCCCCATCACACATCTACCAATGGTGAGGATAATGAAGAGTAGTAAAGCCACCAAACATACCCAAGCCATTCTTGTTTCATGTACTGATCTTCTTATGCCACTTAACATAAGATCACACTGGAACTGGATTGCTTCTGTTCCCTTATTTTCTTTTTCCTGCTAAGAGAATAATCACACAGTAAAACAGAGAAGCTGCTATGGGTTTTCATCTTTATTAAGATCCATACTGTCACATCCTGTGGCGTTTGCAGACTCTCTTGATCTAGTTGAACTACGGGTACTGAAATAAAAGGACTAGCCTGTATCTCATATGACTGCTATCTTTCGCAAATGCTACTGAATGGGGAAGCGTTACTTTGCTCAGCAGTCTTGTATGGGGACGAGAGGAAGCTTTCCACCATACACTTCGGGGAGCTGGTCTTCATCGATTTCTGCAAGCAGAGTGGATCTCAGCTTCTTATTCTCCACCAAATTGATCTGGGGGAGAACCCAAAAAGGAATTTCACCATTAGCGCCTTTATCATTCAATAATTAAGATGCAGTAGTACTCGAGCAATACCTTCTTTTTGGTCGTGCTGTCGATGAAGGGGTAAATCATCTTCCACACAGCCATGAAGATATATGGCACGTTAACTATCAACAGTCTGCCCAGCCGTTCGGGGTAGCAGTCCTGCCACCAGAAAAACACAACCAAAGTCAGCAAGTTGATGACATTGGAAGCTGCCAGCACCGGTAAGGCTCGATCATTGGACCTGCAGGATCGACAGGGCTGCTAGGTAGCCCCGGATGTCGCTGTTGGCATACCCCCATCCTTCGAGGTCTCCTATGGCAACAAACTTCTCCTTTCCGTGGGGCATCCTGAAGGATCATTCAGAGGCTCAAACAGGGCGCGGGTCACTTCAAAATAAATACACAAGTTTGATCCAAACTGAATTTCAGTTAAAAATTTTAATCAAACATATTGGATCCATATGGATGATTTTGTCAAATTATTTAGTACAAAAATATATAAATAATAATTTACATAAAATAATCGGTAGATGTGGAAATCATTGTCAATTATTTTTATACTTCTGTCAAAAAACCATTTTTTATGCATAATATATGTTTTATGAGTATATGATTTTGTGATATATGTGATAATAAAATTAAACTTCATCTAGATGTTGAGAATTAAATTTCTTATAATTTCTTACTAGAAAATAAAATTTGTAATATATTTGGGATTTTTTCAGTATTTAGGAATTTATACAAAATTTGATTTGATTTTATGTTTGTTTAAAATAAAATCAGAATTTGATTAAAGTTATGAAATGAAGTGTTATGGGATGAGAAAGAAATAAGTTACCTTTCACATATTTTGTCGAGGCCAAAGACGACAAACCCTACGCAGCATGTGTCCATATAAGGATATCTTACTTGAAATGGAGTTGGAATGAAGTAAAAGCTGAGGTTGAACAAAGGAAGCATACTCACGCTTGAACTCCTCCGGGCTCGAGGTGGAAGGCTTGTGCCTGTTCCCGAACACAATCAAGATCGGGCGCCCCTTCCTGTCGACTCCTTGCATGAACATCTTATTCTGGGCAACCTCGTTGGGGACCTCCGGCAGAGATATGGTTCCGTTTGGGACGAAAGACTTCCTCCAGCTCAGGTACTTGAGGAACATGTTGGAGGCCTTCTCGACGTTGAGATCACGGGCTCTTAGGAACCTCCTCAACGTATAGTCGTCTACATCCTGAAAAAAGGGAGCGTGCTGTAATGTAGAGTCAGAGGGAAGATGCTTACTAGCTAGATCAAAAGGGAACCTTGGAGGAGGGGTCCTGATCTCTTTCAACAATGGCCCTCAAACTGCCAATCTTGAGCTTCTCCTCGATGTCTTCGAACCCCTCCTGCTCTTCCTCCTCCGAGTTTTCATATTTGAACTCATTCGTCACCGAGCCTGAATCACGGGGGCTCTTAGCTTTTTCCGACCAGACAGACATATCTCCTACGGGCTTCTTTAGCTGATAAGGGTGCTAAGTGCTATGGGTGATCAATTCAGATCTGCTGCATGCCCTATAAAGATGGAGGTAAGAGAGAGACTTGAATGCATACGGTTGAGGGTGGTGGACCGACTTAGGCATCAATAGAAAGTGACCCTAACTTAATGAAAATGCAAGAAGTGTCCCCTCCACAATCATTTCATCCCCTACATTGACAAAAAAATCCTTATTGCTATTATGGTTTTTGTTTGTGAAGATTCCAAGGCAAAGCAAGCAAACATCTGCCCTACATTACAAGTTATAGTACTAGCGTTTTTTTTTTTTGTGGAGCGTTGACTTGAGACTTTGGACTTTGGACTATATAAAGTGTCCAAAAATTTGATCCAAAGAGGAAACTGGGCTAATCCATGAAATTATACTAAGATTAAACCCCAATAATCATACTATCTGACTAACCTGTGACTGTGAGGCTAATCGGGTCGGGAAGGCTTTTTCGGTTTTTCCTATTATTTCAATTTTATTTTTATTTAAGTTATGTTGTTGACTCACACCTTCGGCTCTGTTTTGTCTTTCTCTCACCTCCGCTTTCAAAAATCAAATGTATATCAATTCACGCAGAAGAGATGGAGGTTGGTTATGCATGCGAAAGCTTAGGGTCCTGAATCTGCAAGGCTGCACGGATCCAGTTCGTCCGTTAATTACGAGGACATGAGTGCCAGATCAACTTCTTTCTCTGCTCCTACCAATGCCACCAGATGGTATTTGATTTTCTTCCTCCACTCCTAACTACATTGAGCTAGTCCGTTAATTAGGGCTTGTGCAAGTAATATATCGCAAGTATCGACACCATATGTTGCTAATGGATTTTGAGGTTCACCACATGACGTGATATTACTTTTTTACTGTATCTCGAGGATGTGGATTTGGTTAGAGTGTCCCTTACTTGAGTGAATTGCTTGGTTAGATCAGTCTGTCTTGTTTTTTTTCTTCTGACCAAGCACAAAAATGTGAGGTAAAATAGGTGAATATTGTTTGAGTATTTTGAATGGGATATTAACAGAAAAATATAAGAATGATTGTTTGATAGTAAAGAAAACTAATGAATGAAACTAATAGGAATTTTGGAAGAGTTAGGAGACAAACAATTGATTGTAATTGAAGAAAAAAACTTACAATATTGAGGATGAAACTTCTCTTCCTTAGAGTTATTGCTTCTTGTGTTTCTCTTATTGGAAGTATGTGCATCATATATTTATATATAAGATATTTCTCCTTATTCTATGATATTATTTTTCTATCTAGATTTTTTAACAACTTAAATCATAATGAATCACTCTAGATAATTCTAAATTACTCTATACTATTATAGATTATTTTAGATTACTTTATATTAGTGTAAATCATTCTACAATTATGCCGTGCATTTTAACAAATATCTACTTAAAAGCTGTCATTTTCCATGAAAGATACCATAATAAGGTATGATATTAATTAGATAAGAATGCTTGTTTAAAAGGTATTCCGAACAATTCCTAGTGGAAAAGCAGGTCACTCTAGTATTTGAAGTATATCGTTGTCACGGATGAAAAAAAAGGTCAGATTGCAAATGCATATTTGATTTTAAATTTGAAATTCATTTAAACAATAAATCTAGTTTTGCGCTTGAATGTAATCTTCATATTTAAGATCAAGTGAAATAAAATGTTAATGCAAGTTATATCTTTCAATTCCTAAGCAGTACTCACAGTTTGTTTTTCTGTCATCCATACTTCAGTTTAGCAGTTATGGTGTATCCTTATATATATGCTGGTTGTTTTACATGTTAAATCTGAGTTTATTTTAGTTTTTTTACAAGTGTGGGGATGGGATCCCTTTAGTATCTGTGTAAATAGGAGGGTTAAATGATAACCTAGAGAATGGGTCACCAAGTTGTTTTTGCTCTGCATGGTGCCATGCTCAATATTGGCCTCTTGTGTTTGCTGCATGCCTGCTTCTTTCGCCAATTCTACCAGTTTGTCGGCATGCCTGATTTCTTGTTCATGCATCATGGACTCATAACGATATGTTCTTGCCCAAGAAGAAGAAAAGTCACACGTTTATTATGCATGATTTTATTCTTTTGCCTAATAGATTGTCATTTATTTAACAAAAGTACATAAAGAGGTCCTTAGAAGATGACTTTAATGTAGTTATCTCATGTAGGTCTCTATATATGATGGTACTAAACATTTAATCAATCATTTGTAAGGTTTATTCCAAATTGACACCATGCACATCATGTTCTCAACCATATTTCTATTCAATTTGTCTTTCCAAATTATTTGTTGTATGCATCATTATATTTTCTCTTATGTTAGTTTCAAAAAGATGCTACCCAATCCACTTATTCCCAGTTTTCATTAATTTGTTATTTCTAATGCTTGAAATTTAAATTTCTCTAAGGGAGTTAGCTTTGAAAGGAGAGTGGTTGGAGTAGAGTTAAATCTTTTGAAAGTGGTTGGTTGCATTGCATATTGAAAACTGGGTGGAAAATAATACAACATATAGAATTCCCTTGCATGATTAGTTCTAAGGTGGTTTAGTTCATTGTTAAGTTGATGTTTTAGACAATCTGAAGCTTAGTGTACATGCGTGTTTGTGCAATTTGAGATGGTTAATCTTTGGTGATCACCATTTGATCCAATCTCTTGGAAATTTCTCTGAGATTCGAAACAACTCTTTATATGAAGAACAGCACACGAGTACAACATATGAAGTGAACTACCATTACAAGTGCATCCCTATGAGGACTACTACATAAAATAGGTAGGATTATACTACTATCTTTTGGGGCGTAGTCTCTATTTTTTCTATTACGTACAGAAGAAAGTCCATATGCCGTAAGGATGTGATGAATAAATTCATTAGATAAACCCATACCAATCAAAATATGCTTGGCTTCCCAAATCATGTCTGGACATGGATCTTTTCTAACAACATTTAACACACTATGTCAGAGTTAATCTTTCATATAAATTTGAATGATTTTTTTCCAGAGAAAGTGAGAAACTATAATGCTTGATGCGCTAGTTTTTACTATGTATCTCACTTGTTCTGCTCCTATAATTTTGTCACTATTTATACATGAGATTCTTGTCATAGTTTGAGCTCCAAAATGGTACTTATTTTTTAGCTTTATCTAGATGTTCAAGGACAGAATAACTGAACAAAGAATTAATACGCCTCACTAGGTGAGAATATCGTTGGTTTCTTTATTTTTTACTAACCAATTATTTGGAGATGAGAGCTAATCCTAATTTTACTAACTAAAAGACTTTTTCTACAAAGAAGTAAAGTAGTGTGAGATAATATAATGGGGAGACTCATTCAAAATTTAATTTGATATTTAATGAAAATTGATTTAGTTGAGTGAACCCAACCAATTGGTCGAAATTGACTATATATTGACCAAAACAATTCCTTAGTGGTCAATCTTGACCCGATTTTCTCGACATGATCCTATTTGGCCAACCTTACATGATTGGGCTAACTCGATTTGATTTACTCAAATCAACTCTATATTGTCTCAATCAATCCCTTATTAGCTTAAAATTTCTTAATTGGGTTGAGTTGATCTAATTGATCGAAATCTACTCTATATTGGCCCAATTAGTCCCTTAGTGGCCAACCTAACTCCATTTGCACAAATCGACCTGATTTGTTTAAATAGACTCTATATTGACTGAAAAAGTCCCTTAGTAAAATCAACATTATCTGATTGGCCGACCTAACGTGATTTGATTAAATTGACTCGATTGGTATGAATTGACTCGTTATTGGCTTAAATAGTCTCTTAATGGTTTAACCCTACTTGACTAGGTCGATCCTATCCTATTGAGTCAACCTAACTTGATTAGCCCAAATTAACTCTATATTGGTTGACATGATCTGATTTGCTCTAATCGACCTAATTGGTTAAAATCGGGTCTATATTGACCCAAATAGTCTCTTAATGGCCAAACTCTATTTAATTGAGTTGATCTTACATGATTGAGTCAAACAGACCCGAATTTACCCAAAATGACTATATATTGGCCAAAATAGTCCCTTAGTATTCTAACTCGACCCAATTGTGACAACTCGACTCCATTGACTTAAATCGACTTGATTAGGGCAAATTGACTCTATATTGGTTGAAATAGTCATTTAGTGGCCTAACTCTACCTAATTGGGTCGATTATAAATTTGCACAAATAATCCATTAGTGACCATATATTTTAAATTTTTTTTACACGAGTTACGTATTTTTACTGTATTTACAATACCTGTTATACTTAAAAATAACAAAAAATAACTTAATAAACTAATACTTTAAAATTATTAAAAATTTTAATAAAATTGTACTAAACATAAATCAAGCTGAACTTATCAACATTAGCATTCTTTGTAAAATTTAATAATTGAAATTAATCATTTTTGTAAAGTAGGGGCAAAATGGTAATTTTAAAAATTTTGGAACAAAATTGGAAATTTGGGAAACTTGAACCCCTTTGTATAATTTTGAATAAATTGAGGTCACAAGATAAATTTTAGAAATTTCGGGACTCAATTTGAGGGAAAATCGGCATTAGGAACCTAAAGTTAAATAAAAAAACTTTAGTGACCTAATTGACATAAATAAAAAAGTTTGAGTATTTCATCCATGCACGATGTATGAAGGCTATTAGGTCAATGTATAATGAACAATGATGTTTATATGATGCAGAAACATGAAGTACCTAGAACGTCAGAAAGGAAAAGCTCGTGTGAAGACAAAGAACTGATCGAGAGGAATTCACTACATTAACATGTGAGTGGGATTTAATATCATACTCGGTTGAGATGATAAGAGTAAACCCTCCTGTTTGGAGTTAAGGAAAACTAGGAAAGAACCGGTCAAACTGAGTGAGAAAATTGAACCGGTTCACAAACTCGATTATTAGGGAATGTGTAAATTGGAGAAAATTTCAACTCCCAAGTGACCCAAAAAGGTTCATAAACCTTAGAAAAAAAATGTTAGGACAAATTAGGAGAGAAAAATTAGACCAGTTTAGGTGAACCGGACCCAAACTGAATTGAACCGGTTTATGAACCAAGCTGGTCTATGAACCGGAACCGAGAGAGAGAGAGGGCAAACCAGGAAATTTATAGAAGTGACCTAAGAAGTCACATAAATTATGAAAAAGGACTTTAGGATGAATGAGGAATGAAAACCAAATCGGTTGAGGTGAATCAGATCCGAACCGAATTGAACCGGTTTGGACCGGTTTGAACCACTATTGAATCGGATGATAAATTCATTTTTTTAGGTGGCTTAAAAAATTCAAATTTTAGATTTGAGGGCACCAATAAAAAAAATGAATTTAGAAATTTTTAAATTTGAAAATTTTGATTAAATCGAGGGTGAACTGGCTAGTTTAAACGCTTTGAACTCAGTTTAGACTGGTCCAGTTCGGTTCGGAACAGTGTCGACTTCTTCCTTTAGACGACAACACTGTTTACTCATCGAAAAAACTTTAGTGACCTAATTGACATAAATAAAAAAGTTTGAGTATTTCATCCATGCACGATGTATGAAGGCTATTAGGTCAATGTATAATGAACAATGATGTTTATATGATGTAGAAACATGAAGTACCTAGAACGCCAGAAAGGAAAAGCTCGTGTGAAGACAAAGAACTAATCGAGAGGAATTCACTACATTAACATGTGAGTGGGATTTAATATCATACTCGGTTGGGATGATAAGAGTAAACCCCGCTGTTTGGAGTTAAGGAAAACTAGGAAAGAACCGGTCAAACCGAGTGAGAAAATTGAATCGGTTTACAAACTCGATTATTGGGGAATGTGTAAATTGGAGAAAATTTCAACTCCCAAGTGACCCAAAAAGGTTCATAAACTTTAGAAAAAAAATGTTAGGACAAATTGGGAGAGAAAAATTAGACCAGTTTAGGTGAACCGGACCCAAACTGAATTGAACCGGTTTATGAACCAAGCTGGTCTATGAACCGGAACCGAGAGAGAGAGAGGGCAAACCAGAAAATTTATAGAAGTGACCTAAGAAGTCACATAAATTATGAAAAAGGACTTTAGGATGAATGAGGAATGAAAACCAAATCAGTTGAGGTGAATCAGATCCGAACCGAATTGAACCGGTTTGGACCGGTTTGAACCATTATTGAACCGGATGATAAATTCATTTTTTTAGGTGGTTTAAAAAATTCAAATTTTAGATTTGAAGGCACCAATAAAAAGAAAATGAATTTAGAAATTTTTAGATTTGAAAATTTTGATTAAATCGAGGGTGAACTGGCTAGTTTAAACGCTTTGAACTCAGTTTAGACTGGTCCAGTTCGGTTCGGAACAGTGTCGACTTCTTCCTTCAGACGACAACACTATTTACTCATCGAAAAATTGAAGCAACGTTGGGGAAGTGGAAATGTTTCCATTTAGTATGTTTGAGGCCATCAATGACTTTTATAAAGGTGCCAAACGGACGGTCGACGAATCTTCGAGCTCCCTATATAAAGAGCCCCACTTCATTCATCCTCTCCACACCTGAAAACCTCAATCTCTCTAAGTTGCTTAGTTTTTCGACAAAGCTCGAACTAGTGCTCTGATACAGGGTCTTTTCTAAGCTAAAGAAGGCATGGTCGGGTTCCTTAGAACTGGGAAGAAGTTAGCTACACGATTGTAGTATCCATTCACTCCAAGGGTCACCGGAGAAGCGCCGACATGATCAAACAGTGAAGCAGCTCCGACGGACTAAAGCTGTCCTATTTTGGTCGAGCTGAAATCGACCAATTTGAGCCCTACTCGGGCCAAACCAATCTCTCCCAACACCTCCTCAGCCCTTCTACAGTTGAATTAGAATTGAAAGGTAAGCTAACTCGACTCCCCTATGTAATTTTTGACCAGTGCTAGAGAGAGAATTGACAGAATTTCGATGATAGAATTTTCACCCAATTCAGCATTAATTGATACAAATCTTGATCATAGGAGAAACCTAATGAGAAGAGCTATCTGCTCAGATTGGAAGCTCAGACCGCTACGCCCCCAATGGTGAGCAATTGAAGCTTTCTCTCTACATTCTATTTTTCGGCAAAGCTTTATTTGAGTTCGTTTCGGTGTCAAAATTGGTGATTTAAAGTGCAATTGAATCGTATGAAGTTATAGATACTCTAATTTAACTTCAATTTCAATAATTAAAAGTGTTTGATCGGTTAATTTGATGAAATCAAATTCGGCTGTATTAGATAGTTGAAATTGGAGAAAAAAATGTGAGAAATTGGGGATTTAAAAAATTCGAGGGACCAAAATGTAATTTTATTAAATTGAGGGTCAATTGGGCATGATAACAGTGTTAGGGGACCAATTGAGTAAATTTTTGAATTTTAGGGGTAAAATTTACCATTTTTTTTGTAAAGGAAGGACAAAATAGTAATTTTGGAAAAAATTGGGGTCAAATTGTAATTTGGGAAACTTTAACCCCTTTTTATGAAATTGAATAAATTGAGGTCATAAGAGAAATTTTAAATGTTTCGGGACTCAATTTGGAGAAAAACCGACAATTGGGGCCTAAAGTAAAATAAAAAGAACTTTAGGGACCAAATTGTAAATATTTAAAAAGTTGAATATTTTAGTCGTTCATAATGAATGAAGTTATCAAGCCAAATGATAATGAAGAAAAATGTTCATTTCGTATAGGAACACGAGATATTAGAAACGCCGATTAAGATTATGCTCGCAAGAGATGAAAATCGGCTTAGAGGAAATACATTGCACGATCGGGTGAATGAGATTTTGATATCATACTCTAGTTGGGATGATAAACGTTTGGGTGAACCAGACCTAAACTGGAGTGAACTGGTTTATGAACCAAGCCAGTTTATGAACCGGAACCGAGAGAGAGGACAAACTAGGAAATTTATAGACCTCAAGTGATCTAAGGAGTCACATGAGTCATGAAAAATGACTTCAGAATGAATGGTGGATTAAACCAAACCGGTTCAGGTGAACCAGATTGAATCGGTTTGGACTGGTTTGAACCACTATTGAATCGGATGATAAATTCATTTTTCTAGGTGGCAAAAAAACTTCAAATTTTAGATTTGAGGCCACTATTGGATAAAAAATGAATTCAGAAATTTTTAGATTTGAAAATTTTGGTCTAATCGAGGGTGAATCGGTCGGTTTAAGCTATGAACTCGATTCAGATCGATCTAGTCCGGTTCGAAACAGTGTCGTTTTCTTCCTTCAGATGACAACACTGTTCACTCGCCGAAAAATTGAAGCAGCGCCGACGAAGATGAAACATTTCTATTCATTACATTTCAGGCTATCAATGACTGTTATAAAGGTGCCAAACGGACGACCGACGAGTCCTCGAGCTCCTTATATAAAGAACCCCTCTCCATTCATCCTCTCCACACCTAAAAACCTCGCTCTCTCTCAGTTGTTTAGTTTTCCGATAAAACTCAAACCAAAGCTCCGATATAGGGTCTTTTTTTTTTTTTTTTTATCTAAAGAAGGTGTGGTCGGGTTCCTTAGAACTGGGAAAAAGTCAGCTACACGGTGGTAGTATCTATTCGCTCCGAGGGTCGCTGGAGAAGCGCCGGCGTGATCAAACAGTGAAGCAGCTTCGGTGAATTAAAGCTGCTCTATATCAGTGATCTGAAATCAACCAATTTGAGCCCTCCTAAGGCCAAACCAAGGTCTCCCAACACCTCCTCAGCCCTCCTACGACCAAATTAGAATTGAAAGGTAAGCCAATTTGGTTACTTGCTGTAATTTCCGACCAGTGCTAGAGAGAGATCCGACATAATTTAGATAATAGAATTCTCAACCAATTCGATATCAATTGATGCAATTCTTGATCCTAAAAGGAACCTTAGGAGGAGAGCTATCTTCCTAGATTGGAAGCTTGGACTGTCACGCCCTCGACAGTGAGCAATTGAAGCTTTCTCTCTCTACGTTCTATTTTTCGATGAAACTCTATTTGAGCTCATTCCGGTGTCAAAACTAGCGAGTGCAATTCAATAATATGAAGATGTAGAAACTCTAATTTAACTTCAATTTCAACAATTAAAAGTGTTTGGTCGGTCAACTTAATGAAATCAAATTCGGTTGTGTTATGAAGTTAAAATTGGGGAAAAATGGAGAAAATTGGGGATTTCAAAAATTTGAAGGAGAAAAAAAATAATTTTATGAAATTAAGGGTCAATTGGGCATGATAAGAGTGTTAGGGGACCAAGTGAGCAAATTTTAGAATTTTTGGGGTAAAACTTGCTATTTTTTTGTAAAGGGTAAAATAGTAATTTTAGAAAAAATTGGGGGCCAAATTATAATTTGGGAAACTTTAACCCCTTTTTATGAAATTGAATAAATGGAGTTCCCAAGTGGAATTTTAAAAGTTTTGGGACTTAATTTGGGGAAAACCAGCAATTGAGGTCTAAAGTAAAATAAAAAGAACTTTAGGAACCAAATTACAAATATTTAAAAAATTGAATAGTTTAGTCATTCATAATGAATGAAGGTAATCGAGCTAAATGATAATGAACAAAAATGTTCATTTCGTATAAGAACACGAGATATCGGAAACGCTGAGTAAGATTAAGCTCCTAAGGGACGAAAATCGACATAGAGGAAATACACTACACGATCGGGTGAGTGAGATTTTTATATCATACCCTAGTTGAGATGATAAGCACCTCGAAAATGAAAACTCAATGTTAAGTGGTATTTTAAACATCACACCTGAGAGGAGTGATGTGAAAATTACGCGGAAAAACTACTTATCAATTGTAAGTACATCATATTCAGTTGGTATGATAAAACTTTCTCGAAAGAAGTGGAAAACTTGTTCATCAGTTATGAGCAGAGATATCTTCATACTCGGTTGGTATGATGGACAGTTGAAAAATATATTTTATCGAAAGTGCTCTCCCCTGACTGTGTGCCACTGCTTAAACAATTTGGGAGACCTTTTTTTATGGGAGCTTGAATAGCTCTGTTAGGCCTGAGGTATCGGTTTTGGAACTTGGGGTCTAATATGTCCAATTTTGAAAATCTCAAAGGATAAGCCCTAGGCCGGTTGGCATGAGCAGGAGCCCGTAAACAAACATGATTTATATGCCATGAAAACTTAAGTAAATTAATTGTTTTGCCACGGTACCAAGACAGAACCAACATACTCAGTCAACTAGCGGTAGTGTGACATTACAAGTCTCCGGACTAGTCAAGACAAACAGCTGCAGGTCAAGTTGAGGGTCGAGTCCATTGGACCAGTGGCACCATAGATTATATGGCATTATGTGAAAAATGTTGATTGTGCATGCACTATGTTTACGGGGCCTTCAAGACGCCCAAGAGGGGTAGTGATGCGTACCAGGGCTTTGGACGACCTAGTGGATATAAGGGCAGTTTGTCGTACCAGAAGTCTTACGAAGTTTGGAGTAGCTTCAAGGACATGAGACCGGGGTGGGGTCAGGATGAGGTTTCTATCCTCATATGGACATAGAGATTTGTTACGGGATTGAGGGTCAAATGTTGTGAACATCCACTCATTCTTAGGGTAGAAGTGGACGTGCTTCTATCTAGGTGGTCGGTAAAGTCACTCCGATGTCATAAGTGGGTTCAATGAACGGGTTGACCTGCGATTGTGTGGTGTTTTACCTTCATGATAAAGGATGTGTGTTGGGTAATGACACACTATGGTAATAAGAATTGATTTTGAAAACTAAGATTTGAAAATGAGAAAAAAAAATTGAATGAACTAAGGAGTCTGACACACTCCAACTTAAAAACTATTTTATTGAAACTTTATTTTTTTATACTCATTCACTAAGTTGTAGAAACTCACCACTCTTTTTATCCCTTTTCAGGAATTAAAGAAAATAACTAGGAATAACACCGAGTCTTATCCTCTATCAGGTATGCTTAAATTCTCTTAAGTTTGCATTTCATTTGATACATGTCTTTCCAAGGAATATGGTTGAAAGTATGACTGGCTCCTCTTGAGTTAAAGAAGGGGGAAACTCCTCTTGAACCGGGAGAGCGGTGGGTTATTCACGGGGATCCGACCAAACCGAGTCGGGTCGTGACAATAAGCACCTCAGAAATAAAAATCCACTATTAAGTGGTATTTTAACCACCACACCTTAGAGGAGTGATGTGAAAAACTACTTACCGATTATAAGTAGATCATACCTGGTTGGTATGATGAACTTCTTGGAAGGAAGTAGAAAAACCGCTTATCAGTTATAAGGAGGGATGTCCTCATACCCGGTTGGTATGATGGATAAATGAAAAGTTTATTTTGTCTAAAGTGCTCTCCCTTGACCGTGTGCGAGTACTTAGAACTTTTGGGAAACCTTCTTGACGGGAGCTCGAATAGCTTAGATAGGTCGGAGGCCTAGATTTTGGAACTTGGGGGCTAATATGCCCAATTTTGAAAATCTCGTACAGTGGGTCCTAGGCCAGTTGGCATGAGCAAGAGCTCGTAAACAAATATGAGGTTAAGCCATGAAAACTTTTAATGAATGAATTATTTGGTTATGGTACAAAGACATGACCCACATACTCGATGGACTGGCGACTATATGATATGACAGTTCTTCGGACCAGTCGAGACAAACAGCTGTAAGTCGAGTTGATGGTTGGGGTCGTTGGACCAGTGGTACCACATATTATATGACTTATGTGGAAAATTTTTATTTGTGCATGCACTGATGTTACGGGACCTTCAAGACACCCAAGAGGGGTAGTGATGCATCCTAGGGCTACTGGACGACATGGTGGAGATAATGGTAGTTAGTCATGCCACTAGTCTTGGAAGATCGACATAGCTTCTTGTGCATGAGATCGGGGTGGGGTCGGGATGAGGTTTTTGTCCTCATATGGACACAGAGTTTTGTTATGGGATTGAGGGTCGGATATCGCATTCATCCACTCATTTTCAAGGTAGAAGTAAAAGTGTTTCTATCTAGTTTGTCGGTAAAGTCGCTCCGATGCCACAAGTGGGTACAATGGACGTACTAGCCTGCGAATGAGTATTCCCTTCATGATGAAGAGCGTGTGCTGGTTGATAAGTACACTGTTATGATGATAAATGGCTATGAAAAACCGAGATTTGAGAACGAAAGGTTTTAAAGAAAAAATAAGGAATCTGGCAGACTCCAATTCAAACTATTTCTGAAAGTCATACTTTAAACACCCATTCACTGAGTCATTGAACTCACCCCCTCCCTTATACCCCTTTTAGGTAATCCTAGGGAAAGCCTACCCAAACACCACAAGTTAACACACCTTTGAGGCATGTATGATAATTTTAAAATTTTATACAGTTTTGATTTATGTTATTCTAATAAAGATGCAGGTTCAAAAGGACACCTTACTCCTCATGGCCTAAAAGAAGGGATAACCCTTATTAAACCGAGAGAGTGGCGGGTTGATCACAGTGATCTGACCAAACCCGGATGGGACATGATAACTTGAGTGGTATCAGAGCTTGTTTTCTTAAATACATTATCAAGACTAGATAACATAGTAACTGATAGGAATAATTTTAAAATTTTCAGATGGCCCCAAGAAAAGTAGCCGAGCAAACCCACGCTACCTTAGCCACCCTGGAAGCTAGGGAGAACCCCATCCCAAGAGAGGAAATGAACCAGGAGTATAGAAGGACCCTTGGAGTAACCCTAGGTCGAAGAGGACTCGACAAGAAAGCCTCCGAGGTGTTCAGGCTCAAGGACGGCAAGGCATTAAACCATCAGTAACCCCTTAGAAAGGCCTTACAATACTCAAAGTATAGGAGGAAACATAAAGATCCATGCAAGGAGATGACATGTTATAGATGTGGGCAATGGGGACACATCATTAGAAGGTGCCCGACATTTCCGAGGACAAGAACTGAGAGGATCTGTTATGAATGTAAGAGGGTGGGACACATAGCAAGGAACTATCCCACACTACAAGGAATCCGAGTGATACCTTCCAATAATAACACCTCCACCCCTACAGAAGCCCGAAGAGACAACATTACAAGAACCACAATTGCAACTAGGAAACCCAATCTCACTAAGGAAGAAATCCTTTTAGAGCATAGCTTAGTACTAAGTGTACTCTAAACTGAAATTGTAACAATCTCCCTCAAAAGATATTAAAAACCCAAAATAGTATTTTTACTTTAATGAATAAGATTCTAAATTCCTAAAAATTTCTCTGTCCCTTAATAATAAAATTGTATGCCTCAATTACATAAGGAAGGATCACAAAAGAAGATCAAGGGTAGGACCTTAAGAAAATCTAGAAATACTAGAATATAGGCAAAGGGAACTTTCCTTAAGAGGCAATACAAGCCACCTAGGAGCAAAGAAGGAAAGACCTCCTTCATAGAAGACAAGCTGAACGATGAAAGACAACTGGGATGTCTCGAGATAGCAAGGTATGATCTACCTTGGAAAAATAGAGGAACCTAGTAAGGTTGTAGACTAACCTAGTAAGGAAGGGGAGGTGGAAAGGCCACAATAGTGGAAAGGAAGGATGAAGGAAATCCTTGAAGAATAAAATGACCGAAAATGAAATGATGATCACACGCAAGTCATAAGGAGGATTTAGTAGGTCCCACACAAAGAAGTCTTGGAGTAAATAGTGCCTGAACTTTTCCCATGGAAGGAGACCTTGGGAAGGCATACATGTTCCAACTAAGAAGTAATGGACCAAGTGACAAAGGATGAGGAGATGAAGTGCACGTCGAAATGAAAGAAACATACTAAGAGGACCCAAGTAGAAAGTTAAATCCAATAAAGAGGTAAGTAGGAAAATAGCATCAAAGGATGCAGTGACAAAGTAAGAATGGATGGGATATCCATAATAAGGAAATAAAGGAAAGAACATCTGAAGAACCTTGGAGAAGTAAGTCCTCCAATTTAGAAGTGGGTAAGGATTTCACAACCAATGACATCAAGACCAGTCTTGGCCCACACTCGCTTAATAGAGCCCAAGGAGTGTATGGTTGGACATAAAGAGTGCTAGAAACCAATCTATCAATAGGAGCTCTTCGAAGAGAGGATAAGGAACAAAAAGGAAATGGAGGACAATGAAGGATAAAGAGCGGGAAAATAATACCAATCTAAGAAGGGTGTAAGAAGGAAAGAAGGAAAAGCCTCCAAGAAGCGTTAAGAGGTTGAACTATGACGGGAATCCTTCATCATTCCAATCGGGTATGATGTGAAAACTCCCACTCACCCAATAATGTAGTGTATTGCTCTTATTTGGCTCTGTGCCTCCATGCAAGCTTGTCTTTGCTGGCATTCTCGATCCCTAGTGTTCCTACACAATTTGAACATATTTATTCATTATCATTTGGCTTAATAGCCTTCATTCCTCACGAATAAACAAAATACCCAAACCTTTTAATTATTTGCATTTAGATGCCTAAAGTATTTTCCTTTAACTTTAGGTCCCTAATGCCAATTTTTCCCCAAATTGAGTCCTGAAACTTTCAAAAATTTATTGTGGGTCCTCAAATTATCTAAAATCCCAAAAAGGGTTCAAGTTTCCCAAATTTCCAATTTGGTCACTAACTTTTAGAAAATTACCATTTTGCCCCTACTTTACAAAAATGACAATTTGACCACCAAAAATTCCAAAATTCGACCCACTGGTCCTCTAACATATTTTCCGTGGCCAACTGGCCCTAAATTTTGGAAAATTACATTTTAGTCCCTCGAATTTTTAAAACCCCCAATTTCCCCAAAATTTTCTCCCAATTTCCCCTCTCAAAATGGTCAAATTTGATTTCATCAAATTGACCATTCAATTGAGTTTAATTGTTGAAATTGAAGGTAAAATTGAGTTCATACACTTCCACACAATTCAATGGAACTTTGAATCGTGTCATTTGGATCCAAATTGAGCTCAAACGAAGCTTTGTTGAAAAATTGGTCTTAGAGAAAGAAATCTTCGAAATCTTTCCGTCGGGGGTGTGGCGGTCTTAGCTTTCGATCTAGGCAGATAACTCTCATCTTAAGGTGGCTCGAAAGTCGAAGTGCGCTATTGCGCACATAGTTGTCTCGCTTGCTCGCTCTGGTCCTAGGATCCGGAATCGCATTAATTCATGGTGAATTGAGGGAGAATTTGGTAAGTGAAATTTCATCGATTCTCTCTATAACACTAATTGGAAATTATAGAGTGGAGTCAAATTGGCCTACCTTTTTGCTCTAATTTAGTTGTATGAGTGTTGTGAAATTATTGGGAGAGCTTGGTTTAGCTTGAGAAGGGTTCAAATTGATCATTTTTAGCACGGCTGAAACAGGGCAGCTTCGGTCCGCCGGAGCTGCTTCACTGTTCGATCACACTGACGCTTCTCCAACGACCCTTAGAGCAAATGGAGACTACCGTCGGGTAGCTGACTTCTCCGCAAATGTTGGACCTCTGTTTCAATTTTTCCCCAAATTGAGTCCTGAAACTTTCAAAAATTTATTGCGGGTCCTCAAATTATCTAAAATCCCAAAAAGGGTTCAAGTTTCCCAAATTTCCAATTTGGTCACTAACTTTTAAAAAATTACCATTTTGCCCCTACTTTACAAAAATGACAATTTGACCCCCAAAAATTCCAAAATTCGACCCACTGGTCCTCTAACATATTTTCCGTGGCCAACTGGCCCTAAATTTTGGAAAATTACATTTTAGTCCCTCGAATTTTTAAAACCCCCAATTTCCCCAAAATTTTCTCCCAATTTCCCCTCTCAAAATGGTCAAATTTGATTTCATCAAATTGACCATTCAATTGAGTTTAATTGTTGAAATTGAAGGTAAAATTGAGTTCATACACTTCCACACAATTCAATGGAACTTTGAATCGTGTCATTTGGATCCAAATTGAGCTCAAACGAAGCTTTGTTGAAAAATTGGTCTTAGAGAAAGAAAGCTTCGAAAGCTTTCCGTCGGGGGTGTGGCGGTCTTAGCTTTCGATCTAGGCAGATAACTCTCGTCTTAAGGTGGCTCGAAAGTCGAAGTGCGCTATTGCGCGCATAGTTGTCTCGCTTGCTCGCTCTGGTCCTAGGATCCGGAATCGCATTAATTCATGGTGAATTGAGGGAGAATTTGGTAAGTGAAATTTCATCGATTCTCTCTATAACACTAATTGGAAATTATAGAGTGGAGTCAAATTGGCCTACCTTTTTGCTCTAATTCAGTTGTATGAGTGTTGTGAAATTATTGGGAGAGCTTGGTTTAGCTTGAGAAGGGTTCAAATTGATCATTTTTAGCACGGCTGAAACAGGGCAGCTTCGGTCCGCCGGAGCTGCTTCACTGTTCGATCACACTGACGCTTCTCCAACGACCCTTAGAGCAAATGGAGACTACCGTCGGGTAGCTGACTTCTCCCCAAATGTTGGACCTCTGTTTCAATTTTTCCCCAAATTGAGTCCTGAAACTTTCAAAAATTTATTGCGGGTCCTCAAATTATTTAAAATCCCAAAAAGGGTTCAAGTTTCCCAAATTTCCAATTTGGTCACTAACTTTTAAAAAATTACCATTTTGCCCCTACTTTACAAAAATGACAATTTGACCCCCAAAAATTCCAAAATTCGACCCACTGGTCCTCTAACATATTTTCCGTGGCCAACTGGCCCTAAATTTTGGAAAATTACATTTTAGTCCCTCGAATTTTTAAAACCCCCAATTTCCCCAAAATTTTCTCCCAATTTCCCCTCTCAAAATGGTCAAATTTGATTTCATCAAATTGACCATTCAATTGAGTTTAATTGTTGAAATTGAAGGTAAAATTGAGTTCATACACTTCCACACAATTCAATGGAACTTTGAATCGTGTCATTTGGATCCAAATTGAGCTCAAACGAAGCTTTGTTGAAAAATTGGTCTTAGAGAAAGAAATCTTCGAAAGCTTTCCGTCGGGGGTGTGGCGGTCTTAGCTTTCGATCTAGGCAGATAACTCTCGTCTTAAGGTGGCTCGAAAGTCGAAGTGCGCTATTGCGCGCATAGTTGTCTCGCTTGCTCGCTCTGGTCCTAGGATCCGGAATCACATTAATTCATGGTGAATTGAGGGAGAATTTGGTAAGTGAAATTTCATCGATTCTCTCTATAACACTAATTGGAAATTATAGAGTGGAGTCAAATTGGCCTACCTTTTTGCTCTAATTCAGTTGTATGAGTGTTGTGAAATTATTGGGAGAGCTTGGTTTAGCTTGAGAAGGGTTCAAATTGATCATTTTTAGCACGGCTGAAATAGGGCAGCTTCGGTCCGCCGGAGCTGCTTCACTGTTCGATCACACTGACGCTTCTCCAACGACCCTTAGAGCAAATGGAGACTACCGTCGGGTAGCTGACTTCTCCCCAAATGTTGGACCTCTGTTTCAAGCTTCGCCAAAAAAATTGAGCAGTAGAGGGAGAGAGATGTTTTCATGTGTGAGGAGGATGAATGAGAAGGGGCACTTTATATAGGAAGCTCGAGGACTCTTTTGTCGTCCGATTGGCGATAATTCATGGCCAAAAATGCCCTGAACGAAAATTTTTCATCTTCGCCGGCACTGCTCACTTTTCCAGCGAGTAAACAGTGTTATCATATGGAGGAAGAAGATGACATCGTTTCGAACTAAACCGGATTGGTCCGAACTAGGTTCAATGTTTAAATCAACCGGTTCAGGCCCAATTCGATCGAGTTTTTCAAAATTAAAAATTTCTAAATTTATCTAAATACATTCTCTATCCAATTGTGGCTTCAATTCTCTAATTTGAATTTTCTAAGCCACCTAGAAAAATGAATTTATAAACTGGTTCAATCCGGTTTAGGTCCGGTTCACCTGAACCAGTTTGGTTTTCACTTCCAATTCATCCTAAAGTCCTTTCTCATGACTTTTGTGACTCTTTCTATCACTCAAGATTTATAAATTTCCATGTTTGCCCTTTCTCTAATGGTTAGGGTTTGTGAACCAATTCGGTTTTTTCACTCGGGTTGACCGATTCTTTCCCCAATTTCCTTATATTTATGGGATGGGGTTTACATGTATCCTCTGTTAGGTATGCTTAATATCAGTCTTAAGCTTGCATGTTTATTGATTTATGCTATTCCAAGGAATAATGTTTGAATTACATCTGGCTCTTTTTGATTTAAAAGAAGGGGGAAACCCCTCTTAAACCAAGAGAGCAGCAAGTTGATCATAGGAATCCGACCAAACTAGGTTGTGACATGATAAGGGTGGACAGTAAAGGCGCTCTGGTCCACAAGTAGAATGGTCGGGGATTGTTCTGCGAACGTGTGATCCCTCCATGATAGGAGGGCAGTTGTTGATCATGTGAAATGTGTGAATAAACATGCCTTTACCTTCCCTATCTTATTCAGGTAGGAATACTCGTATGATGCAGAAAGGGTGGCAGGTTGATCATGGACCCCAATCAAACCGGGTCGGGGCGTGACAACTTGAGTGGTATCAGAGCATAACTTTCCTGATAAGTTTTTCCCCTAACCCATCCTAATCCTTGATTCCCAATAACCCTCGTAGAAAACATGAACGGGAATGCCCCTAAAGAGTATATTCCCTGGATACATTCCATGGAATAAAGGGTAGAGGCATTAGAAGAGCCCATCCCGTGGGATGCACCCAGAGATTGGACCCCTCCCTAGTCAATGGAGGACAAGATATTCCCACCTAGGGAACCGAACCTAGGCCAGATTCAAGAGGAAGCTGAGAGGAATTTCTGGGAGGTGTACGTAAATTATGTGAGGGTTTTTCACCGACTCCCCTAACATACAGCAGTGCGTGTACTGCAGGCCCCATGCAACACGCCCACAACACTGCTGTCTTACGCCGATATGGGATAGATATAGCGCCACCAGTACAAGCCACAAGGGCCCCTAGCTTATCAGCATCCATAGAGTTTGAGGAACTGAGCATGAACCCGTGTCCTCATTGCGGAAGGTATCATGGAGGTGAATGCCCACCTAGGAGGAGGAGACGCATCCAAACCCTTGATGTAGAATCTCGCAACCTGCCTAGGTATAACTCTAGGTCAGTTAACTGGAGGGGATAGGAAAGAAGCAATAAATTCTAGAAATTTGTTCTTGTAATAAACACTAACCAAGGTATTCCAGTCCCATAAATAAAAAATTTCAAGTATTCTCAGGGAAGAACCCAAATTTCTTTACCAACTGTAAACCCCGCCCTTTTGAGCTAAGGAAAATCGGGAAGGGAACCGGTCAAACCGAGTGAGAAAACCAAACTAGTTCACAAATCCAATCAATTGTGAATAGACAATTTAGGAATTTACAACTCCCAGGTGATCCAAAAGGTTCATAATACTATGGAAAAGAACCTTAGGATGAATTGAAAGAGGAAAATTAGATTGGTTTGGACGAACCGGGTCCAACAGGATTGAACCAGTTTATGAACCGAGTCGGTTCATGAACCGGAACCGATAGAGATTGGGCAAAATAGAGGAATTCAACTCCATTGTACCCCAAAGAAATTATAAACCTTGGGAAGGAACCTTAGAACAAAGTGGGAGAGGAAAACCAGATTGAACCGGTTTAAGGACCAAGTTGGTTTATGAACCGGAATCAATAAAGAGATGGTAAATTGGGAATTTTATTGACCCTAAGTGACCCAAGAAGTCACAAAAGACATGGAAATAGACTTGTGAAGGAATTGGGGATGAAAATCGAACCGGTTCAGGTGAACCGGATTCGAACCAGTTCAGGTGAATCGGATTCGAACCAGTTTGAACCACTATTGAACCGAATCTTTAATTCATTTTTCTAGGTGGCTTAAATAATTCAAATTGGAGATTTGAGGCCACCATTGGATAGAGAATGAATTTAGAAATTTTTAGATTTGAAAAACTCGATCGAATGGGGGTCAACCGACTGATTTAAGCTTCGAAGCCGGTTCGGAACAGTGTCATCTTTTTCCTTAGGATGATAGTACTGTTCACTCATTGGGAAACTAAAGAAACGTTGGCGAAGAAGAAATGCTTCTGTTCACAGTGTTTCAGGTCTTCAATGTCAGTCATAATGGTGACAAATGGATGGGCAACAGGTCTCCAAGCTCCCTATATAAAGAGCCATTCCCTATTCATTGTCTCTACACCTGAAAACTCCATTTTCTCTCAACTACTCCATTTTTCGGTGAAGCTCAAACCAAAGCTCCAACAGGGGCCTTTTCTGAGCCAAACAAGGTGAGGTCAGGTTCTTTAGAACCGGGGAGAAGTTAGCTACACGTTTGTAGTCTCTGTTCACTCCGAGCGTCGCCGGCGTGATGAAATAGTGAAGCAACTATGGTGGATCGAAGCTGCCCTATTTTGGCCGAGTTGAAATTGGCCATTTCGAGCCCTCCTCAACTTGTTAGGGACGAAAACCGAATAAGTGGAATTTCATTGCACAATTGGGTGAGTGGAATTTTTATATCATACCCAGTTGTGATGATAAGTAATTTGGAAATGAATATCCACTATTTAGTGGTATTTTTAAAATGTCATAACTTAGAGTAGTGATGTGAAAATAACATGGTAAAACTACTTATCGATGGTAAGTAGATCATACCTGGTTGGTATGATGAAATTTTCTCGGATGAAGTGGAAAACTCATTCATTGATTATGAGCGGAGATATCCTCATACCCGGTTGGTATGATGGATAGTTGAAAATATGTTTTGTCGGAAGTGCTCTCCCCTTACTGTGTGACACTGTTTAAACAATTTGGGAGACCTTCTTGATGAGAACTCTATTGCTCTGATTGGTAAGGGGCCTATTTTGGAACTTGAGAGCTAATATGTCCAATTTTGAAAATCTCGAACAATGGGCCCATAGGTTTGTTGGCACGAGTAGGAGCTCGTAAATAAAAATGAGTTATATGCCATAAAACTTTAAGTAAATGAATTGTTTGGCTATGGTACCAAGACTGGACTGACATATTTAGTCAACTAGTGGCAGTGCGATATGACAGGTCTTCGGACTACTCAAGATAAATAGTTGCAAGTTGATTTGAAGATCGGGGCTGTTGGACCAATGGCACCACATATTATATGGCATGATGTGAAAATACTGATTGTGCATGCACTCTGTTTACGTGACCTTCAAAACGTCCAAGAGGGGGTAGTGATGTGTCCTAGGGCCCTGGACGACCTGGTGTGTATAAGGGCAGTTCGTCAGACTAGGTGACCTTGTGAAGTTTGACATAGCTTCAAGCGCACAAGAGCGAGGTGGGGTTGGGATGTGGTCTCTGTCGTCATACGAACACGGAGAATTTTTACAAGATTGAGAGTCGGATGTCACGAACATCCACTCATTCTCTAGGGTAAAAGTGGATGTACTTCTATTTAGGTGGTCGGTAAAGTTGCTCTGATGCCACAAGTGGATTTAGTAGGCATACTGGCTTGCGATTGAGTGATTAACCATCATGATAAAAGATGTTCTTTTGAAAACTGAGATTTTAAAGTGGAGAAAATTTAAAGGAAATTAAGGAGTCTGGCACACTTCAACTTGAAAATATTTTTAAACTCCATTTTTTTAATACCCATTCACTAGGTTATAAAAACTCACCTCTCTTTTCTATCCTTTTTCAGGAAAAGAGGAAAATGACTAGAAATAACATCAAGCCTTACCATTTTCAGGTATGCTTAAATTCTCTTAAGCTAGTATTTTATTTGATATATATCTTTCTAGAGAAAAAGGTTGAAAATACGCCTGGCTCCTCTCAAGTTAAAGAAGGGGGAAACTCCTCTTGGGTGGGTTGTTCACAAGGATTCGACCAAACTGGGTCGGGGCGTGACATCTCCACTCATAACCGATGAACGAGTTTTTCACTTTCTCTAAGAAAGTTTCATCATACCAATCGTGTATGATCCACTTACAACTAGTAATTAGTTTTTTTTTGTCATTTTCACACAACTTCTCTAAGTTGTGATGTTTAAAACACCACTAAGTAGTGGGTTTTTATTTCCGAGGTACTTATTATCCCAATTGGGTATGATATAAAAATCCCACTCACCCGATCGTGCAGTGAAATTCCTCTTAGTCGGCTTGTTGTCCTTACTCGTACTCGTCTTAGCTGGCGTTCTCGGTACTTCGTGTTCCTACACGATATGAACATTCTTGTTCATTATTCTTTGGCCTAATAGCCCTCATTCATTCCAAATGAATGAGAAAATCAACTTTTCCCTTTAATTGCAATTAGGTCCATAAAGTTATTTTTCTTTAAGTCCCTAATATTAGTTTTTTTTTCCTCAAATTGAGTCCTATAACTTTAACAATTTATCTTAGGACCTCAATTTATTCAAATTCACAAAAATGGGTTTAATTTCCCAAATTTCCAATTTGGTCCCCCAACTTTTCCAAAATTACCATTTTGTCCTTCCTTTACAAAAATGGTAAGTTTTAGCCCAAAAATTCTAAAATTTCTCAATTGGCCCTTTAACATTCTTATCATGCCTAATTGACCCTCAACTTTATAAATTATATTTTGGTCCTTCGAATTATTGAAAATGACCAATTTCCCCCCAATTTCAACTTTCTAACACAACCGAATTTGATTTCATCAAATTGACCAATCAAACAATTCTAATTGTTAAAATTCAAGTTAGATTGGAGTTTCTACACCTTCATACAATTTAATTGCACTTTGAATCACGCAATTTGGTGTCAGAATAAGCCCAAACGAAGCTCATTGGTAAAACTGGACTTAGAGAGAGAAAGCTCCGAAAGCTTACCGTCGGGGGTGCAGCGGTCTGAGATTTCAATAGGAGCTGATAGCTCTCATCCTCAATAGTTGGCATTCCCGATGACTCATGTTCCTACATGAAATGAACATCGTTCATTATCATTTGGCTTGATCACCTCATTCAGTTTGAATGACTAAATTCACTGTTCTGAACTAGACCGAACCGGGTTCAAAGCTTAAGCCGACCGGTTCACCCCCAATTCGACTGAATTTTTCAAATCTAAAATTTTTTAAATTCCTTCTCCATCCAATGGTGGCCTCAAATTTAAAATTTGAATTTTTTAAGTCACCTAGAAAAATCAATTTAGAATCCGGTTCAATAGTTGTTCAAACAAGTTCAAGTGGGTTTCGATCTGATTCACTTGAACTGATTTGGTTTTCATCGCCAATTCACCCTAAAGTCCTTTTTCATGACTTTTATAACTCCTTAGGCCACTTAGGGTCCATAAATTTCTCGGTTTACCTTCTCTTTATCGGTTCTGGTTCATAAACTAGCTCGGTTCTTAAATTGTTTCAATTCGGTTCGTGTACGGTTCACCCAAATCGGTTTGGTTTCTCTCTTTCCATTTGGCCTAAAGTTCTTTTCCAAGGCTTATGAACCTGTTTGGGTGACTTGATAGTTAAATTTTCTCCAATTTACCCGTTCCCCAATAATGGATTTGTGAACCAGTACGATTTTCTCACTTAGTATGACCAGTTATTTTCCTGGTTTACCTTAACAACAAAGAGCGGGGTTTACAAGAAATATCCTCATACTCGGTTGGTATGATGGATAGTTGAAAATATAATTTTGTCAGACATAGGGTTTTTTTTGAGCCAAAGAAGGCTTGGTCGAGATTCTAATATTTACTATATAAAAATCTTATAAAGAGTTATTACATTTTATTAAAAAAATAATTAAATAAATTTTATAATAATTGATTTATGAAACTTTCAACAATATTATTATATAAAAAATTTATAATTGATTTATAATCTAAAATATATATTTAATTTATAATATAAAATATATAATATTTTATATTCTAAACTAAAGCAAGCCTCAGCTGTTTGTTTCTTATCTATATCCTTCCTCTATTATGAATTTTTGTTATTAGCATCTCTTTGCATATGTTATAAACAATTCTAACAAAAAAACTGTTTATTTGATTGACATTACGCATTTTGAATTTTAAAAATTGAGTTTTATTTTAAACTTTATGACCTTACTTGCGTAATGTTAAGATTATAATATTTACTCTATCAAAATCTTATAAAGTGTTATTACATGTTTTTGAAAAATAATTAAACATATTTTATAATAATTGATTTATGAAAATTTTCAACAACGATATTATATAAAAATATATTCTAAATTAGTGCAAGTCTCACCTACTTGTTTCTTATCTATACCATTCCTCTATTGTAAATTTCTATTATTAGCGTCTCTTTGCATGTGTTATAAACTCTTCTAACAAAAAAAATTGTTTATTTAATCAATATTCCGCATTTGTAATTTTTAAATTTAAGTTTTATTTTAAATTTTATTACCATACTTGTGTGATGTTGAGATTCTAATTAAATATATTTTATAATAATTTATATATGAAAATTTTTAACAATATTAATATGTAAAAAATATATAATTAATTTATAATATAAAATATAAAATATTTTAATTTCTTAACTAGAGTAAGTCCCACTAGTTTATTTCTTATCCATACCCTTCCCCTATTGTTAATTTTTGTTATTAGCAATTTTTGCATATATTATAAACTATTCTAATAAAAAATATTTATTTGATTGATATTCCGCATTTGAAAATATCAAATTTGAGTTTTATTTTAAGCTTCATTAGCTTACCTATTTTATGCATTACATGCTTGTTTCTTTTCCATAGCCTTCCTTTATTGTTAAGTTTTATTATTAGCATCTCTCTTTGCATATATTATAAACTAGTTTAACAAAAAATCGTTTATTTTATCGATATTCCACATTTTGAATTTTCAAATTTAAGTTTTATTTTAAAATTCATTACTTTACTTTTGTGACGTTGATATTCAAATATTTACTCTATCCAAAACTTATAAAGTGTTATTATATTTTATTAAAAAATAATTAAATAAATTTTATAATAATTGATTTATGAAAATTTCAAAAATATTTTTATATAAAAAATTTATAATTAATATATAATATTTTATATTTTATATTTTAAACTAAAGGAAGTATCACTTGCTTGTTGCTTATATATATCGTTTCCTTATTGTAAATTTCTATTATTAATATCTTTTTGCATATATTATAAATTATTATAAAAAAAAATTTGTTTATTTGATCGACATTCCACATTTGGAATTTTAAAATTTGAGTTTTATTTTAAACTTTATTACCTTACTTGTGTTATGTTGAGATTCTAATAATTTTTCTATCAAAATCTTATAAAAGTGTTATTACATTTTATTAAAAAATAATTAAAAATAATTATTATATAAAAAATATATAATTAATTAAAAATATAAAATATTATATTAATATTCTAAACTACAACAACACTCACCTGCTCATTTTTTATCCATATCCTACCCCTATTGTAAATTTTTATTAGTAGCATCTCTTTGCATGTATTATTAACTATTCTAACAAAAAAATTGTTTATTTAATCGACATTCCTCATTTTAAATTTTGAATTTTGAGTTTTATTTTAAACTCTATTACCTTACTTGTGTGATATTGAGATTCTAATATTTAATATATCAAAATCATAAAAAGAGTTATTACATTTTATTAAAAATAATTAAACATATTTTATAATAGTTTATTTTTGAAAAATTTCAAGAATATTATTATATAAAAATATATAATATTTTATTTTCTAAATTATTGCAAGTCTCATCTGCTTGTGTCTTATCCATACCCTTCCCCTATTATAAATTTCTATTATTTGCATTTCTTTGCATGTGTTATAAACTATTCTAACAAAAAATTGTTTATTTCAAAATTTTAAATCTGAGTTTTATTTTAAACTTAATTACCTTATTTGTATGATATTGAGATTATAATATATACTCTATCATATTTTTATAAAGAGTTATTACATTTTATTAAAAATTAATTTTTTTATATTTTATAATAATTGATTTATTAAAAATTTTAAAGATATTATAATATAAAAATGTATAATTAATTTATTATATAAAATATAAAATATATTATATTCTAAATTAGACTAAGCCCCACTTGCTTGTTTCTTATCCAAACCCTTCACCTATTGTGAATTTATGTTATTAGCATCGCTTTAAATATTTTATAAATTATTATAACAAAAAAATTGTTTATTTAATCAAAATTTCGCATTTATAATTTTTAAATTTCAGTTTTATTTTAAACTTTATTACATTACATGTATGATATTAAGATTATAATATTTGCTCTATTAAATTCTTCTAAAAAGAATTATTACATTTTAATAAAAAAAATAATTGAACATATTTTATAATAATAGATTTATGAAAATTTTAAACACTATTCTTATATAAAACATATATAAATATTATATAATATAAAATATTTATATTTTATATTCTAAATTTGAGCAAATCTCACCTACTTGTTTATTATACATACCCTTCGCTTATTGTAAATTTATCTTATTAGCAATTCCTTGTATATGTTATAAACTATTTTAACAAAAATATTATTTTTTTTATCGATATTTCGCATTTGGAAGTTTTAAATTTGAAATTTATATTATAAACTGTATAATATTTTATATTCTAAACTAGAGCAAGCCGGATCTGCTTGTTTTTTATCCAAACCCTTCCCCCATGGTTAATTTATGTAATTAGTATCTCTTTACATATATTATAAACTATTATAGCAAAAAAAATTATTTATTTGATCGACATTACACATTTGAAATTTTAAAAATTGAGTTTTATTTTAAACTTCATTACATTAATTATGTAATATTGAGATTCTAATATTTACTCTATCAAAATCTTATAAAAGATTATTATATTTTATTAAATAATAATTAAACTTATTTTATAATAATTGACTTATGAAAATTTCAATAATATTTTAATAAAAAAAATATATAATTATTTTATAACATAAAATATATAATATTTTATATTTTAAACTAGAGCAAATCCCACCTGCTTATTTCTTATATATATTCGTTCCCTATTGTGAATTTATATTACTAGGATCTCATTAAAAAAATGATTAAACATATTTTATAATAATTTCTGTTACTAGTAACAAACCCTACCAAACGCGAGAAAAGGCTAAGAAAATCTAAGAATCACTAATAAATGCCAAGAAATTCTAAAAAAACCTCATAAAACCCTAAGAAAATAATAATAAACTATAAAAAATGCTAAGTAATGTTAAAAAACCCTAAAAACATAAACAAAAATCCCAACAAAGCTAAAAATTGCTAAGAATCGCTAGGAAAAGCTAAAAAAACCCCTTAAAAATCCTAAAAAATCTAGGAAACACTAAAAAATGCTAAGAAACAATAAGAAATGTAAAGAAATTTTAAGAAACACAATAAAACCTTAATAAACCCTATAAAACCCCAATAAACGCTAAGAAACTATGAGAAATGCTAATAAACTATAAGAAATGCTAAGTAATGCTAAAAAACACTAAGAAACTCCAAGATACCTAAAAAAATATTTGGAATCGCTAAGAAAACTTATAAAACGGTAAGAAACGCTAGGAAACCCCTAGTAAATAAAAAAAATGCTAAGAAACCCTAGGAAATCCAAAGAAATGCTAAGAACCCTTAAGAAACCCTAAGAAATCCAAATAAACGCTAAAAAAGCCTAAGAAACGCTTAGAAACCCAACAAAATCCCATGAAATCCTAAGAAACTCTAAAAAATACTAAAAAGTGCTAAGAAACCTTACCAAACGCTAGGAAATGCTAAGAAAACCTAAGAAACACTATAAAACCCTAGAAAATATTAATAAACTATAAGAAATGTTAAGTAACACTAAAAAAACACTAAAAACCACAAATAAACCCCATGAAAAGCTAAAAAAATGCTAAGAATCGCTAACACTAAAAAACCCTATGAAACCCTAAGAAAGGCTAATAAACATTAGGGAACCCTAAGAAACGGTAAGTAATGCTAAGAAACCCTAAAAAAAACCCCTTAAAAACTCTAGGAAATGCTAAGGAATTTAAAGGAACACTATAAAACCCTAATAAATGCTAAGAAACTATAAAAAATGCTAAGTAAAGCTAAGAAACCCTAAAAAACACTAAGAAATACCAAGATGCCCTAAAAAATGCTAGGAATCGCTAAGAAACCCTAAGAAATGGTAAGAAACACTAGGAAACCATTAGTAAAGACTAAAAAATGCTAAGAAATCCAAAGAATTGCTAAAAACCCTTAAGGAACCCTAAGAAACCCAGGTAAACGCTTAGAAACCCAAGAAAATCCTATAAAACCCTAAGAAACTCTAAAAAATACTAAAAAGTGCTAAGAAACCCTACCAAACACTAAGAAATACTAAAGAAACATATGAAATACTACGAAACGCTAAGAAATCCTATAAAGCCCTAATAAACGCAAAGAAACACTATAAAACGCTAAAAAAATACTAATAAGCTATAAGAAATGCTAAATGACACTAAAAAATAATAAAAAATACAAAGAAAGCCCAAGAAAAGCCAAGAATCGCTAAGAAACGCTAAAAAACCCTATGAAACCTTAAGATACGCTAATAAACACCAGGAAACCCTAAGAAACGATAAGTAATGCTAAGAAACCCTAAAAAAACCCAAAAAATTCTAGGAAATGCTAAGAAATGCTAAGAAACACTATAAAACCCTAATAAATGCGAAGAAACCTTGAGAAACGCTAAAAAACTATAAGAAAAGCTAATAAACCCTAAAAAAACACTAAGAAACTCCAAGATACCCTAAAAAATGCTAGGAATCGCCGAGAAACCCTAAAAAACGGTAAGAAACGCTAAGAAAACCCTAGTAAATACTAAGAAATTCAAAAAAATGCTAAGAACCCTAAGAAACCCAAATAAATTCTAAGAAATCCTAAGAAACGCTTAGAAACCCAAGAAAATCCTATGAAACCCTAAGCAACTCTAAAAAACACTAAAAAGTGCTAAGAAACCCTACCAAACGCGAGGAAACGCTAAGAAAACCTAAAAAGCACTAAGAAACACCAAGAAATTCTAAGGAACCCAATAAAACCCTAAGAAAATACTAATAAACTATATAAGAAACGCTAAAAAACCCTAAAAACACAAAGAAACCCCAAGAAAAGCTAAAAATTGCTAAGAATCGCTAAGAAAAGCTAAAAAACCCTAAGAAAAGCTAGATATGATCAAGAAATATATTAGCAATATTTTCAATATGGTTGGCATGCCAACCCCAATATTTCATTTTCTTATTTAGATAATTGCTAATATTCTTAAGTGCCTATAAAAGGCTAACTTTATACTATTGTAAAGACAGACCTTTGATTTCAATTTTATTGTGAGACTTATGTCTTCTTTCTCTTTTGAGAGAACTTTTGAACTTATCAGGTTTTTACTTGTGGCGTTCAAGCAATCAGACTTATCACTAGGGTTTTCTAGGAGCTCTCCTTAGAGGATTTCGGTGTGGCATCTATATCTACCCGTACCTTGTTTCTTAACCAAACAAGGTATATTACATTCTTTTTACTTGCGTCGTGAAGGTTTTGGGGTCTATTCCATATTTGGTGTAGGGTGCCGTTAATATATTGGCGGGGTTTGCATCAGTTGGTTTCAGAGCACATGGTTGCATGGCAAGTTCCATACTATCCTTTCAATTTTTGTTCTATTTTCTTATTCCTCTACCTATTTCTATCAAGTACAAAAAAATCACAAAAAATCTTTTTTTTTCCTCCTATCGAGTTATATTTTCATTATCTTCTATCTATTTCTAGTCAGTATAAAAAAATCACAAAAAAATCTCTTTTTCTCCTATCTAGTTATACTTTGATTCTACTTCTATTCTCTATAAAAAAATCTCATCTATTTAACTACTTTCTTTATAATAGAAAAAGGCAAGAAAAAAAGCCAAAAATTTTTGTAAAAAAATTATTTAAAAAAAGGCGTGTAAAAAAAGGTAAAAGAATAAAAAAAAGGCAAAAAAAAAGAATTATAAAAAAAGGCATAAAAAGGCAAAGAAAAAAAAAAGGCACAAAAGTATATATTCAGTATCTTATTCATTCTACTCTCTTAGATTTTATTTTTCTTCCTATATTTTTTTTTGAATATTCTCATACCTTACACTTAAATCCTTTTTAGAATTGATTTTTGAAACTCTGTTGATTTGTCTTGATTGTTCCTCAAGTTGAACTGTTTCATGAAAACGATTTGTTCTTGAGTTCAATTAAAATTGAAAGAAGACATATGAGTGGAAAAAGGCAAGAGTGTTTTAAATCTTTAAGAAAAAGCCATTTGAGTGTTAAACAAGAGTGTTTGAGAGAAACATGTGAGGGAGAGTTGCGAGGTTCTTTTGTTTCTAACAATTGGCAAGATTACAATTTCCAACAAAGAGGAAACACATGGAAAGAAGCCAGTTTCTCTCAGCCCATTCAAAATCTAGATTGGAAAGCCATGATGAAACAAGTTGTAAAGTCTGGATTTGAGCCACTTCACACGCGAATGGATTGCTTGGAGGAAGGTGTGAGACGTCGTTCACATCAACATACTTCCGTTGAACAACAACCTTGGGGCGTTCAATCTAGGTGTTTCGATACTCAAGAACTCGAGGAATTTGAAGATCTTCAAGTTAATTGTGATAGCGTCGGGCACGATTCCATCAATCAATGTACTCCAAGTGAAAGGCCATGGATTGATGACATCATGGACAACCAATGTGAGAATCTATTTCATACTCGTTGTTCTATGAAAAATAGAGTTTGTTCGGTTATCATAGATGGAGGAAGCTGCACTAATATGGCTAACACCGAGCTTGTGGAGAAGTTGGCATTACCTACACTGAAGCATCCGAAGCCTTATCAAATTCAAAGATTGAACGATCAACACAAACTCGAGGTAACCAAGCAAGTGTTGGTTTCATTCTTTATTGGAAGATATAATGATGAGGTATTATGTGATGTGGTGCCAATGCAAGCATGCCATATTCTATTGGGACAACCTTGGAAGTTTGATCGTCAAGTTATACATGATAGATTAACAAATAGGTACTCATTTGTGATGCATAATAGACCGATATCTCTTGTACCTTTGACTCTACAACAAATACATGAGGATCAATTGAAAAGGAAAAAGGAAAATGAAAAGAAAATAGCAGAAAAACAAGAAGAGATAAAAGCCATAATTGAAAAGAAAATACAAAAGGCAATGTTGAAAAGGAAGAAAGAGAAATAGAAGGGAGAAAACCCAAAATTGAAAAAGAAAAGAAAAAAGTCATAATTGAAAAGAAAGAGAGTAAAAATAATTTTATTGTAAGAAAAAGTGAGAACAATTTAAATTTGCATGTCCTTACAATACTTATGTACAATGATATATTTTTAAATACTAATCCCATTGTCAGATATTTGCCAAGCAATATTATATCTTTTTTGCAGGAATTCAAGGATGTTCCAATGAAGATATCTCGTGGTTTAGCACTAACTTAAGGAATCAAGCATCAAATTCAAGACCAAGTCCACGCGTTTGTGCAAATACCCAAAAAAGGTAAAACTTGGCAAATGTGCGCTGATTATCAAACTATCAATAGTAGCACAGTAATGTTTCGTCACCCCATTTCTTATTTAGATCATATGTTAGATGATTTGTATGGATCGTATTTGATTGAAAAAATAAATTTTAAAAGTGAATATAATAAATTTCGAATTAAAGATAAATATAAATTAAAAAATACATTAAAGACAAAACCTGGTTTATATGATTGGCTAATTATGATATTTTGTTTGAATAATGCAACTTCTACTTCTATTAGGTTATTGAATTATTTCTTAAATAATTTTATTGAAAAGTTAGTTGATATATATTTTGATTATATAATAATATATAATATGTCATCATATGAATATGAAAAATATTTTAAAATTGCCTTAAATATTTTTATGAAATATATGTTATTTTCTAATTTTAGTAGATATATTTATTGTTGGAATGATCTTATATTTTCTAAATATGTTGCTAGTTCTAAAGGGATTGTAATTAAAAAGAAAATTAAGGTAATTAAATATTGGTCAATATCTTATTTGGTAAGTGAGATGAGAAGTTTCCTTAGATTTACTTATTTTTATATGGATTATATTACTAAATTTAATAGTTGTCCTATATATCTCACTATGTTTTTAGAAAAGAATATTTTATTTAAATTATGTGACGTGCAAGAAAATATATTCAAATATTTAGGGGATAAACTAACTAGTTTCCATTTTACTGCATTACCTAACTTTCCTAAATTATTCAAACTTAATTCTGAAGTATAAAAAATAGGTTGTGTAGATATATTGATTATATATTTTAGTGAAAAGTTGAGCAAAATAGCCTTCAACTATCCTACCTATGATAATGAGATATTTATGTTTTCTCAATCTCTACAAATAAGGTAGCTAAGGCCAAAAGATTCTGTGATTCACATTAATCATGTATTTGATTTACGCCTTAAGAGACAACATAGGTTGAATAAGCGTCACGTAAGGTGGGTGGTTTTTATCAAGACCTTTTCATATGTGATCAAGTATAGACAAGGTATGAAATATTTAATTATCAATGCACCATCACGAAGGTATGTCTTTCTTAAACTACTTGATACTAAATTGCTTGATTATATTAAGGAATTGTATGCAAATTATTATAATTCTTGTGAAGAGTTTGAAAGTTATATAATTTGCTTGTTTGAGAAGTTTCACTTGCAAAATTGGTTTATGTCTCAGGAAAATAAATTATTTATCTCTCGATTTTATTTGTGTAAGTTGTTAAGAAATCATATGTCTTAGAACTTATTGAACAATCTATGGTAGCTAAGATTATTGTAATATTTCATGAGTATTCTTTGGGTTCATATATGAAAAGAAATATGAGGACATTTAGTTTTCATTTCATTACAAGTGAAGAAGTTAATTTTAACCAGCAATTCCAAATTTTGTATATTACTATTTCAATTCTTAGAATATTTGCTTTGATTGATATTCTTATGGAATTTATTTATGGATTACTGAGGATTAAGAAGAGAAAATACTTTATATTTATCATAGTTAGACAATTCTTAAAATTAACATATTTATTTCAATATCATAAAACTAAGGGTGTATCAAATGTTATTTATTTATTACTTAAGGAAGTTGATATATTGCATTATATTCTTAGAATTATTAAAGTTAATTATGATTATAAATTCTTGAGTTACTTTTAGAATATTTTGTATAGTAAATTGAAAAAAAAACTTTTATTTTCAACTGAATATTTACATGATATTTACTTTACATATAATGGTTATACAATTAGGTTTTCATTATTAAAAGTTGTTTATTGTTTTAATTTATTACCTCATTTAGATTTAATATTATTTAATAATGCTAAGTTAGTAAGTTTAGTTTGGAAGATGAAGGATAAGTTTCTAAAACAAATTTAGAAGACGGCATATGAAAGTCAAGTCAATCAAGGCTTTAGGAAAATTGTTTTTGATCCAGGAATTTGTGTTAAACTTATTCTAAGAGTAGGTTTATCAATTGGAGTGGTGAAGCTAAACAATAATACTCACAAATGGGAGTTATCTGGTAAGTTTGATTTTATTTATAATTTTAATATTCCTAATTTAAATTATTTTTACGTAGGTGACAACGAGATTGATGATTTGAGGACAAATCATTTTCAAGAGGAGGAGAATGATATGAATCAAATTGTGCACGTTGTGATTCACAAGTTAAGGGCCAAAAGATTTGAAGAAGCATTGAATGGACTAATTAGAGCGATTGAAGAAACCCAAGTGGAAGCCCAAAGGAAGAGTCCAATAAGATCTCAAGCCCGAAGAAAGAGCCCAATAAGATCTCAAGCCCAAAAAAGAGCCCAATAAATATCTCGATAAGATAATTCAAATTTGAATTTAAAGTGTGATATTTATCATAAATCTTCTAGAAGATTAAATTAGGAAACAATATATTTTCTAGATATGATCAAGAAATATATTAGCAATATTTTCAATATGGTTGGCATGCCAACCCCAATATTTCATTTTCTTATTTAGATAATTACTAATATTCTTAAGTGCCTATAAAAGGCTAACTTTAGAGTATTATAAAGACAGACCTTTGATTTCAATTTTATTATGAAACTTATGTTTTCTTTCTCTTTTAAGAGAACTTTTGAACTTATCAGGTTTTTACTTGTGACGTTCAAGCAATAAAACTTATCACTAGGGTTTTCTAGTGGCTCTTCTTAGAGGTGTTTGGTGTGGCGTCTACTTCTATCCATACCTTGTTTTGTCAAAACAAGGTATATTCCATTCTTTTTTACTTGCATCATGAAATCTTGGGGTCTATTACATTTTGGTGTAGGATGCTGTTAGTATATTGGCGGGGTTCGCATCAGAAACCCTAGGAAATCCAAAGAAATGCTAAGAACCATTAAAGAACCCTAAGAAATCCAAATAAACGCAAAGAAAGCCTAAGAAATGCTTAGAAACCCAACAAAATCCCATGAAACCCTAAGAAACTCTAAAAAACACTAAAAAGTACTAAGAAACCTTACCAAACGCTAGGAAATGCTAAGAAAACCTAAGAAACACTAATAAATGCTAAGAAACTCTAATAAAACCTAAGAAACACTATAAAACCCTAGAAAATACTAATAAACTATAAGAAATACTAAGTAACACTAAAAAAACCCTAAAAACACAAATAAACCCCATGAAAAGCAAAAAAAAATGCTAAGAATCGCTAAGAAACGCAAAAAAAAACCTATGAAACCCTAAGAAAGGCTAATAAACATTAGGGAACCCTAAGAAACGGTAAGTAAGGCTAAGAAACCCTAAAAAACCCCTTAAAAACTCTAGGAAATGCTAAGAAACACTATAAAACCCTAATAAATGCTAAGAAACTATAAAAAATGCTAAGTAAAGCTAAGAAACCCTAAAAAACACTAAGAAACACCAAGATGCCCTAAAAAATGCCAGGAATCGCTAAGAAACCCTAAGAAACGGTAAGAAACACTAGGAAACCCCTAGTAAACACTAAAAAATGCTAAGAAACCCTAGGAAATCCAAAGAAACCCAAAGAATCACTAGGAACCCTTAAGGAACCCTAAGAAACCCAGCTAAATGCTTAGAAACCCAAGAAAATCCTATAAAACCCTAAGAAACTCTAAAAAATACTTAAAAGTGCTAAGAAACCCTACAAAACGCTATGAAATACTAAGGAAACATATGAAACACTAAGAAACGCTAACAAACCCTATAAAGTCCTAATAAATGCAAAGAAACACTATAAAACTCTAAAAAATACTAATAAGCTATAAGAAACACTAAGTAACACTAAAAAACCATAAAAAAAATACAAAAAAAGCCAAAGAAAAGCTAAGAATTGCTAATAAACGCTAAAAAAACCCTATGAAACCCTAAGAAATGCTAATAAACTAGAAACCCTAAAAAAACTCAAAAAATTCTAGGAAACGCTAAAAAATGCAAAGAAACACTATAAAACCCTAATAAATGCCAAGAAACCTTCAGAAACGCTAAGAAACTATAAGAAAAGCTAATAAACCTTATAAAAACACTAAGAAACTCCAAGATACCCTAAAAAATTCTAGGAATCACCGAGCAACCCTAAAAAATGGTAAGAACCGCTAGGCAAACCCAAGTAAACACTAAGAAATCCAAAGAAATGCTAAGAACCCTTAAGGAACCAAAATAAATGCTAAGAATGCCTAAGAAACGCTTAGAAACCCAAGAAAATCCTATGAAACCCTAATCAACTCTAAAAAACACTAAAAAGTGCTAAGAAACCATACCAAATGCGCGAAAACGCTAAGAAAACCTAAGAAACACTAAGAAACGCCAAGAAATTCTAAGAAACCCAATAAAACCCTAAGAAAATACTAATAAACTATATAAGAAACGCTAAGTAATGCTAAAAAACCCAAAAAACACAAAGAAACCCCAAGAAAAGCTAAAAATTTCTAAGAATAGCTAAGAAAAGCTAAAAAAACCCTTTAAAAACCCTAAAAACCCTAGGAAACGCTAAGAAATGCTGAGAAACAATAAGAAATGCAAAGAAATTTTAAGAAACACAATAAAACCCTAATAAACCCTATAAAACCCCAATAAACGCTAAGAAACTATGAGAAATACTAAGAAACTATAACAAATGCTAAGTAACGCTAAGAAACCCTAAAAAACACTAAGAAACTCCAAGATACCCCAAAAAATACTAGGAATCACTAAGAAACCCTATGAAACGGTAAGAAATGCTAGGAAACCCCTAGTAAACACAAAGAATGCTAAGAAACACAAGGAAATCCAAAGAAACGCTAAGAACCCTCAAGGAACCCTAAGAAATCCAAATAAACACTAAGAAAGCCTAGGAAACGCTTAAAAACCCAACAAAATCCCATGAAACCCTAAGAAACTCTAAAAAACACTAAAAAGTGCAAATAAACCTTACCAAACGCTAGGAAATGCTAAGAAAACCTAAGAAACACTAATAAATGCTAAGAAACTCTAAGAAAACCTAAGAAACACCGTAAAACTCTAGAAAATACTAATAAACTATAAGAAATGCTAAGTAACACTAAAAAAACCCCAAAAAACACAAATAAACCCCATGAAAAGCTAAAAAAATGCTAAGAATCGCTAAGAAATACTAAAAAAGCCAATGAACCCTAAGAAAGGCTAATAAACATTAGGAAACCCAAAGAAACGCTAAGTAATGCTAAGAAACTCTAAAAAAACCCCTTAAAAACTCTAGGAAATGCTAATAAACAATAAGAAACGCTAAGGAATTTAAAGAAACACTATAAAACCCTAATAAATGCTAAGAAACTATAAGAAATGCTAAGTAAAGCTAAGAAAACCTAAAAAACACTAAGAAATACCAAGATGCACTAAAAATGCTATGAATCGCTAAGAAACGCTAAGAAACACTAGAAAACCCATAGTAAACACTAAAAAATGCTAAGAAACACTAGGAAATCCAAAGAAACCCAAAGAATCGCTAAGAACCCTTAAGAAACCCTAAGAAACCCAGGTAAACGCTTAGAAACCCAAGAAAATCCTATAAAACCCTAAGAAACTCTAAAAAATACTAAAAAGTGTAAAGAAACCCTACCAAACGCTAAGAGATACTAAAAAAACATATGAAACACAAAGAAATGCTAAGAAACCCTATAAAGCCCTAATAAACGTAAAGAAACACTATAAAACCCTAAAAAAATACTAATACGCTATAAGAAACGCTAAGTAACACTAAAAAACCATTAAACAAATACAAAGAAACCCTAGGAAAAGTTAAGAATCGCTAAGAAACGCTAAAAAAACCCTATTAAACCCTAAGAAACGCTAATAAACAGCAGAAAACCCAAAGAAACGGTAAATAATGCTAAGAAATCCTAAAAAAACCCTAAAAAAACACAAAAAATTCTAGGAAACGATAAGAAATGCTAAGAAACACTATAAAACCCTAATAAACGCCAAGAAACCTTCATAAATGCTAAGAAACTATAAGAAAAGCTAATAAACCCTAAAAAACACTAAGAAACTCCAAGATACCCTAAAAAATGCTAGGAATTGCTGAGAAACCCTAAAAAACGGTAAGAAACACCAGGAAAACCCTAGTAAATACTAAGAAATCCAAAGAAATGCTAAGAACCCTTACGGAACCCTAAGAAACTGATGTGAATCGGACTAAAGAGACTACGAATTCACATGTCCAATCAACCGAACCTGCAATGGAGCTGAACACTTTGTCACCAATTGGGATAAATGATCACTTGAGACTTCAAGAGGGCCCAATCACAAGGTCAAGGGCTAAAAGATTCAAAAAAAGCTTTATATGGGCTGATTAAAGAGATTGCTGAATATTCAAATAGAAGCCCAAATGAAGAGCCCAAGATGAGCCCAACAGAAGGTCCAGATTTAATTAATAAGGAGAGATTTATAAATATAATAAATCTCTTAGGATAATATTAGGTAGTCAGATTAGATAAGGTTAACTTATAATCATAATAGATTTTTTCCACATTATGTGGGTCATTCGGCTGTTTTCTGAGCCTATAAAAGGCATACTCCACAGCATTGGAGAAAACACACTTTGGAATTTATATCTTGTGAGGATTTGTCTTCTTTCTATCTTGAAAGGGCTTTGAACTTATCAGGTTTTTACCTGTGGCATTCAAGCAATCAAGACTTATCACCCGGGGTTTTCTAAGAGTTCTTCTTAGAGGATTTGGGTGTGGCGTCTACATATCCCATACCTTGTTTCTCACATAAACAAGGTATATTCCACCTTTTCGCACTTGCGTCGTGAAAGTCTTGGGATCGTTGCCATATTTGGTGTAGGGTGTCGTCAGCATATTGGCGAGGTTCGCATTAGAAACCCAAATAAATGCTTAGAAAGCCTAAGAAATGCTTAGAAACAAAAGAAGAAACCCTACCAAACATGAGGAAATGCTAAGAAAACCTAAGAAGCGCTAAGAAACGCGAAGAAATTCTAAGAAACCTAATAAATGCTAGGAAATGCTAAGAAAGCCTAAGAAACACTAATAAATGCTAAGAAACTCTAGGAAAACCTAAGAAACACTATAAAACCCTAGAAAATACTAATAAGCTATAAGAAATGCTAAGTAACACTAAAAAAACCCTAAAAAACACAAATAAACCCCATGAAAAGCAAAAAAAAAATGCTAAGAAACGCTAAAAAACCCTATGAAAATCTAAGAAAGGCTAATAAACATTAGGGAACCCTAAGAAACGGTAAGAAATGCTAAAAAAACCCTAAAAAACCCTCTTAAAAACTCTAGGAAATGCTAACAAACAATAAGAAACGCTGAGGAATTTAAAAAAACACCATAAAACCCTAATAAATGCTAAGAAACCATAACAAATGCTAAGTAAAGCTAAGAAACCCTAAAAAACACTAAGAAACACCAAGATGCCCTAAAAAATGCTAGGAATCGCTAAGAAAAGGTAAGAAACACTAGGAAACTCCTAGTAAACACTAAAAAACGCTAAGAAACACTAGGAAATCTAAAGAAACCCAAAGAATCGCTCAGAACCCTTAAGGAACCCTAAGAAACCCAGCTAAACGCTTAGAAACCAAAGAAAATCCTATAAAACCCTAAAAAACTCTAAAAAATACTAAAAAGAGCAAAGAAACCTTACCAAACGCTAGGAAATGCTAAGAAAACCTAAGAAACACTAATAAATGCTAAGAAACTCTAGGAAAACCTAAGAAACACTATAAAACCCTAGAAAATACTAATAAGCTATAAGAAATGTTATGTAACACTAAAAAAACCCTAAAAAACACAAATAAACCCCATGAAAAGCAAAAAAAATGCTAAGAATCTCTAAGAAACGCTAAAAAACCCTATGAAAATCTAAGAAAGGCTAATAAACATTAGGGAACCCTAAGAAACGGTAAGAAATGCTAAAAAACCCCCTTAAAAACTCTAGGAAATGCTAACAAACAATAAGAAACGCTGAGGAATTTAAAGAAACACCATAAAACCCTAATAAATGCTAAGAAACTATAACAAATGCTAAGTAAAGCTAAGAAACCCTAAAAAACACTAAGAAACACCAAGATGCCCTAAAAATGCTAGGAATCGCTAAGAAACCTTATGAAACGCTAGGAAACCCCTAGTACACACAAAACATGCTAAGAAACCCTAGGAAAGCCAAAGAAACGCTAAGAACCCTTAAGGAACCCTAAAAAATACAAATAAACGCTAAGAAAGCCTAAGAAACGCTTAGAAACCCAACAAAATCCCATGAAACCCTAAGAAACACTAAAAAAACACTAAAAAGTGCAAAGAAACCTTACCAAACGCTTGGAAATGCTAAGAAAACCTAAGAAACACTAATAAATGCTAAGAAACTCTAATAAAACCTAAGAAACACTATAAAACCCTAGAAAATACTAATAAACTATAAGAAATGCTAAGTAACACTAAAAAAACCCTAAAAAACACAAATAAACCCCATGAAAAGCTAAAAAAATGCTAAGAATCGCTAAGAAATACTAAAAAAGCCAATGAACCCTAAGAAAGGCTAATAAACAATAGGGAACCCTAAGAAACGCTAAGTAATGCTAAGAAACCCTAAAAAAACCCCTTAAAACTCTAGGAAATGCTAAGAAACAATAAGAAACGCTAAGGAATTTAAAGAAACACTATAAAACCCTAATAAATGCTAAGAAACTATAACAAATGCTAAGAAACACTATAAAACCCTAATAAATGCCAAGAAACCTTGAGAAACGCTAAGAAACTATAAGAAAAGCTAATAAAATTTAAAAAAACACTAAGAAACTCCAAGATACCCTAAAAAAAGCTAGGAATCGCCGAGAAACCCTAAAAAACGGTAAGAAACACTAGGAAAACCCTAGTAAACACTAAGAAATCCAAAGAAATGCTAAGAACCCTTAAGGAACCCTAAGAAACCCAAATAAATGCTAAGAAAGCCTAAGAAACGCTTAGAAACCCAAGAAAATCCTATGAATCCCTAAGAAGCTCTAAAAAACACTAAAAAGTGCTAAGAAACCCTACCAAACGCGAGGAAACGCTAAGAAAACCTAAGAAGCACTAAGAAACGCGAAGAAATTCTAAGAAACCCAATAAAACCCTAAGAAAATACTAATAAACTATAAGAAACACTAGGTAACGCTAAAAAACCCTAAAAACACAAAGAAACCCCAAGAAAAGCTAAAAATTGCTAAGGATCGCTAGGAAAAGCTAAAATAAACCCCTTAAAAACCCTAAAAACTCTAGGAAACGCTAAAAAAATGCTAAAAAGCAATAAGAAATGTAAAGAAATTTTAAGAAACACAATAAACCCCAAATAAAACCCCAATAAACGCTACGAAACCATGAGAAATGCTAAGAAACTATAAGAAATGCTAAGTAACGCTAATAAACCCTAAAAACACCAAGAAACTCCAAGATACCCTAAAAAATACTTGGAATCGCTAAGAAACCCTATGAAACGGTAAGAAACGCTACGAAACCTCTAGTAAACACAAAAAATGCTAAGAAACCCTAGGAAATCCAAAGAAACGCAAAGAACCCTTAAGGAACCCTAAGAAATCCAAATAAACGCTAAGAATGATGTGAATCCGACTAAAGAGAGTACGAATTCACAAGTTAAATAACCAGACCTGCAATGGAGCTGAACACTTTGTCACCAAATGGGATAAATGATCACTTGAGACTTCAAGAGGGCCCAAATGAAGCTTTATATGGGTTGATTAAAGAGATTGCTGCATATTCAAATAGAAGCCCAAATGAAGAGCCTATGATGAGCCCAACAGAAGGTCCAGATTTAATTAATAAGGAGAGATTTATAAATATAATAAATCTCTTAGGATAATATTAGGTAGCTAGATTAGATAAGGTTAGCTTATAACCATAATAGATTTTGTTCCTCATTATGTGGATCATTCGATTGTTTTCTAAGCCTATAAAAGGCATACTCCACAGCATTGGAGACACACTTTGGAATTTACATCTTGTGAGGTTTTGTCTTCTTTCTATCTTGAAAGAGCTTTTGAACTTATCAGGTTTTTACCTGTGGCGTTCAAGCAATCAAGACTTATCACCCGGGGTTTTCTAAGAGTTCTTCTTAGAGGATTTGGGTGTGGCGTCTACATATCCCATACCATGTTTCTCACATAAACAAGGTATATTCCATCTTTTCGCACTTGCGTCGTAAAAGTCTTGGGATCATTGCCATATTTGGTGTAGGGTGTTATCAGCATATTGGCAAGGTTCGCATCAAAGAAAGCCTAAGAAACACTTAAAAACCCATGAAAATCCCATGAAACCCTAAGAAACTCTAAAAAAAAACACCAAAAAGTGCAAAGAAACCTTACCAAACGCTAGGAAAACCTAAGAAACACTTGTAATTACTAAGAAACTCTAAGAAAACCTATAAAAACCTAGAAAATACAAATAAACTATTAGAAATGCTAAGTAACACTAAAAAAACCCTAAAAAACACAAATAAACCCCATGAAAAGCTAAAAAAACCCCTTAAAAACCCTAAAAACTGTAGGAAACGCTAAAAAATGCTAAAAAGCAATAAGAAATGTAAAGAAATTTTAAGAAACACAATAAACCCCAAATAAAACCCCAATAAACGCTACGAAACCATTAGAAATGCTTAGAAACTATAAGAAATGCTAAGTAACGCTAATAAACCCTAAAAAACACTAAGAAACTCCAAGATACCCCAAAAAATACTTGGAATCGCTAAGAAACCCTATGAAACGGTAAAAAATGCTACGAAACCTCGAGAAAACACAAAAAATTTTAAGGAACCCTAGGAAATCCAAAGAAACGCAAAGAACCCTTAAGGAACCCTAAGAAATCCAAATGATGTTAGAACATTTAAGGAAAGATAAATTGTTTGAGAATTTTAAGATATTTATCATTTGTTCGGATAAACTTCTATTTCCTGGATATGTTATAAGTTTTGAAGGGATTGCCATTGACAAGGAAATTAAGGTAATTCAAGATTGGCAAACACCTTACTTGGTAAGTCAGAAAAGAAGATCAATTGCATATTATAATGACAAGTTCAGCGGAGTAGCCCTCAAGCTGAATGAGTTTCATTCAAGGTGGGTAGAATTCATTTATACATCTGGTTATGTGATCAAGTGTAAGCAAGGTATGAAAAATGTAATTTCTCATACATTATCTGAAAGGTACATTTTGTCTACAATCATTGATACTAAATTGCTTAATTTTTCTTAGAATACTGTGTTGGTTACAAAACTTCTATTTTCAACTGCATATTTACCACATATTGTTTTTGCATATAATCGTTATATTTATTTAGTAACTAAGTTATCACCAATGGAGATTATCCATGATTTTAATCCATTGGATAGAAAACAGCAGACTCAAGAAAATATTAATCTTTACAACAAGAGTTTCATGAAAGTTGTTTTTTATCCAGGGATTTGGGTTACTTTACATATGAGGAATGGACGGTTTATGAATAGAAAACTATCAAAATTTCTTAGATTAGAGGGATTATTTAAGGTGTTAAAACTCGGTAGTAATAATTACAACAGGAAGTTATCTAGCAAATATATTATTAGTAATAGCATAAATATTTATAAGTTAATGTCTCTTGATGTAGGTGATGAAGGAAAAGAAGATTTGAGGACAAATCATTTTCAAGAGGGGAATAATGATGTGAATCCGACTAACGAGAGTACGAATTCACAAGTTCAATAAACTAGACTTGCAATGGAGCTGAACACTTTGTCACCAATTGGGATAAATGATCACTTGAGACTTCAAGAGGGCCCAATCACAAGGTCAAGGGCTAAAAGATTCAAAAAAGCTTTATATGATGTGAATCCGACCCAAGAGACTACGAATTCACAAGTCCAATCAAACGAACCTGCAATGGAGCTGAATAGTTCGTCACCAAAATGAGATGAATAATCATTTGAGACTACAAGAGGGCCCAATCACAAGGTCAAGGGCTAAAAGATTCAAAGAAGCTTTATATGGGCTGATTAAAAAGATTGTTGAATATTCAAATAGAAGCCCAAATGAAGAGCCCAAGATGAGCCCAAGAGAAGGTCCAGATTTAATTAAATAGGAGAGATTTATAAATATAATAAATCTCTTAGGATAATATTAGGTGGTTAGATTAGATAAGGTTAGCTTATAACCATAGTAGATTTTTCCTCATTATGTGGGTCATTCGGTTGTTTTCTGAGCCTATAAAAGGCATACTCCACAGCATTGGAGAGACACACTTTGGAATTTATATCTTGTGAGGTTTTGTCTTCTTTCAATCTTGAAAGAGCTTTTAAACTTATCAGGTTTTTACCTGTGGCGTTCAAGCAATCAAGACTTATATCACCTGGGGTTTTCTAAGAGTTCTTCTTAGAGGATTTGGGTGTGGCGTCTACATATCCCATACCTTGTTTCTCACATAAACAAGGTATATTCCATCTTTTCGCACTTGCGTCGTGAATGTCTTGGGATCGTTGCCATATTTGGTGTAGGGTGTCGTTAGCATATTGGCGAGGTTCGCAACAACAAGAACCCGAGGAGTTCGATCGATATGCTCATAGAGAACGACCTCGAGTTGATGACAACCTAGATAATATCAAGTTGAAGATACCCTCTTTTCAAGGAAAAACTGATCCAGAAGCGTATCTTGAATGGGAAAAGAGGATGGAGATGGTTTTTGACTATCATAATTACTCGGAGATGAAAAAGGTACGACTTGCTGCTGTCGAATTTACTGATTATGCTATAATATGGTGGGATCAATTGGTGAAGGAAAGGAAACGAAATCACGAACGCCCTGTGGAGTCTTGGGATGAAATGAAAGCGATCATGCGACGATGATTTGTTCCCAGCCACTATCACCGGGAGTTGTTTAATAAACTCCAAAGGCTTACCCAAGGATCAAGAAGCGTCGACGAATACTTCAAGGAGATGGAGATTGCGATGATTCGAGCAAATGTGGAGGAAGACAGAGAGGCAACAATGGCGAGATTTTTGCATGGTCTAAACCATGAGATAGCTGACGTGGTGGAAATGCAATATCATGTTGAGCTCCAAGATATGGTACATCAAGCTATCAAAGTCGAACAACAATTGAAGAGAAAGAGTTTACACAAAAGGGGATTAAACAATGGTTCCTCGAACTCATGGAAACCATCCTCAAGGCGATTTGAGAGTCGGTCAACTCAACCTCAGCATGCTCCACTAAAAGAGACAACCAAGCAGGCTGTGGCCCAAAATCAAGGTAACACCCATATCACAACTCCCAAAACTTGTGATATTAAGTGTTTCCGATGCCATGGCAGGGGTCACATTGCAAGTCAATGCCCAAATAACCAGGCAATGGTGATCAATGCTAATGGTGAGATTGAGACCGATGATGAAAAAGAAGATATCGATCCAGGGATGCCACCACTTGAAGATGCTGATGAATATGCAGAAGAAGGGGAATTGTTGGTTGCACGGCAAACTCTCAGTGTTCAAGCCCAAGAAGAAGAAAACAATCAGCGTGAGAACTTATTTCATACTCGTTGTTGTGTGAAAAATAAGGTTTGCTGTGTTATTATAGATGGGGGAAGTTGCACTAATGTAGCTAGCACTGAGCTGGTGGAGAAATTGGCATTACCAACCTTAAAGCATCCGAAGCCTTATCGACTACAGTGGCTGAACGACCAAGGTGAACTCAAGGTAACCAAACAAGTGTTGGTTGCATTTTCTATTGGAAAATATCAAGATAAAATACTATGTGACGTGGTACCAATGCATGCGTGCCATATACTTTTGGGACGACCTTCGCAGTTTGATCGTCAAGTTATGCATGATGGATTCACTAATAGGTACTCTTTTGTGATGAATGAGAGACCAATATCTCTTGTACCATTGACTCCAAGACAAGTTTTTGAGGATCAACTGAAAAAGAAAAAGGCAAATGAATAGAAAATAGAAGAAAGAAAGAAAGGAGAAATATCAGAGTTGAAAAAAAAAGAGGGAAAAGTCAGAAGTGGAAAAAAGAGAGAGTAAAAGCAATTTTATTGCAAGAAAAAGTGAGATCAAGCGAGCTTTACTTTCACATCAGGCTCTTATTGTACTTATGTACAAGGACGCCTTTTTGAGTACTAACGATCTTGTTGGATCTTTGCCGAGCAATATTATTACTGTTTTGCAGGAATTTATCGATGTCTTTCCTGATGAGATACCACCAGGTTTGCCACCAATTCGAGGAATTGAACATCAAATTGATTTAATCCCTGGAGTGACGATTCCTAACCGACCAGCATATAGAAGTAACCCTGAAGAAACAAAGGAACTTCAATGCCAAGTCCTAGAGCTGATGGAAAAGGGGTATGTTCGAGAGAGTATGAGTCCATGTGTTGTGCCAGTGCTACTTGTACCTAAGAAGGACGGAACATGGCGAATGTGCGTGGATTGTCGAGCCATCAACAACATCACGGTAAAGTATCGCCACCCTATTCCTCGTTTGGATGACATGTTAGATGAGTTGCATGGATCTTGTTTATTTTCGAAAATAGATCTAAAGAGTGGATATCATCAAATTCGAATGAAAGAAGGGGATGAATGGAAAACTGCATTTAAGACTAAACAAGGATTATATGAATGGTTAGTTATGCCCTTTGGGTTGACTAATGCGCCAAGCACTTTCATGAGATTAATGAATCATGTATTACGTGCTTTTATTGGGAGATTTGTAGTGGTATATTTTGATGATATTCTAATCTACAGCAAGACCATGGATGAACATGTAGCACATTTAAGAGCTGTGTTAGAAGAATTAAGGCAACATAAGTTGTTTGCCAACTTGAATAAATGTGTCTTTTGTTCGGATAAACTTGTGTTTCTTAGATATGTTATAAGTTCAGAAGGGATTGGAGTTGACGAGGAAAAGATTAAGGCAATTTGCGACTAGCCGACACCTAATTCGGTATGTCAGGTAAGAAGTTTCCATTGATTAGCTAGTTTTTATAGACGTTTTGTTCCAAATTTCAGTAGTTATGTTGCACCTCTTACTGCTGTTATAAAGAAAAACGTACCTTTTAAATGGGGTAATGAGTAACAAAATGCATTTCAATTGATAAAGGAAAAATTAGCTACTGTCCCATTGCTCTCATTGCCTAATTTTTCGAAAACATTTGAAATTGAGTGTGATGCATCAGGAATAGGTATTGGAGGTGTAGTAATGTAGGAAGGAAGACCAATTGCATATTTCAGTGAAAAGTTGAGTGGAGCAACCCTTAACTATCCTACCTATGATAAGGAGATGTATGCCCTAGTTCGAACTCTTCAAACATGGCAGCACTACCTATGGCCGAAAGAGTTTGTGATTCACACAGATCATGAATCTCTTAAACATCTCAAAGGACAACACAAGTTGAACAAACGCCATGCAAGGTGGGTGGAGTTCATTGAAACATTCCCATATGTGATCAAATACAAACAAGGTAAGGAAAATATAGTTACAGATGCTCTATCGCGAAGGTACACTATGCTTTCAATGCTTGATTCTAAATTACTTGGTTTTGATTATATCAAGGATTTGTATGCAAATGATCCTAATTTTTGTGAAGTGTTTAAAGGTTGTCGAACTGGTAGGTTTGGAAAATTTTATTTACAAAATGGATTTCTTTTTCGAGAAAACAAATTATGCATCCCTCAGTCATCTTTGCGTGAGTTACTTGTTAGGGAAGCACATGGTGGAGGACTTATGGGACATTTTAGGGTAGCTAAAACTATGGCGATGATGCACGAGCATTTTTTTTGGCCCCACATGAAAAGGGATGTTGAGAAAATTTGTTCTCGATGCATTACATGTAAAGAGTCTAAGTCTAGGCAACAACCTCATGGCCTGTATACTCCTCTTCCGATTCCTAATGCACCTTGGATTGAAATTTCCATGGATTTTGTTTTAGGATTACCAAGAACTAAGAGAGGGAGGGATTCTGTGTTTGTGGTAGTTGATAGGTTTTCGAAAATGGCACATTTCATTCCATGTCATAAAACTGATGATGCATCGAATGTGGTTGGTTTGTTCTTTAGAGAAGTTGTTAGATTGCATGGTTTGCCTAGAACTATTGTTTCTGATCGTGATTCTAAATTCTTGAGTTACTTTTGGAAAACCCTATGGGGTAAATTGGGAACCAAACTGCTGTTTTCAACAACATGTCACCCACAAACTGATGGTCAAATAGAAGTAGTAAATAGAATATTAGGTACTTTATTACGTTCTATAATAAAAAAGAATTTGAAATCATGGGAAGATTGCTTACCACATGTTGAATTTGCTCATAATCGTTTTGTTCATTCTACAACTAAGTTTTCACCATTTGAGATTGTTTATGGTTTCAATCCATTAACCCCTCTAGATCTAACTCCACAGCATTGGAGAACAGACACACACTTTGGAATTTATATCTTGTGAGGTTTTGTCTTCTTTCTATCTTGAAAGAGCTTTTGAACTTATCTGGTTTTTACCTGTGGCGTTCAAGCAATCAAGACTTATCACCCGGGGTTTTCTAAGAGTTCTTCTTAGAGGATTTGGGTGTGGGGTCTACATATCCCATACCTTGTTTCTCACATAAACAAGGTATATTCCATCTTTTCTTACTTGTGTCGTGAAAGTCTTGGGATCATTGTCATATTTGGTGTAGGATGTCGTCAGCATATTGGCGAGGTTCGCATAAGTTTCTTAGCACTTTTTAATATTTTTTAGCGTTTCTTAGGGTTTCATAGGGTTTTTTAGCGTTTCTTAGCAATTCTTAGCATTTTTTTAGCTTTTCATGGGGTTTATCCGTGTTTTTTAGGGCTTTTTTAGTGTTACTTAGCATTTCTTATAGTTTATTAGTATTTTTTTTAGGGTTTTCTAGTTTTTCTTATGTTTTCTTTGAGTTTCTTAGGGTTTTTTAGGATTTCTTAGAGTTTCTTAGCATTTCTTCGGTTATCTTAGCATTTCCTAGCGCTTGGTAGGGTTTATTAGCACTTTATAGGGTTTTTTTAAAGTTTTTTAGGGTTTCATAGGATTTTCTTAGGTTTCTCAGCGTTTCTTAAGCTTTCTTAGCATTTATTTGGATTTCTTTGGGTTCCTTAAGGGTTCTTAGCGTTTCTTTGGATTTCCTAGCATTTCTTAGCGGTTCCCTAGTGTTTCTTACCGTTTCCTAGGGTTTCTTAGCGTTTCTTACCATTTCTTAGGGTATCTCGGCGATTCCTAGCATTTTTTAGGGTATCTTAGAGTTTCTTAGTGTTTTTTTAGGGTCCCTTAGCTTTTTTTTTTTTTTTATAGTTTCTTAGGGTTTCTTAGCGTTTTATAGTGTTTCTTAGTATTTCTTAGCGTTTCCTAGAATTTTTAGGGTTTTTTTAGTGTTTCTTAGCATTTCTTACCGTTTCTTACGGTTTCCTAGTGTTTATTAGCGTTTCTTAGGGTTTCACAGGTTTTTTTTACCGTTTTTAGTGATTCTGCGCTTTTCTTGGGGTTGCTTTGTATTTTTTAGGGTTTTTTAGTGTTACTTAGCATTTCTTATAGTTTATTAGTATCTTTTATGGTTTATAGTGTCTCTTTGCGTTTGTTAGGGTTTCTTAGTGTTTCATAGGTTTTAATAGCATTTGGTAGGGTTTCTTAGCACTTTATATTATTTTTTAGAGTTTCTTAGGGTTTTATAGGATTTTATTGGGTTTCTAAGCGTTTACTTGGGTTTCTTAGGGTTCCTTAAGGGTTGTTAGCGATTCTTTGGGTTTCTTTGGATTTCCTAGCGTTTCTTAGGGTTTTTTAGTGTTTACTAGGGGTTTCCTTGTGTTTCCTAGCGATTCCTTGCATTTTTAGGGTATCTTGGAGTTTTTTTTAGTGTTTTTTAAGGTTTTTTTTAGCTTTACTTGGCATTTCTTATAGTTTATTAGTATTTTTTAGGGTTTTATAGTGTTTCTTAGGTTTTCTTAGAGTTTCTTAGGGTTTTATAGGATTTATTAGAGTTTCTTAGCAATACTTACCGTTTCTTATGATTTCCTAGTGTTTATTAGCGTTTCTTAGGGTTTCATAGGGTTTTTTTTATCGTTTTTAGTGATTCTTAGCTTTTCTTGGGGTTTCTTTGTATTTTCTAGGGTTTTTTAATGTTACTAAGCATTTCTTATAGTTTATTAGTATTTGTAAGTGTTTTATAGTGTTTCTTTGCGTTTGTTAGGGTTTTATAGGGTTTCTTAGAGTTTCTTAGTGTTTCATAGGTTTTCTTAGCATTTCTTAGCATTTGGTAGGGTTTCTTAGCACTTTTTATTATTTTTTAGAATTTCTTATGGTTTTATATGATTTTCTTAGGTTTGTTAGGGTTTATTAAGGGTTCTTAGCGATTCTTTGTGTTTCTTTGGATTTCCTAGAGTTTCCTAGCATTTCTTAGGGTTTTTTTTAGTGTTTACTAGGGGTTTCCTAGGGTTTTTCTTAGCGATTCCTAGCATTTTTAGGGTACCTTGGAGTTTCTTAGTGTTTTTTTAGGGTTTTCTTTAGCTTTACTTAGCATTTCTTATAGTTTTTTTGCGTTTCTTTGCATTTATTAGGGTTTTATTGTGTTTCTTAAAATTTCTTATGTTTCTTGGCATTTCTTAGAGTTTTTAGGCATTTTAAGTTGTTTTTTTAGGGTTTCTTATCATTACTTACGGTTTCTTAGGGTTTCCTATTGTTTATTAGCGTTTCTTAGGGTTTCATATGGTTTTTTAGCGATTCTTAGCTTTTTTTTAGCTTTGCATGGGGTTTCTCTGTGTTTTTTAGGGTTTTTTAGTGTTACTTAGCATTTCTTATAGTTTATTAGTATTTTTTAGGGTTTTATAGTTTTTCTTAGGTTTTCTTTGAGTTTCTTAGGGTTTTTTAGGATTTCTTAGAGTTTCTTAGCGTTTCTTAGGTTATCTTAGCATTTCCTAGCGTTTGGTAAGGTTTATTAGCACTTTTTAGTGTTTTTTAGGGTTTCATAGGATTATCTTGGGTTTCTAAGCATTTCTTAAGCTTTCTTAGTATTTATTTGGATTTCTTTGGGTTCCCTAAGGGTACTTAGCGTTTCTTTGGATTTCCTAGGGTTTCTTAGCGTTTACTAGCAGTTTCCTTGTGTTTCTTACCGTTTCCTAGGGTTTCTTAGTGATTCCTAGTATTTTTTTAGGGCATCTTGGTGCTTCTTTGTGTTTTTTTTTGGATTTCTTAGCTTTACTTAGCATTTCTTATAGTTTATTCGCATTTCTTAAGGTTTCATAGTGTTTATTAGGGGTTTATTAGGGTTTTTTTTTAGTGTTTCTTAAACATCCTTAGCATTTCTTATTGTTTCTTAGAATTTTTTTATTGTTTCTTAGCATTACTTACAGTTTCTTAGGGTTTCCTAATGTTTATTAGCGTTTCATAGGGTTTTTTTTAGTGATTCTTAGCATTTTTTTTAGCTTTTCATGGGTTTTTTTTGTTTTTAGCGTTTCTTAGCGATACTTAGCATTTTTTATAGTTTATTATTATTTTTTAGGGTTTTATAGCGTTTCCTAGGTTTTGTTAGAGTTTCTTAGGGTTTTATAGGATTTCTTAGAGTTTCTTAGCATTTATTAGTGTTTCTTAGGTTTTCTTGGCATTTCCTAGCGTTTGGTAAACTTTCTTTGCACTTTTTAGTGCTTTTTAGAGTTTCTTAGTGTTTCATCGGATTTTCTTGGGTTTCTGAGCGTTTCTTAGGCTTTCTTAGTGTTTCATAGATTTGCTTAGCATTTCTTAGCATTTGGTAGGGTTTCTTAGCACTTTTTATTATTTTTTAGAGTTTCTTAGGGTTTTATAGGATTTTATTGGGTTTCTAAGCGTTTACTTGGGTTTCTTAGGGTTCCTTAAGTGTTGTTAGCGATTCTTTGGGTTTCTTTGGATTTCCTAGCGTTTCTTAGGGTTTTTTAGTGTTTACTAGGGGTTACCTTGTGTTTCTTAGGGTTTCTTAGCGATTCCTAGCATTTTTAGGGTATCTTGGAGTTTCTTAGTGTTTTTTTTAGGTTTTTTTAGCTTTACTTAGCATTTCTTATAATTTATTATTTTGTAGGGATTTATAGTGTTTCTTAGGTTTTCTTAGAGTTTCTTAGGGTTTTATAGGATTTATTAGAGTTTCTTAGCAATACTTCCGTTTCTTACGATTTCCTAGTGTTTATTAGCGTTTCTTAGGGTTTCACAGGGTTTTTTTTTATCGTTTTTAGTGATTCTTAGCTTTTCTTGGGGTTTCTTTGTATTTTCTAGGGTTTTTAATGTTACTAAGCATTTCTTATAGTTTATTAGTATTTGTAAGTGTTTTATAGTGTTTCTTTGCGTTTGTTAGGGTTTTATAGGGTTTCTTAGAGTTTATTAGTGTTTCATAGGTTTTCTTAGCATTTCTTTGCATTCGGTAGGGTTTCTTAGCACTTTTTATTATTTTTTAGAATTTCTTATGGTTTTATAGGATTTTCTTAGGTTTCTTAGGGTTCATTAAGGATTCTTAGCAATTCTTTGTGTTTCTTTGGATTTCCTAGAGTTTCCTAGGGTTTTTCTTAGCGATTCCTAGCATTTTTAAGGTACCTTGGAGTTTTTTAGGGTTTTTTTTAGCTTTACTTAGCATTTCTTATAGTTTCTTTGTGTTTCTTAGCATTTATTAGGGTTTTATTGTGTTTCTTAAAATTTCTTAGCGTTTCTTGGAATTGCTTAGAGTTTTTAGGCATTTTAAGTTGTTTTTTTAGGGTTTCTTATCATTACTTACGGTTTCTTAGGGTTTCCTATTGTTTATTAGCGTTTCTTAGGGTTTCATAGGGTTTTTTTATCGTTTTTTAGCGATTCTTAGCATTTTTTAGCTTTTCATAGGGTTTATGTGTGTTTTTTAGGGTTTTTTTAGTGTTACTTAGCATTTCTTATAGTTTATTAGTATTGTTTTAGGGTTTTCTAGTTTTTCTTAGGTTTTCTTTGAGTTTCTTAGGGTTTTCTAGGATTTCTTAGAGTTTCTTAGCGTTTCTTCGGTTATCTTAGCATTTCCTAGCGCTTTATAGGGTTTTTTAAAATTTTTTTAGGGTTTCATAGGATTTTCTTGGGTTTCTAAGCGTTTCTTAAGCTTTCTTTGGGTTCCTTAAGGGTTCTTAGCGTTTCTTTGGATTTCCTAGGGTTTCTTAGCGTTTACTAGCAGTTCTCTAGTGTTCCTTACCGTTTCCTAGGGTTTCTTAGCGTTTCTTACCACTTCTTATGGTATCTCGGCGATTCCTAGCATTTTTTAGGGTATCTTGGAGTTTCTTAGTGTTTTTTTAGGGTTTCTTAGCTTTTTTTTTTTTTATAGTTTCTTAGGTTTTCTTAGCGTTTTATAATGTTTCTTAGTATTTCTTGGCATTTCCTAGAATTTTTTGGGTTTTTTTAGTGTTTCTTAGGATTACTTACCGTTTCTTACGGTTTCCTAGTGTTTATTAGCGTTTCTTAGGGTTTCACAGGCTTTTTTTTATCATTTTTAGCGATTCTACGCTTTTTCTCGGGTTTCTTTATATTTTTTACAATTTTTTAGTGTTACTTAGCATTTCTTATAGTTTATTAGTATCTTTTATGGTTTTATAGTGTTTCTTTGCGTTTGTTAGGGTTTTATAGGGTTTCTTAGTGTTTCATAGGTCTTCATAGCATTTGATAGGGTTTCTTAGCACTTTTTATTATTTTTTAGAGTTTTTTAGGGTTTTATAGGATTTTATTGAGTTTCTAAGCGTTTACTTGGGTTTCTTAGGGTTCCTTAAGGGTTGTTAGCGATTCTTTGGGTTTCTTTGGATTTCCTAGCGTTTCTTAGGGTTTTTTTAGTGTTTACTAGGGGTTACCTTGTGTTTCTTAGGGTTTCTTAGCGATTCCTAGCATTTTTAGGGTATCTTGGAGTTTCTTAGTGTTTGTAGGGTTTTTTTATTTTTACTTAGCATTTCTTATAGTTTATTAGTATTTTCTAGGGTTTTATAGTGTTTATTAGATTTTCTTAGAGTTTCTTAGGGTTTTATAGGATTTCTTACGTTTTTCTAGTGTTTATTAGCGTTTCCTAGTGTTTCTTACCGTTTCCTAGGGTTTCTTAGTAATTCCTAGTATTTTTTTAGGGCATCTTGGTGCTTCTCAGTGTCTTTTCAGGGTTTCTTAGCTTTACTTAGCATTTCTTATAGTTTCTTCACGTTTCTTAAGGTTTCTTATTTTTTATTAGGGTATTTTTAGAGTTTCTTAAACTTCCTTAGCGTTTCTTATTGTTTCTTAGCATTTCTTAGAATTTTTTTTAGGGTTTCTTAGCATTACTTACCGTTTCTTAGGGTTTCCTAATGTTTATTAGCATTTCTTAGGGTTTCGTAGGTTTTTTTTAGCGATTCTATAGTGTTTCCTAGGTTTCTTAGGGTTTCCTAATGTTTATATTTTATTAGTATTTTTTTAGGGTTTTATAGTGTTTCCTAGGTTTTGTTAGAGTTTCTTAGGGTTTTATAGGATTTCTTAGCGTTTATTAGTGTTTCTTAGGTTTTCTTGGCATTTCCTAGCGTTTTGTAAAGTTTCTTTGCAATTTTTAGTGTTTTTTAGAGTTTCTTAGTGTTTTATCGTATTTTCTTGGGTTTCTGAGCGTTTCTTAGGCTTTCTTAGTGTTTCATAGGTTTTCATAGCATTTGGTAGGGTTTCTTTGCACTTTTTATTATTTTTTAGAGTTTCTTAGGGTTTGATAGGATTTTCTTGGGTTTCTAAGCGTTTACTTGGGTTTCTTTAGATCTCCAAGGGTTTCTTAGCATTTCTTAGGGTTTTTTAGCATTTACTAGCGGTTTCCTAGTGTTTCTTAACGTTTCCTAGGGTTTCTTAGTGATTCCTAGTATTTTTTTAGGGCATCTTGGTGCTTCTTAGTGTTTTTTTAGGGTTTCTTAGCTTTACTTAGCATTTCTTATAGTTTCTTCGCGTTTCTTAAGGTTTCTTAGTGTTTATTAGGGGTTTATTATGGTTTTTTTTAGTGTTTCTTAAACTTCTTTAGCGTTTCTTAGCATTTCTTAGAATTTTTTTTAGGGTTTCTTAGCATTACTCGCCGTTTCTTAGGGTTTCCTAATATTTATTAGCGTTTCTTAGGGTTTCATAGGGTTTGTTTAGCGTTTCTTAGCATTTTTTTTAGCTTTTGATGGGTTTTTTTTTATTTTTAGCATTTCTTAGCGATTCTTAGCATTTTTTATAGTTTATTTGTATTTTTTAGGGTTTTATAGTGTTTCCTAGGTTTTTGATAGAGTTTTTTAGGGTTTTATAGGATTTCTTTGCGTTTATTAGTGTTTCTTAGGTTTTCTTGGCATTTCCTAGCATTTGGTAAAGTTTTTTTTGCACTTTTTAGTGTTTGTTTTAGAGTTTCTTAGTGTTTCATCGGATTTTCTTGGGTTTCTAAATGTTTCTTAGGCTTTCTTAGTGTTTCATAGGTTTGGTTAGCATTTCTTAGCATTTGGTAGGGTTTCTTAGCACTTTTTATTATTTTTTAGAGTTTCTTAGGGTTTTGGATGATTTTCTTAGGTTTCTAAGCATTTACTTGGGTTTCTTAGGGTTCATTAAGGGTTCTTAGTGATTCTTTGTGTTTCTTTGGTTTTCCTAGGGTTTCCTAGCATTTCTTAGGGTTTTTTTAGTGTTTACAAGGGGTTTCCTAGGGTTTTTCTTAGCGATTCCTAGCATTTTTAGGGTACCTTGGAGTTTTTTAGTGTTTTTTAGGGTTTTTTTTAGCTTTACTTAGCATTTCTTATAGTTTCTTAGCAATACTTACCGTTTCTTACGGTTTCCTAGTGTTTATTAGCGCTTCTTAGGGTTTCATAGGGTTTTTTTTATCGTTTTTAGCGATTCTAAGGTTTTCTTGGGGTTTCTGAGCGTTTCTTAGGCTTTCTTAGTGTTTCATAGATTTGCTTAGCATTTCTTAGCATTTGGTAGGGTTTCTTAGCACTTTTTATTATTTTTTAGAGTTTTTTAGGGTTTTATAGGATTTTCTTGGGTTTCTAAGCGTTTACTTGGGTTTCTTTGGGTTCCTTAAGGGTTCTTAGTGGTTTTTTGGGTTTCTTTAGATTTCCTAGCGTTTCTTAGGGTTTTTTTAGTGTTTACTAGGGGTTTCCTTGTGTTTCTTAGCGATTCCTTGCATTTTTAGGGTATCTTGGAGTTTTTTAGTGTTTTTTTAGGGTTTTTTTTAGCTTTACTTGGCATTTCTTATAGATTATTAGTATTTTTTAGGGTTGTTATAGTGTTTCTTAGGTTTTCTTAGAGTTTCTTAGGGTTTTATAGGATTTCTTAGAGTTTCTTAGCAATACTTACCGTTTGTTACGGTTTCCGAGTGTTTATTAGCGATTCTTAGGGTTTCACAGGGTTTTTTTTTTATCATTTTTAGCGATTCTTAGCTTTTCTTGGGGTTTCTTTGTATTCTATAGGGTTTTTTAACGTTACTAAGCATTTATTATAGTTTATTAGTATTTTTAAGTGTTTTATAGTGTTTATTTCCGTTTGTTAGAGTTTTATAGGGTTTCCTAGAGTTTCTTAGCGTTTCTTAGTGTTTCATAGGTTTTCTTAGCATTTCTTAGCATTCGGTAGGGTTTCTTAGCACTTTTTTATTATTTTTTAGAATTTCTTAGGGTTTTATAGGATTTTCTTTGGTTTCTAAGCATTTACTTGGGTTTCTTAGGGTTCATTAAGGGTTCTTAGCGATTCTTTGTGTTTCTTCGGATTTCCTAGGGTTTCGTAGCGTTTCTTAGGGTTTTTTTAGTGTTTACTAGGGGTTTCCTAGGGTTTCTCTTAGCGATTCCTAGCATTTTTAGGGTACCTTGGAGTTTCTTAGTGTTTTTTAGGGTTTTTTTAGCTTTACTTAGCATTTCTTATAATTTCTTTGCGTTTCTTAGCATTTATTAGGGTTTTATTGTCTTTCTTATAATTTCTTAGCGTTTCTTGCCATTTCTTAGAGTTTTTAGGCATTTTAAGTTGTTTTTTTAGGGTTTCTTATCATTACTTACGGTTTCTTATGGTTTTTTAGCGATTCTTAGCATTTTTTTAGCTTTTCATGGGGTTTCTCTATGTTTTTTTAGGGTTTTTTAGTGTTACTTAGCATTTCTTATAGTTTATTAGTATTTTTTAGGGTTTTATAGTTTTTCTTAGGTTTCTTTGAGTTTCTTAGGGTTTTTTTTTAGGATTTCTTAGAGTTTCTTAGCGTTTCTTAGGTTATCTTAGCATTTCCTAGTGTTTGGTAAGGTTTATTAGCACTTTTTAGTGTTTTTTAGGGTTTCATAGGATTATCTTGGGTCTCTAAGCATTTCTTAAGCTTTCTTAGCATTTATTTGGATTTCTTTAGGTTCCTTAAGGGTTCTTAGCGTTTCTTTGGATTTCCTAGGTTTTCTTAGCGTTTCTTAGAGTTTCTTAGTGTTTAATCGGATTTTCTTGGGTTTCTGAGCGTTTCTTAGGCTTTCTTAGTGTTTCATAGGTTTGCTTAGCATTTCTTAGCATTTTGGTAGGGTTTCTTAGAACTTTTTATTATTTTTTAGAGTTTCTTAGGGTTTTATAGGATTTTCTTGGGTTTCTAAGCGTTTACTTGGGTTTCTTTGGGTTCCTTAAGGGTTCTTAGTGGTTTTTTTGGGTTTCTTTGGATTTCCTAGCGTTTCTTAGGGTTTTTTAGTGTTTACTAGGGGTTTCCTTGTGTTTCTTGGCGATTCCTTGCATTTTTAGGGTATCTTGGAGTTTTTTTAGTGTTTTTTTAAGGTTTTTTTAGCTTTACTTGGCATTTCTTATAGTTTATTAGTATTTTTTAGGGTTTTATAGTGTTTCTTAGGTTTTCTTAGAGTTTCTTAGGGTTTTATAGGATTTCTTAGAGTTTCTTAGCAATACTTACCGTTTGTTACGGTTTCCTAGTGTTTATTAGCGTTTCTTAGGGTTTCATAGGGTTTTTTTTATCGTTTTTAGCGATTCTTAGCTTTTCTTGGGGTTTCTTTGTATTTTCTAGTATTTTTTAATGTTACTAAGCATTTCTTATAGTTTATTAGTATTTTTAAGTGTTTTATAGTGTATCTTTGCGTTTGTTAGGGTTTTGTAGGGTTTCTTAGCGTTTCTTAGTGTTTCATAGGTTTTCTTAGCATTTCTTAGCATTCGGTAGGGTTTCTTAGCACTTTTTATTATTTTTTAGAATTTCTTTGGGTTTATAGGATTTTCTTAGGTTTCTAAGCTTTTACTTGGGTTTCTTAGGGTTCATTAAGGGCTCTTAGTGATTCTTTGTGTTTCTTTGGATTTCCTAGGGTTTCCTAGTGTTTCTTATGGTTTTTTAGTGTTTACTAGGGGTTTCCTAGGGTTTTTCTTAGCGATTCCTAGCATTTTTACGGTACCTTGGAGTTTCTTAGTATTTTTTAGGGTTTTTTTTTAGCTTTACTTAGCATTTTTATAGTTTCTTTACGTTTCTTAGCATTTATTAGGGTTTTATTGTGTTTCTTAAAATTTCTTAGCATTTCTTGGCATTTCTTAGAGTTTTTAGGCATTTTAATTTATTTTTTTAGGGTTTCTTATCATTACATACGGTTTCTTAGGGTCTCCTACTGTTTATTAGTGTTTCTTAGGGTCTCCTACTATTTATTAACGTTTCTTAGGGTTTCATAGGGTTTTTTTTAGTGATTCTTAGCATTTTTTTAGCTTTTCATGGGGTTTCTCTGTGTTTTTTAGGGTTTTTTAGTGATATTTTCCTAGGTGGCTTAACGAATTCAAATTTAAGATTTGTAGCCACCATTAGATAGAAAATGAATTTAAAAATTTTTAGATTTGAAAATTTTTGTCAAATGAGGGGTGAACCGACCAGTTTAAGCTTTAAACCTGGTTCGGACCGGTCCGTCTGGTTCGAAACAGTGTCGGCTTCTTCCTTCAAATGACAGCACTGTTCACTCGCGGGAAAATTGAAGCAGCACCGATGAAGAAGAAACATCTCCATTCAATACATTTCTAGCCATCAATGCCTATCATAAAGATGCCAAACGGACGGTAGACAAGTCCCCGAGCTCCCTATATAAAGAGCTCCTCTCCATTCATTCTCTCCACACCTAAAAAGTTCATGCTCTCTTAGTTGCTTAGTTTTTCGGTGAAGCTCAAACTAGAGCTTTGAGGATTATTTCTGAGTCAAAGAAAGTGAGGTTAGATTCATTAGAACTGGGGAGAAGTCAGCTACATAGAGGTGACATCCATTCATTTTGAGAGTCGCTAGAGAAGTGTCGGTGTGATTGAACAATGAAGCAGCTCCGACAGACCGAAGCTGCCTTATTTTAGACGAGTTAAAATTGGCCAATTTAAGCCCTCCTTAGGCCAAACCAAGCCCTCCCACGACCGAATTAGGACGGAAAGGTAAGCCAATTCGGCTACCCTCTGTAATTTCTAATTGGTGTTAGAGAGAGAGTCGATCGAATTTCTAATCTAATTCGACATCAATTGATGTTATTCTTGATCCTAGGAAGAACCTTAGGAAGAGAACTACCTGCCTAGATAGAAAGCTTGGATGGCCGTGCCCTCACCGGTGAGTAATCGAAACTTTCTCTCTCTACAGTTATTTTCCGGCAAATCTTCGTTTGAGCTCATTCCAACATTAAAACTTGCAATTGAAATTGCTAAAGAATCATATGAACATGTAGAAACTCAATTTCAACTTCAATTTCAACAATTGGAAATATTTCATCGGTCAATTTGATGAAATTAAATTCAGCTGTGTTAAAAAGTTGAAATTAGGGAAAAAATTTGGGGAAATTAGGGATTTTTGAAAATTCGAAGGACCGAAATGCAATTTTCTAAAATTGAGGGCCAATTGAGCATGATAAAAATATTAGAGGCCTAATTGAGGAATTTTAGAATTTTGGGGGTAAAATTTACCATTTTTGTAAAGAAAGGGCATTATGGTAATTTTGGAAATGTTTGGGGACCAAATTGGAAATTTGAGAAATTTAAACCCCTTTTTGTGAAATTGAATAAATTGAGGTCCCAAGGGGAATTTTAAAAATTTTGGGACTTAAAGTTCAAGAAAAATAACTTTAGGGACCTAATTACAAATAAATAAAAGTTTAGTTTTTCTCATTCATTTAGAATGAATGAAGGCTATTAGGGTGAGAGATAATGAACTGAGATGTTCATATCGTGTAGGAACATGAAGCACTAGGAACGCCAGCAAGGACAAGCTCGCGTGAATACAAGGGACTAGTCTAGTGGAATTCACTGCATTGACGTGTGAGTGTGATTTTATATCATACTCGGTGGGGATAATAAGTACCTCGAAATGAAAACCCACTACCAAGTAGTATTTTAAACATCACAACTTAGAGGTGTGATGTGAAAATTATGCGGAAAAACTATTTATCGGTTGTAAGTAGATCATACCCAATTGGTATGATGAAACTTCCTCGAAGAAAGTTGAAAACCCGTTCATCGGTTATGAGCGGAGATGTCCTTATACCCTGTCAGTATAATAAACAATTGAAAATATATTTTTGTCGGAAGCTTATTATCCCCACCTGACAGTTAGCCAATACTTAAACGATTTAGGAGACATTCTTGACGGGAGCTCGAATAGCTCTTATAGGCTAAGGGCCTTGGTTTTGGAACTTGGGGGCTATTATGCCCGCTTTTGAAAATCTCAAACAAGTGACCATAGGCCAGTGGACACGAGCAGAAGCTCATAAATAAACATGAGATATGTTCCATAAAACTTAATAAATGAATTGTTTGACCATGGTACCAAGATAGGACCGACATATTCAGTCAACTAGTGGCAGTGCGGCATGACAGGTCTCTAGACCAGTCAAGACCAATAGCTATAGGTTGAGTTGAGGGTCGGGGCCATTGGACCAGTGATGTCACATCCCAACTTGGTTTGGTCAGATCCCCGTGATCAACCTGCCACTTTCCCGATTTACTAAAGGGTTTCCCCTTATATTATAAACCATAAAGAGTAAGGCGTTCTTTAGACCTGCACCTTTTTCCAGGAATATCATAAATCAAAACTGCATATTAATTTAAATTAATCATACCTGTCTTGCAGACATTTAATTGCACAAGTCTTTTAAGGTTTGGCTTTCCGAGACTTCCTAAAAGGGGTATAAGGGAGGGGGTGAGTACAACTACTCAGTGAATAGGATTCAAATCTTTTGACTTTCAAGAAAAATATTTATATGGAGTGTGCCAGATTTCTTTCTTTTCAAAAATCCCTTCATTTAAAAATTTGGGTTTTCCCATTATTCTTAGTTACTGGTGTGTCATCACCCAACACACATCCTTCGTCATGAAGGTTACACACATTCGCAGGTCAGTACGACTACTGAACCCACTAGTGGCTTTGGAGCGACTTTACCTGCCACCTGGATAGAAGCACGACCACTTCTACCCTGGAAATGAGTGGATGTACACGACATTCAACCCTCAATCCCGAAATTGCTTCTTCATGTCCATACGAGGACAAAGACCTCATCTTGTCCCCACCCCAATCTCATGCACTTGGTGCTACTCTAAATTTCGCATAAACACCTGGAACGACGATCTGCCCTTATACTCACTGAGTTGTCCAGGGCCCTTAAGACACATCACTACCCCTCATGGGTGTCTTGATGATCCCGTACTCATAGTGCATGCACAAGCAAAATTTTCTTAAATTTTCCATGTAATATGTGGTGCCATTTGTCCCAACGTTCCCGACCTTCAACTCAACATGTAGCTGTTTGTCTCGACTGGTCCAGAGACCCATCATGTCGCATAGCTACTAGTTGGCTGAGTATGTCGAACCTACCTTGGTACCATGACCAAACAATTCACTTATTAAGTTTTATGGCATATATATCATGTTCGTTTACGATCTCCTACTCGTGTCCATTGGCATATGGCCCACTATACAAGTTTTCCAAAAACATATTAGCTGGCAAGTTCCAAAATCGAGGCCCCCGACCTATAAGAGCTATTCGAGCTCCCGTAAAAAAGGTCTCCCAAATAGTTTAAGCATTGGCACGCAGTCGGGGGAGAACACATCCGATAAAATAGGTTTTCATTGTCCATTATACCGACCGGTATAAGGACATCTCTGTTCATTTCCCATGAACGGGTTTTCAACTTCCTTCGAGGAAGTCTCATCATACCAACCGAGTATGATCTACTTACAATCGGTCAGTAGTTTTTCCGCATGGTTTTCACATCACTTTCTCTAAGTTGTCATGATTAAAATTCCACTAAATAGTGGGTTTTTACACTGAGGTACTTATCATCCCCAATCGAGTATGATATATAATCCCACTCACCCGATAGTGTAGTGAAATTCCACTTTGTCGGGTTTCGTCCTTAGTAAGCTGGACCTCGATTGGTATTCCCGATGTCTCGTTCTCCTACACAAAATGAACATAATTGTTCATTATTCTTTGGCCTAATAGCCCTCATTCATTCCAAATGAATGAGAAAACCAAACTTTACATATATTTGCAATTAGGTCCCTAAAGTTATTTTTCTTTAACTTTAAGTCCCTATTGTCGGGTTTTCCCTAAATTCGAGTCCTAAAACATTTAAAAATTATCTTAGGACCTCAAATCATTTGATTTCACACAAAGGGGTTTAATTTCCCAAATTTCCAATTTGGTTCTTCATATCTCCCAAAATTACTATTTTTCCCCTTCTTTAGAAAAATGTTAAATTTGCCCAAAAAATTCTAAAATTTCTCAATTGGCCCTCTAATATTCTTATTATGACCAATTGATCCTCAATTTTAAAAAATTACATTTTGGTCCTTCGAATTTTCGAAAATCCCAAATTTCCCCAAATTTTCCCCCAATTTCAACTTTTCAACACTGTCGAATTTGATTTTATCAAATTGACCTATCAAACACCTCTAATTGTTGAAATTAAAATTAAAATTGAGTTCCTACATATTCATATGATTCTAAGGAAATTTGAATCGCAGCTTTTAACGCCGGAAAGAGCTCAAACGAAGCTTCGCCGAAAAACAAACTATAGAGAGAGAAAGCTTCGATTTCTCACTTGTAAGGGCGCGATGGTCGGAGCTCTCTCTATTTGGGCAGGTAGCTCTCCTCTAGAGGTTATTCCTAGGATCAAGAATGACATCAATTGATGTCGAATTGGATTAGAATTTCTTCATTGAAATTCGACCGACTCTCTCTAACAACGATCTGAAATTGTAAAGGGGAGCTGAATTGGCTTATCTTTCAGTCCTAATTCAGCCGTGGAAGGGTTGAGTAGGTTTCGAGAGAGCTTGGTTTGGCCTGAGAAGGGCCCGAATTGGGCAATTTCAACTCGGCCGAAATAGGGCAGCTTCAATCCTCGGAGCTGCTTCACTGTTGAGTACCGAAACTTCTAAAGTTCACTTTGGGACTTCACTGTTCAAGTTTCACAAATTTCTAATTTGGTCCCCAACTTTTCAAACATTACCATTTTGCCCCTACTTTAACAAAAATGGCAGTTTGATCCCAATAAATTTCAAAAATTGACCAATTGGTCCTCCAACATCTTTTTCATGGTAATTGGCCCTCAATTTCAAGAAATTGCACTTTGGTCCCTCAATTTTATAAAATCCCCAATTTTCCCCAAACGTTTCCCCCAATTTCCCCCTTTCAAACTGGTCAAAATTGATTTCATCAAATTGACCCAACAATCCAGGTTAATTGTTGAAATTGAAGGCAAATTTGAGTTCCTACACATCCATACAATTCAATTGAGCTTTGAATTGCTTGAATTGACGATGGAACGAGCTCAAACGGAGCTTCACCAGAAAATAAAACTTAGAGAGAGAAAGCTTACCGTCGGGGGTGCGGCGGTCCGAGCTTTCGATCGGAGCAGGTAGCTCTCATCCTGAGGTTTCTCCTAGGATCAAGAATCACCTTAATTCATGTCGAATTGAGGGAGAATTTGGTCAATAAAATTTCTTCGATTCTCTCTCTAACCCTAATCGGAAATTAAAGAGGTGTGGCTTACCTTTTTGCTCTAATTCGGTCGTATGTGGGCTAAGGAAGTGTTGGGAGAGCTTGGTTTGGCCTGAGGAGGGCTCAATTTGGCCATCTTAAGCTTTGCCGAAATAGGGAAGCTACGGTCCACCGGATCTGCTTCACTATTTGATTACACCAACGCTTTTCCGACGATTCTCGGATTGAATGGTGACACCGTTGGGTAGCTGAGTTCTCCCCAAGTTTAAGGAAACTGACCACACCTTCTTTGGCATAGAAAAACCATTATGTCAGAGCTCTGGTTTGAGCTTCATCGAAAAATTGAGTAGCTGGGAGAGAGTGAAGTTTTCAAGTTTGTGGAAGATGAATGGAGAGGGAGCTTGGGGACTCTCCGAATGTCCGTTTCGCACCTTTATGACACTCATTGATGGCCTGAAATGTCTTGAATGGAAACATTTTCTTTCTGCCAACGCTGTTCGATTTTCCAACGATTGAACAGTATTGTTATCTGAAGGAAGAAGATGACACTTGACATGCCCCAACCTAGTTTGGTCAGACCCCCGTGATCAACCCGCCACTCTCCCGATTTATTAAAGGGTTTCTCTTATTATAAACTGTAAACCTACACCATTTCCTGGAATAGCATAATCAAAACTGCATGAAATTTTAGGGTGTATTCCTTACTACTTCCCGATCCTCCTTAGGGTGTTGTTCATTCTCTTTGACCATCTTGTTGTTATGGTTTGCTTACTTCTGTTATGTTGTTCCAAATTTTGACTTCTCTATATTTTCCAAAGGAAGTTGTACCAAAATTTCTATCACTTTTCCAAAGCAGGTCAGTCTTGGCCTCCAATACATTCTCCCTTCAAGTAGTTTATAATGAAGGGTTGGTTCCTTGCACTCCCCGTTATGTCTATCCATCAACCAATGATTCCTTCAAGGTACTTGGTTGTATGCATCCCACCAGAGTTCCCTTTCACAACGCATTCCTTCTCTTCTCTCTCACTATTGTCGTTCCTAGAGTTTCTAGAGGAAATTTCTGTGTGTTTGCCCCTTATGAGAGGGTTCTGGATATACTTCCCATGTACCTTATCCCTACTCTTAAGGTATCTTTTTCGGTTTGACCTTCTTAAGAAGAAATTTAAATTTTGCATTCACCTCATCATTTCTTGACCTCTTGGTGAACCGCTTACTTAGCTAGCTCTATGGTTTCGGTCTCTAGTCTTCGTGGCCTTTGAGGAGATATTGCTCTAAATTTATGAGTTGTGAAACACCCCTTCTTTCCCTACACCTATAATAGTTTATCTTGGTACTTGTACTTAGTAGGGTTGGGCACTTTTTCAGGTAATGTTTCCATCATTCTTACTTGTAATAGGTTATTCCCTTATATGTATTGTTGTGGTCCCTTCTTTCCTTTGAGTAGGCCATTTCCAAGGTTACTATTGGTTTGGGGCTCTACCATTCTTGAGTTTGATCACTTTGACAGTTTTCTTACTGAATCTCCTTTGCTAAACGGTCATGGTAAGATTGTTCCTAGGTTTCTTAATTCCCTAATTCATCTTCCATAACCGGGATGTGACTTTTCCTTAGTTTCCAGAATAGTGTGGATTTGCTTTATTTTCCTTAGGCCATATTCTCAACAAAATTGCATCATTAGGAGATAGAGTTTTGAGAATTTGAGTATTTTATTAATAGGGTGTCACGCCCCGACCCGGTTTGGTCGGATCCCCGTGATCAACCTGCCACTCTCCCGATTTACTAAAGGGTTTCCCCTTATATTATAAACCGTAAAGAGGTAGGCGTTCTTTAGACCTCCACCTTTTTCCAGGAATATCATAAATCAAAACTGCATAGTAATTTAAATTAATCGTACCTGTCTTGCAGGTGTTTAATTGCACAAGTCTTTTAAGGTTCAACTTTCCAAGACTTCCTGAAAGGGGTATAAGAGAGGAGGTGAGTACAACTACTCAGTGAATGGGATTCAAATCTTTTGAATTTCAAGAAAAACATTTATATGGAGTTTGCCAGACTCCTTTCTTTTCAAAAATCCTTTCATTAAAAAAAATTGAGGTTTTTCCATTATTTCTTAATTACCAGTGTATCATCACCCAACACACATCCTTCATCATGAAGGTTACACACATTCGCAAGTTAGTATCACTACTGAACCCGCTAGTGGCTTCGGAGCGACTTTTCCTGAAACCCGAATAGAAGTACAACCACTTCTACCCTAGGAATGAGTGGATGTACGCGACATCCGACCCAGAATCCCGAAATGACTTCTTCGTGTCCGTATGAGGATAGAGACCTCATCCTGTCCCCACCCTGGTCTCATGCGCTTGGTGCTACTCCAAATTTCGCACGGACACCTGGAACGACAAACTGCCCTTTTAGCCACCAGGTCGTCCAGTGCCCTTAGGACGCATCACTACCCCTCATGGGCATCTTGATGATCCCGTACTCATAGTGCATGCACAAATAATGTATTCTCATATTGCCATGTAATCTGTGGTGCCACTGGTCCAATGGCCCTGACTCTCAACTCAACCCGCAGTTGTTTGTCTTGACTGGTCCGTCGACTTGTCATGTCGCACTACCGCTAGTTGACTGAGCATGTCGGTCTTATCTTGGTACCATGGCCAAACAATTCCCTTAATAAGTTTTATGGCACATATATCATGTTTGTTTACGAGCACCTGCTCGTGCCAATTGGCCTTGGGCCTACTGTACGAGATTTTCAAAATCGGGCATTTAGCCCCCAAGTTCCAAAACCGAGGCCCCCGACCTATTAGAGCTATTCGAGCTCCCGTCGAGAAGGTTTCCCAAATTGTTTAAGCATTGGCACACAGTCAGGGGAGAGCACTTCTGACAAAACATATGTTTTCTCTATCCATTATATCGCCCGAGTATAAGGACACGTCCGTTCATAACCGATGAACGGGTTTTCAACTTCCTTCGAGGAAGTCTCATCATACCAATTAGGTATGATCTACTTACAATCGGTAAGTAGTTTTTCCACATGATTTTCACATCACTTCTTCTAAGTAGTGATGTTTAAAATACTACTTAATAGTGGGTTTTCATACCGAGGTACTTATCATTCCCAACCGGGTATGATATAAAATTTCCACTCACAACCGGTAAGTGGTTTTAAAATTTTAAGTTTTGCTCATCATCCCAACCGGGTATGATGTTAGTAAACCCACTCACTCGTTAATGTCGTGAATTCCACTAGACCGGTTCTTCGTATTCACGTGAGCTTGTCCTTACTGGCGTTCCTAGTACTTCGTTTTTCTACACGATATGAAGATCTTGGTTCATTATCTTTCGGCCTAATCACCTTCATTCATTCCAAATGAATGAGAAAGTCAAACTTTCATTTATTTGCAATTAGGTTCCTAAAGTTATTTCTCTTTAACTTGAAGTCCCTAATGTCAGTTTTTCCTCAAAATGAGTCCCGAAACTTCTAAAATTTATCATAGAATTTCACTAAAAGGGGATTAATTTCTCAAATTTCCAATTTGGTCTTCCAACTTTTCCAAAATTGCCATTTTGCCCTTCCTTTATAAAAATGGTAAGTTTTGCCCCAAAAATTCTAAAATTTCTCAATTGGTCGTCTAACATTATTTTCATGCCCAATTGGCCCTCAATTTCATAAAATATCATTTTGGTCTTTCGAATTTCGAAAATCCCCAATTTTCCCCTCAATTTCAACTCTTCAACACTACCGAACTTGATTTCATCAAATTAATCGATCAAACACCTGTAATTGTTGAAGTTGGAGATTAAATTGAGTTCCTACATGTTCATACAATTCTAAGGAACTTTGAAATCATAGATTTTAATGCCACAACGAGCTCAAATGGAGCTTCGCCAGAAAATAGATTGTAGAGAGAGAAAGCTTCGATTTCTCACAGGGTGAGGGCACGACAGTCTGAGCTTTCGATCTGAAGATAGCTCTAATCTTGAGGATCATCCTAGAATCAAGAATCACATCAATTGATGCCGAATTGAGTTAGAATTTCATCATTGAAATTCTATCAGTTCTCTCTCTAGCACCGACCAGAAATTGTAGAGAGGAGCCGAATTGGCTTACCTTTCAGTCCTAATTTGGCCGTGGGAGGGCTGAGGAAGTGTTGGGAGGGCTTGGTTTGGTCTGAGGAGGGCTCGAAATGACCGATTTCAGATTCGTCGAAATAGGGCAGCTTCGGTCCGCCGGAGCTGCTTCACTGTTCCATCATGCTAGCACTTCTTAAGCGATTCTCGGATTGACTGGAGTTTGCTATTAGATAGTTGTTTCTCCTCGATTCTAAAGAGCTTGACCTCTCCTTCCAAGGTTAAGAAAAATGTTTAAGTCGAAACTCTAGTTCGAGTTTCACCAGGAAATGGAGTAGTAGAGAGAGGGAGAGAAAGAGAGAGAGAAGTGTTCATGTGTGAGGAGAATGAATAGAGATAACCTCTTTATATAGGTATAAAATCATGTATTAAATGGGAGAGATTTATTACTAGTATTAATATTAACATAAATTATTGGTATTAATTTCAATAATTTAATTTCGGTATTAAATTATTTGTATTAATTTCAATAATTTAATTTAGGTATTAAATTATTGGTATTAATTACAATAATTAAATATATATTAATTTATGGCCATTTATGATAAGGTATATGTTCGCATAAAAATTTTTCACGCTTAACTTTAAAGTTCTTATGGAATCTCGTTCACATGAACCAATTTGGTTTTTGTCTTTTATTTTGTCTTAGGTTTCTTTTCCAAAGTTTAATGAACCCTTTAGATCAACCGAAAGTTGTAAATTTCCAAATTGCTTGTTCTCATATTATTGGGTTTGTAAACTGGCTCGGTTTTCTTACTCGATTTGACCGGTTCTTTTCCTGATTTTCCTTAACTCAAAAGTGCGGGGTTTACACAGGGGATACAAAAGATTAGGCTTTCAGCCCTATCATAGGAAATGGTCGCAAAATAACTAAGGAGCTATGGAATTCTTGTTAAACATTCTCCTCCATACTTAGAGTTGTGCCATCGATAGGAACTAGCACCATTTTCTAGGATAATTCCCCATTTGGTCTTTCGAGATTCCTGGTAGGTCTCAGGCATTTGGGAAGCTTCATCCCTAGTTTTCTTGGTTCCTCTCTTGGGAGCCATTTGAAAATTTTATGATAAATCACATCAGTTACTATATTTTCTAGTCTTAATTATGCATTCGAGAAAATAGACTCTGATACTACTCTAGTTGTAATGCCCCGACCAAGTTTGGTCGGACCCCCATGATCAACCCGCCACTCTCCCGGTTTATTAAAGGGTTTCCCCTTATTATAAATCGTAAAGAGTAAGGCGTCCTTTATTATGATATTTTGTTTGAATAATGCAACTTCTACTTCTATTAGGTTATTGAATTATTTCTTAAATACTTTTATTTAAAATTTGGTTGATATATATTTTGATTATATAATAATATATAATATGTCCTCATATGAATATGAAAAATATTTAAAATTTTTCTTAAATATTTTTATGAAATATATGTTATTTTCTAATTTTAGTAGATATATATATTGTTGGAATAACCTTATATTTTCTAAATATGTTGCTATTTCTAAATGGATTGTAATTAAAAAGAAAATTAAGGCAACTCAAGATTGGCCCACACCTTATTTGGTAAGTGAGATGAGAAGTTTCCTTAGATTAACTTACTTTTATACAGATTATGTTTCTAAATTTAATAGTTGTCATATACCTCTCACTTTATTTTTAGAAAAGAATATTTTATTTATATTTTGTGATGTGCAAGGAAATATATTCAAATATTTAGAGGATAAACTAAGTAGTTTCCATTTTACTACATTACCTAACTTTCCTAAATTATTCAAACTTAATTGTGAAGTTTCAGAATTAGGTAGTGTATATATATTGATAATATATTTTAGTGAAAAGTTGAGAAAAGTAGCCTTCAATTATTGATGTGAATCCGACTAAAGAGACTACGAATTCACATGTCCAATCAACCGAACATGCAATGGAGCTGAACAGTTCATCACCAAAAGAGATAAATAATCATTTGAGTCTACAAGAGGGCCCAATCACAAGGTCAAGGGCTAAAAGATCCAAAAAAGCTTTATATGGGCTGATTAAAGAGATTGCTGAATATTCAAATAAAAGTCAAAATGAAGAGCCCAAGATGAGCCCAAGAGAAGGTCCAAATTTAATTAATAAGGAGAGATTTATAAATATAATAAATCTCTTAGGATAATATTAGGTAGTCAGATTAGATAAGGTTAACTTATAACCATAATAGATTTTTTCCACATTATGTGGGTTATTCGGTTGTTTTCTGAGCCTATAAAAGGCATACTCCACAGCATTGGAGAGACACACTTTGGAATTTATATCTTGTGAGGTTTTGTCTTCTTTCTATCTTGAAAGAGCTTTTGAACTTATCAGGTTTTTACTTGTGGCATTCAAGCAATCAAGACTTATCACCCGGGGTTTTCTAAGAGTTCTTCTTAGAGGATTTGGGTATGGCATCTACATATCCCATACCTTGTTTCTCACATAAACAAGGTATATTCCATCTTTTCGCACTTGCGTCGTGAAAGTCTTGGGATCGTTGCCATATTTGGTGTAGGGTGTCGTCAGCATATTGGCGAGGTTCGCATTAGTTGGTATCAGAGCACACGGTTTCACGGCAAGTTCTATCCCATATTTTTTATCTTGTTCTTTTTTTTTTATCTTCTCTACCTATTTCTATTCTCTATAAAAGAAAAAAAATTATCATATTCTTCTATCTATCTTCTCTTCAGTAGGTTAAAAAAAAAGAGAGAAAAAAAAAGCTAAAAATTCGTGCTAAAAAAAGAGCAAAAAAAGTTCGTGCAAAAAAAAAAGAGGAAAAAAAATTCGTGAAAAAAAAGGCAAAAGAAAAAAAAAAGTGGCACACAATTCTATCTTATATCTCATTCTACTCTAAGTCTATTACTTCATTACTTTCTTCTCTATTTAAATTCTACTCTTATTTCTGAGTCTATTCATACCTCTCACTTAAATTCTTTGGAATTACTTTTTGAAAACCTTTATTGATTTGTCTTGATTGTTCCTCAAGTTGAACTGCTTCATAAAAACGATTTGTTTTTAAAGTTCAATTTAGATTGAAAGAAGACATTCGAGAGGAAAAAGGCAAGAGTGTTTGAATCTTTAAGAAAAAAAGCCAATTGAGTGTGAAAACATGAGTGATTGAGAGAAATACGTGAGTGAGCATTTGGAAGGTAACAGATCTTAAGAGTGGATATCATCAAATTCAAATGAAAGAAGGGGATGAATGGAAAACTGCATTTAAAACTAAACAAGGATTATATGAATGGTTAGTTATGCCCTTTGGGTTGACTAATGCACCAAGCACTTTCATGAGATTAATGAATCATGTATTACGTGCTTTTATTGGGAGATTTGTAGTGGTATATTTTGATGATATTCTAATCTATAGCAAGACCATGCATGAACATGTAGCACATTTAAGAGCTGTGTTAGAAGCATTAAGGCAACATAAGTTGTTTGCCAACTTGAATAAATGTGTCTTTTGTTCGGATAAACTTGTGTTTCTTGGATATGTTATAAGTTCAGAAGGGATTGGAGTTGACGAGGAAAAGATTAAGGCAATTCGCGACTAGCCGACACCTAATTCGGTAAGTCAGGTAAGAAGTTTCCATGGATTAGCTAGTTTTTATAGACGTTTTGTTCCAAATTTCAGTAGTTATGTTGCACCTCTTACTGCTGTTATAAAGAAAAACGTACCTTTTAAATGGGGTAATGAGCAACAAAATGCATTTCAATTGATAAAGGAAAAATTAACTACTGCCTCATTGCTCTCATTGCCTAATTTTTTGAAAACATTTGAAATTGAGTGTGATGCATCAGGAGTAGGTATTGGAGGTGTATTAATGCAGGAAGGAAGACCAATTGCATATTTCAATGAAAAGTTGAGTGGAGCAACCCTTAACTATCCTACCTATGATAAGGAGATGTATGCCCTAGTTCGAACTCTTCAAACATGGCAGCACTACCTATGGCCGAAAGAGTTTGTGATTCACACAAATCATGAATCTCTTAAACATCTCAAAGGACAACACAAGTTGAACAAACGCCATGCAAGGTGGGTGGAGTTCATTGAAACATTCCCATATGTGATCAAATACAAACAAAGTAAGGAAAATATAGTTGCAGATGCTTTATCACGAAGGTACGCTATGCTTTCAATGCTTGATTCTAAATTACTTGGTTTTGATTATATCAAGGATTTGTATGCAAATGATCCTGATTTTTGTGAAGTGTTTAAAGGTTGTCGAACTGGTAGGTTTGGAAAATTTTATTTACAAAATGGATTTCTTTTTCGAGAAAACAAATTATGCATCCCTCAGTCATCTTTGCGTGAGTTACTTGTTAGGGAAGCACATGGTGGAGGACTTATGGGACATTTTGGGGTAGCTAAAACTATGGCGATGATGCACAAGCATTTTTTTTGGCCCCACATGAAAAGGGATGTTGAGAAAATTTGTTCTCGATGCATTACATGTAAAGAGTCTAAGTCTAGGCAACAACCTCATGACCTGTATACTCCTCTTCCAATTCCTAATGCACCTTGGATTGATATTTCCATGGATTTTGTTTTAGGATTACCAAGAACTAAGAGGGGGAGGGATTCTGTGTTTGTGGTAGTTGATAGGTTTTCAAAAATGGCACATTTCATTCCATGTCACATAAAACTGATGATGCATCGAATGTGGTTGATTTGTTCTTTAGAGAAGTTGTCAGATTGCATGGTATACCTAGAACTATTGTTTCTGATCGTGATTCTAAATTCTTGAGTTACTTTTGGAAAACCCTATGGGGTAAATTGGGAACCAAACTACTGTTTTCAACAACATGTCACCCACAAACTGATGGTCAAACAGAAGTAGTAAATAGGACATTAGGTACTTTATTACATTCTATAATAAAAAAGAATTTGAAATCATGGGAAGATTGCTTACCACATGTTGAATTTGCTTATAATCGTTATGTTCATTCAACAACTAAGTTTTCACCATTTGAGATTGGATTGAATTATGGTTTCAATCCATTAACCCCTCTAGATCTAACTCCACTTCCTGTAGGTGAATTTGTGAATTTTGATGGAAAGAGAAAAGTAGAGTTTGTGAAAGAACTGCACGAGAAGACAAAGATGCATATTGAACGGATGACTAAAGTTTATGAAAAACAAGCAAACAAGGGCCGCAAAAGTATCATTTTTGAACCTGGCGATTGGGTCTGGCTTCATATGAGGAAAGAACAATTTCCGGAACAAAGGCGATCAAAACTTCTTCCTAGAGGAGATGGACCATTTCGTGTGTTGGAACGCATTAATAATAATGCTTACAAGCTAGAGTTGCCTGGTGAGTATAACGTTAATGAAAGCTTCAATGTTACTGATTTAATGCCCTTTGATGTAAGTGATGAAGAAACAGAAGATTTGAGGACAAATCATTTTCAAGAGGGGGAGAATGATGTGAATCTGACTAAAAAGACTACTAATTCATATGTCCAATCAACCGAACCTGCAATGGAGCTGAACAGTTCATCACCAAAAGAGATAAATAATCATTTGAGTCTACAAGAGGGCCCAATCACAAGGTCAAGGGCTAAAAGATTCAAAAAAGCTTTATATGGGCTGATTAAAGAGATTGCTGAATATTCAAATAGAAGCCCAAATGAAGAGCCCAAGATGAGCCCAAGAGAAGGTCCAGATTTAATTAATAAGTAGAGATTTATAAATATAATAAATCTCTTAGGATAATATTAGGTAGTCAGATTAGATAAGGTTAGCTTATAACCATAATAGATTTTTTTCACATTATGTGGGTTATTCGGTTGTTTTCTGAGCCTATAAAAGGCATACTCCACAGCATTGGAGAGACACACTTTGGAATTTATATCTTGTGAGGTTTTGTCTTCTTTCTATCTTGAAAGAGCTTTTGAACTTATCAGATTTTTACCTGTGGCGTTCAAGCAATCAAGACTTATCACCCGAGGTTTTCTAAGAGTTCTTCTTAGAGGATTTGGGTGTGGCGTCTACATATCCCATACCTTGTTTCTCACATAAACAAGGTATATTCCATCTTTTCGCACTTGCGTCGTGAAAGTCTTGGGATCGTTGCCATATTTGGTGTAGGGTGTCGTCAGCATATTGGCAAGGTTAGCATCAATTATCCAACCTATGGTAATGAGATATTTGTGTTTTCTCAACCTCTTCAAATAAGGCAGCTAATGCCAAAAGATTCTGTGATTCACATTAATCATGTATTTGATATACACCTTAAGAAGCAACACAGGTTGAATAAGCGTCATGCAAGGTGGGTGGTTTTTATCAAGACTTTTCCATATGTGATCAAGTATAGTCAAGGTATGAAATATATAATTATCGATGCATTATCACGAAGGTATGTCTTTTTTAAACTACTTGATACTAAATTGCTTGATTATATTAAGGAATTGTATACAAATTATTATAATTCTTGTGAAGAGTTTGAAAGTTATATAATTTGCTTGTTTGAGAAGTTTCACTTGCAGAATTGGTTTGTCTCAGGAAAATAAATTATTTATCTCTCAATTTTATCTGTGTAATTTAATTGTTAAGAAATTATATATCTTAGAACTTATTGGACAATTTATGGTAGCTAATATTATTTCAATATTGCATAAGTATTCTTTGGATCCATATATGAAAAGGCATGTGATGAAATTTTGTGTTAAATGCATTACATATGGAAAAGATAAGTTTAGCCAAATATTTCATATTTTGTATATTACTATTTCCATTCCTAGAATAGCTGTTTGGTTTGATATTTTGATGGGATTTATTAATGGATTACATAGGATTAAAAAAAGGAATATATTTTATGTTTCTCATAGTTAAACAATTTTTAAAAATAACACATCTTATTAAATATCATAAAACAGAGGGTGCATCAAATGTTACTGATTTATTATTTAGAGAAGTTGCTATATTGTATTATATTCCTAGAATTATTAAAGTTAATTATGATTATAAATTGTTGAGTTACTTTTGGAATATTTTGTGGAGTAAATTGGAAAGAAAACTTTTATTTTCAACTAAATATTTATATGATATTTACTTTATATATAATAGTTATATTCCTTACATGATTAGATTTTCATTATTAAAAGTTGTTTATTGTTTTAATTCATTGCCTCATTTAGATTTAATATTATTTAATAATTCTGAGTTAGTAAGTTTAGTTTGGAAGAGGAATGATAAGTTTCTAAAACTAATTCAAAAGAGATCGTATGAAAATCAAGTTAATCAGGGATTTAAGAAATTTTTTTTATCCAGGAATTTGGGTTAAACTTCGTCCTAGAGTTGGTTTATCTATTGGAGTGTTAAAGCTAATCAATTACATTTTAATATTCCTAATTTAATATATTTTTTTATGTAGGTGACAAGGAGATCTAAGATTTGAGGACAAATCATTTTCAAGAGGAGGAGAATGATATGAATCAAATTGGGCACTCTGTGATTCACAAGTTAAGGGTCAAAAGATTTAATAAAGGACTAATTTGAGTAATTGAAGAAACCCAAGTGGAAGCCCAAAAGATGAGTCCAATAAGATCTCAAACCCAAAAGAAGAGCCCAATAAGATCTCAAGCCCAAAAGAAGATCTCAAGAAGATAATTCAAATTTGAAATTCAAATTTGAATCTAAAGTGGGAGATTTATCATAAATCTTCTAGAAGATTAAATTAGGAAACAATATATTTTCTAGATATAATCAAGAAATATATTAACAATATTTTCTAGATATAATCAAGAAATATATTAACAATATTTTCTATATGGTTGGCATGTCAACCCCAATATTTTATTTCCTTATTTAGATAATTGCTAATATTCTCAAGTGCCTATAAAAGGCTAACTTTAGACCATTGTAGACAAATCTTTTGATTTCAATTTTATTGTGAGGCTTATGTCTTCTTTCTCTTTTAAGAGAACTTTTGAACTTATCAGGTTTTTACTTGTGGCGTTCAAGCAATCAGACTTATCACCAGGGTTTTCTAGGAGCTCTCCTTAGAGGATTTGGGTGTGGCATCTACATCTACCTGTACCTTATCTCTTAACCGAACAAGGTATATTTCATTCTTTTTACTTGCGTCGTGAAAGTCTTGGGGTCTATTCCATATTTGGTGTAGGGTGCCGTTAGTATATTGGCGGGGTTCGCATCAAGAAGGAACATGTTCCTCTTGCCTTGGAGTAGGGTATGTAATGCCTTTTGGTTTTAGTAAGGCACCCACAAACTTTTGATAATCCTCCACCATATCTTTAGGCACTCTCTTATCGCCCTTTAGGAATAGTTGGAAAGCTACCTCACTGGGGGTAGGTGTTTTTTTTCAAGGTAGGTGTGAAGGATTGGATTTCATGGTAAACTTTCTAGGGATTCTTCTGCCTACATGATAGATAAAGTTTTATTAGTGTGAGGGCATAGTATTGATAATGTTTCAAGTGAACTTAGCTCTAATACCACTTAAGTTATCATGCCCAAATCTAGTTTCATTGGATCCCCGTGATCAACCCGCCACTCCCTTGGTTCAAGAAGGGTTTCCCCCTTTCTTTAATCAAGAAGAGCTAGGCGAAATTTCAATAGTGATCCTTGGATTACATATATCAATAAAAATGCAAGTTTAAAAGAAATTAAGCATATATGATAGAGGGTAAATCCTAGTGTTATCCCTAGTCATTTCTCTATTCCCAAAAAGGGATAAAAAGGTGGTGAGTTTCTACAGCTTAGTGAATGGGTGTTTGTAAAAGAGTTTCAATAAAATAGTTTTGAATTGGAGTGTGCTAGACTATTTATTTCCTTTAAGATTATTTCTTCCTCAAATTCTTGGTTTTCAAAACCATAATTCATCATTATCCACAATGGGTGTGTTTAACATTCAACACATGCCCTTCATCATGAAGTGATCACATATTCGGAGGCCATTCTATCTACTACACCCACTTGTGGCGTCGGAGCGACTTTACCGGCCACCTAGCTGGAAGCCCATCCACTTCTACCCTGGGAATGAGTGGATGTTTACGACATCCAACCTTCAAACAAGAAAAACAACTCCATGTCTATATAAGAATAGAGACATCATCCTGACCCTACCCTGGCTTTGTACACATGAAGTTACGTCGAGCTTCCCTAAATGCTGGAATGACAATTTGCCCATATCTCCACCATGTCGTCCAGTAACCCTTAAGATGCATCACTACCCCTCTTGGGCATCTTGATTGTCCCAAATCTTAGTGCATGCATAAACAAAAGTTTTCCATATAAGCCATTAATCCTTGGTACCACTAGTCCAATGGCCCAACTCTCAACTCGACCTGTAGCGGTTTGTTTAGACCGGTCCGTCTACCTGGTCTTATTGCACTGTCACCGGTCCATCAAGTATGCCGGTCATGTCTTGGTACCATGGCCAAATCACATCATTCATTAAAATTTTCATGGCTTATCATCAAGTTTGTTTATGAGCTCTTGCTCGTGCCAACTAGATTTGGGCCTATTATACGAGATTTTCAAAATCATACATTTTAGCCCCCAAGTTCCAAAACTAAGGCCTCTGTCCTATATGAGCTATTCGAGCTCTCATCAAGAAGGTCATCCAAAATTTTTAAGCATTAGCACACAGTCAGGGGAGAGCACTTCTGACAAAATAACTTTTTCACTTGTCCATCACACCAACTGGATGTGTTGCATCTCTGCTTATAACCAGTAAGCGGGTTTTCTACTTCCTTCCAGGAAGTTCATCATACCAACCGGGTATAATCTACTTACAACTGGTAAGTAGTTTTTATGCATGTTTCTCACATCATCCCAACTAGGCGTGATGTTAAAATCTCCACTTAGTAGTGGTTTTTCCTTTCTAAGGTACTAATCATCTCAACTGGGTATGATGTGAAAAATCTCACTCACTCGAGAAGTACAGTGTATTCCTCTTGATCGGCTTTTTGCCTCCACGCAAGCTTATCCTTGCAGCTGACTTCTCTCCAAGTCTAAGGAACCCAACCATGCCTTCTTTGGCCCAGAAAAGACCCTAGAGCTCTGGTTTGAGCTTCACCAAAAAAATTGAGTAGCTAAGAGAGAGTGAGATTTTCAAGTGTGGAGAAAATGAATGGAGATGGGCTCTTTATGATAGTCATTCATGGCTTGAAACGTACTGAATGGAAATGTTTCATCTTCATCAGCGGTAGTTTGATTTTCTGATGAGTGAAGAGTGATGTCATCTGAAGGAAGAAGATGACACTGTTCCGAACTAGGTCGGACCAGTCCAAACTGGGTTCAAAGTTTAAACTGGCTGGTTCAGGCCCGATTCGACTGAATTTTGCAAAATTAAAAATTTCTAAATTTATCTATATTTATTTTCTATCCAATGGTGGCCTCAAATCTCAAATTTGAATTTTCTAAGCCACCTAGAAAAATGAATTTAACATCCGATTCAACCGTGGTTCAAACTTGTCCAAACCGGTTCGATCCGATTCGTATCCAATTCACCTGAATCGATTTGGTTTCCATAGCTCATTCATCCTAAAGTCCTTTTTCATGATTTTGTGACTATTTAGGTCACTTTGGATCTATAAATTTTCTGGTTTGCACTCTTTCTATTGATTCCGGTTCATAAAATGTCTCGCTTCATAAACCGGTTCAATCCGACTTGGATCCAGTTCATCTGAACCGGTCTTGTTTTTCTCATCCAATTTGTCCTAAGGTTCTTTTCCAAGGTTTTATGAACCCTTTGGGTCACTCAAGAGGTGCAAATTTCCCAATTTTCCTGTTTCTTTGATGATTGGATTTGTGAACCGGTTCAATTTTCTCATCCAGTTTGACCGGTTCTTTTCCTGGTTTTCCTTAACTCCAAAGAGCGGGGTTTTCAACTCTCCCCTCCTTTTAAGAGTTTTGTCCACAAAACTTATTTCACACTTTTTGTATGTTGGAATAAAAAAGTTTATTGATATAAAGTTTTCTAGGTTATTGACCTACAACCCTCTCGGTTGTTTACGTTCATCCCTTATATCACATGCCTAAGATTTTTGTCTCATTCACATCCCTTTCTCATTCTAGAGAGCTTACTTTAGCTAAGCATATCTCCCTAGAAGACTTAGAATCATATCTTTAAGTTTACATCTCTTATTTCCCAAGGCACCATTTCTCCATTCTAAACTCCTTTACCTAAGAGTTTAGGACTAGGAGTTCCGGTTATTTTCTTTCATAGGTTTTAGCGTTATCACCTTTTTCATCCTACATGGATCCTTTCCTCATTCTTTTATTATTACTTCTTCGCTTTATATTTTAATGCTTGACCTCGTCATGCTTTAATCATTGACTCTTCTTTACCTAAGTCATATTTCCCTGGGACAGTTGGGCTTATATGTCCCTTACCGCAAGACATTCTTCGGAACTTGCCTTTGACTTCACATCCCTATAACCGTGTTTGTATCCTTACTTACTTGTCTTTTTCAAACTTCTTTATTCGGTCATTCAATTTACTAACATACTAAAACTCTTCTTTTCTTACTTCATTCCTCATTCTCACCAACATAATTCCTTTTTAAGGTCTCTTCTCTTTCTTATTCCATTCTTACTCACATCGTGATCATTTCACTATCCTTTGTTTCGGTTAGTTCATTTCTTACTCGTATGACATCTTTTGATATTATCTTCTTACTTACCTATTACTTGAGTTTGACTTATCCCTTGGATCCTCCACGATTACTTTCCCTTTTGTGCATGATCCTTTCATCTCTAAGAGCTTGTCTTTGAGTAGCTTATTTTCTTACCAACTCCATTGGTTCCATTTCCTCCTAATTGGTACACCTATGTTTTTCCTAGATTCCCTTCCTTGGTAAGTTATTCACTCCTTTTCTCCTTAAACTTCCTTCAATTTTATCATTACAAATATTCGATTTGGAATGTCCTTTGTCATTATCTTCACATCTTACCTTTACTCTAGAGATCCTATGAGTACTTTTCGTTTATCTTACTTCATTCTCACTTGCTCTAGCATTTGTTTATTTCTTTGAGATGGACCTTGCATCCCTCTTGTGTCAAAATATTTTGTATGTTTGTGTCATTGGTATTCCTCCCTTTACCTCGTTGAGGGTATATTCCTTACTACTCCCCAGTTCTTATTAGTGCTTCGTTTACTCCTCCGAACAATTTAGTTAATAGGAGTTATTTCCTTCAATCGGATCCGTCTAAAATTCCTATTTGGGTTTCAATGTCTTCTTGCAAGTAGATCATACTTAACCTCCCCAAACACTCATTTAGCCATTCGTACTTTTTACTGATATCCTTATTTCAACTCTGGTTTTGCGACATTTCCTCATTTGATTTTCTTTACCTAAAGCTTTCTCCTTCCTCAATCCAACTTCCTATTCTCATCCTTCTTTTAATGTCTCATGTTCTGGGATTATTACGTTTGATCTCCCTACAGTTCCTTAGAAGTTCTCCCTTTTTAATCTTCACTTACACTTAAGGATTTTGTATGGTTCATTCACTCCAGTTTTTCTTCCTTTTTGGGGTTCCATACCTTTGCTTTCCACAAGTCTCATTATTTTATGGGGTTATTAAGTAATTGTGTCATAGTTCTTTTACCAGTAGGTGTTATACATGGACTTTCTTGTTATCAAATCTTCTTCTCATCCTGCCTTAGTGGTCTTGACATCCTTAATGTTCCCCCACAACTTACTTCCTTTCTTCCTGATCAACTCCCATTCCTGTGGTTCCCTTTGTAATATTCCACTCTTATTCTTTGAGCCTTTCCTTAACCCCTTGGACTCTCCATAAGTCCATACTCTTTGATGTTCACTTCCCTTTATTCCAACTTCTTTTTCCTTATTCTTAGTTAAGATCTCCCTTGGATGAACTCTTCCTTATTGTACTTCTCAGAGAAAGCCTTAAGGCTTGAGGTTACCTATAAATAACCCATATTTTCTTTCTTATGTGATTTCCTACCTTTTTACTTTAATCTTTATTATCACACTCTTTATGTTTTGAATTTATCAAGGAACTCATATGCTTTATAAAATTTTTTACTTCCATTCATTCAAGAAAATACTTTCTTGCCATACTTTGCTTATTACAAGAATTTTCTACACCCTAATCCCTTGGGGCCATAGGCCGAGAGTTAATCCTAGAGCGATTGTGGGATTCTTGATCAGAAAGTTCTGAGGAACTAGTTGAGGTCCACTAATATTCCCTTATAGGATGAATCTCATGTATGTCCTCTAATACATACCGCCTTAGTACCTCGACCTCACACTCATAGGTCCACTTCATCCATTAGGAGGGATTGAATCCAGGTTAAGTAGGTGGAGGTACTTGGTGGACCTTCATGATGGTGGCATATGCATCCCAGTAGTTATCCCAGGCCTCCTTCTTGGTTGGATTCCTATCCGGTTGTTGTGGAGCTGGAGGAGGGGTTGGACTCCTAAAAGGAGGTACATGTTCCTCTTGTCTTAGAGGAGGATATGTAATACCTTCTAGCTCTAATAAGACTGCTACCAATTTGCGGTAATCTTCCACCATGTCCTTGGGTACTCTTTTCTCGCCCATTAAGAATCTTTGAACAGCCTCATCTCTTGGATTGGGTGTATTTCTAAGGGTTATGGGTGGAGGGCTTGAATTCACCGTGAATTTCCTAGGGATTCTCCTTTCTACATGATAGTTAAGTTTGATTAATGTCAGGGCATAATATTGATAATTTTTTCAAGGGAACTTAGCTCTGACACCACTTAAGTTGTCACGCCCTAACCTAGTTTGGTTAGATCCACGAGAACAACCTGCCACTCTCTTGGTTCAAGAGGGGTTTCCCCCTTCTTTTATACAAGAAGAGCCAAGCGTAAATATCAACTTTGTTCCCTAAAATAACATATATCAAATAAAATGCAAGCTTAAGAAAAATTAAGCATACCTAGTAGAGGGTAAGGCTTGGTGTTATCCCTAGTTATCTTTCTATTTCCTGAAAAGGGATAAAAAGAGGTGGATGAGTTTTTACAACTCAATGAATGGGTTTTAAGGTTTGACTTTTAGGAAAAGTATTTGAATCGGAGTGTGCCAGACTCCTTATTTTCTTTAAAAACAATTCATCCTTAAAATCTCATTTTCATAGCTATTATTACTCAATCCTCAATCATAATCAGTGTGTTTATTAACCAACACACACCCTTCATCATGAATGGAACACACATTGGCAGGTTAGCACGTCCACTGTATCCACTTATGACATCGGAGCGACTTTACCGGCCACCTAGATAGAAGTACATCCACTTCTACCTTGATAATGAGTGAATGTATGCGACATCCAACCCTCAATCCTATAACAAAACTTTGTGTCCATATGTGGATAGAGACCTCATCCTGATCCCATCCAGGTCTCATGCGCAATGAAGCTACGTCGAGCTTCAAGGACGGCTAGTACAACTAACTGCCCTTATCTCCACCATATCGTTAAGAGCCCTAGGATGCATCACTACCCCTCTTTGGCGTCTTGAAGGTCCTGCAACATCCGTGCATGCACAAATAAAATTTTTTCCACATAAGCCATATAATTTGTGGTGTCACTAGTCCGTAGACCGGTCATGTCACACTGTTGCCAGTCCATCGAGCATGTCAGTACTGTCTCGGTACCATGGCCAAACAATTAATTCATTTAAGTTTTCATGGCTTAAATCATGTTTATTTACAAGCTTCTGCTCGTGCCAATTGGCCTAGGGCCCATTGTACAAGATTTCCAAAATTAGGCAAATGAGCCCCCAAGTTCCAAAATCGAAGCCTCTATTATATCTGAGCTATTCGAGCTCCTGTCAGGAATGTCTTCCAAAAGTTTTAAGCAGTGGCACACAGTGATGGGAGAGTACTTCCGACAAAATAAACTTTACATCTGTCCATCTTACCAACCAGGTATGAGTACATCTTCGCTTATAACTAATAAGCGGATTTTCTACTTCCTTCCAAGAAGTTCATCATACCAACCGGTTATGAACTACTTACAACTGATAAGTAGTTTTTCCACATTATTCCTCTCAAGTGTGATGGTTAAAATACCACTTAATAGTGGGTTTCTATTTTCGAGATGCTTATCATCCCAATTGGATATGATATTAAATCCCTCTCATCTGATTACGCGGTGATCTCTTCTTAAGCGGTTTTCGCCTCCATCTGAGCTTTGTCTTAGCTGGCATTCCCGATATCTCGTGTTACTACATGGTATGAACATCCTTTTTCATTATCATTTGGCTTGATAGCCTTCATTTATTATGAATGACTAAAAATATCCAACTTTTCAAATGTTTGGAATTTGGTGCCTAAAGTTCTTTTTATTTTACTTTAGGCCCCAAATGTCAGTTTTCCCCAAATTGAGTCTTGAAACTTTTAAAATTCACCTTTGTACCTCAATTTATTCAATTTCACAAAAAGGGGTTCAAGTTTCCCAAATTCCTAATTTGGTCCTCAATTTTCCAAAATTACCATTTTGCCCCTACTTTACAAAAATAGTAAGTTTTGCCCCAAATTTTCAAAAATTGCCTAATTGGTCCTCAAACATCTTTATCATGCCCAATTGGCCCTCAATTTTATGTAATTGTATTTTAGTCCTTCGAATTTTTGAAATTCCCAATTTTTCACCCAATTTCAACTTTCCAACACAACCAAATTTAATTTCATCAAATTGGCCCATCAAACGAGTTTAGTTGTTGAAATTGAAGTTAAATTGGAGTTTCTACATTTTCAAACGATTTGGTTGTGCTTTGAATCGCACGATGTGATGCTGGAATGAGTTCAAACGGAGTTTCACCAAAAAAAACTAACCATAGAGAGAGAAAGCTTCGAAAGCTTATTGTCGGTGGCGCGACAATCCGAGATTTTGATCTGGGCAGATAGCTCTCATTCTAAGGTTTCTTTTAGGATCAAGAATTGCATCAATTGATGTTGAATTGAGCGAGAATTTAGTCATTTAAAATCTGAAGATTCTCTCTCTAACACTGATTGGAATTTATATAGGGGAGCCAAATTGGCTTACTTTTCTGTTCTAATTCGGTCGTAGAAGGGCTGAGAAGGTATTGGGTGAGCTTGGTTTGGCCTGAGGAGGGCTTGAATTGGCCAATTTCAGCTCGACCTAAATAGAGCAGCTACCATCCATCGGAGCTGCTTCACTATTCGATCACATCGGTGCTTCTCCGATGACCCTCGGAGCAATTGGAGACTACCAACATGTAGCTGGCTTCTCCCCCAAGTCTAAGGAACATGAACATGCCTTCTTTAGCTCAGAAAAGACCCTATATCAGATCTCTAGTTTAAGCTTCGCCGAAAAACTGAGTAGCTGAGATAGAGTGAGGTTTTCAGGTGTGAAGAGGATGAATGTAGAGGGGCTCTTTATATAGGGAGTTAGGGGACTCGTCGGCTGTCCGTTTGGCACCTTTATAACAGTCATTGATCACCTAAAACGTACTGAACAAAAATGTTTTCTCTTCGCCTATGCTTGTTCAATTTTCCAGCAAGTGAGCAGTGTTGTCATTTGAAGGAAGAAGACGACATTGTTCCAAACCAAACAGGACCAGTCCGAATCGGGTTCAAAGCTTAAACCGGCTGGTTCAAGCCCGATTTGACCAAAATTTTCAAAATTAAAAATTTCTAAATTCATTTTCTATCCAATAGTGGCCTCAAATCTCAAATTTAAATTTTCTAAGACACCTAGATAAATGAATTTAGCATCTGGTGCGTATCCAGTTCACTTGAACCAGTTTAGTTTACATCCCCCATTCATCCTAAAGTCCTTTTTCATGACCTTTGTGACTATTTAGGTCACTCATGATCTATAAATTTCCCAGTTTTCCCTCTCTCTATCGGTTTCGGTTCATAATCCGACTCAGTTCATAAACCAGTTCAACCTGCCTTAAATCCAGTTCATCTGAGTTGGTCTGCTTTTTCTCTTCCAATTTATCCTAAGTTTCTTTTCCAAGGTTTTTATTAACCCTTTGGGTCACCCAAGAGTTGCAAATTTCCCAATTTGCCCGTTTCTTTGATGATCGGGTTTGTGAACCCTTCGATTTTCTCACCTAGTTTGACCGGTTCTTTTCCTGATTTTCCTTAACTCCAAAGAGTGAATGGAAAAGAACCTTGGGACAATCGGGAAGGAAAAACCAGACCGGTTCAAGGTGAATCGGACTGAATGGGATTGAACTAGTTTCTAAATTCATTTTTCTATGTAGCTTAAAATATTAAAATTGGGGAATTAAAGTCACCAATAGATAGAGAATGAATTTAGAAATTTTTAAATTTGAGAAAATCAGTCGAATCGGGTCTAAATCAGCCGATTTACACATTGAACTAGGTCGGACCAGTATGGTCTGGTTCGGAATAGTGTCATTTTTTTCCTTCATATGACAGCACTGTTTGTTCAATGCAGAAATGGATAACGTCGGTGAAGGAATAATGACTCTGATCAGGCCGTTTCAAGGCGAGGATAAGCTCGACCAAAAAGGAAAGTTGTCATGTAGAGGGTCCCCGAGCTCCCTATATAAAGTGCTCTTCTCCATTCATCCTCCACACTCTTGAAATCTCCATTCTCTCTCAACTGCTCCATTTTTTGATGAAGCTTGAACTAGAGCTATGATATAGGTGTTTTTCTCAGTCTTAGAAGGCCAGGTCGAGTCCTACAAACTCTAGGGGAAGTCATCTACCTAGGTCCTAGGGGCTACTGGACGACATGGTGGAGATAAGGGCAGTTTGTCGTGTCGGCAGTCAGGGAAGCTCGATGTAGCTTCATGCGCATGAGGTCAAGGTGGGGTCGGGATAAGGTCTCTATCCTCATATGGACACGAAGTTGATTTCGGGTTTAAGGGTCAAATATTGTGAACATCCACTAAGACCTAGGGTAAAAGTGGATTGGCTTCTAGGTGGCCAATAAAGTCGCTCCAATGCCACAAGTGGCTGCAGTGGACGGTTGCCCTGTGAATGTGTGATCTCTTCCTGATGAAGGGCATGTGTTGATTGTTAAACATACCTAATGTGGAAAATGGGGAAAAGGGTTTTGAAAACTAGAACTTGAGGAAAGAATGTTTTTAAAAGAAATAAGGAGTCTAACACACTCCGAATAAAGATATCTTGTTTTTGGAAACTCTCTCCCAACAGCCATTCACTGAGTTGTCGAACTCACCCCCTTCCTTTATGCCTTTTCAGGTAACCAAGGGAAAACAAACCTAAAGAACATTCTGTAGTCGAACCTGCAAGACAGATATGTAAGGTTTAATATATTTAATTTTGATTAATGCTATCTTAGGAAAGATACAAGTGAAAAGGACACCTTACTCTTCGTGGTTTAGAAAAAGGGAAACTCTTAATAAACTAGGAGAGTGGCGGGTTGCTCACGGGGATCCGACCAAACAGGGTCGGGGCATGACAACTTGAGTGATATTAGAGCCTATTTCCTCGAATGCATTATCAAGACTATATAACATAGTAACTAATATGAATAATTTTAAAAATTTTAGATGGCTCCCAAGAGAGGAACCAAGAGAACAATTGTCCTAGTCTCTAACACTACCCAACCATCCCTTCTTGTGGAAACTCCCCGAGTAGCCCAAATAACTCCACCTGGACTAAGCTCGAAACACCAGAGATTGTACGAGGAGTTCACTTGAGTATTTGGACAACCTAACCTCATCCTTGAGGCAGGCACCAACTCTCGAGCTGAACCAGAGGAAGTACAATCTCATCCTCCTCCTGTTAATCATCCTCCTCTAGTTGACATCCCCAAATATCTCAAGTTTCTCCATCAACTAGGGTGTAAGCCTTTCCTCGGAGAGAAGGATGCTGGAGCCACCATGTACTTGATGGCTAACATCAAGAAGTTGATGGGAATAGTTAGGATATCACCAAATGACATGGTCCTGAAATTCTCAAAAATTACAAATTGGTCTTCAATTTTTCAAAAATTACCAATTAGCCCTCCATTTCATCCAATTTCCTAATTAGGTCTCAATTAGGAGTTAATTTCATGAAAATGCCCCAATTTTCCTTAAATTGCAATTTGGCCCTCAATTTCCTAAAAATCCCCAAATTACCCAATTTCTCAAAAATTGCAATTTGGTTCCCGAATCACAATTTCATTCAATTGACCTCTAAAATGGGGTTAATTGACTCAATTGGTAATCTGAATCATCTTCCCTACATCTCCCTCATCATTTTAAGTTGTGAACCACTTGATTTTAGCTTAGAAATGAGCTCAAACGGAGCTTCGTAGGAAAATTCTGTCTAGAGAGAGAAAGCTTTGATATCTTACTGGTGAGGGTCCGACGACTGAAGCTCTTGCTTTCCCTGGATTGCTCTCTTTCTGGGGATCCTCCCTGGATCAAACCGTGCCTCAATTGGTGGCCTAAGCAGTGTGAATTTCAATGTTAAACTTTTTGCAGAAATTGGTCATGAATAGTGTTTTCTAGTGAAGGGGCAGTGGAGGGGCTTACCATGCTAGCTCGAGGGAAGGTCAGAGCACATTTCGGTGGTGTTTGGGGAGCTTGGTTTTGCCAAAATTGGCCTAGGGACGGCTCGAGTTGAGCTCGAGCTGCTTAGGCAACTAACAGTCGAGGAGCAATGTTACTATTTGAACTTCCTCATTCTTCTACAATTGCTCTTGGGCAGAATGGAGGGTGCAGCTGGGTAGAGGACTTCCTTTGGGTTCTAATGGTACCGAATGCAGGTTCTGAGGTGGAGAAAAGCCCCGATGTTGGAGCTCTAGTTTGTTGCTCGCTAGAAAACTGAGTAGTTCATCTTCTTTGGTCGATTGTGGGAAGCTAAGATCGAATAGAGGGATGCTCTTTATATAGAGAGCTCGACAACTACTCAAGGTACCCACTCGGCCTCCGACTTGGCCGCCGACGACCTGACTAGAGAGTTTTTGAGTCACCAGAGACTCTAGTTTTTCTGACAAATCTTTCTTCTCTCTTCTCTCTTTTAGTGGCTGGAGGTTGAAGACAATGACGTGATGGGTGTGCCACATGGTGCACTATGATTGGCCAATTTTTCTGACATGGAGGTTCAACTCAGTCGCCACATCGGTCATTGACCCGTTGACCAGACACGTGGTAGCCTCTCATTGGTTGCATGTGTTTGTGTGGCCTGCTAACTGGTCATCCATTGACCATTGAACAGACACATGTTTTTGTGATTATACTTTTGAAGAAAGCATGAATTATGATATTAGGACAAACCCTTAATGATGTATGGATAGGCTTCAAGGGGAATGGTCTGCTCCAATCATTGATGCAGTAAATGGGTCAGACCCATGGTCGACAATGGTGGACTAGATCTAGTATTGTTCAAGTGTTCCCAAGGCCACAATTTTAAAAAGTGAATTGAGTCCAAGGTCGTGTCTTGAAAACTCGTATGTGTGGGCCCAATGTCAATGGGAACAGGGCAAACCCTTAAATAAAATTTTGATTTAAGAGCCTTATATAAATGATCACAATGGGATAATGTTTGCTTATGTTGCTAAGCTAGAGTTAGGTTAGAGCTTGTTGGGATAGAAGCGCAAAGATAAAGTTCTTTAATCCCAAGACTTATAAGTGTGATTACAATCGTTCGGAACTAAAAAGATGTCCAGTACGTGGTAGTGTTGGTTCTAAGGGCTACTGGACAAAAAGGTTGGTACAAGGGAAGCTAAGTTGCTCTGGTATGTCTTGAAGCTCTGTGAGCTTCGTGCACATTGAGAGCGAGGAGATAAAAGAGTGTGGTCTCACCCCAATATATGGGGATCAAAGTATCAATAAGTCTAGGGGTTAGGCCAAGGTGCTCACATAAATGATGTGGTGGAGATTGTGGCCTTTTCACTAGGGTGGATGGTAAATACGGTTCGGGCCACTAGTGGAACAAATTGAGTTTGTAGCCTCTCAGTGTCTTTTCTATAACTGTTTGATTCATTTACTAAGAAGTGGTGTTTGTATATTTGTGTTATACAAAAAATGGTATACATATATAATCAAATCTCTACAACTGTGAATGAACCTACCTTAAGCATGAAAAAATAAGAACACAAATTTAAAAGGAAACATATCTTAAAGGTTAAGACATGTTGTGGCTTGTCTATCATAATCCTTGTTTTTAAAAAAGGAATGAGTCATGTTTGAGTTGATCATTGAATGGTGGATAAGAAACTATAATGTCATCTAACCCTACTCACTAATTTACAAACTTACCCCTCACCCTAAACCCATTTTGAGAAAGCTATCGTTTCAAAAGAGTAGAGTATCCCACGAGCCTAACCAACCTTCAAAGGTACCCTTATTTATATTTTGTAAATTTTATTATGGAAAACACTTAAATCAGTAAGTTATTACCTTCCAGAATTGTGGGCTAAAAGTACCACATGTAAGGGTGGCAAGTTGATCACGAGATTCTAGTCAAATCGGGCTGGGGCGTGACAATCACTCTCATTTCCTATGTTACGATAATTATTTGGTCATTTATCTCATTGTCAATCCTATTTTCCACGCTCGTACAAAAAATATTCAAAATAATTTTTATTTGATCTATGAACAAGTTTGTCAAGATTCCCTCACTGTTCATTTTATCGGTATCACTATTCAATTAGCATATTTACTCTTTAAAAGTTTTCATTCTACTCATCTCTTTTATTGAATTAGCTGACATTAATAGTTAAAACACCACTTAATATAGTTGTTATATATATTTATTTAAATTTATCATACCACTTAATTTACTAGCGATATATTTATATTTGTTAATTTGAGACTTATTGTTATTTATAATTAAATTATATATAATAAATAGAACAAGATTTTCTATTAAATAATACACTACAATTTTTAAAATAATAACTCTGGAAGGAAATTGAGATTTAAATGAAATCACTTTTCTTAAAAAATAGATAGTTTGAATTATCTTACTGTGAGAATTTATCACGCGAAAAAAATTAATAATAAAATGGTAAAAGATTGAGATGGGGGTGCCACAAGCAAGATCAAGAGTGCATCGGGCCAGAGATTCTCATGGTGAGAATGGCACTCTCACGAGAGAGGTCAAGGAGATATTTTTTTAGATTATTATGGAATAATACAAAAAACTAATTTGACTTGTATAAGTTATTTATATGATATTACTTGATATTAATAAATATAATTTATGATCAAATTTGAGAATTTTTAAATACTTTGACAAAGTTATTAATTTCAACCTTGGGACTTTTATTGGCATTAGTTACAATTTAATTTCATACTATATACATTATAAATGTTAAAATTGTAAAATATAAATAAACATTTTAAGTTTTTTTTATGAAAAAAAGGATTTTTATGCCAAATACACCACAAATCTAAAAATTTGGCGATAGGAAGTCAATTAGAAAAGGTGTAAAAAGGAAGATGTATAAATTTTGTATATTTTTATGTAATTTACTCTTAATTAATTTAATTGGCTAAGTTGTTAATTATGCATATGTGGGCCAGGTTGTCTTTCTTTTATTTTGATGTAGTAATGACCAAAAGTGATGGCGATATTTACGGAAAAATGTAATTGATTGCCTCGGGATAGATGGGATGAATCTAGTACGGTATTATTTTTATGAAGTAATATTAACATTGCCTAGCAAAAAATATATCGAATGGAGATCGAAGAAGTTAAGGGGCAAGTAGGGATACACACCTATATCGAATGGCAGATCAAACAAGAACCATATCTTTTTACCATCTAAAAACCAAACTAACTTTCCTTGCTCGACCCATCTTCAGTTAAGATAATTTAATTAAATTATATCTCCATTTTCATGTATATATAATATATATCTATGTTTTGCCCGAATTCATTTCCATTGTTCGTTGGCATAAATTAATATTAAGATATATTATACATTTATATATATATATACAATATGCTCTTCCTCTTATTTTTTTGGGCAATATGTTTACTCTCCCTCTCTCTCAGTTTGGGTTTGATAATTATTTCTTTTCGGTGAACCCTTTCTTGTTATTTAAATGATTTACGGATTGAACAATATTTTATTATATGATCTGACAAATCTCTCCACCTTTTGCACATGGCAGAAGCATCTCCAACTGCTTTTTCACCAGTTTTTTTTACCTAAATGATTTTGTTTAGGGAGTTTGGGCATCTTTCACATCTATTGAGTTTGAATGTGAATAAATTGTTTTTGGTAAAAAAAATCTTAGAGAAAAAACATTATTTTTAGTGAATAAATGCATCTCAAACTAAATTAGTTAGTATTTAATACGGTTTCCACTTGTAATAAAAAAACAATTTTTTTCTCAATTTCAAAATTATTTCTTACTATGCAGATACGCCTCCCCCATATGAGAAGAGAACTCTCACAACCACTGCCAATGTAGTTTTTGTATATTTTAAATGCTGAGATTCTAATATATATATATATATATATAGATATGAATCTATTCTTGGCAAAGAGATTTTGAAGAGTAATAAAATGGAATTACGGGTATAAGAAGTTATATGAAATCAATTGAAGTCATATTTTCTTAAATTAATGTACTACACAATTATGCACGGAACACCAGAATTTTTTAAATAATTTTTCTAAAAAATAAATTTAAATTTAAATAAGCAAAAATTGAGGTTAATAGAGAATTTGAACCTAAAGGGGAATTGAGATTATAATGAAAATCGATTTGTTAAAAAAGAAATGGAGATTTTTAATAATTCGATTTTTTTAGAACGAATCATTTATAATTTAAATTAAAAGATAAAACTATAATGTTTTGAAAATATAAAATTATATTAAAAAAAGATCAACTAGTTAGGTCAGCGGATCCTAGCTGACGTGCTGACCCATCTTAGACCATTTCCTTACCCCCACTCTATGCTTGTTTCCAACGGGACAAAGCGAGGAAAATTATCTAAATTAATCCAATTTTTTTAAAATTATATGTAATAAAATTTATTATTGAGTGTAATATTCTTATATTAGTTTATTTTTTAAATTAATTGAGTTATATTCTCTACATTATATTAACTTTTACACCTAATATCAGAAAAACTATTCTTAGATACACTACCAACTAGTGGGGATTTAACCTAAAAATACTCACTTAGGCGACCATTAAATAAGCTAATTCTTATATCAAAATATAGTTAAGAGACTCATCTTGACTTATGATTAACATCGAAATTTTAAGAACTGAAATATCTATTAAATTGAACCAGAAATCAATATTAAATTGGAATAGAAACTCGAAGTAGGATGAAAACCAAATCGAATTAGAAAAGTGATTTGTATCAGGACTTATGGACAAATTAAAAAGTGAAATAAAACATTCTTAAAGAAACTTATTTGATAAAAAATCAAGTATCGAGAAAAATTCGATTGAAAAATAGTTTGAACTAGCTTAGAGCACAAAACACAAAATTTTTAGAATTGGTTATATAAATAAGAAAATAAAAATTATTGAGAACAATTAATATGGAATTGACATATAATATTTAGAAAATTAAATTTGGGAAATAAACAGTAGAATTGAGGGTGAACCGACTAGAAAACTCCCAAAATTGAATAAATTTGTCAATTTATTAGTCGGAAAACTAGTTTGCAACAATGCAAACTAGTCGATGATCTATTTGGTGTGGGACGGACGCCAAAAACGTGAGGCACATTTCTCGTCCTCATGCAACATGCATGCACACGTGCTCATCTTCTTCACCTGACTTAAAACTAAAATTGAACTGGGAATCCAAATAGCAACCCGATTACAGTGTTATTTTTGGCATGGTATCACTTGTGAGAAAATAAATGCAAAGTAAGTATATGTGGTCCATTCCTACCACGTAAATACATGGATTAATAGCCATTAACCTCTTCAAGCTCCCTATAAAAGACCCAAACCGCTCCTTATGGTTGGCCATTGAAATTCTCCCAAAAAGCCAACATACTCGGTTTTATAACGACCTCACTTTTAGAGATGATAATTTTTTATTCTAACCACCAAGTTTAGTGATTCTAATGATGTTAGATATGAAAGACAACTTTCAAATCCTACCTCTCAAATATTCAGATGCCCTCTATCGGTGTCGGCGTAATAGAATAGCAACCTTGCTCCCTTGGCCAAAAATAGAGCAACTTATTCTAGACCTTATCCTAACATCCATGATGACAAACTATCGATCAAATTAATTCGAAGGACTCCTCTCGATTCCCTCTAGATAACACCAATGGTCGATCAACCTTAAGGTAAGCCTCGTAGTCATAAAAAGTTGGTAATATTCGGTGAAACCACAGATCTAAACCCTCTCTATAAATCACATATTTTAAGAAACTCAAACCAATATTTAGGGTGATTAAAGAGGTCACGAACATAAAAGGGGGTCAGCTTTTTAACCCCACCCACACTGATGATCGACTCGTCATCTTCGATGAGCTCCCATCATTTTTCTAAATTGTTACTATTTTTCAACGAAGGGCCAAACGAGGTCGAAACGACATTATTTCGATTGAGGCTCGCCAGAAAGTAATTGTGTGAACCTAAGGAAGGTGATAAGGGTTATATTAAGGATTTTGCAAAGTTTATTGACGTATTTTAAGGGAAGATAAAGTCTAGTTATTAAAATATAATTTTTAAAAAGTATAGGGGTCAAAATATAATTTTAAGAAAATATTGACTCAAATAAGACTTAATAGAAGTCTAAAACCTAAAAAGAAACTTGAGAAAAATTAGGAACCCGATGTGGTAGCTTGAAAAAGGTTTAGGACGTAAGTTGAGTTTTTGGGAAAGTTTGGGCACAAGTAATTAAATAATATAAAGTTTAGGCCAGAAAGGAAATTTTTGAAAAGTTGAGGAGAACAATGAAGATATGGAAGAGTTTATGGGTTCAAAAGGGATAAGTGGAAGGGGTAGGGGTAATACTGTAAGTTTAGGTAGTTTTACGATTAAAATGCAGTATTTGGAAAAGTTAGGTGTTCATTCAAAGACTTAGGTGCTTTCGAACCTTAAAATAAAGATGGGAAAATAGTGGGAAACGTCTTGAAACTTGGAATAATGTGCTGGTGTCTATAATAAGAATCATCAATACGTGAATCAAGCAAACCCGACCTAAGGGGTAAACTAGTATTTTTTTAGAAAATTATGGGAGAGTACTAAAATTTCCACGAAGAACCTAATCTAACCCCATCAATATGATTTGATTTATATAGTATATGTCGCTCAAATATATAGGAAATCACGGTTCTCGAGACATTTGAAAAACCTTCGGGACAAACAAGTTACGAATATAATGATGAGTGAGATTTACTAACGACTAGTCTGATTAGATCGATGCATGCACTTTACCTCATTTTTATGATATCATGAATATATGTACGAGTGTTTTAAAAAATGTTTTCAAAAAGTAGAGGAAAACTGCATGGATTCTTGTACACATAGGTAAATGAATAATTGAGATTATTTGCCGAAAAGAATTGTTAAAGGGTTCAAAGTAATAATAATATAACAACATGTGATATTAGGGTATTAGGCTCTAATTAACATTAATAGTGGAGTTGATTTAGAGGACCAAACTCTGAGAAATCTATATGTAATGTTGTAATGGATGATTTTGAGTATTGCTTGGTATATATTGTCGTTATAAAATGGGGCGATTGCGTTGGGGGGTGTGAGTCCATGTCAGGGATCAATTGGAAGTGGGTGATATGGGCAATGAAATAATGCTTCTAGTTCACTTGAGAGCATGATAGTAAGGGAGAAATAAGGTATACGATATACATGAGTGGCATGAGGGGATAGAGAGAGTATATAGATGGTCGATTACACATTCTTGACATCCAAATGAATCTTATATGCATTGTTTGGAACATGGTTGGGTTATGTTTATTCTAATAGGAACATGTGATTAATATGGTTTATGGTGAGCAGTAACTCTATTTAAATGTGTTTGTGCATAAACCCTAAGGCATGAGTCCTTAGGACTGGACAAATTATGAAAGTAACCCAATATTAGAACTTATGAAATAATTATCCATGTGTATATATTTTGAGTGAAGTCTAGGGTTGTAATCCATGAAGTGACATAATACCGGTAAACTCATTCATCGAGTTGTGAGCTCAACCATTCTCAAAACCATTATAGGTGAAAGCATGTGACCGTAGAAGTGAATTCTTGGGATATCACCTTTAATACCCACATGACATGAGGTACAAATCTCATAATGTGCACATGATAGTTTAATATTATGCTTATTAGTCGTTATTTTCCTAGGAATATTTCTATGAGTTTTTGGGTCCACTAGTTTGTGCAAGAAAAGTTTAAATTTCCAATTAAATTTTTTTATGTGATTTATTATGAGCCTTGGTATTATCAGTAATATTTTAGTGAAAGTACCCACAATGGTAACATTGATAGTACATGGCAGGATGTCATTGGTCCTGATTTGAAAAATCGGGTCGGGCCATGACAACTTTCGTGGTATCAACTCCCTCTTTTTCAAAATATAGTATCTTGGAAATGAAAAGATTTGGGATGGTTGGAAAAAATGGGAATAGTACTAATGTGGCTTTCATTTATAATATTAAAGTAACAAGATTTTATGTATGCTAATAAGAGAAAACTAAAAATTTATTGTAGAGATGATTCCTAAAAGATTGCAAATTTCCAACTGTCAAGTTCGTAGGGGCACATGTCCGTTAGGATACTGAATATGAAGTAAGGGGCAACCGTACTAGGGACTCCCATATACCTGTCATGACCTAAGTTTATATTTGGGTAAATATGGATATCACGAGGAATCAAAGGATAAATAATGGATTAGCTGGGGTATTCCTTCTTACATAACCAACTGAAGCAATGGTACTCGAGGTTGTACCACCCCAAGAAGCACCTCCACCTCATATTAGAGAAATACAAGACTTTGACATTCTGAGAAATCTAAAAGCCCTAAAGAAAATACAGTGTAAGTCATTCTTGGGTGAGGGTGGTGGTGGCTTCTATAGATTGGCAAGAATACTAAGAAGATGATGGATATAGTGAAAGTACCTAGAGCGGAAAAAGTCGTCATGGTCGAGTTCTTCTTGGAGGAGTACATATAGGTGGTGGCAAAATATATGGGCTACATCCACCTCTCTATCGAAGGAATATCTATCCACTATATGATGAATGAGAAGAAACAAGAGTACCTAAAGTTGCGATAGTGCAGAAGGTGTAACAACGAAACTTCCAGAACCCGGGTTAAGCACAAGTGTAGAGGAAATCGAGGTTAAATCATAAATAGACTCCCAAAGTGAGAATAAGAACCTAAGCCCCAAAATGGGATTTTGAATTGAGAATGAGAATAAAAATTTGGAATGGAATCTTGAACTAACAATGGAATTTGAAACTGGGAAAGGAATCCCAAACATAGGATAAAAATTTAAATCGAGAATGAAACCCTGAGATGGGAATGGAACCCGAATTGGGATTTGAAAGACAAATAGGATCATAACCCAATGTTGCAAATGGAAAAAGGAAGCCAAAGTTGGGAATAGGGATCTGATAAAATTAGAGATCGGATTCATGAGCACGAAAACTAAGTTTGTTGGAAAAAGTAGGTTTTTGCTAGAATAGGGTTAGTATTTCAAATTAAATTACTGAGCGGGCCGAAAAAGTGCAAAATGGTAATTTAATTTGTAATAACAAATAGGAAAAGAAGAGTAGTCCAGTTAGTTAGACTCGAGTCGGGTTAACCCGACTCACCCACAAGCTCCCCTTACCGCCTAACAGAATTGCAGTAATACACTATCACAAATATCAGACAAATTGAAAAAATTTTGGATCAAATTGCATGTGACAAAATGCATGGATCAGCTAATAATTGAGTTATTGGTCTCCCTACAAAGTTAATTTCATTAACTCTCCCAAGACAAATCAAATTTTGGATAAAAAATCTGAAATCTTGATATAAGGACCTTAACAAGCACCCACCGATTGAAGGAGCAATTATCTCTCGTTTGATCATCAAACGGAGTGATTTTGGTGTTAAAATGCCACTTATGGACTCCTTTTGAGTTTTCTAGTTGGGTTCCAACTTGTTAATGGTCAAAATATGTCACACGAGGGTCATTTTAGCTAACCCAAATCTGGGACAAAAACTCAATTCACCACCAATGGCCTTCCGGGTCCAAATTTAGCCATCTCTGGCCACCAATCTAGCAGCTACTAGTGCCAAAGTGACTGCTTCCCTTCTACCTCTCTACAGTAAGGGTCAACCTTTGACAAGGGGAAAATTTGTTAACATGAGCTGATTTCCATTGGTGGTTCTATTAGGTTCTACCTGATCGTGGCTAGTCAATGATTAAATTCTCCTAACTTTGATGACCTCTTGATCGGCTACCACCACAGAATGTTTTGCCTGGACATTGTATCACACCCCGACTTGGTTTGGACGGAACCATCTGAACAATACGCCACTCCTCCTAATACTCTAATAGAAACTACCTATGTGATTATTGTATTGACATGAGTAAGGCTCAAACAACAAGGAAAACAATGCATCAGATTATGTTTTCCAAAATATGTCGAAATGTATACGATCCTATACTATTTGTAAAAGTATTTCATGTACCAATTTGGTGGTTCATCTTCGAATGTCCTCTTTGACATGTTATGACCCAAAAGGGATAAATGAGGGGTGAATCTATAACTCAATGAGAAGATTAGCTGACAACGTGACATCATGTCCACAATTTAACACGTACTCAAAATGTATACATATTTCATTTTCCTTAACTTCAACAGGTTTGGAATATAAAACGAGCTCCAACTAGTTTTATCGTTGAAAAATTAATTTCATGATTTATTTCACTACTTGTATCTCACAAGCTAAAACTTTGTTCTTTTCTACCTTGAAGAGCTTTCATGGTTTGTAAATTTTCCATGGGTTTGTATAAGACAAACAACAATCACCCATTCTCAATAATGGGGTTTTCACAGCTTGTATCTCATCTCACAAGTTAAAAATTGGTTCATTCCTACCTGAAAGAACCTTTAATGATTATTATGGTTTAATTTTTGTAGGTTTGTATCAGACAAACTAATAAACACCCTTTCTCAATAAAGGGATCTAACATTCGCAGAGTATACCTTGTGAGGCCACAACTTCGATTTGTCCCACTATTGGCCCGAAGGGCCTTTACCATCCACCCTGGTGAGATGCTACAACTTCTACCATATCATCTATGTGAGCACCATGGCCTAACCCCCAGACATTGTCGATACTTTTGCCTGATATTGAGGCACCCCCTTTGTCGATACCTTGCACATGAAGCTCCCAAAACTTCATGACATACTAGAATAGCATAACTTCTTTTGTGTCGACCTTGCTATCGAGCAGTCCTTAGAACCAACACTACCCCATACCGGAAATATCTTTGGTTCTACATGATTGCAATCAAAACATGTCTTTTGATTTAAGACCTTTCTCTTTGTGTTGCTAGCCCACTAGTCTTAGACTCGACTTTAGCTCAACAACTTAAGAAAATATTATCAAATTGTGATAATTTTATATGGCTCCTAAATTAGAACTTATTTACAAGATTTGACCCATTTTCCATTGGCCTTAGGCCCACTTGAACGAGTTTTCAAAATGCATCACTGGGCCCACTTCACTTTTCCAAATTGTGGCTTTGGGCCCACTTACACGAAACTAGATATAACTATCTTTTAATGACAATTTTAAGCTATCCTTGTGGAGTTAATGTAATTAACTATATAGGGAGACCGATAGCTCTGTTCATAGTTGATTTATGCAATTTGTAGCACTCAATTTGATGATAAATCGAGTTAATTAGAGACACAACTTGAATTGGTGCAAAAGAGAGTTGTCGATCGGTGTGTGGTGGCTCGAGGTAAGTCGAGTTGACCCGACTCAGTCCAATCCAACCCAACTTTCCTTATTTTTCTTTATTATTACCGGGTATTCCAAATTACCATTTTTCCCTTTTTGGGTCCTTTCAATTCAAAATTTTGGCCAACTTCGGTCGAAAACTGACTTTTTTTCCAAAGGCCTCAATTTTCATGCACAAGAACTTGATCACAAATCCAATCGGATCATTTGTCCTAACATCATGTTTTCCTATCCCATTTCAATTATTGGGTTATAATCCAAATTTTTCTTTCCAAATCCCACCTCGAGTTCCTTTCCCGGTCGTGGTCTCATTCTTAGTTTTGGCTTTTATCTCATGTTCGCGATTCCATTCCCGATTTTTGATCCCATCCGAGGTTTAGAATTTAATTCCCAATTAATTGTTCATATTTTTAATTTGGGATCCCATTTTCTAGCTTAGGATTTTATTCTTAGTTTCAGATTCTATTACCAATTCGCACTTGATTTCCAGTCCACTTGGCCTTAACTCGAGCTTCAGAAGTTCCCACATTACAAGAGCGCTAAGTTTGAGGAAGCATATAGGGAACTCAAGAAGAGACTCCCTACAACCCCCATACTTGCCCTCTCGAATATGAATGGAGGATAAGGCATGGTGTACATCGATGTGTCAGTACATGAGTTTGAATGTGTTTTAATGCAACAAGAAAAGGTGATCTCATATGCATCAAGAAAATTGAAGAAGCATGAGTGCAACTATCTAAATTATGACCTAGAATTAGCAGTCATCGTATTCACCCTTAAAATATGGAGGCATTACATATGTGGGTTTACATGTCGAATCTTCAGGGATCATAAGAGCATCAAGTACATGTTGACACAAAAGGAGATAAACCTAAGGTATAGATGATGGCTAGAGCAAATAAAGGACTATGATCTTATCATTGAGTACCATCCAAGTAAGGCGAATGTAGTAATTGATGCTTTAAGTCACAAGCATGAGGTGAGCATTCCTCACATAAGGACAGTGTACCTGCCTGTAATGGAATAGATGAAACAGTTACGTGTATCCTTTGACAAGATGCGGAAACGCCTGGTTTTGTAGCAAACGTGACAGTCCATCCTACACTAGTGGACTACATCCGAGTGAAACAAAAGACTACCCTTAGGATAAAAAGGTATACTGATAGCATCATGGAGGCCACCACCACTAATTTCTACATAAGAGTAAACAAACTATTGACCTTTAAGGGTTGGGTAGTGATACCAGGCGATGTAGGACTTAGGAACGCTATACTTGAAGAGGCACTTGACTCAGTATACGTGTTGCATCATGGCAACACTAATACATACAAAATCTTGAAGGAAGGTTAATGGTGGTCATGAATGAAAAGGCAAATCTTGAAGGAAGGTTAGGTGTTTGTCATATCAATAGATAAAGTTTAAGCACCATAAATTAGAGGAACTCCTCCAACTACCCTTATCCTTGAATGGAAATGGGAAAAGATCATGATGGCCTTCATGACATGATCTCCCCAATATGTTAAAGGGCATGATGCAATATGGGCTTACCAAACTCACCCATTTCCTACCTATCAAGCTAGCAAACTCAGTTGAGAAGCTAGCCTAGTTGTACATAGATGAGATAGTACGCATTCTTCAAGTCCCATAATCCATGGTACCGGATCAGGATCCGAGGTTTACTGCTAGATTTTAGCTAAGCCTACAAATCTCGCTTGGGATAAAGCTGAATATGAGCACAACATTTCATCCCCAGATGGACATACAGTTTGAGAGGACTATCCAAACTTTGGAGGACATGTTTCGTGCTTGTCTCCTAAACTTTAGGAAAAGGTGGGAAAACTACTTGTGCCTAATGGAGTTTGCATACAATAACTAATAGCATGCCAATATAAATGGCCTCGTATTAAGCGTTATACAGAAGGAAATGTAGAACAATGTTATTCTGGGATGAAGTGGGAGAGCATAAGTTAGAGCAATTGGAACTCAATGAGGATGTGTCGGAGAAAATAAGAGTAATTAGGGATTGACTCAAGGCAGCTCAAACCGACAGAAGAGTTATGATGTTAACCGAGAGTTATGATGTTAACCGATGTCAAGAGGTAAGCATCGAAGTGGGAGATTGGGTATTCTTGAATGTATCCATGTGGAAGGGAGTATTTATGTTCTAGAACAAAGGGAAACTGAACCCGAGGTGCATTGGACCCTACTTGATTACTCGGAGAGTCAATCTAGCAACATAAAATATGATGTTGCCACCAAAACTAGAAAACATCCACGATGTGTTCCACATGTCTATGCTAAGAAAGTACAAGCCAGATCCAAGACAAGTGTTGGATCAACCTCCTCTAGAGCTAGAACAAGCTCTAACATACTAAGTGGGCCTAAGGCCGTGTTTTGAAAACTCGTAAGAGTGGGCCTAAGGCCAATGGGAACATGTAAAGCCTGTAAATAAGTTCTTATTTAAGAGTGATAAAATTATAACAATTTGATAATGTTTGCTTAAGCTACTAATCTAGAGTCGAGTTGGAGCTCGTTGGGCTAGCAGCACAAAAATAAAGGTATTAATTCCAAAGATGTATAAACCCCATCCCTTTAAAACAAGGAAATCGGGGAAAGAATCAGTCAACCCGAGTGAGAAAAACCAAACCAGTTCACAAACCCAATCATTCGATAATAGGCAAATTGGAGAAATTTACAACTCTAGGTGACTCAAAAGGGTTCATAAACCTTGGAAAAGAATCTTAGGAAAAATTGGGTGAGAACAACCAAACCGGTTCAGGTGAACCAGATCTGAACCAGATTGAACCAGTTTATAAACTGAAACTGATAAAGAAAGGGCAAACTGGGAAAATTATGGATCCCAAGTGATCCAAAGAGTCACATAAGTCAAGAAAAAGGACTTTAGGATGAATGGGGGATGAAAACCAAACCGATTCAAGTGAACTAGATCCAAACCGGATTGAACCGGTTTGGACCGGTTTGAACCACTATTGAACTGGATGTTAAATTCATTTTTCTAGATGGCTTAGAAAATTCAAATTTGAGATTTGAGTCCACCATTGGATAGAAAATGAATTTAGAAATTTTTAGATTTGAAAAATTCAATTGAATCGGCGGTGAATCGGCCGGTTTAAGCTTTGAAGCTGGTTTGGATCGATCTGGTCCGGTTAAGAATAGTGTCGTCTTCTTCCTTCAGATAATAGTACTGTAATAGATGAGTGAAAAGTTATTGTGTTAGAAGTTTTATCCTCTGACTGTGTGTCACTCTTGACGAGAGCTCGAATAGCTCAGATAGGCCGCATGTCAGTTTTGGAACTTGGGGGCTAAAATGCCCGATTTTGAAAATCCTGTATAGTGGGCCCAAGGTCAGTTGGCATAAGTAGGAGCTCGTAAACAAAAAAGTTAAAATTTTTAAATGAATGGTGTGATTTGGCCATGGTACCAAGATAGGATCGACATACTCGATGGGCTGGCGGTAGTGTGACAAGACCAAGTTTACGGACCGGACTAGATAAACAACTCCAGGTCGAGTTGAGGGTCAGGATCGTTGGACCAGTGGCACTAAAGATTAATGGCTTATACGAAAAATTTTGTTTGTGCATGTACTTGAGGTTCGGGACCATTAAGATGCCCAAGAGGGGTAGTGATGCGTCCTAAGGGCTACTAGATGACATGGTGGAGATAAGGGCAGTTTGTCGTGCTAGCCATCAAGGAAGCTCGACGTAGCTTCATGTGCATGAGATCGGGGTGGGGCCAGGATTATGTCTCTGTCCTCATACGGATACGGAGTTTCTTTTCGGGTTTAAGGGTCTGATATCCTGAACATCCACTCATTCTTAGGTTAGAAGTGGACATGCTTCTATCTAGGTGGCCGGTAAAGTCGCTTCGACGCCACAAGTGGGTGCAGCGGATGGGCCGCCCTGCGAATGTGTGATCCCTTCATAATGAAGGGTGTGTGTTGTTTGTTAAACACATTGAATGTGGATAATGTGAAAAAGTTTTTGAAAACCAAGAATATGAGGAAGAATTGATTTTTAAGAAATAAGGAGTCTAGCATACAACAAATTATTTTATTAGAACTCTTTTCAAACACTCATTCACTGAGTTATAAAAACTTACACACCTTTTTTATCCCTTTTCAAGAATAGAGAAATAACTAGGGCTAACACCAGGATTTATCCTTTGTCATGTATACTTCAATTGTTTTTTAAGCTTGCATTTTTATTGATATATGTTATTCCAAGGAACACAATTGAAAATTTTGCCTAGCATCCCTTGAGTAAAGAAAGGGGGAAACCCTTCTTGAACTAAGGGAGTGGTGGGTTGATCACATGGATTTGATCAAACCGGATCGGGACGTAATAACTTGAGTGGTATCAGAGCTAACTTCCCTTGAAATATTATCAATATTATGCCCTAACACTAATAAAACTTTAACTATTGTGTAGTAAGGAGAATCCCTAGAAAGTTTATTGTGAAATCCAATCCTCCACACTTGACCCTGTAAAAGACGCCTACCCCTAGAGAGGCAGTTGTTCAATGATTCCTAAAGGGTGAGAAGAGAGTGCCCAAGGATATGGTGGAGGATTATCTAAAACACGTGGGAGCCTTACTAGAACCATAAGGCATTACATACCCTCCTCTAAGGCAAGAAAAACTTATTCCTTCTCCTAAGAGACCAACCCCTCCTCCAGCCTCAAAACAACTAGAGAGAAATCCCACTAAGAAGGAGGCTTGGGACATAAACCCTACTAGAGTTCACCCAAGGAAACAAACTCTAAATAAGGAAAGGAACAATGAAGTCTGGAGCAAGGGTATGGGACTAGTGAAAATCTAAAGAGTTAAGGAAAGACTCTATGGATAAAAGTAAGAAAACAAGAAGGATTAAACTATCCTAAAGAAAACCAAAGGAATGGAAACTGACTAGGAAGAAAGTAAGAAGGAATGAGAGAATGAGAGCACTGAAGATGTTAAGTCAATTGAGATAAGACAAGGAGAAAGGAAAGAAGTACGATAGGAAGAAAACCCCAGGAATAATACTAGTACTTGGAAATTGTAGGAATATAATTTTTTAGGAACTCAATAATAATAAGGAGACTTTTTGAAGCAAAAAGATGGAATAAAAAGGAATAGAAGATACAATTAATGTGTAAGTAGGAAAACACATCAAAGGATGTCATGCGAGTAAGGAGGAGTGGATTGCTCATAAGAAGGAAACATAGAGAAAAACACATCTAAGAACTTTGGAAAAGTAAATTCCTCAGTTAGGAAGAGGATTTAAGTAAAGGATCATTGGCATCAGGACTAGTAATGATCAATGCCCAAGTTGATAGAGCCTAAGGAGAGAACGACTAGACATAGTGTGGAGTACCTGGAATGGGATCGAGAATTGAAAATGTTGTGGCCTCATGGGTGAAGAATAAGGAAAGAGACTGAAATTTCAATTAGAAGAGGAATTAAAAGGAAAAATGCTCTATTATAAGAAGGGGTGTGAATAAAGGAAGGAATTAAAATTTCAAAAAAATGAAGCGGGGGTTGAACGTGTAGTTCCCAAGGTGAACGTCTCTGATATAAGGGACAGGGTAAAGAGCAAAACTGAAATAAGGGAGCGATCACAAGTAAGCAGTCGATACTTAAAATCTGAAGGAGAATAACTATTATAAGAAATTGAAGTGATCATGAAAGAATAAGGGTCAACCAAAAGAAGAGAAAGTTCTTGAGAAAAGGACGCCACTGAAACTAAGAAAGGACATAGGAAGGGTCGAAACTGAATAAAATGAGTTAGCACTAAAATCTATGAAGTGAGTAGATGGTGTTTGAGAGGACCCTGAAATAAAGGTTTTGATGACAAAGGAAGTGACTACACACAAGAATGAGTGGGTATCTTAGAACTCCCAATTCTAAAATCCTGAGTAAGGAACCGCAAGAGGAAGAATTATGCCTTAAGGAAAGAGAGACATGAATTTAAGGATATAACCTCAAACTTTCAAGTAAGGTATGCTTAACCAAAGTAAGCTCCGCAGAATGGATAATGGGAAGGAAAAGAAATTATTAAGTGTCTGTTATAATAGGGGCTAAATGGAGGTAACCAAAGTGGTTGCATGTCAATAAACTACAACTTGATGTTAAGGGAAGTTATTTCCAGAAGGATGTTGAATAGGTTTTGAGGACAAAACTCCTAAAAGGAGGGGAGAGTTCTTCTATTTTTTCTTTGTTTTTCTAGTTCTTTGAAGTTAAGTAAAACCGGAAAAGAACCAGTCAACCCGAGTGAGAAAACCAAACTGGTTCACGAACCCGACCACTAGAGAACAAGCAAATTGGGAAAATTACAACTCCCGAGTGACCTACAAAGCATAAAAACCTTGGAAGGTGACTTTAGGAAAAATTGGGAAAGAAAACTAGACCAGTTTAGGAGAACTAGATCTGAACCGGATTGAACCAATTGAGACAAGTTTGAACCATCATTGAATCAGATGCTAAATTCATTTTTCTATATAGCTTAAAAAACTCAAATTGGAGAATTGAGGCCACCATTGGATAGAGAATGAATTTATAAATTTTTAATTTTGAAAAACTCAATTGAATCGGGCCTACATTAGCCGATTTAAACGTAGAACACAGTTTGGACTAGTCCAGTTTGTTTGGGAACAATGTCACCTTCTTCCTTCAGATGACATCACTGTCACTCACCGGAAAAATTGAACAGCGCCGGCGGAAGGGAAATGTTTCTGTTCATGACATTTCAGGCCATCAATGAGTGTTATTAAGCTACCAAACGGATGGCCGGAGAGTCCGCGAGATCCCTGTATAAAGAGCCCCTCTCCATTCATCCTCCACACACCTAAAAACTTTACTCTCTCTCAACTACTCAGTTTTCTGATGAAACTTGAACCAAAGCTCCGACATAGGGGTTTTTTGAGCCAAAGAAGGTATGGTCAAGTTTCTTAGACTCGTGGAGAAGTCAGCTACCCGACGGTGGTCACCATTCGGTTCGAGCATCGCTGAACAAGCGCCGAAGTAAGCAACTCGGGCGAACTGAAGCTGTCTTGTTTCTGTCAAGCTTAAGACGGCCAAATTGAGCCCTCCTCAAGCCAAACCATGCTCTCATCACACTTTCTCAGCCCTCATACAACCGAATTAGAGTGGAAAGGAAAGTCAATTTGGCTCCCCTCTATAAATTTCGATCAGTGTTAGTGAGAGAACCGACAAAACTTTACTGACCAAATTCTCCTTCAATTCAATATGAATTGAGGTGATTCTTGATCCTAGGAGGAACTTTAGTACGAAAGCTACCTGCCCTGATCAAAAGCTCGGATCGTCGCTCCCCCGATGGTAAGCTTTCGAAACTCTCTCTCTCTCTAAGTCCAATTTTACAACGAAGCTCCATTTGAGCTTATTTCGGCGTCAATTCATGCGATTAAAAGCTCAATTGAATCATATGGATGTGTAGGAACTCAATTTTACCTCCAATTTCAACAATTACCATCGATTGATCGGTCGATTTGATGAAATAAAATTCGGCCAATTTGAAAGGGGGGAATTGGAGAAAATTGGGAATTTTGTAAATTGAGGGACCAAAGTGCAATTTCCAAAAATTGAGGGTCAATTGTCCATGAAAAAGATGTTGGAGGACCAATTGGTCAATTTTTTTGAATTTTTGGGGTCAAATTGCCATTTTTGTAAAATAGGGGCAAAATGGTAATTTTGAAAATTTGGGAAACTTGAACCCATTTTGTGATTTTGAATAAATTGAGGTCCCAAAGAAAATTTTAGAAGTTTCAGGACTCAATTTGGGGAAAAATTAGCATTAGGGACCTAAAGTTAAATAAAAAGAACTTTAGGGAACTAAATGCAAATTATTAAAAGTTTGAGAATTTTAATCATTCGTGAGGAATGAAGGTTATTAGGCTAAATATTAATGAACAAGGTTGTTCATATCATGTAGGAACATGAATGACGAAAAACGCCGACAAGGATAAGCTCGTGTGGAGGCAAAAAGCCACTTTAGGAAAAATACACTACATTTATCGGGTGAATGGAAATTTTCACATCATACCCGGTTGGGATGATGAGTACCTCGGAATGAAAAACTACTACAATGTAAAATTTTAACATCACACCTGGTTGGAGTGATGTGGAAACTATGCGGAAAAAATACCCGGTTGTGGAATTTTAATATCACACCAATTGTAAGTAGATCATACCCGGTTGGTATGATGAACTTCCTGTAAGGAAGTGAAAAACTCGTTTACCAGTTGTAAGTAGAGATGTCATCACACCTGGTTGGTGTGATAGATGAGTGAAAAGTTATTTTGTCATAATTGTTCTCCCGTGACAGTGTGCCACTACTTAAATATTTTGGGAGACCTTCCTGATGAGAGCTCGAATAGCTCAAATTGGCAAAGGCCTCAGTTTTGGAACTTGGTGGCTAAAATGCCTAATTTTGAAAATCTTGTATAGTGGGCCCAAGGCCAGTTGGCATGAGCATGAGCTCGCAAACAAACATGATGTTAAACCATGAAAATTTTAAAATGAATGTTCTGATTTGGCCATGGTACCATGACAGGACCGGCATACTCGATGGACTAGCGGTAGTGCGATAAGACTAGGTCGATGGCTTGCTCTAGACAAACGGCTGTATGTCGAGTTGAGGGTCAGGGCTGTTGGACCATGGCACCAAAGATTAATGGCTTATAAGGAAAATTTTGTTTGTGCATTGATGTGAATTTGACTAACGAGAGTACAAATTCACAAGTTTAATAAACCAGACTTGCAATGGAGCTGAACACTTTGTCACCAAATGGGATAAATGATCACTCGAGACTTCAAGAGGGCCCAATCACAAGGTCAAGGGCTAAAAGATTCAAAAAAGCTTTATATAGGCTGATTAAAGAGATTGCTGAATATTCAAATAGAAGCCCAAATGAAGAGCCCAAGATGAGCCCAAGAGAAGGTCCAGATTTAATTAATAAGGAGAGATTTATAAATATAATAAATCTCTTAGGATAATACTAGGTAGTCAGATTAGATAAGGATAGCTTATAACCATAATAGATTTTTTCCACATTATGTGGGTCATTCGATTGTTTTCTGAGCCTATAAAAGGCATACTCCACAGCATTGGAGAGACATACTTTGGAATTTATATCTTTTGAGGTTTTGTCTTCTTTCTATCTTGAAAGAGCTTTCGAACTTATCAGGTTTTTACCTGTGGCGTTCAAGCAATCAAGACTTATCACCCAGAGTTTTCTAAGGGTTCTTCTTAGAGGATTTGGGTGTGGCGTCTACATATCCCATACCTTGTTTCTCAAATAAACAAGGTATATTCCATCTTTTCGCACTTGCGTCGTGAAAGTCTTGGGATCGTTGTCATATTTGGTGTAGGGTGTCGTCAGCATATTGGCGAGGTTCGCATCAGTTGGTATCAGAGCACACGGTTGCACGGCAAGTTCCATCCCATCTTTTATGTAGTTCTTCTTTTTTTATCTTCTCTACCTATTTCTGTTCTCTATAAAAAAAATTATCATATTCTTCTATCTATCTTCTCTTTAGTAGGTTAAAAAAAAGAGAAAAAAAGCCAAAAAATTCGTGCAAAAAAAAAGAGCAAAAAAAGTTTGTGCTAAAAAAAGAGCAAAAGAAAAAAAAAAAGGAGGCACACAATTCTATCTTATATATCATTCTTATTCTGCTATATCTAAGTCTATTACTTCATTTCATCTTAATTTCTTTCTTCTCTATCTAAAATTTACTCTTATTTCTGAGTCTATTCATACCTCTCACTTAAATTCTTTGGAATTGCTTTTTTGAAAACCTTTACCGATATGTCTTGATTGTTCCTCAAGTTGAACTGCTTCATAAAAATGATTTATTTTTAAAGTTCAATTTAGATTGAAAGAGGACATATGAGTGGAAAAAGGCAAGAGTGCTTTAAATCTATAAGAAAAAGCTATTTGAGTGTGAAACATGAAGTTTTTGAGAGAAACATGTGAGGGAGAGTTGCGAGGTTCTTTTCTTTCTAACAATTATCAGGTTTAGAAGGCCCAACGATAAGAAAACACAATGAAAGAAGAGGGTATCATATCGCCTATTCAAAACCAACAATGGAAAGCAATGAAGAGTCAAATGAAAGAGATAGTGAAGTCTGAATTTGAGCCACTTCATACGCGAATGGATCGCTTGGGGGAAGGTGTGAGACGACACTCACATACTTCCATTGAACGACCGTGGAGCAGTCGATCTCGATGCTTTGAACCACAGGAACTGGGGGAGTTCGATGATCTCCAATTTAATCGCGGCAACATCAAGCTCAATTCCTTCAATCAACTTACTACTTGGAACAGACCATGGGTTGATGATATCTTGGACAACCAATATGAGAAGTTATTTCATACTCGTTGCTCTATGAACAATAAAGTTTGTTCTGTTATCATAGATGGGGAAAGCTGCACTAACTTTGCTAGCACCGAGCTTGTGGAGAAGTTGGCATTACATGCAACGAAGCATCCAAAGCCATATCAAATTCAAAGGCTGAATGATCAACCCAAACTCAAGGTAACCCAACAGGTGATAGTGTCCTTCTCTATTGGGAAATATCATGATGAAATATTATGTGATGTAGTACCAATGCATGCATGTCATATTTTATTGGGAGAACCTTGGAAGTTAGATCATCACATTACATATGATAGATTAACAGATAGGTACTCATTCGTGATGAATAATAGATCAATATCTCTTGTACCTCTTACTTTACAACAGGTTTTTCATGATCAGTTGAAAAAGAAAAAGGCAAATGAAAAGAAAATAGCAGAAAGACAAGAGAGAAAAGCTATGATTGAAGAGGAAGAGATAAAAGGCAATATTGAAAAAGAAGAGAGAAAAATCAAAGAGAGAAAAGCCGAAATTGAAAATGATGAGAGAAAAGGCAATGTTGAAAAAGAAGAGAGAAAAGCCATAATACAAAGAAAAGAGAGTAAAAACAATTTTATGGAGAGAAAAAGTGAGATCAAGAGAGATACAATTCCATATCCTATCCTTACAGTACTTATGTACAAGGATTTATGTTTTACTAACTATATTGTCGGATATTTGCCGAGCATTAGTATTTCCCATATGCAGGAATTCAAAAATGTCATTCCTAAGAAGAAAACTCCTAGTTTGCAACCTGATCGAGAAATCAAGTATCAAATTCAACACCAAATCCTAAATTTGATGAAGCTAGGATATGCACGGGATAAGATGATTTTAGGTATTGTGCAAATGCCTAAGAAAAATAAAATTTGGCAAAGGTGTGTTGATTTTCGAATCATCAACCGTATGAAGGTAATGTATCTTCACTCTATTCCTCAATTAAATATTATGGTAGATGAGTTGCATGGAAACTATTTGTTTTCAAAATTTAATCACAAGAGTGAATATTCTAAAATTAGAATGCAAGCTAATTATGGATTGAAAACTGCATTGAAAGTAAAACATGGTTTATATGAATGGTTGGCTATAATTTTTAGTTTGACTAATGCATATAACACTTTTATGAGATTAATAAATTATATCATGCATGCTTTTATTAAAAAATTTGTTGTCATATATTTTGATAAAATCATAATATACAACAATTACTTAGATAAACATGAAGGATATTTAAAAATTTCCTTGCAAGTTCTTAGGAAAGATCATTTGTTTGCCAAATTGAAAAATTGCATATTATGTTTGGATAAACTTGTATTTCCTGGACATGTTATAAGTTTTGAAGGGATTGCCATTGACAAGGAAATTAAGGTAATTCAAGATTGGCAAACATCTTACTTGGTAAGTCAGGAAAGAAGATCAATTGCATATTATAATGAAAAGTTCAGCGGAGTAGCCCTCAAGCTGAATGAGTATCATGCAAGGTGGGTAGAATTCATTTATACATCTGGTTATGTGATCAAGTGTAAGCAAGGTATGAAAAATGTAGTTTCTCATACATTATCTGAAAGGTACATTTTGTCTACAATCATTGATACTAAATTGCTTAATTTTTCTTGGAATACTATGTTGGTTACAAAACTTCTATTTTCAACTGCATGTTTACCACATATTGTGTTTGCATATAATCATTATATTTATTCAGTAACTAAGTTATCACCAATGGAGATTATCTATGATTTTAATCCATTGGATAGAAAACAGCAGACTCAAGAAAATATTAATCTTTACAACAAGAGTTTCATGAAAGTTGTTTTTGATCCAGGGATTTGGGTTAGTTTACACATGAGGAATGGACGGTTTATGAATAGAAAACTATCAAAATTTCTTAGATTAGAGGGATTATTTAAGGTGTTAAAACTCGATAGTAATAATTACAACAGGAAGTTATCTAGCAAATATATTGTTAGTAATAGCATAAATATTTATAAGTTAATGTCTCTTGATGTAGGTGATGAAGGAAAAGAAGATTTGAGGACAAATCATTTTCAAGAGGGGAAGAATGATGTGAATCCGACTAACGAGAGTACGAATTCACAAGTTCAATAAACCAGACTTGCAATGGAGCTGAACACTTTGTCACCAAATGGGATAAATGATCACTTGAGACTTCAAGAGGGCCCAATCACAAGGTAAAGGGCTAAAAGATTCAAAAAAGCATTATATGGGCTGATTAAAGAGATTGCAGAATATTCAAATAGAAGCCCAAATGAAGAACCCAAGATGAGCCCAAGAGAAGGTCCAGATTTAATTAATAAGGAGAGATTTATAAATATAATAACTCTCTTAGGATAATACTAGGTAGTCATATTAGATAAGGTTAGCTTATAACCATAATAGATTTTTTCCACATTATGTGGGTCATTCGGTTGTTTTCTGAGCCTATAAAAGGCATACTCCACAACATTGGAGAGACACACTTTGAAATTTATATCTTGTGAGGTTTTGTCTTCTTTCTATCTTAAAAGAGCTTTCGAACTTATCAGGTTTTTACCTGTGGCATTCAAGCAATCAAGACTTATCACTCGGGGTTTTCTAAGAGTTCTTCTTAGAGAATTTGGGTGTGGCGTCTACATATCCCATACCTTGTTTCTCAAATAAACAAGGTATATTCCATCTTTTTGCACTTGCGTCGTGAAAGTCTTGGGATCGTTGCCATATTTGGTGTAGGGTGTCGTCAACATATTGGTGAGGTTCGCATCAGTTAGTATTAGAGCGAACCTCGCCAATATGCTGACGACACCCTACACCAAATATGGCAACGATCCCAAGACTTTCACGACGCAAGTGCGAAAAGATGGAATATACCTTGTTTATTTGAGAAACAAGGTATGAGATATGTAGACGCCACACCCAAATCCCCTAAGAAGAACTCTTAGAAAACCCCAGGTGATAAGTCTTGATTGCTTGAACGCCACAGGTAAAAACCTGATAAGTTCGAAAGCTTTTTCAAGATAGAAAGAAGACAAAACCTAACAAGATATAAATTCCAAAGTGTGTCTCTCCAATGCTATGGAGTATGCCTTTTATAGGCTCAGAAAACAACCGAATGACCCATATAATGTGGAAAAAATCTATTATGGTTATAAGCTAACCTTATCTAATCTGACTACCTAGTATTATCCTAAGAGATTTATTATATTTATAAATCTCTCCTTATTAATTAAATCTGTACCTTCTCTTGGGCTCATCTTGGGCTCTTCATTTGGGCTTCTACTTGAATATTCAGCAATCTCTTTAATCAGCCCATATAAAGCTTTTTTTAATCTTTTAGCCCTTGACCTTGTGATTGGGCCCTCTTGAAGTCTCAAGTGATCATTTATCCCATTTGGTGACAAAGTGTTCAGCTCCATTGCAAGTCTGGTTTATTGAACTTGTGAATTCGTACTCTCATTAGTCGGATTCACATCATGCATGCACTTGAGGTTCAAGACCATTAAGATGTCCAAGAGAGGTAGTGATGCATCCTAAGGGCTACTTAACGACATGGTGGAGATAAGAGCAGTTTGATGTGCCACCAATCAGGGAAGCTCGACATAGCTTCATGCGCATGAGACCGGGGTGGGGTCGGGATGAGGTCTCTGTCCTCATATGGACACGGAGTTTCTTGTCGGGTTTGAGGGTCGGATGTCGCGAACATGCACTCATTCTCATGGTAGAAGTGGACGAGCTTCTATCTAGGTGTCCGGTAAAGTCGCTCTGACGCCATGAGTTGGTGCAGTGGATGGAATGCCCTGCGAATGTGTGATCCCTTCATGATGAAGTGTGTGTATTGTTTGTTAAACACACCCAATGTAGATAATGTGAAAAAGTTTTTGAAAACCGAGAATATGAGGAAGAAATGATTTCTAAGAAATAAGGAGTCTCCAGCTAGGGAGTAGCGCCAACGAAGATGAAAAGTCTCCAGCTAGGGAGTTTCAGGCAATAAATGGTCGTTATAAAGACGCCAATCTGATGGCCAAGAAGTTCCCAAGCATCATATATAAAGAGCTCCTCCTCATTCATACTCCTCACAATTAAAAACTCCTCTCTCTCTCTCTCTCTCTCTCTACTGCTCCAATTTCATGTAAAGCTCGAACTAGAGATCCGACCTGGGCATTTTTTAGAGCTAAATAAGATGAGGTCTGGTTCTTTAGATTCGGGGAAAAGACAACTACCTAATGGTAGTCTCCATTTGCTTTGGGGATCATTTGAGAAACGTCGGCATGATCGAACAGTGAAGCAGCTCTGGCGGACCGAAGCTACCTTGTTTCAGCTGGGCTGAAAATGGCCAATTCGAGCCATTCTCATGGCAAACCAAGCTTTCCCAACACTTCCACAGCCCACATACGGCTAGGGATGTCAATAGCTCGGGTCAGGGCGGGTTTTAGCGGACTCGCGCCCGAGTGGACCCAAGCCTCGGGTCCATTTGGTTGGTCCAGACTCGACCCGATTTTAGGTATGCTAGACCCGAGACTCGCTTGGACCCGAACCTGCTGCTCGAGTCTATCTTATTTTTTTAATATATATTTTTTTACCAAATATAAAAAATTCAAAATTATTGTAATATATAAACTTTCTAATATTTGTTTAGTAATTTAATTTTTCAAATGTTTATTATCTTTAATTTACCTAATAATTTATTGATATAATTTTTTATTTTCAATTAGTAAAACTATGAATGTTAGAGAATTAATTGACAAATAATACAATGTGATATTAATATAATTTTGCATCAAAAAATATAGTGTTATATTAATTTAATTTAATATAAATTTTATAGTATAATTCTTACAAGTATTTATAAATTTATTATGGTATAAGTAAGAAAAAATAATATATTAGGTTATAAAAAAGAAAAAAAATTAATATAGAATGTCGAGAATATATTTATAAATCTATTAGAGTATATGAAAGGAAAAAATAATATAATATAACATAATATATTTATAAATCTATTAGTGTATAAGAAAGGAAAAAACCCTAAAAACCCCTTATAAATCTATTAGGGTATAAGAAAGGAAAAAAATTAATTAAGGTTTAAGAAATAAAAAAATAATATAATTTAATGAAGTTATAGAAAAAAATATAGTAATTTTTAAATCACTTTTTTATTAAATTTTTTTAATATTCTTTACTACATTTAATGAAACGAACATTAAAAAAGGAAAAAATTTAAAATGACTATGGGCCCACATTCGGGTCCATTTGGACCCGAGGCTTGGGTCCACTTTTCTAGACTCAAGCTCGCTGGAATCAAACCAGCGGGTCTCGGGTCTAATCTATGGACCCGAACCCGAGCAGACATGAGGCTACTTGGGTCCACTCAGGTCGGGTAGGGACCCAAAGCTTAGGTCTCGGGTCTCATTGACATGCCTACATACGACTGAATTAGAGATGAAAAGTAAGCCAATTTGGTTCATCTCTATAATTTTCGATCAGTGTTAGGGAGAGAACCAAATTCTTCCTCAATTCAACATGAATTGATACAATTCTTGATCCTATTAGGAAACTCAGGACGAGAGCTATCTGTACAGATCGAAAGCTCCGACCGCTGCACCCCAACGGTAAGCTTTCGTAGCTTTCTCTCTATAAGTCCAATTTTCCAAAGAAGCTCCATTTTAGCTTAATTCTAATCCATATGACATGATTTAAAGTTCCATTGAATCATGTGGAAGTATAAGAACTCAATTTTACCTTCAATTTCAACAATTAACCTCAATTGATTGGTCAATTTGATGAAATCAAATTTGGCCACTTTGAAATTGGGAAATTGGGGGAAAATTTTAGGGAAAATTGGGGATTTCAAAAATTTGAGGGACTAAAGTGCAATTTTCCAAAATTGAGGGCCAATTGGCCATGTAAAAGATGTTGGAGGACCAATTGGTCGATTTTTGGAATTAATGGAGGTCAAATTGCCATTTTTGAAAAGTTGGGGACCAAATTGGAAATTTGGGAAACTTGAACCCCTTTTGTGATTTTGAGTAAATAGAGGTTTCATAGTGTATTTTAGAAGTTTTGGGACTCAATTTGGGGAAAATTGGCATTAGGGACATAAAGTTAAAGAAAAAGAACTTCAAGGACCTAAATGCAACTAATTAAAAGTTGGACATTTCATTCATTAGTGATGAATGAAGGTTATTAGGTCAAGTGTTAATGAACAAATATGTTCAAATCATGTAGGAACACCAACATGGATAAGCTCACGTGAGGCAAAGAGCTGGTTAAGAGGAAAAGTACACTGCACTTATCAAGTGAGTAGAAATTTTCACATCATACCTAGTTGGGATGATTAGTACCTCAGATTGAAAACTCACTTTTCTGTGGACCTTTAACATCACACATGGTTGGGGTGATGTGAGAAAACATGTGGAAAAACTAATTACCGGTTGTAAGTAGATCATATCTAAATGGTATGATGAACTTCTTGGAAGGAAGTAGAAAACCCGCTTATCGGTTATGAGCGAAGATATTTTCACACCCGATTGGTGTGATGTACAGGTGAAAAGTTATTTTTGTTAGAAGTGCTCTCCCTTAAGTGTGTGCCACTACTTAAACATTTTAGGAGACCTTCTTGATAGGAGCTCGAATAGCTCAGATAGGCTAGAGGCCTCAGTTTTGGAACTTAAGAGCTAGATTGCCAGATTTTAAAAATCTCGTACAGTGGGCCCAAGGCCAATTGGCACAAGCAGGAGCTCGTAAACAAACATGATGTTAAGCCATGAAAATTTAAATGAATGATATGATTTGGCGATGGTACCAAGACATGACTGACATACTCGATGGACTGGTGGTAGTGCGACAAGATAGATCGATGGACCAGTTGAGACAAACAATTGCATGTTGAGTTGAGAGTCGGGGCCGTTGGACAAGTGGCACCAAAGATTAATGACTTATATGGAAAATTATTGTTTGTGCATGCACTGAGGTTCGGTACCATCAAGACAACCAAGAGGGGTAGTGATGTGTAAACCCCGTCCTTTAGTAATGAGAAAACCGGGGAAAGAACCGGTCAATTTGAATCTTTAAATCGAATTGGTCTAAAAACCCGATTGTTAGGGGATGAGCAAATTTGAAAATTTCTAACTCCCATGGGACTCAAAAAGGTTCATAAACTTGGGCAAAAGAACCCTAGGACAGAATTAGGAAGAAAGACCAAAGCAGTTCAATAGAACCGGGTCTAAACCGGATAGAACTAGTTTATGAACCGAGTTGATTCATTGAACTGGAACCGATAGAGAATGGGCAAGACACTTATGGATCCCTTGTGATTCAAAGAGGTTTATAATCCTTGGGAAGGAACCTTAGAACAATGAGGGAGAGAAAAACTAGATCGGTTCGGATGAACCGAACCCGAACCGAATTAAACTGGTTTAAGAACCGAGCCAGTTTATGAACTAGAATTGATTAAGAGATAGTAAACCGGGAATGTTATAAACCCTAAGTGACCCAAGGAGTCACCAAAGACATGGAAATGGACTCGTGAAGGAATCGGGGATGAAAACCAAATCGGTTCAAGTGAACTGGTACGGACCGGTTTGAACCACTATTGAACTTGATCCTAAATTCATTTTTCTAGGTGACTTAAATAATTCAAATTTGAGATTTGAGGCCACCATTGGATAGAAAATGAATTTAGATGAATTTATAAATTTTTAGATTTGAAAAACTCGGTCAAATTAGGGGTGAACCGACCGGTTTAAGCTTTAAATCAAGTTCGGACCGGTCCGGTCCGGTTCAGAATAGTGTCATCTTCTTCCTCAGGATGACAACATTGTTCAATATATTGGTGAGGTTCGCATCAGTTAGTATTAGAGCGAACCTCGCCAATATGCTGACGACACCCTACACCAAATATGGCAACGATCCCAAGACTTTCACGACGCAAGTGCGAAAAGATGGAATATACCTTGTTTATTTGAGAAACAAGGTATGGGATATGTAGACGCCACACCCAAATCCCCTAAGAAGAACTCTTAGAAAACCCCAGGTGATAAGTCTTGATTGCTTGAACGCCACAGGTAAAAACCTGATAAGTTCGAAAGCTTTTTCAAGATAGAAAGAAGACAAAACCTAACAAGATATAAATTCCAAAGTGTGTCTCTCCAATGCTATGGAGTATGCCTTTTATAGGCTCAGAAAACAACCGAATGACCCACATAATGTGGAAAAAATCAATTATGGTTATAAGCTAACCTTATCTAATCTGACTACCTAGTATTATCCTAAGAGATTTATTATATTTATAAATCTCTCCTTATTAATTAAATATGTACCTTCTCTTGGGCTCATCTTGGGCTCTTCATTTGGGCTTCTACTTGAATATTCAGCAATCTCTTTAATCAGCCCATATAAAGCTTTTTTTAATCTTTTAGCCCTTGACCTTGTGATTGGGCCCTCTTGAAGTCTCAAGTGATCATTTATCCCATTTGGTGACAAAGTGTTCAGCTCCATTGCAAGTCTGGTTTATTGAACTTGTGAATTCGTACTCTCATTAGTCGGATTCACATCATGCATGCACTTGAGGTTCAAGACCATTAAGATGTCCAAGAGAGGTAGTGATGCATCCTAAGGGCTACTTAACGACATGGTGGAGATAAGAGCAGTTTGATGTGCCACCAATCAGGGAAGCTCGACATAGCTTCATGCGCATGAGACCGGGGTGGGGTCGGGATGAGGTCTCTGTCCTCATATGGACACGGAGTTTCTTGTCGGGTTTGAGGGTCGGATGTCGCGAACATGCACTCATTCTCATGGTAGAAGTGGACGAGCTTCTATCTAGGTGTCCGGTAAAGTCGCTCTGACGCCATGAGTTGGTGCAGTGGATGGAATGCCCTGCGAATGTGTGATCCCTTCATGATGAAGTGTGTGTATTGTTTGTTAAACACACCCAATGTAGATAATGTGAAAAAGTTTTTGAAAACCGAGAATATGAGGAAGAAATGATTTCTAAGAAATAAGGAGTCTCCAGCTAGGGAGTAGCGCCAACGAAGATGAAAAGTCTCCAGCTAGGGAGTTTCAGGCAATAAATGGTCGTTATAAAGACGCCAATCTGATGGCCAAGAAGTTCCCAAGCATCATATATAAAGAGCTCCTCCTCATTCATACTCCTCACAATTAAAAACTCCTCTCTCTCTCTCTCTCTACTGCTCCAATTTCATGTAAAGCTCGAACTAGAGATCCGACCTGGGCATTTTTTAGAGCTAAATAAGATGAGGTCTGGTTCTTTAGATTCGGGGAAAAGACAACTACCTAATGGTAGTCTCCATTTGCTTTGGGGATCATTTGAGAAACGTCGGCATGATCGAACAGTGAAGCAGCTCTGGCGGACCGAAGCTACCTTGTTTCAGCTGGGCTGAAAATGGCCAATTCGAGCCATTCTCATGGCAAACCAAGCTTTCCCAACACTTCCACAGCCCACATACGGCTAGGGATGTCAATAGCTCGGGTCAGGGCGGGTTTTAGCGGACTCGCGCCCGAGTGGACCCAAGCCTCGGGTCCATTTGGTTGGTCCAGACTCGACCCGATTTTAGGTATGCTAGACCCGAGACTCGCTTGGACCCGAACCTGCTGCTCGAGTCTATCTTATTTTTTTAATATATATTTTTTTACCAAATATAAAAAATTCAAAATTATTGTAATATATAAACTTTCTAATATTTGTTTAGTAATTTAATTTTTCAAATGTTTATTATCTTTAATTTACCTAATAATTTATTGATATAATTTTTTATTTTCAATTAGTAAAACTATGAATGTTAGAGAATTAATTGACAAATAATACAATGTGATATTAATATAATTTTGCATCAAAAAATATAGTGTTATATTAATTTAATTTAATATAAATTTTATAGTATAATTCTTACAAGTATTTATAAATTTATTATGGTATAAGTAAGAAAAAATAATATATTAGGTTATAAAAAAGAAAAAAAATTAATATAGAATGTCGAGAATATATTTATAAATCTATTAGAGTATATGAAAGGAAAAAATAATATAATATAACATAATATATTTATAAATCTATTAGTGTATAAGAAAGGAAAAAACCCTAAAAACCCCTTATAAATCTATTAGGGTATAAGAAAGGAAAAAAATTAATTAAGGTTTAAGAAATAAAAAAATAATATAATTTAATGAAGTTATAGAAAAAAATATAGTAATTTTTAAATCACTTTTTTATTAAATTTTTTTAATATTCTTTACTACATTTAATGAAACGAACATTAAAAAAGGAAAAAATTTAAAATGACTATGGGCCCACATTCGGGTCCATTTGGACCCGAGGCTTGGGTCCACTTTTCTAGACTCAAGCTCGCTGGAATCAAACCAGCGGGTCTCGGGTCTAATCTATGGACCCGAACCCGAGCAGACATGAGGCTACTTGGGTCCACTCAGGTCGGGTAGGGACCCAAAGCTTAGGTCTCGGGTCTCATTGACATGCCTACATACGACTGAATTAGAGATGAAAAGTAAGCCAATTTGGTTCATCTCTATAATTTTCGATCAGTGTTAGGGAGAGAACCAAATTCTTCCTCAATTCAACATGAATTGATACAATTCTTGATCCTATTAGGAAACTCAGGACGAGAGCTATCTGTACAGATCGAAAGCTCCGACCGCTGCACCCCAACGGTAAGCTTTCGTAGCTTTCTCTCTATAAGTCCAATTTTCCAAAGAAGCTCCATTTTAGCTTAATTCTAATCCATATGACATGATTTAAAGTTCCATTGAATCATGTGGAAGTATAAGAACTCAATTTTACCTTCAATTTCAACAATTAACCTCAATTGATTGGTCAATTTGATGAAATCAAATTTGGCCACTTTGAAATTGGGAAATTGGGGGAAAATTTTAGGGAAAATTGGGGATTTCAAAAATTTGAGGGACTAAAGTGCAATTTTCCAAAATTGAGGGCCAATTGGCCATGTAAAAGATGTTGGAGGACCAATTGGTCGATTTTTGGAATTAATGGAGGTCAAATTGCCATTTTTGAAAAGTTGGGGACCAAATTGGAAATTTGGGAAACTTGAACCCCTTTTGTGATTTTGAGTAAATAGAGGTTTCATAGTGTATTTTAGAAGTTTTGGGACTCAATTTGGGGAAAATTGGCATTAGGGACATAAAGTTAAAGAAAAAGAACTTCAAGGACCTAAATGCAACTAATTAAAAGTTGGACATTTCATTCATTAGTGATGAATGAAGGTTATTAGGTCAAGTGTTAATGAACAAATATGTTCAAATCATGTAGGAACACCAACATGGATAAGCTCACGTGAGGCAAAGAGCTGGTTAAGAGGAAAAGTACACTGCACTTATCAAGTGAGTAGAAATTTTCACATCATACCTAGTTGGGATGATTAGTACCTCAGATTGAAAACTCACTTTTCTGTGGACCTTTAACATCACACATGGTTGGGGTGATGTGAGAAAACATGTGGAAAAACTAATTACCGGTTGTAAGTAGATCATATCTAAATGGTATGATGAACTTCTTGGAAGGAAGTAGAAAACCCGCTTATCGGTTATGAGCGAAGATATTTTCACACCCGATTGGTGTGATGTACAGGTGAAAAGTTATTTTTGTTAGAAGTGCTCTCCCTTAAGTGTGTGCCACTACTTAAACATTTTAGGAGACCTTCTTGATAGGAGCTCGAATAGCTCAGATAGGCTAGAGGCCTCAGTTTTGGAACTTAAGAGCTAGATTGCCAGATTTTAAAAATCTCGTACAGTGGGCCCAAGGCCAATTGGCACAAGCAGGAGCTCGTAAACAAACATGATGTTAAGCCATGAAAATTTAAATGAATGATATGATTTGGCGATGGTACCAAGACATGACTGACATACTCGATGGACTGGTGGTAGTGCGACAAGATAGATCGATGGACCAGTTGAGACAAACAATTGCATGTTGAGTTGAGAGTCGGGGCCGTTGGACAAGTGGCACCAAAGATTAATGACTTATATGGAAAATTATTGTTTGTGCATGCACTGAGGTTCGGTACCATCAAGACAACCAAGAGGGGTAGTGATGTGTAAACCCCGTCCTTTAGTAATGAGAAAACCGGGGAAAGAACCGGTCAATTTGAATCTTTAAATCGAATTGGTCTAAAAACCCGATTGTTAGGGGATGAGCAAATTTGAAAATTTCTAACTCCCATGGGACTCAAAAAGGTTCATAAACTTGGGCAAAAGAACCCTAGGACAGAATTAGGAAGAAAGACCAAAGCAGTTCAATAGAACCGGGTCTAAACCGGATAGAACTAGTTTATGAACCGAGTTGATTCATTGAACTGGAACCGATAGAGAATGGGCAAGACACTTATGGATCCCTTGTGATTCAAAGAGGTTTATAATCCTTGGGAAGGAACCTTAGAACAATGAGGGAGAGAAAAACTAGATCGGTTCGGATGAACCGAACCCGAACCGAATTAAACTGGTTTAAGAACCGAGCCAGTTTATGAACTAGAATTGATTAAGAGATAGTAAACCGGGAATGTTATAAACCCTAAGTGACCCAAGGAGTCACCAAAGACATGGAAATGGACTCGTGAAGGAATCGGGGATGAAAACCAAATCGGTTCAAGTGAACTGGTACGGACCGGTTTGAACCACTATTGAACTTGATCCTAAATTCATTTTTCTAGGTGACTTAAATAATTCAAATTTGAGATTTGAGGCCACCATTGGATAGAAAATGAATTTAGATGAATTTATAAATTTTTAGATTTGAAAAACTCGGTCAAATTAGGGGTGAACCGACCGGTTTAAGCTTTAAATCAAGTTCGGACCGGTCCGGTCCGGTTCAGAATAGTGTCATCTTCTTCCTCAGGATGACAACATTGTTCAATATATTGGTGAGGTTCGCATCAGTTAGTATTAGAGCGAACCTCGCCAATATGCTGACGACACCCTACACCAAATATGGCAACGATCCCAAGACTTTCACGACGCAAGTGCGAAAAGATGGAATATACCTTGTTTATTTGAGAAACAAGGTATGGGATATGTAGACGCCACACCCAAATCCCCTAAGAAGAACTCTTAGAAAACCCCAGGTGATAAGTCTTGATTGCTTGAACGCCACAGGTAAAAACCTGATAAGTTCGAAAGCTTTTTCAAGATAGAAAGAAGACAAAACCTAACAAGATATAAATTCCAAAGTGTGTCTCTCCAATGCTATGGAGTATGCCTTTTATAGGCTCAGAAAACAACCGAATGACCCACATAATGTGGAAAAAATCTATTATGGTTATAAGCTAACCTTATCTAATCTGACTACCTAGTATTATCCTAAGAGATTTATTATATTTATAAATCTCTCCTTATTAATTAAATCTGTACCTTCTCTTGGGCTCATCTTGGGCTCTTCATTTGGGCTTCTACTTGAATATTCAGCAATCTCTTTAATCAGCCCATATAAAGCTTTTTTTAATCTTTTAGCCCTTGACCTTGTGATTGGGCCCTCTTGAAGTCTCAAGTGATCATTTATCCCATTTGGTGACAAAGTGTTCAGCTCCATTGCAAGTCTGGTTTATTGAACTTGTGAATTCGTACTCTCATTAGTCGGATTCACATCATGCATGCACTTGAGGTTCAAGACCATTAAGATGTCCAAGAGAGGTAGTGATGCATCCTAAGGGCTACTTAACGACATGGTGGAGATAAGAGCAGTTTGATGTGCCACCAATCAGGGAAGCTCGACATAGCTTCATGCGCATGAGACCGGGGTGGGGTCGGGATGAGGTCTCTGTCCTCATATGGACACGGAGTTTCTTGTCGGGTTTGAGGGTCGGATGTCGCGAACATGCACTCATTCTCATGGTAGAAGTGGACGAGCTTCTATCTAGGTGTCCGGTAAAGTCGCTCTGACGCCATGAGTTGGTGCAGTGGATGGAATGCCCTGCGAATGTGTGATCCCTTCATGATGAAGTGTGTGTATTGTTTGTTAAACACACCCAATGTAGATAATGTGAAAAAGTTTTTGAAAACCGAGAATATGAGGAAGAAATGATTTCTAAGAAATAAGGAGTCTCCAGCTAGGGAGTAGCGCCAACGAAGATGAAAAGTCTCCAGCTAGGGAGTTTCAGGCAATAAATGGTCGTTATAAAGACGCCAATCTGATGGCCAAGAAGTTCCCAAGCATCATATATAAAGAGCTCCTCCTCATTCATACTCCTCACAATTAAAAACTCCTCTCTCTCTCTCTCTCTCTCTCTACTGCTCCAATTTCATGTAAAGCTCGAACTAGAGATCCGACCTGGGCATTTTTTAGAGCTAAATAAGATGAGGTCTGGTTCTTTAGATTCGGGGAAAAGACAACTACCTAATGGTAGTCTCCATTTGCTTTGGGGATCATTTGAGAAACGTCGGCATGATCGAACAGTGAAGCAGCTCTGGCGGACCGAAGCTACCTTGTTTCAGCTGGGCTGAAAATGGCCAATTCGAGCCATTCTCATGGCAAACCAAGCTTTCCCAACACTTCCACAGCCCACATACGGCTAGGGATGTCAATAGCTCGGGTCAGGGCGGGTTTTAGCGGACTCGCGCCCGAGTGGACCCAAGCCTCGGGTCCATTTGGTTGGTCCAGACTCGACCCGATTTTAGGTATGCTAGACCCGAGACTCGCTTGGACCCGAACCTGCTGCTCGAGTCTATCTTATTTTTTTAATATATATTTTTTTACCAAATATAAAAAATTCAAAATTATTGTAATATATAAACTTTCTAATATTTGTTTAGTAATTTAATTTTTCAAATGTTTATTATCTTTAATTTACCTAATAATTTATTGATATAATTTTTTATTTTCAATTAGTAAAACTATGAATGTTAGAGAATTAATTGACAAATAATACAATGTGATATTAATATAATTTTGCATCAAAAAATATAGTGTTATATTAATTTAATTTAATATAAATTTTATAGTATAATTCTTACAAGTATTTATAAATTTATTATGGTATAAGTAAGAAAAAATAATATATTAGGTTATAAAAAAGAAAAAAAATTAATATAGAATGTCGAGAATATATTTATAAATCTATTAGAGTATATGAAAGGAAAAAATAATATAATATAACATAATATATTTATAAATCTATTAGTGTATAAGAAAGGAAAAAACCCTAAAAACCCCTTATAAATCTATTAGGGTATAAGAAAGGAAAAAAATTAATTAAGGTTTAAGAAATAAAAAAATAATATAATTTAATGAAGTTATAGAAAAAAATATAGTAATTTTTAAATCACTTTTTTATTAAATTTTTTTAATATTCTTTACTACATTTAATGAAACGAACATTAAAAAAGGAAAAAATTTAAAATGACTATGGGCCCACATTCGGGTCCATTTGGACCCGAGGCTTGGGTCCACTTTTCTAGACTCAAGCTCGCTGGAATCAAACCAGCGGGTCTCGGGTCTAATCTATGGACCCGAACCCGAGCAGACATGAGGCTACTTGGGTCCACTCAGGTCGGGTAGGGACCCAAAGCTTAGGTCTCGGGTCTCATTGACATGCCTACATACGACTGAATTAGAGATGAAAAGTAAGCCAATTTGGTTCATCTCTATAATTTTCGATCAGTGTTAGGGAGAGAACCAAATTCTTCCTCAATTCAACATGAATTGATACAATTCTTGATCCTATTAGGAAACTCAGGACGAGAGCTATCTGTACAGATCGAAAGCTCCGACCGCTGCACCCCAACGGTAAGCTTTCGTAGCTTTCTCTCTATAAGTCCAATTTTCCAAAGAAGCTCCATTTTAGCTTAATTCTAATCCATATGACATGATTTAAAGTTCCATTGAATCATGTGGAAGTATAAGAACTCAATTTTACCTTCAATTTCAACAATTAACCTCAATTGATTGGTCAATTTGATGAAATCAAATTTGGCCACTTTGAAATTGGGAAATTGGGGGAAAATTTTAGGGAAAATTGGGGATTTCAAAAATTTGAGGGACTAAAGTGCAATTTTCCAAAATTGAGGGCCAATTGGCCATGTAAAAGATGTTGGAGGACCAATTGGTCGATTTTTGGAATTAATGGAGGTCAAATTGCCATTTTTGAAAAGTTGGGGACCAAATTGGAAATTTGGGAAACTTGAACCCCTTTTGTGATTTTGAGTAAATAGAGGTTTCATAGTGTATTTTAGAAGTTTTGGGACTCAATTTGGGGAAAATTGGCATTAGGGACATAAAGTTAAAGAAAAAGAACTTCAAGGACCTAAATGCAACTAATTAAAAGTTGGACATTTCATTCATTAGTGATGAATGAAGGTTATTAGGTCAAGTGTTAATGAACAAATATGTTCAAATCATGTAGGAACACCAACATGGATAAGCTCACGTGAGGCAAAGAGCTGGTTAAGAGGAAAAGTACACTGCACTTATCAAGTGAGTAGAAATTTTCACATCATACCTAGTTGGGATGATTAGTACCTCAGATTGAAAACTCACTTTTCTGTGGACCTTTAACATCACACATGGTTGGGGTGATGTGAGAAAACATGTGGAAAAACTAATTACCGGTTGTAAGTAGATCATATCTAAATGGTATGATGAACTTCTTGGAAGGAAGTAGAAAACCCGCTTATCGGTTATGAGCGAAGATATTTTCACACCCGATTGGTGTGATGTACAGGTGAAAAGTTATTTTTGTTAGAAGTGCTCTCCCTTAAGTGTGTGCCACTACTTAAACATTTTAGGAGACCTTCTTGATAGGAGCTCGAATAGCTCAGATAGGCTAGAGGCCTCAGTTTTGGAACTTAAGAGCTAGATTGCCAGATTTTAAAAATCTCGTACAGTGGGCCCAAGGCCAATTGGCACAAGCAGGAGCTCGTAAACAAACATGATGTTAAGCCATGAAAATTTAAATGAATGATATGATTTGGCGATGGTACCAAGACATGACTGACATACTCGATGGACTGGTGGTAGTGCGACAAGATAGATCGATGGACCAGTTGAGACAAACAATTGCATGTTGAGTTGAGAGTCGGGGCCGTTGGACAAGTGGCACCAAAGATTAATGACTTATATGGAAAATTATTGTTTGTGCATGCACTGAGGTTCGGTACCATCAAGACAACCAAGAGGGGTAGTGATGTGTAAACCCCGTCCTTTAGTAATGAGAAAACCGGGGAAAGAACCGGTCAATTTGAATCTTTAAATCGAATTGGTCTAAAAACCCGATTGTTAGGGGATGAGCAAATTTGAAAATTTCTAACTCCCATGGGACTCAAAAAGGTTCATAAACTTGGGCAAAAGAACCCTAGGACAGAATTAGGAAGAAAGACCAAAGCAGTTCAATAGAACCGGGTCTAAACCGGATAGAACTAGTTTATGAACCGAGTTGATTCATTGAACTGGAACCGATAGAGAATGGGCAAGACACTTATGGATCCCTTGTGATTCAAAGAGGTTTATAATCCTTGGGAAGGAACCTTAGAACAATGAGGGAGAGAAAAACTAGATCGGTTCGGATGAACCGAACCCGAACCGAATTAAACTGGTTTAAGAACCGAGCCAGTTTATGAACTAGAATTGATTAAGAGATAGTAAACCGGGAATGTTATAAACCCTAAGTGACCCAAGGAGTCACCAAAGACATGGAAATGGACTCGTGAAGGAATTGGGGATGAAAACCAAATCGGTTCAAGTGAACTGGTACGGACCGGTTTGAACCACTATTGAACTTGATCCTAAATTCATTTTTCTAGGTGACTTAAATAATTCAAATTTGAGATTTGAGGCCACCATTGGATAGAAAATGAATTTAGATGAATTTATAAATTTTTAGATTTGAAAAACTCGGTCAAATTAGGGGTGAACCGACCGGTTTAAGCTTTAAATCAAGTTCGGACCGGTTCGGTCCGGTTCAGAATAGTGTCATCTTCTTCCTCAGGGTGACAACATTGTTCACTCGCCAGAAAATCGAAGCAGCGCTGGTGAAAAAGAAATATTTTCGTTCGGTACATTTTGGGTCTTTAATGATTGTCATAAAGGTGTCAAACGGATGGCCAATGGGTCCCCGAGCTCCCTATATAAAAAGCCCCTCTCCATCCGTCCTCTCCACACCTGAAAAGCTCACTCTCTCTTAGTTGCTTAGTTTTCTAATGAAGCTTGAACCAGAGCTCTGATGTAGAGTCAATTCTAAGCCAAAGAAGGTGAGGTTAGGATCATTAGAATCAGGGAAAAGTCAGCTACATGGTGGTGACATCCGTTCGTTCCGAGTAGTGATGTGAAAACCATGCGAAAAAACTACTTACCGGTGGTAAGTAGATCATACTCGATTGGTATGATGAAACTTCCTCGAAGGAAGTTGAAAACCCGTTCATCAGTTATGAATGGAGATGTCCTTATATCGAATCGGTATAATGAACAAAGAAAACATATTTTTTTTCGGAAGTGTTCTCCCCTAACTGTGTGCCAATGATGCGAACCCCGTCAATATGCTAACGACACCCTACACAAAATATGGCAACGATCCCAAGACTTTCACGACGCAAGTACAAAAAGATAGAGTTTACCTTGTTATGTGAGAAACAAGGTATGGGATATGTAGACGCCACACCCAAATCCTCTAGGAAGAACTCTTAGAAAACCCCGGGTGATAAGTCATGATTTCTTGAACGCTACAGGTAAAAACTTGATAAGTTCAAAAGCTCTTTTAGGATAGAAAGAAGACGAAACCTTACAAGATTAAAATTCCAAAGTGTCTATCCTCCAATGCTGTGGAGTATGCCTTTTATAGGCACAGATAACAACTGAATAGCCTAAAAACAAGGAAATATATCTTATGGTTACATGCCAACTATATATAATCTAAATGTCTAAGATATTTTTATAACCAATTTAAAAATCTAAATTTAACTAATTAAATATCTAATATTAACATTTAATATCGTAGAAGATTTATTATATTAATAAATCTCTACTCATTAATTAAATCTGGACCTCCTCGTAGGCTTTTCTTGGGCTCTTCAATTGGGCTTCCACTTGGATTTTTTTTCGGCAATCTCTTTAATCAGCCCATATAAAGCTTAGTTGAATCTTTTAGCCCCTTAACCTTGTGATTGGGCCCTCTTGAAGTCTCAAATAATCATTTATCCCATTTGGTGACAAAGTGTTCAGCTCCATTGTAGGTTCGTTTGATTGGACTTGTGAATTTGTAGACTTTTTTGTCGGATTCACATCAGCCAATGCTTAAACAATTTGGGAGACCTTCTCGACGGGAGCTTAAATAGCTCTTATAGGTGTGGGGCCTCGATTTTTGGAACTTGGGGGTTATTATGTCCGGTTTTTGAAAATCTCGAATAGTGGGCCATAGGCCAATGGGCATGAGCAGGAGCTCATAAATGAACATAATATATGTGCCAAAAATCTTTAATAAGAGAATTGTATGGTCATGGAACCAAGGCTGGTCCAACATCCTCAGTCAACTAGCAGTAGTGCGATATGACTAGTCTCCGGACCAGTCAAGACAAACAGTTGTAGGTTGAGTTGAAAGTCGGGACCGTTGGACTAATGACACCACATATTACATGACATAATAAGAAAACATTGTTTGTGCATGCACTATGAGTATGAGATCATCAAGACCCCCATGAGGGGTAGTGATGCGTCCTAAGGGCCTTGGACGACCTAGCTAGTATAAGGACAGTTCGTCATTCCAGGTGACCGTACGAAATTTGGAATAGCACCAAGAGCATGAGACCGGGGTGGGGACAGGATGAGGTCTCGGTCCTCATATAGACACGAAGAATCTGTTACGGGAATGAGAGTCGGATGTCGTGAACATCCACTCATTCTCAGGGTAGAAGTTGACGTACTTCTATCTGGATGGCTGGTAAAGTCGCTTCGAAGCCACAAGTGGGTTTAGCAGTCGTGCTAGCCTACGAATGTGTGTAACCTTCATGATGAATGATATGCATTGGGTGATGACACACCGTGATAAGAAGAAATGTGGAAAACCCTGAGATTTTAGATGAAATGATTTTTAAAAGTGAGGAGTTTGACACACTCCAATACAAATGTTTTTCTTAAAAGTTAAAAGCAGACTTTTGAAAAAAAAAAAGAAAAAAAAACCCATTCACTAAGTTGTAGAAACTCACCCCTCTTTTCTACCCATTTTCAGGAAAAGAGAATGACTAGAAGTAACATCGAGCCTTACCCTTTATCAGGTATGCTTAATTTTTCCTTAAGCTTGCATTTTATTTGATATATGTCTTCTGGGGAACAAGGTTGAAATTTCACCTAGCTCCTCTCGAGTAAAAGAAGGGGGGAAACTCCTCTTGAACCGAGAAAGAGCAGCGGGTTGTTCATGGGGATCCAACCAAAACAGATTGGAGCGTGACATGATGTATGTCCTAGGGTCTACTGGACGACATGGTGGAGATAAGGGTAGTTTGTCATGAGAGTAGTCAAGGAAGCTCGTCGTAGCTTCATGCACGTGAGACTGAGGTGGGGTCGGGATGAGGTCTTTGTCCTCATATGGACATGAAGTATTTTTGGTTAGAGGGCAGGACATTAGAGACGTTCACTCAAACTTCGGGTAGAAGTTAAAGACTTCTATCAGGGTGGATGGTAAAGACGCTCCAATCCACAAGTGGGTGCAGTCATCGTAACTGCATCTCGCGAATGTGTGTGAACCCTTCCTAATGAATTATGTGTGTTGTTTGTGAAACACACCTAATATGGAAATGGGAAAGAGATTTGAAAACCTTGGAAAGGATTTGAGAATCCTTGGAAAAGAATTGGTAAACCTTGGAAAAGAATTGGTAAACCTTGGAAAAAAAGGTTTTGGAAACCAAGACTTGAGAAAAGAATGATTTTAAAGAAAATAAGAAGTCTAGCACACTCCAATGCAAACCATTTTTTAAGAAACTCATGTGTCAAAAACCCATTCACTGAGTTGTCGAACACACCCCCTCCATTTACCCATTTTCAGGAAACCAAGGGAAAAGCCTACCTAAAGACACTATACTAGCTAAACCTGCAAGATATGTATGAAAGTTTAAATTTATTAAATTTTGATTAATGTCATTTCAGGAAAGGTACAAGTATAAAGTACTCCTTACTCCTCACGGTTTAAAGAAGGGGAAAACCCTTAATAAATCGGGAGAGTGGCGGGTTGCTCATGGGGATCCGACCAAACCGGGTCGGGGCGTGATGCAAACCTAGCCAATATGCTGACGACACCCTATACCAAATATGATAAGAAAGATAAATAAAATTTATATAGATAAGAAAATAAGAAATTAAGATAGAATGAAGTAATAAATAAGAATGAAATTTAGATATAGCAGAATAATAATAAAAATCAAGCTAGAATTGAGTTACTCTCTTTTTATGCCTTTTTTGCATGAATTTTTTTTGCTCTTTTTTTCCATTTTTCTTTTTTTTTTCTTTTTTTTCACTTACTAAAAATAAGATAGATAGAAGAAGATGAGACCTTTTTTTATTTTTTTAAGAGAATAGAAAAAGGTAGAGAAGATAAAAAAAAGAAATAGATATAAAATATAGGATAAAACATGTTGTATAATTGTGTGCTCTAATATCAACTGATGCGAACCTTGCCAATATGTTGACAACACCCTATACCAAATATGGTAAGACCCCAAAACTTTGACGATGCAAGTACGAAAAGATGGAATATATATTGTTTATGTGAGAAACAAGGTATGAGATATGTAGGCGTTACACCCAAATCCTCTAAGAAGAATTCTTAGAAAACCCTGGTGATAAGTCTTGATTCCTTGAATACCACAGGTAAAATCCTGATAAGTTCAAAAGTTTTTTCAAGAGAAAAAGAAGACAACCTCACAAAATTGAATTCTCAAAAGCGTGTCCTCCAATGCTGTGTAGTATGTTTTTTATAGGTACAGAAAACAACTGAATAGCCTAAAAATAAGGAAAAATATCTATTATGGTTATATACAAACCATATCTAATCTAAATATCTAGGATATTTTAATAACTAATTTAAAGATCTAAACTTAACTAATTTAATATCTAATATTATTATTTAATATCCTAAAAGATTTATTATATTAATAAATCTCTCCCTATTAATTAAATATGGACCTTCTCTTGGGCTCATCTTGGGCTCTTCTATTAGGATTATATTTGAATTTTTTACAATCTCTTTAATCAGCCCATATAAAGTATATTTGAATCTTTTAGTCCTTAGTATTGTAATCGGTCCCTCTTGTAATCTCAAATGATCATTCATCTCATTTGGTGACAGATTATTTAGCTCCATTGTAGGTTCGGTTGATTGAACTTGTGAATTCGTATTGTTTTTAGTCGAATTCACAATAGGGTGTGACGGGAAAACCCTTCCTGAACCAAGGGAGCAACGGGTTGATCACGGGGATCCAACCAAACTAGTTCAGGGCGTGACAAATGGTGTTTGTGTGATCAAACCATGGTTGAAAAATTCACAGAATATGAAATACAAAAAATTCTTCCAACTAGGAAGAACTTATTATTAAGCTTGTAAGGGACAAGTAGTGGATTTATTTTAGAACACTTTTCAAAATGATAAGACAATTTGTATCTTATTTATCAGAATATTTTAAACTATTGTTTTGTAAAAAGTGTAACTTGAGGTATCTTTAAGTATGGGATGAATCGTATACACCCCCTCCCTTATAAACTCTTAATGAGTTTTACTAAACTTTGTCACAATTGAAGTTAGTTGACAATTCTTAAATTTATTCGACCGTGATACTTACCCAAATTGTATGATGCTAGTGGTGTTTGAAAGTTGGGACCAAGTGGAATCTACTATATTTTTTTGTGGCCCATGTTGGACGTCGAGGACATCAGAAATGATCAAGGTAGCAGATGTTTTGTTTTTGTCTAGAGAAGGCCATATATTATTTGACCACGCTGATGATAGTAGACTTAATGTTAATAGCCGAGAGAGTTGGTGTTGGAAAGCTGGCTCGTGTAGTTTTCAAAGGACACCAAAATCGCTAGTTTTGGTGGTTGCGAGAGTATGTGGTCTATGCATGTTCAATCATCAAAAAATAGTTATTTGAGAGTTTTAGAGATAATTTTGACAATCAGTCAACTAGGGGACATCCAAACTTTATATGGTTGTAAACTAGATTTAATTGGTTATTTGATCATAACAGGCTTTCATCATTTCATAGCATGTTGCTCTTTGAATGAATTAATTAGTGTGTAGTGGGTTTTGGATTGGGCAAAAGTCATATGTGGGCAAATCTATTGGGCGAAGGGGATGATGCATGTGTGACGTATGGCGGAGCTAAGCGCCCGTGCATGTCGCATGTGTCATGTCCGCTCATCCGATTCGATGTTGTCCAGAACTGTTTTCAGCAAATTTTTAGATAGGTTCGGTTGTTTTTTGCTTGTTTTACCCCAAATTTCACTAGTTCTTAGCCTAATAAAGTTTTTTAAAAAATATTTGTTCAATTTTCACATAAAATGTGTTAAAAATCACTAAATTATGATTTGTCTAGTACAATTTAAAAATCAATAGGTTTTGTTACGCGGGTCGATTCCAATCCAATATGAACAAGTTTATCCTCGAGTTTTTTTAATTTTTAATTTTCGTTCAAGTGATGTTTTTTTACGGGTTTTTCATGATCATTTTTATTCCATTAAGTATTGGTTGGAACCATTTTCCAAAATCACTTTAACTTAAAATATTGTTTTAGGTTTTTCTATCTCAGTTTGACATCGACTCCCATTTTAGTTTGATTTTAGTTTGACTTGTTTTCCCGTTTAGTATTCTCAATGTTACAATTATCTTGTGAATGATAATTTTTAATACAAACATTGATAAATTTATTTCTTTTATTTATATCCCAATTCAAATAATAAGATTATTGGCATATTAAAGTAGCTCTTTTATCTCTTAAAATATAACATTTTGAGTTCAAATGTTATAAATAAGAATATAGCTTATGTAATTTTTATCTTTTAAGGGGAACTTAATCCATCCAAATACATCTAAATATTATATATATTATATAAAATTGTCCAATTGAACATAAAAAAATAATATTTCTTATTGAGATTATTGGTTCAAGGGAATTATTGCTCTATATATGCCTATAGTTGGTAGATGCAATTTTTATTGTGAGATTTATTATTATATTCATATTCTTCTTTATCTATGTTGTATTCATATATCTCATATTATAATTAAAAATATAATTTGTATTACTCTAGCATTTTCCCATCCAAACCACTAGAACATGCAAATTGATGATAGAGATCCTTAAAATAATGTAATGATTAAGGATTGTAATACTATCTAATCTTCTTGTGGCTGTATATATATATTATATATGTATCTGTTCCGTCAAGTACAAAATATTACTCCTATAACAGAAATGACATTGAAGTGGAAGTTCTTTTTTTGGCTAATGAGGAAAGTTTGACGGGAAGATATAGTACATGTATGTGTATATATATAAATTCCTTTGTGTTAAATTTATATATAATCATATTGAACTTGCCATCCTTACATAGAGAGATTGTGAGGAGGGAGAGAGAAAGTTAGCTCTAGAAATCTGAAGAAAATTAGAGATCGATCAAGAGGAGTGGCAATTAGCAAAGATGGAAGGAAAATGCGCTTTCAATTATGAGAAGATCATCATCGTATTAATCTTCGGCTTTGCCTTTATTGTTTGCCAATTTCTCTCAGTCAGAGGAGATGTCCACTACTACGATTTTGTGGTATAAACATTCTTTCCTTGTAAAGCAAGTTATTTTCTTCCTCAGCCGCTAAGTTTATACTTTTCCATATATACTCAGATATATGACAATATTCTTTTGTCTCTCTTCCAGTTGAAGGAAATCAACGTAACAAAACTCTGTGTTAACAAGACCATCTTAACTGTGAATGGGCTATTCCCGGGACCCGTAATTCGTGTTCATAAAGGTGACACTGTGTTTGTGAACGTAACCAATGAAGGGAATTATGGTGTCACCATTCACTGGTAAGCAACTTATACTTGTCTCTCAAACCTTACATGGAACTATATGTGCATATGCGCCCATTCTAGATCTGTGTGGGCCCTTCAACATCACAAATATTTGATGCTAATATATTTGTCTAAACCTATTAAAAATTATTGTCACCATAATAAATTAACGATATTATCACTTAAAAATATAAATTGATAAGTATAATCATAACATCACTTCTCATATGATTATTATTATTATTAGACTTGTTCTCAATAATGATTTACAAAGTTATATTATTTTTCTAATGTCAGAATACTGATTTAAGTAATTTGATCAACTAGTCACAAATTATGTTTTCCGCTTAGGTCAGCACAAGACGTCTATGTTGCCTACCGTTCGTAACAGAACTGTCGGAACTTATAATTGATTTGTGGTTGTATCAACTTCCTGTCTTGTCTTACGTAGGTGGCCTACAAGTCAACTGTTCACCAGACAAATATACCTAATGCTTTTGCTTTTCTTTCTCTACAAAAGTTTTTTACGCATCAACTGATTATTGGAGAGATAATGGCTCCCTTTAGTGAATCAAAAGCAAAAGAATAAATATATAGAGAGAGATAGAGAGAAAGAGAGATGTCCAATCCAACATATTGCAAATTCAAAAGTAAAGATGGTATGGTTATTAAAACAGGCATGGGGTGAAGCAACCTAGAAATCCATGGTCGGATGGACCAGTATTCATCACACAGTGCCCTATCCAATCAGGATCCAACTTCACCTATAAAGTAATTTTTTCGGACGAGGAAGGCACCCTGTGGTGGCATGCTCACAGCGATTGGACAAGATCCACTGTTCATGGGGCTATAGTTATCTTGCCAGAAGAAGGAACTTCTTATCCTTTTCCAGAACCTCATGGTGAAGAGGTAATAGTATTAGGTAAGTAGTCATTCAATAATTATGTTCAATATCTTTGAGTTGGAGATCTAAGTTGGCATTCAATAATTATGTTCAATAGAATTTATTATTATATCACAAAATTGAAGGTTCTTGGTATACGGGAGATCTAAATATGGAAGTGAACGAGGACTTGGAAGAAGGAGCCGACATCCCCCACTCAAGCGGCTTCTTGATAAATGGTGAACTTGGAGATTTTGCTAATTGTTCCAGAGGTACATGTACACGCATTTCTTCTCTAACTCTCTCCATCAACTGTATCTTGTTTGCTCTTTGAATTTCTACCGTCCATGGCGTTCATTAGTTTAGGGTTAATGCTGAATATATGCAGAAACAACGTACCGGTTGTCAGTTGATTATGGAAAGACGTATCTCCTTCGCATAGTTAATGCAGTAAGCGACGATCAGATCTTTTTTGCGATCGCTGAACACAACCTCACAGTAGTAGGCTTGGATGCGTCATACGTAAAACCATTCGTGACGAGCTACATTATGATAAGTCCAGGGCAAACAATGGATGTGTTGCTCACAGCGAACAGACCTCTCGGGCACTACTACATGGCTAGTCGAGAGTTTTTGACAGAGGAGGCAAACCAAGACCACAACAATGGTTCCGCTATCATTGAGTACTGTGGAGACTACAACTTCTCTTCATCTCCAATTTTTCCACACGAACTCCCTCAGATTTTAGATATGAAGGCTGCTCTGAGATTTACTGGATTCATTAGAAGTCTCGCAAATGAGGATTATCCCGTGGATATCCCAATGAACATAACCACTAGAATGTTCATAACCGTATCCATGGGCGAGCTCTGCAAAAACCGTACAGACTGTGATGTGAACGCGGGACCAAACAACATACTAGTCTCAAGTCTGAACAACATCAGCTGGGCTAACCCAACCGTCAACGTGCTCGAGGCTTATTACAGGCAAGTCAACACTCTTCTTCCATGATATGGTTTCTATCAAATTGAATTAATTTGCTCTTCATAAGTCAATGTTGAAATTAAGAGACACTTGTCCATTGAATTTGTCATCTTATTTCAAATTATATTTTTTCAGGAATATAAGCGGTTATTACAGTACGGATTTTCCAGATCGACCATTAAATATGTACAATTTCACTGACGACACCGAAGATCCAGATCTTATTATGACAGATCAAGGAACAAGAGTGAAGGGCTTGAACTACAATGAATCAGTAGAGATAGTGTTTCAAGGTACTGGTCTATTAAATGGCGCAGGACTTCATCCCATGCATATGCACGGCTATAGCTTCTATGCTGTAGGAATGGGCGAAGGGAATTTTGACAATGAGACAGATCCCTTGAAGTATAATTTGGTGGATCCTCCGAAAGTGAACACATTCATCGTCCCTAAGTACGGATGGTTAGCTATTAGATTTATAGCTAACAATCCAGGTACGGAATCCACTATTGTTAACTATTATAACCCGTGCTTGTTTAACTATCTAAACATCTAATTAATCCAATTAGCTTCACTTGATTTGGCAAGATGGCTTGTCCTTGAGTATAGAAGATTCTCTAATAATCAGAGGAAATTTGGCACTGGAAACCTTTGACTTACCAAATACATAGGGGAGACGTTTGAACAAGTAGATCATTATCCTCATGGTGCAATGTTTAGCAATATAATTATATTAGAAGAATGATGAATTAATAATTTAAAGCTTAATATGATGTGATTTGATAAGTCTAATGTCTTTATTGTTTATTTAAAATGTTCACTAATTATTTAGGAGTGAATTGTAATTAAATTCTCATCATGATACGTAACTATGTATCATTTAAAACTAACATGTTCTAGTGAACTACTTATTGAGTTGCAGGTGTTTGGTTCTGGCATTGTCATTTTGACCGTCATCTTACATGGGGGATGGAAACCGTATTTATTGTAAAGAATGGGAATACCGAGGAGACGAGTATTCTTCCACCCCCTCCCAACATGCCTACTTGTATGGCCAACTCCCGAGAGATCTCAATTAAGGAATCGAAAAATGATGATGGTGATGAAGGCCAAAATTACCTTTAGAAGTGGCAATTATTATTTGTTCTTATAGAGGACAAACAACAATTTGGATGTTGTATTTGGTTTTCAACTCAGATTATGAGATTATCTAGGTGGATTATGTTACAAAATAATGATCACATTTAAATATTTTTACTTTTTAGTGAATTAAACTTGATTTGTCACGTTATTCTAAGGTACGTGCCTCCAAAAGCTTATTACATATATTAATTTCATAAGTACATTTAAATTCCCAAATTTAAACTATTCCTAGAACTTTTTCCACGAGTGTAAGTGTAGTGAAAATGCAAGTAAAGATGAACATTGAGAAGTTATGTTGTAATATAGCATATTACTATGCACCAAAAAAGGAACATTCCCTTGTTGGTATCAATCCATTTATCCCACACAATGAATTTAATTTAATTTAGTGCCATGCTGAAAATTTCTAGGAAGAAGAAAAAGGTATTACAAAGTGAACGGTAAGAATTTCTCCTCACTCTCATTCATGAGATTTGTATAAAATTTATATCCTTGGTGTTTTGTTTGTATTATGGTAGAATTTGTACAATATGTAGGAGATTGGTACAAGCGACCAAGGGGAATCCTCTATACAAGTGGGGCTCTTTGCTACTCTACTAGATTAGAGTCTTATCATAGGTTGATGTCTAAATGCATTAACTAATATTTCAGAATAAATAACCATTAGTATTCAATGTAATCGTCCAAAAATTGAATATAATATGTGAGGGGTATGAAAGTACTTTCAGATTTACGTCAATAGATAATGATGCTAAACTTCTGTTAAATAAAATTTGACATGAATAACACATATTTCATACTTGGTTTGATGATTTCAACTCTATCATCACCATCCTTGAAAACAACAGTGAGCTCAGGTGAAGCCATCAATATAATCAAATAATCTGTAAGACTCACGGAAATGACCTGTATTATAGAAGTTTTCATGTCAAGTTTAACCAATGTTGGTAGTGTACTGCACAGGCCAAAATTGTAGAGGTTCTCATAGTTCTTTTCTTTATAGGGATTAAATATGCAGTGATAGAAAAATTGATCAAAGAGGTATAGAGAACTAGAGGTAGAGCGGTTTGGGGAGTTGCACGAGAAGGGAAGCCAAGGACACGTTTGTTGGAGTTGAGAATTCAAAGTGAGAAAACTAAAATACAAATTTTTTATTAATTGGAAGAAAGATGAAGGTGAAATTAGAACCAACCCGACCGTTTGAAATATTGAAATATTTTTAAAAAAATTCAAGTAGAGTAAAATTGTAATTATTGACTACATGATGAATAAAATGAGTCAAATAATTTTTACAAAAATAAATGAGGCTAACCACTAGCCAAACTGGGGTGAATCGAGCCAAAAAGTTTTGAAATTAGATGAACCAGCCGAAAAATTCATCGAAAAGATGTCTAAATTATGCCATCCGATGATCGTGGACCAAATCACCACATCAGAGGATATGGCCAATCACATTGTGCCATGTGGCCCAGGCGACCAATCGCTATATGCCGTGTGACAATGCTGTCCGATTATTAAATGTAGAGCCACGTCATAAGGCGTGACCAATCAGAGTGCACCACGTGTCGAATGGTAATTGTGGGTAACAATCCAGATACGTTGGACAAGGGCAACCAAATAGGTGACACCACGCATGGAATGGACAATGTGGATTATAATAAGGATATGTTAGATGAGTGAAATCAATAAGAGAACGACACATGTCAAATGGATACCATAGACAACATTTGATACATATTAGATAATGACAACCAATCATAGAATACCACGTGTAGGCAGTTACAAAATCATATTAATTTTTCTAGCATCCAAACACATTAGTAGTGATAACCAATTGTTGTGCGCCACATGGACACGTATCGCGTATTAACACACACGCACACAATGTCATATTCTTCAATAAAAACACGTCCGGTTCACTTGCTAGGAAACTGAAGAAATGCCGGTGAAGAAGAAACGCTTTTGTTCAGGCCATTTTAGGTCTTCAATGTTAGTTATAACGGTGCCAAATGGACGGCCAACGAGTCCCCGAGCTCCTTATGTAAAGAGCCCCTCCCCAATCATATCCACACCTGAAAACACCATTCTCTCTCAACTGCTCTATTATCCGGTGAAACTCGTACCAGAGCTCCAACATGGGGTCTTTTCTAAGCCAAGGTGAGGTCGGGTTCTTTAAAAACAGGGAGAAGTCAGCAACACGTTTGTAGTCTCCGTTCACCCTGAGAGTTATCGGCAAGATGCTGGTGTGACGAAATAGTGAAGCAGCTCTGACGGACCGAAGCTGCCCTATTTCGGTCGAGTTGAAATGGGCCATTTTGGGCCCCCCCTCAGGCCAAACTAAGCCTTCCCAACACTTCCTCAGCCCTCCCACGGTCGAATTAGGAATGAAAGGTAAGCCAATTCGGCTCCCCTCTGCAATTTCTAGCTGGTGCTAGAGAGAGAACTAGCAGAATTTCAATGATAAAATTCTAACTCAACTCGGCATCAATTGATGCGATTCTTAATTCTAGGATTTATCTCAGGATGAGAGCTATCTGCCCAGATTGAAAGCTCGGGCGGTCGTGCCCTCACCGATGAGTAATCGAAGCTTTCTCTCTCTACAGTCTATTTTTTGACAAAGCTCCGTTTGAGCTCGTTCTGACATCAAAACTTGCGATTCAAAGTGCTATTGAATCATAAGAAGATGGAGGAACTCAATTTTAACTTCAATTTCAACAATTAGAGATGTTTGATCGGTCAATTTGATGAAATCAAATTCAGTTATGCTAAGTAGTTGAAATTGGGGGAAAATTTGGGAAAAATTGGGGATTTTCGAAATTTAAAGGACCAAAATGCAATTTTATGAAATTGAGGGTCATGGGCATGAAAATAATGTTGGAGGACCAATTGAGGAATTTTGGAATTTTTGGGGAAAAACTTACCATTTTGTAAAAGAAGGGCAAAATGGTAATTTTGGAAAAGTTGGAGGACCAAATTGGAAATTTGGAAAATTAAAACCCCTTTTTTATGAAATTGAATAAATTGAGGTACCAAGATAAATTTCAAACCTTTCGAGACTCAATTTGAGGAAAAACTGGAATGAGGGACATAAAGTTAAAGAGAAATAACTCTAGGGGTCTAATTACAAATATATGTAAAGTTGAGTTTTCTCCTTTATTTGGAACGAATGAGGACTATTAGGCCAAAGATTAATGAACAATTATATTCATTTCGTGTAGGAGAACGAGACATCAGGAACGCCATTCGAGGACCAACTTGCTAAGGATGGAACCTGACTAAGTGGAATTTCACTGCATTATCGGGTGAGTGGGATTATATATCATACCCGGTTGGGAATGATAAGTGCCTCGGTATACAAATCCACTGTTTAGTGGTATTTTAATCCTCACCACTCAGAGAAAGTGATGTGAAAAATATGCAAAAAAACTACTTACCGATTGTAAGTAGATCATTCCCGGTTGGTATGATGAGACTTCCTTGAAGTAAGTTGAAAACCCATTCATCGGTTATGAACGGAGATGTCCTTATACCGGTTGTTATAATGGATAGTGAAAACCTATTTTGTCGGAAGTGTTCTCCCCTTACTGTGTGCCAATGCTTAAACTATTTGGGAGACCTTCTTGATGGGAGCTCAAATAGCTCTTATAGGCCAGGGGCCTCAGTTTTGGAACTTGGGGGCAAAATGCCCGATTTTGAAAATCTCGTACAGTGGGCCCAAGGCCAGTTGGCATGAGTAGGAGCTCGTAAACAAACATAATATATGTGCCATAAAACTTAATATGTGAATTGTTTGGCCATGGTACCAAGATAGGATTGACATGCTCAATCAACTGGCGGCAGTGCGACATGACATGTTGACGGACTAGTCAAGACAAATAAGTGCGGGTTGAGTTGATAGTCAGGGTTGTTAGACCAGTGGCACCACAAATTATATGGCATAATGAGAAAACATTATTTGTGCATGCACTATGAGTATGGGATCATTAAGATGCCCTTGAGGGGTAGTGATGTGTCCTAAGGGCCCTGGACGACCCGGTGAGTTTAAGGGCAGATCGTCGTTCCAGGTGTCTGTGCGAAATTTGGAGTAGCACAAGACGCATGAGACCAGGGTGGGGACAGGATGAGGGTCTCTGTCCTCATATCGACACGAAGAAGTGATTTCAGGATTGAGGGTCGGATGTCGCGTACATCCACTCATTCCCAGGGTAGAAGTGGTCGTGTTTCTATCCATGTGGCCGGTAAAGTCGCTCTGAAGCCACTAGTGGGTTCAGTAGTCATACTGACATGAGAATGTGTGTAACCTTCATGATGATGGATGTGTGTTGGGTGATGACACACCATGATAATTAAGAAATGATGGAAAGACCCGAATTTTTAAATGAAGAGATTTTTTAAAAGAAAGGAGTATGGCACACTCCATAAAAATGTTTTTTCTTAAAAATTAAAAGTAGACCTTTGAAAACCCATTCACTGAGTAGTTGTAGTCACCCCCTTCCTTATATCCCTTTCAAGAGATTTCAAAAAGCCTACCCTTAAAGACCATCAACTAAGACGCCTGTGATACAGGTATGACAAATCTAAATTATTATGCAGTTTTGTTTATGTTATTCTTGGAAAAGGTGCAGGTTTAAAGGACGCCTTACTCTTTATGGTCTATAATAAGGGGAAACCTTTTAATAAACCGGGAGAGTGGTGGGTTGATCAGATCCGACCAAACCAGGTCGAGCATGACAGCTCTGGTCATGGAAAACCATGATCCGACCAAACCCTAGTCTTTGAAGTCATGGAAAACTGGGAAAGAACCAGTCAAACCAAGTGAGAAAATTGAATAGGTTCAGAAACCCGATTATTGAGGAACGAGAAAATTGGAGAAATTACAACTCTCATGTGAACCAAAAATATTCATAAACCTTGGAAAAGAAATTTAGAACCAATTGGGAGAGAAAAACTAGAATGGTTTAGGCAAACTGAATCCGAACTCGATTGAACTGGTTTATGAACTGGAACGATAGAGAGAGAGCAAACTAGGGGAAATTATGGATCCCAAGTGACCTAAAGAGTCACATAAGTCATGAAAAAGAACTTATGGATGAATTGGAGATGAAAACCAAACCGGTTCAGGTGAACCGGATTGAACGGGATTGAACTAGTTTGAATCACTATTGAACAAGATGCTAAGTTTATTTTTTTATGTGGCTTAAAAATTTTAATTTTGAGATTTGAGACCATTGGATTGAAAATGAATTTAGATGAATTTAGAAATTTTTAGATTTGAAAATTTTTGTTGAATCAGGGGTGAACTGACCGATTTAAGCTTTGAACCCAGTTCGGAACAGTGGTCTTCTTCCTTCAGATGACAACACTATTCACTCGCCAGAAAATTGAAGCAGTGCTGGTGAAGAGGAAACGTTTCTGTTTAATACAATTCAGGCCATCAATGACTATAATATAGGTGCCAAACGAATGGCCGACATGTCCCCAAGCTCCCTATATAAAGAGCCCCCTCCATTCATCCTCTCCACACCTGAAAACCTCACTCCCTATCATCTGCTTAGTTTTCCAGAGAAGCTCGAACCAAAGTTCCAATATAGGGTCTTTTCTGAGCCAAACAAGACGTGGTCAGGTTCTTTAGAACTGGGGAGAGGTCAACTACACGAATGTAGTCTTCGTTTGCTCTGAGGGTCACCAGAGAAGCGCTGGCATGATCAAACAATGAAGAAGCTCCGGCAGACCGAAGCTACCCTATTTAGGCTGACTTAAATCAGCCAATTCGAGCCTTTCTTAGGCCAAACTGAGCCATCCCAACACCTTCACAGCCCTCCTATAGCTAAATTAGAGCTGAAAGGTAAGTCAATTCGGTTTCCCTCTGTAATTTCCGACCTGTGCTTGAGAGAGAACTGGCAGAACTTCGATGATGAAATTCTCACTCAATCCGGCATCAACTGATAGAATTCTTGATCCAAGTAGGAACCTTAGGACACGAGCTATCTGCCCAGACTGAAAGCTTAGACCATCGCTCCCCCCACAATAAAATTTCAATGCTTTCTCTTTCTAAGTCCAGTTTTCCGGCGAAGCTCCGTTGGAACTCATTCTGACACCAAATCGTGCGATTCAAAGTGCAATTGAATCGTATGAAGGTGTAGGAACTCCTAGTTAACTTCAATTTCAACAATTAAACTCATTTGATCGGTCAATTTGATGAAATCAAATTCAAAAAAGTTGGAAGGTTGAAATTGAGGGGAAATTTGGGAATTCAGCCCTTCTATAGCTGAATTAGAGCTGAAAGGTAAGCCAATTTGACTCCCCTCTGTAATTTCCGACCTATGCTTGAGAGAGAACTAGCATAACTTCGATGATGAAATTCTCACTCAATTCGGCATCAATTGATGCAATTCTTGATTCTAGGAGAAACCTTAGGACACGAGCTATCTACCTAGATCGAAAGCTCAGACCGCTGCGCCTCCGACAGTAAGCTTTCGAAGCTTTCTCCTTCTAAGTTAAGTTTTCTGACGAAGCTCCGTTTGAGCTCATTTCGACACCAAATCATGTGATTCAAAGTGCAATTGAATCATTGAAGGTGTTGGAACTCCAAGTTAACTTCAATTTAAATAATTAAACTCATTTGATCGGTCAATTAGATGAAATCAAATTTGACAGAGTTAGAATGTTGAAATTGGTGGGACATTTGGGAATTTCAAAAATTAGAGGGGCTAAAGTGCAATTACATAAAATTGAGGACCAATTGGTCATGAGAAAGATGTTGGAGGACAATTGGGCAATTTTTGGAATTTTTGGGGCAAAACTTACCATTCTTGTAAAGTAGCGGCAAAATGGTAATTTTGAAAAAGTTGTGGGACCAAATTGGAAATTTGGGAAAATTATACCCCTTTTTGTGAATTTGAATAAATTGATGTCCTAAGATGAATTTTAAAAGTTTTGGTACACAATTTAAGGAAAAACCAGAATTTAGGACTTAAAGTTAAAGAAAAATAACTTTAGTGACCTAATTGCAAATAAAGGAATTGCAAAACTACTTACCAATTGTAAGTAAATCATACTCGATTGGTATGATGAAACTTCCTCGAAGGAATTGGAAAACCCGTTAATCGGTTATGAGTGGAGATGTCCTCATACTTGGTTGGTATGATGTACAGTTAAAAAATATATTTTTATCGGAAGTGTTCTCCCCTGACTGTGTGCTACTGCTTAGATAATTTGGGAGACCTTCTTGATGGGAGCTTGAATAGCTCTGTTAGGCCGGAGGCCTTGGTTTTGTAACTTGGGTGCTAATATGCCCGATTTTGAAAATCTCGAATAGTGGGCCCTAGGCCAGTTGGCACGAGCAGAAGCTCATAAACAAACATGATTAATATGTCAGGAAAACTTAAGTAATGTGTTGTTTGGCCATGGTACCATGTAAACTCACCCTTTTGAGTTAAGGAAAAACCGGGAAAGAACCGGTCAAACTAAGTGATAAAACCGATCTGGTTTCCAAACCCGTTTATTTAGGGAACGGGCAAATTGGAGAAATTTCAACTCCCTTGTTACCAAAAGAGATTTATAAACCTTGGAAGGAACCTCAGAACAAAGTGGAAGAGAAAAACCAGACCGGTTCGGGTGTACTGGACCCGAACCCGATTAAACCGGTTTAAGAACCATGTCGGTTTATGATCCGAAACCGATAGAGAGATAGTAAACCAGGAAATTTATGGGCCCTAAGTGACCTAAGAAATCATAAAAGTAATAAAAAAGGACCTTAGGATGAATTGAAGATGAAAACCAAACCGGTCAGTTAAACCATATTGAACCGGTTTGAACCACTATTGAATCGGATGCTAAATTCATTTTTCTAGGTTGCTTAAAAATTTCTCAAATTCGAAATTTCGAATTTGAGATTTGAGGCCACCATTGGATAGAAAATAAATTTAGATGAATTTAGAAATTTTTAGGTTTTCAAAAGTCCGTCAAATGGAGGGGGGGGGGGGGGTGAACTGATTGATTTAAGCTTCGAACTCGGTTCAGACCGGTCAGGTCCGGTTCGAAAAAGTGTTGTCTTCTTCATTTAGATGATAGCACTGTTCACTCCCCGAAAAATCGAAGCAACACCGGTGAAGAAGAAACGTCTCTGTTCAATACATTTCTGGCCATCAATGTCTATCATAAATGTGCCAAACGATCGGCCAACGAGTCCCCGAGCTCCCTATATAAAGAGCCCCTCCACATTCATCCTCTCAACACCTAAAAACTCCACTCTTTCTCAAAAGCTCCATTTTCCAGTGAAGCTCGAACCAGAGCTCCGACATGGGCACTTTTCTGAGGCAAACAAGGCGAGGTCAGGTTCTTTAGAACCAAGGAGAAGTCAGCTACATGCTTGTAGTCTCTGTTTGCTCTGAGGGTAGCTGGAGAAGCACCGGCGTGATGGAACAGTGAAGCAGCACCGAGGGACCGAACCTACCCTGTTATAGCTGAGCTGAAAATGGCCATTTCTAGCCCTCCTCAGGCCAAACCAAGCCTTCCCAACACCTCCACAGCCCTCCCACGGCTAAATTAGAATGGAAAGGTAAGCCAATTCATCTCCCCTCTGCAATTTCTGGTCGGTGTTCGAGAGAGAACCAGCAGAATTTCGATGAGAAAATTCTAACTTAATTTGGCATCAATTGATGCAATTCTTGATTCTAGATGAACCTCAAGACAAGAGCTATCTACCAAGATTGAAAGCTCGGACCGTCATGTCCCCAACAGTAAGCTTTCGAAGCTTTCTCTCTCTACAGTCTGTTTTCCAACGAAGCTCCGTTTGAGCTCGTTCCGGTGTCAAAACTTGAGATTCAAAGTGCTATTGAATCATATGAAGATGTAGGAACTCAATTTTAACTTCAATTTCAACAAATAGAAGTGTTTGATCGGTAAATTTGATGAAATCAATTTCAACTGTGTCAAGGAGTTTAAATTGGGGGAAAATTGGGGATTTTCAAAATTTGAAGGATGAGAATGCAATTTTATAAAATTGAGGGATCAATTGGGCATGATAAGAATGTTAGAGGGCCAATTGAGAAATTTTAGAATTTTGGGGGTAAAACTTACCATTTTTGTAAAGGAAGGGCAAAATGGTAATTTTGGAAAAGTTGGGGAACAAATTAGAAATCTAGGAAATTAAACCCCTTTTTGTGAAATTGAATAAATTGAGGTTCCAAGAGAAATTTTAAAAGTTCCGGGACTCAATTTGAGGAAAAACCGACATTGGGGACTTAAAGTTAAAGAAAAATAACTTTAGGGACCTAATCACAAATAAATAAAAAGTTTAGTTTTCTCATTCATTTGGAATGAATGAAGGCTATTAGGCCGAGTGATAATGAACCGTGATGTTCACATCGTGTAGGAACACAAACTACTGGGAACGCCAGCAAGGACAAGCTCGAATGAATACAAAGAATTAGTCTAGTGGAATTAACTGCATCCTCGAAGGAAGTGGAAAACCCATTCATCAGTTATGAGTGGAGATGTCCTCATACTCGGTTGGTATGATGGACAATTGAAAACATATTTTGTCAGAAGTGCTCTCCCCTGACTGTGTGCCAATGCTTAAACAATTTGGGAGACCTTGACGGGAGCTCGAATAGCTCTTATAGGTTGAGGGCCTCGATTTTGGAATTTGGGGGCTATTATGCCCGGTTTTGAAAATCTCGAACAAGTGGGCAACATGCCAGTAGGCACGAGCAGAAGCTCATAAACAAACATGAGATATGTTCCATAAAACTTTAATAAATTAATTGTCTAGCTATGGTACAAAGATAGGACCGACATATTCAGTCAACTAGTGGCAGTGTGACATGACAGGTCGATGGACCAATCAAGACAAATAGTTGCAGGTTGAGTTGAGGGTCGGGACCGTTGGACCAGTGGTACCACAGATTGCATGGCATGATAAAAAAATATTGTTTGTGCATGCACTATGATTACAGGACCATCAAGACACCCAAGAGGGGTAATGATGTGTCCTAAGGACCCTGGGCGACCTAGTGAGTATAAGTATAGTTCGTCGTACCAGGTGACTGTGCGAAATATGGAGTAGCACCAAGCGCATGAGACCTGGGTGGGGATGGGATGAAGTCTCTGTCCTCATACGAACATGGAGAATTGATTTCAGGATTGAGGGTTAGATTTCACGAACATCCACTCATTCTCAGGGTAGAAGTGGACGTGTTTCTATCTAGGTGGCTGGTAAAGTCGCTCCGACGCCACAAGTGGCTTCAGTGGACGTACTGGCATGCAAATGTGTGTTTGACATTAATGATAAAGGATGTGTATTGGCTGATGATACACTGTGATTAATAATAAGAAATGGTGATAAAAACCGAGATTTGAAATGAAAGGTTTTTTGAAAGAAAGGAGTCTAGCACACTCCAATACAAATCTTTTTCCTAAAAGTTAAATGTTTTGACAAACCCATTCACTGAGTAGTCGTACTCACCCCCTCCCTCCCTTTCAGGAAAATTTTGGAAAGCCTACCCTTAAAGACCATCAACTAAGACGCCTGTGAAACAGGTATGATAAATTTAAAATATTATGCAGTTTTGATTTATGTTATTCAAGGAAAAGGTGTACGTTTAAAGGATGCATTACTCTACAGTTTATAATAAGGGGAACCCCTTTAATAAATCAGGAGAGTGGCGGGTTGATCACGAGGATCCGACCAAACCAGGTCGGGGTGTGACATACCAAGACAAGACCGACATACTCAGTCAACTAGTAATAGTGTGACATGACATGTCCCCGGGCTAGTCAAGACAAATAGCTACAAGTCGAGTTGAGGGTCGAGGCCGTTGGACCAGTGGCTCCACATATTATATGGCATCGTGAGAAAAATATTGATTGTGCATGCACTGTGTTTACAGGACCTTCAAGACACCCAAGAGGGGTAGAGATGCGTTCTAGGGCTCTAGACGACCTGGTGAATATAACGATAGTTTGTCGTACTAGAAGTTTTGCGATGCTCGACGTAGCTTTAAGAGCATGAGACCAAGGTGGGTTAAGGATGAGGTCTCTATCCTCATACGGACACAGAGATTTATTATGGGATAGAGGGTCAGATGTCATGAACATTCACTCATTCTTAGGGTAAAAGTGGACGTGCTTCTATCTTGGTGGCCGGTAAAGTCGCTCCAACGCCACAAGTGGGTTCAGTGGATGGACTGGCCTGCGATTGTATGTTTGACCTTCTGATGAAGGATGTGTGTTGGGTGATGACACACCATGATAATAAGAAATGATTTTTTTTTAAAACCAAGATTTGAAGATGAGAAAATTTTAAGGAATTAAGGAGTCTGGCACACTCCAACTTAAAACTATTTTTATAAAAACTTCATTTTTAAAATACCCATTCACTAAGTTGTAGAAACTCACCCCTCTTTTCTATCCCTTTTCAGGAAAAAGAGAAAATAACTAGGAATAACACCGAGTCTTACCCTCTATCAGGTATGCTTAATTTCTCTTAAGATTGCATTTTATTTTATATGTCTTTCCAGGGAACAAGGTCGAAAGTACACATGGCTCCTCTTGAGTTAAAGAAGGGGGAAACTCCTCTTGAACTAGGAGTATGACGGGTCGTTCATGGGGATCCGATCAAACTAGGTAGAGGCGTGACAACTAGAGTGGTATTAGAGCTTAGTTCCCTTGAAACATTATCAATATTTTTCCTTGACATTAATCCAACTTTAAACCATTGTATAGAAAGGAGAGTCCCTAAGAAGTTTGCAGTGAAATCCAATCCTCCACCCATAACCCTGAAAAAGACACCTAATCTAAGGGAGGAAGTCGCACAAAGATTACTAAAGGGTGAGAAACAAGTACCCAAGTACATGGTGGAAGACTACCAAAAACTAGTAGGAGCCTTACTGGAACCGGAAGGCATCATATACCCTCCTCCTAGACAAGAAGAATCGGTATCACCTCCTAGGAGTCTAACCCCTCCTCCTCAAGTCCCATAACAACCGAAAGGGAATCCAACCAAGAAGGAGGCCTAGGATAATTATTAGGATGCTTATGCCACCCTCATGAAGGTCCACCAAGTACCTCCACCTACTCAACCTGGCTTCAATCCCTCCCAATGGGTGAAGTGGACCTATGAGTGTGAAGTTGAGGTACTAAGGCGGTATGGATTGGAGGCCATACATGAAATTCGACCTATTAGGGAACACGAATGGACCCCAACCACTTCCTCAAAGCCTTTTGATCAAGAGTCTCATAACCATTCTAGGGTTAATTCTAGTCCTATGACCCCAAGGGCTTAGGGGTTAGAAAATTCATGTAATAAGCAAAGTATGGCAAGAAAATATATCTCGAATGAATGAAAGTAAAAGTTTTGTTAAAACTTCTAAGTTCTTTGATAAAATCAAAACAAAAGAGTATGATAATAAAAAAAACATCTAAGTAAAAGGTAGGAAATCACCTAAGGAAGAAAATACGAGTTAATTATAGTTAATCTCAACCCTTAAGACTTACCCTTGGGAATACGATAAGCAAGAATCCCTCTAAAGGAGATCTTAAGAAAAAGGAGTAGAACAAAGGGAAACAATAATCAAAGAGTACATAAGCATGGAAAGTCCAAGGAGTTAAAAATAAGCTCAGAGAATGAAGAGTAAGGAAAAACAAGAATAGAAGCTAATCAAGAAAAAAAATGAGTATAGAGACCACCAAGGAAAGATGGGAAGAAAGTAGAATAATAGAAAGGCTTGTGGAAGGCAAAGGTAGGGACCAAGAAAAGCAAGAGTGGATGAGTCATACAAGACCCTTAAGTTAGGAGAACATTTAAAGGAGAGAATTTCTAAAGAATGGTAAGGTGATTAAACAAAAAGAATTTCAGAATGGAAGATACTAGAAGGAGGATGAAAGTAGGAAGTTGGATCAAGGAAGAGAAAACTCCAGGTCAAGAAAATCAAACGGGGATACATCGCAAAACTGAAGTAGAAATAAGGACATCAGTAAGAATTACAAGTGGTTAAGTGAGTATTTTGGGAGGTTAAGTGTGAACTACTGCAAGAAGACCTGGAAGCCCAAATAGAAACTTTAGATGGATCTAATTAAAGGAAATAACTTCTATGAATCAAATCATTCGAATGAGTAACCCAAGTTCTAATAAGAGATGGGGAGTAGTAAAGAATACACTATAATCAAGACAAAAGGAGCAGTACCAAGTACACGTAGATATGGAAGGTTTGGACACAATAAGAATGAGAGATCCACCTCAAGGGAATAAACAAATGTTGGAACAAGTGGGAATGAAGCAAGATAAATGAATAGTATTCATAGATCCAAAGAGTAAAATGTAAGCTGGTGAAAATGACGACAAAAGACATTCCAAAATTAAATAATTGCAGTGGTAAAACCAGAAGGAAATCTCGAGAGAGAGGGAATGTGAAGTTCACCAAAGAAAGGAATCTTGGGAAAACATGGATTTATCAATGAAGAGGAAATGGAACCAACGAAATAAGAAAGAGAATAAGCTACTCAAGAACAAGATGTTGGAGATGAAAGGATCAAGTATAAGGGGAAGGAAATCGTAAAGATCTAAGGGATAAGTCAAAACCAAGTAATCTGTAAGTAGGAGGACGACATCAAAAGATGTCATACGAGTAAGAAAGGAACTAACTCATAATGAATAATAGTGGGAGGAACATTGATGAGAGTAAGAATGGATTTGGAAAGAGAAGAGATCTTAAAAAGGAAGGACACCAATGGGAATGAACAATGAAGATGAGATCAGGAGTTGTAAATATGTTGGTGAGTATTAGGAAGTTATAGGATTTGAAGGTTGAATGACTGAATAAAGAAGTTTGGAAAAGATGAGTAAGTACAAAAACCAATATGGTTATAGGGACATAAAGTCAAAGACATCACAAAGAATGTCATGCTGTAAGGGGCATGTAAACCCAATTGACTTAGGGAAATACGACTTGGGAAAGGAAAGGTCTATAAGTAAGGCATAATGAAGTCAAGCACAAAAGTGATAACCAAAGAATGAGGAAGGTATCCATGTAGGATGAAAAAGTGATAAGCGTCAAAATCTATGGAAGAAAAATGACAAAAACTCATAGTTCTGAAATTTTGGGTAAAAGAAGCTTGGAATGGCAAAAAGGTGCCTTGGGAAGGAAGGATGTAACTAAAGGAAATGATCCTAGATCTTCAAGAAAGATATTTTAGGCAAAAGTAAGTTCCATGAAATGAGGAAAGGATGAGAATGAGACGAAAATCTTAGGTATGTGGTGTAAGGGATGAACAAAAACAACTAAGAAGGTTGAAAGACGAATAAATAGAAAATTTTACATATCAATAAAAAGTTTGAGTCAATACGCAAAGTGTGTGGAATATGTTTTGGGGACAAAACTCCTAAAAGGAGGGGAGAGTTGTAAACCCCGCTCTTTGGAGTCAAGGAAAACCGGGAAAGAACCGGTCAAACCGAGTGAGAAAATCAAACAGGTTCACAACCGATTATTGAGGAATGGGCAAATTGGAGAAATTACAATTCCCATGTGACCCAAAAAGATTCATAAACCTTGGAAAAGAACTTTAGAACCAATTGGGAGAGAAAAAATTGGCCAGTTCCGGTGAACCGGATTGAACTTGTTTATGAACCGGAACCGATAGAGAGAGAGCAAATTAGGGGAAATCATGGGTCCCAAGTGACCTAAAGAGTCACATAAGTCAAGAAAAAGGACTTATGGATGAATTGGAGATGAAAACTAAACCGGTTCAGGTGAACCGGATCCAAACTAGATTGAACCGGTTTGAACCACTAATGAACCGGATGCTAAATTCATTTTTTTAGGTAGTTTAAAAAATTCAAATTTGAGATTTGAGACCACCATTGGATAGAAAATGAATTTAGATGAATTTAGAAATTTTTAGATTTGAAAAATTCAGTTGAATAGGGAGTGAACCGGTCAGTTTAAGCTTTGAACTCGGTTTGAACTAGTCCAGTCTGATTCGGAACAGTGTCGTCTTCTTCCTTCAAATGACAGCGATGTTCACTCACTGGAAAAATGAAGTGGTGCCAGTGAAGAGGAAACGTTTCCGTTCAGTACATTTCAAGCCATCAATGACTATCATAAAAGTGCCAAACGAATGGCCGACATGTCCCCGAGCTCCCTATATAAAGACTCTCTCTCCATTCATCCTCTTCACACCTGAAAATCTCACTCTCTCTCAGCTGCTTAGTTTTCCAGTGAAGCTCGACCTAGAGCTCCGATATAGGGTCTTTTCTGAGCCAAAGAAGGCATGGTCAAATTCTTTAGAACCGGGGAGAAGTCAGCTACACACCTGTAGTCTCTATTTGCTCTGAGGATCGTCGGAGAAGCACTGGCGTGATCGAATAATGAAGCAGCTCCAGCGGACCGAAGCTGCCCTATTTCGGTCGAGCTTAACTTAGCCAATTCGAGCCTTTCTCAAGCCAAACTGAGTCCTCCTAACACCTCCACAGCCCTCCGATAGTAAGCCAATTCGGCTCCCCTCTATAATTTCTAATGTGTGCTAGATAGAGAAATGGCAAAACTTCGATGATGTTCTCACTCAATTCGGCATCAATTGATGCCATTCTTGATCCTAGGATGAACCTCAGGACATGAGATATCTGCCCAGATCGAAAGCTTGGATTGTCATGCCCCCCCACAGTAAGCTTTTGAAGCTTTCCCTCTCTAAGTCTAGTTTTTCAGTGAAGTTCCGTTTGAGATCATTCAGACACTAAATCGTGCTATTCAAAGTGCAATTGAATCATATGAAGGTGTAGGAACTCCAATTTAACTTCAATTTTAACAATTAAACTCATTTGATCAATTAATTTGATAAAATCAAATTCAGCAGAGTTAGAAAGTTGAAATTGGGGGAAATTTGGGAATTTCAAAAATTAGAGGGACTAAAGTGCAATTTCATAAAATTGAGGACCATTTGGGCATGATAAAGATGTTGGAGGACCAATTGGGCAATTTTTAGAATTTTTTGGGGCAAAACTTACCATTTTGTAAAGTAGGAGCAAAATGAAAATTTTGGAAAAATTGGGGGACCAAATTGGAAATTTGGGAAAATTAAACCCGTTTTGTTAATTTGAATAAATTGAGTTCCTATTATGAATTTTAAAAATTACCCAATTTGAGGAAAAACTAGCATTTGGGGATTTAAAGTTAAGAAATAATTTTAGAGCCCTAATTGCAAATAAAGAAAAAGTTGGATTTTTCATTTATTTGGGATGAATGATGGCTATTGGTGGAAGTTGATTCAGATATGGTGAAAAATGCTATAAGAAAATACACTATGTCATGATATATATGATAAGGATTATTATGCTTTGAAAAGATTTGAAATCATACAAGTTGCATACATTACTATATGTATATGTTAATTATTATGCTGACCCCATAGCATACAAGTATCAAAAGGATAATGTGTAAAGTAATTTTTTTATTGTACGGAGATCATTTTTTTATTTTAATAAATAGGGATTTATATTTATTGTATTTAGTTGATTCTTCATAAACTTTTCCAATATCTAATGAAGTTTTTAATTGTCCAAAACAATTCTAATAAAAACTTTAAAAGTAGATGGATCTAATGCATACCACATTATTTTAATTACAACCCCAATCAATCATATTAATCAAGCATAAGCAAGCATGTCTTAAAGGATGTTGTACCCTTGTTTCTTTAAAGGATGTCGGCCATTATAAGAACCCTTATTTATCTGTCACGCATTATTTCAATACAAACAATCATATTGATCTTCATTAAGGAAATGACTGCCCTAGCTTCAAATCATTTCCGAAGATGCACTGGGGTGTTGCCAATTAGATTCCCGGCAATGACATCCCCAGCGGCCTGAAGGTTATGACAACAGCTACAGAGTCCGAAGCTGCAGTCACAGGGAACTCCAGGAGCAGGTTTGTAAATATTCCGGCAGTCGTCATCGCTCTTGCACGTGTATGCCACACACCGTGCGTGTGCCCTTTGTACGACAGTCGTCCCTGTGCATAAGCACGATATTTAATGTGCATGTGGTCCCTCAATTTTAGGTTACCCGCACCACAAAAAGAAATGTTAACGTTTGTTGGATTATATATTTGAGTATCTAATCTTTAAAACAACCTTGTTACTTTTACACCTTCCATTGCCCACACCCATATAGTACATGTCCAAAAAAACAAAGGAGGATACGCATGGCCTGCTGTTCATCCAAAATAATCCCTCTCAACATCAATAAATTATGTTTTTTTGGAAGTCGATAGACACGACAAACATAATGAATATTCCACTTTATTATGTTATGTAATCTAACATAAAATCACCAAACAAAGTGTGCACTATTTATTTTTCATTTTAATAATTAAAAGCGTATTATATATGTTGAGCAAAATTAAGGTGAAATAGTAATCATATATGCAAAGCATTTTAAGAGACAAAATGGAGAGAGAGGGATACCAATGATCACCACAAGGATGAGAAAGAGTCTAACAGCCAACTTATTCTCCGTGTGTTTCCTTTGGTGTACTATTCAGGCTTACCAATTGAGTACTCTTTTAGTTCAAGTGGATGATGGTGTTATATAAATGGTTATTTGCATATATTTATAGTCCACCTCAGGATAAATAGTGTATGGGATATAAAGAAAAATGAGTACTTTTCAAGAAAAATATTAATGCATTTAGTTTGATTTTGAAACTAACAACCAAATTAATATAAGTAATTATATAAAAACATAATATAGGATTTGGACATTTTCAAGGTATAGTAAATATATTTCTATAACATTTAATCAAACACTTTTTAAGAATAGGCAAATGGTGTGCCGTGTTTGACACCTAGTAGAAAAAATATAATATGATAATTTTATATTATTAGTATCCCACTTGAGATAAAATTTTCAATATATAATGTAGTTTGTAGATATTAGTTGTAACTTTAATTTCTAAATACATTTTTAGTATATAAAATTATAAAATTTAAACTTATAATAAAAGTTTATACTTTTATTTTTGAAGATGTAAATTCCGATAACCACGTAAAAATATTAATGCGTTGATTTCCAACTTATAATAAAAGCACAATTTTCAAAAACTTTTGAAAATATATATTTTATAATTATTCTCATATTTTAATTTTCTATTCTATAAATAAATCAATTATTCAATACTATTAATTATCGGAAAATGTAATAATAAATTGTTCAATTTTCAACAAATTATCAAAGTATAATTAATTTACAACAATATTTGTACATTTTCAAGATAGACCGTTTCTTATCCAAAATCTAAATGTCGTGGGAATATAGGACATGAGAATATAGGAACTTACTGCCCTGAGATCATACAAACCAATCCTCACACTATCAATGTGCAATCAACTACCATTGTAACATCCAAATTTTAAAATAATTAAGTCACAATAAAGTGGAATAAAAAAAGTAAAATTAATCCAAATAAGAAATAAGATGAATAAACGGAAACTTAAGAGTATTATTTGAATTGATATTAAAAGTGAATCAAGATATATATTCTTGATTTAGAAACTATACAGAGAATTGGTTAGGAAATGGAATGTGAGATTATCGAGACACAATTTATTGGATGAATTAAAAAAGAAATAAGATCGAGTTAAGGAATTTTGAGTAATTTGATTTCAACTATCAAATAAATTTTAGTATACAACTAAACTACAAGAATAGATGTATTCCCATAACACTGGAAGAATTATAATAGAAAATGACCAAATGAAATACGAGTGGGATGGGTAGCGCAAGAGTACATGGGCTATAATAAAAATAATTCAATTACAACCCTAAGAAAAATTAGGTATAGATACCCTAATGAGCGTGGGCTAAGGAAAAATAAAATGAATAAAAAATTACAATACCAAAGTGGATGAGGGTCCTTGATTGTGCTAATGAATGTGGATTGAGTTGAGTCTTCAAACAATGAGCCCCATGAGAGTAGTGGTTGGAAGTCTAACCTTATTCCTCATGACTCTTTATTGTTGGCTAGAATTTGCTCGTGACTTTCCACCTTCAATTCAAGAAAAATACAGTCAGTTCTTGAGGGAAACCGACTGTCAACATGGATGACATTTCCGATTGATATAGGGAATAGGAAATCACAGCTCACCCCCAAATATTATAATGAGTGTGTTCATGCATCAATGATCTGTATATTGTGACTTTTGAAAAGGCTATCTTGATGACAAAGGAAGAAATTGGAACATAACATGGGAGATTAAATATTGAGTAATGTGATCATAAAGAAATATTTTGTATCAACGATCAGGAAGTGCGATGCTAAGAGTGAAGTTGGGCAATCACATAAATCAAATATTAATCAATCTAATCTAATTATGCATGTTAGAAGGAAAAAGTTGGATGCTCTTCAACCTACAACTAGCTTTGGAATAGAAATAGTGAGAGCATAGAGTGTAGTTAGAACGTTTCAAGTTAAGCATTCCTTCTACAACTCAACCTCCTCACAAAATGCTAACCCTAGAAACGGATCAAATTAGAAGGATAATTAGTTCTATACCACACAACATAATAAAGTAACTAAACATGAGTATTATTATATTTGGGCTAAACATTAATGGAAATGAAATTGGAGTGCTTGGACGATGAGAATTTTGTCTAAGAGGAGAATTAATTGGTCTTAGACTAACATTTTTGGATTGATCAATCACAAATGAACCTTATCAGATAATTTGTTAACACCCAAGCTTTGTAACTAACATACGGGATGGGGACATGTTCAATTTGGAAGGGATTCTGCCACTAAGCACAAGAAAATTCCACCTCAATTAACCTCCCTAAGAAAAGAGATAATATAGAATATAGAAAAAATCGTATCAACATAACCTACAAGGACAAATTCAAAATTTATTGTCTCTTAAAACTACCCTAGAGAAGTTAGGAGAAATTATAGGGTTTAGAACATGAACCTAGACATGTTCAACCATAGAAATATGCTAGCATCCACCGTTAGAAAACTGCGAAATTCCTCGAGTTAGAAGGAGTTTAAGAAAAAGAGAGACTTATGAGCTCAAGTAAATGGATCTTAGAAGATGAAAATTCATTCCATACAGAGTTTGGAGTGGCATACCCATCTACCGATCCTCCCAGAAAGGTCAATGAGCAATTCCCCAACTAATTGCTCTATCTAAAGAGCTATCCTTACAAATCAAAAGATGCTAGCCGAAAACATACATGGGAAGCCAAGAGACAAGAAGAATACATGGGATCTACATTAAACACAAACCATTGCCTTCCTTGAGGAGTCTCGGGCGATCTATCCTTCCCTACAATTACCAAAATTAGGAATATCAAATCGAGCAAATCACTTTGTTATTCTATAGGCATGTCCACATAAAAAATGTTTGGATACAATAATTGCCCTACTCCCATCATATTCAACCAATTTTAGTTATAGATATCAAGACCTATGAATAAAAAAGTTAGAGAAGAATATTTGTGAAATGCACATGAGTTCCAAGGAGAACAAAAGAGGAGGAATTGGTGGCAGTGACTGTCGGTGTAAATCCTGTACTCAATAATAAGAAATCTGAACTAGGGAAACGAAAAATTTTGAGTGAAAACCGAGATTAAAACGAATTGGAATTCGCAAATTGAAGCAATCACGGGAATTTGAAAAATCATAAGTGGCCAATAAATACCTAAAAATTATGGAGAAGAACCATGAGAATAATTGAATGTGAAAACCAGAACCTTTTAGATTGAACCGAACTATAACCGGAATAAATTGTGGAGAAGTGATTCAAATATTTATTTTTTTAAGTGGCTTAAAAACATCATTTTGGAAAATTGAAACCACCATTCGATAGAAAATGAATTCAGACAAATATAGAAAATTTAAAATTTTAAAAAATCGGTCGAATCGGGTTTGAACCGACCGATTTTCAATTTCGGGTCACCGAAGAGGTCAACAAACCATTGTAAGATTAGAGCCCAGTGAGCAGGTGTGATCAATCAGTGCGCAACGCATGGAAAAGTGCGCTTAGTTAGCACTGGCCAATTAGGGCACGACACATGTCCTCGGTCAATGGTCAAAAGAGGAAAATCTACATCATGAACGACTCACCAATATGAGAGTGACACGTGTCCTCGATCAATGGTCAACGGTGACGAAGCCCCATCAGCTCTACTAGCCATTGAGAAGCTGACATGTGGCAAAGGTGCCACTTAAGTAGTTAATTGGGATGTTGGCAAGACGATCGACCAATTAGAGGTTGACACGTGGTAGAGCCATGTCGGATGGTCTCAACCAATTAGAGTACACGTGGCAATGGATGTGTAAACCCTGTACTTTAAAGATAAGAAAATTGGGAAAAGAACCAGTCAATTAAAAAGAAAAAATCGAATTGGTTAACGAACCCAAGCTAGTAAAGAAAGGGTAAAATGGGAAATTGACAAATCTCAAGTGACTCAAATAGTCATAAAAATCATGGAAAACAACCTTGTAACAAATGGGTAGAGAAAACTAGACCGATTTAGGGTGAATCGAACTTGAACCGAATTAAAACGGTTTGAACAATATATGAACCTAATTCTAAATTCATTTTCGTGGTGGCTTAAAGTGATTAAATTGGGAAATTCATTTCGGGGTGGACTACCCATAATAAGGAAATAAAGGAATGCACATCTAAGAAACCTTGGAGAAGTAAGCCCTTTAGTTAAGAAGTGATTAAAGAAAATGACCACTACCATCAAGACTGGTCGTGGTCCACGCTCACTTAATGGAGCCTAAAGAGTGGACGATTGGGCATAGGGTGTAGTACACGAAATAAGACCAATAATCGAAAGTTACTCAGATAAGGAAAAAGGGATGAAATGGAAATTTTAAGATGATGAAGGATTAAAAGCAGGTAAATGCCCAATATAGAAAGGGCTGTAAAGAAATGAAGAAAGGAAACCTTCAAGAAATGGTAAGAAGGTTGAACGTGTAGCTCCTAAGGTGAAAATCTTTACTTTGAAGGACATGGTAGAGAATGAAACCATAAAAAGGGAACTCCCCAAACAAAAAAATTGACACGTAGACCGAAAGGGATCAACTCGAAATAAAGAATCGTGAAATGATCATGAGAGTAAGAGTGGATTGAGGAAAGGGAAAGTTCTTGAGTAAAGGACGCCATTAGAAATGAGGAAGGACATAGAGATGAAGAATCCCAACGTGTTAGTAAGTAATCAGGAAACCTGATGGTTGGAACCGGGGAAAAACCAATAAGGAAGTTGGTAAGGAATGAGTAGATAAGGAAAAGCCGACATGATCATGATGTCAAAATTTATGGGACAATTGGATAATACCGAAGGTAGTTGGGGAACACTACCAAGAAATAAGAAAGGATGAAGCCACACGACTCTTAACGGTTGGAAAGGTATAAACTGTTATCGAGAAAATGTTCTAGAACTATAATGGACAAAGAAAATTCTAGAACATGTCATGCTATTAGGGACATGTAGGTCCAACAGTCCCAAGAAAATGTGACTCAAGTAAGAAAGAGTCAGTCAATTAAGCATGACAAGGTCAAACATAAAACTTGGACATGTGTTGTAATAAACAAAAGATGGAGGAAGGACTAAAATAAGATAAAAAGGGAGCATCAACGACCAAGGAAATAAACGGAAATGGGGAAGATCGGATATTTATGGAACATCCAATCCAATGACATGGATAAGAACCCTTAAGAAGAAGAGTATTACCATAAGCAGAGTAAGAAGCGGACCTAAGGATGTACCTTTGGACCAATGGATAAGACATGCCTGATAATGATCAACTCCATGGAGTGAGTAAACAATTGAAAGGAAAATAATTTCTTAGAGATGTGATTTAAAAGGGGTGAGGTGAAGGAACCACAAAAATGGCAACATGTCAAGCAAGCCCTAAGAGGACATCAAGGGAAAAATTACTCCCGATGCAAAGGATTACTAACTTAGTTTTAGGGATAAAACCCCTAAAAAGAGGGGAGAGTTGTAAATCTCGTACTTTAAAGATAAGAAAACCGAGAAAAGAACCAGTCAAATCAAAAGAGAAAATCAAGTCAGTTAACAAACAAACTAGTAAAGAAAGAGTAAAATGGGAAATTGGAAAATCCCAAGTGACTCAAAAAGTAATAGAAATCATGGAAAAAAACCTTGGAACAAATCGGAAGAGAAAACCAGACCGGTTTAGGGTAAACTGGACCTAAACCAGATTGAACCGATTTGAACCACACATGAATTGAATTCTAAATTCATTTTTTGTGGTGGCTTAAAGTGATCAAATTGGGAAATTGAAGCCAGTATTAGATAAAAAATAAATTTAGATTAATTTAGAAATTTTTAATTTTGAAAAAAACGGTCAAATCGGTCTTAAACCAACCGATTTTCACTATTGAACTGGGTCAGACCGGACTGGTCCGATTTGGAACAGTGTCATCTTCTTCCTTAGGATGACAACACTGTTTATAAATGTAGAAAACTTCCTTATCCGGTGAAGATGTATCCACTCCAATCAAGCCATTTTTTGGCGAGGATAAGCTCGACCAAAATGGAAAGTGGTCGGGCAAAGGGTCCCCAAGCTCCATAGGGCTACTCTCCATTCTTCCTCCACACACCAAAAATCACCATTCTTTCTCAATTGCTTCATTTATTCGGTGAAGCTCAAACCAGAGCTCTGACTTGGGTAGTTTTCGTAGCCTTAGAAAGTAAGGTCAAATCCTACAGACTACGAGGGAAGTCAGCTACCTGACAACAACTTCCTTTCTACTCGAAGACCATCGGAGAAGTGTCGACAGAATAAAATAGTGAAGCAGCTTCGATGAACCGAAGTTACTCTATTTTGGCCGAGCTAAATTCAGCCAAATTCAGCCTTCTCCAGCCAAACCAAGCCTTCCCGACACCCCCACGATCCTCATAGGGCATCAACAGAGCTGAAAGGTAAGCCAATTTGGCACTCCTCCGTCATTATCGGTCGGTGTTAGAGAGAGAAAGTGATGAATTTCACTAGTTAAATTCACCCTTGTTTGGACTTCAATTTTAGAAAATCTTGATCCTAGAAGGAATCTTAGTACGAGAGATACCTCTCCAGATCGAAAGCTTGGACCATCGTACATCCGACGGTAAGCTTTCGAAGCTTTCTCTCTCTACGAACAATTTTTTGGCAAAGCTCCGTTTAAGCTCATTTCGAACTCAAATCATGCAATCCAAAGCTCAATTGAATCATATGGAAGTATAGGAACTAATCCATATCTTCAATTGGAGCAATTAACCCTGATTGAATGGCCAATTTGAAGAAAACAAATTCGGTCAGTTTGAAGGGGAGAAATTGAGGGAAATTTTTGGTGAAATTGGGAATTTCGAAATTTTGAGGGGACCTCTATGCAATTTCTCAAAATTGAAGACCTATTGGCAATGAGAATGATGTTGATGGACCAATTGGTCAATTTTTGAAACATTTGGGGCCAAATTGCTATTTTTGGAAAGTAGGGGCAAAATTATAATTTTTGAAAAATTGGGGACCAAATTGGAAACTAGGAAAACTTAAGCCCCTTACACAATTTTGAGTAAATTGAGGATTCAAAGGGGATACTGGAAACCCTGGGACTCAATTTGGATAAAAGTTAGCATTAGGGACCTAAAGTAAAGAACAATTAACTTTTGGGACCTAAGTGCAAAAAACCAACAATTTTGAGCGTAGTCGCTCATACATGAGAAAACGATGGTTTTCATCCCAAACCTTAATTGACAAGGATGCCCAAATCGTGTAGGGACACAAGAGAACAGAATGCCAGCATGGAAAAGCTACCGTGGACTTGGAAAATTGACTGAGGACGAACACACCATGGTCATCAAGTGAGTGAGAATTTTAAATATCATACCCGGTTGGGGTGATTAGCAAGTTTAAAAGTTAAAAACCTACTTACTGTTGTGAGTGCGCTAATGTACACATCATACCGGTTGGGATGATGATTATTATCTTTAACGGATAAAATCTACTTACTGGTTGTATGTAGCTAATCATACCCGGTTGGTATGATGAGTTTCCTTGAGTAAAGGGGAAACCCACCTACCGGTTGTAAGCGGAGATATCGTGACACCCAGTTGGTGTGAAGAGTTGAAAGTGATGTTTTGTCAGAAGTATTCTCCCCTAACTATGTGGAAATGCTTAAAATATTTGGGAGACCTTGACGAAAGCTATAATAGATCAAATAGGCTAGGGGCCTCAATTTTTGAACTCAATGGGCTAAATGCCCATTTTTGGAAAAACACATGTAGTGGGCCCAAGGCTAGTGTGCACGACCAAAAACTAGTAAATAAACTTGATTAAGAAAGAGCCATGAAAATTTCTAATGAAATTGATTGTGTGATCTCGCAACGGTACCGAGTCAGGACCAACAATGCTTAATGGACTGACAGTAGTGCAAGAGAGCTAGGTCGACAGATCAGCCTAAACAAACAGTTGCAGGTCGGGTTGAGCGTCAGGGTTGTTGGACCATTAGAACCAAAGGTTATGGCTATGTGTGAAAACTCTTGTTTCTATATGCACTTGTGGTACATGACCATCAAGTTGCCCTAGGGTGGTAGTAATGGGTCCCAAGGGCTGTTGGGCAACATGGGGGCGATAAGGGCAATTTGTCGTGTTAGTCAGTCATGAAGCTATGGGTGCTTGTGCATGAGACCAGGGTGGGGTTAGTATGAGATCTCTGTCCTCATACGGACACAAAGTATTTTGGTTCTATGGTTCGAAAGTCTGGGATGTTCACTCAAACTACAGGTAAAAGTCAGGGACTTCTATCAAAGTGGATGGTACATACTCTCTGATCCACAAGTGGGTGCAGTCGTCGTAACTGCATCTCGTGAATGTGTATACCCTTCCTGATGAAGGGCGTGTGATGTTTGCTAAATGCATCCTGAGGTAAGGGGATGGGCTAAGAAAGCTAAACATACCTAATATGGAAATGAGAAAAAGGTTTCGAGATTTGAGAATCCTTGGAAAAGGGAATGGTAAACCTTGATAAAAGGTCTTGGGAAAGAAATTGAATTGGAGGAAACCCTTTTGAAAAGAAAATGTTACCCTTGGTAGGGTAAAGGTTTTGAAAACCAAAATTGACGAAAAAAATCCTCTTTAAAGGAGATGATAACCTTGGCATAGTTTGGATAAACTATGGGTATTTTGAAAACTCACTCCCAACACCCGCTCACTGAGTTGTAGAACTCACCCTTTCCCTTTCTACCCCTTTCAAGTAACCAAGGGAAAAATTCAACCTTAAATACTTTCCTATATTGGGATTATAAGACATGTGTGTCTATTTTAAAATATTTAGTTTTAAAAATGTTATTCTAGGAATGACGAGAAAAAGGACGTCTTACTTCTCGTGATTAAGAAATGGATGAAAATCCTTCATAGGCCAAAGGGAGTGGCAGATTACTCACGGGGATCTGACCAAACTGGGTTGGGGTGTGATAGGATGTGAAACCCGTCATCTTGGATCAAGGAAAACCGAGAAAGAATCGGTAAATTGAATGAGAAAATCAAACCATTTAAGGAACCGAGAATCATAAAGAGGGGTAAAATGGGAAATTGGAAAATCCAAAGTGACTAAAAAGTCATGAAAATCATGGGGAAGAACCGTGAAGTTAATTGGATGGAAAAATCATATTGGTTCATGGTGAACCGGACCTGAACCGGATTGGAAAATTTATTTTTCTAGGTGGCTTGAAAATCTCAATTTGGAAAATTGAGGCCATCATCAGATAGAAAATGAATTTAAACAAATTTAGAAATTTTTAATTTTGAAAAAAAGGGTCGAATCGGGCCTGAACCGGCCAATTTTTGCTATTGAACCCGGTTGAACCAGTCCGGTCTATTTCAAAACAGTGTGTCTTCTTATGTGGGATGACATCACTGTTCATATGGTAGAAAAACTTTCCTTCTCTGGCAGAGGAATATTCTCTCTGATTTAGGCATTTTCTAAAGAGGATAAGCTCAACCAATATGAAAACTAGTAGGACGGAGGGTCATTGAGCTCCCTATATAAAGAGCTATCCTCCATTCATCCTCTACACACCTTAAATCCTCTCCTCCTCTGAAGTGCTTCATTTTCCGGTGAAGCTCAAACCAAAGCTCCGACTTGGTCACTTTTTTGAGCCTTAGAATGCAAGGTTGGGTCCTATAGACTATGGGGAAATCAGCAACCTCCATTCAACCTAAGGATTGGCTAAGTTGAATTCGGCCAATTCAGCCCTCCTACGACTAAACCAAGTCTCCCCAATGCCTCCACAACCCTCACATAACCTCCACAGAGGTGAAAGGTAATCCAATTTGTCCCTACACCATCGTTGCAGATTGGTGTTAGAGTGAGAAAGTGCCGAATTTCACTAACAAAATTCACCCTCGTATGGACTTAAATTTCACAATTTTTTATCCTAGAAAGAATCCTAAGGACGAGAGCTACCTCCCGAAATCGAGAGCTTGGATTGTCGCACCTCTAACGGTAAGCTTTCGAAGCATTCTCTCTCTAAGAATAATTTTCCGCCGAAGCTCTGTTTGAGCTCATTTCGGACTCAAATTCAGCAATTCAAAGCTCCATTTGATCGTATGGAAGTGTAGGAATCGATCCATGCCATCAATTAGAGTAATTAACCCTAGTTAAATGGCCAATTTGAAGGAATAAAATTCGGTCAGAAAAAGGGAAAGAAATTGGGGGGAAATTGGGGATTTCAAAAATTTGAGGGACCTCCATGCAATTTCTCAAAATTGAAGATCAGTTGGTAATGAGAATGATGTTAGAGGACCAATTGGTCAATTTTTGAAAAATTCGAGGCCAAATGGTTATTTTTTAAAAGTATGGGCAAAACCATAATTTTTAGAAAATTCGTGACCAAATTAAAAATTTGGAAAACTCAAGGATAAGTAAACCGGAGGAAGAACCAATCAACTCAGTGAGAAAACTGAACCGGTTCACGAATCCCAACCTTTAGAGAATGGAAAAAATGGGAATTTACACATCTTGAGTGACCCAAAGAGGCATAAAAATCATGTAAAGGAACTTTAGGATAATTTGGGAGAGAAAACCAGGCCAATTCAGGTGAATTAGATCCGAACCAGAATAAACTGATTTGGACCAGTTTGAACCACCATTGAACTGAATGCTAAATTCATTTTTTTAGGTGGCTTAAAATATTTAAATTGGAGAATTGAAACCAACATTGGATAGAGAATGAATTTAGATGAATTTATAAATTTTTAATTTTTAAATACTCGGTCGAATCGGGCCTGAACCGGTCGATTTAAGCATTGAAATGGTTCAGACCGGTCCAGTCCAGTTCGGAACATTGTTGTCTTCTTCCTTCAGATGACAGCACTGTTTACTCATTAGAAAAATGATTAGCTTCGACAGAAAGGAAAGGTTTCCATTCAGGATGTTTCAGGCCATCAATGAGATCCATTAACAAACCGACGATTGGAGAGTCCCCGACCTCCCAATATAAAGAGCCCCTCTCCATTCATCCTCCAAACATCTGAAAACTTCACTCTCTCTCAGCTAAACAGTTTTCCGATGAAGCTCAAACCAGAGCTCCGACATAGGGGTTTTTTTTAGCCAAAGAAGGCGAGGTCGTGTTCCTTATACTCGGGGAGAAGTCAGCTACCCGACAGTGATCACCATTCGATCCAAGGATCATCGGAGAAGCATCAGCGTAATCAAACAGTGAAGTAGCTCTAGTAGACTGAAGCTGCCCTATTTCGACCGAGCTGAGAACGGCCAAATTGAGCCCTCCTTAGGCCAAACCAAGCTCTCATACGTTCAAATTAGAACTGAAAGGTAAGCCAATTCGGCTCCCCTCTACAATTTCTAATTAGTGTTAGAGAGAGAAACGACAAAACTTCCCTAACCAAATTCACCCTCAATTCGACATGAATTGTTGTAATTCTTGATACTAGAAGGAACCTCATAACGAGAGCTACTAGCTCCAATCGAAAGCTCAGACCGCTGCACCTCCACAGGTAAACTTTCAAAGTTTTCTCTCTCTGTGCCTAGTTTTTCAGAGGAGCTCTGTTTGATCTTGTTTCGACTCCAATTCATGCTATTCAAAGCTCAATTGAATCGGATGGATGTGTAGGAACTCAATTTTACCTTCAATTTCAGCAATTAAACCTGATTGAATGGTCAATTTAATGAAATGAAATTCGACTAGTTCGAAAGGTGGAAATTTGGGGAAAAGTTTGGAGGAAATTGGGGATTTCAAAAAATTGAGGGACCAAAGTGCAATTTCCCAAAATTGAGGGCCAATTGCCATGAAAAAGATGTTAGAGGACCAATTGATAGATTTTTGGAATTTATTTGGGGTCAAATTGGCATTTTTGTAAAGTATGGGCAAAATGGAAATTTTTGAAAAGTTGGTGACCAAATTGAAAATTTGGGAAACTTGAACCCCTTTTTGAGATTTTGAATAAATTGAGGAGCCAAAGTAAATTTTTGAAGTTTCGAGACTCAATTTGGAAAAAAATTAGCATTTAGGGACCTAAAGTTAAAGAAAAAGAACTTTAGGGACCAAAATGTAAATAATTAAAAAGTTTGGCATTTTGTTCATAAGTGAAGAATGAACGCTATTACGCCAAATGTTAATAAACGAGGATGTCCAAATCGTGTAGGAACACAAAGGACCAAAACGCCAACAAGGATAAGCTCACTTGGAGGCAAAAATCCGATTAAGAGGAATACACTACACTTATGGGGTGAGTGGGTTAATTCACATTATACCCGGTGGGATGATGAGCACATTAGAAATGAAAAACCACTACTATGTGGAATTTTGACATCACACCGAGTTGGGGTGATGTGAAAACTACGCGGAAAAACTTCTTACTGGTTGTACGTAGATCATACCTGGTTGGTGTGGTGAACTTCCTAGAAGGAAGTAGAAAACCCGCTTACGGTTGTAAACGGAGATGTCATCACACCCGGTTGGTATGATGGGCGAGTTGAAAATTTATTTTTTTTAGAAGTGTTCTCCCCTCACTGTGTGTCAATGCTTAAAAATTTTGGGAGACCTTCTTGACAAGAGCTCGAATAGCTCAGATAGGTTAGAGGCCTCGGTCTTGGAACTTGGGGGAAAAATGCTCGGTTTTGGAAAATCACGTTGGTCCAAGGCCAGTTGGCATGAGCAAGAGCTCATAAAAAAACATGATAGTAAGCCATGAAAATTTTAATGAATACATTATGTGATTTGGCCATGGTTCTAAGACAGGACTGACATACTCGATGGACTGCAGTAGTACAACAAGACTAGGTCAACGGATCGGTTTAGATAAATAGCTGCATATCGAATTAAAGGTCGGGGTCGTTGGACCAGTGGCATCAAAGATAAATTTCTTTATGAAAAACTTATTTGTGCATGCACTTGAGGTTCGGGACCATCACGCCTGGTTTGGTCGGATCCCCATGATCAACCCGCTACTCTCCCAGTTTATTAAAGGATTTCCCCTTATTGTAAAACGTAAAGAGTAAGGCGTCTTATTGACTGCACCTTTTCCTGGAATGACATAATCAAAACTATATGAAATTTAAAACTTTACATACCTATCTTACAAGCATCTTAGTTGACGGTCTTTAATGGGAGGCTTTACAGAATTTCCTGAAAGGGATATAAGGGAGGGGGTGAGTACGACTACTCAATGAATGGGTTTTAAAAAGCTTTTGACTTTTAAGAAAAATATTTATATGGAGTGTGCCAGACTCCTTTGTTTTCAAAAATCCCTTCATTTAAAAATTTGGAATTTTCCACCATTTCTTATTTACCACGGTGTGTCATCACCCAACACACATCCTTCATCATGAAGGTTACACACATTCGCAAGTCGGTATCACTACTGAACCCGCTAGTGGCTTCAGAGCGACTTTTCCTGCCACCCGGATATAAGTACGACCACTTCTACCCTGGGAATAAGTGGATGTACGTGACATCCGACCCACAATCCCGATATCACTTCTTCGTGTCTGTATGAGGACAGAGACCTCATCACGTCCCCACCCCGGTCTCATGTGCTTGGTGCTACTCTAGATTTCGCACAGATAGTTGGAACGATGTACTACCCTAATAGCCACTAGGTCATCCAATGCCCTTAGGACGCAGCACTACCCCTCATAGGTGTCTTAATGATCCCGTACTCACAATGCATGCACAAACAATGTTTTCTCATATGTCCATGTAATCTGTGGTGCCACTGGACCAACGGCCTCGACTCTCAACTCAACCCGCAGTTGTTTATCTTGACTGGTCCGTCGACCTGTCATGTCGCACTACAGTCCGAGCTTTCGATCTGGGCAGATAAATCTCGTCATGAGGTTCATCCTAAAATCAAGTATTGTATCAATTGATGCGGAATTGGATTAGAATTTCGTCATTGAAATTCGGTCGACTCTCTCTCTAGCACCGATCGAAAATTATAAAGGGGAGCCGAATTGGCTTACCTTTCGATCCTAATTCGGTCGTGGACAGGTTGAGGAAGTGTTGGGAGGGCTTGGTTTGGCCTAGGGAGGGCTTGGTTTGGCCTAAGGAGGGGTTGAAATGGCCGATTTCAGCTTGGCAGGCAGCTTCGGTCCACCGGAGTTGCTTCACTATTCCATCATGTCGGCTCTTCTTCAATGATTTTCGGATTGACTGGAGTTTGCTATCAGATAGCTATCTTCTCCTCGGTTCTAAAGAGCCCGACCTTTGTTCAAGTCGAAGCTCTAGTTCGAGCTTTATCGGGAAATGGAGCAATAGAGAGAGAGAGAAGTGTTCAGGTGTGAGAAGAATGAAATGGGGATGACCTATTTATATAGTTGTAAAACCCGTGTATTAAATGGACGAGATTTATTACTAGCATTAATATTGCCATAAATTATTGGTATTAATTTCAATAATTTAATTTCGGTATTAATTCCAATAATATAATTTCAGTATTAAATTATTTGTATTAATTCCAATAATTTAATTTAGGAATTAAATTATTGGTATTAATTCCAATAATTAAAAATATATTAATTGATGGCTATTTATGATAAGTCGTACATTCGCATAAAAAATTTTTTGACCAAAATTTCAGGTTACAAAAAATCATACTTACCAGAAGGTCACCCATCCTCAAACTACTCTCAAGTAAACACGCTTAACTTTAAAGTTCTTATGGAATCTAGTTCACCTAAACCAATTTGGTTTTTATTTTCTAATTTGTCTTAAGTTTATTTTCCAATGTTTAATAAATCATTTGGATCAACCGAAAGTTGTAAATTGACCGGTTCTTTTCCCGGTTTTTCCTTAACTCAAATGTGCGGGGTTTACAATGTTAGTAAACCCACTCACAACCGGTAAGTGGTTTTTATCTTTAAGTTGTGCTCATTACCCTAACCGGGTATGATGTTAGTAAACTCACTCACCCGTTAATGTCGTGAATTCCACTAGACCGGTTCTTTGTATTCACGTGAATTCCACTTGCTGGCGTTCTTGGTATTTCACGTTTCTACACGATATGAACAACCTTGTTTATTATTACTCGGCATAATAGCCTTCATTCATTTCCAATGAATGAGAAAACTCAAACTTTTAGTTATTTGCAATTAGGTCCCTAAAGTTATTTCACTTTAACTTTAAGTCCCTAATGTCAGTTTTTCCTAAAATTGAGTCCCGTAACTTTTAAAATTTATCTTGGGACCTCAATTTATTCAATTTCACCAAAAAGGGGTTTAATTTTCCAATTTTCCAATTTGGTCCCCTAATTTTTCCAAAATTACCATTTTGCCCTTCTTTTACAAAAATGGTAAGTTTTACCCCAAAAATTCCAAAATTCCTCAATTGGTCCAACATTATTTTCATGCCCTATTGATCCTCAATTTCATAAAATTGCATTTTGGCCCTTTGAATTTCGAAAATCCCTAAATTTTCCCGCAATTTCAATTCTTCAACACTACCGAATTTGATTTCATCAAATTGACTGATCAAACACTTTTAATTATTGAAATTGGAGTTGAAATTGAGTTTCTGCATGTTCATATGATTCTAAGAAACTTTGAATCGCAGATTTTAACACTAGAACGAGCTCAAACGGAGCTTCACCGGAAAATAGACTGTAGAGAGAGAAAGCTTCGATTTCTCACCGGTGAGGGAATGGTGGTATGAGCTTTCGATCTGGATAGATAGCTCTCATCTTGAGGATCATCCTAGAATCAAGAATCGCATCAATTGATGCTGAATTGAGTTAGAATTTCATTATTGAAATTTTGCCGGTTCTCTCTTTAGCACCGACCCGAAATTGCAGAGGAGAGCTGAATTGGTTTACCTTTTAGTCATAATTCGGCCGTGGAAGGACTGAGGAAGTGTTGGGAAGGCTTGGTTTGGCCTGAGGAGAGCTTGAAATGGCTAATTTCAGCTTGGCTGAAATAGGGCAACTTCAGTCCACTGGAGCTGCTTCACTATTCCATCATGCCGGCGCTTCTCCAACGATTCTTGGATTGACTGGAGTTTGCTACCAGATAGCTGTCTTCTCCCCGGTTCTAAAAAGCCTGACCTTTGTTCAAGTCGAAGCTCTAGTTCAAGTTTCACCGGGAAATGGAGCAGTAGAGAGAGAGAGAGAAGTGTTCGAGTGTGAGGAGAATGAATGGGGATGACCTCTTTATATAGGTGTAAAATCGTGTATTAAATGGGAGAGATTTATTAGTAGTATCAATATTGCCATAAATTATTGGTATTAATTCTAATAATTAAATATATATTAATTTATGGCTATTTATGATAAGTCGTACGTTCGCATAAAAATTTTTGACCGAAATTTCGGGTTACAAAAAAATTCATACTTCCCAGGAAGTCACCCATCCTCACAATACTTTTGCGCAAACACGCTTAACTTTAAAGTTCTTATGGAATCTAGTTCACCTAAACCAATTTAGTTTTTGTTTTCTAATTTGTCTTAAGTTTTTTTTCCTAGGTTTAATGAACCCTTTGGATCATTCGGAAGTTGTAAATTTATTTATTGCTTGTTCCCAAATGTAAACCGGCTCGATTTTCTTATTTGGTTTGACCGGTTCTTTTCCCGATTTTTCTTAACTCAAAAGTGTGGGGTTTACAAAATGACTACAGATAATACGAGTATCTACCCTCTGTTAGGTACGCTTAAATGTATTTTCTTTTTAAGCTTTTATTTTTATTGATATATGTTATTCTAGGGAGCAAGGTTGAAATTTTGCTTAGCTCATCTTGATTAAAGAAAGGGGGAAACCTTCTTGAACCAAGGGAGCGGTGGGTTGATGACGGTGATCCGACCAAACTAGGTCGGGGCGTGATATCTTAAGTGGTATCAAAGCTAAGTTCTCTTGAAACATTATCAATATTTTACCCTGACAATAATAAAACCTTAATTATCGTGTAGGAAGGAGAATCCCTAGAAAGTTTGTCATGAAATCCAATCATCCACACATGACCTTGAAAAAGACGCATACCCCCAAGGAGGCAGCTATTCAATGATTTATGAAGGGTGAGAAGAGAGTGCCCAAAGATACAGTGGAGGATTATCGAAAAATCATGGGAGCTTTACTAGAACTAGAGGGCATTACATACTCTCCTCCAAGGCAAGAGGAACTTGTTTCTTCCTCTAGGAGCCCAACACCTCCTCCAGCCCCATGACAACCAGAAGAAAATTCCACTAAGAAAGAGGCATGGGACAACTACTGGCATGTGTATGCCACCTTCATGAAAGTCCACCAAGTACCCCCACCTACTCAGTCCGGCTTCAATCCTTTTCAATGGATGAGGTGGACATATGAGTGTGAGGCTGAGGTGTTAAGGTGGTATGGACTAGAGGTCATACATGAAGTTAATCCCATAAGGGAATATGGATGGACTTCAACCAGTTCTTCAGAGCCATCCGACCATGAATCCCACAATCGTTCCAAGGCTAATTCTCAGCCTATGACCCCAAGGGAAAAAAGGGGGTAGAAAATCTCTTAAATAAGCCAAGTATGGCAAGAAACTATCTCTTGAATGAATGAAAATCCAATTTTTCCTTGATAAAATTTGCGTCTCTTTGATGAATTCAACTAACAATGAGAGTATGCCAATAAAGATCGAAGTAACGGGTAAGGAAGAGATCACCTAAGGAAGGAAAAATGATAGGTCACTACTAATTAACCCAAACCATTTAAGTAGCCAAGTAAGTTTCCCTATCCAGAGAAGGGAAAAACAAGACAATAAGACTTGGAAAGAAATTCTAAAAAAGTTTACTAGAGTTCACCAAGGGAGACAAATCCTAACTAAGGAAGAAGAAGTCTAGGGTAAGGGTGAAGGACAAGTGAAAAACCAAAGAGTTAAGGAAAAGCCCTATGACTAAAAGTAAGGGAATCAAGAAGAATTGGACGATTCCAAGAGAAAACAACGGAATGGAAGCTAACCAGGATGAAATTAAGAAGAATATAGGAGAGCATAAGATGTTAAGTTAGTTTGGGATAAGACAAGGAGGAAAGGAGTATGGTAGGAAGAAAATCGAAGGGATAATACAAGTACCCTTAAAGGAATTTTTTATAGGTAGGACACAAATTATGAGAAACTCAATAATGACTTGAAGGAAGCATGTAAAATAAAAGGGAATTGGTGATAAGGAAGAATCCAGGGTATATAACCATGTTGATGTGAAAAAGGTGTAAGAAAAGGATAGAGGAAAAACTTTCAAGAAGCGTTAGGTAGGGTGAACGTGAAACTCCCAAGATGGGAAATCCTTGGAAAGAAGGGTAAAGATAGGAAAAGAGACCATGGAAGTAGAAAATCTCCAACTAAGGTAACCAACCGATGAACCATCAAAAATAGAATTGGAATAAGAACCTCATTAAAAGACATAGGTGGGTAAGGATGTACTGGGATGGCCAGATGTGACCTACTCTCAAAAGAGCAAAGAAACCAAATAAGGATTTCAAACAGACCTAGTTGAAGGAAATAACTCGTAACAACAAGATAATTCAGGAAAATAAATGATACCTAAGACGGACTGGAAAGTGGTGAGGACTACGCCCTAAAAAGGGAAATGAGATGGACATTGAAAACAATAAGACACAAGAGACGACGACCTTAGGATCGCTTGACAAGGAGAATGATAGGATCAAGACAGTTAGAGTATTGACCTAATTAGGTCAATACTCTAATTAGGAAAGGAGAGGTGGAAAGGTTAAAAACACTTACGGAAAAGAGGATGAAGGAAATCCTTAAAGGGTTAATGGTTGAGATGGGAGTAACGATTAAAAACCATGAGAATGCTAAGCAAAGCCTCCTGTAGGACGATTAAGAGATCGTAAAACCGAGAAAATGTGAAGTCCACCTAAAGGAAATGGATGGGTACTAGGAACGAGTGAGAAGGAAGATAAGGTACACAAGAAGTACAAATGAGGTTTCAAGAGCAATGGGAAGCAGGAGCGAAATGGCATCAAAAAAGGTCATTTACGGTTAAATGTTTTCAATGGCAAAAATTGAAGAGAATTTAGGAATAAAGGAGTATAAATCATATCAAGGAAGGAAGCCTTGTAAGGACATACGTGCCCCAACCAAGAAGTAATGAAACCAATCGAAGTGGAAAAGAAGATAAGATTATGAATGATCTACCGATGGAGGTAGAAAGATCAAGTACAAAGGAAAGATACTCAAGAGGACCCAAGGAGTAAGCAAAGTCCAAGTAATGTATAAGTAGGAAAAACATCATCAAATGTTGTTGTGCGAGTAAGAAAGGGGCGGACTGCCATAAAAGAGGAAACAAAGGAAAACACACCTAAGAACCCTTGGAAAAGTTAACCCTTCAATTAGGAAGGGATTAAAGTAAAAGATCAGTGACATAAGGACTGGTAGTGATCAACTCTCAAATTGATAGAGCCTAAAGACAGGACGACTAGACATAGTGTAGAGTACATGGAATGAGATCAATATTTGGAAATGTCTCAAGTAAAGAATAAGGAAAGAGACTGAAATTTCAGTTAGAGAAGGATTCAAAAGGACAAATACCCTAACATAGAAAGGAGTATGAAGAAAGGAATGAATGAAACCATTAAAGAAATAATAAGAAGGTTGAGTATGTAGATCCTAAGGTGAACATCTCTACTGTAAGGGACATGGTAGAGAGTAAATGTGAAATGAGAGAGCTATTACAAAAAACAATCGACACTTAAGACCGAAGGAGATTAACTCTTATAAGAATCGTGAAGTGATCACGAGAGAGTAAGAGTTAACTAAAAGAAAGGAAAGTTCTTGAGAAAAGAACGCCACTGAAACTAAAGAAGGGTAAAAAAATTGATGAAGGAATTTAACACCGAAAACCTATGAAAATAAGTAGGTAGCACTCGAAAGGACATCAAGCTAAGGGTTTTAACGATAAAGGAAATGACTACACATAGGATTGATGAGGTATCTGGGAACTCCCAATCCTGAAATCCAGAGTAAAGAACCTCAAGGAGAAGAACCTTACTCTAAACAAAGAAGGGTGTGAATCTAAGAATATACCCTTGTCCTCTCAGGTAAGATATGTTTAGCAGAGATGAGGCCTGTGGAATGAGTAATCAATGGGAAAGGAAGAAATCTCTTAGAGTGCATGTTAGAATGGGGCTAAGTGAATATAATCAAAATGTTTATATGACAACAAACTATAGGCTAACATTAAGAGAAATTATTTCCTGTCCGAGAGATGTGGAATACATTTTGAGGACAAAACTAATAAAAGAATGGGAGAGTTGTAAACACTGTCCCTTGAGCATAATGAAACCGGGGAAAGAACCAGTCAACTCGAGTGAGAAAATCGAACCGGTTCACAAACTCCAACCGTTAGAGAATGGGCAAAATGGGAATTTACACATCTCGAGTGACCCAAATAGGCATAAAAATCATGGAAATGGACTTTAGGACAATTTGGGAGAGAAAAATAGTCCGGTTCAGGTGAATCGGATCCAAACCAAATTGAATCGGTCTTAACCACCATTGAACCGGATGCTAAATTCATTTTTATAGGTGGCTTAAAATATTCAAATTAGAGAATTAAAGCCACCATTGGATAGAGAATGAATTTACAAATTTTAAATTTTTAAAAACTCAGTCGAATCGGGCTTGATCCAGCCGGTTTAAGCATTGAACCTGATTCAGACCGGTTTGGCCTGGTTCGAAATAGTGTCGTCTTCTTCCTTTAGATGACAGCACTATTCACTCACCGAAAAAATGAGCAACGCTGGCGGAAAGGAAATTTTTTGTTCAGGATGTTCCAGGCCATAAATGAACGACATTAAGGTGCCAAATGGATGGTCGGACAGTCCCCGAGCTCCCTATATAAAGAGTCCTTCTCCATTCATACCCTATACACTTGAAAACTTCACTCTCTCTCAACTACTCAGTTTTTCGACGAAGCTCGAACCAGAGCTCCAACATAGGGGGTTTTTTTAGCCAAAGAAGTCAAGGTTGGGATCCTTAGACATGAGGAGAAGTTAGCTACCCGATGGTGGTCACCATTCAATCCAAGGATCATCGAAGAAGCGGCGACGTAATCAAATAATGAAGCAGCTCAGGCAGACTGTAGCTGCCCTATTTCGGCTGAGCTGAGAACAACCAAATTAATCCCTTCTCAGGCCAAATCAAGCTCTATTAACACTCCCACAGCCCTCATACAGCCGAATTAGAACTAAAAGGTAAGCCAATTCGACTTCACTCTATAATTTCTGATCGGTGTTAGAGAGAGAAATAAAAAAACTTCACTGACCAAATTCTCCCACAATTCGAAATGAATTGTAGTAATTCTTGCTCCTAGGAGAAAACTTAGGATGAGAGCTACCTACCCCGATCGAAAGCTCAGACCGCCACAACTTCGCCACAAAGCTTTAGAAGTTTTCTCTCTCTACGCCTACTTTTCTGGCAAAACTCCATTTGAGCAAGTTTCGGCCCCAATTACTATGATTCAAAGCTCAATTTAATTGTATGGATGTGTAGGAACTGAATTTTGCATTCAATTTCAACAACTAAACCCGATTGAATGGTCAATTTGATGAAGTCAAATTAAGCCAGTTTGAAAGGTGAAAATTGAGGGGAAATTGGGGATTTCAAAAAATTGAGGGACCAAAGTGAAATTTCCTAAAATTGAGGGCCAATTGGCCTTAAAAAAGATGTTGGAGGACTAATTGGTCAATTTTTAGAATTTATTGGGTCAAATTACAATTTTTGTAATGTAGGGGCGAAATGGTAATTTTTGAAAAGTTGGTGACCAAATTGAAAATTTGGAAAACTTGAACCCCTTTTTGAGATTTTGAATAAATTGAGGAGCCAAAGTAAATTTTTGAAGTTTCGAGACTCAATTTGGAAAAAAATTAGCATTTAGGGACCTAAAGTTAAAGAAAAAGAACTTTAGGGACCAAAATGCAAATAATTAAAAATTGAGAATTTTGTTCATAAGTGAAGAATGAATGCTATTATGTCAAATGTTAATAAACGAGGATGTCCAAATCGTGTAGGAACATGAAGGACCAGAATGCCAGCAAGGATAAGCTCACTTGGAGGTAAAAAGTCGATTAAGAGGAATACATTGCACTTATCGGGTGCATGGATTAATTGACATCACACCCCGTTGGGATCATGAGCACATTGAAAATGAAAAACCACTACTATGTGAAATTTTGACATCACACCGGGTTGGAGTGATGTGAGAATTACGTGGAAAAAAGTACTTACTAGTTGTAAGTAAATCATACTTGGTTGGTGTGGTGAACTTCCTAGAAGGAAGTAGAAAACCTGCTTACGGTTGTAAACGAAGATGTCATCACACCTGGTTGGTGTGATGGGCGAGTTGAAAATTTATTTTGTTAGAAGTGTTCTCCCCTCACTATGTGTCAATGATTAAAAATTTTGGGAGACCTTCTTGACGAGAGCTCGAATAGCTCAGATAGGCTAGAAGTCTCGGTCTTGGAACTTGGAGGCAAAATGCCCGATTTTGGAAAATCACGTACAATGGGCCCATGGCCAGTTGGCACGAGCAGGAGCTCATAAACAAACATCTTGATAAGCCATGAAAATTTTAATGAATGAATGATATGATTTGGCCATGGTACCAAGATAGGACTGACATACTTGATGGACTATCGGCAATGCAACAAGACCAAGTCGACGGATTGATTTAGACAAACAACTGCAGGTCGAGTTGAGGGTCGGGGTCATTGGACTAGTGACACAAAAGATAAATTTCTTCATGAAAAAATTTGTTTGTCACTTGAGGTTTTGGGCCATCAAGATGCCCAAGAGGGGTAGTGATGCATCCTACGAGCTATTGGACTACCTCCAAGTCGGCAAGTGGAGTCCACCATTGAAATAATACCAGGAACAAACCTCATATCCCAAGCCTCGTATCGCATGGCTCCAGCGGAGTTGAAGGAATTAAAGGAATAACTGGACAAATTATTGGAGAAGCATTTCATACGTCTAAGTTAAACTCTGTGGGGTGCTTTTATTCTATTCGTAAAGAAAAAGGGTGGAAGCATGAGACTATGCATCGACTACAGAAAGTTGAACTAGGTAACCATCAAAAATCGATACCCACTCCCAAGGATAGATGATTTGTTTGACCAGTTAAAAGGAGCAGCTTACTTCTCCAAAATAGACATTCGGTTAAGCTATCACCAACGTAGGATTTGAGAAGAGGACATCCCTAAGACGACATTTCGATCCAGATATGGACATTATGAGTTCAGAGTGATGTCGTTTGGATTGATGAATGCCCCTACAGCCTTCATGGACTTGATGAATCATATGTTCCAACCTCATTTGGATAGTTTCATGAAAATATTCATAGATGACATCCTTATATACTCACGAACCAGGTCAGAACATGAAGAGCATTTGGCAACTACCTTGGAAATATTAAAGAAAAATCAATTATATGCAAAATTTTCCATGTGTGAGTTCTAGCTGTAGGAGGTGGGATTCTTAGGGCATATCGTATCCAAGGATGGAGTCAAAGTAGATCCAGCTAAGGTGGAAGCTATATCAAATTGGAAGGCTCAAAGGAATCCTACAGAAATAAGAAGTTTCTTAGGATTGGCAGGATACTATAGACGGTTTGTGCAAGACTTTTCTAAGATAGCAACTCCTCTAACTCGACTCACCAGGAAGGGAGCTGAGTAAAAATGGAAAGAGAGTAGTGAGAAGTCTTTTCAAGAGTTAAAGACTTGACTAACAACCGCACCGGTACTTTCCTTACCTGATCCTAATGCAAGATAGTACAAGTCTATAGTGATGCATCCGGACAAGGGCATGGATGTGTCTTAATGCAACAAGAGAAAGTTATCGTTTATGCCTCGCGACAATTGAAGGTACATGAAAGAAATTACCTGACTCATGACTTGGAATTAGTTGCAATAGTGTTTGCCCTAAAGATATGGCGACACTACCTTTATGGGGTTAAGTGTAGGATATACATAGATCACAAGAGTCTCAAGTACTTCCTAACTCAAAAGGAGTTAAATCTCTGCCATAGGAGATGGCTAGAATTGGTGAGGGATTATGACCTTGTGATAGAGTATCACCCCGGAAAGGCAAATGTGGTAGCAGATGCCTGAAGTCGCAAGTACCAAACTGAGGCGACTCAAGTAAAGACAAGTTACCTACCATTGTTGCAACAATTGGGAAGGATAGAGGTGGACCTGAGGATGGACAAGCAGGAAAAATGCTTGGTGGCTAATGTGGTGGTGAGGCCCAGTCTAACCGAGCATATTAAGGCTCAACAAAAGGCTGATAAAGAACTTCAATCTTATTTGGACCTAGTTAACAGAGAAAGGAAACCGGACTATGACTTGTGAGGTGATGAAGTACTAACCTACAAGTGTAGGGTATGTGTGCCTCAAGATAAGGAGTTGAAGAGGTTAATTTTGGAAGAGGCACACGATTCGGTGTATGCAATGCATCCGGGCAGTACCAAGATGTACTGCACCCTCAAACAAGGATACTGGTGGAAAGGCATGAAGAGGGACATTGCGGAATATATAGCCCGATGTTTGTCATGTCAATAGATAAAAGTAGAGTATCAGAAACCGTTAGGACTGCTACAACCCTTACCAATTCTATAGTGGAAATGGGAGCACATCACCATGGACTTTGTTACAAGTCTACCGATGACAAGAAAGGGTCGAGATGCGATTTGGGTTATCGTGGATAGATTGACCAAATCAGCTCATTTCCTTTCTATAAGAGTGACAGTCATAGTAGAAAAGTTGGTCGTCTTATACATGAGGAAAATTGTAAGACTTCATGGTGTTCCGGTGATTATAATATTGGATAGAGATCTGAGATTTACTTCAAGGTTTTGGCCAAGTTTACAAAATTTCATGGGAACCAAGCTTATTATGAGCACGTCATTCCACCCTCAAACAGATGGATCGTCTGAGCGAACCATCCAAACCTTGGAAGACATGTTGAGAGTGTGCATACTCACCATAAATAAAAGCTAGGAGGAATACTTGTGTCTGATGGAATTTGCTTACAATAATAGTTATCAGGCTAGCATTCAGATGGCTCCCTATGAAGCCCTTTATGGACGATCATGTTGTACCCCTCTATTTTGGGAAGAAGTGGGGGAAAGGAAGTTAGAAAGGGAAGAAATAATTGAGGATGCCACGGAGAAGATAAAATTAATAAGGAGTCGTCTTAAGACCGCATAGGACAAGCAAAAGAGTTATGTAGACAATCGAAGGAAAGATCTGGAGTTCGAGGTGGGAGATCAAGTATTCCTCAAAGTATCCCCATGGAGGGGAATACTTAGGTTTCAGCAAAGGGGAAAGTTGAAACCAAGATATATCGGTCAATATCCCATCGTTCAAAGGAAAGGACTGGTAGCTTATAAATTGGAACTACCTCCTAACCTGCAGAGAATACATGATGTATTCCACATCTCGATGCTTCGAAAATATCAGCCTGATCATAGTCATGTATTGGACCAACCACCATTAGAACTGAAAGAGAACCTGACCTATCAAATAGAACTGGTACGAATCATCAACCAGAGGGACAAGAATTTAAGGTAAAAGAGAGAATCCCTATAGTCAAGGTTTTATGGCAAAACGGACCCATGCAAGAAGGGACATGGGAAACCAAGAGTATGATGAGGGATAGATACCATCAATTATTTAACATGTAACTATTTTGGGGACAAAACCCCTAAAAGGAGGGGAGAGTTGTAAACCCCGTCCTTTGATAATAAGAAAATCGGGGAAAGAACCGGTTATTTTCAAATTGAAAACCAAGCCAGTCTACAAACTCGAACCAATAGAGAAATTGTAAATCGGAAAATTTATGGATCCCAAGTGACCCAATGTCACGCCCCGACCCGGTTTGGTTGGATCCCCGTGATCAACCCGCCACTCTCCCGGTTTATTAAAGGGTTTCTCCTTATCGTAAACCATAAAGAGTAAGGCGTCCTTTAACTTGCACCTTTTTCCTGGAATAGCATAATCAAAATTGTATGAAATTTAAAACTTTACATACCTGTCTTACAGGCATCTTAGTTGACGGTCTTTAAGGGGAGGCTTTCCGAGATTTCCTGAAAGGGATATAAGGGAGGGGGTGAGTACGACTACTCAGTGAATGGGTTTTTAAAAGCTTTTGACTTTTAAGAAAAACATTTATATGGAGTGTGCCAGACTCCTTTGTTTTAAAAAATCCCATCATTTAAAAATTTATGTTTTTTTTTCCATTATTTCTTAGTGACCACGGTGTGTCATCACCTAACACACATCCTTCATCATGAAGGTTACACACATTCACAAGTCAGTATCACTACTGAACCCGCTAGTGGCTTCGGAGTGACTTTTCCTGCCACCCGGATAGAAGTACGACCACTTCTACCCTAGGAATGAGTGAATGTACGTGACATCCTACCCACAATCCCGAAATCACTTCTTCATGTCTGTATGAGGATAGAGACCTCATCCTATCCCTACCCCGGTCTCATGCGCTTTGTGCTACTTCAGATTTCGCACAGACACCTGGAACGACGAACTGCCCTTATAGCCACCAGGTCGTCTAGTGCCCTTAAGACGCATCACTACCCCTCATGGGCATTTTGATGATCTCGTACTCACAGTGCATGCACAAACAATGTTTTCTTATATTGCCATGTAATCTGTGGTGCCACTAGTCCAACGGCCCTGACTCTCAACTCAACCCACAGCTGTTTGTCTTGACTAGTCCGTCGACCTGTCATGTCGCACTACCGCTAGTTGACTGAGCATGTCAGTCCTATCTTGGTACCATGGCCAAGCAATTCACTTATTAAGTTTTATGGCACATATATCATGTTCATTTACGAGCTCCTGCTCGTGCCAACTGGCCTTGGGCCCACTGTATGAGATTTCCAAAATCGGGCATTTAGCCCCCAAGTTCCAAAATTGAGGCCCCCAGCCTATTAGAGCTATTCGAGCTCCCTTCGAGAAGGTCTTCCAAATTATTTAAGCATTGGCACACAATCAGGGGAGAGTACTTCCGACAAAAATAGGTTTTTACTGTCTATCATACTGACCGGTATAAGGACATCTCCGTTCATAACCGATGAACGGGTTTTCAACTTCCTTCGAGGAAGTCTCATCATACCAACCGGGTATGATCTACTTACAACCCGTAAGTAGTTTTTTTCGCATAACTTTCACATCACTTTCTCTAAGTAGTGATGATTAAAATACCACTAAACAGTGGGTTTTTATATCGAGGCACTTATCATCCCCAACCAGGTATGATGTTAGTAAACCCACTCACCCGTTAATGTCGTGATTTCCACTAGACTGGTTCTTTGTATTCACACGAGCTTGTCCTTGCTGGCGTTCCTGGTATTTAACGTTCCGGTGAAGGCACGATAGTCCGAGCTTTCGATCTGGGCAGATAGGTCTCGTCCTGAGGTTCATCCTTTCGGTCCTAATTCGGCCGTGGAAAGGCTGAGGAAGTGTTGGGAGGGCTTGGTTTGGCCTGAGGAGGGCTTGAAATGGCCGATTCCAGCTTGGCCGAAATAGGGCAGCTTCAGTCTGCCGGAGTTGCTTCACTATTCCATCATGTCGGCGCTTCTCCAACGATCCTCAGATTGATTGGAGTTTGCTATTAGATAGCTGTCTTCTCCCCGGTTCTAAAGAGCCCGACTTTTGTTCAAGTCGAAGCTCTGGTTCAAGCTTTACCGGGAAATGGAGCAGTAGAGAGAGAGAGAAGTGTTCAGGTGTGAGGAGAATGAAATGGGGATGACCTCTTTATATAGTTGTAAAACCCGTGTATTAAATGGGCGAGATTTATTACTAGTATTAATATTGCCATAAATTATTGGTATTAATTCCAATAATTTAATTTAGGTATTAAATTATTGGTATTAATTTCAGTAATTAAATATATATTAATTGATGGCTATTTATGATAAGTCATTCGCATAAAAATTTCTGACCGAAATTTCAGGTTACAAAAAATCATACTTCCCAAGAGGTCACCCATCCTCATACTACTCTAAGGTAAGCACGCTTAACTTTAAAGTTCTTATGTAATCTGATTCACCTGAACCAATTTGTTTTTTGTTTTCTAATTTGTCTTAAGTTTCTTTTCCAATATTTAATAAATCATTTGGATCAACCGAAAGTTGTAAATTTTCATATTGCTTATTCCCAAATGTAAACCGGTTTTGTTTTCTTATTCGGTTTGACCGGTTCTTTTCTCGGTTTTCCTTAACTCAAATGTGTGGGGTTTACACCCAATTAGTCCCAAAAATCATGGAAATGGACTTAAGAATGAATTGAAGGTGAAAACTAAACCTGTTCAGGTGAACCGGGTCCGAACCGAATTGAACCGGTTTGGACCTGTTTGAACAACTATTGAACCGAATACAAATTCATTTTTCTAAGTGACTTAAAAAATTCAAATTTTATATTTGAGGTGACTATTGGATAGAAAATGAAAATTATAAATTTTTAGATTTGAAAATTTTGGTCGAATTGGGGGTGAACCGGTCTGTTTAAGCTTTGAACCCGGTTCAGACTGGTCTAGTCTGGTTTGGAACAATGTCGTCTTCTTCCTTTGGATGACAGCACTGTTCACTTGCGAAAAAATGTGCAGCGTCGACGTAGCTGAAAAGTTTCTAGCTAGAGAGTTTCAAGCAATGAATAACCGCCATTAAGGTGCCAATTAGACGGTCAAGAAGTCCCTGAGCTTCCTATATAAAGAGCCCCTCCTCATTTATCCTCTCCACATATGAAAACTCCATTCTCTCTCATCTACTTAGTTTTCCGGTGAAGCTCAAACCAGAGCTCTGATATAGGATCATTTCTGAGCCAAAGAAGGTGTGGTCAGGTTCTTTAGAAGTGGGGAGAAGTCAACTTCATGCTTGTAGTCTCCATTTGCTCCAAGAGTCACCGGAGAAACGTCGGCATGATCAAACAGTGAAGCAGCTCCGACGGACCGAAGCTGTCTTGTTTTGGCCAAGCTAAAATTAGCCAATTTGAGCCCTCCTCAGGGCAAACCAAGCTCTCCCAACACCTGCTCAACCCTCCCACAGCCCAATTAGGACTAGAAGGTAAGTTGATTCGGCTCCCCTCTACAATTTCCAACCAGTGCTAGAGAGAAAACCGACATAATTTCGATGAAGGGATTCTAATCTAATTTGGCATCAATTGATGCAATTCTTGATCTTAGGAGAAACCTCAGTACACATGCTATCTGCCCAGATCGAAAGCTAAGACCGCGGCACCCCCGACGGTGAGCAATTGAAGCTTTCTCTCTCTACGTTCTATTTTTCGGCGAAGCTCCGTTTGAGCTCGTTCTAGTGTCAAAACTTACGATTCAAAGTGCTATTGAATCGTATGAAGATGTAGAAACTCAATTTTAATTCAATTTCAATAATTATAAGTGTTTGATCGGTCAATTTGATGAAATAAAATTCGACTATGTTAGTAAGTTGAAATTGGGGGAAATTATGGGAAAAATTGGAGATTTTTGAAAATTTGAGGGACCAAAATGCAATTTTGTAAAATTGAAGGATAATTGAGCATGATAAGAGTGTTAGAGGACCAATTGAGCAAATTTTAGAATTTTTGGGGTAAAATTTACCATTTTTGTAAAGTAAGGACAATATGGTAATTTTGGAAAATTTGTGGGCAAAATTGGGAATTTAGGAAACTTGAACCCCTTTTTATGAAATTGAGGTCCCAAGAAGAATTTTAAAAGTATCAGGACTCAATTTGGGGAAAACTAAAAATTGGGGACTAAAGAAAAAGGAAAAATAACTGTAGGGGTCAATTTGCAAATATTGGAAAAATTGTGAATTAAGTCATTCATACTAAATGAGGTGACCAAGTCAGATGATAATGAACAATGATTTTCATTTCGTGTAGGAACACCAGACATCGGGAATGCCAACTGAGGTTAAGCTCACAAGGGACAAAAACCTACTTAGTGGAATTTCATTGCACGATCGGGTGAGTGAAATTTTTCTATCATACCTAGTTGGGATGATAAGTACCTCAGAAATAAAAACCCACTACTTAGTGGTATTTTAACATCACAATTTAGAGAAGTGGTGTGAAAATGACATGGAAAAACTATTTACTAGTTGTAAGTAGATCATACCCGATTGGTATGATGAAACTTCCTTAGATGAAGTGGAAAACCCGTTCATCGGTTATGAGCGGAGATATCCTCATACTTGGTTGGTATGATGGATAGTTAAAAATATATTTTTGTCGGAAGTGCTCTCCCCTGACTGTGTGACACTGCTTAAACGATTTGGGAGACCTTCTCGACACGAGCTCGAATAACTCTGTTAGGCTAGAGGCCTCAGTTTTGGAACTTGGGGGCTATTATGCCCAATTTTAAAAATCTCGAACAGTGGGCCATAGGCCAGTTGGCACGAGCAGGAGCTCGTAAATAAACATGAATTATATGCCATGAAAACTTGAATAATTGAATTGTTTGGTCATGGTACCAAGACAATATCAACATACTCATTCAACTAGCAGCAATGCGATATGACAGGTCTTTGGACTAGTCAAGACAAACAGCTGTAAGTTGAGTTGAGGGTCAGGGTCGTTGGACTAGTGGCGCCACAAATTATATGGCATGATGTGAAAATACTGATTGTGCATGCATTGTGATTACAGGACCTTCAAGATGCCCGAGAGGGGTAGTAATGCATCCTAGAGCCCTGGATGAACTGGTGACCAGGTGACCTTACAAAGCTCGATGTAGCTTCAAGCGCATGAGACCGGGGTGGGGACGAGATGAGGTCTCTGTCCTCATATGGACACGAAGAACTATTACGGGATTGAGGGTCAGGTGTCGCGAACATCCACTCATCCTCAGGGTAGAAGTGGACATACTTAATCTAGGTGGCCGGTAAAGTCGCTCCAACGCCACAAGTGGGTTCAGTGGACCTACTAGCCTGCGATTGTGTGATTAACCTTCATGATGAAGGAAGTGTGTTTGGTGATGATACATTGTGATTAATAAGAAATGGTGATAAAAACTTAAGTTTGAAATGAAAGGATTTTAAAGGAAAATAATGAGTCTAGCACACTCCAAAACCAACATTTTTGGAAACCCATTAACTAAGTCGTTGTTCTCACCCCCTCCCTTATCTTCCTTTTAGGAAATCTCATAAAGCATACCTCAAGGGACCGTCAACTAATACACCTGTGAGACAAGTATGAATTGTTTAAAATTTTATGCAATTTTGATTTATGTGTTCCAGGAAAGGTACAGATTTAAAGGATGCCTTACTATTCACGATTTATAAATAAGGGAAAACCCTCAGTAAACCGGAAGGGTGGCGGGTTGATCACGAGGATCTGACCAAACTGGGTCGGGCGTGACACACCGATTATGGATAATGAGGAAAAATGGTTTTGAAAACCGAGAATTTGATGAATAAATAATATTAAAGGAAATAAGGAGTCTGGCACACTACAATTAAAAATTATTTTATTAAAACTCTTTTTCAAACACCCATTCAATAAGTTGTAGAAACTCACCCCTCCCTTTTTATTCGTTTTCAGGAGTAGAGAAAATAACTAGAGATAATACAAGGATCTTCCCTCTTTCAGGTACACTTAAAAGTATTTTCTTTTTAATATTACATTTTTATTGATATATGTTATTACAGTGAATAAGGTTAAAATTTCGTATGGCTACTCTTGATTAAAAAAAAAGAAAAAAACCTTTCTTAAACTAAGCGAGCGACGGGTTGATGACGGGGATATGACCAAACCATTTCGGGGTATGACATAACCAATTTTTGAAAATGACACATTTTATTTCATATTATAAAAGTGATAATTTATCAAAGTTTGTTGATTTATTCTTTAAAGATGTTAGATTGCATTGTGTATAGAACGAAACTCTTTAATCGCGATTCTAAATTTTTTAGTTACATTTGTAAGAACTTGTGGGGTAAAAATTAGGAATAAAATTTTTATTTTCAACTTTTTATCACTCACATATTGATGATGGTCTAAACTAATGAATAAAACATTAGGTAATTTTTTACATGATATCATAAAAAAAGAATATGAAAATAAGAGATGATTATTTACCACATATGAAATTCACCTATAATTTATTTATTTCTTCTTCAATTAAGTTTGAGATTATTTATTATTTTAACTAAATTGACCCAGGGGGAGTTATCATTACTTGTTATTTGCGTGCTATTTACGGTTAGTAAATTTAAATAGAAAGAAAAATACTAATTTTATAAAACAAATCCATGTTAATATAAATAAGCGTAATAAACAACATTCTCAAACATAGCCGCACATCTCATTTTTGAACCATGAGATTGAATTTAGCTATATAAGAGAAATAAACGATTTCTAGAGTAAATATGATCAAAACTCATTTTTAGACAAGATGACTCATTTCAAATATTAAAAAACACATCTATAATAATATTTATAATTAAGAGTTACCATATAACTGTGATATTAGTGTAAGTTTTGACATTTCTATTTTAATGTTTTTTATATAGACAACGAAAAATTTGAAGTTTTAATTACAATTGTTTTTGAATTATGAGAATTTAATTGATCATCATGCAAATCCATAACAACAATCAATCAAGACCAAAATGATTACTTTAATATTGTAAAATTGTTCAAGGTAGAATAAAAAATTCAAAAATAATGTATTTGATAATTAAGAATTCAAGTGGAACACTACTATAAAAGTCCAATAATAGCCAAAATAATGGTCCAATTTTAATTCTGCAATGAAAATTTATTATTTTAATAAAAATTCTATAATGTTGATGGATAATTTTATAGTAATATGGATATAATTCAAAATTGAGAATATTGGTTAAAATATATCATCAATAATATATTATGTTTAATATTCAGAATTAGATTAAATAATTGACATGTTAGCCAAAATTATTTAATTATTAATCAGTCATTTGAGGTGGCTTAGTCCCTACCAACTAGGACTAGCCCACCTTACACAACCTCTAGAGGTCCCATAGCCATTTGGTGACCTCCCACAACCATTCCAACGATGATTACTCCATTGACCAAGCTGTCATGTTCTTCCCAACCTTGCCATGTTCGTTCAAGAACTGACAGCCATTTTACAATCATATTTCACGGCCCAACCAATTTTGCTCAACCTCAACAACAGTGACACTTTTCAAGAGGCCCGTGTGATTCCCTACTGGCCAGTTATGCACACCATCACAATTCTTAACAGCCACAGCATGCAACATTGGTATATATCAAGGATATAAAATCAAGTTGACACCCTCTATATAACGACAGTGAAAGATAAGGATGGAAGAATCGATAGTATATATGGAAAATATGATCAATCATTCAAATGTCATGGAGAAATCACACTCAAACATGTTAGTAGTATTTACGAGAAGTCTGGGAGAGTGTGACGGAGAGAGAGATAACTGTGAAGATAATAACCATAAAAACTATTTTATTTGTGGCATTGCTCGTTCTTTTCTAACTCTACAGTCGAGATTTTCATCCTGACCCAAAGAGTTGTAAGAAGAGCTGAGTTCTACACATACGCATAATTTTACCCGACATTCCCCACAAACATACTATATTCAAAGGGTGCATGTGGTGTCAATTCATTTGGGAATGGTAGTTGTGGCGAGCTTGTTAGAGAGGGCAAGCGCGTTGCTGGTCAGGTAAGTGACATTCAGCACCCTCTGCCTGATGTGCCCGACCTGCTTTGCCTTCTCTCCCTCGAACCCATCAAGACACGTATCCTCGTCGGTCAGGGCGGTGCTCATCCACGTGATCAGGTCGTCAACCTCCGAGCCAGACTGACCCTCCCTGGTCAGGACCCGCAGTATCCGGAGGCACCGGTGGAGGTTATCAACAGTGTCCTGGAGGCACTCGGTGCAGTCTAGCAGAGCTATCCTCTGCCTCCTACCGTGGATCTGTCCGCCCCTCTTCACCTCCTGCAGGTACACGGCCACGCCCTTGGCCTCCCGGAGGGCCACCGACAGGCCGGCCCTGGCCCACCTCACAGGGTTCCTTCCAGCGAAGTGTGAGAACGATGAGAGCGAGCGGACGCATATATCCTGGAACCGCGTGACACTGCAGGCTTCGCGGACATTGATGTCCTCGTTTTCAGCGGCCAGCTGCCCTCCGAAAGATGACAGCACTACGACCATGAGGAGGACGGTAAGGGGTACAATGGATCCTGCCACCAGCCTCATCTCCCTGGAATCAAAGCCAAATTAGGTAAATGAGATCACAGCATGATATGGTGAGTGCTTGGGACCAAATGAACACTCTACAGGAGGCCTTGTTAGGATGAGAGGAGGTGTGGTTGCTTGTCTCTTATAAAGGGCTGGGATTGGAGTGCAAACTAGGCACTCATATTTTGGTGCACTTATAGTAAAATTCAACAATTTAATATCCAAATATTCATGTATTTTTAACATTTTAGACCTCCTGTTCATTTTTTCATAAAAAATTGATGTGTGATTGTGACAGTTATGCCACCGTTATATTGAAGTCCATGAGAGTAAAATAAAAAAAATTATAGAGGATCAAATATCAGGGATTTGTTTGACAATAAGATCCATGGATGCTGGCATCTTGCCCATTAAGGAGCTTTATTAGGACAGTTAAAGAGAAACAAAGCTCCTAAGCTAAAGCAAAAGGTTGGTGATTGAAATAAATGGCAGGGATGGCAAAAGTACCACATGTGAGGCAAGAGAAGATTGGAATTGGCAAAGAAGATCCGTGACAGGTGAACTTGTGAGTAGAACAAGTGAGCTTCCCATGAGTCCATGTATGAGATGATCTAACGGACATTTTCTTTTCAAGGTATGGAAATCTACTGCCAACAATTCGAGAAATAACACAGAGAAGATGGATATGGCTACGTAAAGTGCGGGAGGGATATTATTGTTTTGGCGTGGAAGAACACGGCCATGGCACCTTTAAAGTTCTCCGGCAATAGTGAGACCCATCAATGCACCAGCTGGCATGATATCCTAGGCACAAGATCCTGAAATTAATGAATCCTCCAATTGAGTATCTTCAATTCTTTTGCTTGAACAATGGGACTTGACTAATGAAAATTTCACACTTTCCTCCCACGGACATTGACATTTGTAAATCATATCACGTATTTTCCATTCAAATATACAATAGTGTAAATCAGTTTAATTCATGTCCATTTTTTTACGACAAAATCTCTGTTTGGGATGGAAAAAAATGAAAATAATATACGTACCCATTTGGGCAAAAAAAATATATGTACCCAAGTCTTACCTCATTGATGGGCTATATGACTAGCTATAAATACCAATAATCAAGTGTAGGAAATTTCTGGTCATATAAAGTGAGAAAGAGATGGTAGAAATCTAATAGTCACAACTAACAATATTCTCATTTCCTCTTACACTAATCTAATGCTAATATTCACTTATGGTGTAGGCAATAATCTGACCATAAAGGGGAACAATAATCCTATACTCGTATATCTTAAAAATTTTTGAAGAATTATTAATAAAATCAAGAATGGTGAGTGAAGATAACCCCCAGATGGACGAAAAAGGAAAGTGGAAGAAAAGTTGGTAACTTCAATGTGGCTGGACTGATAAAGACGGATAAGTTGTTACAGTTTCCTTTCTATATGTTTAGTACATAGGATAGGACCAACATCCATTTTTATTTAATTTGTTAAAAAATTATATTATATTATTAAAATAGTATTTTAATTTGTTTAAATATTTGATATAATATTAATTAAAATTATATAATAATATTTTTATATTTATCTTTATATTATTATTATTTTATAAATATATGTTTTTTATTAATCAATTATTAATAAATTCTTGTAATTTATACATATAACTTCTCAGTATTTTCTAACCTCTATTTTAAATTTAAAAATTTATTTGATTAGATAATTTTAAAAATATATATATAATTTTTTAAAAAAATATCTCAACAAAGTTGATAGTAGTACTAGTTTTTAAAAGTTTGAAAAACTTATAATCAAAATAGTATATAAAATTGTTAATTTAGTTTTTATTATTTCGTTATAATAAAAAATGACATTTCTCTTGTATATATTATAACGGTATAATAAAAGATAAATTTTATTATATTTTATTTTTATATATATTGTGTGAAATATAAAATATTTTATGATTTATTTTGATGTCTATAACACCAATAAAATAGAAAAATATTTTGTGTTACTTTTTTTAATTTAATATTTTTAATTAATATATATATATATATATTTTATATAAATATTTTTATAATACATAGAGTACTGGTGATCACTCCCCTTATTACATTTTTAATTTACAATAGAACTATTACTACACTATAATAGATTCACTACACTATAGTAGATCTATTTATGATTACGTATAAATAATAATTACAAGCAATAGTATTATTATATAAAAATTTTATATTTGTATCGACTCTGAAATATAACATTATTCTACCTCGATAGTTTTATATATATATATTATTTAATTATGGTAAATTTTAAATAAACAAAATATATCAATAGTTATTTACACATCTAACTTAATAAATTTTTAAAAATATGGTTATAATTTCACTTATTTTTTTTAAAATTATGTCCTTTAACTCAATAAAACATTAAAATTCACTTAATAAATTTATTATCCAAAATAATTTTTAACTGAATTCAAGTATTAAATAAAAATTATATCCTAAAAAATACTTTTAATCATTCATAAATAAAAATATAAATAATATTGTATTATTGATTAAATCGGTACTAATATTAAAAATTTCACTTATCTTTTATCTGAATACATATTCGTACTAAATGTTTTTTCGAATATCCGTGCTATATTTACATAATTATTTATAATTTACTTCATTTCACTAGTTAATTGGTATTAAATAATTTTGAGATCAATTAATAAAATTCAGAATTCTCCTGTACTCTTATTATATTTTTAGAAATATTTTTATAATTTTTACATAATTTTACCCATTTCCAAGTGTATTTTGGGTACTTAAATTTCCCAATAACATGCCCGCAATTTAGAATTTGGTAATTTACGTTAAAGGATTCGGTAAATGTGGAAATTAGGTAGAATGGCAAGAACTGTAATTTTACCTTTTAAATAAAGGGTATGTTCGTCGTTTTCTTCTTGAGTGGCATGATGGTAATTACTGCCACATCCCGGGTAGTTTGGTCCTTTGGCATGGCAAGGCCATTTCGTAATTAATCTTCTGGTGCAGAGGTAAACTCGTCATTCCCTCTAAAAAAGGCATCTTCTTCAGGTATGTCCAGTACTTTTCTTCTCGGTTAATTGCTTCGCTCACTAAATGATGGCTCCTTGTTTAATCGTCGGTAGTGGTTTGGATTATACTACTAGGGTCTTCCTTTTTTACGGTGATCCCCTCTCCATCTCGCAGGTTTCTGAAGGTTCTACTCCTGTTCCTTCCATCATCGTTCCCTCAATCATAGTCGAGGTGTCATAAGTTGACTTAATTCCCTAAGTTCACTTCTTCTTAGGTTCTATTTGAGTTTTTTTCTGCAAGGGTGATATGATTGAAGCTTCCTTGATGTGCAGACGACAACCAAAACGTGTAGGTAAGTCTCTCCTTCCACTTTATTCCGTTGATCCTCTTCAACGATAGTCCCTAATCGACGATTCTTTGGTCGGACTATCAATCCATCATCTCCCCGATTCTAGAGCCCATTTCTCTGACGACATCCCCTTAATCTAATGCTCTCAATTACACCACCATTCAATTATTTCTTCGTCGAATTGCTGCCTTCCGATGAACACAACCTCAATTCACTAAACGGTCATTTTATTTGGACACAGGAAAGGAAGACACAGGAATTTCTTTGTGGTAGGGGTCTCAGTTAACTCCTTATCACTCTCTTGTTCTATGTATTACTCATTTCCTAATGTTTCTCCTGTGTTTCTTGCAGGTCTAATGCCCACCTATTTGTAGGAGTGTGGGTGTTTAATCCTTGAGGTAACGATTGCCTATTCAATGTCATACATTTAGTGCTCTTAGTTAAATAGAATGCCCCTTGGAGTTCAGCCTTATCCATTTCAGCAAACTGATCATTTAGTATTTGGATAAGTTCTTAATATCATAGGAAACTTATTGTATTTCGATGAATTCTTGAATAATAATCTTGTTGGACAATCTGACCTGGGTCAATGGTTGGGATAAATGTAGGGAATGAATTTCATGAATGGGTCTCTCTTCACCTTCCTGATGTCCTTATGTTCGTGACCCAACTAGTGGGTTGAACTTCAAGTCGGCATCCGTTGATAGGCTTATGACCCAAGTTGTACTTAGATTATGTCCATTGATTGTTCATTAAACTTCTAGGTTTCATCACGTAAGGTATTGATTAGAGTTCACTATTGTAGTATGAATGGGTATCATTTGATGTCTGAACATCCATAATTCAACAGAGGGTTTCTCCCCCTTCCTTTCAGGTTAGTTTACATCTCTTCCCTTACCTCCTTCTCTAGATCTTTGGGAAATAAATGGACTACTCTTGCACTCCTCTTGGTTAGTTATGTAATGGAGTGAAATATTGATAGACTTCTTTATTTGTTTGAACATCTCTTTTCAGTTCTTTTCACAACTAGGTAGATAGATTTTATTTGTCTACTTGGTTCTTGTTTATAGTTTGATCTTTAATGGCTCTTAGGGTCCCATACATTGGTTAGGGTTAGTCTATGACTTTATGGTGACATTGATTATTTATCAGTAGAGTTCATCACCTGGACTGCAATGGAATTAGCTGACTTTGTTATTGTCCAAGTGTAGGATACATTTTTACTTCTTGTTATATGGAAGATGATCTTGCTTGATATTGTTTTAGATTAGTAGTAAGCTATTCTAACTTATTCAATCTTTCAATTTCGGGAAAGAGGAGATATTGTAGAGGTTTGGGAAACATGACATCTCAACTACAAGTTTTAGGTTAAAGCCCTTGAGGGTAGCTTCTCAAGTTCAGTTTCACTAATTACTCCATGTATACATCAGCTTGGGAATTTAGGTAATCCCCTTTCCTTTGCTTAGTAATTTAGTTCATAAGCATACTTATATATGAATTTTCTCTGTGGTAATAGCAACAGGCCTGCATAATATCAGTACCTTAGAGTTATTTATTTTGGTTGCCTACTAAGATTGGTTTTGTCCATGATTACTATAATTTTTGTTTAGCTGAAACAGTACTCAACTATGCTTCCATTTACTTTATGTCCATGAGGCCTTCATTGACAGATTTGTACTTGCTCTCCACATTGTATTATGTGAATTAAGCCAGTGATCTTTTAATTAGATTTGCCTAATGTCAATGATTTCTTATATTATAGGTGTATGTGATTTTGAGGTAAGTAAATCTTGAAGATTTTGTTTGGCCAAAGCATTATCAGTATGTCATAACATTTATTTGGTCAATTTGTTTTTCACCCATTTCTTTCCTTCACCATGAGGAAATGATACTTCATAACTGAACTGTATTGGTTTGATTGTAGATGAGCTTCTTAGTATGATCAGGTGAAGAAAATGGTTAGACTATCTGCTTTGAAGCTTCAGTATTTTCAAGTGCGGATTACTGAAATGTTCAGTCCTTCCCACATTTGATGAGATTTGTTTATTGTGATAAGTTGATGGACTATTTTAATGTATCTACTAGGATCCTTTATATACTGGTTTGGGTTTGCAAGGGATTGTGCCCCTTAGGTTTTTTTTTTTTGTAGTTTTAAATTAGGTTTCAGTGAATTTTATTATTGTAAAGCCTCAAGGCCCATTTCTTATTTATTGTTTGGGTCTTATTTATCATTTGGATCTTGCCCGTTGTATAATAGGGCTTAGCCCTATTTATTTATTTATTTATATTATGTATATATAATGTAAATACCGAGCCCAATGGTCTATTTGTACAGCAATAAGGTTTGGCCTCCAAATATTTTGAAGCAAATCACCAAATAATACAATATGTATGTATTTGTTTATACTTTCCATTCAATACATATTGTATTTATGATTGATTACTCATTCCACCGATTTCTTTTATATCAAACATATATCTTGTATGTTTAGAATAATAATATTGAATTATTATTATTTTTATCCAAAATATCTAATAACCATTTAATCACATTTATTCAATTTCTCATAAAAAAAATCTTTGGTTCTAATAATTTTGATATTACACCCAAATTTTTAGTGGCCATAAAATGTCGAAGGCTTTTTCCATCACCCGATCAACGATAGAGCCTCTATCATACCCTTTATTTGGTTTCTCTAGTAGTACCTAGAGATAACTTGCCATATGCTGTTTACTTTACAACAATTGTCACCTAATTATTTTAATTTAGGAGGGTAAGTCGTAAAATAAAACACTCAATTTATTTTTTAAAAATAATTATTTAAATATTTAAAAAATAAAATTTATAAACCATAACGGGACCAAGTATTGAAGATAAGGAATAACTTTGGTTTTAGATAAAATTTTTTCAATATCCATATGTCATTTATCACTTTTATTACCTGAAATATATATTTGGAGAGAAATGAGTTTGTGAACTCAGTGAGCATTGTAGCTAAAATCACGATGTTAAGTACGTGACTCAGCACATACTCAAATCAATACTTTTACTAATAAGTATCCAAAATTTTCATCAATAAAACCAGCCTTGAATTTGACAAGGATCACACACAACTTTTCCCTCATGAAAAGGAACACATTCCAGAACAGACCGTGTGAGCTTACAACTTCGATCTATCCCACTTGTGGTACATAGCATTTTTACCGTCCACTCTGATGAGAGCCTACAACCTCTACCATTAGTCTGTGTGAGCACTATTGCCCAACCACTTGACTTTTCCGAAACTTCATGTCTTCTATTGTGGGACGAGACCTCTCCTCCTTCTCCCCATGTCTCAATGCGCACGAAGCTTCCAAAGCTTATTGACATACTAGACCAACAATAATTCCCTTATGCTTCCTTAAACTATCCATAAACCTTTAAAACCAACATTACCCCTATAATGGACGTGTCACGCCCCAACCTAGTTTGGATGGACCCTACTTAACCAACCTGCCACCCTTCTCCGTGCTACATTAGTATTTCTACTAAATAGTATGAGAAGGTAAAGGCATAGAGATACACATGTTTTCCATAACAAAATTAACAAAAATAAGGTTTACCTATTTGTGGTACCTCAAACTTGCTCCCCTATGTTGTACTTTTCTTGACGGGAGGTTTTTTCTGAAAAATGGTTTAGGGGAGGGGGTGAGTTCTACAATACAATGAGTGGGTGTTAGGGTGAGTCTTTATAAAGACAAAAGAGGTTTAAAATTTCTTTCCTTTTCATTTATGGGTTTAGTGGGTTTAACCCCTTCTTAGAAAAATGTTTCAATACTTCCCATTGCTCGGGTTTGGTTTAGCATACAACTACACTCGCCCTTTAGTAAAAAGGGTTCTCACATTTTTTGAGCTGTCGTTGACTACTCCCCTTGTCCTCTGATTCATTCCAAGCTTTAAAACACTTGATTTGGCTTAGAAATGACCTCAAACGAAGTTTCGCTGAAAAATCGTCCTAGAGAGAGAAAGCTTCTATTACTCACCGATGAGGATCCGATGATCCGAGCTTTTGCTTCCACTGAATTGCTCACTTCCCAGGTATCGTTCCTGGATCAAACCGCGCCTCAATTGGTGGCCTAAGTAGTGCAAATTTTTCAACTTAGTTTTTAAGAAAAATGTACTGTGAATAGTCATTTTCGGCGAAGGGTGACGTAGGGGACTTACCAATGTAGCTCAGGGAAGGTCGAGTCCCTCCAGGGGTGGTTTGGGGAGCTTGGTTTGCCTTGAGTTGGCCCGAGAGTGGCTCAAATAAGCTCGACCAATATGGTTTACGGATTGTAGAGGGAGCGAAGGTACTGTGCGAGCTTACTAGTGCTTCTCTAGGGATCCTTGACCTGAATGGAGTATGCAGTTGTGTAGCTAACTTCCTCAAGATTCGAGAGAACCCAAATTTGCCTTCGAAGGTCAAAAGTGCCTAAGTAGAAGCTCTAGTTTGTGCTTCATCAGAAAAATGAGCACTTCTTCTCTAGGCATTTTTGGCATGAGGAGGACTGTAAACCCCATTCTTTGATAATGAGAAAATCGGGGAAAGAACTGGTCAGTTTTGAATTTTAAACCGAGACGGTCTATAAGCTTGATTATTTGGAAACAGGGCAAATTGACAATTTAAAACTTCCATGTGACTCAAAATAGTTCAAAAATCTTGGAAAAGAACCCTAGGATGAAATGAGGAAGAAGAACCGAAGCGATTCAAGAGAACCGAGTCCGAACCGGATAGAACCGATTTATGAACTAAGCTGGTTCATGAACTGGAACCGATAGAGAATGGGTAAGTCAAGAAGTTTATGGATCCCTTGTGATTCAAAAAGATTATAAACCTTGGGAAAGAAACTTAGGACAAAGTGGGAGAGAAAAATCAAGTCGGTTTGGGAGAACCGAGCCCGAACTAGATTAAATCGGGTTAAGAACCGAGCCGGTTTATGAACTAGAATCAATTAAGAGATGGTACACTGGGAATTTTATGGATCCTAAGTGACCTAAGGGTAATAGAAGTCATGAAAATGGACTAGAGAATGAATTGGAGATGAAAACCAAACCTGTTCAGGTGAATCGCATCCAAACCAGATTGAACCGGTTTGGACCGGTTTGAATCACTATTAAACTGAATGCTAAATTCATTTTTCTAGGTGGCTTAAAATTTTAAATTTGAGATTTGACTACCATTGGATAGAAAATAAATTTAGATGAATTTAGAAATTTTTAGATCTGTAAAACTTGGTCGAATGGGTGGTGAACCGGTCGGTTTAAGTTTTGAACCTGGTTCGGACTGGTCCGGTCCAGTTCGGATTAGTGTCATCTTCTTCCTTAGGATGACAGCACTGTTCACTTGCTAGAAAATCGAAGTAGCACCAGCGAAGAAGAAACGCTCCCGTTCAATACGTTTCAGGTCTTCAATACTGTCATAACAGTGCCAAACAGACGGCCAACGGATCCTCGAGCTTCCTATATAAAGAGCCTCTCTCCATTCGTCCTCTACACACCTGAAAAGCTCACTCTCTCTCAGTTGCTTAGTTTTTCGGCAAAGCTGAAACTAGAGCTTTGATATAGGGTCAATTCTGAGCTAAAGAAGGCGAGGTCGGGTTCATTACAACCGGGGAGAAGTTAGCTACACAGTGGTAACATCTGTTTGTTTTGAGAGTCGTCGGAGAAGCACCGGCATGATTGAACAGTGAAGCAGCTTCGGCGGACCGAAGCTACCCTGTTTCGGCCGAGTTGAAATCAGCCAATTCGAACCCTGCTCAGGCCAAACCAAGCTCTCCCAACACCTACTCAGCCCTTCAACGGTCGAATTAGGATTGAAAGGTAAGCTAATTCGGCTCCCCTTTGCAATTTCTGATCATTATTAGAGAGAGAGTCAGCCAAATTTCAATGAAAAAATGCTAATCCAATTCAACATCAATTGATGTCATTCTTGATCCTAGGAAGAACCTCTGGAGGAGAGCTACCTGCCCATAGAGAAAGCTCAGACCACCGCGCCCTCACCGGTGAGAAATCGAAACTTTCTCTCTCTTTAGTCTGTTTTCCGGTGAAGCTCCGTTTGAGCTCGTTCCTGCGTTAAAACCTACTATTCAAAGTTCTATAGAATCGTATAAACATGTAGAAACTCAATTTCAACTTCAATTTCAACAATTAGAGGTGTTTGATTGATCAATTTGATGAAATCAAATTCGGCTGTGTTAAAGAGTTGAAATTAGGGGAAAAATTGGGGAAATTTGGGGATTTTCAAAAATTTGAGGGACCAAAATGAAATTTTCTAAAATTGATGGTCAATTGTTCATGATAAGAATATTAGGGGGCCAATTGAGAAATTTTAGAATTTTTGGGGCAAAATTTACCATTTTTGTAAAGGAAGGCCAAAATGGTAATTTTGGAAAAATTGAGGGACCAAATTGAAAATTTGAGAAATTAAACCCCTTTTTGCGAAATAAATTGAGGTCCTAAAATAAAATTTAAAAGTTTCGGGACTCAATTTGAGGAAAAATCTTGCAATAGGGACTTAAAGTTAAAGAAAAATAACTTTAGGGACCTAATTGTAAAAATATATAAAGTTGGGATTTTTCATTCATTTGGAACGAATGAGGGCTATTAGGTTAAAGAATAATGAACAACTATGTTCATTTTGTGTAGGAGAATGAGACATCGGGAACGCCAATCGAGGTCCAGTTTGCTGGGGACGGAACTCGACTAAGTGGAATTTCACTACACGATCGGGTGAGTGGGATTTTATATCATACCCGGTTGGGAATGATAAGCACATCGAAATAAAAACCCACTACTATGTGGTATTTTAAACATCACAACTTAGAGGAGTGATGTGAAAACCATGCGGAAAAACTACTTACCGGCTATAAGTAGATCATACCCGTTAGTATGATGAAACTTCCTCGAAGGAAGTTGAAAACCTGTTCATTGGTTATGAACGGAGATGTCCTTATACCCGGGCGGTATAAGGGATAGTGAAAACTTATTTTGTCGGAAGTGCTCTCCCTGACTGTGTGCCAATGCTTAAAAAAAATTTGGGAGACCTTCTTGATGGGAGCTCAAATAGCTCTTATAGGCCAAGGGCATCGGTTTTGGAACTTGGGGGCTAATATGCCCGGTTTTGAAAATCTCAAACAGTGGGCCATAGGCCAATGGGCAAGAGCCGGAGCTTGTAAACGAACATGATATATGTGCCATAAAACTTTAATAAGTAAATTGTATGGTCATGGTACCAAGGCTGGTCCGACATTCTCAGTCAACTGGCAGCAGTGCGACATGACCGGTCTCTGGACCAGTGAAGACAAATAGCTGTAGGTTGAGTTGAAGGTTGGGACCGTTGGACTAATGACACCACATATTACATGGCATAATAAGAAAACATTGTTTGTGCATACATTATGAGTATTGGATCATCAAGACGCCCATGAGGGGTAGTGATGCTTCCTAAGGGCCCTAGACGATCTGATGAGTATAAGGGCAGTTCGTCATTCCAAGTGACCGTGCGAAATTTGGAGTAGCACCAAGCGCATGAGACCAGGGTAGGGACAGGATGAGGTCTCTGTCCTCATATGGATACCAAGAATTGATTTTGGGATTGAGGGTCGGATGTCGCGTACATCCACTCATTCTCAAGGTAGAAGTGGACGTACTTCTATCTAGGTAGCTGATAAAGTCGCTCCAAAGCCACAAGTGGGTTCAGTGGTCGTGCTGACCTGCGAATGTGTGTAACCTTCATGATAAAGGATGTGTGTTCGGTGATGACACACCGTGATAAATAAGAAATGGTGGAAAGACTGAATTTTTAAGTGAAAGGATTTTTGAAAAGAGAGGAGTTTGGCACACTCCAATATAAATGTTTTTCTTGAAAGTCAAAAGATTTAAAACCCATTCACTGAGTAGTCATACTCACCTCCTCCCTTATATCCCTTTCAGGAAGTCCCGGGAAACCTGTTCTTAAAGACTTGCGAATTTAAACGCCTACAAGACATGTATGATTATTTTAAATTACTATGCAGTTTTTATTTATGTTATTCCTAGAAAAAGGTGCAAAGAACGCCTTACTCTTTACGGTTTATAATAAGGGGAAACCCTTTAATAAACTAGGAGAATAGCGGGTTGTTCACGGGGATCCGACCAAACCGGGTCGAGGCGTGACAAGGACGAATAGGGAGGAGGTCTTTATATAGAGAGCTCGGGGAGTGACAGGTCAACAATCCATTTGTCAATCACTCGACCTCAATCTCTCTCATTTATGGCCATGTCAGGAGAATTTTTAGGTCGTTGGAATGTGTGAGCTTCGCACGTGCAGACTTGTGACGTGGTGCTCCGTGATTGGTTGACTTTGTTGACACGGCTTCCTACTCAGCAGCCTAGTCAGCCTTTGACTCACTGATCGGACACGTGATGGCCTCCCATTGGTTGCTCGTTCTGATGTGGCTATTGACCGTGTTTGGTTAGCTGTTGACTATGACAAGTGGCATGTTCTGATTGGCTAATTCTCCTGACGTATAGTGTCACTGCCATGTGTCAACCTTTGATTGGTTGAGATCATTCAACATGGCTCTACCACGTGTCAACCTATGATTGATCAGTCGTTTCTCCGGATGCTGATGTGGCATCCTTGCCACATGTTAGCTCCTCATTGGTCGGTCTTACTGATAGGCCTATGTGACATTGACTATTCACTAGGGACATGTGTCCCTCCCCTATTGGTCGGTCGTCACTGAAGTGAATTTTCCACCTTTAACTGTTGACCAAGTACACGTGTCTCCTTCTAATTGGCCAACACTTCCAGGCGCTAACTAAGTGATTGACTGGGCGCACTTCGCCATGTGTCATATGATGATTGGTCGTGCCTGATAACTAGACGCTGATCTGGCAGCAGTCCATTGACCGGCTGGACTGTTGACCAATCCGGTCCGACCGGGTCTCATGACCCAAAATCGAAAATCGGACGGTTCAAGCCCGATTTGATTAGTTTTCCAAAAATTTTAAAATTTTAAAATTTCTAAATTCATTTTCTATCTGATGGTGGCTTCAATTTTCCAATTTGATATTTTTATGCCACCTAGAAAAATAAATCTTTAAATCGGTTTTTTACGGTTCAATCTATTCTAGGTCCGATTCACCCTGAACTAGTCCGGTTATTACATCCAATCCACTTCATGATTCTTTTCCATTATTTTTAGGTATTTCTTGGCCACTTGGGATTTTCCAAATTCCAGTTCTGACCCTTCTTTACCATTTCTGGTTTAATCCATTCATTCTTTATTTTAACTATGGTCTGCCCAAATCCTTTTATATGACCTCATCATGCTTAAATAAACGACTATTACTCCCATGAGTCTCACCTTCTCGAAACTTTTGGGCTTACCGTTCCTTTATAGCATGACATGTTTTGGAACTATTCTTGTACATCATACACCTACGGCATCTCCTTGATATTTGTCCCTAACTTTCTAATCCTTTAGGCATCATAGGATTCCATCCCTACTTACCATCTAGTAGTGTTTCTTAACTACCTGGGATGTTAACCCCTGGGTCATTTCTCTCTTACCTTGTATACCTCCATTTCTTGGAATTCTAACTTTTTCAGTACCAGATCCTCAGATTTGATGGCATCCTTACCTAAGGATGTCCGTTCCCTATTCCATCCTTACTCGTTCGTTACCATTTCACGGTTATTCTCCCTCCACTCCTATTTGATCTCTTACAACATACTTATTAATTTCTTGGGCTTATCTTGGGGGTTCCTTTTTGTTGGTCCCACTCTCTACTCTCGTCCTTCGAAGTAGAGGCTTCCATCCTTGGAACTATGCGACCGTCCTTCTTATTATTCCTTGAAGGTTTCCTCCCTTTATATCCTTACACCCTTTTTATATTGGTGCATTCATCCATCTTTAATCCTTTATTATGGGTGTCCCACTCCTCTCAACTTGGTATGACATCATTTGATGCTATCTCCTTGTTTACCCATGCCTTGGGTTCAACTAGCTCCTTGGACTTTCCTGAGTACACTTCCCTTGTATTTGGTCTTTTATTTCGACTTGCAATCCATTTACAAGTTTTCCTTCTTAAGGGAGGTCAGAGTACTTTGTTTTAAAATTTCCAGACTTCCTTGTCCAAAGTATCAAAAGGCTTTACTTGTCCTTCCTCTATTTAAAACATGTTGATTACTATTTTGATCTTTAGTCCTTCATGTATTATTTCCTTTGACCTTTAGTCTTCACCCTTCTTTAACTTTTACCACCTTCCTACAAAAATTTTCCTCTGCTCATATGTATGAGCCTTTTGGTTTGTATCATGGCTTAAGAGGTAGAGGTATTTGAAGCTTGGATATTTATTCATTATTGGACATGAATTGTAAACCCCGTCCTTTCATGAATAAGAAAACACCCTCCTAGTTTACTGAGGGTTTCCCCTTTATTTATAAACTGTGAAGAGTTAGGCGTCCTTTATACCTGTACCTTTCTTGGAATACATAAATCAAAACTGCATAAAATTTTAAATAATTCATACCTGTCTCACAGGCGTATTATGAAGGTCCTTTGGGGTAGGCCTTTTGGGATTTCCTGAAAGGGAAATAAGGGATTGGGTGAGTATAACGACTCGGTGAATGGGTTTTCAAAAATTTAAGTTTTAGGAAAAATGTTGGTTTTGCAGTGTGCCGAACTCCATATTTTCCTTTAAAAACCTTTCATTTCATACTTCGGTTTTTATCACCATTTCATATTAATCACACTGTATCATCACCCAACACACATCCTTCATCAAGAAGGTCAATCACACAATTACAGGTCAGTATATCCACTAAACCCACTTGTGGTGTTGGAGGGACTTTACCGGCCACCTCGATAGAAGCACACCCACTTTTACTTTACAAATGAGTGGATGTTCACGACAATTGACCCTCAATCCTATAAAAATTCTCTGCATCTGGATGAGGACAGAGACTTCATTCCGTCTGCACCACGGTCTCATGCGCCTAAAGCTACGTCGAGCTTCGCAAGGCCACCTAGTATGACTAACTGCCCTTATATCCACAGGTCGTCTAGGGACCTAAGACGCATCACTAGCACTCTTGGGGGTCTTGAAGGTCCTGTAATGATAGTGCATGCACAATCAGTATTTTCACATCATGCCATATAATATGTGGTGCTACTGGTTCAATGGCCTCGACCCTCTACTTAACTTGCAGCTGTTTGTCTTGACTAGTCTGGAGATTTGTCATGTCGCACTACCGCTAGTTGACTGAGTATGTCGGTTCTATCTTGGTACCATGGCCAAACAATTTAATTATATAAGTTTTCATGGCATATAATTCATGTTTATTTATGATCTCCTCGTCGTGCCAACTGGCCTATGGCTCATTGTTCGAGATTTTGAAAATTGGGCATAATAGCCCCCAAGTTTCAAAACCAAGGCCTCCGGTCTAATAGATTTATTTTTTGCTCTCATCAATAAGTCTTCCAAATCATTTAAGTAGTGGCACATAGTCAGGGGAGAGCACTTCCAACAAAAATATATTTTAAACAATCCATCATACCAACCGAGTATGAGGATATCTCCGCTCATAATCGATGAACAGGTTTTCCACTTCCTTTGAAGAAGTTTTATTGTACCAATTGGATATGATCTACTTACAACTAGTAAGTAGTTTTTCTGGGTCATTTTCACATCATTCATTTAAGTTAAAATACCACTAAGTAGTGAGTTTTCATTTCCGAGGTACTTATCATCCCAATTGGGTATGATATAAAAATCCCACTCACCCGATCGTGTAGTGAAATTCCACTAAGTAGGTTTTCGTCCCTTGCGAACTTAACCTCAGCTGGCGTTCTCGATGTCTCGTGTTAATACACGAAATGAACATTGTTGTTCATTATCATCTAACTTGGTCATCTCATTTAGTATGAATGACTTAATTCACAACTTTTCCAAAATTTGTAAATTGGCCCCTAAAGTTATTTTTCCTTTTACTTTAGGCCCCAATTGCCATTTTTTCCCCAAATTGAATCCCAAAACTTTTAAAATTTCTCTCGGGACTTCAATTTACTCAATTTCATAAAAAAGGGGTTCAACTTTCCCAATTCTCAATTTGGCCCTCAAATTTTCCAAAATTACCATTTGGCCCTTCCTTTACCAAATGGTAAATTTTACCCCAAAAATTATAAAATCTTCTCAATTGGTCTTCTAACACTCTTATCATGCACAATTGACCATCAATTTTACAAAATTGCATTTAGGTACCTCGAATTTTTGAAAATCCCCAATTTCCCCCAATTTCAACTCTTTAACACAGCCTAATTTGATTTTATCAAATTGACAAATCAAACACTTATAATTGTTGAAATTAAAGTTAAACTTGGGTTTCTACATCTTAATACAATTTAGTAGCAGTTTGAATTGTAAGTTTTGACACCGGAACGAGCTCAAATGGTGCTTCACCGCAAAATAGAACGTAGAGAGAGAAAGCTCTAATTGCTCACCGTCGGGGGCACAGTGGTCCGAGCTTTCGATCTGGGCAGATAGCTTGTGTCTTGAGGTTTTTTGATCGACTCGATTTTCAATTTGAAAATGACCGGCTCTTCCCTCGGTTTTCTTATTATCAGAGTCCAAAGAGTTAACGATGAGCTCAGAGAATGAAGAGTAAGGAAAAACATGGAGGAGTAGAACATCCCAAAGGGAACCATAAGAATAGAAGCTGATCGAGAAGAAAAAGAAATAAGTATAGAGTCCACCAAGGAAAGATGGGGAGAAAGTAAAATAATAGGGAGGCCCAAGTGTAACAACTACTTATAATGAATTGAGATACAGTTTCTTAGGAACTCCAAAAGATAAGTAGACTTGTGGAAGGTAAAAGTATGGACCAAAGGAGGAAGAGAAGCAGGAGTAGATGAATCATACAAGATCCTTAAGTTTAGGTGAAGATTTTAAAAGAGAAAATTTCTAAAAGAAAGGTAGGGCGATCAAACAAAAGAATCCTAGAATGGAAGACACCAGAAGGAGGATGGAAATAGAAAGTTGGATCGGGGAAGGAGAAAACTCTAGGTTAAGATAATTGATCGAGGGAAGGATGTAAAAACTAGAGTCGAAATAAGGTCCTTAGTAAGAAGTACGAGTGGCTATGTGATTGTGTTGGGAGATTGAGCGTGATCTACTGCAAGGAGACCTAGAAACTCAAATAGAAACTTTAGATGGATCTGGTTTAAGGAAATAACTTATATGGACCAAATTATTCAAAGGAGTAAATGAAGTCTAATAAGAGATGGGGAGTAGTAAAAGAATACACCCTAACCAAGACAAAAAGGGGGAATACCAAAGACACGAAGATACAAAAGGTTTGTACACAATAAGGATGTGAGATCCACCTCAAAAGAATAAACAAATGCTGGAGCAAGTGGAAATGAAACAAGATAAATGAAAGGTAGTCATGGATCCAAAGAGTAAAAGTAAGCTGGTCTGATATCAGCAAAAGACATTCCCAAATTTAATGATTTGAATGGTAGAACTAGAAGGAAATCTCGAAAGAGAGGGAATGGGAAGCTCACCAGAGAAACAAATCTTAGAAAGAAATGGGTGTACCAATGAAGAGGAAAGGGAATAAGAAAGAGAATAAGTTTCTCAAGAACAAGATGCTGGAGATGAAACGATTAAGTACAAGGGAAAGAAAATCGTAAAGATTCAAGGGATAAGTCAAACGTAAGTAGTGTATAAGTAGGAAGACGACATCAAAAGACGCCATACGAGTAAGAAATGAACCGATTAAGAATGCATAATAGTGGGAGTAACATTGATGAGAGCAAGAATGGATTTGGAAAGTGAAGAGATCTTAAAGAGGAAGGACACCAGTGGGAATGAGTAATGAGGTAAGAGATCAAAAGTTTTAATAGGTCAGTGAGTATCAGAAGTTTAAGGATTTGAAGGTTGAATGACCGAATAAAGAAGTTTGGAAAAGACGAGTAAGTATAGAAACCAATACGACTACAGGGGCATGTAAACCCAACTAACTCAAGGAAATACAACTTGGGTAAGAAAAGTTCTATAAGTAAGGCACAACGAAGTCAAGCACAAAAGTGATGACCAAACAATAAGGAAGGTATCCATGCAGGATGAAAAGGTGATAAATGCAAAAAATCTATGGAAGAAAAATGACCGGAACTTATAGTTTTGAAATTTTGTTAAGTAAGAGAAGCTTGGAATAGGGAATGGGGCCTTGGGAAGTAATATGTAACTAAAGGAAATGATCCTAATTCTTCAAGGAAGATATTCTAGGCCAAATTAAATTCCATGGAATGAGGAAAGGATGAGAATGAGATGAAAATCTTAGGTATGTGATGAAAGGGATGAATAGAAACAACCGAGAAAGTTGTAAGATGATAAAATAGAAAATTTCATAACAATGAAAAGTTTGAACCAATAAGCAAATAATGTGAAATAAGTTTTGGGGGACAAAACTCTTAAAAGGAGGGGAGAGTTGTAAACCCCACTCTTTGGAGTTAAGGAAAAATTGGGAAAGAACCTGTCAAACTGAGTGAGAAAACTGAACAGTTCATAAACCCAATTATTTAAGAACTAGAAAATTGGAGAAATTTCAACTTCCACATGACCCAAAAAGATTCATAAACCTTGGGAAGGAACTTTAGAACCAAGTGGGAGAGAAAAATTGGACCAGTTCGGGTGAACCAGATCCGAACTGGATTGAACAGGTTTAGGAACCCAACTAGTTTATGAACGGAAACTGATAGAGAGAGGGCAAACTGAGAAATATATGGACCCCAAGTGACCTAAAGAGTCATATAAGTCATGATAAAAGACTTTAGGATGAATGGGGGTGAAAACCAAACCAGTTCAGGTGAACTAGATCCAAAGTAGATTGAACCGGTTTGGACCTTTTTGAACCACTATTGAATTGTATAATAAATTCATTTTTCTAGGTGGCTTAAAAAATTCAAATTTGAAATTTGAGGCCACCATTTGATAGAAAATGAATTTAGAAATTTTTAGATTTGAAAAATTCGGTCAAATTGTGGGTGAACCGGCTGGTTTAAGCTTTGAACTCGATTCAGACCAGTCCGGTACGGTTCAGAACAGTGTTGTCTTCTTCCTTCAGATGACAACATTGATTACTCGCCGAAAAATTGAAGCAACGCCGGCGAAGAAGAAATGTTTCCATTCAGTACGTTTTAGGCCATCAATGATTGTCATAAAGGTGCCAAAGGACAGCCGACGAGTCCCCGAGCTCCCTATATTAGCCCCTCTCCATTCATCCTCTCCACACTTGGAATCTCACTCTCTCTCAGTAGCTTAATTTTCCAGCGAATCTTAATTTTCTAAGCCAAAGAAGGCGTGGTCAGGTTCCTTGGAACTAGGGAGAAGTTAGCTACATGCAGACCGAAGCTGCCCTATTTCGGCCTTGTTAAAATTGGCCAATTTGAGCCCTCCTCAAGCCAAACCAAGCTATCCCAACACCTCCAAAACCTTCCTACAACTGAATTATAGTTAAAAGGTAAGCTAATTTGGTTGCACTCTGTAAATTCCAATATGTGCTAGAGAGAGAACCGACACAACTTCAATAACTAAATTCTTACTCAATTCGGCATCAATTGATACAATTCTTGATCCTAGGAGGAACCGCATGATACGAGCTATTTGCCTAGATTGAATGCCCGGACTGCCGCATCCCTAACGGTAAGCTTTCGAAGCTTTCTCTCTATATGTCCAGTTTTCTGGCGAAGCTATGTTTGAGCTCATTTCGACACCAAATCGTGTGACTCAAAGTGAAATTGAATCATATGAAGGTGTAGGAACTCTAATTTAACTTATATTTCAACAATTAAACTCATTTAATCTATCAATTTGATAAAATCAAATTCGGTAGAATTAAAAATTTGAAATTGGGGGAAACATTTGGGGGAAATTTGGGAATTTCAAAAATTAGAGGGACTAAAGTGAAGTTTCATAAAATTGAGCACCAATTGGGCAAGATAAAGATGTTGGAGGAACAATTAGGTAATTTTTGGGGCAAAACTTACCGTTTTTGTAAAGTAGGGGCAAAATGGTAATTTTAGAAAAATTGGGGGACCAAATTGGAAAATTTATGAAATTAAACCACTTTTTATGAATTTGAATAAATTGAGTTCCTAAGATGAATTTTAAAAGTTTTAGGACTGAATTTGAGGAAAAATCAGCCATTGGGGACTTAAAGTTAAAGAAAAATAACTTTAGGGACCTAATTGCAAATATAGGAAAAGATGGGATTCTCATTCATTTGGGATGAATGAGGGCTATTAGGCCAAAGAATAATGAACAAAAATGTTTATATCATGTAGGAACATGAAGTACCGAGAACGCCAGCTAAGATGAGTTCGAGTAAGGACAACAAGCCGGCTAAGAGGAATTTCACTACACTATCGGGTGAGTGGGATTTGTATATCATACCCGATTGGGATGATAAGCACCTCGAATATGAAAACCCATTGCTAAGTGGTATTTTATACTTCACACCTGAAAGGAGTGATGTGAAAATCACACGAAATATCTAATTAACGGTTGTAAGTAGATCATACCTGATTGGTATGATGAAACTTCCTCAAAGGAAGTGGAAAACCTGTTCATCGGTTATGAGTGGAGTTGTCCTCATACTCGGTTGGTATGATAAACAGTTGAAAGTATATTTTTGTCGGAGGTGTTCTCCACTAACGGTGTGCCACTACTTAAACAATTTAGGAGACCTTCTTGACGGGAGCTGGAATAGCTCTGTTAGGCCGGAGGCCTCGATTTTGGAACTTGGAGGCTAATATACCCAAATTTTGAAAATCTCGAATAGTGGGCCCTATGCCGGTTGGCACAAGCAAGAGCTCACAAAAAAATATGAATTATATGCCATGAAAACTTAAGTAATTGAATTGTTTAGCCATGGTACCAAGATAGGACTGACATACTCAATCAACTAGTGACATGACAGGTCTCCAGCTATAGTGTCACGACCCAACCTAGTTTGGTCGGATTCTCATGAACAACACGTCACTCTCTCAGTTTATTAAAGGGTTTCCCCCTTATTATAAACCGTAAAGAATAAGGCGTTCTTTGCACCTTTTCCAGGAATAACATAAATTAAAATTGTGTAGAAATTTAAAATAATCATACCTTTCTTGCAGGGATTTAAGGACATGTTTCTCGTGACTTCCTAAAAGGGATATAAGGGAGGTGGTGAGTACAACTAATTAGTGAATAGGTTTTTCAAAAGTCTACTTTCAACTTTTAGGAAAACAATTGTATTGGAGTGTGCCAGACTACTTTCTTTCAAAAATCCCTTCATTTAGAATTTCGGGTTTTATCACCATTTCCTTATTTAATCATGTTGTGTTATCACCCAACACACATCCTTCATCATGAAGGTTAAACACACATTCGCAGGTCAGTACATCCATTGAACCCACTTGTGGCTTTGGAGCGACTTTACCGGCCACTCGGATAGAAGTACGTCCACTTCTACCCTGAGAATGAGTGGATGTTCATGACATCTGATTCTCATTCCCGAAATCAATTCTTCGTGTCCGTATGAGGACAAAGACCTCATCCCATCCCCACTCCGATCTCATGTGCTTGGTGCTACTCCAAATTTTGCACGGTCACCTAGAACGATGAACTGCCCTTATGCTCACCGCATCGTCCAAGGCCCTTAGGATGCATCACTACCCCTCATGGGCATCTTGATGATCCCATAGTCATAGTGCATGCACAAACAATGTTTTCTTATTATGCCATGTAATTTGTGGTGTCATTAGTCCAACGGTTCCGACTTTCAACTCAACCTGTAGTTGTTTGTCTTGATTGGTCCGGAGACCGGTCATGTTGCACTATTGCTAGTTAACTGAGAATATCGGACCAGTCTTGGTACCATAACCATACAATTTACTTATTAAAGTTTTATGGCACATATATTATATTCGTTTACGAGCTCCTACTTGTGCCCATTGGCCTATGGACCATTGTTCGAGATTTTAAAAAATCGGGCATATTAGCCCCCAAGTTCCCAAACCGAGGCCCCAGGCTTATAAGAGCTATTCGAGCTCCCGTCAATAAGGTCTCCCAAATTATTTAGGCATTGGCACATGGTCAAGGGAGAACACTTTCGACAAAAAATATGTTTTCACTGTCCATTATACCGACCCCGATATAAGGACATCTCTATTCATAACCGATGAATGAGTTTTCAACTTCCTTTGAGGAAGTTTCATCATACCAACTGGGTATGATCTACTTACCCCTGGTAAGTAGTTTTTTCGCATGGTTTTCACATCACTACTATAAGTCGTGATTTTTAAAATACCACATAGTAGTGGGTTTTTATTTCGATGTGCTTATCATCTCTAACCAGTTATGATATAAAATTCCACTCACCCGATCGTGTAGTGATATCCCACTTAGCCGGGTTCCGTCTCTCGCAAGCTGGACCTCGACTGGCATTCCTGATGTCTTGTTCTCCTACACGAAATGAACATGGTTGTTCATTATTCTTTGGCCTAATATCTCTCATTCGTTCCAAGTTATTTTCTTTAACTTTAAGTCCCTATTATCGGGTTTTTTTTCTCAAATTAAGTCCAAAAACTTTTAGAATTTATCTTGGGACCTCAATTTATTAAATTTTACAAAAAGGGTTTAATTTTCCAAATTTTCAATTTGGCCCCTCAATTTTCCCAAAATTACCATTTTGCCCTTCCTTTACAAAAATGGTAAAATTTGCCCAAAAATTCTAAAATTTCTCAATTGGCCCTCTAATATTCTTATCATGACCAATTGACCCTCAATTTTAGAAAATTACATTTAGGTCCTTCAAAAATTTAAAAATCCCCAAATTTCCCCCAATTTCAACTCTTTAACATAGTTGAATTTGATTTCATTATATTGACTGACCAAAAACCTCAAATTGTTAAAATTGAAGTTAAAATTGAGTTTATACATGTTCATACAATTCTAAAGAACTTTGAATCACAGATTTTAACGCCGGAACAAGCTCAAACGGAGCTTCACCGAAAAATAGACTATAGAGAGAGAAAGCTTCGATTTCTTACCGGTGATCACGCAGCGATCTAAGCTTTCTATCTGGGCAGGTAGCTCTCCTCCAAAGGTTCTCTCTAGGATCAAGAATGACATCAATTGATGTCAAATTGGATTAGAATTTTGTCATTGAAATTCGACTGACTCTCTGTCTAACATTGATAGAAAATTGTAAAAGGGAGCCAAATTGGCTTACCTTTCGGTCCTAATTCGGCCGTGGAAGGGCCGAGGAGGTGTCGGGAGAGCTTGGTTTGGCCTAAGGAGGGCTCGAATTGGCTGATTTCAACTTGGCTGAAACAGGGCAGCTTCGACCTGCTGGAGCCGCTTCACTGTTTGATCACACCGGCTCTTCTCCGGCGACTCTCGGAACAAACGGATGTCACCACCGTGTAGCTAACTTCTCCCCGGATCTAATGAACCTGACCTCACCTTCTTTGGCTCAGAATTGACACTATATCGGAGCTCTGGTTCGAACTTTAGTGAAGAACTAAGCAATTGAGAGAGAGTGAGCTTTTCATGTGTGAAGAGGACGAATGGAGAGGGGCTCTTTATATAGGGAGCTCGGGGACCTATTGGTCGTCCGTTTGATACCTTTATGATAGGCATTGAAGAATTGAAACGTACCGAACATAAATATTTCTTTTTCACCAGCGCTGCTTCGATTTTCCTGTGAGTGAACTGTGCTATCATCATGAGGAAGAAGATGACACTGTTCCGAACAAAATCGGACCGGTTCGAACCGGGTTAATAGCTTAAACCGACTGGTTCATCCCTCATTCGACTGAGTTTTTTAAATATAAAAATTTCTAAATTCATCTAAATTCATTTTCTATCCAATGGAGGCATCAAATCTCAAATTTGATTTATTTAAGCCATCTAGAAAAATGAATTTAGGATCTGGCTCAATAGTTGTTCAAACCGGTCTGAACCGGTTCAAATCCGGTTCACCTGAACCAGTTTGATTTTCATACCCAATTCCTTCACAATCCATTTCCATGTCTTTTGTGACTCCTTGGGTCACTTAGGGTAAAATAAAATTCCAAGTTTACCATCTCTAAATCAATTCTACTTCGTAAACCAACTCAGTTCTTAAACCTGTTTAATCTGGTTCGGGTCCGGTTCACCCGAACCGATTTGGTTTTTCTCTTCCACATTGTTCTAGGGTTCCTTCCCAAGGATTATAAACCTCTTTGACTCACAGGGGATCCATAAGCATCTTGGTTTACCCATTCTCTATTAGTTCCGGTTCATGAATCAACTCGGTTCATAAACTGGTTCTATCTGGTTCGGACCCGGTTCTCTCGAATTGTTTCGGTCTTTCCTCCTCATATCGTCCTAGGGTTCTTTTCCCAAGTTTTTGAACCTTTTTGAGTCACATGGGAGTAAGAATTTCTCAATTTTCTCATCCCCTAATAATCGGGCTTGTAGACCAATTCGGTTTAAAGATTCAAATTGACTGGTTCTTTCCCCGATTTTTTTTCTTATTACTGAAGTACGGGGTTTACATGCAAGTTGAGTTGAGGGTCAAGGCGGTTGGACTAGTGGCACCACAGATTTTATGGCATCATGTGAAAATGTTGATTGTGCATGCATTGTATTTACGGGACCTTCAAGACACACAAGAGGGGTAGTGATGTGTCCTAGGGCCCTGGATGACCTAGTGGATATAAGGGCAGTTAGTCGTACCAGAAGCCTTGCGAAACTTAACATAGATTCAAGCGTATGAGACCGGGGTGGGGTTGGGATGAGGTCCCTGTCCTCATATGGACATGGAGAATTGTTACAGGATTGAGGATCAAATGTACTTCTATCTAGATATCCACTCATTCTAAGGGTAGAAGTGGATGTACTTCTATCTAGGTGACCAGTAAAGTTGCTCCGACGCCACAAATGGGTTTAGTGGACGTACTGGCCTGCGATTGTGTGTTTGACCTTCATGATAAAGGATGTGTGTTAGGTGATGACACACTGTGGTAATAAGAAAACTATTTTTTTAGAAACTCCATTTTTAAAATACCCATTCACTGAGTTGTAGAAACTCACCCCTCTTTTCTATCCCTTTTCAGGAAAAAGAGAAAATGACTAGGAATAACACCAAGCCTTACCTTCTGTCAAGTATGCTTAATTACTCTTAAGCTTGCATTTTATTTGATATATGTCTTTTCCAGGAAACAAGGTAAAACAATACGCCTGACTCTTCTTGAGTTAAAGAGGGGGGAAACTCCTCTTGAATTGAAAGAGCGGCAGGTTGTTCATGGGGATCTGATCAAACCAGGTCGGGGCGTGTTAGAGATATTCCTAAGATCGTGTTTTGATCTCAATACAAGCACTTTGAATTTAGAGTAATGCCTTTTGGTTTAAAAAATGCCCCTTCTGCCTTTAAGGATCTAATGAACCGAGTATTCCAGCCTCACTTGGACATGTTCGTGACTATATTTATAGATGACATACTTATATACTCACGAACTAGGACGGAGCACGAGGAGTATTTGACCGTCACCTTAGAGACACTATGGAGAAATCGCTTATATGCAAAGTTTTCCAAGTGTGAGTTCTGGTTGCAAAAGGTGGGTTTCTTAGGGCACATAATGTCCAAGGACAGAGTCAAAGTAGATCCAACAACGATAGAAGCCATATCAGACTAGATAGCACCCAAGAACCCCTCTATGATACGCAACTTCTTGGGACTATTCAGGTACTGCGAATGGTTTGTACAAGGCTTCTCCAAGATAGCAACCCCTTTAATCCCTCTCATAATGAAGGGAGTAGAGTGTGAGAAATCCTTCCTGGAATTAAAGTCCCATCTAACAACGGTGCCCATACTCACTTTGCTTGATCCAAGTGCGGGGGAGTATACTGTTTATAGTGATGCATCTAGACAAGGACTCGAGTGCGTATTAATGCATCAAGGAAAGGTTATCGCGTACACCTCACGACAACTAAATTTCACATGAGAAGTACTACCTTATTGATGACTTAGACTTAGCCACAATAGTGTTCACCCTCATGATTTGGTGACACTACCTATACAGGGTTAAGTGCAGAATATATACAGATCACAAGAGCCTTAAGTACTTCCTAACTCAAAGGGAGTTGGATCTCCGCTAGAGGAGATGGCTGGAATTGGTGAAGGACTACAACCTTGTGATAGAATACCACCCCAGGAAGGCTAATGTGGTGGAAGACGCTCTGAGTCACAAATATCAAACTGATGCGGCTCCTATAAATATGAACTACCTGCCTTTACAGCAATAGTTAGGGAAAATGAAAGTGGACCTCAAGGTAGATAAAGAAAAGAGATGTCTAGTGGCTGACATATCTATAAGGCCTAGCCTAATGGAGGAAATCAAGGTCCACCAAAAAGGAGACAAGGAACTCCAACCCTACTTGGACCTGACCAACGAGGGGACAAACCTGGACTACAACCTTCGAGGCGATGGATTGCTGACCTATAAAGGTAGGGCGTGTGTGCCTTAAGACAAGGAATTGAAGAGGCTAGTATTGGAGGAGCCACACAACTTTATTTATGTGATGCATTCGGGCAGTACCAAGATGTACCGCACCTTCAAGTAGGGTTATTGGTGGAAAAGGATGAAGAGGGGCATCGTGGAGTATGCAGCATGATGCTTGTCCTGTCAATAGATCAAAGATGAACATCAAAAACCCTTAGAACTGCTACAATCCCTACCAATTCCCAAATGGAAATGGAAACACATCACTATGGACTTCGTCATGGGACTACCAGTGACAATGAAAGGGCGAGACGCGATTTGGGGCATTGTAGATAGGTTGACCAAATCCACCCACTTCATACCAATAAGGGTGACCGATTTCGTGGAACAACTGGCTATCCTATACATAGGAGAAATTGTGAGACTCCATGGTGTCCTAGTAAGCATGGTGTTAGATAGGGACCCTATGTTTACCTCAAGGTTTTGCCCTAGCCTACAAAATGCCTTGGGAACCAAACTACACATGAATACAACATTCCATCCCTGGACCAATGGACAGTCTGAGCGAACAATCCTAACCATAGATGATATGCTCTAAGCATGCGTACTCACCATGAACAAAGGTTGGGAGGAATACTTGTGCCTGATGGAGTTTTCCTACAATAACAATTACCAGGCCAATATTCAAATGGCTCTATATGATGCTCTTTATGGATGACCATGTCGTACCCCCTTATTTTGGGAAGAGGTGGGAGAAAGGAAGCTTGAAAGGGTCGCGCTGATAGAAGAACCGAGAAAATTAAAATAATAAGAAGTCGACTTAAGGAAGCTCAGTACAAACAGAAGAGCTATGTAGACCATCGTAGAAGAGACTTGGAATTTAAAGTGAGAGACCGAGTATTCCTCAAGGTATGCCCATGGAGGGGAATACTTAGGTTCCAACAACGGGGGAAGTTGAAACCTAGGTATATCAGTCCCAACACCATAACCCAAAGGGTAGGGCTAGTGGCCTATAAACTTGAACTGTCTCCAAACTTACAAAGAATACATGCTGTATTCCACGTCTCAGTACTCTAGAAGTATCAACCCGACCCAGTCATGTGTCAAACCGACCCCCACCTGAGTTAGAAGAGAATCTTTTTTTTGCACAGTAGTTAGAAGAGAATCTGATCGATCAAGCAGAATTGGTGCAAATCATCAAGCGAAGAGACAAGAACTCGAAGAAGTGGAAAATTCCCATGGTCAAGGTTCTTTGGTAGAACGGACCAGTACAAGAGGAGACCTTGGAAACTGAAAATGTCATGAGGGATGGGTACACCCAACTATTTGAGATGTAAAAGTTTTGGGGAAAAAACCCCTAAAAGGAGGGGAGAGTTGTAATCTCTGTCCTTTTAAGAATAAAAAAACCTGGAAAAGAACTGGTCAATTCTAAAGAGAAAATCGAGCCATTTAACGAACCGAAAATGATAAAGAAGGGTAAAATGGAAAATTGGAAAATCCAAAGTGATCGAAAGAGTCATGAAAATCATGGGGAAGAACCATGAAGTCAATTGAAATGGAAAACCAGATCGGTTCAGGGTAAACTGCACCTTAACCGAATTGAACCGGTTTGAACCATAATGAACCAAATTAGGCAATTCATTTTTCTAGGTGGCTTAGAGATATAAAATGGAGAAATTGAGGCCAACATTGGATAGAAAATCAATTTAGAAATTTTTAGCTTTAAGAAAACCAGTCGAATTAGGCCTGAACCAGCTGATTTTTGCCAATGAACCCTGTTGGACTGGACCGGTCCAGTCCGGAACAGTATCGTCTTCTTCCTTGGGATGACAACACTATTCATTGGTTTAGAAACCTTCCTTTTCCGGTGAGAGAAGATCCCCTTTGATTTGGTCATTTTCTGAAAAGAATAAGCTCGACCAATATGGAAACTGGTTGGGTAGAGGGTTCCCGAGCTCCCTATATAAAGATCTCCCCTCCATTCATCCTCCACACACCTCAAATCGTCCTCCTCTCCAAAGTGCTCCATTTTTTGGTGAAACTCAAACCAGAGCTCTAACTTGGGCATTTTTCTCAACCTCAAAAGGCAAAGTCAGTTCTGATAGACTCCGGGAGAAGTCAGCTACATAACAACAACCTTCCTTCGACTTGAGGATCGCCAGAGAAGCGCTAGTAGGATCAAATAGTGAAGTAGCTCCATCGACTCGAAGCTGCCCTATTTTGGCCGATTTGATTTTGACCAATTCAGACCTCCTCTAGCCAAACCAAGCCTCCCCATAGTCCCCACAGCCATCACATGACCTCCATAGAGGTGAAAGGTAAGCCAATTCGGCCCTCCTCTGTTGTTGTAGATTGATTCTAGAGAGAGAATGTGCCGAACTTCATTAACTAAATTCCCATTGATATGGACATCAATTGTAGTGATTCTTGATCCTAGGAGGAGCCTAAGGATGAGAGCTACCTCCCTAGATCAAGAGCTAGGATCGCCGCATCTCCGACAGTAAACTTTCGAAGCTTTCTCTCTTTATGAGCAATTTTCCAGTGAAGCTCCGTTTGAGCTCATTTCGGACCCAAATGCTACAATTCATAGCTCAATTGAATCGTATGGATGTGTAGAAATCGATCCATACCATCAATGGGAACAATTAACCCCATTTGAATGGCCAATTTGAAGAAATGAAATTCGATCAATAAAGAGGGGTAGAAATTGAGGTAAATTTTGGGCATTTCGAAAAATTGAGAGTCCTCCATGCAATTTCTCAAAATTGAAGGTCATTTGGCATTGAGAGGTTGGGGGACCAATTGGTTAGTTTTCGAAAGATTTGGGGCCAAATGGTTATTTTTGGAAAGTAGGGGATAATAGTAATTTTAAAAAAATTGGGGACCAAATTGGGAATTTGGAAAACTTTAGCCTAGTTCACAATTTTATGTAAATTGAGGATCCAAGGAGGATATTGGAAGCCTTGGGACTTGATTTGGGGGTAAATTTATCAGAAGTGTTCTCACCTAACTGTATGCCATTGCTTAAACTATTAGGGAGACCTTCTTGATGAGAGCAAGAATAGCTCGAACATGCTCGGGGCATCGGTTTTGAACTCATAGGGCTCAAGGCCTGGTTTTGAAAAACACGTGCAGTAGGGCCAAGGCTAGTGGGCACGGACTAAAGCCCAAAAATAAACATGAATAGGAAGAACCATGAAAACTCATATTTAAAATGTAATTTAATTGTGTGATTCACCACGGTGGACAATGCTCGATGGGCTGGCGGCAGTGCATCAAGGCCATGTCGACGGACCGACCTAGACAAACAGCTACATGTCGGGTTGAGTGTCTGGGCCATTGGATTGTTAGCACCAAAGAGAATGGCTAATTATAGGAAAATGATTGTTTGTGCATGCACTCATGGATTCGGGACCATCAAGATGCCCTAGTGGCTCGTGATGGGTTCCAAGGGCTGTTGGACGACATGGTAGAGATAAGGGCAGTTCATCGCGCCTGTTATTCATGAAGCTCTAGGAGCTTCTTGCACATGAGACTGGGTGGGATCAGGATGAGGTCTCCATCCTCATACGGACACGGAGAAATTTCAAGTCTGAGGGTCGAACGTCTGGGATGTGCACTCAGACTTAGGTTATAAGTCTCGAACTTCTATCAAGGTGGACAACAAAGGCGTGCTGATCCCCAAGTGGATGCAGTTTGAGATTGCCTTGCGAATGTTTGTACCCTTTATGATAAAGACCGTGTTATTTGTTAAACACCTCCTAAGGCAAGGGGATGTCCTCAGAGAGCTAAACACACCTAATATGGAATTGGTAAAAAGGCCTTGAGATTTTAGAAAAATGATATCAAACTTTGGCATGATTTCGAAAAACTTAACATTTCTAAAAACTCACTCCTAACACCCACTCACTGAGTTATAGAAACTCACCCCTTCCTTTATTACTTTTCAAGAAAAAGAAGGCCAACCTTAAAGACCCCTCGTAACTGAACTCTAAGTTAGGTATGTAAGCTTTTAATACATTAACTTTTGTATAAAGTTATTCTAGGAAAATCAGGGAAAAAGGACGCCTGGCTCCTCATGGTTTAGAAGGAGGTGAAATCCTTCATAGATTGAGGGAAGTGGTGGGTTGTTCATGGGGATCCAGCCAAACCAGGTCAGGGTGTGACATGCATACTATCACACCCGACCTGATTTGGTCGGAGCCGTCTGATCAATCGCCACCCTTCCCCAAACCATCCTGGTAACCCTACATTGATGGTCCAAGGAAGGTAAAGACATACTAGTACATTGTAAACCCTGTTCCTTTAAGGATAAAAAAATTGAGAAAAGAACCAATCGATTGAAAAGGGAAAACCTAGCCAATTAATGAATTGAAACTAGTAAAGAAGGGGTAAAATGGGAAAATGGAAAATCCCAAATGACTCAAAGAGTCATAAAAAAAACATAGGGAATAACCACGGAAAAAATTGAAAAAGAAAACTGGACCGGTTCAGGGTGAACTAGACCTGAACAGGATTGAACCAGTTTGAACTATACTTGAACCAATTTCTAAATTCATTTTTCTTGGTGGTTTAAATTGATCAAATTGGGAAATTGAAGCAATCATTAAATTGGAAATGAATTTAGACAAATTTAGAAATTTTTATATTTGAGAAAACTAGTTGAATCGGGTATTTTCTAAAGAGGATAAGCTCGACCAATATGAAAACTAGTCGGGCAAAGGGTCCTCGAGCTCCCAATATAAAGAGCTCACCTCTATTCATCCTCTACACACCTCAAATCATCTTTCTCCATCAAGTGCTCCATTTTCTGGCAAAGCTCGAACCAGAGCTCCGACTTGGGCACTTTTCTCAGCCTTAGAAGGTAAATTTGGGTCCTACAGACTCCAGGGAAGTAAGCTACCCGATAGCAATCTCCCTTCGACCGGAGGACCGCTTGAGAAGTGCCGGCAGAATCAAATAGTGAAGCAGCTCTAATGGACTAAAGTTGCTTTGTTTTGGTCGAGCTGAATTCAGCCAAATTCAGACCCCTCCCGCCAAACCGAGCCTCCCCAACGTCCCTATGACCCTCACACGACCTCCATAGAGGTGAAAGGTAAGCCAATTTGGCCCTCCACCGTCGTTGCAGATCGATGTTAGAGAGAGAAAATATCAAATTTCACTAACAAAATTAACCCTCATATGAACTTCAATTGTAGCAATTCTTAATCCTAGAAGTATCCTTAGCAATTCTTGATCTTATAAGTATCCTAAGGATGAGTGCTACCTCCCCAGATCGAGAGCTCGTACTGTCTTACCTCCGATGGTAACCTTTCGAAGCTTTCTCTTTCTATGAATAGTTTTCTGGTGAAACTCCATTTGTGATGCGAACCTCGCCAATATGCTGACGACACCCTACACCAAATATGGCAACGATCCCAAGACTTTCACGACGCAAGTGCGAAAAGATGGAATATACCTTATTTATATGAGAAACAAGGTATGAGATATGTAGACGCCACACCCAAATCCTCTAAGAAGAACTCTTAGAAAACCCCGGGTGATAAGTCTTGATTGCTTGAACGCCACAGGTAAAAACCTGATAAGTTCAAAAGCTCTTTCAAGATAGAAAGAAGACAAAACCTCACAAGATATAAATTCCAAAGTGTCTCTCCAAGGCTGTGGAGTATGCCTTTTATAGGCTCAGAAAATAACCGAATGACCCACATAATGAGGAAAAATCTATTATGGTTATAAGCTAACCTTATCTAATCTAACTACATAATATTGTCCTACGAGATTTATTATATTTATAAATCTATCCGTATTAATTAAATTTAGACCTTCTCTTGGGCTCATCTTGGGCTCTTCATTTGGGCTTCTATTTGAATATTCAGCAATCTCTTTAATCAGCCCATATAAAGCTTCTTTGAATCTTTTAGCACTTGACCTTATGATTGGGCCCTCTTGAAGTCTCAAATAGTCATTTATCCCATTTGGTGACAAAGTGTTCAGCTTCATTGCAGGTTTGTTTGATTGGGCTTGTGAATTTGTAGACTCTTTTGTCGGATTCACATCATTCTCCCCCTCTTGAAAGTGATTTGTCCTCAAATCTTTTGTTCCTTCATCACCTATAGCAAAAGAAATTAAATTAGAAATATGTATGTTATAGCTAACAATATATTTATGAGATAACTTATTGTTGTAATTATTATTAATGAGTTTTAACATTTTAAATGATCTCTCTAATCTAAGAAATTTTAATAGTTTTCTATCCATAAACATTTCATTCCTTATATGTAAACTAACCCAAATCCCTAGATCAAAAACAATTTTCATGAAACTCTTGTTGTAAAGATTAATATTTTCTTGAGTCTGCTGTTTTCTATCCAATAGATTAAAACCATAGATAATCTCCATTGGTGATAACTTAGTTACTGAATAAATAAAACGATTATATGCAAACACAATATGTGGTAAACATGCAGTTGAAAATAGAAGTTTTGTAACCAACACAGTATTTCAAGAAAAATTAAGCAATTTAGTATCAATGATTGTAAATAAAATGTACCTTTCAGATAATGTATGAGAAACTACATTTTTCATACTTGCTTACACTTGATCACATAACCAGATGTATAAATGAATTCTACCCACCTTGCATGATACTCATTCAGCTTGAGGGCTACTCCGCTGAACTTTTCATTATAATATGCAATTGATCTTCTTTCGTGATTTACCAAGTAAGGTGTTTGCCAATCTTGAATTACCTTAATTTCCTTGTCAATGGCAATCCCTTCAAAACTTATAAAATATCTAGGAAATAGAATTTTATCTGAACAAATGATAAATATCTTAAAATTCTCAAACAATTTATCTTTCCTTAAAAGTTCTAACATCATTTTCAAATATTCCATAAGTTCATATACCAGGACGTCATCAAAATATATATAGTCAAACTTTAAAATGATAACATACAAGATATGCTTCATTAATATCATGATAGTGCTATAGGCACTAGTCAATCCAAAAATCACAACTAACCAATCATATAGACCTGGTTTTGTTTCAGATGTTGTTTTCAAATCATCTTTTTCTTTAATTTGAAATTGATGATATTCACTCTTAAGACCACGTTTTGAAAACAAATAGTATCTATGCAATTCAATAACAATATCATATAAATAAGAAACATGTTGTCGATACTTTACCGTGATATTGTCTATGGCTCGACAATTGAGACATATTTGCCAAGTTTCGTCCTTCATGGGTACATCACATGGTCGCTTACTCTTATGTATATATCTCCTTTCCATCAATTTTAGTACTTGGTGTTGACTTTGATACTTGTTTTCTCGAACTGGTGGCAAACCAAGAGTTATCTTCTTTGTAATGACATTCTTGAATTCCTGCAGAAGAGACACACTAATGCTTGGCAAATATCCGACAATATGATTAGTAAAATATAAATCCTCTTACATAAGTACTGTAAGGATAGGATATGAAATTGTATCTCTCTTGATCTCACTTTTTCTCTTGATAAAATTGTTTCTACTCTCTTTTCTTTGTATTATGGCTTTTCTCTCTTCTTTTTCAACATTGCCTTTTCTCTCATCATTTTCAATTTCGGCTTTTCTCTCTCGAATTTTTCTCTCTTCTTTTTCAATATTGCCTTTTGTCTCTTCCTCTTCAGTCATGGCTTTTCTCTCTTGTCTTTCTACTATTTTCTTTTCATTTGCCTTTTTCTTTTTTAACTGATCCTGAAAAACTTGTTATAAAGTCAAAGGTACAAGAGATATTGGTCTATTATTCATCACAAATGAGTGCCTATCTGTTGATCTATCATATGTAACGTTACGGTCTAACTTCCAAGGTTCTCCCAATAAAATATGACATGCATACATTGGTACTATATCACATAATATTTAATCATGATATTTCCCAATAGAGAATGACACTATCACCTGTTGGGTTACCTCAAGTTTGGGTTGATCATTCAGCATTTAAATTTGATATGGCTTTGGATGCTTCATTATATGTAATGCCAACTTCTCCACAAGCTCAGTGCTAGCGAATTCTATCATCAAAATTTCATCGGTTCTTTCCCTAGCACCGGTTGCAAATTACAGAGGGCAGCCAAATTGGCTTACCTTTCAGTTCTAATTCAGCCATAAGAGGGATGAGGATGTGTTAGGAGAGCTTGGTTTGGCCTAAGGAGGGCTCGAATTGTCCAATTTCAGCTTGGCCGAAATAGGGCAGCTTTGGTTTGCCTGAGCTGCTTCACTATTCGATCACATCAGCGCTTCTCCATTGATCCTCGGAGTGAATGGATACTACCACCGTGTGGTTGAATTCTCCCCGGTTCTAAGGAACCCGACCATACCTTCTTTGGTTTAGAAAAGACCCTATATCGAAGCTCTGGTTCGAGCTTCACCGGAAAACTAAGCAGCTAATAGAGAGTGGGGTTTTCAGGTGTGGAGAGGATAAATGGAGAGGGGCTCTTTATATAGGAAGCTCGAGGACTCGTCGGCCATCCGTTTGGAACCTTTATGAAAGTCATTGATGGCCTAAAACATACTGAATGGAAACATTTCCTCTTCACCGGTGCTACTTCGATTTTTCGGCTAGTGAACAGTGCTATCATCTGAAAGAAAAATACGACACTATTCTGAACTCGACTGGACCGGTCCAAACTGGGTTCATAGCTTAAACTAGCCAGTTCATCCCAGATTTGACCGAATTTTTCATATCTAAAAATTTCTAAATTCATTTTCTATCCAATGGTGGTCTCAAATATCAAATTTGAATTTTTAAGTCACCTAGAAAAATGAATTTAGCATCTAGTTTAATAGTGGTTCAAATTGGTCCAAACCGGTTCAATCCAGTTCGGATCTGGTTTGCCTGAACTAGTTTTATTTTCATCTCCAATTCATCCATAAGTCCGTTTTCATGACTTATGTGACTCTTTAGGTCACTTGGGATCCATAATTTCCCCAGTTTGCCCTCTCTCTATCGGCTCCGGTTCATAAACCTGCTCGGTTCATAAACCTGTTCAGATCTGGTTCACCCGAACTGGTTTCGTTTTTCTCTTCCAATTGGTTTTAAAGTTCTTTTCTAAGGTTTATGAATCTTTTTGGGTCACATGGAAGTTGTTGGGAGGGCTTGGTTTGGCCTGAGGAGGGCTTGAAATGGCTGATTTCAGCTTGGCCGAAATAGGGCAGCTTCGGTCCGCCGGAGTTGCTTCACTATTCCATCACGTCGGCGCTTCTCCAACTATTCTCGGATTGACTGTAGTTTGCTATCAAATAGTTGTCTTCTCCCCGTTTATAAAGAGCCCGACCTTTGTTCAAGTCGAAGCTCTGGTTCGAGCTTTACCGGGAAATGGAGCAGTAGAGTGAGAGAGAGAAGTGTTCAGGTGTGAGGAGAATGAAATGGGGATAACCTCTTTATATAGTCGTAAAACCCGTGTATTAAATGGGCGAGATTTATTACTAATATTAATATTACCATAAATTATTGTTATTAATTCCAATAATTTAATTTTGGTATTAATTCCAATAATTTAATTTCGATAATAAATTATTTGTATTAATTCCAATAATTTAATTTAAGTATTAAATTATTGGTATTAATTTTAATAATTAAATATATATTAATTGATGGCTATTTATGATAAATCACGTACGCATAAAAATTTTTTACCAAAATTTCAGGTTATAAAAAATCACACTTCCCAAGAGGTCACCCATCCTCACACTACTCTCAAGTAAGAATGCTTAACTTTAAAGTTTTTATAAAATCTAGTTCACCTAAACCAATTTGATTTTTATTTTCTAGTTTGTCTTAAATTTCTTTTCCAATGTTTAATAAATCATTTGGATCAACCGAAAATTATAAATTTTCATATTGCTTATTCCCAAATGTAAACCGATTTGGTTTTTCTTATTCGATTTGACCGATTCTTTTCCCGGTTTTCCTTAACTCAAATGTGCGGGGTTTACAACTCTCCCCTCCTTTTAGGAGTTTTGTCCCCAAAACTTAGTTAACATCCTTGCATGAGCAATCATTTCCTTTGATGCCCCTTTGGTGTTTGCTTAACATGCAAAATCTTCTCTTGTTCTTTTAATTAGTCCTTTTTACATCCTTCACTTAAGGAATTTCTTTTCCTTTATATTATTTACTCCCTCCATGGAGATTATCATAATAAGACATACCTTACTTTAGGGTATATTCTTAGATTTATATCTTTCTTTGCTTAGAGCACATTCTTCCCTTTGAGATTCTGTACTCAAGATTGGAAATTCCAAGATACCTAACCATTCCCATGTCTAGTTAACCCCTTGGTCGTTGAAACCTTTAGCTCAATGTTCTTTCGGGCGTTACGTATTGGTTGCCACAGTTTTCTTTATTCTCACTTTTTCATCTCATTTTGACCCTTCCTCCATTTGTTGTCTATTATAACTTCAGTCCAAATTTTTATATTCGACCTCGTCATGCTTATTAGCCGACTCTTCCTTACTTTGAGTCATATTCTCCTCGGGATTGTTGGGCTTACATACCCCTTACAGCATGGCATTTTCTAGAACCTATCTTTGTCCATTAGATTTCTAGAACATCTCCTTGAGGGTCTCTCTTAGCTTTTTTTTTTTTTTACCTTTCAGGGATCATTTAACTTTATCCCTCTTTTCTTTTGATGGCATTCCTCAACTATCCTTTTTACAATTATCCTCTCATCCATCATGCCTTTGAAGTTATGTCTCACATAATCGTATGGATTTCTCTTACCTACTCATCCTTTCCAAACGTTTTTATTGGGTCCTTTCAATTCCAATTGTTGGGTTTCCTAATGATTATTGACATACGAGGATTTTTTTTCCTTCTTATGTCCTTTCTCTTCTTTAGTGACATCCCTTATTCAATGACTTCCTTTTTCCTTAATCCTATTTTACTTGCTCATAAATCACTTCATGATTCTTCATTCTACAATAATTACTTTCGATCTACGTGTCGATTACTTTGCTTGGGAAGGTTCATTCCATCTAGTTTTGTTCATTATCTTTGGCTGTCCGCCGTTACTAGTATTCCTCTTTCTACATGGTTCTCCAATTCTCTCCAAACAGGTCATAATGGAACATTACAATACTTCCTTCATTGGAAAACATTTCCTAAATAAGGGTTGGTTCCATTTCCTCTTAATTAGGAAACACATGTCTTTCCGGGGCTTCCTTCCTTAGTAGGATTCTTTGCCTTTCCCCTGACATTCTTTTCTTACATTTGCTTTAGGGGATTTCTACCCTTAAATGACATCCCTTGATGTCGTCTTCTCCTATTTACCTTTACTCCTCAAATCTTTTAGGCATATCTTTTATGCTTTATTTGCATCCTTATTTGTACCTAGTACCTGTCTATTTCTTTAGGGAGCGTACAAATCATCCTTGTTTCAGGATCATTGTGGGAGAGGCTTGCCTATTCCTTTCTTGGCTTGAGTTTAGTCGTTAATTGGCCCTTGGTCCTTTTAATGATTTCTTGTATTCTTCTTTTCCTGAGTATTTGACCTTTCTGCCTCTCTTTTCTTTGTCGGAACTTACATTATGGCTTTCCCGAGTATTTATTTGTTAACTGCTTTGCCTCCACCATTTGTTTGGTCTAAGTTTCTTAGCAGCTGTTTCTTGAGTCCTCCTATCCTTAACATCCATCTCACTGACCTTTTTAGGGTGTAGTCCCTTCTATTTCTGATGCGAACCTCGCCAATATGCTGACGACACCCTACACCAAATATGGCAACGATCCCAAGACTTTCACGACGCAAGTGCGAAAAGATGGAATATACCTTGTTTATGTGAGAAACAAGGTATGGGATATGTAGACGCCACACCCAAATCCTCTAAGAAGAACTCTCAGAAAACCCCGGGTGATAAGTCTTGATTGCTTGAACGCCACAGGTAAAAACCTGATAAGTTCAAAAGCTCTTTCAAGATAGAAAGAAGACAAAACCTCACAAGATATAAATTCCAAAGTGTGTGTCTCCAATGCTGTGGAGTATGCCTTTTATAGGCTCAGAAAACAACCGAATGACCCACATAATGAGGAAAATATCTATTATGGTTATAAGCTAACCTTATCTAATCTAGCTACCTAATATTATCCTAAGAGATTTATTATATTTATAAATCTCTCCTTATTAATTAAATCTGGACCTTCTCTTGGGCTCATCTTGGGCTCTTCATTTGGGCTTCTATTTGAATATGCAGCAATCTCTTTAATCAGCCCATATGAAGCTTTTTTGAATCTTTTAGCCATTGACCTTGTGATTGGGCCCTCTTGAAGTCTCAAGTGATCATTTATCCCAATTGGTGACAAAGTGTTCAGCTCCATTGCAAGTATGGTTTATTGAACTTGTGAATTCGTACTCTCGTTAGTCGGATTCACATCATTCTCCCCCTCTTGAAAATGATTTGTCCTCAAATCTTCTGTTCCTTCATCACACCTACATCAAAAGACATTAACTATTAATGCTATTACTAACAATATATTTGCTAGATAACTTCTTGTTATAATTATTACTATCGAGTTTTAACACCTTATATAATCCCTCTAATCTAAGAAATTTTGATAGTTTTCTATTCATAAACCATTCATTCCTCATATGTAAACTAACCCAAATCCCTGGATCAAAAACAACTTTCATGAAACTCTTGTTGTAAACATTAATATTTTCTTGAGTCTGCTGTTTTCTATCCAATGGATTAAAATCATGGATAATCTCCATTGGTGATAACTTTGTTACTGAATAAATATAACGATTATATGCAAACACAATATGTGGTAAACATGCAGTTGAAAATAGAGGTTTTGTAACCAACACAGTATTCCAAGAAAAATTAAACAATTTAGTATCAATGATTGTAAACAAAATGTACCTTTCAGATAATGTATGAGAAACTACATTTTTCATACCTTGCTTACACTTGATCACATAACCAAATGTATAAATGAATTCTACCCACCTTGCATGATACTCATTCAGCTTGAAGGCTACTCCGCTTAACTTTTCATTATAATATGTAATTGATATTCTTTCCTGACTTACCAAGTAAGGTGTTTGCCAATCTTGAATTACCTTAATTTCCTTATCAATGACAATCCCTTCAAAACTTATAACATATCCAGGAAATAGAAGTTTATCCGAACAAATGATAAATATCTTAAAATTCTCAAACAATTTATCTTTGCTTAAAACTTCTAACATCATTTTCAAATATTCCATAAGTTCATATACCAGGACGTCATCAAAATATATATATTCAAACTTTAAAATGATAACATGCAAGATATGCTTCATTAATATCATCATAGTGCTATAGGCACTAGTCAATCCAAAAATCACAGCTAACCAATCATATAGACCTGGTTTTGTTTCAGATGTTGTTTTCAATTTATATTTATATTTAATTCGAAATTTATTATATTCACTTTTAAAATTTATTTTTGCAATCAAATAAGATCCATACAAATCATCTAACATATGATCTAAATAAGGAATAAAGTATCGAAAATATACCTGGGTATTGTCAATAACTCGACAATCATTGTATGCTTGACAAGTCTTACCTCGTTTGGATAGTTGCACAACTGGTGGATTAATTCTCCTGGGTATAATTCTCTTTGTCATCTGCTTTATGACTTGGTGTTGAGTTTGATGCTTGATTCCTTGAGTTAGTGCTAAACCACGAGATTTCTTCATTACAACATGCTTAAATTCCTGCAAAAAAGATATAATATTGCTCGGCAGATATCCGACAATGGGGTTAGTATTTAAAAATATATCCTTGTACATAGGTACTGTAAGGACATGTAAACTTATAAAATTATTTTTACTCTCCTTCTTTTCAATTATGACTTTTTTCTTTTCTTTTTCAAACTTGGCTTTTCTCTCTTCTGTTTCTCTTTCTTCCTTTTCAACATTGCATTTTGTTTCTTTCTTTTCAATCATGGCTTTTATCTCTTCTTGTTTTTCTGCCTTTTTCTTTTCATTTGCCTTTTTCCTTTTCAATTGATCCTCATGTATTTGCTGTAGAGTCATAGGTACAAGAGATATCGGTCTATTATGCATCACAAATAAGTACCTATTTGTTAATCTATCATGTGTAACTTTACGATCAAACTTCCAAGGTTGTCCCAATAGAATATGGCATGTTTGCATTGGCACCACATCACATAATACCTCATCCTTATATCTTCGAATAAAGAATGAAACCAACACTTGCTTGGTTACCTCGAGTTTGTGGTGATCGTTCAATCTTTGAATTTGATAAGGATTCGGATGCTTCAGTGTAGGTAATGCCAACTTCTCCACAAGCTCGGTGCTAGCCATATTAGTGCAGCTTCCTTCATCTATGATAACAGAACAAACTCTATTTTTCATAGAACAATGAGTATGAAATAGATTCTCACGTTGGTTGTCCATGACGTCATCAATCCATGGCCTTTCACTTGGAGTACATTGATTGATGCAATCATGTCCGACGCTATCACAATTAACTTGAAGATCTTCAAATTCCTCGAGTTCTTGAGTATCTAAACGCCTAGATGGAAAGCACCAAGGTTGTTGTTCAACGGAAGTATGTTGATGTGAACGACGTATCACACCTTCCTCCAAGCGATCCATTCGCGTGTGAAGTGGCTCAAATCCAGACTTTACAACTTGTTTCATCGTGGCCTTCCAATCTAGATTTTGAACGGGCTGAGGGAAACTGGCTTCTTTCCATGTGTTTTCTCTTTGTTGGAAATTGTAATCCTGCCAATTTTTAGAAACAAAAGAACCTCGCAACTCTTCCTCACATGTTTCTCTCAAACACTCCTGTTTAAAACTCAAATGGCTTTTTCTTAAAGATTTAAAACACTCTTGCCTTTTTCCACTCATATGTCTTCTTTTAATCTAAATTGAACTTTAAAAACAAATCGTTTTTATGAAGCAGTTCAACTTGAAGAACAATCAAGACAAATCAATAAAGGTTTTCAAAAAGTAATTCCAAAGAATTTAAGTGAGAGGTATGAATAGACTCAGAAATAAGAGTAGAATTTAAATAGAGAAGAAAGAAATGAAGTAATAGACTTAGATAGAGCAGAATGAGATATAAGATAGAATTGTGTGCCACTTTTTTTTTTCTTTTGCTTTTTTTTAGCACGAACTTTTTTTTGCTCTTTCTTTTTTGGCACAAATTTTTTTTGGCTTTTTTTTCTCCTTTTTTTAACCTACTGAAGAGAAGATTAATAGAAGAATATGATAATTTTTTTATAGAGAATAGAAATAGGTAGAGAAGATAAAAAAAAAAGAACTAGATAAAAAAGATGGGATGGAACTTGTCGTGCAACCGTGTGCTCTGATACCAACTGATGCGAACCTCGCCAATATGCTGACGACACCCTACACCAAATATGGCAACAATCCCAAGACTTTCACGACGCAGGTGCGAAAAGATGGAATATACCTTGTTTATGTGAGAAACAAGGTATGGGATATGTAGACGCCACACCCAAATCCTCTAAGAAGAACTCTCAGAAAACCCCGGGTGATAAGTCTTGATTGCTTGAACGCCACAGGTAAAAACCTGATAAGTTCAAAAGCTCTTTCAAGATAAAAAGAAGACAAAACCTCACAAGATATAAATTCCAAAGTGTGTGTCTCCAATGCTGTGGAGTATGCCTTTTATAGGCTCAGAAAACAACCGAATGACCCACATAATGAGGAAAATATCTATTATGGTTATAAGCTAACCTTATCTAATCTAGCTACCTAATATTATCCTAAGAGATTTATTATATTTATAAATCTCTCCTTATTAATTAAATCTGGACCTTCTCTTGGGCTCATCTTGGGTTCTTCATTTGGGCTTCTATTTGAATATGCAGCAATCTCTTTAATCAGCCCATATGAAGCTTCTTTGAATCTTTTAGCCATTGACCTTGTGATTGGGCCCTCTTGAAGTCTCAAGTGATCATTTATCCCAATTGGTGACAAAGTGTTCAGCTCCATTGCAAGTATGGTTTATTGAACTTGTGAATTCGTACTCTCGTTAGTCGGATTCACATCAATTTCCCAATCTTCCTTAGGTGTCATTTGTTCCCTGTAACTATCTTGTTGTAACTACTTGCATTCTCTTGTCCTATTGGTCCGAACTTCCTATTTGACTTATTTGCATTTTTCAAGGTGATTTATTCTTGTAATCCCAATACGTCCCGTTTGTCATCAAATGTTCATTTGTCTTCTCTTGTGGATGCACTCCTTTCTTTGCTCCTAAATTGTTTGGATTTTCTTCTTAAAGGGGGAATTCTCTTCAGCTATCCTTTGATCCATTTGTGGCTTTATTGATGTCCTACCTTTATCCCTTTTTCCTTCTTACCACTTTGCTAAAATTTTGAAGAGTTTCCTCTTATCTGTGGTTGCAAATGGAATCACGTTTCCTGGAATGGTATCCTTTCGGATTTCCCATAGTTGTGGGGTATTTATTCTTGGAAAATATTGTCCTGACTCCTAGCGATGTGGGACAGTTTTTTTCACTTCGTGTCCTATTCCCCTCTAGGTTAACTTGATTCCGGTCCTTTGTAGGGTTAGGCACTTCTCCACGTAGTGTCCCTATCATTCATGCTTGTAATTACATGAACATAAGTGGTTCCTCCTGGCGTTTTCTTGGAAATTGTTAGTTTTAGTGCTCCTTCATCCTTAAGTCTGGATACCGTGAGAGTTTTTTTTTTCTTTTTGGAGTCTTCCTTGAAGATCACATCATTTGAGGGACAGGGTTTTTAGGAATTTGGAGTACTTCATTAATAGAGTAGTACAGTATGTTGGGGATTTTGGCCCTATTACAGAAAATGGTCACCAAATAACTAGGGAGCTACGAGATTCTTGATAAGCATCCTCCTATGTAAGGTTATATGCCCCATTTTATGGCTTCACGCTTGGTTTCCTTTATACTTAGAGTTGTGACCTCAATAGGTCCTGTCACCATTCTCTGGGATACTTTCTCATTTGCTCTTTTGAGATTCCTACCATGCTTTAGGCATTTGGGAAGCTTCTAGGGTTGTCTTCCTATGAAGATAAGGTGTTGAGTAGAGCCATTCCTCGTTTTCTTGGTTTCTCTCCTGGGAGCCATCTGAAAATTTTAGGATAAATCCTATTAGTTACAATATTTTATAGTCTTGATTATGTATTCGAGGAAACAGGCTCTGATACCACTCTAGTTGTCACGCCCCGACCCGGTTTGGTCGGATCCCCGTGATCAACCCGCCACTCTCCCGGTTTATTAAAGGATTTCCCCTTATCGTAAACCGTAAAGAGTAAGGCGTCCTTTAACTTGTACCTTTTTCCTGGAATAGCATAATCAAAACTGTATGAAATTTAAAACTTTACATACCTGTCTTACAGGCATCTTAGTTGACGGTCTTTAAGGGGAGGCTTTCCAAGATTTCCTGAAAGGGATATAAGGGAGGGGGTGAGTACGACTATTCAGTGAATGGGTTTTTAAAAGCTTTTAACTTTTAAGAAAAACATTTATATGGAGTGTGCCAGACTCCTTTGTTTTCAAAAATCCCATCATTTAAAAATTTGGATTTTTCCATTATTTCTTAGTTACCACGGTGTGTCATCACCTAACACACATCGTTCATCATGAAGGTTACACACATTCGCAAGTCAGTATCACTACTGAACCCACTAGTGGCTTCGAAGCGACTTTTCCTACCACCCGGATAGAAGTACGACCACTTCTACCCTGGGAATGAGTGGATGTACGTGACATCCTACCCACAATCCCGAAATCACTTCTTCATGTCTGTATGAGGACAGAGACCTCATCATGTCCCCACCCCGGTCTCATGCGCTTCGTGCTACTCCAGATTTCACACAGACACCTGGCACATATATCATGTACGTTTACGGGCTCCTGCTCGTGCCAACTGGCCTTAGGCCCACTGTACGAGATTTTCAAAATCAGGCATTTAGCCCCCAAGTTCCAAAACTGAGGCCCCTGGCCTATTAGAGCTATTTGAGCTCCCGTCGAGAAGGTCTCCCAAATAGTTTAAGCATTGGCACACAGTTAGGGGAGAACACTTCTGACAAAATAGGTTTTCACTGTCCATTATACCAATCAGTATAAGGACATCTCCGTTCATAACCGATGAATGGGTTTTCAACTTCCTTCGAGGAAGTCTCATCATACCAACCGGGTATGATCTACTTACAACCGGTAAGTAGTTTTTTTTTCGCATAACTTTCACATCACTTTCTCTAAGTAGTGATGATTAAAATACCACTGAACAGTGGGTTTTTATATCGAGGCACTTATCATCCCCAACTGGGTATGATGTTAGTAAACCCACTCACCCGTTAATGCCGTGAATTTCACTAGACTGGTTCTTTGTATTCACGCGAGCTTGTCCTTACTAGCGTTCCCGGTATTTAACATTCCTACACTAGACTCAACCTTGTTCATTATTACTCGGCATAACAGCCTTCATTCATTAATGAATGAGAAAACCCAAACTTTTAGTTATTTGTAATTAGGTCCCTAAAGTTATTTCTCTTTAACTTTAAGTCCCTAATGTCAGTTTTTCCTCAAATTGAGTCTCGTAACTTTTAAAATTTATCGTGGGACCTCAATTTATTCAATTTCACCAAAAAGGGGTTTAATTTTCCAAATTTCCAATTTGGTTCCCCAATTTTTCCAAAATTACCATTTTGCCCTTCTTTCACAAAAATGGTAAGTTTTTCCCCAAATTTTCCAAAATTCCTCAATTGGTCCTCCAACATTATTTTCATGCCCAATTGACCCTCAATTTCATAAAAATTGTATTTTGGCCCCTTTGAATTTCGAAAATCCTCAAATTTTCCCCCAATTTCAACTCTTCAACACTACCGAATTTGATTTCATCAAATTGACCGATCAAACACTTCTAATTATTGAGATTGGAGTTGAAATTGAGTTCCTATATGTTCATACGATTCTAAGAAACTTTGAATCACAGATTTTAACGTCGGAAAGAGCTCAAACGGAGCTTTGCTAGAAAACAGACTGTAGAGAGAGAAAGCTTCGATTACTCACCGGTGAAGGCACAACAGTCCGAGCTTTCGATCTGGGCAGATAGGTCTCGTCCTGAGGTTCATCCTAAAATCAAGTATTGTATCAATTGGTGCGGAATTGGATTAGAATTTCGTCATTGAAATTCGGTCAACTCTCTCTCTAGCACCAATCGAAAATTATAAAGGGGATCCAAATTGGCTTACCTTTCGGTCCTAATTCGGCCGTGGAAAGGTTGAGTGATGCGAACCTCACCAATATGTTGACGACACCCTACACCAAATATGGCAATGATCCCAAGACCTTCACGACGCAAGTGCGAAAAGATGGAATATACCTTGTTTATGTGAGAAACAAGGTATGGGATATGTAGACGCCACACCCAAATCCTTTAAGAAGAACTCTTAGAAAACCCCGGGTGATAAGTCTTGATTGCTTGAACGCCACAGGTAAAAATCTGATAAGTTCAAAAGCTCTTTTAAGATAGAAAGAAGACAAAACCTCATAAGATATAAATTCCAAAGTGTCTGTCTCTCCAATGTTGTGGAGTATGCCTTTTATAGGCTCAGAAAACAACCGAATGACCCACATAATGAGGAAAAAAATCTACTATGGTTATAAGCTAACCTTATCTAATCTAGCTACCTAATATTATCCTAAGAGATTTATTATATTTATAAATCTGTCCTTATTAATTAAATTTGGACCTTATGTTGGGCTCATCTTGGGCTCTTCATTTGGGCTTCTATTTGAATATTCAGCAATCTCTTTAATCAACCCATATAAAGCTTATTTGAATCTTTTAGCCCTTGACCTTGTGATTGGGCCCTCTTGCAATCTCCAATGATTATTCACCTCATTTGGTAACAAAGTGTTCAGCTCCATTGCAGGTTCGGTTGATTGGACTTGTGAATTCGTAGTCTCTTTAGTCGGATTCACATCATTGAGGAAGTGTTGGGAGGGCTTGGTTTGGCCTAAGGAGGGCTTGAAATGGTTGATTTCAGCTTGGCCGAAATAGGGCAGCTTCAGTCCGCCGGAGTTGCTTCACTATTCCATCACGTCGGCGCTTCTCCAACGATTCTCGGATTGACTGGAGTTTGCTATCAGATAGTTGTCTTCTCCCCGTTTATAAATAGCCCGACCTTTGTTCAAGTCGAAGCTCTGGTTCAAGCTTTACCGGGAAATGGAGCAGTAGAGAGAGAGAGAAGTGTTCAAGTGTGAGGAGAATGAAATGGGGATGACCTCTTTATATAGTTGTAAAACCCATGTATTAAATGGGCGAGATTTATTACTAGTATTAATATTGCCATAAATTATTGGTATTAATTCTAATAATTTAATTTTTGTATTAATTCCAATAATTTAATTTCGGTAATAAATTATTTGTATTAATTTCAATAATTAAATATATATTAATTGATGGCTATTTATCATAAGCCGTACGTACGCATAAAACTTTTTGACCGAAATTTCGTTTGACAAAAAAATCACACTTTCCAGGAGGTCACCCATCCTCACACTACTCTCAAGTAAGAACACTTAACTTTGAAGTTCTTATAGAATCTAGTTCACCTGAACCAATTTGGTTTTTGTTTTCTAGTTTGTCTTAAATTTCTTTTCCAATGTTTAATAAATCCTTTGGATCAACCGAAAGTTGTAAATTTTCATATTGCTTATTCCCAAATGTAAACCGGTTTGGTTTTTCTTATTCGGTTTGACCAGTTTTTTTCCCGGTTTTCCTTAACTCAAATGTGCAGGGTTTACAACCCACTTATGGCATCAGAGCAAATTTACCGACCCCCTAGATAGAAGCCTACCCACTTCTACCCTATGAATGAGTAGATGTACACAACATCCGACCCTCAAACCCCAAAAGAAACTCTATGTTTGTATGAGGACAAAGACCTCATCTCAACCCCATTCTGGTCTCATGTGCATGATGCTACGTCGAGCTTCCCTAACTTCTGGCACGACAAACTACCCTTATCTCCACCATATCGTCCAATAGCCCCGAGGACACATCACTACCCCTCTTGGGCATCTTGATGGTCCTAAATCCAATGCATGCACAAAACAATAATTTTTCTCATAAGCCATTTAATCTTTGGTGTCATTGGTCCAACGGCCAAGACCCTCAACTCGACCTACAATTGTTTGCCTCGACTAGTTCATCGACCTATCTTGTCACACTATCATCAATCCATCTAGTATGTTAGTCATATCTTGGTACCATAGCCAAATCACATCATTAATTAAAGTTTTCATGGCTTAACATGATGTTTGTTTACGAGCTCCTACCCGTGCCAACTGGCCTTGGGCCCACGGTACGAGATATTCAAAATCGACCATTCTAGCCCCCAAGTTCCAAAACCGAGGCCTCTGGCCTATCTGAGCTATTCAAGCTCCCGTCAAGAAGGTCTCCCAAAATCTTTAAGCAGTGGCACAGAGTTAGGGGAGAACACTTCTGACAAAAATAACTTTTTTGCTGTCCAACACACCAACCAGGCGTGAGAACATCTCCGCTCATAACCGATAAACGAGTTTTCTATTTTCTTCCTAGAAGTTCATCATACCAACCGGGTATGATCAATTTACAACCGATAAGTAGTTTTTCCATGTGTTTTCTCACACCACCCCATCCAGGTGCGATGTTAAAATGCCACTTAGTAGTGGTTTTTCATTTCGGGGTATTCATCATCCCAACCGGTTATGATGTGAAATTTTCCACTCACCCGATTATGTAGTGAATTCCTCTTAATCGGCTTTTTGCCTCCACACGAGCTTATCTTTTCTAGCATTCCTGGTACTTCATGTTCCTACACGATATGAACATTCTTGTTTATTATCCTTTGGCCTAATAGCCTTTATTCATCATGAATGAATAAAATGTTCAAACTTTTAGTTAATTGAATTTAGGTCTCTAAATTTTTTTTTTAACTTTAGCTCCCTAATGCCAATTTCCCTCCAAATTGAGTCCTGAAACTTCTAAAATTTACTTTGGAACTTCAATTTATTCATAATCACAAAAAGGGGGTTCAAGTTTTCCAAATTCCAAATTTGGTCCCCAACTTTTCAAAAATTACCATTTGCCCCTACTTTACAAAAATGGTAAATTTCTACCCAAAAATCCTAAAAATTGACCAATTGGTCCTTCAACATCTTTTCCATGGCCAATTGGCCCTCAATTTTGGAAAATTGCTCTTTAGTCCCTCAAATTTTCGAAATCCCCAATTTCCCCCTTTCAACCTAGCCAAATTTGATTTCGTCAAATTGACAGATTAATTGAGGTTAATTATTGAAATTGAAGTTATATTTGAGTTTCTACACATCTATATAATTCAATTGCACTTTGAATTGCATGAATTGACGTTGGGACGAGCTCAAACGGAGCTTTGCCAGAAAACTAGATGTAGAGAGAGAAAGCTTCGAAAGCTTACTATCGGAGGTGCGACAGTCCAAGCTTTTGATCTGTGCGGATAACTCTCGTCCTGAGGTTCCTCTTAGAATCAAGAATCACCTCAATTCATTTCGAATTAAGGGAGAATTTGGTTAGTAAAGTTTCGTTGGTTCTCTCTCTACGACCGATTGGAAATTACAGAGAAAAGCCAAATTGGCTTACCTTTCCACACTAATTTGGTCGTATAAAGGCTGAGGGAGTGTTGGGAGAGTTTGGTTTAGCCTGAGTAAGGCTCAAATTGGCTAATTTCATCTCGACAAAAATAGAGCAGCTTTTGTCTGTCAGAACTACTTCACTATTCGATCACGTCGGTGCTTCTCCGGCGATCCTCGGAGCAATTGGAGACTACCGTGGGGTAGCTGACTTCTCTCCGAATCTAATGAACCTAACCACGCCTTCTTTGGCTTAGAAAAATCTCTATATCAGAGCTTTGGTTTGAGCTTCATCAAAAAACTGAGTAGCTAAGAGAGAGTGAGGTTTTCTGGTGGGTGGAGGATGAATGGAGTGGGGCTTTTTATATAGGGAGCTCAGTGACTCTTCGGTCATTCATTTGGCACATTAATGATAGATATTGGTGGCCTGAAACATACTGAACGGAAATGTTTATCCTTCACCAACAATATTCAATTTTCCGTCAAGTGAACAATGCTATCATCTGAAGGAAGAAGACAACATTATTTCGAACCGGACTGGATTATTTCGAACCGTGTTCAACGCCTAAATCGACTGGTTCTATCCCGATTCGACCGAGTTTTTTCAAAATTAAAAATTTCTAAATTCTTTCTCTATCCAATGATTGCCTCAATTCTCTAATTTTAATTTTTTTTAAGCCACCTAGGAAAATGAATTTACATCCGATTCAATAGTGGTTCAAACCGGTCCAATCTAATTCACATGAACCAGTCTATTTTTCTTCCCCAAATTGTCATAAAGTCCCTTTCCAAGGTTTGTATGACTCCTTGGGTCACTCGGGAGTTGTAAATTTTCCAATTTACTTATTCTCTAATGATCGGGTTTCTGAACTGGTTCAATTTTTCTCACTAGGGTTGATCGGTTCTTTCCCAGTTTTTCCTTTACTCCAAAGGGTGAGGTTTACATAATTAATCTTCCTTATGTCTTCCTCATCATTTCAAGGTTTAGCACATTTAAAATGGCTTCAAACGTGCTTAATTGAAGTTTCACCAAAAAATCAGCCTAGAGAGAGATAAATTTGATTTCTTACCGGTGTGGATCTGGTGATCGGAGCTCTTGCTTCCTTCGAGTTTCTCTCTCCCTCAAGATTCTCCCTGGATCAAACCACACCTAAATTGGTTGCTTGAGTAGTGCAAATTTCTCATTTTAAATTTCTAGCTAAACGCATTGTAAATAGTGTTTTCGAGCGAAGGGCGGCGTAGTGGACTTACCAATTTAGCTCAAGGAAGGTCATGGCACTTCTAGGGGAGGTATGGGGAGCTTGGTTTGGTCAGAATATATTCGGGGATGGCTCAAATTGAACTCGACTTGTTCGGGTTATAGACTGTCAAGAAGCGCAAGTACTACATGTTCTCACCAATGCTTCTCCAATGGTCCTCGATCAGAATGGCGGTTGTATTTGTGTAGCTGACTTCCTCATGATTCCAAGGAACCCAAATTCACCCTTAGACGTGGAGAAAAGTGCCTAAGTCAGAGTTCTGGTTCGATCTTCACCATGAAACTGAGCACTTCTTCTTCTTCTTTATCGTGTGTTTGAGGAATGAGGAAGATGAATGGGGAGGGGCTCTATAAACCCCGCCCTTTTTAGTTAAGGAAAACCGGGAAAAAAACCGGTCAAACAAAGTAACAAAATCAAACCGGTTCACAAACCCGATCATTTGGGAACGGGAAATTTGGAAATTTACAACTCTCGCATGATCCAAAGGGTTCATAAAACCATAGAAAAGAACCTTAGGACAAATTGGAAGAGAAAAATCGTATCAGTTTAGATGAACCGGATCCAACTAGATTGAACCAGTTTATAAACTGAGTCGGTTCATGAACTAGAACCGATAGAGAAAGGGCAAACTAGGAAATTTAAGGATCCTGAGTGACCCAAAGAGACACAAAAGTCATGGAAATGGAGTTGAGAATGAATTGGAAATGAAAACCAAACTAGTTCAGGTGAACCAGTTTGAACCACTATTGAACCAAATTCTAAATTCATTTTTCTAGGAGGCTTAAAAAATTAAAATTTGAGATTTGAGGCCACCATTGTATAAAAAATGAATTTAGATAAATTTAGAAATTTTTAGATTTAAAAAATTCGGTCGAATGGGGGGTGAACCTGCCGGTTTAAGCTTCGAACCCGGTTTGGAACAATCTTGTCTGCTTCCTTTTGATGACAGCACTGTTCACTCGCCAAAAAATCGTGCAGCGCTGGTTAAGCTAAAAAGTCTCCGATGAGAGAGTTTTAGGCAATGAATGACCGCCATTAAGGCAGCAATCAGATGACCAAGAAGTCCTCGAGCTTCCTATATTAAGACCACCTCCCCATTCGTTCTCTCCACAAGTGAAAAGCTCACTACATCTCAGCTGCTTAGTTTTCTAGTGAAGCTCAAACCAGGGCTCCAATATAGGGTCATTTCTAAGCCAAACAAGGTGAGGTTGGGTTCTTTAAAACTGGGGAGAGCTCAGCTACATGCCAATAGTCTCCGTTTGCTCCAAGGGTCGTTGGAGAAGCATCGGCGTGATGGAACAGTGAAGCAGCTCCGACGGACCGAAGCTATCCTATTTTGGCCGAGCTGAAATTGGCTAATTTGAGCCCTCCTCAAGCCAAACCAAGCCCTCACAATACCTCCACAGCCCTCCCATATCTGAATTAGGACTGAAAGGTAAGTCAATTTGGCTCCCCTCTACAATTTTCGGTCGGTGCTAGAGAGAGAACTGGTAGAATTTCAATGATGAAATTCTAACTCAATTAGGCATCAATTGATGCAATTCTTGATTTTAGGATGAACCTCAGGATGAGAGCTATCTCTCCAGATTGAAAGCTCGACCGTCGCGCCCCCAACAGTGAGTAATTGAAGCTTTCTCTCTCTACCGTCTATTTTCCAATGAAACTCCGTTTGAGCTCGTTACAACGTCAAAACTTGCGATTCAAAGTGCTATTGAATAGTATGAAGATGTAGGATCTCAATTTTAACATCAATTTCAACAATTAGATGTGTTTAATTGATCAATTTGATGAAATCAAATTTGGTTGTGTTAAGGAGTTGAAATTGGTGGAAAATTTGAGGAAAATTGGGGATTTTCTAAAATTCGAAGGACTAAGATGCAATTTTATAAAATTGAGGTTCAATTGGGTATGATAAGAATGTTAGAGGGCCAATTAAGGAATTTTAGAATTTTGAGGTGAAACTTACCATTGTTGTAAAGGAAGGGCAAAATGGTAATTTTGGAAAAGTTGGGGGACCAAATTGGAAATTTGGGAAATTAAATCCCTTTTTGTGAATTTAAATAAATTGAGGTGCTAAGATAAATTTTAAAATTTTCGGGACTCAATTTGAGGAAAATCCGGCATTAGGGACTTCAATGAAAATAATTCTAGGGACCTAATTGCAAATAAATATTAACTTTGGTTTTCTCATTCATTTGGAATGAATGAAGGCTATTAGGCCAAGAGATAATGAACAAGGATATTCATATCGTGTAGGAATATGAAGTACCAGGAATGCTAGCAAGGACAAGCTCGTATGAATACAAAGAACCGGTCGAGTGGAATTCATTACATTAACGGGTGAGTGGGAATTTTATATCATACCCGGTTGGGGATGATAAGCACCTCAAAATGAAAACCCACTACTTAGTGGTATTTTAAACATCACAACTTAGAGGAGTGATGTGAAAATCACACGAAAAAAACTACTTACCAGTTGTAAGTAGATCATACCAAGGTAGAAGTGGACGTGCTTCTATCTAGGTGGCCGGTAAGTCGCTCCGACGCCACAAGTGGATTCAGTGCACGAGCTGGCCTGCGATTGTGTTATTGACCTTCATGATGAAGGATGTGTGTTGGGTGATGACACACCGTGATTAATAAGAAAATGGTGGTAAAAACCAAAATTTGAAATGAAAGAATTTTTGAAAGAAACGAGTCTGACACACTCCAATACAAATCTTTTTCATAAAACTTAAAAGTTTTGAAAATTCATTCATTGAGTAGTCATACTCACCCCCTCCCTTATATCCCTTTCAAGAAATTCCAGAAAGCCTACCCTTAAAGACCATCCTGTAAGACGCCTGTGAGATTGGTATGATAAATTTCAAATCTTATGCAGTTTTGATTTATGTTATTACAGGAAAAGGTGCAGGTTAAAAGGACACCTTACTCTTTACAGTTTATAATAAGGGAAAGTCTTTAATAAATCAGGAGAGTGTCGGGTTGATGACGGGGATCTGACCAAACCGAGTCTGGGCGTAACAGGCTCTTTATATAGGGAGCTCAAGGACTGACAGGCCTATCCATTCATCAATCGCTCGACCTCAATCTCACTCATTTATGGTAGAAAAGGAAGGTTTTTCAGCTCACTGGGATTCTCACAGCCAGCCTATCAGCCTTATCCTTTCATATGAAAGGTTAAAGACAACACTCTTCTGTGCATGTGAGCTTCACATGTGCAGACTTGCCACATGGCGCACTATGATTGGTTGGCTTTGCTATCGTGACTTCCTACTCAGCACTCTAGTCAGCCTTTTACCGGTTGACTGGACATGTGTAACCTCCCATTGATAGCTCGTTCCAATGTTGCTGCTAATCGTGTTTGGTCACTAGTTGAATGTGACACATGGCATCCTCAAATTCGTTGATTTAAATATGTTAGGTTTCCCACCTAACATACAATGCTACTACCACGTGTCAACCTCTCATTGGATGAGGTCATCCGACGTGGCACGGCCACGTGTTAACCTCTAATTGGTCTATCGATTCTCAGACATCCTTGTTAGATGTAGATGCGATGTTAGCTCCTCATTGGTCAGCCTTGCTAACAGGGTTTCCTTGACATTAACGTTGACCTTGGACATATGTCACTCTCATACTAGTCGGTTGTCTCTAACATAGATTTCCCTCCTTTGACCGTTGACCAGGTACACATGTCACAATTAGATTGGTCAGCACATACTAAGCAGCTAACTGGGTACGCTTCACCACGTGTTGTGCATTGATTGGTCACATCTATACTGACCTGGCATTAGTCCGTTGGCTGGCTGGACCGTTGACCTATCCGATCCGATCGAGTCTAGTGACTTGAAATTGAAAATCGGTCAATTCAGGCTCAATTCGACCGGTTTTTTAAGAATTAAAATTTTCTAAATTCATTATCTATCTGATGGTGGCTTTAATTTTCCAAATTGGCATTTTTAAACCACGTAGAAAAATGAATATTTGAATCGGTACTTCACGGTTCACTTTGATCCTTGGTTCCTTTCAAAAATTTATGGTTCCTTATTTTGAAAGAATGGGGTTTACATGGTGAGTATGGTCTTAGCACAATTTTCAATGTAACTAATTTAATGCCCTTTGATGTAGGTGATGAGAAAATCAAAGATTTGAGGACAAATCATTTTTAAGAGATGGAGAATGATGTGAGTCCAACTAAGGGTGATGCCAATTCACAAGGCCCAATTGCAAGGTCAAGGACTAAAATAACTAAAGAATGATTGCATGGGCTGATTGGAGTGATTGTAGAAAGCCAAGCTAGAAGCCCAATAGAAGAGTAAAATAAGAGCCCCAAAAGAAGGATACAATTCGAATGGGAGATTTATTAATATAATAAATCTTCTAGAATATTGAATAATAAAATAATATATTTCCTAGATATGTCTAAAATAATATGCTCAGTTTAGAATATTTATTATCTTAAACATCTCTAAATAAATGAACAATAAATATCTTAGCAATATTTTCTATGTGAATAATTAGATGTTGGCATGTCAACCATAATATTTTATTTCCTTATTTATAGGATAGCTATTATTCATAAGTTCCTACAAAAGGCTAACTTAAGAGCATTGCAAAGATAGATCTTTAATTTCAGTGATATTGTGAATTTTATGTCTTATTTTTCTTTTGAGAGAACTTTTGAAATTATCAGGTTTTTACTTGTAGTATTCAAATAATTAGACTTATCACCAAGGTTATCTAGGAGCTCTTCTTAGAGGATTTGGATATGGTGTCTACATTTATATGTACCATGTTTCTCATCCAAATAAGATATATTCCATTCTTTTTACTTGTATCGCAAAAGTCTTGAGGTCTTTCCCATATTTGGTGTAGGGTGTTGTAGTCAGTATATTGGTGGGGTTCGCATCACCATTGCTATAGTTTTATGATTGATGAATTAACTTGTTACAATGGTTGGTAATAACATGGTTCACTTGTAGGATATGCCTTTCTCTGCTCATTTGAAGAAAATGTCTTAAAGTATGCTTATAAGACTTGAATTTACTTGTTAAATCGATGATCAAAGTGATCCAAAATTAGTAAACATGGTCAAAATGGATATGTGAAAATCTCAAATGGTCAATAAAGATCTAAAATCCATGGAAAGGAAATATAAAGAGAATTGGGAGTGGAAACCGGACCGATTTAGGGTGAACTGGACATGAACCAGATTGAACTAGATTGAACAATGAAGAACCAATTCAAATATTCATTTTTTCTAGTTTATTTAAAAATATCAATTTGGGAAATTGAAATAACCATTAGATAGAAAATGAATTTAGACAAATTTAAAAAATTTTAAATCTTAGAACACTAGTCAAATCGGGTATAAACCGACCAATTTTTTTATTTTGTCTTACCGAACATCGTCCAACCGAACAAGTCAACGACCCAACTGGTCAACAGATCGCCTACTAGGTTAGCGCCTAGTCAGTGTGCGCCTAGTCAATTTGTTTTACATATGATTAATGTACATTGATAGTGAATTTTAAACTTTTATTTATATTAATTAAATAAAATAACATTATTAAAACAAATGAAATGTTGATTATAAATTTTAATGTCACATAGGTAACTAAATAAATTATTTTATCTATAAATCTTATAATTTTATATATATATATATAATTTATAATATGGAAGTATATTGTTTGTGTAAAAATTAGACTTCCCTAATTTTTCTTTTCTATTAAGGCTAGTTATATCATATAACTAAGGAGAATGTATCAAACAACTATTATGACACCAAAACATTATTAATCATTACATAGACATATATAGTAATGAATGTTCTATACGAGAAAGATAATTTTACTACTCAATATTTATGTGAGAGTTTATTTAATTTTCATTCTCTAACTACATCATTTGGCATGACTAGTACACTATTAATATATTGCTAGATGGATATTTTTAGAGAGAAGTAAAAATAGTATATTTGTGTAATTATTAAACATTATTTTTTTTATTTTTAAATATTAAAACCAAAATATTAGATAACCAAGTTTGAGTGTAATTGCCTATTTTTTTTTAAATTTAACTGATACATGTCTATTTTAAATAAGCACTAACTCTTATTATTAAATATAGCATAGCATAATATATATTATTTACACAACCTTGTTATGATATGTAGATTGATTATGTAGGTTGATTATTCTAAAGCTTTCTCGTGGGCCGCCAAGTCAGGATGGAAGACCAAACCAAGGTAATAGACTCTAAATTAATAAACTCAATTAAATGGATAAATGGTTTAGGTGTATGGTGAGCACTATGTCATGTGATTCAATTTTTTACATAGAGTATGAAGCTTTAACTAGACAAAACTGGTAGGAAGAAAGCTATGGAATAGAAAGAGTTGATGTAAAAACTCCATCATAGCTCATGGAGTAAGGGAATGAGATTTGTGTAATAGTTTCCATTCAAATTAAACAAATTTCTTCCCTTATGTCACCACTGTGTGCCAGTAGAAGGTGGAAGTAGGGAAACCCAATATTATATTTCAATGTCATGTTTAATAAAAATATATTTCTAATTCTTACTTACCCTCTTTAGGTTAGAACAACTCTATATTCAATTAGAATTTGGAGAATACAATAAATTTTCACACTAATTAATCATCATTATGAGTAAAATATATCTTATTATAGAAAAATAAATTTTAATTATAAATTTCAATGAGACATACATGTGAGTATATTATTTATGTTGAAACCGTATAATTAATGAGAACGTTTCAATCAATTATTATCACAACAAACATCATTAATCATTACATACACACATACATACTCATGAATGTCCAATAAGGCAACTATAAATTATAGTCTAAATTAATTTATTTTTACTTGAACTTTTATGTATATTAGTCTTATTAAATAAAATTAGTAATGTAAGTTAAATCAAATTAATTTTAAATTAAATTTTTTATTGGACACAAGTAATTAATAATGAATAATTAAATTATTTTTATATATAAATTTATTCACCTTTTTTAGATAATTTATCATCTACAAATATTTATTTTTAAAAGTTTTTATATAATATAATATAGATTTATTTTTTTGTTTATATTTAATGTTTTATATATTTTATATTAGTTATTCCGATTATAATTATATTTTTATTAATATTTATATATATTAAGTTTTACGTTTTATATTTATTTATTATTTTTAATTATGTTGAGATTTTAATTTATTATATTTATTTATTGATATATATATATATATATATATATTATGTATGTTGTATTTTTATATATAAATGTTGAGCTATTAAATAAATCTATAATAGTATATAAAGAATTATATATAATATTGTTGATTATTATTTGTATAATTTTTCAAAAATATTTTTTTCAAGAATAAGCACTAATATGATTTTAATAATAACAAATGTTGAAGGTTTTATCGTAGTGGGAAAATTTTGTTAAGAGAAATAGTGAGCAATAATGTGAGTATAATAGTGATTATAGTGGGTAATAATGAAGTTGCTTAATCTTATAAACTCATTTATTATATCACTTAAATAATGTGACAAGAACAATACTTAGTGTTTAGTTTACTTCAATTTCCTTGCTTTTCATCTTTATGATTTGTGTACAATTTTAATTTTATTTTACAAATAAATTTAATATTACAACTTTGCTATAAGAGAGTAGTTTTATCTTCCAATAATTATATTAGTTAGAATATTACTAAAATTACTTTGAAAAGCAAAAAGGTCAAATCTAACAACAATGTCTATGACATATGATTAATGCATGGGTGGAAGTGGACTTCAAACTTTTTATTTATATTAACATCATTAAATAAAAGTATTAAGGCAAGCTGAACCAAATTAAAATTTAATTAAAATTTTTAATGATACATGTTGAAAACTTTATAATAGATAACTTGGTTCCTTTTTAGTATTACTTAGGACAATAATGATTTAATATTTGTGAGAAAGTTTATTTAATCATCATTAGTTAGAATATTTTCTATTTACATCAATTATCATAGAAATGAGTAACTTTTTTGTCCATCTTAATTTTATTTTAAAAATAAATTTAATATTACAAATTATAATACGATAAAATTCTTCTTTATACTCAAATAAGTAAATTACTTAAAATATTATTTTGGTACGCAACAAATAATTAGGGCATGCTCCAAGTGAATTTGACCCTATTATTTATATTAACATCAATCGTTCAATTTGGTGTACTTACATTTTAAGTAATCAGAACTTTACAGTTTATATATATATATATATATATCTTATTAAAACTTAAGGACAAACTTCATGCAAGGGGTTTCCTCTACCTTTATCAACCCTTGAATCTCGGAAGTGCCTACTTGGTATATCCCTTCTATTTAGGCACACTTTCTCTTTGAAGGTAAAAAGAACCTACTAGAAGACCTTAATGAAAATTTTACTTTTTTCTTCTTTTTTTATTAGGTAATATAAATAATGTAATTAAATATTATGTTAATATAATAAATATCAAACAAAATTACTATTTAATAATTTAGGGTGTATATATTGAAACTCATGCTGATCTTCTTAGTCCACTTTGACAAAAGGTAGTGAGTTCGTAGCAATGCAACTACAGAACCATGAAGAGCAGCAGAACAATCGAGAACATGAGAACCATCATCAAGAACAGCAGAACAATCGAGAACATGACATCATCAAGAACTGCAGAATAATTGAGAACATGAGAACTATCATCAAGAACCGCAGAACTATGAAGGGTAGTAGAACAATCGAGAACATGAGAACCATCATCAAGAATAGCAGAACGATGAATACGATCAAGAGCAGAAGGAAATAGATAATATGTATTGCACTCGAACGCAAGAAAAAACTCGAAACTATCTAGAAGACATGGAGAAGATGACAATATGCCACACTCTTCTCCATACTGCTGCGGCCGAAGGTAAGTCACGTTTGGCCTTGGAAGTGGCCAATCTGAAGCCCTCTCTTGCTCGGAAATTGAATGATGAAGGCCTCAGTCCACACATAGCCAAAAATTTTGTTGTAAAGAAGAAAAAAAAGGAAGAATAGAGAGATAGCCTGCCGATTGGCGTGAGATGTTACCTCTTCTTGATTTGTGCTGGCCGCAATATGCATGACGGTGTTTCCATCTTCATCCTTCATATTCAGTATATTTTCCTGGCTCTTTCTTCTCATCCATCCGAATTCCTTACAGGTTTCTACTTTCTTTTTCTTGATGACAACGTGCATTGCGGTTTTGCAGCGGAAGGTTAAGTCTTCAATGGAGGATGGGCAAAGGCGGAGGAATTGCGTGAGGAGCTCGATGTTCTCTAGTTCAGCTGCATAACGAAGTGGAGTGAGTTTTCTCACCTCGTCCCTTCACACGGATTAGGCTGGAGTCGAAAGCCTTTAGATATAAAAATGTATATTAGATAATAAAAATATTACCTTTTTATTATATATAAATTAAATATTTTATTTAATTTTTTGTATCAAATTAAATTTAATTTATACTAAATATTTTAATAGAATCATATTTATTTAATAAAAAATATTAAGGTGTAAACGAAGTACACTTGTTATGTAATTTTCAATACCCGTTCTAAACAATTGTATATTTCAGTGTACAGTCAGAACAATAGTATTTGGGTATTTTTCTATCACCAGTTTGCTTTTCAATCTCTCGTGTCATAACTCATTCATTAGAAATTATTATAAACCGATAGTCGAACTCATTTTTACTTAAAATTTATAAATTATAAGTAATAATACCATTCTAACTTTATAAATAAATACAGCTCTCACATATAAATAAATATAATTTTTACGTGTAATTTTATCTCATTTATATTAGAGAAATTATTATAAACCGATAGTCGAACTCATTTTTACTTAAAATCTATAAATTATAAGTAATAATACCATTCTAACCTTATAAATAAATACAGCTCTCACATATAAATAAATATAATTTTTACGTACAATTTTATCTCATTTATGTTCTTTATTGTTAATATAAGATAATATTCCCGTCCATAACTATTGTCTATCTAAGATAATGGGTTGTTGCATCACACTTGTAGGAGTTCTCAACACCAATATTGGAGTAGGAAAACGAAGCCACCCGTAAGTGAGTACACACCTATTTAAGATATTTATCTATAATATTCCCGTCCATACCTATTGTCTATCTAAGATAATGGGTTGTTGCATCACACTTGTAGGAGTTCTCAACACCAATAGGAGTAGGAAAAAGAAGCCACCCGTAAGTGAGTACACACCTATTTAAGATATTTATCTAATAGTAATAAATAGTACAAGTCCAATTATACATATTGAAATTTCCGTACAATATGGTTGTTTGTTTCTCACTTAACAAAGGCAATATTCAAACAAATTAATACACTTTTAGTTTGTAATCATCTCCATCTTTTCAGGAAGACGAGCATCCTCAACCTTGAGGAAGGGCAGACCCATCCCCTCATCTTGTGAGAGAGACCAGATGGGCAGATCCCGTTGAGGTGGAGAATCTCTTTGGTCAAGATGAAGAAGCTCTGGCAAATCCTAGGTCCCGCAATCTTGAGGCGGATTGCTGCATACTCCATGAATCGTCCTTCTATGCTGCTGCATCTTGCTCCTTGTCTACGTGTTCATCTCCCCCGCTCATGAAGCTGCTCAGCCAGCCTGATGATGTGGTAGAACTCTATGGGGTGGCTGCCCGCTGGATGATCCCTCTCCACTTCGGCTACCTTTCAGTGCTAGCTTACAAGATGTACATATATTTATATTATATATAGATAACGATTGAAATTATGAAATTCTAGTTATAAACCCTTAAATATGTTCTTAAATTGAGGAGTTGATACTGATAAATTATTTAATAATGATATTAAATATGAGTATAATTATTAATATAATAGCAATAGTTTTGATCTAAATATTTTTTATATATTTAATTAGAACACATATCTAATTTACGATATTAATTTAGATAGAGTGTTATATCAGAAAATATTATATTAGATAGAGTATTATAAATATATATTTATATTTTATTGTATATTTAATTAAAAATTATATAAATTTTTTAATTTTATAAAAAAATAAAATTTAATTTTATATAATTTGTGATGGTAAACAAATTATGCCATACATATAATCAAATATAATAATGAAACTATAGAAATTGTATGAAATTAAAAGTAGGAAAATTTTGGTGGAGGAAGTTACAAGGTGTTCTGTCAAAAACTGGCGGTATTTGATCTTTATAACATACAAACTATGTTTTAAAGAAGGATGCATGCTAACCCTAAAAAACCCTATTAAACTCAAAATGATATAAGTTCATCCCCGTTCTTATTGAAAATAAAAAAATAAAAGCTGATTTAACTTTCTAGTGTGATTTCTCTCCTTTATAAACCGTACAGACTCAATTAAGTACATTAAAGTATTTATTGGAAGATAAAAGCAATATATATAATTATATTTATATATATATGATATATTTTTTTTATTATACAGGAAATTTGCTTTTACGATGAGTAGTTTGAATACTACAACTTGTATACAAATATTATCTTTAATGAAATAAATACTTCCGTTTAAAGTAATGTAAAATTATGAAATTTAGTGTACAAGTAATAATCTATTTAGCCATTACTCAAATCATTTGATGATTAAGAAAAAAGAAAACGTAAAACACATACTTTTCTTTACCATGCAGATTATCAGGCCAAATCCTAACAAGTAAAAAATATTACAAACACATTAATTTCAACAAACAAACTTTTTTTACAATTTTACAGATCAATTAACTTATATATATTATTTCATATGTATATTACACATATTTATATTATACCTATAAAATATTTATACGCATAATATTTTTTTCATATATTTTTATTATATGTATTTTAAATTTATCTAAAAATATCAAAAAAAAAACCTATTATGTAAAACCAATGGAATTTCAATTGATTATATATAATAAAGGAGTTTGTGTTGAAAGGTTAGATTATGTACATCCCATTTGAACCAATATTGAATGTGTTGGAGTCCTACCATAATTGTTGTAGATGAGTAACTAAAATAATAGATTTATATTTTTATCATTATATATTTTGTACATTTGAATTATAACAGTATATTTGTACTCAATTTATAAATAATTAAAATATAGAATTAAATTATAAAAACGAATGTATATAAAATAAAATTTAATTTATAGTATGTTATTTCCTATAATTATTGTTATATTATTTTAAATTAATATTTATATTTATTATACATTAATTATTATATATAAAAATAAATAATTATATTTACTATAAATAAGTGAGTTTATTTAAAATAACTATTTATCTTATTTAATATAAATATTTATAATCTAACATTTCAAGACTGTTTGTACAAGCATTTAGATGTGAAGTGTTGTGTTAGAGCTTATACACCTAAATAGAGTTCACCATATCATTTAATATAATTTTAGAGTAAATATTTGAAATGAGATAAATAAAGATATTACAATACTAATTTTCTATACTACAAGAATATGAAAATGAATGTATTTAAATTGATTTAATAAATATGATTTATATATAGGGCAACTATAAATAAAAGATAAAATAATTAAATAAAATTTAAAATATATTTATGCCAATCAATATTATATTATACATTAAAAATATAACAAACATTTTTTCACTCACCTTAATAGAGATAGAACTTTTGTAATATATTGTGTGCGTATTTTATTTAATAAGTATATTATTTCAATCTTAATATATGTATAAAATATATTTAAAATTTTTGTTCAATATTTTTTTATAGTAATTACAAAATTATGTATATTACTGTCAAATAAATTAAAAGAGATTAAACCCTAATATACTCCTATAGATTTATTAATTTAATATGTCAATTCACAAAATTGATAATTTTGAATAAAAATAATGTTATTTGATTATACACAAATATTGCCGTCAAAGATAAAACATACCTATTTAAATTATTATTTAGAGAAAAAAGTTAAAAATATTGAAATAATAGAGCATATAGTATTTTTTGTACAAGTACAACTGTGTTTACACATTTAAAGTTAAAAAAAATTTAAAAAAATTGACAAATTTTTATTATATTATTGGAATCAGTTAAGGTAGTATTGATTTTTGTACAATTTATTTCATATTTTATTTTTATTTATTTTATTATATAACTATTAGTTTAAATGTGTGTTCTATTTATGTTCTTTTTTATATATAATAAATTATGTGATTTTTCCTAAATAATTAGAGATGTTAACTATAAATTTAAGATATTAAATTAAATAAAAATTAAAATACATTTAAATATATATAAATATAACAAAAGTTACAATTTAGTGTAATATATCTTAAAAAGTTTTAACCTTTTCTTTTTATTAACGGATAATAATAAATGTTATATTTGTGTAATTTCAAGATTATGCTATGAATATTTAGTAAATACTTATATTATTAAGTACTGTCTCCTTAACTCAGTACTTAATTAAGAGGTTTTCTTATTGGAATGTATAATTTTTTTACTTTTGCGATACGTTGTTAAACTATCAAAATCAATCATTTTTATTCAAATACTTTATAGTTTTTTTACTTGTAGTAAATAAAATATAATTAATTTTATTATTATTTATATTTAAAAAATTATAATATTAAAATATTGAAACATATAGTATATTTTAAATACGGAAAATAAAATAATCTCGCATTTAGATAATAAAAATAAAATAAAATAATTGATATATTTTTGCACATATTTACCCAATTAGTTATAATCCCTTATTAATTTTTGCACTATTTGTTCTATAATTATTTATTTATTTATTTTAATATATAAATTATTAGTTTAAATTGAGTTATTCGTATTTGAATAAAATAAATATTTTATTTAATTTTTTAAATCGAATTAAATTTAATTTATACTAAATATTTTAATAAAATTGTATTTATTAAATTCATAAATTTTAAATTATAAATGACGATTGTAACATTATTTATTAATATTAAAAAATATAATCCGTTAATTTTGTCTGTGAGTCATGTTTCTTTTAGTCGAAAAATAAACATATGAAGTAAGCATAGTAGTACCCAATAAAACACTACCTATATTATGTTCTTTATTATCGATTTAAGTTAATGGGCTGCCCTACACTTATAAGAGTATCCAACACTAATATTGGAGTAGGAAAAAGTAGCCACTAGTAAGGTACTTCTCCAATTGAACAGTATACGATCAGTTGTATATATTAAAACTTCCGTATATTATATAATGTCCTCGTTTGTGTCTAACTTCCATATCGTATGGGTAATATTAAAAAAAGAGTAGGATTACTCGTACACTTTTTTAGATTGTTATCATCTCCATGTTTTCGGGATGACGAGTCCTCAACCTTAAAAGAGTAAGGGCAGACCCATCCTATGATCTAACCAGAGACCAGATGGGGGTTCCGTTGAGGTGGAGGAACAGACCCAGAGGAAGAAGCTCTTGCAGATCCTAGGCCCCGCAATCTTCACGCGTATCGCTCCATACTCCATGAATCGTCCTTTCCTAAGCTGCCGCATCTTGCCCCCTGTCTACGAGTTCACCTATAAAATATTTATACGCATAATATATATTTTATGTTTTTGTTATATATTTTTATTATATATATTTTAGATTTATCTAAAAATATCAAAATAATGTAATCAGTCAAACCTATTGAATTTCAATATATTATATATAATAAAGGAATTTGTATTGAATGTGTAAATTATTTACATTCCATTTAAAATAAATATTGGATGTATTGAAGTTCCTAAGATAATTATTATACATTAGTGATTAAAACAATAAATATGTATTTTTATTATCATATCTTATGTACATTTGAATCATATCAGTATATTGATTCTCAATTTAGTAATAATTAAAATATAAAAAATAATATATTTAAAATAAAATTTAATTTATAATATATTATTATTATTATTATTATAGTTATATTATTTAAAATTAATATTTATATTTACTATATATTAATTATTATATATAAAATAAATGATTATATTTATTTTAAATAAGTAAGCATATTTAAAATAACTATTTATCTTATTTAATATAAATATTTATAATCTAACCTTGTAAATTTTGTTTATACCAATAAGCTAAAAGTGAATCTTATTTAATATAGCTAAACTTTTGTAATATATTATGTGTATGCGTCATATTAATTTTATGTAATAAGTATATTATTTCAACCGTAACATATGTATAAATTTTATAATTTTGAATAAAAACAACTATATACTAATTATTAATATAGTGTACAATGGTTTTGATCTAAATATATACATCCAATTTATAATATTAAGTTAGATAGGGTGCGTGAGAAAATATTATATTAGATAGAGTATTGTGAATATATATATATAATATTATTGTATATTTAATTAAAAATTAAAAATAATATAAAATTTTTAACTTTTAATTGTAATTTTCTATTGCAAAGAAAACAAAAATAAAGCTGATTTAACTTTTAATTGTAATTTTCCTCCTTTATAAACAGTGCAAATTCTACGCGAAAATATTTGTTAGAAGATAAATATAATATACATAACTATATTATATATATATGGTATATTTATTTTATTATATATGAGATTTGCTTATATGAGAAGTAGTTTGAATACTACAGAGATTCTGTTTAATGAAAAAAATACTTTAGTTTAAAGAAATGTAAAATAATTAATATAAGATAAAATAATTAAATAAAACTTAAAATATATTTATTTCACTCAACCTTATTTTATACATAGAAAATATATAATAAATTTTTTTTCACCTCCCTTGATATCATTAATATATATGTAATATATATTTAAAATTTTTGTTCTATATTTTTTTATAATAATTGTAAAATTATGTATATTACTATCAATTTAATTAAAAGAAATCGAATTCAAATATACTCTAATAAATTTTAATAATTAAATATGTTAGTTAACAATACGATATAAAATTTATAATTTTAAATAAAAATAATATTATTTGAGTATACAAAAATATTACCGTCAAAGATAATACGTACTTATTTAAATTATTATTTAGAAAAAAAAATTACAAATATTTTACAATTGTGTTTACACACCTAAAGTTCAAATAAATTAAAAATCTGACATATTTTTATTATATTAACGGAATCAGTGAAGGGAGAATTGATTTTTGTATAATTTATTTTATATTTTATTATATAATTATTAGTTTAAATGTGTGTTTCATTTTTGTTCTTTTTTATATATAATAAATTATGTGATATTTCCTAAATAATTAGAGATATTAACTATAAATTTAATATATAAAATTAAATAAAATTTAAAATATATTTAGATATAAATATCCGTAACAAACATTACAAACAATTTGTTGTGATCTAGAAAAGTTTTAGCCTTATTTTTTATTTTTATATATTGAATAAATAATAATAAATGTTATATTTGTGTTATTTTAAAATTATACTAAAATTATTTCAAAAATACCTATATATTAAATAGCTAGTATTTAATTAAGAGGTTTTCTTGTTAGGATGTTTTGTTTTTTTTACTCCAAATGTGTAGTTAAAGTATTAAAATTAACCATTTTCAATCTACAAAAAAATATTCTATAGGTTTTTTTCTTGTAGTAAACAAAATATAATTAATTTAATTATTATTTATATTAAAAATTATAATATTAAAATATTAAAATGTATAGTATCTTTTTTAAAGACTAAAATTTAAAAATAAAATAAAATAGCTAACATATTTTTGTACGAACGAATCAATTTACAATTTCACATTCATTTTTTTACTATTTGTACTATAATTAATTTTTTTATTCATTTTAACATATAAATTGAGATATTTGTATTTGAATTTGAATAAATTAGATATTTTATTTAAAATTTCATATAAAATTAAATTAAATTTATACAAAATATTTTAATAGAATCGTATTTATTGAATTCAAAAAATTTAAATTATAAATGATAATTGTAGCATTACTTTTAATATTGAAAAATGCAATACACTAGTTTTGCCCGTGTGTAATGTTCCTTCTAGTGGAAAAATGCTTCCGGTAACAATGAGCTACAAGAAAACGAGATTAATGGTCAATATCTGAAGTACGCATAGGAGTCTCCCATATGTTAGTACCTCAATTATGTCCATTATTGTCGATCTAATTTAATGGGATGTTGCCCCAAACTTATACATATTAAAACTTCCATAATATCATTTAGTTTGGTTTTAAAGAACATGCTTAAAATAAGAGAAAGATACTTATTACAAGTCTCATTATCCATGCAACACATGCACCTGTCTCTATTTTAAGAGCATTGATTTGATTTGCATGTTAGCTTAATTCATCTTTTGCAACACATGCACCTGTCTCAATAAGTTGGACTAAAAGTTTCGAAACAGCAATAAGGGTTCCTGAAAATTTCTTGTTTCCTCTAAGTAGGGTTAGGGTATCAAATGAGCTTGGTGCCCGGAATGGAAGCGCAGCGAAATTTGCATACAAAATATCAATCGTGCATTCGATGATAATGGTGATCTTATTTTGTGCCCTCGTCTTCATCTTAGACGATAAAATAGCGTCGGCTACAGATGTTGTTAGCCAAATTGAGGAGCTATCGTACCTCTTGGGCATCAGCATCATCCTCAGCAGTGTCCAACTGATTCTATCAGGTACTCATCTATTCTTCCATGCATAACAAGTTTTCCATTGCCCTCCAAATTTTAATTAAGAAATTCGTTTTCTTGTGGGGATAGGGGTGGCGGTTGGATGAGGATGGCAGGACTACGTAGCGTACATCAACATATTCTACTACTACATTGTTGGGCTTCGTGTTGGATCCTCATGCAAGGTCTTCAAGCTTGGTGTCCAGGTACTGATGTTAGTCATACACAGTAGGATTCTCATTTATCCCGATAAACTAAGCTAGGAAATAAACTATGCCAAAGCAGGGCATATGGGACGAAATGATCTTCAGTGGAATTGGGGTTCAGACCATAATACTCGCTATAATAACTACGAGAACCGATTGGAACAATAAGGTAATATATGTTGATTTTAACTCTATAATTTTGTCCATGCAGCTATATTTTTATTTTCACGTGACTTGGGAATGCGGGAGAGTGTAGATAGATTTTTCAGACAAATCCTAAAGATGGCAGCGAGTCAGAGAGGGAGGAGATAGCCTAGGTCATAATTGAGACAGAATATGATATTTTATCGATGTAGAATCAAATAAATATTTACAGTATGGCTATCAACTATTCAGTCTTACATATTTATAAAAATACATTTTATAAATATTTTTATAATATAATAATTATATTTTAAATATATAAATATGATACCATCCCTAATTATTGTTAAAAAATTATTGAATGTATAATAGGAGTTTCTCTATTTATAATATAGAATCATACTCGCTTTGGCTCGTGCCTTTTCGTGAGCCATGGTTTGATGGTCTCTTCGAGGTTGCCATATCCTGGCTCGCCGGTCGTTCATGTCTCCATCTTTTCTGTGCGCTGGTTCTTGTGATATCTTCCTTCTCCTTCCTTCGTTAGTCCTCCATTTACACCCACCTCACTTGGTTAGGGTGGTACCTTTAATATTTTGCTTTCTTCCTCCCTTTTTCAATGATGGTTCTCACCTCTCTCACTCTCTTACGTACAATGATCTTGATCTCTGTTGTTCCAAATTTTTTTCTTCTTTATTGGATGGTGATTTACCGTAATTTTTTTCCATCCGACAATCTTACCTATTCTCAAATATAATTAGGCTTTTTGTCGATGTATGCTTGCTGCCCGTCTTCATGGTTTCTCTTTTCCCCTTTGGGGTACCCCAAGAAGTTGCATTTCTTTTATAATTTAATTAGTAAAAATATTAGAAATATTTCATTTTATTTATAGATTGCATTCATCCAGCAATTTACCTTTGTTTAGAGTATGTTACTCACCACCTTGTACATATCATCAAGAACATGGTTAGCTTAAGAAAACACAACACACATCTCTCCGACATCCCCAACTCTTGAGTGGCTTGTGCCTCCAAATTATATGTTGTAGCCATCTTCATCTTCAACTTATTTTTTAAAATAAACATGTGTCCACAGTTATTTTTTAAAATAAATCTTAAGGGTCATATTTAATTTAATGCAATTAAAAAAAATAATATAATTAATCTTTATTAATAGTTTTTTATTTTTAAAATTCGAATAAATAAATTAAATATAAGTTTATTTCCTTAATTAGTCACTTACATTAATTTTAATATAATATTACAAAATAATAATATATTCAAATATTCGAATTGTTATTTCAAAAAAGAAAACTTTTAAACCTGAGTTCCATTCATGATTTTTTTAGATTTGAATAAATAAAAAATGTATTATTATTAAGGATTATCCAATATATAATATTACATGTACATAAATAGTAGAGAGTAGCTAATAAAGAGTCAAACATGCCACTGTGTAGAATTTCTATAGGCTAGTAGCTACATAGTTTATAGGTGAAAGAAGTGAAGTAAGGAAAGGTTATGTGGGGAGAAGAAGAATACAAGGTATAATTTTGGAATTTTACACACTTCATTCATTCTATCGTAGTTTGATTTATACAAAATGTTTTAGAAAATGACAAATAAATAAAATTGTAGGAATCTGTACATTTGCAGGTACAAATGGTGGTTGTTTTCCTTGTGCAGTTCTTAGGTGATAGTATTGGCAGATGTGGACCTAATTTGTTTGGACTTGGCTGAGGTGGAGATGATTGAGATAGGTGAATTGATGACCTAACTTTTACTCCCCGCAAGCTTAAGGGTAGGTCACGTAGATTGAGCTTAGAGCACAAGAGAAAAGGTGAGCAGATGATAGGCCCTTAGTGAGGATATTAGCCAATTGAGCGTCAGTGCCAATAAAGCGAATAACACATTGATCAGAGCTTACATGTTCGCGAATAAAGTGGTAATAAATTTTGATATGTTTAGTTTGGCTGTGAAAGATGGGATTGTCAGTTAAATAGATGACAGATAGATTATCACACTAGAGGATGGGTGGTCGGGAGAGAGGAAGATGGATTTCCCGGAGAAGAGATTGGAGCCACACCAACTTAGTAGTGGTGGTCCCAATACTTTTGTATTTAATCTCAATGCTGAAGTGAGCAACAGTGTGTTACTTTTTGGGGTACCAGGAAATTAGGTTGTGACAAAAAAATATAATAAAACCACTAGTAGAGCGATGATCATCAGGGTTACTAACCCAGTCAGCATCCGAAAAATAATGAAGATCAAGGGTAGAGTGATGCCAAAAGGTGAGACCAAGATATGAAGTACCTTGAAGATAACGAAGAATACGTTTCACGACAGTCCAATGGGCATAAGTGGATTTATGCATAAACTAGCAAGCCTGGTTAACTACATAAGAAATATCAGGTAAAGTGAGGGTGAGATATTGAAAAGAGCCTACAATTTGACGGTATTGAGTGGGATCACAGAGAGGGGCCCTAGTATGAGCAAATAGTTAAGGACCGGGAGCGACGAGTGTAGAATTGGGCTTGCAAGTAGACATGGAAACCTTGGAGAGAATGTCTTGAATATATTTGCGCTGCATAAGATGAAGGCCCACAGAGGAAGTGGTAGCTTCGATACCGAGAAAGTAGTGAAGAGAGCCCAAATTTTTGATAGAAAATTCAGCGTGTAGAGCTTGGAGGATTGTCGAGATGGGAGCATTTGGAGATCCTGTAATAATAAGATCATCAACATATACAAGGAGGAAGATAGTGAAGTCTGAGCCATGATATATAAAAAGAGAGCTATTCGAGATAGAGGCACATAAGCCCAACTCTTGAAGAAACGAACTCAGATGGAGAAACCAAGCACGTGGAGCTTGTTTGAGGCCATAAAGTGAGCGGCAAAGTTGCTATACATAATTAGGAAAATAGATGTCAGTGAAGCCCGACGGTTGAGTAATGTATACTTGCTCGGTACGATAACCATGAAAAAAATGTATTGTTGACATCTAACTGACAAAGATCCTGGTGTAGAGAGATAACAATAGAGAGAATAACTCGAATGGTGTCTGGCTTGAAAACAAGACTGAAGGTGTCATCATAGTAAAGGCAAGTTGTTGAGAAAAACCTTTGGCTACAAGATGAGCTTTATATCGAACAAGTGACCCATTAGGATGCTCTTTGATTTTGTAGACCCATTTATAGCCAATGACAGGATGATTTGGTGTCGTAGGAACAAGATTCTAGGTGTGATTGAGATGTACAGTGGAAAATTCAGCATGCATGGCATCCATCCCGTGGGGGTCATGATGAGCTTGAGCAAATGTGCAAGATTCCTGAGTCGAAGTCACAAATAGAGAAGAAGTGATAGTAAAACGTTGTGGGGGTAAAGTACCATCCTGAGAATGGGTAATCATATGAGGGGTTGATGGAGTAGGAACCACATGCACATGATGTCATGCCCCAACCCGGTTTGGTTGGAACCCCATGAACAACCTGTCACTCTTCTAGATTATTAAGGGTTTCTCCTTCCATAAACCATGAGGAGTAAGTCGTCCTTTTCATCCGTATCTTCCCTGGAATAACATTAATCAAAACTGAATATATTAACCTTGCATATCTATCTTTCAGGTTCAACTATCGAAAGGTATTTAAGTGGATTTTCCATCGGTTACCTGAAAGGGGTAAAAAGGGAGGGGGTGAGTTCTACAACTCAGTGAGCGGGTGTTGGGAGTGAATTTTAAAGATAGACACGCCAAGGTTGTATTTCTTTTAAAAATTTTTTTTTCCTCAAAGTTTGATTTTTCAAAACCTTTACCCTGTCAAGGGTGACATTTTCCTTTTTATCAGGGTTTTCCTCGATTTCAACTTATTTTCCAAAAACCTCTTTATAAGGTTTACTAATTATTTCCAAAGGATTCTTAAATCCTTTCCAAGGTTCTGAAACCTCTTTCCCATCCTCTATATTAGGTGTATTTAACAAACAACACACGTCATTCATCAAGAAGGGTACACACACTCGCAGGTGCAACACATCCACTACACCCACTTGTGGCTCGGAGCGTCTTTACCAGCCACCAAGATAGAAGTCCATCCACTTCTATCTAGGTGGCTGGTAAAGTCGCTCCGATGCCACAAGTGTGTGTAGTGGACGGGCTGCCCTACGAATGTGTGATCCCTTCCTAATGAAGGGCGTGTGTTGTCTGTAAACACACCTAATGTGGAAAATGAGGATAAAGGGTTTTAAAAATCGGTATTTGAGGAAAGAATATTCTTAAAGGAAACTCAATCCAATTAAAGTTATTTTATTTTTAAAAACTCACTCCCAACATCCGTTCACTGAGTTGTAGAACTCACCCCCTACCTTTTACCCCTTTCAGGTAACCAAGGGAAAATCAAACTTAAACACCTCCATGTATGGAAACTATAAATTGTTATAAGCTCCTTATATAGCTGTAAAATTGTTCGTTAAATGAGGAAGATTTATTACTACATTATGGGTATTTATGGGTATTAATGTTGTCAGTTATTCTCATTAAATTAGGAAATTGATGAGTATTTAAAAGTATTAATTCTAATAATTGAATGTAGGTATTAATTTATGGGTATTTATGGTAGGGGCGTAGGACTAATACTATAAAGTTGCTAATAGTTTCGTACTAAACCAAATTCACATAATTATCTCATTATTTTCACCTAAAGGAATTTACTAGGAATTTACCCTATCCATTCCATCAAGTTATTTATTTTGGTGAAAACAATATTTTTTATTTTATTTTAAATCAAATTTATTCCAATTATATCAATTGAATTTTAAACTTATAATACAATTGCAAAAAAATTTCTGACCGAAATTTCGGTTCATCGACCTAGCCTTGATAAATTACTGCCAATCCATCGAGTATGTCGGTCCTCACTTGGTACCATGGCAAAATTACATAATCCACTAATTAAGAATTTTCATGGCTTTAACATATCATGATTGTTTACGAGCTCTTACTCGTGCCAATTGGCCTTGGGAAAACTGAGCTCAAATGGAGCTTCATCGAAAAACTGAACTTAGAGAGAGAAAGCTTCGAAAGCTTACCGTTGTTGGTGCGGCGTCCGAGCTTTCGATTGGGACAGGTAGCTCTCATCCTGAGAATCCTCCTAGGATCAAGAATTGCAACAATTCATGTTAAATTGAGTGAGAATTTGGTCGGTTCTCTCTCTAACGCTGATTGGAATTTACATAGTAGAGCTAAATTGGCTTACCTTTTAGCTCTAATTCGGTCGTATGAGGGCTGTGAAAGTGTTGGGAGAGCTTGGTTTAGCCTGAGGATTGCTCAATTTGGCCGTTTTCATTTCGGTCGAAATAGGGCAACTTCGGTTCGTCAGAACTGCTTCATTGTTTGATTACGCCAGGACTTCTTCGGTGATCCTTAGATCGAATGGTGACCACCGTCGGTTAACTAACTTCTCCCCAAGTCTAAGGTACCCGACCTCACCTTCTAAGGCTTAGAAAAATGCCCAAGTCGGAGCTATGGTTTGAGCTTCACCGGAAAATGGAGCAGTAGAGAGATAGTAAGAGGAGTTTCCAGGTGTGAGAAGGATGAATGTGGAGGTGCTCTTTATATAGGGAGCTTGGGGACTCTCTGGCCGTCTGATTGGCACCTTTATGAAGATCATTTATGGCCTAAAATGCCCTGAACAGAGGCTTTTCAGCTTCGCCGGTGCTGTTAGTTTTTCTGGCGAGTGAATAGTGCTATTGTATGGAGGAAGAAGATGACACTGTTCCGAACCGGACCGTACCGGTCTGAATCGGGTTCAATGCTTAAACTAGCCGATTCAAGCCCAATTCGATCGAGTTTTTCAAAATTAAAAATTTTTTAATTCATTTTCTATCCAATGGTGGCTTTAATTCCCCAATTTGAATATTTTAAGCCACCTAGAAAAATGAATTTATAAACTGGTTCAATGTTGGTTCAAACCAGTTCACGTCTGGTTCACCTGAACCGGTCTGGTTTTCACTTCTAATTCATCCCAAAGTCCTTTTCCATGACTTTTATGACTCTTGAGGTCACTCGGGATTTGAAATTTCCCATTTTGCCCTTTCTCTAACGGTTGGGTTTCATGAATCGGTTCAAGTTTCTCACCTAGGTTGACTGGTTCTTTCCCCAGTTTTCTTGTCTTTAAGGGATGGGGTTTACAACTCTCTCCTCATTTTAGGAGTTTTGTCCCCAAAACTTAATTAGCAACCTTTGCACCAAGAATAATTTCCTTTGGTGTCAACTTGGGGTTTGCTTAACATACTAACTCTTTAGTTGTTCTTTTAGTTAGTCCCTTTTATATCATTTATTTAAGGAATTTCTTTTTCTTTCCCCTGCTTACTCATTCCATAGAGCTTATCCTAGCTGAGTATATCGTATGTGAGAGTTCAAGGGTACACCTTTAAATTCACATCCTCCTTTGCTTAGAGCAAGATTCTTCCCCTTGAGGTTTTTTACTCAGGATTTCAGGATTGGGAGTTACAAGATACCCAATCATTCCAGTGTCTAGTCATTTTCTTTATCGTTGAAACCCATAGCTCGTTGTCTCCTCAAATGCTACATACTCGTTTTCATAGGTATCGATGTTAGTTCGTTTTCATCTAGTTTTGACCCTTCTTATATCCTTCCTCATTCCTTGTGGCATCCTTTACCCAAGGACTTTTCCTTTTCTCCATCCACTCTTACTCGCTCGTGACCATTTCATGATTATTTCTGCCGAGTTGATCCCTTTCGGTCTACGTCCCAATGGATGTGTTTGGGATGTTCCCTTTTTACAGTTTCATTCTCTACTATGTACTTCAAAATAGAGACTTTCACCTCAGGAGCTATATGCTCAACCCTTTTTCCATTCCTTGAAGTTTTCTTTCCTTCCTTTCTTCATATCTCTTGTCCTTTACTTGAGGCACTTCCGATTCTCAGTCTTATTTCGTATACTCTAGATTAAGTTTAGTCATCATCTCTTTAGGCTTCATCAATTGAGCATGGACCATAACCAGCCTTGATGTTAGTGGTTGTTCCATTTAACTACTTCTTAATTTAGAGGGCTTAATTGTAAACCCCGTCCTTTAATAATGAGAAAAATTGGGAAAGAACCGGTCAATGTGATCTTTAAACCGAATTGGTCTACAAGCCCAACTATTAGGGGATGAGCAAATTCAAAAATTTCCAACTCCCATGTGACTAAAAAATATTCATAAACTTGGCAAAAGAACCCTAGGATGATATGAGGAAGAAAGATCAAAGCAGTTCAAGAGAACCGGGTCAGAACTGGATAGAACCAGTTTATGAACCAAGTTGGTTCATGAACTGGAACCGATAGAGAACGGGCAAATCAGAGAAATTCAACTCTCTTGTGCCCCAAAGAAATTTATAAACATTGGGAAGGAACCTTAGAACAAAGTGGGGGAGAAAAATCAGATCGGTTCGAGTGAACTAGACTCGAACCGGTTTAAGGACCAAACTAATTTATGAACCAAAATTGATAAAGAGATGGTAAACCAGGAATCTTATGGACCGTGAACCAAGGAGACACAAAAGACATGGAAATGGACTTGTGAAGGAATTGGGGATGAAAACCAAACCAGTTTAGGTGAACCGGATCTGAATCGGTTCGGACCGGTTTGAATCACTATTGAACCGAATCCTAAATTCAATTTTCTAAGTGGCTTAAATAAATTAAGAACCGACCATTGGATAGAGAATGAATTTAGAAATTTTTATATTTGAAAAACTCGGTCGAATGAGGGGTGAACCAGTCGGTTTAAGCTTTGAACCCAATTTGGACCGGTCTGGTCCGGTTCGGAACAGTGTCATCTTCTTTCTCAGGATGACAGCACTGTTCACTCACCGGGAAATTGAAGAAACGCCTCCATTTGGTATGTTTTAGGTCATCAATTCCTGTCATAATGGTGTCAAACGGATTGCCAATGGGTCCCCGAGCTCCCTATATAAAGAGCCCCTCTCCATTCATCATCTCCACACCTGAAAAGCTCACTCTCTCTCAGTTGCTTAGTTTTCTGGTGAAACTCGAACCAGAGCTCTGATATAGGGTCAATGCTGAGCCAAAGAAGGCGAGGTCGGGTTCATTAGAACTAGGGAGAAGTCAGCTATACGGTGGTAGCATTCGTTCGTCTTGAGAGTCGCCAGAGAAGCGCTGGCGTGATCAAACAATGAAGCAGCTCTGGTGGACTGAAGTTGTCCTGTTTCAGCCGAGTTGAAATCGACCAATTTGAGCCCTCATCAGGCCAAACCAAGCTCTCCTGACACCACCTCAGCCCTTCCATGTCCAAATTAGGACCGAAAGGTAAGCCAATTCAGCTCCCCTTTACAATTTTAGATCGTTGTTAGAGAGAGAGTCGGCCGAATTTCGATGAAGAAATTCTAATCCAATTCGACATCAATTGATGTCATTCTTAATCCTAGGAAGAACCACTAGAAGAGAGCTACCTGCCCAGATAGAGAGCTCCGACCGCCGCACCCTCACCGGTGAGAAATCGAAGCTTTCTCTCTCTACAGTCTATTTTCCGATGAAGCTCTGTTTGAGCTCGTTTTGTTATTAAAATCTGTGATTCAAAGTTCCTTAGAATCATATGAACATGTAGAAACTCAATTTCAACTCCAATTTCAACAATTAGAGGTGTTTGAACGGTCGATTTGATGAAATCAAATTTGGCAGTGTTGAAGAGTTGAAATTGGGGATTTTCGAAAATTCAAAGGACCAAAATGTAATTTTCTAAAATTGAGGGTCAGTTGGTCATGATAAGAATATTAGAGGGCCAATTGAGAAATTTCAGAAATTTGGGGAAAATTTTACCATTTTTCTAAAGAATGGGCAAAATGGTAATTTTGGGAAAATTGAAGGACCAAATTGGAAATTTGGGAAATTAAAACCCTTTGTGTGAAATCAAATGATTTGCGGTCCTAAGATAAATTTTAAAAGTTTCGGGACTCAAATTCAGGAAAAACCCGACAATAGGGACTTAAAGTTAAAGAAAAATAACTTTAGGTACCAAATTACAAATATATGTAAAGTTGGGTTTTCTTATTCATTTGGAATGAATGAGGGCTATTAGGCCAAAGAATAATGAACAATTATGTTCATTTCATGTAGGAGAATGAGACATCGGGAACGCTAGTCGAGGTCCAGCTTGCTAAGGACAGAACCCGACTAAGTGAAATTTCACTGCACTATCGGGTGAGTGAGATTATGTATCATACCTGGTTGGGGCTGACAAGTTCCTCGGTATAAAAACCCACTGGTTAGTGGTATTTTTAATCATCATTACTTTGAGAAAGTGATGTGAAAGTTATGTGAAAAAAAACTACTTACGGGTTGTAAGTAGATCATACTTGGTTGGTATGATGAGACTTTCTCGAAAGAAGTTGAAAACCCGTTCATTGGTTCCATGAACGGAGATGTCCTTATACCGGTCGGTATAATGGACAGTAAAAACCTATTTTTGTCGGAAGTGTTCTTCTCTAATTGTGTGCCAATGCTTAAACTATTTGGGAGACCTTTTTGACGGGAGCTCGAATAGCTCTTATAGGCTGGGGCCTTGGTTTTGGAACTTGAGGGCTAAAATGCCCAATTTTTGAAAAACTCGAACAGTGGGCCATAGGCCAATGGACACAAGTAGGAGCTCGTAAAAGAACATGATATATATATATATGTGTGTGTGTGTGTGTGTGTATGTGTGTGGGTGCTATTAAAACTTAATAAGTGAATTGTTTGGTCATGGTACCAAGGTAGGTCCGACATACTCAGTGAACTAGTAGCAGTGTGATGTGACAGGTCTCTGGACCAGTCGAGACAAACAGCTACATGTTGACTTGAAGGTCAGGACTATTGGGACAAATGGCACCACATATTACATGGAAAATTTAAGAAAACTTTGCTTGTGCATGCACCATGAGTATAGGATCATCCAGACGCCCATGAGGGGTAGTGATGTGTCCTAAGGGCCTTGGATGACCCGGTGAGTATAAGGATAGATCGTCGTTCCAGGTGTTTGTGCGAAATTTGGAGTAGCACCAAGTGCATGAGACCGGGGTGGGGATGGGATGAGGTCTCTGTTCTCATATGGACAGGAAGAAGCGATTTCAGGAATTGATGGTTGGATGTCGTGTACATCCACTCATTTCTAGGCTAGGAGTGGTCGTGCTTCTATCCGGGTGGTAGGTAAAGTTGCTCCGATGCCACTAGTGGGTTCAGTAGTCATACTGACCTGCAAATGTGTGTAACATTCATGACGAAGGATGTGTGTTGGTTGATGACACACCAGTAACTAAGAATAATGGAAAAACCCGAATTTTTAAATAAAGGGATTTAAAGAAAGGAGTCTGGCACAATTCATATAAATGTTTTTTTTTTTCTAAAGTCAAAAGATTTGAATCCCATTCACTGAATAGTTGTACTCAGCCCCTCCCTTATGCCCCTTTCAGGAAGTCCCGGAAAGCCGAACCTTAAAAGACTTGCACAATTAAATGCCTACAAGACAGGTATGATTAATTTAAATTACTATGCAGTTTTGATTTATGATATTCCTGGAATAAGGTGCAGGTCTAAAGAACGCCTTACTTTTTACTGTTTATAATATAAGGGGAAACCCTTTAGTAAATCGGGAGAGTGGTGGGTTGATCACGGGGATCCGACCAAACCGGGTCGGGGTGTGACAACTAGAGTGGTATAAGAGCCTATTTCCTTGAATACATAGTCAAGACTAGAAAATATAGTAACTAATAGGATTATTTTAAATTTGACAGAATGGATCCAAAGAAAGGAAACAAGAGAACTAGGGCTGTCGTCTCCAACACCGCCCAACCACCTCTACCGGTAGAAACTCCCAGAGTAGCCTAGACAACTCCTCCTAGACTCAGCAGGGAGCATCAAAGGTTGTACGAGGAGTTCACCCATGTATTTGGCCAACCTGACCTTACTCCCAAGGCAGGCACCAACTCACAGGCTGAGCCCGAGGAAGGGCAATCCCACCCCTTACTAATCCAACCACTCCAACGGACATACCTAGAAATCTCAAAACTCTATGACAAGTAGGATGTAAACCTTTGCTCAGAGAAAAGGATGCTGGGACCACCATGGACTGGCTGCCCAATATCAAGTAGTTGATGGGAATTGTCCGGATACTACCAGAGGATAGGGTGATCCTGATGGAATTCTTTCTGAAAGGAAGCGCTAGACGATGGTGGGACAATGTCCGAAACCTACATGCCACTGCCTCCACTTGGGAGCAATTTGAGGAAAGATATTCGGAGGAGTACCTGGCACCCCACCTAATAAATGAGAAGAAACAAGACTTCATACGACTTTGACAAGGGATTATTTCCATAGCAGAGTATGAAACAAAATTCAATGAGTTAAGACCCTTTGCTCCTGACCTAGTTGGACCAGCCGACATATGCTAGAGGTTTGTGGACGGTCTCAACTTGGATATTTGAGACCGTATGGGAGTACTGGGATGCCCCCACAGACCTGGAAGCTATAATTAGTATGGCTCATGAATGCGAGTGACTGGTACAGACCCGACGTCGTTGAATGGAGCAGACGACTAGAAAGGGGGATAAAGATTCAAGCCGTCAAAGAGTACGGAGAGAATATACCGGCCCATGGGGAGGAAACAAAAAGGTATTGCAATGGAGAAGGAACATGCCTCCACCCCTTCCCAGAGTAGTCCCTACCTTACCCCAAGGGAACCCTCGCTGTCCGAAATGTCAAAGGAATCATGAGGGAGCATGCCATGTCTATTTTTCCTGTGGAGAACAGACAGAAAAATATTCTTGGACCACCTCAAGGGAACTCCAGGAACCCCAGACCGAAAGCTACAACAAGAGTACCGGCTAGAGTATACAACCTCTCTTAGGAGGAGGCTAGAGGAGACCCTAGCACTGTAGCGGGTACATCCCAAAACCCTACCCACTAGTCCAAAAGAGTCATGTAAACTGAACATCTTTTGAATTAATAAAGAGAATTCCTTCTAAAATATATGTTTCTTAAATTAGGGTATATACAGTTGTGGGGACAACCAGTTTATGCTCTTTTTTGCTCTGGAGCGGAACAATCATTTATCAAGGAAGAGTTGGTTTCTAAGATACCCTTGGAACTCACTCCTCTTGTACAAAGCCTTAATGTCCTTACACCCTTAGGAGAAGGTCTGAACAGAAATAAAAAACTAAAGGGGTGTGAGATAGTAATTAGAGGAATCAAACTTGAAGCTGACTTAATTCTGTTACCTCTAAGAGAAGTAGAAGTAATCCTGGGGATGGACTGGCTGAGTAATCATCAGGCAAGGATGGACTGTAGAAGGAAGACAATAACTTTCCATACATCCAAGACCAATGGACTAAAGTTCCAGGGAGATAAAAGAAAAAGTGAAGTTAAATTTGTGTTCCACCTAAATGTTCAAAAGATGATTAAGAAAGAATGTACAGTTGTGCTGGCCATGGTGGTGAATGAAGATTTTATAGAAAAGAAAATAGAAGACATTTTGATAGTCAGACATTATCCAGAAGTTTTTCTAGAAGAGCTACCTAGACTACCTTCAAGTCGCCAAGTGGAGTTTACTATAGAAATAACCGCATGAACCAACCCCATATCCCAAGCCCCATATCACATGGCTCCGACAGAACTGAAAGAACTAAAGGAACAACTAGACGAATTATTGGAAAAGGATTTCATACGTCCAAGTCAGTCTCCATGGGGTGCTCCTATTTGGTTCATGAAGAAAAAGGATGGGAGTATGAGACTATGTATTGACTACAGGAAGCTGAATCAAGTCACAATCAAGAATCGATACCCACTCCTAAGGATATATGATTTGATTGATCTGTTAAAAGGAGCAGCATACTTCTCAAAAATAGATCTTCGATCAGGCTACCACCAACTAAGGATTAGAGAAGAGGACATCCCTAAGACGGCGTTTCGAGCCAACTATGGACACTATGAATTTCGAGTAATGCTGTTCGGATTGACAAATGCCCCTACAACTTTCATGGACCTAATGAAGCGCATGTTCCAACCTCATTTGGACAGGTTCATGATAGTATTCATAGATGATATCCTTATATATACTCACGAACCAGGTCGGAACACGAAGAGCATCTAGCAATTACATAGGAAATCTTGAAGAAAAACCAATTATATGCAAAGTTTTCCAAGTGTGAATTCTGGTTGCAAGAAGTAGGATTCTTAGGGCACATTGTATCTAAGGATGGAGTTAAGGTAGATCCAGCCAAGGTGGAAGCTATATCAAAATGGAAAGCTCCAAGGAATCCTACAGAAATTAGAAGTTTCTTAGGATTGGCAGGATACTATAGGCGGTTTGTGCAAGACTTTTCTAAAATAGGAACACCTCTAACTCGACTCACCAGAAAGGGAGTTGAGTATAAATGGGATGAGGATTGTGAAAAGTCTTTTAAGGAATTAGAGACTCGACTAACAACCGCACCGGTACTCTTCCTACCCGATCCTACTGCAGGAGAGTACATAGTCTATAGTGATGCATCGGGACAAGGACTGAGATGTATTTTAATGCAACAAGGGAAGGTTATCGCGTATGCCTCGTGACAACTGAAGATACATGAGAGAAATTACCCAACTCACAACTTGGAATTAACTGCAATAGTGTTTGCCTTGAAGATATGGTGACACTATCTTTACGGGGTTACGTGCAGGATATACACAGATCAGAAGAGCCTTAAGTACTTCCTAACTCAGAAGTAGTTAAATCTTCATCAGAGGAGATGACTAGAATTGGTGAATGACTATGATCTTGTGATAGAATACCACCCTGAAAAGGCAAATGTGGTAGCAGATGCCTTAAGTTGCAAGTATCAAACTGAGGCGACACAGGTCAAGACAAGATACTTACCTTTGTTGCAACAATTGGGAAGAATGGAAGTGAGTCTAAGGATGGACCGACAGGAAAAATACCTGGTGGCGAATGTAGCGATAAGGCCCAATCTAACCGAGAATATAAAGGCCCAACAAAAGATTGATAAAGAGCTTCAGTCCTACTTGGATTCAACTAACAGAGAAAGGAAACTATACTACGATGTGCGAGGTGACGGAGTACTGACCTATAAGGGTAGGGTATATGTGCCTCAAGACAAGGAGTTACGGAGATTAATATTGGAAGAGGCACACGATTCAATGTATACTATGCATCCGGGCAGTACTAAAATGTACCGCACCCTCAAACAAGGATACTGGTGGAAGGGTATGAAGAGGGACATTGCGGAATATGTAGCCCGATGCTTATCTTGTCAACAGATAAAAGCAGAGCATCAGAAGCCGTTAGGGATACTACAACCCTTATCAATTTCGGAATGGAAATGGGAATACATCACCATGGATTTTGTCACGGGCCTGCCGGTGACCAGAAAAGGTCAAGATGCGATTTGGGTAATTGTGGATAGATTGACCAAATCAGCTCATTTCCTTCCTATAAGAGTGACAGACACAGTAGAACAGCTGGCCATCCTATACATGAAGGAAATAATAAGACTCCAAGGTGTCTCGGTGAGTATAGTATCGGATGGAGATCCGAGATTTACTTCTAGGTTTTGGCCGAGTTTGCAAAATGCCATGGGGACCAAACTCCACATGAGTATGGCATTTCATCCTCAAACAGATGGTCAGTTTGAGCGAACCATCCAAACCTTGGAAGACATGCTAAGGCATGTGTACTCACCATGAATAAAGGCTGGGAGGAAGACTTATGCTTGATGGAATTTGCGTATAAAAATAGTTATCAGGCCAACATCTAGATGGCTCCCTATGAAGCCCTTTATGGACGACCCTATCGTACCCCTTTGTTTTGGGAAGAAGTGGGTAAAAGGAAGTTAGAGAAAACTGAGATAATAGAAGATGCCACAGAGAAGATAAAATTAATAAGGAGTCGTCTTAAGACTGCACATGATAGGCAGAAGAGTTATGCAGACAATCAAAGGAAGGATTTGGAGTTCGAAGTGGGCGATCAGGTATTCCTCAAAGTATCTCAATGGAGAGGAATACTTAGGTTTTAGTAAAGAGGAAAATTGAAACCCAGATATATCAGTCAATATCCCATTATTCAAAGGATAGGACCAGTAGCTTATAAATTAGAACTGCCTCCTGATCTGCAAAGAATACATGATGTATTCCACATTTCAGTACTTCGAAAATATCAACCTGATCCAAGTCACGTACCAGACTGACCTCCAATGGAACTAGAAGAGAACCTGACTTATCAGACAGAGCCGGTATGAATCATCGACCGAAGAGACAAGAATTTGAGGAATAAGAAAATTCCTATGGTCAAGGTGTTGTGGCATAATGAACCCGTGAGGAAGAGACATGGGAAACTGAGTCTATGGTGAGGGATAGTTATCCTCAGTTGTTTAACGTGTAACTATTTTGAGGACAAAACCCCTAAAAGGAGGGGAGAGTTGTAAACCCCGTCCTTTAATAATGAGAAAAACCGAGAAAGAACAGGTCAATGTGATCTTTAAACTGAATTGGTCTGCAAGCCCAACTATTAGGGAATGAGCAAATTTGACTTGGGAAAAGAACCCTAGGATGATATGAGGAAGAAAGACCAAAGCAGTTCAAGAGAATTGGGTCAGAATTGGATAGAACCGGTTTATGAACCAAGTTGGTTCATGAACCGGAACCGATAGAGAATGGGAAAATAAGAGAAATTCAACTCCCTTGTGCCCCAAAGAAATTTATAAACCTTGGGAAGGAACCTTAGAACAAAGTGGGAGAGAAAAACTAGATTGATTTGGGTGAACCGGACCTGAACCAGATTGAACCGTTTTAAGGACCAAACCGATTTATGAACCGAAATTGATAAAGAGATGGTAATCTGGGAATATTATGGACCCTAAGTGACCCAAGGAGTCACAAAAGACATGGAAATGGACTTGTGAAGGAATTGGGGATGAAAACCAAACCGGTTCAGACCGGTTTGAATCACTGTTGAACCAAATCCTAAATTTATTTTTCTAAGTGGCTTAAATAATTCAAGTTGGAGATTTGAGGCCACCATTGGATAGAGAATGAATTTAGAAATTTTTAGATTTGAAAAACTCGGTAAAATGAGGGGTGAACCGGCCGGTTTAAGCATTGAACCTGATTCGGAACAATGTCATCTTCTTCCTTAGGATGACAACACTGTTCACTCGCAGGAAAACTGAAGAAATGCCTTTGTTTGGTACATTTCAGGTCATTAATTCCTATCATAACGGTGCCAAACGGACCTCCAACGGGTCCCCAAGCTCCCTATATAAAGAGCCCCTCTCCATTCGTCCTCTCCACACTTAAAAAGCTCACTATCCTTCAGTTGCTTAGTTTTTCGGTGAAGCTCGAACTAGAGCTCCGATATAGGGTCAATTCTAAGACAAAGAAGGCGAGGTTAGGTTTATTAGAACCGGAGAGAAGTTAGCTACACGGTGGTAGCATCCGTTCATCCCGAGAGTCGTCGGAGAAGTGCCGGCGTGATCAAACAATGAAGCAGCTTCGGTGGACCGAAGCTGCCTTGTTTCGACTGAGTTGAAATCAGCCAATTCAAGCCCTCCTCAGGCCAAACCAAGCTCTCCTAACACCACCTCAGCCCTTCCACGGCCAAATTAGGACTGAAAGGTAAGACAATTCGTCTCCCCTTTACAATTTTAGATAGTTATTAGAGAGAGAGTCGGCCAAATTTTGATGAACAAATTCTAATCCAATTCAACATTACTTGATGTCATTCTTGATCCTAGGAAGAACCTCTGGAGGAGAGCTACCTACCTAGATAGAGAGCTTTGATCGTCGCGCCCTCACCGGTGAGAAATCGAAGCTTTCTCTCTCTATAGTCTGTTTTCTGGTGAAACTTCGTTTGAGCTCGTTCCCGCGTTAAAATCTGCTATTCAAAGTTCCTTAGAATTGTATGAACATGTAGGAACTCAATTTCAATTCCAATTTCAATAATTAGAGGTGTTTGATTGGTCAATTTGATGAAATCAAATTGGCAGTGTTGAAGAGTTGAAATTGGGGGAAAATTTGGTGATTTTCAAAAGTTCGAAGGACCAAAATGTAATTTTTTTTTTGTAAAATTGAGGGTAAATTGTTCATGATAAGAATATTAGAGGGCCAATTGAGAAATTTTATAATTTTGGGGAAAATTTTACCATTTTTTTAAAGAAGGGGCAAAATGGTAATTTTGGGAAAATTGAAGGATCAAATTGGAAATTTGGGAAATTAAACCCCTTTGTGTGAAATCAAATGATTTACGGTCCTAAGATAAATTTTAGAAGTGTCGGGACTCAAATTTAGGAAAAACCCAGCAATAGGGACTTAAAGAAAAATAACTTTAGGGACCTAATTGCAAATGTATGTAAAGTTGGCTTTTCTCATTCATTTGTAACGAATGAGGGCTATTAGGCCAAAGAATAATGAACAATTATGTTTATTTCATGTAGGAGAACGAGACTCCAAGAATGCCAGTCGATGTCCAGCTTGCTATGGACAAAACCCGACTAAGTGGAATTTCACTGCACTATCAGGTGAGTGGGATTATGTATCTTACCCGGTTGGGGATGATAAGTACCTCGGTATAAAAACCCACTGCTTAGTGGTATTTTTAATCATCATTACTTTGAGAAAGTGATTTGAAAGTTATACGAAAAAAAACTACTTACAGGTTGTAAGTAGATCATACCTGGTTGGTATGATGAAACTTCCTCGAATGAAGTTGAAAACCCATTCATCAGTTATGAACGGAGATGTCCTTATACCGGTCAGTATAATGGACAGTAAAAACTTATTTTTGTCGGAAGTGTTCTCCACTAACTATGTGCCAAGGCTTAAACTATTTGGGAGACCTTCTTGACGGGAGCTTGAACAGCTCTTATAGGTTGGGGGCCTCGGTTTTGGAACTTGAGGGCTAAAATGCCCAGTTTTTGAAAAACTCGAACAATGGGCCATATGTCAATGGACATAAGTAGGAGCTCATAAAAGAACATGATATATATATGTGTGTGTGTGCGCGCCATTAAAACTTAATAAGTGAATTGTTTGGTCATGGTGCCAAGGCAGGTCTGACATACTCAGTCAACTAGTAGTAGTGCGACATAACAAGTCTCTGGACCAGTCGAGACAAACAACTATATGTTGACTTGAAGGTTGGGACTGTTGGGACAAATGACACCACATATTACATGGAAAATTTAAGAAAATTTTGCTTGTGCATGCACCATGAGTACGAGATCATCAAGACGCCCATGAGGGATAGTTATGTGTTCTAAGGGCCCTAGACGACCCGGTGAGTATAAGGGCAGATCGTCGTTCCAGGTGTCTTTGAGAAATTTGGAGTAGCACCAAGTGCATGAGATTGGGGTGGGGACAGGATGAGGTCTCTGTCCTCATATGGACACGAAGAAGCGATTTCGGGAATTGAGGGTCGGATGTCATGTACATCCACTCATTTCCAGGGTAGAAGTGGTTGTGATTCTATTCGAGTGGTAGGTAAAGGCTCTAAAGCCACTAGTGGGTTCAGTAGTCATACTAACCTACGAATGTGTGTAACCTTCATGACGAAGGATGTGTGTTGGTTGATGACACACCAATAACTAAGAATAATGGAAAAACCCAAATTTTTAAATGAAGGGATTTTTGAAAAGAAAGGAGTCTGGTACACTCTATATAAATGTTTTTTTTTCTAAAGTCAACTGATTTGAATCCCATTCAGTGAGTAGTTGTACTCACCCCCTCCCTTATACCCCTTTTCAGGAAGTCTCGGAAAGCTGAACCTTAAAAGACTTGCACAATTAAATGCCTGCAAGACAGGTATGATTAATTTAAATTACTATGTAGTTTTGATTTATGATATTCCTAGAAAAAAGTGTAGGTCTAAAAAATGCCTTACTCTTTACTGTTTATAATATAAGGGGAAACCATTTAGTAAATCGGGAGAGTGGCGGGTTGATCACGGAGATCCGACCAAACCGGGTTGGGGTGTGACATTAATTCTCCAAGGTTTCTTAGATGTTCCTTCCTTTATTTCCTTATTATATGGATAGTCCACCCATTCATGCTTGTCACAACATCTTTTGATGTTATCTTTCTACTTACCTGTTCCTTGGTTTAACTTACTTCCTTGGGTCATCCTAATATGCCTCGCCTAATTCTCTCACCTCAGCATGTACTTCCTTCTCAAGCTCATCTCCTTATCCCTCGTCACTTGGTTCCATTATCTCTTAGTTGGGACATGTATACTTCTCCAGGGTTTCCTTCCTTAGAAGTATTCTTCCCCCTTCTCTTCTGGAATTCTATCCATCTTTGAGGGCATCTAACCTCAAATCCACTTCATCACATCCTTATATGCCATTCTTTCCCATTTCCCCCTTGAAATTTGGTGGGTACGTCCTTTGTATTTTCTCCTACTTGTATCACAAGTTTATTTTTGTAGGAATTATAACTTTCATTTATTATGATGGTAACAAATTACAATGTTTGGGTATATTTGTTCAGGGGAATTCTAGTAAGTACTAACTACGGCACTAGGATCCTTTCGTGTTTCCTCTTGGGTGAGGTTGTATACTCTAGTTGGGACCCTCAATGTAGTGGCAATGTCTTACCCTTTGTCTAGTGCCCTTGGGTTTCCTTGAGGTGGTTGGTGGGTACTTCATTGTGTATTATCCCAAAGGGCTAGGCAATTCTTCACAAAGTGGTCATGCTGTCTACATTCGAAGCATATTCAGCATGGTCCTTAATGGTTTTTTGGCACTTGGAACAATGGAGGCTTCTCCTTTGTGGGGTTGTACTTGCCTCCCTTTGGGTATGATAACCTTCCATTGTTCTAGGGAACCCCATTCTTGTCCCCTATTTTTTTCCACCTAGCTCCTTTTGTCTTCCTCGGCTGTCCTAGCCTCCTTACTCTTTCCTATTGGTTTGTTCTATTCGGTGGCGCCTCATCTATACCAAACGCTCACATTCATGGGCCATGCTGATGACAACAACCAAATCCGTGAGGCATCCTAGTACTCTCATTCGGTTTCGTATGTACATATTAAGACCGTCCATGAATCATTGACAAACATCTATAGGTCCGACTAGGTCGGGGGCAAATGGTCTTAACTCGTTAAACTAGGTTTCATACTCTAAGATAGAGTTATGCCCATGTCGGAGTCGGAGGAAGTCTTTCTTACCGTTGGAGGTGCAGCGGTCCGATCTTTTGATCGGGGCAGGTAGCTCTCGTCCTGAGGTTACTCCTAGGATTAAGAATTGCAACAATTCATATCAAATTAAGTGAGAATTTGGCCAATGAAATTTCACCATTTCTCTCTCCAACGTTGATTGGAAATTACAGAGGAGAGCCGAATTTTGTTACCTTTCAGCTCTAATTCGATCATGTGAGGGCTGTGGGAGTGTTGGGAGAGCTTGGTTTGGCTTGAGTAGGGCTGAATTCGGCCGATTTCAGCTTGACCAAAATAGGGCAGCTTCAGTCCACTGGAGCTACTTCACTGCTTGATCACGCCGTTGCTTCTCCGGTGGTCCTCGGATTAAATGGAGACTGCCGTCGGATAGTTGACTTCTCCCTGAGTCTAAGGAACCCGACCTCACCTTCTAAGTCTCAGAAAAACCTCGATGACGAAGCTCTGGTTCGAGCTTCACCAAAAAATGGAGTAGTTGAGAGAGAGTAAAGTTTTCAAGTGTGGTGAGAATGAGTGGAGAGTAGCTCTTTATATAGGGAGCTCGGGGACTATCCGACCATCCGTTTGGCACCTTAATGGCGCTCATTGATGGCCTGAAACATCCTGAACGGAAACATTTCCTTTCTGCCGGTGCTGTTAATTTTTCTGGTGAGTGAACAGTCTCGTTGTCTGGAGGAAGAAGACGACACTGTTCCAAACCGGATTGGATCGGTCTAAACTAGGTTTAATGCTTAAACTGGCCTGTTTAGGCCCGATTTGACCAAGTTTTCAAAATTAAAAATTTCTAAATTCATTATTTATCCAATGGTGGTTTCAATTCTCCAATTTGAATATTTTAAGCCATCTAGAAAAATTAATTTATAATCTGTTTCAATGATGGTTCAAACCGGTTTAATCCGATTCACCTGAACCATCTAGTTTTCTCTCCCAAATTATTCCAAAGTTCATTTCCAAGGTTTTCATGACTCTTTGGGTCACTCAAGAGTTGTAAATTTTCCGATTTTCCCTTTATCTAACAGTTGGGATTCGTGAACCGGTTCATTTTTCTCACTTGTGTTAACCGGTTCTTTCTCAGTTTTCCTTAACTTCAAGGGACGGTTTTTACAAGTGGCCTCCTATCTTCCATCCTCTCGGGCTCTAGTAGTCAGGGAGGTATTCCTCTTGGGAGGTATTGCCATCCATCCTTATGGAGTAGGACATCTTCTCGCCTTGTGTCCTATTCCTGCACACCTATAGCAAGTTATCCCTACATTGGTTCCTACGTGGGTCCTTTGGTATTTACGTGATGGAGGACCTTCCTCTGCCCTCTTTTCCTTTCTTCATGTCCTTCCTTGCTTGTAGAGGTAGTGCTTCCAGGAGTGGGTACCACATTCCTTAGTGGTATTGGGCACTTTCGCGCGTAGTGTCCCTTTTGTCCACAATTGTAGCAAGTTACTTCCTTATGTGGACCTCTACATCCTTGGGTGCGCACTTCCTATAGAATGGTCCCCGTTCCTAAGTGCGAAGCAAGGTTCTTTGAATACCTTGATGAATTCTTCGTAAAGTCTCCTTGGCTCAAGAGATATCCTTGGTCTCATGGGTTGGGTCCTCCTAGACTCTTTAGTTCCCAAGCTAATTCCCTTGCACGGGGCGGGATTTCTCCTTGGTTCTGGGGTGGCTGTGGCAACGTGGGTTTATTCAAGTTCTATAGGGATGGTCATATTTGTTTGACAGAAGTTTATTGTGGGTTAGGGTTCCAGTGCTTTTAGTTTTGGAACTTTGTTTGGAAAACATGGCTTTGATACCACTTAAGTTGTCACACCCCAACCTAGTTTGTTCAGGGTTCTGTGATCAACCCGCCACCCTTCCTCATACTAATATAGTATTTCTACTAAATAGTTTGAGGAAGGTAAAGGCGTCGTGTAAACCCCGTCCTTTGATAATAAGAAAACCGGGAAAAGAACCGGTCATTTCCATTTGAAAATTGAGTCGGTCTAAAATTGGAATCGATAGAGAAATGCCAAACTGGGAAATTTATGGATCCCGAGAGACCCAAAGAGTCCCAAAAGTCATGGAAAGAGACTTGAGGATGAATTGGAGATGAAAATCAAACCAGTTCAGGTGAACCGGATTGAACCAGTTGGATCGGTTTGAACCACTATTGAACTAAATGCTAAATTATTTTTTCTAGGTGGCTTAAAATTTTCAAATTTGAGATTTAAGGCCACCATTGGATAGAAAATGAACTTAGAAATTTTTATATTTGAAAAATTCAGTCGAATTGGGGGTTAACCGATCGATTTAAGCTTTGAAACCGGTTCGGAACAGTGTCGTCTTCATCCTTTAGATGACAGCACTATTCACTCACCTAAAAATCACGCAGCACCGATGAAGCCAAAATGTCTCCGGCCAGGGAGTTTCAGGCAATGAATGACTGCCATTAAGGTGCCAATTGGATGGCCAAGAAGTCCCCGAGCTTCCTATATAAAGAGCCTCTCCTCATTCATCCTCTTCACATCTGAAAACTCCATTCTCTCTCAGCTTGTCATGATTCGACGCGGTTTGGTTAGATCCCCTTGAGCAACCCGTCACTCCCTTTGGTCTATGAAGGGTTTCACCCTCTTCTAAATCGCGAGGATTAAGGCATCCTTTTTTCCCATTTTTTTTTGGAATAACATTATACAAAACTGCATATATTAAATTGATCATACCTATTGTATATTTTAACTACAAGAGGGTCTTTAGGGTTGGTTCTCCTTGGTTACCTGAAAAGGGGTAAAAAGGGAGGGGGTGAGTTCTACCACTAAGTGAATGGGTGTTTGGAACGAGTTTTCATAAAAATAGCTTTTAATCGGAGTGTGCTAGACTCCTTATTTCCTTTAAAGATATTCTTTCCTCAAATTTCGGTTTTCAAATTTTTTTTCCTTTTATCCACATTAGGTGTGTTTAACATTCAACACATGTACTTCATCATGAAGGGTACACACATTCATGAGATACAGTTACGCAGACTACACAAACTTGTGGATCGAAGCATCTTTACCATCCACCCTGATAAAAGTTCCTGACTTCTACTCGGAGTCTGAGTGAACATCTCAGATGTTCAACCCTCAAACCTAAAAGTACTTTGTGTCCGTATGAGGACAGAGACCTCATCTTGACCCCACCCCGGTCTCATGCTCTTGAAGCTACGTTGAGCTTCGCAAAACTTCTGGTATGACTAACTGCCCTTATACCCACTAGGTCGTCCAGAGCCCTAGGACGCATCACTACCCCTCTTGGGCATCTTGAAGATCCCGTAGCATAGTGCATGCACAATCAACAATTTTTCACATAATGCCATATAATCTGTGGTGCCACTAGTTTGACGGCCCCTGCCTTCGACTCGACTTGCAGTTGTTTGTCTTGACTAGTTCAAAGACCTATCATGTCGCACTACCACTAGTCCATCAAGTTTGTTGGTCTTGTCTCAATGCCATGGCAAAAAAACTCATTTACTTAAATTTTCATAGCATAATAATCATGTTTGTTTACGAGCTCCTGCTCGTGCCAACTGGCCTAGGGCTCACTGTTCAAGATTTTCAAAATCGGGCATATTAGCATCCCAAGTTCCAAAATCGAGGCCTCCGATCTATATGAGCTATTGAGCTCCCTTCAAGAAAGTATCAAAAAAATTTTAAGCAATGGCACACAATTAGGGGAGAGCATTTCTGACAAAATAAACTTTTTCAACTGTCCATCAACCAAACCGCGTATGAGGACATCTCGGCTTATAACTGATAAGCGGGTTTTCCACTTCCTTTTAGGAAGTTTCATCATACTAATTGGGTATGATCTAATTACAACTGGTAAGTAGTTTTTCCGCGTGATTTTCACACCACTCCTTTCAGGTGTGATGTTTAAAATACCACTTAGCAGTGGGTTTTCATTTTCGAGGTGCTTATCATCCCAACCGGGGATGATATTAAATCCCACTCACCTTTTATCCAGAGACATGTTCATCCCAAAGGGATTCCTAGGTACGAATATCTGATTGGTCTTATTGATCTTTCTTTACTCCGATACTTCTTAATTTTCCTTGCATTTGGTTGTTGTAGGGTGGATGTCGAGATTGAGAATTTCATAGGTAGGGAATATTAATTTGGTAGATCTAATGGGATCATGGCAAATATGATGTTTGAGGTGTGAGCAAGGACTAGTGGACCAGGTAGCTCTCTTCTACTCGTATTGCTCTCTTGGTTTAGTTGGTGTGGCTTTGATCAATTGTTCTAAGCTCCTTATATAGTTGTAGAATTATTTGGTAAATGGGGAAGAGTTATTACTCCATTATTTTTCTTTGATATATTTTATTTAGTTGTAGTATGATGGAATTCCAACCCATATATTCATGAATGAGAAGTAATTCTAACCCTTTTTCATTCTCATTCATGATACCCCAGATCACTACTCTCATTAACTTGACTTTTGATTCTTAGGGGCATGTCCAATGCCAATCTTATTATTTAACATGGTTGCCTTAATACTTAGGTAATTTATATTTCCTTTAATGCTTTGCATTGAATAGCCCATGTTAAATGGGACGCCCCTTTAACTTTAGCCCCATTGATTTTTAAGCATTAAATCTAATAACTAATTCACCCTTTGAGTAGCTAGGAGTTATTAAAGTTCATCCAATAAAGGTATGATAGCACCTTCAAAGAGACTTTCTTTAATCCATTTTAAGAATCTATATTTATTTTGAAAGCTGATATGGGAGGTGACAGAGAATATATGATTATTAATCTTGTAGTTATATTATCTTCTAGGAAATGAATGTACTAAGAGACATCTCTCCCATCCTATAGAAATTCTATAGGTAATTGCTCCTATTCTGCCACTCATTTTTGTTATAGCTTGGTATTGGATTGGTTAGATCGATATGAAAAGATCTAAATTGATCTTTATGCTACGTGGTTTAATTGCTTTATGAAGCATGAAATTCTTTGACATGGTGGATTCAAGAAAATGTCAAATGGACTACAAATTTCTAACTATCATTATTGCGAATATCATGATTTGAATCTTCACCATTTGGTTATATTTCTCTATTTTCTAAAACTCTTTCCCTTTAATTGCAATGCTGATTGGTCTTAGATAAAGTATGTATTTCCCTCAAGTGGTTCGATATCTTAGCCCTTAGTTTATTGATAGTTGAGAAATTAACTTTATTATAGACTGGCATTGCCTATGATGTTTAGTTATTTGATCATGCACACTAGGAGTTGATTAGTCGTTTTGTTGGTAATGCATAATATCATAATATACCATAGTTTTAAAGAACTTTATGATGTTTAGTATATATGTAAGCCATAATAATTGATAGATTGTTACCTCACCCTTTTCATACTAGGCTCTCAAAAAATATATATCTCTTTCTTTTTATTTCTAGGCCCAATTTGCTATTAATACAACATCAATACTTTAGTACTCTATAGAGTTTATACCATAGATCCTATCTTATACAATGTATGAATTTGATTACTTGGGTTATTTCTCACTTTCATAAGCATATCAGACTTTAAGTAAAATTGTTATCATACATTACTTTTCAATAAACCTTTCGAGAGACTTAGTTCTCCTGTATAATTTTTGTTTGCCTAAATTGTAGGCCCCAATGGATGAAGAATTCAAGCCACTTGCTTCAATACTTGATACAAGTAACCACAAATAGGTAACTCCTAATCCTTGTAGAGATAATCATGCATGGATTTTCAAGGGTGTTTGCTATATACAAGGAAGGTCACATTTCAGATTCTAGGACAATCAAGTCTAAAGTTTCCCAAGGTATTTATTAGTTTTACTAAAGTCCAACATTTTTGTTTATTTCGCCTTTACTTACTTTGCTTGTTAAATATTCCTATTTTTAAGGTCATGGGTCATGCTCCCCCTTTAGGAGCACTTGTAATTAGCCTAAATACATAATTGTGCATGTACTTGAATATGTTATTATATTAATGTATTTATTTATTTGATATTAATACAACCTCAGCTCTCAAATCCCTTTCTCCTCTATATACATTTAGAAATTAATCATGTACACATATATGTACCTTGATATGTAAAAGTCTCTTATTCACAATATATATATATATATATATTTATATATATAATTATCCAATATATATAAATATGTATATATAGAAATATTTATTGTTCCGTTTAATTACAATAGACTTAACTCGATTCCGTTTAATATTTATGGTTCCCAACACTTCCTCAGCCCTCCCATAGTCGAATTAGGACTGAAAGGTAAGTCAATTCGGCTCCACTCTGTAATTTTCAGTCGGTGCTATAGAGAGAAATGATAGAATTTCAATGATGAAATTCTAACTTAATTCGGCATCAATTGACATCAATTGATGCAATTCTTGATTCTATAATGAACATCAGGATAAGAGCTATTTGCCCAGATCGAAAGCTCGGACCGTTGTGCCCTCACCGGTGAGTAATCGAAGCTTTCCCTCTACAGTCCCTAAAGTTATTTTTCTTTAAGTTGGTGTAAGTAGATCTATGCGATGATGACACACCGGTTAGTAGATCTACAGTCCAACTTCCTTAGAGAAAGTGTGTTGGGTGATGACACACCATGGTAAATAAGAATGATGGAAAAGCCCGAATTTTTAAATGAAGGGATTTTTGAAAAGAAAGGAGTATGACACACTCCATATAAATGTTTTACTTAAAAGTTAAAAGTAGAACTTTGAAAATCCATTCACTGAGTAGTCGTACTCATCCCCTCCCATATATCCCTTTTAGGAAATCCCAGAAAGCCTACCCTTAAAGAACATCAACTAAGATGCCCGTAAGACAGGTATGTAAAGTTTAAAATTTTATGCAGTTTGACAGGTTCTTTCCCATCACATACTTAGAGAAAGTGATATGAAAATCATGCGGAAAAACTACTTACCAGTTGTAAGTCGATCATACCCGATTGGTATGATGAGACTTCGTCGAAGGAAGTTGAAAACCCATTCATTGGTTATGAACGGAGGTGTCCTTATACCTGGGCGGTATAATGGATAGAGAAAACATATGTTTTGTCGGAAGTGCTCTCCCCTGACTGTGTGTCAATGCTTAAACAATTTGGGAGACCTTCTCGATGGGAGCTCGAATAGCTCTGATAGGTCGGGGGCCTCGGTTTTGGTACTTGAGGGCTAAATGCCCGATTTTGAAAATCTCATACAATGGGCCCAAGGCCAGTTGGCACGAGTAGGAGCTCGTAAACGAACATGATATATGTGCCATAAAACTTAATAAGTGAATTGTTTGGCCATGTTACCAAGATAGGACAGACATGCTCAGTCAACTAGTGGCAGTGCAAAATGACAGGTCGACAGACTAGTCAAGACAAACAACTGCGGGTTGAGTTGAGAGTCGAGGCCGTTGGACCAGTGGCACGACAGATTTCATGGCAACATGAGAAAACATTGTTTGTGCATGCACTATGAGTACGGGATCATACTTGTTTGTTACCTAAAAAGGGGTAAAGGGAGGGGGTGAGTTTGACAACTCAATGACTGGGTTTTGGGTGAGATTTTTCACAAAAATAACTTTAATTAGAGTGTGTCAAACTCTTTATTTTCTTTAAAAACATTCGTTTCTTCAAATTCTGGTTTTCAAAATTTTTTATAAGGTTTACCAATTCTTTTCCAAGGTTTTCAAAACATCTTTCCCATTTTCATATTAGGTGTGTTTCACAAACAACACACACCCTTCATCAGGATGGGCACACATACATATTCATGAGATGCAGTTACGCCAATTGCACCCACTTGTGGATCGTAGCGTCTTTACCATCCACCCTGATAGAAGTCCCTGACTTCTACTCGAAGTCTGAGTGAATATCTCTGATTTTCAACACTCAAACCTAAAAATACTTCGTGTCCATATGAGGATGGAGATCTCATCCCGACTCCACCCCGGTCTCATGCGCATGAAGCTACATTGAGCTTCCCTAACTACTGGCACGACAAACTACCCTTATCTCCACCATGTCGTCCAGTAGCCCTTATGACGTATCACTACCACTCTTGGGCGTCTTAACGGTCTTGAACCTCAAGTGTATGCACAAACAATAGTTTTCCACAAAGCCATTTATCTTTGGTGCCACTAGTCCAATGGCCCCGTGTCACGCCTCGACCCGGTTTGGTTGGATCCCCGTGACCAACCCGCCACTCTCCCAGTTTATTAAAGGGTTTCCCCTTTTTATAAACCGTAAAGAGTAAGGCGTCCTTTAACATGTACCTTTTCCTAGAATAGCATAATCAAAACTAAATGAAATTTTAAACTTTATATACCTGTCTTACATGCATCTTAGTTGATGGTCTTTAAGGGTATGCTTTCTGGGATTTCCTGAAAGGGATATAAGGGAGGGGGTGAGTACGACTACTCGGTGAATGAGTTTTTCAAAGGTCTATTTTTAACTTTTAATAAAATATTTATATGTAGTTTGCCAGACTCCTTTCTTTTAAAAAATCCCTTCATTTAAAAATTTGGATTTTTCTATTATTTCTTAGTTACCGATGTGTCATCACCCAACACACATCCTTCATCATGAAGGTTACACATATTTGCAAGTCAGTATCACTACTGAACCTATTAGTGGCTTCGAAGCGACTTTTCCTACCATCCAGATAGAAGCACAACCATTTCTACCCTAGGAATGAGTGGATGTACGCGACATTCGACCCACAATCCCGAAATTTTCTTCTTCGTGTCCATATGAGGACAGAGATCTCATCTTGTTCCCACACTGGTCTCATGCACTTGGTACTACTCCAAATTTCGTACAGACACCTGGAACGACGAACTACCATTATAGCCACCAGGTCATCTAGTGCCCTTAGGATGCATCACTACCCCTCATGGGCGTCTTGATGGTCTCGTACTCACAGTGCATGCACAAACAATATTTTCTCATATTGCCATGTAATTTGTGGTGCCACTGGTCCAATGGCCCCGACTCTCAACCCAACCCGCAGTTGTTTCTCTTGATTGGTCCGTCGACCTGTCATGTCACACTATCGCTAGCTGACTGAGCATGTCGGTCCTATCTTGATACCATGGCTAAACAATTCACTTATTAAGTTTTATGGCACATATATCATGTTCGTTTATGAGCTCCTACTCGTGCCAACTGGCCTTGGGCCCACTGTACGAGATTTTCAAAATCGAGCATTTAGCCCCCAAGTTCCAAAACCAAGGCTCCCGACCTATAAGAGCTATTCGAGCTCCCATCAAGAAGGTCTCCCAAATAGTTTAAGCATTGACACATAGTTAGGGGAGAACACTTCCGACAAAAATAGGTTTTTACTGTCCATTATACCGACCGGTATAAGGACATCTCCGTTCATAACCGATGAACGAGTTTTCAACTTCCTTTGAGGAAATCTCATCATACCAACCGGGTATGATCTACTTACAACCCATAAGTAGTTTTTCCACATAACTTCCACATCACTTTCTCTAAGTAGTGATGATTAAAAATACCACTAAATAGTGGGTTTTTATACCGAGATACTTATCATCCCCAACCGGATATGATACATAATCCCACTCACAACCGGTAAGTGGTTTTTAAATTTTAAGTTATGCTCATCATCCCAACCGGGTATGATGTTAGTAAACCAACTCAACCGTTAATGCCGTGAATTCCACTAGACCGATTCTTTGTATTCACACGAGCTTGTCTTTGCTGGCGTTCCCAGTACTTCGTGTTACTACATGATATGAACATATCGGTTCATTATCCTTCAACCTAATCGCCTTCATTCATTCCAAATGAATGAGAAAGTCAAACTTTTATTTATTTGCAATTAGGTCACTAAAGTTATTTCTCTTTAACTTTAAGTCCCTAATGCCGGTTTTTCCTTAAATTGAGTCCTGAAACTTCTAAAATTTATCATAGGACCTCAATTTATTCCATTTCACAAAAAGGGGATTAATTTCCCAAATTTCCAATTTGGTCCTTCAATTTTTCCAAAATTACCATTTTGCCCTTCTTTCACAAAAATGGTAAGGTTTGCCTCAAAAATTCGAAAATTCCTCAATTGGTCCTCCAACATTATTTTCATGCCCAATTGACCCTCAATTTCATAAAATTGTATTTTGGTCCTTTGAATTTCGATAATCCTCAATTTCCCCCAATTTTCCCCCAATTCCATCTCTTTAACATAGCCGAATTTGATTTTATCAAATTGACCGATCAAACACCTCTAATTGTTGAAATTGAAGTTGAAATTGAGTTCCTCTATTTTCATAAGATTCCATAGAACTTTGAATCGTGAGTTTTGACGTCGGAACGAGCTCAAACGTAGCTTCGCCGGAAAATGGACTATAGAGAGAGAAAGCTTCGATTACTCACCAGTGAGGTCACGACGGTTCGAGCTTTTGATTTGGGCAGCTCTCATCCTGAGGTTCATCGTAGAATCAAGAATCGCATCAATTGATGCCGAATTGAGTTAGAATTTCATCATTGAAATTTTGTCGATTCTCTCTCTAGCACCGGTCGGAAATTGTAGAGGGAAGCCGAATTGGCTTACCTTTCAGTCCTAATTCGGCTGTGGGAGGCTGAAGAAGTGTTGGGAAGGCTTGGTTTGGCCTGAGGAGGGCTCAAAATGGTCGATTTCAACTCGACCGAAATAGGGCAGCTTCGATACACCGGAGCTGCTTCACTATTTCATCACGTCGATGTTTCTCCGACGACCCTTGGAGTGAACAGAGACTACAGAAGTGTAGCTGACTTCTCCCTGGTTTTAAGGAACCTGACCTCGCCTTGTTTGGCTCAAAAAAGACCCCATGTCGGAGCTCTGGTTCGAGCTTTATCGAAAAATGGAGCAGCTGAGAGAGAATGGAGTTTTTAGGTGTGGAGAGGATGAATGGGGAGGGCTCTTTATATAGGGAGTTTGGAGACCTGTTGGCCGTTCATTTAGCACTATTATTACTGACATTGAAGACCTGAAACGCCGACATTTCTTTAGGTTCCTAGCGAGTGAACACTGTTGTCATCTTGAGGAAGAATACTATGCATGATCGAATTTTGTAAAAACTTTAACACTAAAATTCGCACTACTCAGCTCAACAATTGAAGCGTGGTTTGATCTTGGAAGGATCCCCATGGCGAGAGCAACATGGTGGTAGCCAAAGCTCTGATCACCGAACCCTCACCGATAAGATATCGAAGCTTTCTCTCTCTAGACTGTATTTTCCAACGAAGCTCCATTTGAGCTCATTTCTGAGTCAAATCGAGCGATTTAAAGCTTGAAATGACAAGAAAAACATAGAGGAGATGATTTAAATCAAGAATGAGGACAATTAACCAAGTTTCGAAGGTTAATTGAATGGGATTTGGGGGCCAAAATGCAAAATTTGAAAAGTTTGGGCAAATTAGGGATTTTTTGAAAATCGGGGATCGATTGGAAAATTGATAAAATTGAGGGTCTTTTATGCAATTCCCTCCCAATTGATAGTCAATTGGACAAATTGGATCAAATGGAGGACCAATTTGCAAAATTTGGGGTCAAATTGTAATTATGGAAAAGTTTGGGGCTAAATGGCAATTTTAGAAAAATTGAGGGATCCAAGGGCAATGTTAATAAAATTAAGGACAAGAAAAGATAATTGGAAAGCTTGGGGGCCGAATTAAATAAAATAGGGCAATTATGGACTTAAAGATAAATGCACAAACCTTAGGGACCAAAGTGCAATTAAGGTAAAATATGAAGGCCTATATGCAAATATGCAAAGACGGTTCCTTAGTTTAATACCCTAACAAGGACATCCGTGCCATGTAGGAGCAGACTACTTGAGTGCTGACTTCCAGAAAGGAGACCATGAGGCTAGACTTCGCCGGCGTGACCCCGCCGAAATCACTGAGTGAGTGGGAACCACTATAATGCCCATTCCGGTTGGAATAATGGTTCAACTTTGAAAACTATTTTCTCAGAATTAGCATCCCCTAATTGGGTGACTCAGCTTAAAACATTTGAGAGCTAATTTCGGGCTTAGGCTCAAGATGCTAGTAGGCCCAAGGCTAATGAATACAAGCGTGGACCCATCTAGAATGGATATATGATATATGATGCTAAAAGACCTGAATAATAGGAACATTGTGTGATACCCATCGAGCCAAGCTGAGTTGTCGAGCTTGTTGGGCCAAACCGCTGCTCTGCTAAAGTGAGGTCGTCGAACATGTTGGGCCAGTATGTGTGGGCCGAAGCTAAGCTAACAGTTGTGCTAGAGGGCAAAAGATAAAGGCTATAAATAAAAAAGATTGTTGATTGTGCATGCACTATGATGTTTAGGCCATCAGGACACCTGATATGAGGTAGTGATGTAGCCCAAGGATAGTTGGACGACATAGGGAGTATAAGGGAGATTTCATCATCTAGTAGGTCGTGAAGCCGAGTTGCTTCTTGCACACAGAGACCGAGGTAGTAGGGGAAATGAGTTCTCATCCCATTGAGTGGACACAGTGAAGTAATTAGGGTTTGATGTGTTAGACTATTGATGTCCGCTCAAACTTTGGGTAGAGACAGTATCCCTCTATTAGGGTGGATGGTAAAGGCGCTCCGGTCCACAAGTGGCACGGTCGAGGACCCTACTGCGAATGTGTGATCCCTCCTATGATAGGAGAATAGTTGTTGAATAGTGAAACCCAAGAGAAAACTACTGAATTATCAAATAATTGAAGTTGCTAAATTAAACCTTCATAAACGATTTTTCCCACTCACTAAGTTGTCGAACTCACCCACTCCCTCTAAACATTTTCAAGAAGGAACGCAACTGCACTAACTTTTCCTCCCTAGGTCTAAAACCAGGTACACCAATTTAAAATTTCAGTTTTTTTAATGTTATATAGGGAAAATATGATAGGAACTACGCCTGACTTTCTTGATCTTTTAGAGGAGTCCCTCTACGAGATCTGAGAGAGTGGCGGGTTGTTAACAGAACCCTGGCCAAACCGGGTCGAGGCATGACAACTTTGGTGGTATCAATGCCTGTGTTTTCCTGGATACATTATCAAGACTTTATAACCTAAATATTAATTGAAGAAAATTTTAAACCAGCTATGGCACCCAAGAGAGGAGTCAAAGGAACAAGGGTAGCAACTGCTGAGTCTGCCGGAAATCCCCTCCCAGAGATATAATTCACGAGAGCTACCTCAGCCCCACAGGGCATTAGTTCCGAACACCAAAGGATGTATGAGGAATTCACCAAGGTGTTTAAGGAACCCCACCTCAGTGATAAACTCCGAGTCTCAGACCCACCATGAGTAGGTCCAGTCCCAACCCCCTTTTGCACCCATTCCACCCCTCTTTGACATCCCCAGATACTTGAAGACGCTCTGACAATTGGGGTGCAAGCCCTTCTACGGGGAGAAGGAGGCCGGGGCCACCATGGAATGGTTGGCAAGCCTCAAAAAGTTTATGGGATCATCAGGATACCTCCGGAGGAGATGGTTACACTGGCTAAATTATTTCTAGAGTCCAGTGCGAAGAGATGGTGGGACAACACAAGGAGACTCTTTCTGACCCAACCTACTTGGGAAGAGTTTGAAAGAGTATACTCGGAAGAGTACCTGGCTCCCCACCTCATCAACGAAAAGAACCTGAAAATTTTCCAACTCCGCTAGGGAGCTCGCACGGTCTCGGAATATGAGACCAAGTTCAACGAGCTACGATCCTTTGTCCCCGACTTGACGGGACAAGCCGACCTCTGCTAGAAGTTTATTGACAGTCTCAATATGGATATCAGAGACTGAATGGTGGTTTTGGGATGCACCACCAACCTAGCTGCCATAGTAGGCATCGCGCATGAATGCGATTGGTTGGTCCAGATGAGGTGTCGTCAGATGGAGATGGGTGGACGAAGGGAGGAAAGGGAGCAGAGTAGCAAAGGAGGCCCGAGAGAACAAAGCTAACCTCAGTGGAGGAACCCACCAAGATTCCCCAGAAGGGAGGGGGGCCACTGTGGCCATAGGGAGATGGATGCACTCCCTCTGAGGAAAGGCCACTATTGCCCCCAATTCTAGAAAAACCATGAGGGAGCATGTGTAACCTATTACGGGTGCAGGCAGTTTGGGCACTACATCAGGAGTTGTCCAAGGGCACGGAAAAATGTCCTGCGAAGCACTCCGCCACCCAAAAATTAGAGGGCACCCAATGGGGGATGGGAAGCACCCACAAGAGTTCCAGCGAGGGTCTACAACCTAACCCAGGAAGAAGCCCTGAAGGATCCCAACATGGTGGCTAGTTCATCCCAACCCCCTCATCATAAGTCGAGTATGTAGTCAAAGTGTTGTAGTCCCCTTTTCAGATCTAATAACATACATTCCCTGAAAATTTTCATTAATTTCCACTTAAGCTTCATCCAAGTATTCGAAAAGGAAAGATACACCCTCTTTGACTTAGGGGCTAAATGATCTTTCGTCAAGGACACCCTAGTCTCAGAATTTCCAAAGGAAACCTCCCCTCTCCTTCCACCCCTCCACATCCTCACCCATCTAGGCGAAACTGTCACGCCCCAACTTGGTTTCATCAGATCTCCATGATCAACCCGCCACTCTCCCGATTTACTAAAGGGTTTCCCCTTATATTATAAACCGTAAAGAGTAAGACGTTCTTTAAACCGGTACCTTTTTCTAGGAATATCATAAATCAAAACTGTATAGTAATTTAAATTAATCGTACATGTCTTGCAGGCATTTAATTGCGCAAGTCTTTTAAGGTTCAACTTTACGGGACTTCCTAAAAGGGGTATAAGGGAGGGGGTGAGTACAACTACTTAGTGAATGGGATTTAAATATTTTGACTTTAAAAAAAATATTTACATGGAGTGTGCCAGACTCCTTTCTTTTCAAAAATCCCTTCATTTAAAAATTCAGGTTTTTCCATTATTCTTAGTTACTGGTGTATCATCACCCTACACACATCCTTCCTCATGAAGGTTACACATGTTCGCAGGTCAATATGACTACTGAACCCACTAGTGGCTTCGGAGCGACTTTACCTACCACCCAAATAGAAGCACGGCCATTTATACCCTGGGAATGAGTGGATGTACATGACATTTGACCCTCAATTCTCGAAATCACTTTTTCGTGTCCATATGAGGACAGAGACCTCATCTTATCCCCACCTCGATCTCATGCACTTGGTGCTACTCCAAATTTTGCACAGATACCTGGAACAACGATCTGCCCTTATACTCACCGGGTTGTCCAGGGCCCTTAGGACACATCACTACCCCTCATGGGCATCTTGATGATCCCATACTCATGGTGCATACACAATCAAAGTTTTCTTAAATTACCATGTAATATGTGGTGCCATTTGTCCCAACGGTCTCGACCTTCAACTGAACCTGTAGCTGTTTGTCTTGACTGGTCCGAAGACCGGTCATGTCGCACTGCTACTAGATGACGGAGTATGTCGGACCTGCCTTGGTACTATGACCAAACAATTCACCTATTAAGTTTTAATGGCACATATATATCATCTTCTTTTACAAGCTCCTGCTCGTGTCCATTGGCTTATGGTCCACTGTTCGAGTTTTTTAAAAACTGGGCGTTTTAGCGCTTAAGTTCTAAAACCGAGGTCCCCAACCTATAAGAGCTATTCGAGCTCCCGTCAGGAAGGTCTCCCAAATAGTTTAAGCATTGGCACACAGTCAGGGGAGAACACTTCCGACAAAATAGGTTTTTACTGTCCATTATACTGATCGGTATAAGAACATCTCCGTTCATAATCGATGAACAAGTTTTCAACTTTCTTTGAATAAGTCTCATCATACCAACCGAGTATGATCGACTTACAACCGGTAAGTAGTTTTTCCATATAAATTTTACATCACTTTCTCTTAGTGATGATTAAAAATACCACTAAGCAGTGGGTTTTTATACCGAGGTACTTATCATCCCCAACTAGGAATGATATATAATCCCACTCACCTGATAATGCAGTGAAATTCCACTTAGTCGGGTTTCGTCCTTAGCAAGCTGGACCTCGACTGGCGTTACCGATGTCTCATTCTCCTACACGAAATGAACATAATTGTTCATTATCCTTTGGCCTAATAACACTCATTCGTTCCAAATGAATGAGAAAACCCAACTTTACATATATTTGCAATTAGGTCCATAAAGTTATTTTTCTTTACCTTTAAGTCCCTATTGCCATGTTTTTTTCTAAATTCGAGTCCCGAAACTTTTAAAATTTATCTTAGGACCTCAAATCATTTGATTTCACACAAAGGGGTTTAATTTCCCAAATTTCCAATTTGGTCCTTAAAATTTTCCCAAAATTACCATTTTGCCCCTTCTTTGGAAAAATAGTAAATTTTGCCCCAATAATTCTAAAATTTCTCAATTAGCCCTCTAATATTCTTATTATGACCAATTGACCCTCAATTTTATAAAATTACAATTTGGTCCTTTGAATTTTCAAAAATCCCCAAATTTCCCTATATTTTCCCCCAATTTCAACTCTTCAACACTGTCGAATTTGATTTCATCAAATTGACCGATCAAGCACTCCAATTATTCAAAGTAGAGTTGAAATTGAGTTCCTACATGTTCATACAATTTTAAGGAACTTTGAATTGTAGATTTTAATGTCGGAATGAGCTCAAATGGAGCTTCGCCTTAAAACAGACTGTAGAGAGAGAAAGCTTCGATTTCTCACTGGTGAGGCCGTGGCGGTCGGAGCTCTCTATCTGGGCAGGTAGCTCTCATCCAAATATTCTTTCAAGGATCAAGAATGACATCAATTGATGTCCAATTGGATTAGAATTTCTTCATTAAAATTTGGCCGACTCTCTCTTTAACAACGATATGAAATTGTAAAGGGGGGTGAAATTGGCTTACCTTTCGGTCCTAATTCGGCTGTGGAAGGGTTAAAGAGGTATTGAGAGAGCTTGGTTTAGCTTTAGAAGGGCTCAATTGGCCAATTTAAACTCAGCCCAAACAGGGCACCTTCGGTTCGTTGGAGCTGCTTCACTGTTTGATCACGCCGGCACTTCTCCGATGACTCTCGGGACAAACGGATGCTACCACTGTGTAGTTGACTTCTCCCTGGTTCTAATGAACCCGACCTCGCCTTCTTTGGCTTAGAATTGACCCTATATCGGAGCTCTGGTTTGAGCCTTGTTGGAAAACTAAGCAACTGAGAGAAAGTGAGCTTTTCAGGTTTGGAGATGACGAATGGAGAGGGGCTCTTTATATAAGGAGCTTAGGGACCCGTTGGCCATTCGTTTAGGACCATTATAACAGGAATTGTTGACCTGAAACGTACCAAACGGAGGCATTTCTTCTTCATCGGTGTTTCTTTAGTTTTCCAGTGAGTGAACAGTGCTGTCATCCTGAGGAAGAAGATGACAATGTTCCAAACCGGACTGGACCAGTCCGAACCGTGTTCAAAGCTTAAACTTGCTGGTTCACCCCTCATTCGACCGAGTTTTTCAAATATAAAAATTTATAAATTCATCTAAATTTATTCTCTATCCAATGGTGGCATCAAATCTCCAATTTGAATTATTTAAGCCACATAGAAAAATGAATCTAGGATTCAATTCATTAGTGGTTCAAATCGGTTCACCTGAACCAGTTTTGTTTTCATCCCCAATTCCTTCACAAGTCCATTTCCATGTCTTTTGTGACTCCTTGGGTCACTTAGGGTCCATAAGATTCTCGGTTTACCATCTCTTTATCGATTTCGGTTCATAAACCAGCTTGGTCCTTAAACCGGTTCAATCCGGTTCGGGTCCGGTTCACTCAAACCGATCTGATTTTTCTCTCCCACTTTGTTCTATGGTTCCATCCCAAGGTTTATAAATTTGTTTGGGGCACAAGGGAGTTGAATTTCTCTAATTTGCTCATTCTCTCGATCTGCTTTGGTCTTTCTTGCTCATATCATCCTGGGGTTTTCCCAAGTTTATGAATATTTTTGAGTCACATGGGAGTTAGAAATTTTTGAATTTGCTCGTCCCCTAATAGTTGGGCTTGCAAACCAATTCGGTTTAAAGATCACATTGACAGGTTCTTTCCTAGTTTTTCTTATTACTAAAGGACAGGGTTTACAAAAACTTTAGAAAGGCACGCATACTTTAAGGCTTGCGAAGGACCACCCTAGAAGCCGACCTGATTCCTCTTCCGCTACGAGAAGTAGAAGTCATTTTGGGGATGGATTGGCTAAGCAAGCATCAAACCCAAATAGATTGTGGAAATAAGAGGATAACCTTCCATGCCCCTAGAAAGGAAGAGGTTGTATTTGAAGGGGACAAAGGAAGAATCAGAATACACCTGGTGTCCTGTATGGAAGCCCAGGACTTACTACGAAAAGGATGTAAGGTATTCCTTGCGCAGGTCACTTGCAAGGACTCTCCGGAGAAGGGTTTAGAAGAAATTCCAATGGTCAACTCTTATCCAGAAGTTTTCATGGAGGAATTACATGGCCTACCCCCATATAGCCAACTAGAATTTGTAATTGAGGTAGTACCAAGCACCCACCCTATATCCCAAGCACCCTACCATATGGAACCTACAGAACTCAAGGAGTTGAAAAACTAGTTGGACGAACTTTTAGAGAAAGGATTCATACGCCCAAGCCAGTCCCTGTGGGGTGCACTAGTGTCATTCATCAAGAAGAAAGACGGAAGTATGCGGCTTTGCATCAATAACTAAAAATTGAACCAGGTAACGATTAAGAATAAGTACCATCTCCCCAGGATAGACGACTTATTTGATCAACTCAGAGGGGCCACCTACTTCTCCAAGATTGACCTACGATCGGGATACCACCAACAGAAGATTTGGGAAGAGGATATATAGAAAACTGCCTATTCATCACGATATGAACATTACGTGTCACGCCCCGACCCGGTTTGGTCGGATCCCCGTGATCAACCCGCCACTCTCCCGGTTTATTAAAGGGTTTCCCCTTATTATAAACCGTAAAGAGTAAGTCGTCCTTTAACCTACACCTTTTTCCTGGAATAACATAATCAAAACTGCATGAAATTTAAAACTGTACATACCTGTCTTACAGGCATCTTAGTTGACGATCTTTAAGGGGAGGCTTTCCAAGATTTCCTGAAAGGGATATAAGGGAGGGGGTGAGTACGACTACTCAGTGAATGGGTTTTAAAAAATTTTTACTTTTAAGAAAAATATTTATATGGAGTGTGCCAGACTCCTTTGTTTTCAAAAATCCCTTCATTTAAAAATTTGAGTTTTTCCATTATTTCTTAGTTACCACGGTGTGTCATCACCCAACACACATCCTTCATCATGAAGGTTACACACATTCGCAAGTCAGTATCACTACTGAACCCGCTAGTGGCTTCGGAGCGACTTTTCCTGCCACCCGGATAGAAGTACGACCACTTCTACCCTAGGAATGAGTGGATGTACGTGACATCCGACCCACAATCCCGAAATCACTTCTTTGTGTCCGTATGAGGACAGTGACCTCATCCTATCCCCACCCCGGTCTCATGCGCTTCGTGCTACTCCAAATTTCACACAGACACCTGAAACGACGAACTGCCCGTATAGCCACCAGGTCGTCCAGTGCCCTTAGGACGCATCACTACCCCTCATGGGCGTCTTGATGATCCCGTACTCACATTGCATGCACAAACAATGTTTTCTTATATTGCCATGTAATATGTGGTGCCACTAGTCCAACGGCCCCGACACTCAACTCAACCTGCAGCTGTTTGTCTTTACTAGTCCGTCGACCTGTCATGTCGCACTACCGCTAGTTGACTGAGCATGTCGGTCCTATCTTGGTACCATGGCCAAATAATTCACTTATTAATTTTTATGGCACATATATCATGTTCATTTACGAGCTCCTGCTCGTGCCAACTGGCCTTGGGCCCACTGTACGAGATTTTCAAAAAAACCTAGGCATTCTAGCCCTCAAGTTCCAAAATCGAGGCCCCCGGCCTATAAGAGCTATTCGAGCTCCCGTCGAAAAGGTCTCCCAAATTGTTTAAGCATTGGCACACAGTCAGGGGAGAGCACTTCCGACAAAAATAGGTTTTTACTATCCATCATACCGACCGGTATAAGGACATCTCCGTTCATAACCAATGAACGGGTTTTCAACTTCCTTCGAGAAAGTCTCATCATACCAACCGGGTATGATCTACTTACAACCCGTAAGTAGTTTTTTTCGCATAACTTTCACATCACTTTCTCTAAGTAGTGATGATTAAAATACCACTAAACAGTGGGTTTTTATATCGAGGCACTTATCATTCCCAACCCGGTATGATGTTAGTAAACCCACTCACAACCGGTAAGTGGTTTTTAACTTTAATTTGTGCTCACCATCCCAACTAGGTATGACGTTAGTAAACCCACTCACCCGTTAATGCCGTGATTTCCACTAGACTGGTTCTTTGTATTCACGCGAGCTTGTCCTTGCTGGCGTTCCTGGTATTTAACATTCCGGTGAAGGCACGACAGTCCGAGCTTTCGATTTGGGCAGATAGGTCTCATCCTAATGTTCATCCTAAAATCAAGTATTGTATCAATTGATGCGGAATTGGATTAGAATTTCGTAATTGAAATTCAGTCGATTCTCTCTCTAGCACCGATTGAAAATTATAAAGGGGAGCCGAATTGGCTTACCTTTCGGTCCTAATTCGGCCGTGGAAAGGCTGAGGAAGTGTTGGGAGGGCTTAGTTTAGCCTGAGGAGGGCTTGAAATGGCCGATTCCAGCTTGGCCGAAATAGGGCAGCTTCGGTCCATCGGAGTTGCTTCACTATTCCATCATGTCGGTGCTTCTCCAACAGTTCTCGGATTGACTGGAGTTTGCTATCAGATAGCGTCTTCTCCCCGGTTCTAAAGAGCCCGACTTTTGTTCAAGTCGAAGCTCTGGTTCGAGCTTTACTAGGAAATGGAGCAGTAGAGAGAGAGAGAGAGAGAAGTGTTCAGGTGTGAGGAGAATGAAATGGGGATGACCTCTTTATATAGTCGTAAAACCCGTGTATTAAATAGGCGAGATTTATTACTATTATAGTCGTATAAAAGAGGTCACCCATCCTCACACTACTCTAAGGTAAGCACGCTTAACTTTGAAGTTCTTATGTAATCTAGTTCACCTGAACCAATTTGGTTTCTGTTTTCTATTTTGTCTTAAATTTCTTTTCCAATGTTGAATAAATTCTTTGGATCAACCGAAAATTGTAAATTTTCATATTGCTTATTTCCAAATGTAAACCGATTTGGTTTTTCTTATTCGGTTTGACCGATTCTTTTCCCGGTTTTCCTTAACTCAAATGTGTGGGGTTTACATTACGAGTTCAGGGTAATGCCCTTTGGGCTGACAAATGCACCGATGACCTTTATAGACATGATGAACTGGGTGTTCTAGCCATATTTGGACAAATTCATGATTGTGTTTATAGACAATATCCCCATATAGTCCTGAACCAAAGAGGAGCATTGGGCACACTTGGAGATAACCCTTAGTACCCTGCTAGAAAACTACTTGTATGCCAAATTCTCTAAGTACAAGTTTTAGATTCAAGAAGTGGGCTTCCTAGGATATGTAGTGTCTAAAGATGGAGTAAAGGTGGATCCGGCCAAAACATAGACCATCTCAAAATGGAAAGCCCCCATCAACCCAACTGAGATCCATAGCTTCCTCAGCCTTGTCGGATACTACCAGAAGTTTGTGAAGGACTTCTCCAGGATAGCAGCTCCCTTAACCCACCTCACCAGGAAGGGAGTGGACTACAAGTGGGATGCCGAGTGGGAAGAGTCCTTCAAAGAGCTCAAATCTCGACTAATGATGGCTCCGGTATTGGCCTTACCCGATGCGGATGCTGGGGAATTCACGGTGTATAGCGATGCATCTGGATAAGGGCTAGGATGCGTTCTGATGCAACAAGGGAAGGTTATTGCCTATGCACCATGATAGTTAAAGCCCCACGAGAAGAATTACCCCACCTACGACCTCGAGTTGGACGCAATAGTGTTCACCCTCAAGATATGGCACCACTATTTGTACGGAGTAAAGTGCCGCATCTACACCGATCATAAGAGCCTGAAATACTTCCTAATCCAAAAGAAACTCAACCTACGATAGAGAAGGTGGCTAGAGCTAGTGAAGGACTATGATCTGACGATCGAGTATCACCTAGTAAGGCCAACATGGTGGCAAACGCAGTCAGTCGCAAGTACCACACGGGAGTGGCCTTAGTCGGTACTAGCTACCTACCCTTACTAAGCCAGCTGCGCAACCTAAGGGTGGACCTCCGTGTGGACAAGGGCCAAGGTAACCTAGTAGCTAGCCTAGTAGTGCAACCCAGCCTAGTGGATCAAATATGGGCTCTACAAAAGGAAGATGGGGAACTCCTTCCCCATTGTACAACCCGATGCAAGACATTGCGGTCAGGAGCGACGGGGTGATGACCTTCAAAGGAAGGGCTTGGGTGCCAAACAACCAGGAATTAAAAAGGGGGATACTGGAAGAAACCTACTACTCGATGTACGCTATGCATCTGGGTAGTACTAAAATGTATCGCACCCTAAAACATGGATATTGGTGGAAGGGAATGAAGAGGGACATCACGAAGTCAAACACCATAAACCCTCCGAACTACTATAGTCTCTCCGGATTCCAGAATGGAAATGGGAGCACATCACCATAGATTTCATGATAGGGCTGCCCGTAACAAGAAGGGGTCAAGATGCCATATGGGTTATCATGGATCGACTAACCAAGTCCTCACATTTCTTGCCCATTCGGGTGACAAACCTGATATAAATCCTCACCGCCCTATACGTGAGGGAGATTGTACAACTACATGGGGTCCCAGTAAGCATAGTACCATTTCGGGATTTGAGGTTTACCTCTCGGTTTTGGCCCAGCCTACAAGTGGACCTGGGAACTAGACTCCACATGAGCACAACTTTTCACTCTTAGACAGACGGACAGTTAGTATGAACCATCCAAACTTTAGAAGACATGCTACAAGCATGCATTCTGACAATGAAAAGGAATTGAGAGGATTACCCGTGCCTCATAAAATTTGCGTATAACAATAATTACCAGACTAGCATCCATATGGCACCCTACGAGGCGCTCTACAGGCGACCTTGTTGAATGCCCTTGTTTTGGGAGGAGGTAGGAGAAAGAAAACTCAAGAAGATCGAGTTGATAGAGGATGCATTAGAGAAGATCCATGTCATAAGGAGTTGACTTAAGGCAGCCCAAGATAGGTAGAAAAGTTATGCCGACCACCGGAGAAAGGACTTGGAATTTGAGGGCAGGGATGAAGTATTCCTAAAAGTGTCACCTTAAAAGGGGATACTTAGGTTTCAACAAAGAGAGAAGTTGAAACCAAGATACATTGGCCCATACACCATAATTCGAAGGGTCAGACCTATAGCATACCAATTGGAGTTATCTCCAAACCTACAGAAAATCCATGACGTCTTCCATGTGTCCCTACTACGAAAGTACAATCTCTATCCCTGTCATGTACTAGATGAGCCACCATCGGAAATCATAGAAGACCTGACCTTTGAAGTAGAACCCATCCGGATCCTTGACCGACATGAGAAGAACCTCTGGAACATGAGCATTCCCATGGTGAAGATACTTTGGCAGAATGGTTGAGTGAAGGAAGAAACGTGGGAGGTCAAGTCAACTATGAGGGATAAATACCCGCAATTATTTGACATGTAACAATTTTGATGACAAACTCCTAAAATGATGGGAGAGTTGTAAAACCTGACCTTTGAGATCAAAGAAAACCGTGAAAAGAACCGATATAGAGTTATGAACGATGAAACAAGCATATTAATGAATGAAAAATAGACAACATGGGAAACTGGAAAATTCCAAGTGACAAAAAATTCAGGAAAATTTCAAGGAAGAATCGAGAAGTATAATTGGGTTTAGAACCTTAGTAGTTCAAGGTGAACCAGGCCCGAACCGGTTTGATCCAGCATGAACCATAGTGAATCAATTCACAAATTCATTTTTCTAAGTGGCTTAAAAATGTCAATTTGGGAAATTGAGACCACCATTATATAGAAAATGAATTTAGAAACTTTTAAATTTCGAAAAAATGGTTGAACCGAGTCCGAACCAGCTGATTTTTTAATTTTGGATAGTGAACCCGGTCGAACCGGTCAACAGACAATGGTCAACGGTCAACGGACAGCTGGCGGCCCTCAGCTGCCATGTAGACACATACGACTAATGGGAGGCTACCACGTGTCTGGTCAATGAACAATTGGCATGTCACCCCCAACCGGTTTGGTTGGATCTTCGTGAACAACCTGCAACTCTCTCAGCTCAAGAGGAGTTTCCTCCGAACTTTAACTCGAGATGAGCCAGGCGTAATTTTGACCTTGTTTCCTAGAAAGACATATATCCAATAAAATGCAAGATTAAGGAAAATTAAGCATACCTCATAGAGGGTAGGGTTCGATGTTATTCCTAGTCATTTTCTCTTTTCCTGAAAAAGGGATAGAAAAGAGGGGTGAGTTTCTACAACTCAGTGAATGGGTTTTCAAAAGTCTACTTTTAACTTTTAGGAAAACATTTGTATTGGAGTGTGCTAGACTCAGTTCTTTCAAAAATCCCTTTATAAAAAAAATCTTGGGTTTTTCCACCATTTCCTTATTTAACCATGGTGTGTCATCACCCAACACACATTCTTCATCATAAAGGTCAAACACACATTCATAGGCCAACATGACCACTGAACCCACTTGTGGCTTCGGAGCGACATTACCAGCCACCTAGATAGAATCACGTCCACTTCTACCCTAAGAATGAGTGGATGTTCACGACATCCGACCCTCAATCCCAAAATCAATTCTTCGTGTCTGTATGAGGACAAAGACCTCATCCTGTCCCCACTCCGGTCTCATGCGCTTGGTGCTACTCCAAATTTCACACGGTCACCTAGTACGACGAACTGCCCTTATACCCACCAGGTGGTCCAATGCCCTTTGAACTCATCACTACCCCTCTTGGGCATCTTGATGGTCTCGCAATCATAGTGCATGCATAAACAGTATTTTCTTATCATGCCATATAATATGTGGTGCCACTAGTCCAACGGCCCCGACCCTCAACTCAACCCACGATTTTTTGTCTTGACTGGTCCGTCGACCTGTCATGTCACACTGCCGCTAGTTGACTGAGTATGTTGGTCCTGCCTTGGTACCATGGCCAAACAATTCCTTTATTTAAAGTTTTATGGCATATAACTCATGTTTGTTTACAAGCTCCTGCTCGTGCCAACTGGCCTTGGGCCCACTGTATGAGATTATTAAAATCAGACATATTAGCCCCCAAGTTCCAAAACTGAGGCCCCCGACCTATAAGCATTGGGCCCAAGAAGGTCTTCCAAATCCTTTAAGCATTGGCACACAGTCACGGAAGAGCACTTCCGACAAAAATATATTTTCAACTGTCCATTATACTGACCGGGTATATGTACATCTCTGCTCATAACCGATGAACAAGTTTTCAAATTTCCTCAAGGAAGTATCATCATAACAACTAGGTATGATCTACTTACATCTGGTAAGTAGTTTTTTCCGCATGTTTTTTACACACTCCTCCAAGTTGTGATGTTTAAAATACCACCTAGTAGTGGATTTTCATTTCGAGGTACTTATCACCCCTAACTGGGTATGATATAAAATCCCACTCACAACCGGTAAGTGGTTTTTTAACTTTAAGTTATACTCATCATCCCAACCGGGTATGATGTTAGTAAACCCACTCATCCATTAATGCCGTGAATTCCACTAGATCAGTTCTTTGTATTCACGCAAGCTTGTCCTTGCTAGCTTTCCCGATATTTTTGTGTTCCTACATGATATGAACATCTCGGTTCATTATCCTTCGGCCTAATAGCCTTCATTCATGCCAAATGAATGAGAAAGTCAAACTTTCATTCGTTTGCAATTAAGTCCCCTATGTTATTTCTCTTAAACTTTAAGTCCTTAATGCCAGTTTTTTCTCAAATTGAGTCCCGAAACTTTGAAAATTTATCAAAGGACCTCAATTTATTTCATTTTACAAAAAGGGGATTAATTTCCCAAATTTCCAATTTGGTCCCCCAACTTTTCCAAAATTACCATTTTGCCATTCCTTTACAAAAATGGTAAGTTTGACCCCGAAAATTCTAAAATTTCTCAATTGGCCCTCTAATATTTTTATCATGCCCATTTGACCATTAATTTTAGGAAATTTCATTTCGGTCCCTCGAATTTTCGAAAATCCCCAATTTACCCCATTCCCCCCAATTCCAACTTCTTAACATAGCCGAATTTGATTTTATCAAATTGACTGATCAAACACTTCCCATTTTTGAAATTGAAGTTGAAATTGAGTTTCTACATGTTCATACGATTCTCTAACAATTTGAATCGCAAGTTTTAACGCCAAAACAAGCTCAAACGGAGGTTTGCCACAAAATAAACTATAGAGAGAGAAAGCTTCAATTACTCACTAGGGAGGACACGAGGGTCCGAACTTTCTATCTGGGCAAGTAGTTCTCCTCCTGAGGTTCTTCCCTAGGATCAAGAATGACATCAATTGATGTTGAATTGGATTAGAATTTCATCATTGAAATTAGGCTGACTCTCTCTCTAACAACGATCGGAAATTGTAGAGGGGAGCCGAATTGGCTTAGCTATTCTAATTCGGTCGTGGGAGGGCTGAGGAAGTATTGGGAGGGCTTGGTTTGGCCTAAGGAGGGCTAGAAATGGCCAATTTCAATTCGGCTAAAATAGGATAGCTTAAGTCCGCCGGAGCTGCTTCACTGTTCCATCACGCCGACGTTTCTCCGGCGACACTCGGAGCAAACAGAGACTATATGCGTGTAGCTAACTTCTCTCCTATTCTAAAGAACCTGCCCTTGCCTTCTTTGGCTTAGAAAAGACCCTATATCGGAGCTCTAGTTTGAGCTTCACCGAAAAACTAAGCTACTGAGAGAGAGTGAGCTTTTCAGGTGTGGAGAGCATGAATGGAGAGGGGGTCTTTATATAGGAAGCTCCAGTACTTCTTGGCCATCCGATTAGCACTTTTATGATAGGTATTGATGATTAGAAACATATTGAATGGAGACATTTACTCTTCATCAGTGCTGCTTCGATTTTTCGGTGAGTGAACAGTACTGTCATCTAGAGGTAAAAGATGACACTATTCCGAACCGGACCGGTCCAAACCGGGTTTGAAGCTTAAACTGGCTGGTTCAGCCCTCATTCGACCAAGTTTTTCAAATCAAAAAATTTCTAAATTCATTTTCTATCCAATGGTGGCCTCAAATATCAAATTTGAATTATTTAAACCACCTAGAAAAATAAATTTAGGATCTAGTTCAATATTGGTTCAAATCGGTCCAAACCGGTTCGAATCCAGTTCACCTGAACCGGTTTGGTATTCATCTCCAAATTCCTTCATAAGTACATTCCCAAGACTTTTGTGACTCCTTAGGTCACTTAGGGTCCATAAATTTCCCGGTGTACCGTCTCTCTATCGGTTCCGGTTCATAAACCGGCTCGGTTCTTAAACTGGTTTAATCTGGTTTAGGTTCGATTCACCCGAACCAGTCTGGTTTTTCTCTCCCACATTGTTATAAGGTTCATTTCCAAGGTTTATAAATCTCTTTGGGTCATAGGGGATCCATAAATTTCCATGTTCGCCCTTTCTCTATTGGTTCCGGTTCATGAATTGACTCGGTTCATAAACCGTTTCAATCCAATAGGATCCGGTTCATCTAAACCGGTCTGGTTTTTCTCTTCCAATTTGTCTTAAGGTTCTTTTCCAAGGTTTTTTGAGCCCTTTGATTCACCCGAGAGTTGTAAATTTCCAAATTGCCCATTTCCTGATATTTGGGTTTGTGAACTAGTTCGGTTTTTCTCATTCAGTTAGACCGGTTCTTTTCCCGGTTTTCCTTAGCTCAAAAGGGTGAGGTTTACACCCACTTTGTTCTAATGTTCCTTTCCAAGGTTTATATATCTCTTTGGATCACAAAGGATCCTAAAATTTCTTGGTTTACCCATTCTCTATCTGTTTTGGTTCATGAATCAACTCGGTTCATAAATCAGTTTTATCTGGTTCAGACCCAATTCTCTTGAACCGATCTGTTTTTTCTTCCCCATTTCATCCTAAGGTTATTTTTCCAAGTTTATGAACTATTTTGAGTCACATGGGAGTTGAAAATTCTCAAATCTACCCGTTTCCTAATAATCGAGCTTGTAGACCAATTCGATGTTAAAATTTGAAAGTGACCAGTTCTTTTCCCGATTTTCTCATTATCAAAGGACAAGGTTTACAACTCTCTCCTCCTTTTAGGGGTTTTGTCCCCAAAACAGTTACATGTTAAATAATTGAGGGTAAATATCTGTCAACATACACTCTGTTTCCCATGTCTCCTCTTACACGGGTCCATTCTGCCATAAAACCTTGACCATTGGGATTTTTCTTGTTCCTTAAATTCTTGTCTCTCTGTTCAATGATATGTACCAGATCTATCTTATAGGTCAAGTTCTCTTCTAGTTCTATTGAAGGTCGGTCTAGTACATGACTAGGGTCAGTTTGATATTTTTGAAGCATGGAGATGTGGAATACATCATGTATTCTCTGTAAATCAGGAGGTAGTTCCAATTTATAAGCTACCAGTGCTATCCTTTAAATGATGGGATATGGACCGATATATCTTGGTTTCAGCTTTCCTCTTTGCTGAAACCATAATATTCCTTTTCATGGGGCTACCTTAAGGAATACTTTATCTCCCACCTCAAACCCTAGACTTCGATTATCTGCATAACTCTTTTGCTTGTCTTGGGCAGTCTTAAGACGACTCTTTATTAATTTTATCTTCTCTGTGGCATCCTCAATTATTTTTGCCCTTTCTAACTTCATTTCCCCCACTTCTTCCCAAAGTAGAGGGGTGTGGCAAGGTCGTCCATAAAGGGCTTCATAGGGAGCCATCTGAATATTGGCATGATAACTATTATTGCAAACAAATTCTATGAGTTACAAGTATTCCACCCAACTTTTGTTCATGGTGATTACGCACGCTCTTGGGATGTCTTCCTAGGTTTGGATGGTTCACTCAGACTAACCATCTATTTAAGGGTGGAATGTCGTGCTCATATGAAGCTTGGTCCCCATGGCGTTTTGTAGACTCGGCTAGAACCTAGAAGTAAATCTCGGATATCTATCCACCACTATACTTACCGGGACACCATGTAGTCTTATGATTTCCTTCATGTATAGGACAACCAGCTGTTCTACTATGTCCATCACCTTTATAGGAAGGAAATGTGTTGATTTGGTCAATCTATCCACAACTACCCAAATTGCATCTCAACCTTTTCTGGTCACCAATAAGCCCTTGACGAAGTCCATGGTGATGTACTCCCATTTCCACTCTGAAATTGGTTAACGGTTTCTGATGCTCTACTTTTATTTGTTGACAAGACAAACATCAGGATACATATTCCACAATGTCCCTCTTCATGCTCTTCCACCGGTATCCTTGTTTGAGGATGCGATAAATCTTAGTTCTGCCTGGATGCATAGCATACACCGAATCGTGTGCCTCTTCCAGAATTAATCTTTTTAACTCCTTATCTTGAGGCACACATACCCTAACCTTATAGGTTAGTACTCCATCACCTCTCACGTCATAGTCTGGTTTCCTTTCTCTATTTACCAGGTCTAAATAAAATTGGAATTCTTTATCGGTCCTTTGTTGAGCCTTAATATGCTCGGTTAAACTAGGTCTTACTGCCACATTAGCCACCAAGCATTTCCTACTTGTCTACCCTTAGATCTACCTCCATCCTTCCCAAATGTTATAACAAGGGTAGGTAACTTGTCTTTACTTGTGTCGTCTCAGTTTGATACTTGCGACTTAAGGCATTTGCTACCACATTAGCCTTTCCGGGGTGATATTCTATTGCAAGATCAAAATCCTTCACCAATTCTAGCCATCTGCTCTGACTGATATTTAACTCCTTCTAAGTTAGGAAGTACTTAATGCTCCTCTGATTTGTGTATATCCTGCACTTAACTCCGTAAAGGTTGTGTCACCATATCTTTAGGGCAACACTATTGCAGCAAATTCTCAGTCATGAGTCGGGTAATTTCTTTCTCCTTGTTACATGATTTTTTCTTCCCATTATCTTATTCTTGAGGAATTATCATATTGCTTATTCCATTTATTTCATTTTCTTTACTTGGTACATCAATGTCTTTCCAAGATTTCCTTATCTGATGAGCTTTTCATTCTCTTTTCCATTTGTACTTCCTTCTAGATCTACCATTAAAATCCTTAAATTTTTGGAGTATATTTTTCTGATATTTTCACCAACTTATTCTTACTCTTTGGATCCAGGAGTACCTTCTGTTGATCCTACCTCATTTTCACTCGCTTCAGTGTTCGCCTATTCCTTTGAGGTGGGTCTATCCTCATCATCGTGTCCAAACCTTTCGTACCTTTATATCCCCAGTATTTCTCTTTTTGCATTGGTTGGGGAGTATTCTTCCACTATTCCCCATCTCTAGTTAGACTGCATTTACTCCTGCAAATAATTTGGTCCAAAAAAGTTATTTCCTTATATAGGATTCTTTTGAAGTTCCTATTTTGAGTTTTCTAGGCCCTCTTGTAGTAGATCATGTCCAACCTCCCTATACTTTCACCTAACCTGTCACGCCCCGACCCAGGTTGGTTCGATCCGCGTGAGCAACCCACCACTCTCCCTGTTTATTAAAGGGTTTTCACTTATTATAAACCGTAAAAAGTAAGGCGTTCTTTAAACCTGCACCTTTTCCTAGAATAACATAAATCAAAACTGCATAATAACTTAAATTTTATCATACCTGTCTCCCAGCGTCTTAGTTGATGGTCTTTAAGGGTAGGCTTTCCGAAATTACCTGAAAGGGATATAAGGGAGGAGGTGAGTACGACTACTTAGTGAATGGGTTTTTTAAAACCTTTAACTTTAGGAAAAAGATTTGTTTTGGAGTGTGTCAAACTCCTTTCTTTCAAAAGTCCTTTGATTTCAAATCTCAATTTTTACCACCATTTCTTTATTTAATCACGATGTGTCATCACTCAACACACATCCTTCATCATGAAGGTTAAACACACATTCGTAGGTCAGTACGTCCACTGAACCCACTTGTGGTTTTAGAGCGACTTTACCGGCCACCCAAATAGAAGTACATCCACTTCTACCCTGAGAATGAGTGAATGTTCGTGACATCCGACCCTCAATCTCGAAATCAATTCTTCGTGTCCATATGAGGATAGAGACCTCATTCCGTCCCCACACTGGTCTCATGCGCTTAGTGCTACTCCAAATTTTACACGGTCACCTGGTACGACGAACTGCCCTTATACTCACCAGGTCGTCCAGGGCCCTTAGGATGTATCACTACCCCTCATGGGCATCTTGATGATCCCGTAATCATAGTACATGCACAATCAATATTTTCTCATTATGCCATATAATCTGTGGTGCCACTGGTCCAACGGCCCTGACTCTCAACTCAACTCAACCCGCAGTTGTTTGTCTTGGTAGCGCTCCCGGTACTTCGTGTTCCTACACGATATGAACATCTCGGTTCATTATCATTTGGCCTAATGGCCTTCATTCATTTCAAATGAAACTCTCATTTATTTGCAATTAGGTCCCTAAAGTTATTTCTCTTAAACTTTAAGTCCCTAATGCCGATTTTTCCTCAAATTGAGTCACAAAATTTTTTAAAATTTATCAAAGGACCTCAATTTATTCCATTTCACAAAAAGGTGTTTAAATTTCCAAATTTCCAATTTAGTCTCCCAACTTTTCCAAAAATACCATTTTGCCCTTCCTTTACAAAAATGATAAATTTTACCCCAAAAATTCTAAAATTTCTCAATTGGCTGTTTAACATTTTTATCATTAATAATTTAACCTCAAATTTAGGAAATTGTATTTCGATCCTTCAAAATTTTTAAAATCCCCAAATTTCCCCCCAATTCCAACTTTTTAACATAACCGAATTTGATTTCATCAAATTGAACGATCAAACACTTCCCATTGTTGAAATTGAAGTTGAAATTGAGTTTGTACATGTTCATACGATTCTCTATCAATTTGAATCGCAAGTTTTAACGCCGGGACGAGCTGAGACGGAGCTTCGTCAGAAAATGAATTGTAGAGAGAGAAAGCTTCGATTACTCACTGGTGAGGGCATGGCGGTCCGAGCTTTCAGTTTGGACATATAGCTCTCATCCTGAGGTTAATCCTAGAATCAAGAATTGCATCAATTGATGCCGAATTGAGTTAGAATTTTATCATCAAAATTCTACTAGTTCTCTCTCAAGCACCGGCTGAAAATTGTAGAGGGGAGCCGAATTAGCTTACTTTCAGTCCTAATTCAGCCGTGGGAGGGCTGAGGAAGTGTTGGAAGGGCTTGGTTTGGCTTGAGGAGGGCTCAAACTGACCGATTTCAGCTTGGCCGAAATAGGGCAGCTTTGGCCTGCCAGAGCTACTTCACTGTTCCATATGCCGACGCTTCTCTGGCAATTCTCGGATTGACTAGAGTTTGCTATCAGATAGCTGACTTCTTCTCAATTCTAAAGAGCCCGACCTCTCCTTCCGAGGTTAAGAAAAATACTCAAGTCGAAGCTCTGATTCAATTTTCACCGGGAAATGGAGTAGTAGAGAGAGAGAGAGAAGTCTTCAGGTGTAAGGAGAATAAATGGGGATGAGCTCTTTATATAGGTGTAAAATTGTCTATTAAATGGGGGAGATTTATTACTAGTATTAATGTTGCCATAAATTATTGGTATTAATTCTAATAATTTAATTTAGGTATTAAATTATTTGTATTAATTATAATAATTAAATATATATTAATTTATGGTTACTTATGATAGTGCGTACATTTACATAAAAATTTTGATCAAAATTTCGGGCTAAAAAAACACTACTCTAGGGCAAGCACGCTTAACTTCAGAGTTCTTATGGGATCTCATTCACCTGAACCAATTTGGTTTTTCTCTTCCAATTTGTCTTAAGGTTCTTTTTCAAGGTTTTATGAACCATTTGATTCACCCGAGAGTTGTAAATTTCCAAATTGCACATTTCCTGAAAATCGGGTACGTGAACCGGTTCGATTTTCTTACTCAGTTTGACTGGTTCTTTTTCCAGTTTTCCTTAACTCAAAAGGGTGGGGTTTACATAACCACTCGTATTTTCTGGTGTTTGATCACCCTATCCTTTGGAAACTTTCTCCTAAACTTAAGGACCTGGTACAATTCATTTACTTCTTGTTTTTCTTCCTTCTTTGACTCATACTTTACCTTCCACATGTCTCTTATCCTTTGAAATTTTTAAGGAAATTGTATCTTAGTTCTTTACTTTGTTACACCTAGAACTTTTTGTTGTTGTACTTTCTCTCCATCTTTCTGTGGTAGACTCTATACTTTATTTCTTTTCCTTATCAATCTGCTTCTGTTCTTGTGGTTCCTTTTTGGGATGTTATACTTCTTCTTGTATCTTCAATTCTCATAACTTCTTGTCTCTCAAAAGCCACATACTCTTAGGTGGTTGCTCCTCCAACTCTTTTCCTTTTCTTAGGATATCCATAAGATGAATTTATTGTGTTTCTAAGGTAAGTATTATGGGTTGAGTTTAACTACCCATAACCCAGTCTTCCTTAAGGAGGTTCACTTTTTTTTTAAACTCGTATGATCTTACACTTAATTTTTCTCAAGGAAACTTAGGAGTTTTAATAAACTTAAATCTCATTTATTTAGGAAATAGTTTCTTACCAAAATTTGGCTAATTATAGAAATTCTCTATCCTCTAATCCCTTGGGGTCATAAAGTTAGAGTTAATCCTATAACGATTATGGGACTCTTGATCAGAAGGCTCTGAGGAATTGATTGGGGTCTTTTCATGCTCCTTAATAGGACGAATTCCAAGTATGGCCTCCAATCTGTACTGCCTTAGTACTTCCTCCTCACACTCATAAGTCTACTTCACCCATTGAGACGGGTTGAAGTTAGGTTGAGTGGGTAGAGGTACTTGGTGGACCTTCATGAAGGTAGCATATGCATCCCAATAGTTATCCCAGGCCTCCTTCTTGTTGGGATTCCTCTTTGGTTGTTGTGGCATTGGAGGAGGAGGGGTCGGACTTCTAGGAGGTGTTGTTGGTTCTTCTTGTCTAGGAGGAGGGTATATGATACCTTCTGGTTCTAATAAGGTTCCAACTAGTTTCCAGTAGTCTTCTACCATGTCCTTGGGCACCCTATTTTCGCCCTTTAGAAACCTTTGAATGGCTTCCTCCCTTGGGTTAGATGTCTTTTTCACGATTATAGGGGAAGGACTGGATTTTTTCGTGAATTTCCTATGGACTTTCCTTCCTACACGATAGTTTAGAGTTGGGTTAATATCATGGCATAATATTGATAATGTTTCAAGGGAACTTGGCTCTGATACCACTCTAGTTATCATGCCCCAACTCAGTTTGGTTGGATCCCCTTGAACAACCCGCCGCTCTCTCAGTTCAAGAGGAGTTTCCTCCGACTTTAACTTGAGATGAGTCGAGCATAATTTCAACCTTGTTCCGTGGAAAGACATATATCCAATAAAATGCAAGTTTAAGGAAAATTAAGCATACCTAATAGAGGGTAAGGTTCAGTGTTATTCCTAGTCATTTTCTCTTTTCCTAAAAAAAGGGATAGAAAAGAGGGGTGAGGTTCTACAACTTAGTAAATGGGTTTTCAAAAGTCTACTTTTAACTTTTAGGAAAACATTTGTATTGGAGTGTGCGAGACTTTTTTCTTTCAAAAATCCCTTTATAAAAAAAATCTCGGGTTTTTCCACAATTTTCTTATTTAACCATGTTGTGTCATCACCTAACACACATCCTTCATCATGAAGGTCAAACACACATTCACAGGCCAGCACAACCATTGAACCCACTTGTGGCTTCGGAGCAACTTTACCGGCCACCTAGATAGAAGTACGCCAACTTCTACCCAGAGAATGAGTGAATGTACGTGACATCCGATCCTTAATCCCGAAATTAATTTTTCGTGTCCATATGAGGATAGAGACCTCATCCTGTCCCCACCCTGGTCTCATGCACTTAGTACTACTCCAAATTTGGCACAGTCACCTGGTGCGATGAACTGCCCTTATATTCACCGGGTTGTCCAGGGCCCCTAGGATGCATCACTACTCCTCATGGACATCTTGATGATCCCGTAATTATAGTGTATGCACAAATAGTATTTTCTTATCATGCCATATAATCTGTAGTGCCACTAGTCCAACGGCCCCGACTCTCAACTCAATGTGCAGATGTTTGTCTTGATTGGTCTGGAGACCTGTCCTGTCACACTGCCACTAGTTGACTGAATATGTCGGTTCTATCTTGGTACCATGGCCAAACAATTCATTTATTAAAGTTTTATGGCACATATCTCATGTTTGTTTATGAGCTCCTGCTCGTGCCCACTGGCCTATGGCCCACTTGTTCGAGATTTTCAAAATCGGGCATAATAGCCCCGAAGTTCCAAAATTGAGGCCCATAACCTATAAGAGCTATTCGACCTCTCGTCAAGATGGTCTCCTAAATCGTTTAAGCATTGGCACACAGTCAGGGGATAGCACTTCCAATATTTTCAAATGTCCATTATACCAACTTGGTATAAGGACATCTCAGCTCATAACTGATAAATAGGTTTTCAACTTCCTTCGAGTAAGTTTCATCATACCAACCGGGTATGATCTAATTACAACCTGCAAGTAGTTTTTTCGCATAATTTTCACATCACTCCTCTAAGTTGTGATGTTTAAAATACCACTTGGTCGTGGTTTTTCATTTCTACGTACTTATCATTCCCAACTAGGTATGATATAAAATCCCACTCACCCGTTAATTTAGTAAATTCCACTAGACCAATCCCTTATTTTCACACGAGCTTCTCCTTGTTGGCATTCTCGGTGCTTCGTGTTCCTACATGATATGAACATCTTGGTTTATTATCTACCGGCCTAATAGCCTTCATTCATTCCAAATGAATGAGAAAAAAAACCAAACTTTTATTTTTTTGCAATTAGGTCGCTAATGTTATTTTTCTTTAACTTTAAGTCCCTGATGACGGTTTTTCCTCCAAGCGAGTCCCAAAACTTTTAAAATTCCCCTTGGAACCTCAATTTATTCAATTTCACAAAAAGATGTTTAATTTCCCAAATTTCCAATTTGGTCCCCAAACTTTTCCATAATTACCATTTTGCCATTTCTTTACAAAAATGGTAAATTTTACCCCAAAAATTCTAAAATTCCTCAATTGGCCCTCTAACATTTTTATAATGTCCAATTGACCCTCAATTTTAGAAAATTGCATTTTGGTCCTTCAAAATTTCGAAATTCCCCAAATTTCCCCTAATTCCAACTTCTTAACACAACCGAATTTGATTTCATCAAATTGACCAATCAAATGTTTCCAATTGTTGAAATTGAAGTTTAAATTGAGTTTCTACATGTTCATACGATTCTTTAGCAATTTGAATCGCAAGTTTTAACGGCGTAACGAGCTCAAACGGAGTTTCGCCAGAAAATGAACTGTAGAGAGAGAAAGCTTCGATTACTTACCGGTGATGGCACAACAGTCCAAGCTTTCTATCCGAACTGGCAGCTCTCCTCCTGAGGTTCCTCCTAAGATTAAGAATGACATCAATTGATGCCAAATTGGATTAGAATTCTGTCATTGAAATTATGTTGGCTCACTCTAGCACCGGTCGAAAATTACAAAGGGGAGCCTAATTGGCTTACCTTTCAGTTGTATTTCGGCCGTGATAGTGCTTAGGAAATGTTGGGAGGGCTTAGCTTGGTCTGAGTATGGCTCGAATTGGCCAATTTCAGCTTGGCCAAAATAGGGCAACTTCAGTCTGTCGAAGCTGCTTCATTGTTCGATTATGCTGGCGCTTCTCCGATGACTCTCGAAATGAACGGATGTCACCACCGTGTAGCTAACTTCTCCCTAGTTCTAATGAACCTGACCTCATCTTCTTTGGCTCAGAAATAACCCTATATCAGAGCTCTAGTTCAAGCTTCACCAGAAAACTAAGAAACTGAGAGAAAGTGAGCTTTTCAAGTGTGAAGAGGATGAACGGAGAGGGGCTCTTTATATAGGGAGCTCGAAGACTCGTTGGTCGTCCGTTTGGCACCTTTATAACAGACATTGATGGCTTCAAATGTATCGAAAGGAAACGTTTCTTCTCTGCCGACACTGCTTCAATTTTCTGGCGAGTGAACAGTACTGTCATCTGAAGGAAGAAGATGACATTGTTCTGAACCGGGTTCAAAGGTTAAATCGGCCGATTCACCCCCCATTTGACTGAATTTTTCAAATCTAAAAATTCCTAAATTTATTTTCTATCCAATGGTGGCCTCAAATCTCAAATTTGAATTCTTTAAGCCACCTAGAAAAAATGAATTTAGAATCTGGTTCAATAGTAATTCAAACCGATTTAATCCGGTTTGAATTCGGTTCACCTGAACAGGTTTGGTTTTCATCTTCAATTCACTCTAAAGTCCTTTTTCATAACTTTTATAACCCCTTAGGTCACTTAGGGTCCATAAAATCCTAGGTTTACCATTTCTTTATCGATTCCGATTCATAAACCGACTTAGTCCTTAAACCGGTTTAATTCGTTTTGGGTCCGGTTTACCCGAACCGATCTAGTTTTTTTCTCCCACTTTGTTCTAATTTTCCTTCCCAATGTTTATGTATCTCTTTGGATCACAAGGGATCCATAAATTTCTTGGTTTACCCATTCTCTATCGGTTCAAGTTCATGAATTAACTCGATTAATAAACTGGTTCTATTTGGTTCGGACCCGATTCACTTAAACCGATCCAGTTTTTCTTTCCCATTTTGTCCTAAGGTTCTTTTCCCAAGTTTATGAATCATTTTGAGTCACATGGGAGTTGAAAATTCTCAAATCTACCTGTTTCCTAATAATCGAGCTTGTAGACCAATTTGGTTTTAAAATTTGAAAGTGACCGGTTCTTTTCCCGATTTTCTCATTATCAAAGGACGGGGTTTACATGGCACCTAGTCAGCACGTCACACAAACACAAGCAGCCAATGAGAGGTTGCCACGTGTCCGGTCAACGGATCAACAGTTGACGTAGCGGCCGAGCTGGCACTCCACATTAGAAAAACTAACCAATCATAGCGTGGCACAACTGCCATGTCATTTTCTTCAAGAGTAGCTGGAGTCTCCGGTGACTCGAAAAACTTTCAGGTCAGGTTGCCGGTAGCCGAGTCTCACGCCGGAAAGTAGCCTAAACAGTTACCAAACTCCCTATATAAAGAGCACCCCCTGATTCATTCTTAGAATCCCACAATCGAGTGAAGAAGAGAAGAGTACATTTGAGAAATATGAGTTTTATGAAAAATTTAGTATGGAAAAGAATAATCCCTAGACTCAAGTTAACATGAATAAAGAATTGAGGTTTGTTTATTGGAAAAACACACTTATTTTTAGCTTGGTTTAGTGTAGAACCTCATTTTCAATAGTAAACCTTGTCAAAGAATCCGTATGGGATTCAAAGATTAGTTGAGTAATTTAATCGCTAAACTTTTCGCAACACATGTTAACTTGGAGTGTACCGAAAAATAAGTATAAATCAAGAATAAAATTCTTAACTAGTAATAAAATTTTAAACTACGAAATATGACCAATAAATTAAAATAAAAACTAAATGGAAATAAGATATGAAACCAGATATCGTAACTAGAGAACCGATAGTATGTGAGATCTTGAGCACGAAAACTAAGGTTTTGGGTAAAGTTAAATTTTGCCCGAACATGGCCTGAATTTAGAAATTTATTACCAAAATAACCCCAAAAGGCAAAATAGTATTTTAAAAGTTCAAAAATGGGAAGAAAAGAAAAATGGAAGTGAGGTTGGATAGGATTGTGTCGGGTCAACTCGACTCAACTCAAGCCACCACACACCGATGGATAGTTTCTACTGCACAACTTCAAGATTTGACTCTAATTAACTCGATTTTTTTATCAAATTGTGTCACGCCCCAAACTTATTCCCCGTGTCGGGTACATGTGCCAACCTGTCATATACTCCCGATACCAACATAGTGGATACTATTGCTATAGGAGAATCGATAGAACCAAGTCTCATAATATAAAACAAATTATGTTATGGAGTAAAAATTTTAAAGTTTTACAAAATGTCTACTTTTCACATGTAGAATTAATTAACCTTAGGGAAAATAATAACTTAATTAATGGAAAATACGCATACACTTCCTTAGATTCTCTTCCTCAATTTTTTGCTATGCTAGAGCTGCTTCATGATGTACAGGGCCATACTTTCCTCTTTAATTTGTCTCTATCACATGGAAAAATGTATTAGGGGAGTGAGTGAGCCAACGATCAGTGAGTAAGATAACCTCTTATCGAGTCTTTTATGTCTTGACATCGCATATACTCAAAACCTTAATTTTTATCCTTAAATCAAATTATTTTGGGGTCCATGCACCTTCCGACTCCAGATGGTTCACCAACTTATAGATCGTGTTCATCCAGGTCTCCATTAGAGATGTAGGGTATAAGGGAAAGCCACCCTTTGACCTTGATCTCTTGGTTACACTTAGTTCTTGGGTAGAGTTAACCTCTTCTGGAACTCGTTCGTTAGCACAAATAATTCTATAGTCAACCCTTTCCTTTGTAGTATTTTCTTCATAAACTATCTAGGGTTTATACCTAATTCGAATCTCATTTTTTCAAAACACTTATCTACGGGGGTTTCACTAGGAATGTTCCAGTTGCATTTTACTTAGACTTCTTGCAAAACTTTTGGGTGTAGTTGGGCGGAAACTATTCTTCCATTAACTAACCCTAAGGTTCGGGACACCTCTAATATCTTTAATTTATTTTCAATGGATTTCATATTCATGTCACCCCTACGTGCAGAGGATTTTACTATTCTCTCTAGTAGTACTTATTACGATTGAACCATCTCGACGTACATGGGTCATAAGTATATTCTACCCTCTGACCATAACTTCACATGTTAGGCCCTCATCCACAAGCAAAGTTATACTCTCATGGGAATTAGTTAATTAAGAAATCTAACTCAATTGCAATGTAATTAAATTGAAAAATAGGCAAAACACAAAATATTTTTATTTTTATTTTTCCTGGTCTTCAAATGTCTCGATAAAAGGCATACACTCCCTTATTTCCCAACTGATTATGAAATAACTCCTTATATCCACTCTTATACAAATGTTATGGATGAATGTAAAATATTTAACAACAATTACAGATACTTAACATGTGAGGCCGTCATCCACGAGCAAAGTTATGCTCTCATGGGAACTAGTTAATTAAGACATCTAACTCAATTGCAATGTAATTAAATTGAAAAATAGACATAACACAAAATATTTTTACTTTTATTTTTTATGTTCTATAAATGTCTCATTTATATATCGTCCCTCACAACAACAAACAATGCATCCCTTATAACTTCTCGGTAAAAGGTATACGCTCCCTTATTTCCTAACCAGTTATGCAATGACTCCCCCTTATATCCGCTCTCATATAAATGTTATGCATAAATGTAAAATATTTAACAACAATTACAGATAATTCACTATTGGTCCAATCCATCTATGAGTGATCGTTTCATGTGGTAGACCCTCGTGCCCTATCTCTATATATCTACCCTATCCACCATATTTATTCTGGAGTACAGTGTTCACTCAACGAAGTTTGGTACTCATTGGACCATCTCGTCCACGTGATTATCATAGGTATCCGACGTGAGTGTTATGTTCATTCTTGGAGCACGGTCTTCATTCAATCGTCTCTAGTTCATATTTAGTTAGGGTTTGTCATTATCGCACATAATGACCCCTTGGAAGTTCGGTCGTGTCATGCCCTGACCCAATTTTCTCAACTGAGACCCGTGAAACTCACACAGTGGCAGGTACTTTTACCAAGTTAACATCGATGAGACCAAATCTCATAACTGTGGAACACTTGTTAAAAATGCAATAGAAATTTTGAACTTTTATTTCAAAGTTACTCGTTGGAGCTATTAAAAATACTTTTTCAAAATCATGGGAATAGTTGTAGTAGAAAATCATACCTTTATACATGGGGAGTGAGGTTATCTCAAGTACGGGTGTTCCTTAGATATAACCTTCCTTTTCTAATGCACATACTCATCTTAGTTGCACATATTTTTAGGTTCAAATATTTAATTTTCTAGATTATTTAAAAAGAGGTACGACAACTCCTCAATTTAAGTGTTTATAACTGGAAATTCATAATTTCAATCATTATTAGTATATAATATAAATATATGTGCACCTTTTAAGCGGGCACTGAAAAACGTAGCCAAAGTGGAGAGAGATCATCCAGCAGGCAGCCACCCTAGAGAGCTCGGCCACATCATCAGGCTGGCCGAGCAGCTTCATGAGCGGGGCAGTGAACACGTAGATAGGGAGCAAGATGCAGCAACATAGGAAGAGGACGATTCATGGAATATGCAGCAATCCGCCTGAAGATTGCGGGGCTTAGGATCTACCGAGCTTCTTCGTCTCGACCCACAGTCTCCGAAGAGGGTCTGTTCCTCCACCTCCACGGGATCCGCCTATCTAGTCTGTGCCTGGATTAGAGAATGGGTTTAACCTTCCTTTTCAAGGTTGAGGATGTTCGCCATCCGGAAAATTAAAAAAGTGTATGAGTTATACCTTTGCAATATGCAGGTGAGACGCAAACAAGTATATTATATAATATACGGAAGTTTTAATATGTATAATTGCATGTGTACTGTTCAAGACTACTAGAGTATCTTAGGTGTGTACTCACTTACGGGGTACTTCTATCCCCTACTCTAATATTGGTGTTGAGCTACTGACATATTGGGGACTCCTTTAGATATTGACCATTGATCTTGCTTCTTGTACCTACCATTACTAGAAGGAACATGACACACAGACAAAGTTAGGAGATTGTATTTTTTGATATTAATAAGTAATGTTGTAATCGTCATTTACAATTAAAAATTTTTAATTGAATAAATACATTTTTATTAAAATATTTAGTATAAATTTAATATAATTTAATAGGAAAAATCAAATAAAATATCTAATTTATTCAAATACAAATAACTCAATTTAAACTAACAATTGATACTAGAACAAACCTTAGAATAGGAGCTACCTCTTTCGATCAAGAGTTCGGACCACTGCATCTCTCACGATAATCTTTTAAAACTTTTTTTTACGAACTGTTTTTCAGTAAATCTTCGTTTGAGCTCATTTTAGACTCAAATCATGCAATTCAAAGCTTAATTGAATCATATGGAAGAGTAGAAACTAATTAATATCATTAATTGGAGTAATTAACCTTGATTGATGTCTAATTTGGAGAAATCAAATTCGGTCAGTGTGAAGCGGAGAAATTGGGGAAAATTTTAGGGAAATTTTGGGGATTTCAAAAAAAATTGAGGGTCCTTTATGCAATTTCCCAAAATTAAAGGCCAATTGACCATGACAAAGATATTGGAGGACCAATTGGTCAATTTTCAAAACATTTAGGGCTAAATTGCCCTATTTGGAAAGTAGGGGCAAAATTGTAATTTTTGAAAAGTTGGGGACGAAATTGGAAATTTGGAAAACTTGAGCCCCTCATACAATTTTGAGTAAATTGAGGACCCAAAGGGAATTTTGGAAGTCTTGTGACTCAATTTGGGGAAAAGTTATCATTAGGGACCTAAAGTCAAGGAAAATAAACTTTAGGGACCGTGCAATTAACCAACAATTTTGAGCCTAGTCGCTTATACGTGAGAAAACAATGGCTGTTATGCCAAACCTTAATTGATAAAGATATCCAAATCATGTATGGATACAAGAGACCAGAATGCCATCAAGGAAAAGCTAGCGTGAATTTGGAAGCTAACTGAGGACAAACGCATCACGGTCACGGGGTGAGTGGGCTTAATTATACATCATACCCGGTTGGGATGGTGAGCACTTTAAAAATGAAAAACCACTTGTGAGTGGGATTATTTCACATCATACCCGGTTGGTATGATGAAGAAAGGAGAAACCCACTTACCAGTTGTAAGCGGAGATATCATCACACCCGGTTGGTGTGATAAGATGAAAAATTAATTATTGTTAGAAGTATTCTCCCATTACTGTGTGCCAATACATAAAATATTTGGGAGAACTCGTTGACGGGTGCTAAAATAGCTCAGATAGGTCAGGGGCCTCGCTTTTTGAACTCATGGGGCTAAATGCCCTATTTTTGGAAAAACGTGTGTAGTGGGCATGAGAAGGAGCTCATAAACAAATTGATTATAAAGAACCATGAAATTTTCTAATTAAATTGATTATGTGATTTTGCCATGGTACCAATTCAGGATCGATAGTGTTTGGTGGACTGGTAGTAGTGTGTTAGGGCCAAGTCAACGGACCGACCTAGACAAACGGTTGTAGGTCGGGTTGAGTGTCGGGACCGTTGGCACTAAAGATAATAGATTTATGTGGAAAACTCTTGTTTGTGCATTTACTTATGGTATGGGACCATCAAGACGTTCTAGGGGTAGTGATGGGTCTTAAGGGCTGTTGGATGACATAGGGGGCGATAAGGGTAGTTTGTCGTGCCAGTTAGTCATGAAGCTCTTGGAGCTTCTTTTGTGTGAGAATGAGGTGGGGTTAGAATGAGGTCTACGTCCTCATATGGACATGAAGTGGAATTTCGATTTGAGGGTCGGATGTCTAGGATGTTCCACTCAGACCCAGGGTAGAAGTGGATGGGCTTCTATCTTTGTGGACTGTAAAAATGCTTTGAGCCATAAGTGGGTGTAGTGGACAAGCTGCACCTACGAATGTGTGTACCCATCCTGATGAAGGGCATGTGTTTGTTTGCTAAATGCCTCCCGAGGCAAGGGGTGGGCTAAAAGAGCTAAACACACTTAATATGGTCATGTAAAAAGGTTTTGAAAATTAGAATTTGAGAAAAATCCCTCTTAAAGGAAATGATAACCTTTGACACAATCAAAATGAAGCTGTTTTTCTTGAAAACTCACTCCCAACACCCACTCACTGAGTTGTAGAACTCACCCCACTCCCTTTTGTCCCTTTTAGAAAACCAAGGAAACCCCAATCTTAAAGGCCCTCATAAGTTAGAACTGTAAGGCAGGTACGTTGTTTTAAAATATTTAGTTTTGTATAATGCTATTATAGGAACGACAAGTAAAAGGATGTCTTAATACTCGTAGTTCAGAAAAGGGGGAAACCCTTAATGGACCAAAGGGAGTGGTAGGTTGCTCATGGGGATCCGACCAAACCGGGTTGGGGCATGACAGAGGAATAAGCTTTAAATTTTACAAATCGATCTCAAGAGAGGAACCAAGAGAATAAGAGTCGCAGTTACTAACACTGCCCAACAACCCCTCCCTATGGAAACACAAACAGTTCCACCTGGACTAAGCTCAGAATAACGGAGATTGTACAAGGAGTTCACCCTAGTGAAAATTAGCTGATAGAGAAAGGGAAAAATGGAAATCGACAAACACAAGTCAAAGGGTCATAAAATCATGGAAAAGGACCTTGGGATGAATTGGAAGAGAAAATCGGACCGATTTAGGTGAACTGGACCTGAATCAGATTGAACCGGTTTGAACCATCCTTGAACAGGTTGCTAAATTCATTTTTCTAGGTGGCTTAGAATATTCAAATTGGAGAATTGAAGCCACCATTAGATAGAGAATGAATTTAGAAAATTCTAATTTTGATAAAACCGATTGAATTGGGCCTGAACCGATCAATTTACGCATTGAACTCGGTCGAACCAGTCTAGTCCAATTCGGAACAATGTCATCTTCTTCCTCGAGATGACAGCACTGTTCATTCAAGGCAAAAATGGATAATGTCGAAGAAGCTTAAATTGCTTCGATCAAGCCATTTTAGGGCAAGGATAAGCTCGACCAAGAAGGAAAGTTGTCGGGCAGAGGGTCCCCGATCTCCATATATAAAGAGCTCCTCTCCATTTATACTTCACACGCCTCAAATCTCCATTCTCTCTAAACTACTCTAGTTTTCAGCAAAGCTCAAACCAGAGCTACGACATAGGCATTTTTCTTAGCCTTAGGAGGCAAGGTTGGGTTCTAAAGACTCTGGGGAAAGTGAGCTACCTGACAGCAACTTTTGTTCAAGCCGAGGATCGCTAGAGAAGCGCTGACATAATCAAACAGTGTAGCAGCTCCAAAGGACCGAAGCTGCCCTACTTTGGCCAAGCTGAGTTCAAACAAATTCAGCCCTCCTCCGACCAAACCAATCCCTCCCGACTCCCTCACAACCCCCACATGACCGCAACAGAGCTAAAAGGTAAGCTAATTCGGCCCTTCTCTGTCATTTCCAGTCGGAGTTAGAGAGAGAAAGTGCAAAACTTCACTGATAGAATTCTCCCTTGATTCAATATTAATTGTAACGATTCTTGATCCTAGGAGGAACCTTAGGATGAGAGCTACTTATCTAGATAGAGAGCTTACACCACCGCGCCTCTAACGGAAAGCTTTTGAAGGTTTCTCTCTCTACGGATAATTTTTCGGTGAAGCTCCGTTTAAGCTCATTTCGACCTCAATTCATGGGATTCAAAGATCAATTGAATAGTATGGAAGTGTATGAACTAATTTATACCTCCAATTGAGGCAATTAACCCCGATTGAATGTCCAATTTGAAAATATCAAATTCGGTCAGTTTGAAAAGAAAATTGGGGGAAAATTGGGTATTTCAAAAATTGAGGGACCTCTTTGTAATTTCCCAAAATTGAAGGCCAATTGGCCATGAAAAAGATTTTGGAGGACCAATTGGTCGATTTTTGAAACATTTGGGGCCAAATTGCCATTTTTGAAAATTAGAGGCAAATGGTAATTTTTGAAAAGTTGGGGACCAAATTAGAAATTTGGAAAACTTGAGCCCCTTATACAATTTTGAGTAAAATGAGGACTCAAAGGGAATTTTGAAAACTTTGGGACTCAAATTGGGCAAAAGTTGGCATTAGAGACCTAAAGTTAAGAAAAATAAACATTAGGGACTTAAGTGCAATTTATCGATAATTTGTGAGCATAGGCTTTTATGCTAAACCGTTAGTGATAAGGCTGCCCAAATTGTGTAGGGACAAGTGTGACCGGAATGCAAGCAAGAGCAAGCTCGCGTAGACTTGGAAAACCGACCGAGGATGAACACATCATGGTTATCAAGAGACTGGGCATATTTAGATTATACTCAATTGGGATGATGAGCACTTTAGAAACAAAAAACCACTTGTAAGTGGGATTTTAACTGATACCCAAATGGGGTGATGGGAGATTTAGGCTAAAACTTACTTACCGGTTGTAAGTAGAGGAAAATCATACCTGGTTAGTATGATGAACTTTCTTGAAGGAAGGAGAAACCCGCTTGCCAATTGTAAGCAGAGATATCATCTCATTCGATTGGTGGGATGAAGTGAAAATGTATTTTTGTCAGAAGTGTTCTCCCTTGACTGTGTGTCAATGCTTAAACCATTACGAAGACCTTCTTGACGGGAGCTAGAATAACTCATATAGGCTAGAGGCCTCAATTTTTTAACTTGTAAGGCTAAATGCCCAGTTTTGGAAAAACATATGTAGTAGGCCCAAGGCTAGTGAGCATGAGTAGGAGCTCGTAAACAAACTTGAAATGAGAAAGCCATGAAACTTATAATGAATTGGTTATGTGATTTCATCATAGTATCAAGTCAGGACCAACAATACTCAATGGACTGGCGGTAAAGCGTCAGTGCTAGGTTGACGGACTGGCCTAGATAAACAGCTGTAGGTCGGGTTGAGGGTTAAGGGCCATTGGACTAGTGGCACCAAAGATAAATAGCTATATATGGAAAACTATTGTTTTGTGCATGCACTTGAGGTAGAGGACCATCAAGACGCCCGAGACGGATAGTGATAGGTCCTAAGGGCTATTGGATGACATGGTGGAGATAAGGACAATTCGTTGTGCCAACAGTTAGAAAGCTCGAAGTAGCTTTTCGCGCATGAGACCGAGGTGGGGTCGAAATGAGGTCTTTATCCTTATACAGATACATAGTGGCATTCGGGTCTAAGGGTCGAATATCGAGAACATTCACTCAAATCTAGGGTAGAAGCAGACAGGCTTCTATCTTGTTGGCCAGTAAAGACGCTCCCAGCCACAAGTTGGTGCAGTGGACGGGATGCACCTGCGAATGTGTATTCCCTTCCTAATGTAGGGCGTGTGTTGTTTGTTAAACACACTAATGTGGAAATGAGAAAAAAAGTTTTCAAACTAAATTTTGAGGAGAACTTCTTTTAAAAGAAATGACATCCTTTGGCGCAATTTAAAATAAAGTTATTTTTCTTACCAACACTCGCTCACTAAGTTGTAGAACTCACCCCCTCTCTTATAGCCCTTTCAGGAGTAAGGAAAACATGACCAAAGAAAACACGAGGATGTACCTCTGTTAGCTATGCTTAAAAGTCCTTTTAAGCTTACATTTTTATTAATTTATGCTATTCCAAGGAACAAGGTTTGAATTACGCCTAGCTCTTCTTGATTAAAAGAAGGCAGAAACCCCTCTTTAACCAAACGAGCGGCGGGTTTATCATAGGGACCCGACCAAACCAGGTTGAAGTGTGACATTAACTATATCTCTGAGTATGAAACTAAGTTTAACGAGTTAAGACCCTTTTCCCCCGACCTAACCAAATATGCAAATATAAGCTAACAATTAATGGACGGTCTCAACATGGACATACGAGCTATAAAGCTGATCCAGGTGGGTCTCACTTTCACGGATGCCTGTGATAACCTTCCCCACCTCGGCTCCAACAACTAGTTTGTCTGGTCTCACTTTCGACCCTTCGCGTGACCCTAACTCGCCCAAGTCCATCTCCCTCCTCCGCCGTCAGGGTATCGACTTCGAGCAATATCATAACGAGGGAGTGGATTGCGTCCACTTCGCCTACCTGTTGCGAACATCCGGCCTGGTGTTTAACCCCAACATCATGTGGGTCACCTTCCAAAGTGCCTATGACTTTGGCTACTTGATCAACATCTTTATGGGCAGGGCCCTCCTGTGGGGGATGGAGAATTTTCTTGGCCTCGTCCGCCTCTTCTTCGGCTTCCGGATCTTTGACATGAAACACATGACGCGATTTTGCAACGGTCCCTACGGTGGCCTAGAACGGGTGGCGAGAACCCTCAAGGTGAAGCGCACTGCCGGAAAGTGCCACCAGGCCGGATTAAAGTGCCACTAGGCCGGTTCTAACATCCTGTTAACATGGCACACTTTCCAGAGTATGGCTAATCGATTTTTTATAAACGCCAAGGCAGAGACACTTGCTGGAGTGCTGTATGGATTAGAGATGGAATTACCTATTTGTATCTAGTTAGATATTAGTTAATACCAATTGAATGTTCAATAAGTGATAGAAAAGTAAACGTGTAAATGAAATTAGCATTCTATAATTTCGAATAAAGAAATTGGTTTTTTTTTTTATGTGAATATGTGTATTTGGAGATTCGTGCTCTTGTAATTTCTTCTTCTCCCCTCTACATCTTTACTTCTTATCCAGCCGACCCCTACCTGTTATTCACTTTTCTCTGTTCTCGCAGCCCGTTCTCAAGGTCAAAGGCCTTCATCATTGGGTCCCCAAGGTCGATCTTCATGATTTTTCTTTTGCACTAGAATGAAATAACATCTTTCCACAGTTTATCAGGGCCATTAGTTGACACGCGTGATTTAGTTTGAACACATAGTGTATAGACAATAGGAGTGTACTTTTCACGTAGTTAAAAAATCACAGAGAGGGAAGAGGGAAGCATAGCGAGTTGTTTGTCTCACATGGCTTGATTTTCAGCTTCCTCGCCAGTGCTTTGGCATGTTAGGACGGTGCTTTGCCACCAATTCGCTCCTCCCTACATGTGTAACATTTGCATCCATTCCTTCTCTACATCCCCTCTTCTTAAACCTGCCATTCTTTAACCTAGAGAATGAAATAATAATCGACAGCAGCTCATAAAGTTCAATCAAAACCAAAATGCCAAAGAGAGGGACAAGATGATGACGACAACGAAGACCCCACTATGGTTTCTTCTGCTGGCCCTGACGGTCCTGCTACTGCTGCTGAGTTCGACCAAGAGCTACCACGGTGGGGAGGAAATAGAAGAGGAGGTGGAGGAGGAAGAAGAGGTAGAGGATGAACGAACGGAATGGTAAAGAGGGTATGGGAGGATGAGAGAAAGGGAGGATGTGTTCCTGCTGCTGCAGGATTCAAAGCGTGTGATTCAGACAAAAGATAGGGAGATGAGGGTGGTGAGGACCTTTTGAGGTAGAATAGAGGACAAACCTATACATATAGGATTTATATATAATTTTATATTTTAATTAAGTGATCCATTAATAATAATATTTGAAACTTCTACTCATCCATTATAAGATTATTAGTTGCTCTCTTTCAACTTATAGAATAAGTGAATAGTCTTGATAATAAATAATTTAGAAAAAGGTTAGTTCCTATTTGAATTTAAATTGGTTATCTTGTAATTATATAATAACTTTATCCCTTTATATCAATAAATTAATCTGAAATTAAGATATATAATAAATGAAATTTTGTTATAATTAATCTTTGATGGAATTATTTATATCAATTATGGGTAAAACTTGAAAAAGTTATAACGTATATCTTCTCAATCATATCTAACTAGTTATATGTCAATTAATTAACATGATTAATACAGATAAAATAATTAAAGTATTTTAGAGTTTACTATAAATGAGATATGTCAATAATTATTAGTTAACATAAAATCTATTAATTGAAATTCCTATTTGATTTTATAGAAAATGAGCTTTTTATAAATTAAATATTTATGAACTAAAATTTTAAAAATGAAAAAAGATAATTAGTTATTTAATCAAATAATAGTGTATTATTTTTTCTCGTTACTATAAATTTATTTTGTAAAAACTTAAATAAAAAGATATATTTTATTTTTGATAATATTTTATTCCACTTATTTTATATTACAATAAAATTTTATTTTACTAAATACTACAAAAATTACCCAAATACAAATATTTTATTTTTATACCAAAATATTTTAATATAAAAAAATATCAAATGTAAAAAACCCTAAAAAATATTAGTTTATGAATGTGCTGAATGATGGTGAGAAATTATTGACTTATTAAATTATTAAATATATTAATTCAATTATTATAATAAACCTTTTGATGAGTCAACTCATTAAACCATACACAGATGATTTTAATCTTGTTTTATTGATGTGAAATTGTGAAATACTATCTATTTTATTTTTTAAGTCATCAACATTTATTAATGTAACATGTAATAATTTTTATTTTTTAAAATTAATAATACATTTTTAAATTTATAAAAAAAATAAATTATTGAACTATATTTGTATAATAAAAATGAAATAATACAAGGGACATAATGACTTAGATTTTTTAGATCTCTCCATAAGTAACTTCGAACAATATTAACTAAAACATAAGAGCTTCATTGCCCCTAAATAAACTAGGGAGTGGCCAACTGTACTGTTTATGATTAATATGTTGAATGTTAGCACACAAAACATTGCCAAATGCACGTAAAATTAGAAACAAATTGTAGAATATTATTCACAAAATTACTAAAAATTATTTTTCTTTAAAATATTTGTAAATAAAAGATATTACCTAAAAATTGCATCTACACTAGATGACACCTTCTCAGATAACCAATGTGGTGCCAACTCTTTCATAATGCTCAATTCTTCTTCTACTTCCTTGAGAGTATAAGCATCAAATTATGTTAGGTTAGTATAATTGGATAAACATTTAATGCGAAATATTTTATTTATTCTCAACCGTGTAATGTTTAGGGTGAAAATTACTTTGTTTTCTCTTTTAGCTAGATAAACTATGACTTACTTTTATCAACCATATGACAACGACATTTAATGATATGGTATATGAGCTCTTCCTTCATTATCACAATCCGCTTGGATGAGTGAAATAAGAAACGAACAATGTTGAAAAGCTTTGGAAGTTCTGCAATTATCTCTTGTCTCCACTTGGCCCGTGAAATTTCAGTATCTATATCTTGCATAGCTTTCCTCTCCTTTTTTCTTATCTATATACATAAGTACAAACTTCATATGCATATTGATATGTATGCAATGTATAATTTTTTAATTCTACTCGGTAAAATAATTGAGCAACTTAATTTTCAAAATAAAAAATTGCTATAATCTAATCTTATCGATATGATAAAATCGTCCGAAAAAATATCACGAATATCATCAACTACTCCACTCATTCCCATAGTCAAACAAAGTTTGCACGAGTTCACTACACGTGGAATAATAGAAATCTTTTTTTTTTTTATTAGAGTTGATTATATGAGTGAAGACGATAACCATTTAAAATAAATGAGTATAAGATAAGTTTTAATAGGTAAATTCAATAAATGGGAAACTAATTCAAAGAAGGTTATCCTAGATTTTAAAAAATTAATATTGTTAAAAAAATTACTAAATATTATGCTTACATAGATCATAAAAAATTTTATTTTATTTACAAATAGGCTGATACACTAACCAAAATATAATGTGATATTTTAATTAAGTGATCAATTAATAATAATATTTGAAACTCCTACCCAACCATTATAAGATTGTCAGTGGATCTCTTTAAACCTAGAGAATATTTCACAACGAGAATAAGTCAACTACCTTGATAATAAATACTTTAGAAAAAAAATCACATAGACAATCATGTTATTAGGTTGAGTTTCATAAAAATAATTCAATTATCCTTAACGCATTAGTTCCTATTTGAATTTAAATTGGTTATCTTGTGACCATATAATGACTTTAACCTTTCATATTAATAAACTAACCTAAATTAAGACATGTAATGAGTGAAATTTTGTTATGATTAACATTTGATAGAATTATCGTACCTATATCAATTATGTGTAACACTTGAAAGAAGTTATAACATATATCTTGTCAATCATATCTAACTAGTTACATGTCAATTAATTAACATAATTAACACAGAGAAAATAATTAGAGTGCTTTAGATTTTACTATAAATGAGATATGTCAATAATTATTAGTCAACATAAAATCCATTAATTGAAATTCTTATTTGGTTTTATAGAAAATAAGTTGATACACAAGATTTTTATAAATTAAATATTTATGAACTAAATTTTGAAAAATAAGAAAAGATAATTAGTTATTTCATCAAATAATAGTGGATTATTTTTTCTGGGTACTATAAATTTATTCAGTAAAAACTTACATAAAAAGATATATTTTATTTTTGATAATATTTTATTCCACTTATTTTATATTACAATAAAATTTTATTTTACTAAATACTACTAAAATCAACCAAATACAAATATTTTATTCTTATACCAAAATATGTTAATATAAGAAAATATCAAATGTAAGAAATATTAGGTTATGAATGTGTTAAATGATGGTGAGAAATTATTGACTTATTAAATTATTAAATATATTAATTCAATAATTATAATAAACCTTTTGATGCGTCGACTCATTAAGCCATACAGATATGATTTTAGTCTTGTTTGATTGATGTGAAGGAGTACTAGGACGCCCCACGGATCTGGCAGCCATAATCAATATGGCCTACGAATGTGAGCGTTTTGTACAAATTCGACGTCACCAGATGGAGCAGACCAACTGAAAGGAGGATAAGAGCCAAGGTCGCCATGGGGGACGGAAGGAGCAAAATGGCCCAAGGTGGGGAAATAGGGTGGGTTTCCAAAGGAGAAAGGATGTTCAACCACCTCAAAGGAAGGTGATTCCCATCATACTACCAAGGAGCCCTCACTGTCCTAGATGCTAAAGGTACCATGAGGGAGTATGCTCATCTTATTTCGAATATGGACAAGTGTGGCACTTTGCAAGGGAATGCCCCACTCTTAGGGAGAATAAGCAATGAAACACGCTTAGACCACCCCAAGGGAACCCAAGGACTCCAAGGCAGGACGTTATGACACGGATACCAGCTAGGGTATACAACCTCACCTAAGACGATGTAAGAAAAGACCCTAGTACCGTAGTGGTTACTTCCCAAAACCTCTTAAACAAAATTGAGACAAAGCCTGTAATTTGATTCTATTCAATAAAGAAATTTAAATTTATTCTTCTAAAAATGTGTGTTTCTTCAATCATGGTACATACATTTGTGGGGGAGAAAGGTCTACGCTCTCTTTGAGATCCTTCATCAAGGAAGATCTAATCCTAGGTCTTCCCCTAGATCTTACCTCCTTAGAACAAAGTCTCAACATCCTCACACCCTTAGGAGAAGGACTGAATAGGGACAAACAATTAAAGGGATGTGAAATCATGATTGGAGGAGTTTAAACTAGAGGCAGATTTAATCCCATTACCTCTAATGCGGTAGAAATAATATTGGGAATGGATTGGTTAAGTACCCATCAAGCCAATGTGGAGTTGGGAAGAAGGTAATAACTTTCCACACTTCTAAGACACTCGTACTGCATTTCCAAGGAGACAGGAGGAAGGGAGAAGTACATTTGGTGTCCCACATAAAGGCTCAAAAGATGATACAGAAGGGTTGTAAGGCTTTTCTCACAATGGTCATCAATGAGAAGTTGAAGGAGAAAGGACCAAGAGGCTTCCTAGTGGTTGAACACTACCTGGACATATTCCCTAAGGAACTAACCAGATTATCCCCAAGCTGAAAACTAGAGTCTACCATAGAGGTAATCCTTGGAACACATCCCATTCCCAAGCCCCCTATGGCATGGCTCCAACAGAACTAGCGGGATTAAAGGAGCAGTTGGACAAGCTATTGGAGAAGGGTTTCGTAAACCCCGCCATTTAAAGTTAATGAAAATAGGAAAAAGAACTGGTTAAATCGAGTAAGAAAATCGAACCGGTTTACAAATCCAATCATTTGGTAACAAGCAATTTGGAAATTTACAACTTTCGGCTGATCCAAAGGGTTCATACAACCTTGAAAAAGAACCTTAAGACAAATTAGAAGAGAAAAACCAGATCGATATAGATGAACAAGATCCCGAAATTTCGGTCAAAAAATATTTTATACGAACTAGCCATAAATTAATATATATATATATATATATATATATTTAATTTTAGAATTTATACCAATAATTTAATAACTAAATTAAATTATTGGAATTAATACCAATAATTTAGTATGTAAATTAAATTATTGAAATTAATACTAATAAATACTCATCAATTTATGGCAACATCAATACTAGTAATAAATCTCTCATATTCATTCTCCTCACATTTGAACACTTCTCTCCCTCTCTACTGCTCCATTTCCCAATTAAGCTCAAATTAGAGCATTTTTCTTAACCTCAGAAGGATAAGTCAGTCTCTTTAGAACAGAGGAGAAGTTAGCTACACGCCTATAGTCTCTGTTTGCTCTAGGGGTCGCCAGAAAAGCGCCGGCATGATGGAACAGTGAAGCAGCTTTAACGAATCGAAGCTGCCCTATTTTGGCCAAGCTGAAATTAGCCAATTTGAGACCTCCTCAGACAAAACCAAGCCATCCCAACACTTTCTCAGCCCTCCCACGGCTGAATTAGAATGGAAAGGTAAGTCAATTCGGCTGAATTAGAATGTAATTTCTGACCAGTGTTAGAGAGAGAACTGGTAGAATTTCGATGAGTAAATTCTAACTCAATTCGGCATCAATTGATGCAATTCTTAATTCTAGGATGAACCTTAGGATAAGAGTTATCTGTCCAGATCAAAAGCTCAGACCGTCGTACCCTGGACGGTAAGCTTTTGAAGCTTTCTCTCTCTACAGTCTATTTTCCGGTGAAGCTCCGTTTGAGCTCGATCCGGCATCAAAACTTGCGATTCAAAGTGCTGTTGAATTGTATGAAGAAGTAGAAACTTAATTTTAACTTCAATTTCAACAATTAGAAGTGTTTGATCGGTCAATTTGATGAAATCAAATTCGGCTATATTAAGGAGTTGAAATTGGGGGAAAATAAGGGAAAATTGGGGATTTTCGAAATTCGAAGGACCAAAATGCAATTTTATAAAATTGAAGGACAATTGGGCATGATAAGAGTGTTAGAAGGCCCATTTTTGCAAAGGAAGGGCAAAATGGTAATTTGTGAAAAGTTGGAGGACTAAATTGGAAATTTGGGAAATTAAACCCCTTTTTGTGAAATTGAATAAATTGAGGTCCCAAGGGAAATTTTAAAAGTTCTAGGACTCAATTTGAGGAAAATCTGGCATTTGGGACTTAAAGTTAAAGAAAAATAACTTTAGGGACCTAATTACAAATAAATAAAGTTTAGTTTTCTCATTCATTTGGAATGAATGAAGGCTATCAAGTCGAGTGATATTGAACATGGATGTTCATATCGTGTAGGAACATGAGGTACCAGGAACGCCAACAAGGACATGCTTGCGTGAATACAAAGAACTAGTCTAGTGGAATTCGTTGTATTAACGGGTGAGTGGGCTTACTAACGTCATAACCGGTTGGGATGATGAGTACAATGTAAAGTTAAAAACCACTTACCAGTTGTAAGTGAGATTTTATATCAAAACCGATTAGGGATGATAAGTATATCGAAATAAAAACCCAATACTAAGTGGTATTTTAAACATCACAACTTAGAGTAGTGATATAAAAAACATGCAGAAAAACTACTTACCGATTGTAAGTAGATCATACCCAGTTGGTATGATGAAACTTACTCAAAGGAAGTTGAAAACCCGTTCATCGGTTATGAGCGGAGATGTCCTTATACCCAGTCGGTATGATGGACAACTGAAAACCTATTTTTGTCGGAAGTGCTCTCCCCTAACTATGTGCAAATGCTTAAACGATTTGGGAGACCTTGTAGACGGAAGCTCAAATAACTCTTATAGGTCAGGGGCCTCAGTTTTGGAACTAACTCTTTATGGTTTATAATGAGGGAAAACCCTTTAATAAACCGGGAGAGTGGCGGGTTGTTCACGGGGATCCGACGAAACCGGGTTGGGGTGTGACAACTAGAGTGGTATCAAAGCCTATTTCCTTGAATACATAATCAAGACTAGAAAATATAGTAACTAATAGGATTTATCTTAAAATTCTCAGATGGCTGCCGGGAGAGGAATCAAGAAAACTAGGAATGGCTCTACTCAACACCCTGTACTCATAGGAAGACAACCCTAGAAGCTTCCCAAATTCCTAAGGCATGGTAGTAATCTCAAAAGACCAAATGGGGAAGTATCCCGGAGAATAGTGCTAGGACCTATTGAGGGCACAACTCTATGTATAAAGGAAGCCAAGCGTGAAGCTATAAATGCCAGCAAAGGGTGTATAACTTTACCTAGGAGGATGCTTATCAAGAACCCTATAGTTCCCTATTTATTTTGTTACCACTTTCTGTAATAGGGTTAAAACCCCCAACATACTATATTCCTCGATTAATAAAGTACTTGAAATTCCTAAAATCCTATCTCTCGATGAAGTTATCTTGCTAGGAAGATGGTCCCAAGAATAGTACTCAAACAAATCCCTTCACCATTAAAATTAGGGAGAATCTCATCTTAGTTAAGTAAGTTGAATGAGGGAATCAATGAATATAGGAGGACTCCTAGAGTGACCATTTAGCAAAGAATACTTAACAAGAAAACTCTCAAGGTGATCATACTCAAGGACGACGAAGCACCAAACTACTAGTAATCCCAAGAAAGGCCCCATAATACTCAAAGGAAAGGAGGAACCACAACAGTCTATGCAAGGGAATAACCTATTAAAAGTGTGAACAATAGGGACACTACATGAATAAGTACCCAACCCTACTAAGGACAAATACCAAACCTATCATAAGTGCAAGGGAATAGGATAGGTAAAGAAGGACGGTTCCACACCTCATAGATTTAGGTCAATATCTCCTCAAAGGTCATGAAAGACAGGAAGGACTGATGACCAAAACCATGGAGCAGGTTAAGTAAGCAGTTCACAAAGAGGTTAAGAAATGACGAGGTAGAAAAATTTTTTTTAACTTATTCTTAAGAAGGTCAAGCTAAGAAGGATACCACAAGAATGGAGGTAAGAAATTATACCTAGAACCCTATCATAAGGGGCAAACGCGAAAAAATATTTTTCGGAAACTCTATGGGTATGACACAGTAAGAGTGAAAAGGAGAAAAAATACACTATGAAAGTAAACTTTGGAGGAATGTATACGACTAAGTACCCTTGAAGGAATCATTGATGGGACTTAAATGAAATTAAGCATAAACTTAGGGTCCTAATTACAATTAAGTAAAAAATTAAGGATTTGGGTGAAGATAAGAGGAATTAGGGACCTAAGAAGAAAATAGGAGGAATTTTGTGACCTAATTATGATTAAGGCATGATTAAGGTCGTTCATGCAAATTTTACTAATGTGAACGATTAAGGTCGTTCATGTAGGATGGACGATTCAAAAACTTGTGCGAAGGGCATGTAGCGGCCGAGATCCAGCTAGGGACAAGACGAGACGTATCGGGTGAGTGGGTTTTAGCATCACGTCCGGTTGGGCTAATGAACGCACCTTCACGAATTGCAATTTATTTTCCTAAAATGCTCTCCCCTACTTGAACTCGCTTAAAATTTTTTGGAGACTTTTCAGAAAAAAGTATGAATCTTGAAATATCTAGAGCTAGTCTTGCTGGAATGGGCTCAAGACCGATGGGCACAGGCTTAGGCCTGTAGACAAATAGATGAGTACTAAATCTATGAAAACTTTTATAATGGACAATTGTGTGTGATAACTACCAAGTCATGATCAGGGTTATCAAACTCGTTGGCCTAGTGGTCACTAAGTCGAATTCGGATCGTTGAACCCGTTGGGCTGGTAGTACCAAGCCGAAATCGGGTCAACAAACTCATGGGGGACGGTAGTACCAAAGATAAAAGGTTTTAACTGAAAAGACTTGTTGTTTGTGCATACATGAGATACAAAACTATCGAGGCATCTGGTATAGGGTAGTGGTGGTTCTAAGGATTATTGGACGGCCAGAGAGTATAAGGGTAGTCTGTCGTCCAGTGAGTCAAAAAGTTAACGGAGCTTCATGCGCATTTAGACCAAGATCGGAGGGGAAGAGGTCTCATCCCACATCCGCAGACACAGAGTATGAATTCTATTATGGGGAATGTGCGATTGATACTCACACATACTTTGGTAGTAGCTGTGAACTTCTACAATAATAGACGGTAAAGATATTTCGGTCCACAAGTGAAATAATCAAGTATTATTTTGTAATTGTGATCCTATTTGATGATAAAGGGAGGGATAATTGTGTACTAATCAAATATGCAAACTAAATAAAATTCATAAATTATTAAATACGTTGATAACTTAAATATTTATTGATTTATGAAAATTCACCACCCTCTTAAATCTCTTAAATATTTTAGGGAAACATAAAAAATTAGCAAAAAGTATGCGCGTATAATATATAAAAAAATTTACTATAATAGTTTTGTTTAATTTATTTTAAAAAACCAATCATTTATACAGTTTTACTTTTTTTTGTTACACCCTAGTGTAGATAATGAGATGAAGCAAGTAAAAGTAGCTAATTACTCAGCAGTTCCGACTAAAACAAGTCGGAACGTAACTAAACACAGTCTACTCTATCATTTTAAATTGTTAATGTACGAGAGAATACACGACTGGAACTCTCACGTGACGAATGCTACAAGCTGCCTCTTTCTTCTCGCAACCGTTTCCTAGATAATTTGGCGATTGATATTGAAGTTTTAATTTTGAAGGTTTCACATATTGGAAAAAGTAATCAACCGACTAAACGTCTATAATTTTTTTTTTGCTCAAGCTATGAACTTTTTAAAACTAAATAATAGTATGAGTTTAAAAATGTTCATCGATAGGTAAATAACTGAAAGTATTTTTCAATGAAATTTAATTAATTAGGCATAAATGAAAAGTATAATTCGAAAAGATAAAAATATATTTTTAATAAATTAAGTCTTAACATTTTCTAATAATTAACTTAATTAAATAAAAAAATATATTTATATTAATTTTTTGTGTGAATTTTATTCACTAACATACATCTAATTAGGCATAAATTTATAAATTTATATATTATATCAATTTTAAGTATCTCATGTATACATATATATTATAGGAAGGTAGAAATCCAACTCAAACTCCACCCATCCTACTCCGATCAATTTTAGGGTGGGGTTTGGGTTCAAGTTTACCGTAGGTGGTATCTCAATTGTATTAAAAATTTAACTCAATTTATTTCCATTATTTTAATTATAAATTTTGTACTCAATTAATATATACAATTTGCATATCAAAATTAGGTATTAAATAGTAGAGCGTATAAATTTTAAATTCAATTACTCTAATCTAATGGCACTTTATAGGTTTAAATGTACAACGCTAATAGTATTGAATTTACCCAAATATTGGCCAACCTTTATATAAATGTTTTTTTTATATATTGTAGGAGAAAATTGTTAAAAATTGAGAATTCATTTCCCTCTTTCCTTCATATTTTTATACCAAAATTAATATAAGTTCAAACTTATATCATTAGAATTAACCGATCATGTCAAAGCTATTATTACTCGTCTCTAATGAGTTATATGAATTATAGGAGTATTTATGGTTTAATAAAAATTTTACTGTCAATAAATGCCGGTACATAGCCTAATGGGCCGTGATACAAGAAAAGCCCATTATCTACATAATCTCCTTAATGGGCCGTGATACGAGAAAAGCCCATTATCTTCATAACCCCCTTAATCCAACGGTTCTTATTTCTCCACGTTTCATCATTGAGTTGCGCCTCAACTTTATGTGATCTCCTGGCAGAATCACTCTCTCCCTCCACCGAAACCCTTCCTGCGCCGAAGGGTTCGTCTTCCTCAGATCTCTCTCCGTCGAGGCTTATTGCTTCTCCCTCGAGGTATTTCCGTCAATCTCGATCGGGTATTATTATCGTTCATGATGCAGCAACCAGCTCCGTCTACGGATCCTCGGGCGCAGCAGGCGTACCATCAGCAACAGCCGTGGATGGTGCAGCAACCGGCGGCGGCTCAGACGGCCCCTCCTCCTGCGGGTTGGGCTCCTCAGCTGGTTCCGCCCCCTCAGATCCAGCAGTACGCGGCCCCTCAAGATCCGGGCTCCAACGAGATAAAGTCACTCTGGATCGGAGACCTGCAGCCCTACATGGATGAAAACTATCTGCTTGGCTGTTTTGCTCACACTGGAGAGGTACCTTACGCATCATTGGTAGTCTTGGGGGGTTTTTCCAAAATCGTTCTTATATCACTTTTCTTCTTTACTTTAAATTCACCAAAATCTTAGACCTACGAATCTAGATTTCTTAAGGCAGACTCGCTAGTGACTGATAAGCATACTTGGCTATATCTCAAGTATGTATGCCTTTTATGGGTTTGGGGTTTATCTGTCATGCTATCTTTTCATTGCCCCCAAAGTAGAGTCAGTTCAACAAAATTAGAACTAGCCTGTATTAGACTTATATTAACTACTTTTTTCCATTATGAAGCGTCTATAACGACAAGGCCCAATCTTTATATCAAGTTCAGAAGCTATGCTAGTTATTCTGCCGTTAGGTTTCTCCTAATATTTTTATAGTGAAGAACTTTTTCTGTTAATAAAGTTGTTCGTACTAGTAAACTTTATCTTCTTCATATGTCTATAAAGAAATCTATTTTTAGGACCAGCCATTTATTTTTCCCTTTTTGGAAAAAAGTTGAATGCTGAAATTCCCTACATTTCATATGGTTCCTCAATTGTACTGAGGGGCATGTTTTATGTACTTTTTATTGATGCTAACTTGATTAAATAGTGAACATCAAATGCTGATGTTGCATGAATGGATAGATGTAAACGCTCCTTCATATGGATCGAGATTTTCTCTTTTCTTTCTTGTTTTTTTGAATTTTTTTGTTAAATCAAATATGCCACATAACATGTACAATCAGATTTTAATGGCCTTCTTTAACGGAGTTGGCCTCTGTACTCAACGAGGAATAAAAGTAAAACTCATGCCAATTTTGGCACCCAGGGTTAGGAATTTTGGAGTTTGACATGATTTTTTTTGGTTATTTTCCCTCTTCTTTTCCCAACCTATCAAGGAAGGTGATACTTTTTGAATGGTCATGACAGGTTCTTTCAGCTAAGGTTATTCGCAATAAGCAGACTGGTATGCCTGAAGGTTATGGTTTTGTTGAGTTCCTAACTCGAGCTGCAGCAGAGAGAGTTCTGCAGAGTTACAATGGCACTCAAATGCCAAGTTCTGAGCAGACATTCCGTATGAACTGGGCTACTCTTGGTGCTGGTGAGAGGCGCCAAGATGATGGTCCGGAGTATACAATCTTCGTTGGAGACTTGGCTGCTGATGTCACAGATTATGTTCTACAAGAGACATTCAGGCCCCTTTACACATCTATAAAAGGTGCTAAAGTAGTTACTGATAGAGCTACTGGTCGGTCCAAGGGTTATGGATTTGTTAGATTTTCTGATGAAAGTGAGCAATTGCGAGCAATGAATGAGATGAATGGAGCATACTGTTCAACTCGACCTATGAGAGTTGGGCCTGCAGCTAACAAAAAGACCACTTCCGGATCACAATATCAGCAAGGTACACTTATTTATGAAAATGTTGTAATTTGTGAAGATTCTTTTCTTATTGTATTTTGGCCCTTTTTCCTATGCTGAATTCTGCACAATCTAATCTTTTGTTATCTGTTGCATTTGTTGAGATTGACCAATTGGTTGGATTTGAAAGTTGTATGTTGAATATGTGTAGCAATATTTTAGAGATGGATTCTTCAGTCCTTTGTCTTGGATTCCTACCGTTTCAATTATATGCTTCCGGATGTGAACACTGTACTATTTGTAAGTTCAGGCCCATATAATTCGTAAAACTAGTGAAGTCTTATATGAGACTCATGTTCTCTTAAAGCAGGAGATACAAGAGGCTCTCATTTGTGGGCCTGGTACCAAATTCAGCTGAACTGATTCCACTTTAATGCATGGCCTCATCTTAGGTCAGTGGTTAAATTGTTTATGTTTGAAGCTTTTCCACTTCCTAGTAGCATTCTTATGCTGCACTTGGATTTGCTTCTGCATTACCTAGTACGTGAGTTGATGCAAGTTAATTCTATGAGCATTTCTCCATGACATTTTTCATGGGAAGTAGTTGAAATAGTTATGTGCACATTTCCCTTTACTAGATCAGCATGAAATTCTGAGACTTTAGATACTTGGAAGGAATTATTCTATGGTTTATTCTTGGATTGCTGATCAGTTGCCTTGTAGGATTAAACTGCTTATAGTAACTAGTTCCTTGTGAAATTTACTTCTGTTCTTTGTTATCTAAATCCGGTATTAGATTCTCTGGGTGGAGATATAAGGTTTCTTCGGGAAAAATAGTCTTTATGTATCAGGGCACAAATATATCTCCCATGAATTACTGTTAATATGCACTGAAGGAATTAACCCTTCTTTGGGGTATTTAAATCAAGAGTATGTCATGGGTTCATCAGTTTCCTTGCATATCATTGTCTTCCTCTATCCGATGGCTAGTGAAGTAGCATCATATTCCATGTATTTTGAAAATGACATTTCCTTTTCTGATTTTACAAAGTATTCCCTTTATTCTTCTCAGGATTGGCATAAAATACTTAGTATTTAATTATAGAATGATAAAGGCTGGGAATAATATGCTTACCACTTGATGGGAGGGGATAGAGTTGTCTAGAAGTGACCTAGCATTTCAATGTGCTTAGAATTCTATGCATTCTTGTTTCTTGATAACGCAACAATGCTAATATTTGTGATTCTCATAAAGTGTTCTTAATTTATGAGTTGGTGTTTGTCAATATATCAATTTGGTTTGGGTGGTATGAAAATTGTATTTTTGCAAACTGTAGGGTTGAGAATGATGATTGAAAAAAATCCATTATTCTGATTCTTTCTGACACATCTCTTACCATGATCAATTTAGACTGTTGGACCCCCAAAAGCAAATAGGAGTAACAAAAAATGTTGTGTTTGGACTTTCTTTTTATTGATGTCATACTGATATGGTGATAGTTTCTCCTTGAACCACTATTGATTATTTCTTTGTACAATTCTTTATGATGGTTCATGGTTCATGGTTCATATATGTTCACATGAATATACTAGTGGATTACCTTAATTGACAGCTTTCTGATGTTTACCCAACTCGTGAATGCTCAATGGAATGCTGTGTGTTTAACTGTACTGACAATTTGGTTGGAAATGCTTGCAGAAGCATCTAGTAGTTTTTTGTTTGTGTTGTAGTTGTACATATATCCCATCCCTTTTCTGAATTAAAGAAAAAAGATCACATTCAACTTTGACATAAAATTATTTCTTCCTTGTTGGTTCCACGGCATATAAGTATTAACCAAGCCAGGGACTACTATTTTCTGGTTATTCAATGTGTTCAATGCTTACATAGAAAGATATATATCCTGATTTTTTTATTATTTGGAATTGTTCTTCTCCATTACACTGCTTATTTTTTTTCTGGTGAGTATTATCAGATCACTGGTGCTTCATTGTTCTCGTAGTTTTTGTAATATAAATAATTTTTTACTGAACCTCTATATAAATTATAGCTTGATGTATCCGATTTCTCATTGAAATTTAATTCGTATGATTTTAATGTGCCTTTTTTTTGCTTTTTAGATGCCCATTATAGATTATTGTGAATGTATTTGGTTATCAGAACAGTAAAAATATTGGTGGTCTGCAAAGCTTGTTGGCATATATTTCTGAGAAGGTGTGTGTTGGAGGTTTGATTTGACATGCTACTTGGAGATATCTTTCATCATTTTGTTGGTTCTCAGTGATTAATCGCTTTTAACTTTCTTCAGAGAAGCATTAAAGCTTCTTAACATTGCTTTATGTAATGGATGTAGACTAATTTCAGTATTGAAATGCCTTTGTTTGTATTTGTTATAAGCAGCTAGCTACCAGAATACTCAAGGAAATCAAGGCGAAAGTGATCCAAATAATACAACAGTGGGTAGTCAGTTTTGATGCGTATTCTAATATTATTATGCTCTATTGTGCTTATTGACCTTGTTCACTCCGATGAGTGCAGATATTTGTGGGAGGATTGGATCCTAGTGTTTCAGATGATCATCTGAGACAACTTTTCAGTCAATTTGGGGAGTTGCACAGTGTCAAGATACCAGCCGGAAAGCGATGTGGATTTGTCCAATTTGTTGACCGGTATTATTCTCATTATTTGTGATCATGCTAGCCATTTATATTTATTTTATGTGGTCCTTACTGGTTAATTTGTACATTAAGATTATTTAAACACCCATAAGGTCTAACTTGTTATTATGCAACATCTGCTTTGATTCAGGAGTTGTGCAGAACAAGCACTTGCAATTTTGAATGGTACCCAGTTAGGTGGACAGAATATTCGACTTTCATGGGGCCGTAGTCCAAACAAACAGGTGAGAGGTTCATCCACTGCCTGTAGATTTATTTAGTTTATCTCTGCTTTCTTGAGAAGATTATTCAAGCTTTTTTCTCATTCAGGTTCAACCTGAGCAGACACAGTGGAATGGTGGATATCATGGGTACCCACAGGGGTACGAGACATATGGATATGCACCTCCACCTCAAGACCCTAACATGTACTATGGAGGCTACCCAGGATATAGCTACCAGCAGCCTCAACAGGTAAATTTATCATTCCAGTTTTAGCTTTTTTGCACATCATCCCTACTATCTTCTTTTGGGGAAGATTCAGGGAAACTATTTCAATGATATATCTATCTGTTTGCTATTTTTGTTTGTTATCAACCACATTAGACTGGCCCTTGGAGTTCTGTTCGATTCTATTGGCATTTCTGCATGCCCCATAATTGACATAATATTGCCTACATTTTTCCAAAGTTGAAACATTTTCAATATATTCACTTTCAAATGCAAGGAATCTAGAATACATTGCCTCTTTGTTTTTAACATACATTGATCTCATTCTATGCCTTGTGCCCTCTGCAGTGAAAGCTCTCTACAACTCAAGATTTGGTTAATTGATCTCATCCATGACATTCATCAGTCAAATGTTCACTACCAAAGGATGGGTGGTATGCTCTGCCAGTGGGTTTCCCAGTCTCCAACCATATGATACCTTGCTGTTATGGATCTCTTTTGTTCATTTTCATTTTCTTTTTTTGCTTTTGGATCTACAAACTGTTTAACTATTTGGATGGATCATTGCATCTGATGGGTTTGGTGCACACGGCCTTCCTACTTAAAATTAGCTGACTCTGAGGTCCTTGATCATCACTATGCTATAATAATCTGGTTTGTTATGCTTTGTTTTCAGGCAATCTTTTTATGCCCCAAGTTGTCCTTCTGTTATCTCTAGTTTAATGTTTATTGGACGTAGGTATCTTCGCTCCAATTATTTTGTTGAACACTTCCCTGGAATATTAGTTTTGCCGAACTTTTACATCCTTTACAAGAGGTCAGAATTGAACTGCAACCTCCTCTCGGACCACTTTACTGGTACAACTAGAATGTGTGTGAAGTCTCTCCTGTTCACGATATCCCTCCGGAAAATCTCGTCTCTGCCGAGACTAACACCTGCACCTGCCTCATTGGCCCGGGTTGAATATGGGAGACGGACGCAGATGAAGAGGTTATCCTTGACGATTTTATTCACGGTTCATCTTTGATAGAAGCAAGTAAATTGTGATCTAATTGAATCACAATTTGGTTTGAATCAAAAGAATATAGCATCTCGTCATCATCCATTTGGTTTGAAGGCTATAGGAGTGAGCATGAACTAAAAAATGACGGTGAATTCAGAAACTCAATGCCCGGAGGATGGAGCAAAACCTAACCATCTATCAGTATAGTTCTTAGCGAAAAACATCGGAATAACTCTGTACGGTTCATGAGCCTGGTAAAAGATGCCATGGAGCTTGTCTTCTGAAAACAATCCTCCTAGACGTCTTTCACCCATCAATGCTATCTCGGTAAAAATCTATGATGATGATGTAGTAGTTGAGCTGCTGCCTTCCTTGAGGTCTCCAAAGATACGTTGCCTGAAGTCCTTGACCATGAGAGGGAGACCCTTGCGGAGCGATACCTTGGGCTGCCAGCCAAGCAGCTCCTTCGCCCTTGTGATATCTGGCTTCCTCTTGTGCGGATCATCTTCTGTGTTGGGCCTGAACTCAATCTTTGCATTTGGGTCAATGGTTTCTTTGACCACCTGCAAGGCAACAAGGATGTCAGCCATTTTCCCTGAAGGAGACTGACTGATAGTGAAACTGCAATTTTTTGGCTATAAAAAGCTTGCAGGTACCCAATGAAATCTGGTGAACGTTGGGCACATGATATATTACGAGAGCAAGAGTAATAGGTCACTGACCTCTGCAAGTTCAAGCATTGTGAATTCACCGGGATTCCCGAGATTGAAAGGTCCTACATGCTCACCTTCCATCAGGCGCATCAGACCCTCAACCTGTTACAGGCAAAAGTCTAGTCTTTATACTGAGATAATTTCACAGTGCTAATAATTAACATATCATATACATGCAATCAGTGCTAATAATTAACATATAATGTACATGCAATCTGCTTTGAAATAGACTGCAGGTGATATGGCATACAACAGGTAAAAGCAACCGGGGATAAACTACACCCATGTCCCCCAAAACCCGTCAAAATGCTACTAGTACAATAGGCTTTTAAAGGGACCCTTGTTGAATTGCTTCTAATGGAGGGACCAGTGTTTATTGACGGCATAACAGAAGCAGCTGAAGTGTCGTAGCCACCTTAGGACATTACCTTTTGGCACTACTATCACCACTGCCATGTGCTTCTGGAACTAAAATGACAAACAGAAACTATGGAAGCAATGGACAACACATCTAATGTGTCATCAGTTGCCCGACATTGAGGCGGACGCGGATTCCAAAACGTGAAGGGTAACTGACATTTTCGTATGCTGAGACAGGTATTCAGCACAGGAGATGACTGATCTCCTTGCAGGCCATAACAAAGACAGATGATGATATTAAAGAGTTTCTGAACTTGTAAATTTCAGTCTTGAAATAATTAAACGGAGCAGGATCTTCATACCAAGTCCGATACGTATTGGAAACTCCTTGTCTGCTTCCCATCACCGTATACAGTCATGGGTTCCTTTCTCAATGCCTGGAAAATTTGCCAAACTCATTCTCCATTTATTCAACCATTATATGCTCTCATCATTAACCAAACAACAGATAAAAAATTCTTCTTCATCTATCACACCCCACTAGTGAAACTGGTAATATTGTTACACTACACATCATTCGTGTTTGTAATAGTCATTCAATTAAACTCTTGAATAAAAATTAATACAACAATATCTTTCCTTTCCGAAAAGACAAAGATAGATCTTTAAGAAGATTTACTATTAAAAAGGGGAACAAAAGATAAATTGTGAAGATATCATGAAGATTGTTGAACAAAGGCAGAAATTTACCTGAGCAACAAAATTGCTGACGACTCGGCCATCATCAATGCACATACGAGGGCCGTAGGTGTTGAAGATCCTAGCAATCCTAACCTGCAAGAGAGTCCCACATGCAGAGATATGTCAGTGGGACTTCCCCATATTTAATTGCTTGTCCCACCACCACCATCAATACATGACAGATTCAGCTTGCAACTAAAATCATAGTGGAAGTATCCAATCAATTATTTGAGAGTAATTCAAACTAACAAATATTTTTTTAAATATAAATTTAAAACAGATATCAAAAGAGACAGAGTTTGGTTGATAAAAGAAAGAGAGAACAGAGAGTTTCACCTCAACCCCGGCGCCTCTGTGGTAGTCCATGGTCAAAGTCTCGGCTGTACGCTTCCCCTCGTCGTAGCAGCTCCTGACACCTGTCCGATCGACCAAACCGACCCGAGATGGGGCGTCAAAATCAACAAAAAAAGAACAAAATGTCTTCTATCTTGTGCTACACGTCCTACAGTTAAAAGCCAATCAACCTGAACCTGGCCCGAACCACCCATCTCATTCAGATCTGATGTAACGAACATTTTATGCCTCTGTTAAGGACCATTTAACGCCGCTTTCAAAGCAGCCGGCGAGGACCAGGGCTCGTTAGAGAAACGATTATAGGAGAAGAAAAAAAAGAAGGGGATACACTGATACAGACAGAGAAATGGATTTCTTGATTCTTACCAATGGGATTTACGTTTCCCCAGTAAGTCTCGACCTGAGGGTGCTGCAGGGGATCTCCATAAACCTCGCTGGTGCTAGTAAGCAAGAATCTCGCCCCTATCCTCTTCGCCAGGCCCAGCATGTTCAGTGTCCCTACCACATTTGTCTTGTAATCAAAAGACGGTTAAGGAATAACCCAGAAGCCTAAGATTGAAAATGAAAGCCAAAAGTTCAATAGAGGAGCATCAGATTCTAGAAAGATCGAATTGATTTAAGGAAAAAAGGATATGATGGTCTTGACGGGGTTGAACTTGTAGTGGACAGGGGAGGCAGGGCATGCGAGGTGGTAGATCTGATCGACCTCCAGGAGGATCGGCTCAACGACGTCGTGGCGGATGAGCTCGAACCTCGTGTTCCTGAAGTGGTGCATCACGTTCTCCTTCCTCCCTGTGAAGAAATTGTCTACCACGATCACGCTATCGCCTCTCTGTATCAGTCTGTCCACGAGGTGGGACCCCACGAAACCGGCGCCCCCGGTGACCAGGATTCTCAACCCCTTCCTCTTCAGCCCCAGCGGCACTTTTCCGGCGGCCGAGCCGAAAACCTCGTGGTGGTATACCGCCCTGTGCTGGTACTCCTCCAGCCGGTTCAACGCCTTGTAGGGCACCGGGTCGAACGCGTAGCCGATTGTGGATCCGGCCGTAGAGGCGGCGGCTAGCCGATTCGAAGGGAGGACGAAGAAGAAGATGCTGGTGATCATGATTCCAACGACGACACACAGCAGGCGCTGCTCACGGAGCATGTACCTGATCGGCCTCGCCATCCAGAGCATAGGCTTGTGGGGCTTCGGCGAGTAGAGGTCCGGCTGGGGCTGCGCCTCGTGGCCCCGGAAGATCAGCTCGGATGCCATAATTCCAGTCCCGATATCCCCGTCTGAGGTCGTTCTCCACTGAACGACACAAAACTGAGAGGTTTTCCGATCACACGCCCGTACTCTACTTCCGCAAGTTTTTCACATATGGGAGATGGTGGGGAAGAAGATTTTGGGTATTTAAGCAGCGAGGGCAATTAAAACAGGTTCTTATATTTGTATTATTTACGGCCTTGCCATTCTCGCATTGGCTGTTTGAAAAGTAAACGCTCGTAGTGGGGAGGTTATCATGGAATGTCATTCAGTATCATTCATTCAAAGGTTCTCTTTCAACAAATTACAATTTTCTATTATTATTTTCTCCCCTTCATTTGTTATTTCAAGTTATTAGGCAGAAATTCAAATAAAAGGGGAAAAGGAAAGTGTTTTTTTCCAGCTCCAAGTTTTACTAATCATTCATGGACTTTCCACCCAAGTAGACTTTTTATTCACAGGAAAGATTTTGAGAATTTCAGGCTGTTTATTTGATATTTTGGGTGAGATTTAATCTAAGACAATTCACTAGAGATAGCTAACGGTGGTCCATCTTGAATTTTCTATATTTCGAATTAAGTGATTTGTAAGGTTGAGAAATAACTATAATAATAAGACAATTTTCATTAACTTTGTACTGACTTAGCTTTTAATTGATTATATCTATTAATATATATATATATATTAATTTATTCTTTATTTATAATTTTATTTTTATATAAAAAATAAATTGTATGTATATCAAATATAATATAATTAATAAAATTTATCTAAAATTTTGTACCATTTTTATTAATACTATTGGATACTAAATTATATCAATAGTTGATGTGAATCTGATAAAAGAGTTTACAAATTCACAAGTCCAATCAACCGAATGTGGAATGGAGCTAAACACTTTGTCACCAAATGGGATGAATGATTATTTGAGACTTCAAGAGGGGCCAATCACAAGGTCAAGGGCTAAAAGATTCGAAGAAGCTTTATATGGGCTGATTAAAGAGATTGCTGAATAATCAAATAGAAGTCCAAAATGAAGAGCCCAAGAGGAGCCCAAGAGAAAGTCCAGATTTAATTAATAAGGAGATAAGGTTAGATTAGATAAGGATAATATTAAGTGGTTAGATTAGATAAGGTTAGCTTATTATGTGGGTCATTCGATTATTTTCTGAGCCTATAAAAGGCATACTCCACAGCATTGGAGAGACACACACTTTGGAATTTATAACTTGTGAGGTTTTGTCTTCTTTCTATCTTGAAAGAGCTTTTGAACTTATCAGGTTTTTACCTGTGGCGTTCAAGCAATCAAGACTTATCACCCGGGGTTTTCTAAGAGTTCTTCTTAGAGGATTTGGGTGTGGCGTCTACATATCTCATACCTTGTTTCTCACATAAACAAGGTATATTCCATCTTTTCACACTTGCGTCGTGAAAGTCTTGGGATCGTTGCCATATTTGGTGTAAGGTGTCGTCAGCATATTGGCGAGGTTCGCATCAGTTGGTATGGTTCGCATCAATAGTGGTGGGAATTACTTAATTATTTTTAAAGTACAATTCTCATTTTCACTAAAAACTATTCTAAATTCTCTAATCTTATCCTCTTCCGTTCCTATTGTCACAATAACATATTCTAAATTCATTAATTTTTGTTGTTAAAGTATCAACTCACTATAAGTCTCACTTGCCCAACCTCAATTTCCAACTTCTATCACAAGAGTTTTTTAGTATTAATAATTAAGTTTTCAAACAATATTCTGGTACTTCCAATTAAAATTGACTAAATGAACTATTTACTATATTGTAATAATATAACACCACTAAAAGAAATTTATAACTTAATGGGTATACATATGGAGCCATCCTAGTACCCTAGAGTTTTTGCTTGCCCAAAAAGACAATGAATTTCCTGAGATTCCCAACCCATCCTAGGTTACAAGACTTGAAAATCTATCATATACTTTATTTAATCATCTTATTATCACTAGACACTATGTTAATTTACATGTAATAGTAATTCGCAATTTTGTAGTTATGTGGGACAAACTGGAAGTTATATTTTCTTAACAAGTCCGAGCTCATCAAGATCTATTGAACTCTCAAAAATGAATATTGAGAATTTATTTAACGTCCATAGTCTCGCCACCAGCTATGCCTAGATTAACCTCCCTAAACTTGAATATAAAATAAAAAATAGAATTTTCGCTAGGTTAGGAAATAAATATTTGCATGACCCTCACTCATACCCTCAAGTAAAATAGTCCAAATAAACTCAAATTCATGCTCTTTTCTAAAAAAGCCAAACTCGATTACAAGATCACCAATGAATCTTACCATCACCTTTGATGGGCATTCGATCATTTGTAGAATCGCCATTCATCGGTATCACTCGCTACTATTGTTGTGGATCCACTAGCTCTTCTTATTTAGGGTGATTTTTGTAATGTCAACCTCACTTCTCACCTTTGATTCAAGGGCCATTCTTGATCCCTAAAATTGCCTCTAGAAACCAGGATCAAGAACATATGGCAGTTTCTCACATAAATATTTCATCATCAAAATCTAAAATGTGGTGTTTCACTCAACATGCGAGCTTTTATAGCTAGCTAAAAACTGAGCCTCCTGGTAACAACGAAGTAACAATGGGCTTCAAAGATGAGCTCACTTCTCATAGCATTCTAATCCGCACATAATGTCTCATGGGTCATGTTTTGGTGCGCATAATGTCTCATGGGTCATGTTTTGTTAAATATGTAAAAAAAAATTAGGTCACATTGCTCTTGATTGTTCCAAATTTCCAAAAGATTACAGGACCCCTAGTCAATATGGCCCACGACAATGATCTATGAGCGTATATAGAATCCAATGTCAAACTCTGACCCAATGTCCCAGATCGGGATCCAATAACAATCTGTCATATCCCTTCGACACTATAATGATAGGTACCTTCACCTTTGTAGTATCAACGAGACGAAAGACTGATAATATAAAATGTACATCAATTTCTATAAAAATTGAAACATCCTTTCATATAGAAATTCACTTACAAAAGCATATACAAAATCTCTAGGAATATTAGCAACTAATGTTAAATTAGCACATTCGTGTATGTATCTCGAAATTTATACCTCAAGTCTTCAATGTACTTAGTTTGTTGTGTAGGTGTTGTAATCCTCCATGGGAGATGCATGTTAACCTGAAAGTATTTGGGAGGAGTGAGCTCACAACTTAGTTAATGAGTTTATCAAAATATTTAATAGGAAATTTATAGATCATTTATTCAAGTAAGTTACCATAATGATACTTTTATTTTTAACTCATTAAGCTTATCCATTATCATGGAAACTCATCTCCCATCTCTTTTATTCACAATGAGTGATGTCCATAATATATCATCGAACATCTTGCATACTATGATCTTTTTAATCACTATTGGTCATGAATATGCCTAGACCCCGCCATATATCTCCTTGTGGGTCCATGGGAAGATCAAGAAGAATTCACTCTCCCACTTATATACCCACTTTCAATCTTCCCTATACACCAATACCAACACTGGTACTAGGTGTCATGTCACCACAATGTCACATCTACCTAATCAAGCAAATTAATAGTACATGATCATCAAGCATAATGGCTATTCTTTCTGGATGTTCGATTTGCTATCTAACCAACCTTGTTATTGGTGTTCCTAAAAGCACTGATCTCATTCAACAAGCACATATTAAAAAATTCTTGAGGTTTAGTTTGCTAACTAACCTACCTCACTACTCATGTTGCTTAGGATTTTATACCCTCATATCATACATATATTACACATCGATTCCTAGTGTTTGGTTTATTAATTGACATACCCCACCACTCATGTTTATTATATTTCCTCAATTCCTCGTGATTCATATTACAATTCATTTACTATTACCTTAAATAAGATGAACTTAACCATTCATGATGTAGGCCTAAGCCCATTTCTTCATGAATACTATTCATGAGTGGGCCTGAGTCCAAGCCCATTTTTTTTATAAACATTATTAATTAGTGGGCTTATATCATGCCCCAACCTGATTTTCAAGGCTGGGGTCCAATTACAACCCGCCACATCCTCTCGATCCTATAATGGTGGGTAATTTCGCCAAAGTAGTACCGATATGATTAAGATTCAGAATAAAAAATATATAAGATTTTCAGTGAAAATTAAAACTTTTTCATAAAAGTTACTTCACAAGTTTATAAACGTTTACAACCCTAGAGAAATCATAATATACTAAATGGAAAGCCTTCGTGCAATTCTCTTAGAGAATTTCTACCTCGATATCAACCTTGGTTGGAGTTGCTTCTCGATTTACAGGATCCTCCTCTCCTCTTCACTTCCTCCATACTACATGGAAATATTTTGGAGAGGGGGTGAGTAATGCTTAGTGAGTGTGAGGACGGATCATCGATTCATTCATGGCTCGATGTCATCTCTACTAAAAATGGCTAACACAGGGTTTTTATAATATTTTTCTTTTCTTAATTGCTTTTCAAAATCATTAAAGAGTTCATAATCCGCCATGTGGTATCCTTCAAAAGCTATTATATATAGTGGTTCCTCTAAGAACCCACCATCAAGGTTCACTTAACCATCAATATGATTTTTTTAAAGTTCTGTTTTACGAGAACCCTTTTCTCGGACAAACTAAACGAGTGGCATCCTGAGACGCCCACTCATTACCACTTTTTAATTTGAACGTACTTCATATTCGCATTGATTTCATTTACGGAGGATCTCACTATCCTCTTGAATCACATTTGTAAACCTCGCCCTTTTAAGTTAAGGAAAATTGGGAAAAAGAACCTGTCAAACCGAGTAAGAAATCGAACCAGTTCACAAACCCAATCATTTGAGAATGGGCAATTTGGAAATTTCAACTCCCAGGTGATCCAAAGGGTTCATAAAACCTTGAAAAGGAACCTTAGGACAAATTGGAAAGAAAAACCAGACCGGCTTGGATGAACCGAATCCAAATAGATTGAACCGATTTATGAACCGAGTCGGTTCATGAACTAGAACCGATAGAGAAAGGGCAAACCGAGAAATTTATGGATCTTGAGTGACCCATAGAGTCCTAAAAGTCATGAAAATGACTTGAGAATGAATTGGAGATGAAAACCAAACTAGTTAAGGTGAACCGGATCCGAACCAGTTTGAACGACTATTGAACTAGATTCTAAATTTATTTTTCTAGGTGGCTTAAAAAATTAAAATTTGAGATTTGAGTCATCATTGGATAAAAAATGAATTTAGAAAGTTTTAGATATGAAAAATTTGGTCAAATGAGGGGCAAACTAGTTGGTTTAAGCTTGGAACCCGGTTCGGACCGGTCCAGTCTGATTCGGAACACTATATCATCTTCTTCCTTCAGATGACAACACTGTTCACTCGCCGAAAAATCATACAGCGCCGGCGAAGCTGAAAATTCTCCAGCTAGGGAGTTTCAGGCAATGAATGATTGCCATTAAGGCACCAATCAGACTGCCAAGAGGTCCTCAAGCTTCCTATATAAAGACCCCCTCCCCATTTATCCTCTCTACACCTGAAAACTCCATTATCTCGTAACTACTCTATTTTTCGATGCAGCTTGAACCATAGCTCTGACTTGGGCACTTTTCTGAACCAAACAAGGTGAGGTTGGGTTCTTTAGAACCAAGGAGAAGTTAGCTACACACCTATAGTCTCCATTTGCTCTGAGGGTCGCCAGAGAAGCACCGACGTGATGGAACAGTGAAATAGCTCTAACAGACTGACGTTGCCATGTTTCGACCAAGCTGAAATTGACCATTTTGAACACTCTTCAGGCCAAACCAAAGCCTCCCAACACCTCCATAGCCCTTCTACAGCTGAATTAGAGTGGAAAGGTAATCCAATTCAGCTCCCCTCTACAATTTCTGACTGGTGCTAGAGAGAGAACCGACAGAAGTTTAATGATAAAATTATCATCCAATTCGGCATCAATTGATGCAATTCTTGATTTTAAGATGAACCTCAGGACAAGAGCTATCTGCCCAGATTGAAAGCTCGGATTGTCGTGCCCCCAACGATGAGTAATTGAAACTTTCTCTCTCTACAATTTATTTTCCGGCGAAGTTCCGTTTGAGCTCATTCTAGCGTCAAAACTTGCGATTCAAAGTTCTATTGAATTGTATGAAGACGTAGGATCTCAATTTTAACTTCAATTTCAACAATTAGAAGTGTTTGATCGGTTAATTTGATAAAATCAAATTCGGCTGTGTTAAGAAGTTAAAATTAGGGAAAAATTGGGGATTTTTAAAATTCGAAGGACCAATATGCAATTTTATAAAATTGAGGGTCAATTGGTCATGATAAGAATGTTAGAGGGCCAATTGAGCAATTTTAGAATTTTTGGGGCTAAAACTTACCATTTTTGTAAATGAAGGGCAAAATGGTAATTTTGGAAAAGTTGGGGGACCAAATTGGAAATTTGGGAAATTAAACCCCTTTTTGTGAATTTGAATAAATTGAGTTCCTAAGATAAATTTTAGAAGTTTCAGGACTAAATTTGATGAAAAATCGTCATTAGGGACTTAAAGGTAAATAAAAATAACTTTAGGGACCTAATTGCAAATAAATAGAAAGTTTGGTTTTCTCATTCATTTAAGGTTATTAGGCCGGGGGATAATGAACACGGATATTCATATTGTGTAGGAATATGAACTACCGGGAATGCCAGCAAGGACAAGCTAGCGTGAATACAAAGAACCAGTCGAGTGGAATTCACTAAATTAACGGGTGAGTGGGCTAATTTACACTTCATACCCGGTTAGGATGATGAGCATCTTTTCTAAATTTGAAGCCATCGTGAGTGGGACTTTATATCATACCAGGTTGGGGATGATAAACACATCGAAATGAAAACCCACTACTTAGTGATATTTTAAACATCACAACTTAGAGAAGTGATGTGAAAATGACGTGGAAAACTATTTACAGGTTATAAGTAGATTATACCCGGTTGGTATGATGAAACTTACTAAGAGGAAGTAGAAAACTCGTTTATCGGTTATGAGCTGAGATATCCTCATACTTGGTTGGTATAATAGATAGTTGAAAAATTATTTTTGTCGGAAGTTCTCTCCCCTGACTGTGTGCCACTGCTTAAACAATTTGGGAGACCTTCTTGACGGGAGCTCAGATAGCTCTGTTAGGCTGGAGGCCTCGGTTTTGGAACTTGAGAGCTATTATGCCTAGTTTTAAAAATCTCGAACAGTAGGCCATAGGCCAATTGGTACGCATAGGAGCTTGTAAACAAACATGAGTTATATGCCATAAAACTTTAAATAAATGAATTGTTTGGCCATGGTACCAAGACAGGATAGACATATTCAATCAACTAGCGGCAGTGCGACATGACCGGTCTCCGGACTAGTCAAGACAAACAACCTAGAGTTGAGTTGAGGGTCAGGGCCATTAGACCCGTGGCACCATAGATTATATGGAATGATGTGAAAACATTGATTGTGCATGCACTGTGTGTATGAGACCTTCAAGATGCCCAAGAGGGGTAGTGATGTGTCCTATGGCCCTAGACGACCTTGTGGGTATAAGGGCAGTTCGTTGGACTAGGTGACCTTGCGAAGCTTGACATAGCTTCAAGCGCATGGTACTGGGGTGTGGTCGGGATGAGGTCTCTGTCCTCATACAAACATGCTGAATTAATTTTGAGATTGAGGGTCAGATGTCTCGTACATCCACTCATTCTCAGGGTAGAAGTGGACGTGCTTCTATCTAGGTGACCGGTAAAGTGGCTCCAACGCCACAAGTGAGTTCAGTGGATGGGCTGACCTGCGATTGTGTGATTAATGTTAATGATGAAGGATGTGTGTTGGGTGAAGACACACCATGATTAATAAGAAATGATGATAAAAATAGAGATTTGAAATAAAAAGATTTTTGAAAGAAAATAAGGAATATGGCACACTCCAATACAAATCTTTTTCCTAAAAGTTAAAATTTTAAAAACCCATTCACTAAGTAGTTGTACTCACCCTCTCCCTTATATCCCTTTTAGGAAATCCCAGAAAGCCTACCCTCAAGGACCACTAACTAATACGCTTGTGAGACAGGTATGATAAATTTAAAATTTTATGCAGTTTTGATTTATATTATTCCAGGAAAGGTGCAAGTTTAAAAGAAGCATTACTCTTTACGATTTATAACAAAGGGAAACCCTTAAATAAACCAAGAGAGTGGCGGGTTGTTCACGGAGATCCGATCAAATCGGGTCTGGGCGTAATAACATTCATCGTGACCGAAATACCCTTAAGAGGTAAGGCTCATACGAGTATTCATCCCATTAGCCCTGATACTCAAAATCGGGTTGAATTCCCGTGTAGAGATGCAACGGTCACGAGAATCAAATCAAATATCATAATGCAAAACATATGTCTATCACGGTCTTCAAGTGCCACCGTTGTATCTCGTTCTTGAAAACAACATAAATTCACCCCTTTTTACCATCCTTAATTTATAGGTATCATCTCTCCCTTGTATCCCGACCAGGTATGCAATATGATTCTCCTCTTGTACCGCATTCGATGAAATTGCCATATACATGATATTATGCAACATATCATAACAATTTGAGGATATCAGGAAAACACACATCATAATAGGCCTTCAAGCCACACTTCATCATCCATAGAAAACAAATGTACATGTCATATTTCACAAGTTATTTTGTTGTGTTTCCTCTTTAAAATTCCCTCGGGACTTATCTCGGCATTTCATGAACTTCACAAACCGTTGTCCCTTCTCGCATTTGGACCATAATTCAATTTTTGATATTAGGTCTTAACTTATTTCAAATAATTTACTTTGGGCCTTCGCTCAACCACCTTTATTTGTGGTCCCACTTTCTTTTCTATCTTACTGTACACTAGTCCAAGTTCTAACTTGGGCCATAGACCCTTTTGATAAATAGTGAAGTAGGTAATTTTATAAACCATGGATCTTAACCCCATTCATGAATATCGAGTCTTATACCCATTTTATAACTAGTGGCAATAACTAATTTATAATTTTGGGCCTTAGCCCCATTCATATTCGTTGAGCCTTAGCCCCCTTGGTCTCGTTTTCATGATTGACGAGCCTAGTGTTCTATTGTAAACCGCGTCCCTTCAAGAATGAGAAAATCCGAGAAAGAATCAGTCAATTTCAAAAGAGAAAATTGAACCATTCAACAAACTGAAACAAAAAGGAAGGGTAAAATGGGAAATTGGAAAATCCCATGTGCCCGAAAGAGTCATGAAAATCATGGGAAGAACCATGAAGTCAATTGAAAGGGAAAATTGGACCGATTTAGGATGAACCTGACCTAAATTGAATTGAACCGATTTGAACTATAATGAACCTGATTAGGTAATTCATTTTTCTAGGTGGCTTAGAGATGTCAAATGGAGAAATAGAGGTCACATTGGATAGAAAATGAATTTAGACAAATTTAGAAATTTTTAGATTTCAAAAAATCGATCGAATCGGGTCTGAACGAACCTATTTTCACCATTGAACCCGGTCGGATTGGACCGGTCCAGTTCAGAATAGTGTCGTCTTCTTCCTAGGAATGACATCACTATTCATCGGTTTAGAAACTTTCCTTTCCAGGCGAAGGAATATTCCCTCCGATCTAGGCATTTTCGGGTGAGGATAAGCTCGACTAGTATGGAAACTGGTCGGGCAGAGGGTCCCCGAGCTCCCTATATAAAGAGCTCCCCTCCATTCATCCTCCACATACCTCAAATCGTGCTCCTCTTTAAAGTGCTCCATTTTCCAGCGAAGCTCAAACCCGAGCTCTGACTTGGGCACTTTTCTTAGCCTAAGAAGGCGAAGTCGGGTTCTACAAACTCCGGAAGAAGTTAGCAACCTCCCTTTGACCCATGGATTGCTAGAGAAGCACCAGCGGGATCGAACAATGTAACAGCTCCATCGGTTCGAAGCTGCCCTATTTTGGCCAATCTAAATTCGACCAATTCAGACCTCCTCCAACAAAACCAGGCCTCCCCATAGTCCTCACGACCATTAGACGACCTCCACAGAGGTAAAAGGTAAGCCAATTCGACTCTCCTCCGTCGTTGCAGATCAATTCTAGAGAGAGAAAGTGCAGAACTTCACTAACTATCAATTGTAGCAATTCTTGATCCTAGGGATACTCTAGTTATGAGAGCTACCTCTCTAGATTAAGAGCTCGGACCGCCATACCTTCGACGGTAAGCTTTTAAAGCTTTCTCTCTATAAATAGTTTTTCGACGAACCTCTGTTTGAGCTTGTTTCAGATCCAAATGCTGCGATTGAAAGCTCAATTGAATTGTATGGAAGTGTAGGATTTGATCCATACCACCAATTGGAGCAATTAACTCCATTTGAATGGCCAATTTGAAGAAATCAAATTCGGTCAGTAGAGAGGGGTAGAAATTTGGGGATTTTAGAAAATTAAGGGACCTCCATGCAATTTCTCAAAATTGAAGGTCAATTAGCAATGAGAAAGATATTGGAGGACCAATTGGTCAATTTTTGAAAGAATTGGGACCAATTGGTCATTTTTGGAACATAGGGGCAAAACGGTTATTTTGGTAAGGTTAGGGTCCAATTTAGAAATTTAGAGAATTTGAGCCCCATATAAAATTTAATAAAATTAAGGGCCCAACGAGGATATTGGAAATCCTTAAGACTTGATTGGGGAAAAATGGAACACTAGGGACCTAAAGTCAAGAAGTATGAACTTTAGGAACCTAAGTACAATAAAACCAAGATTTGGGTCTACTCACCTGTACGTGAGAAAAAGAAGGCTGTCATGCCAAACCCTTCCTGGCAATGATACCCAAACCGTGTTGGGACACTTGGGACGGGAACACAAGTAAGAGAGCTAGCGTAGACTTGGAAAATCGACTAGGGACGAACATATCACAATCATCGGGTGAGTGGGAATTTTATACAACATAACGGTTGGGATGATGAGCTCACTTTTATAAAAATAAACCTACTTACTAGTTGTGAGTGGTTATATTTAAACATCATACCCGGTTGGTATGATGAGAAAAAAAACCTACATACCGGTTATAAGCGGGCCTGTCATCACACCTGGTAGGTGTGATGAGTTAAAAATGAGATTTTGTCGGAAGTGTTCTCCTTGACTATGTGCCATTGCTTAAACTATTTGGGAGACCCTCTTGACAAGAGCTAGAACAGATCTAACAGGTCGGGGCCTCGATCTTGAACTCATAGGGCTTAAGGCCACATTTTGAAAAACATGTGTAGTGGGCCCAAGGCCAGTGGGCATGGGCTGAAGCCCGTAAACAAATATGAATAGGAAGAGCCATGAAAACTCTCATTTAAAATGGAAATTTATTTGTGTGATTCGCAACATTACCAAGTTAGGCCCAATAATGCGCAATGGGCTGGCGACAGTGCGTTAGGGCTAGGTCGATGGATCGACCAAGACAAACAGTTGCAGGCCGGGTTGAGTGTCGGCGCCGTTGGACCGTCGACACCAAAGAGAATGGCTAAATTATGAAAATTTTTATTTGTGCATGCACTTGTGGATTCAAGACCATCAAGACAACCTAGGGGGTAGTGATGGGTTGCAATGGCTGTTGGACAACATGGTGGAGATAATGACAGTTCATCGTGCTAGTTAGTCATGAAGCTATGGAAGCTTCTTGCGCACGAGACCGAGGTGGGGTCAAGATGAGGTCTCCGTTCTTATACGGACACAAAGTGAATTTAAGGTCTAAGGGTCAGACGTCTGGGATGTCCACTCAGACTCAAGGTAGAAGTTTGGGACTTCTATCAGGGTGAACGACAAAGGTGCATTAATCCATAAGTGGGTGCAGTCTGGGATTGCCCTGTGAATGTTTGTACCCTTAATGATAAATGGCGTGTGTTTGTTAGCTAAATGCCTCCCGAGGCAAAGAGATGTGCTCAGAGAGCTAAACACACCTAATATGAAATTGCTAAAAAGGCCTTGAGATTTGAGAAAAATGTTGGAAATGATGTTAAAGTTTGGCATGATTTTGACAAACTAAACATTTATGAAAACTCACTCCCAACACTTACTGAGTTGTAGAAACTCACCCCCTCCTTTTATCCCTTTTGAGGAAAAAGGAGACTAACCCTAAAGACCCCTCGCAATTGAACACTAAGTTAGGTATTTAAGTTTTTAATATATTAAGTTTTGTATAATGTTATTATAGGAAAATTAGGTAAAAAGGATGCCTAACTTCTCGCGATTTAGAAGGAGGTTAAATCCTTCATAGACCCAAGGGAGTGGGGTTGCTCATGGGTATCCGACCAAACCGGGTCGGGGCGTTACAACTTTAGTGGTATTATAGCATGTTTCCTGAAATACATTATCAAGACTATATAACATAGGAACTAAGAGAAACAATTAGTTAAAAATTTACAGATGGCTACCAAGAGAACTAGAGCCACAGTCTCCGACACTGTCCAAAACCCCGTCCTTGTAGAAATTCCTAGAGAAGCCCGGACGGGACCACCTAGACTCAGCTCTAAACATCAAAGGTTGTACGAAGAGTTCACCCGTGTGTTTGGAAGGCCCAACCTCACTCCCGAGGTGGACACCAATTCTTGAGCTGAGCCCGAGGAAGTACAATCCCTTCCCACTTCTATCAACATTCCTTCTCTAGTTGACATCCCCAAATACCTCAAGACCCTCCATCAACTAGGATGTAAGCCGTTCCAAGGTGGGAAGGATGTTGAAGCCACTATGGACTGGCTGCCCAACATTTAGAAACTTATGGGAATAATTAGGATCCCACAAGCTAGGGTGTATAACCTCACATAAGAGGAGGCTCGAAAGGATCCTAGTACTGTAACAGGTACTTCCCAAACCCTCCATGACCAAAGTTAGACAAAACTTGTAATTCAATCCTACTCAATAAAAGTGATTCAAATTTTTCTAAAAACTTGCATTTCCTCAATTAGGATACATACAACTATGGGGGAGAAAAGTCTATGCTCTCTTTGACTCAGGAGCAGAGAGGTCCTTTATTAAGGAAGATTTAGTTTCAATTCTTCCACTGGAACTTACCTCCTTGGAATAAAGTCTCAATATCCTCACACTCCTAGGAGAAGGACTAAATAGAGACAAACAGTTAAAGGGATGTGAGATTAAGATTGGTGCAGTAGGATTGGAGGTAAACCTAATTCCATTACCTCTGAGAGAGGTGGAGATAATATTGGGAATGGATTGGCTAAGTACACACCAAGCCAAAGTGGACTATGAGAAGAAAGTGATAACTTTCCACACTCTCAGGACACTCGAACTATGGTTCCAAGGAGACAAGAGGAAAGGAGAAATGCACTTGGTGTCCCATATAAAAGCCCAAAAGATGATATAGAAGGGTTGCAAGGCTTTCCTCACGATGATTACCAATGAAAATTCAGAGAAGAAAGGACCAGAGGGCATCCCGGTGGTTGAACACTACCCGGATGCATTTCTTGAGGAACACTAGGACTACCCCCAAGTTGTCAATTGGAATTTACCATAGAGGTAATTCCCGAGACACATCCCATATCCCAAGTGCCCTATGGTATGGCTCCAGTATAATTAAAGGAGTTAAAGGAGCAATTAGACGAATTACTAGAGAAGGGTTTCATACACCCTAGCTAGTCTCCGTGGGGTGCACCGGTAGTGTTCATAAAGAAGAAGGATGGGAGTATGAGACTATGCATAGATAATCAAAAGTTGAATCAGGTCACCATAAAGAATAAGTACCCACTTCCACGAATTGATGACCTGTTCGACCAATTAAAAGGGGTGGCCTATTTCTCCAAGATAGATCTCTGAGAGGGAGATATACTTATGACCGCATTTTGATCCTGATACAAACACTATGAATTCAGAGTGATGCCTTTTGGCTTGACAAATGCCCCTACAACCTTTATGGATCTGATGAACTGGGTGTTCTAGCCTCACTTGGACAAGTTCATGATTGTATTCATAGATGACATACTTATATACTCACGAACTAGGACGGAGCATGAGGAACATCTGGCTGTCACCTTGGAGACACTACGAAGAAATCACTTATATGCAAAGTTTTCCAAGTGTGAGTATGGTTACAAGATGTGGGTTTCTTAGGGCACATAGTGGCAAATGATGGGGTTAAGGTAGATCCGGCAATGGTAGAAGCCATATCTGACTAGAAGGCACCTAAGAACCTGTAAACCCCATCCTTTGTTAATAAGAAAAAAATCGGGAAAAGAACAGGTCATTTTCAAATAGAAAACTAAGTCAGTTTATAAATAGTAACCGATAGAGAAAGGGCAAACCGTGAAATTTATACATCCCGAGTGACCTAAAGAGTCACAAAAGTCATGAGAAAGAACTTAGGATGAATTAGAAGTGAAAACCAAACTAGTTCAGGTGAACTAGACCTGAACCGGATTGAAACTGTTTGAACCACTATTGAACTAGTTTCTAAATTCATTTTTCTAGGTGCCTTAGAAAATTCAAATTGGAGAATTGAGGCCACCATTAGATAGAGAATGAATTTAGTTGAATTTACAAATTTTTAATTTTGAAAAACTCGGTCAAATCGAGCTTGAACATGCCGATTTAAGCATTGAACCCGGTTCAGACCGGTCTAGTCTAGTATGGAACAATGCATCTTCTTCCTTCAGATGATACCACTTTTCACTCGCCGAAAAATTGAGCAATGCCAACAAAGACAAAAAGTCTCTGGCCAGGGTGTTTTAGACAATGAATGACAGCCATAAAAGTGCCAATCGGATGGCCAAGAAGTCTCTGAGCTTCCTATATAAAGTGCCCCTCCTCATTCATTCTCTTCACACCTGAAAACTTGAACCCCTTTTGTAATATTGAATAAATTGAGGTCCCAAAGTGAATTTTAGAAGTTTCTGGACTCAATTTGGTGAAAAATTGGCATTAGGGACCTAAAGTTAAAAGAAAAAAACTTTAGGGACCTAAATGCAAATAACAAAAAGTTTAGGCATTTTATTCATTTGTGATGAATGAAGGCTATTAGGCCAACGAATAATGAACAAGGATGTTCATATCGTGTAGGAACACGACGTACTGGGAATGCCAGCAAGTACAAGCTCGCGTGGAGCAAAAAGCCAAATAAGAGGAATTCACTGCACGATCGGGTGAGTGGGAATTTTCACATCATACTTGGTTGGGATGATGAGTACCTTGAAATGAAAAACCACCAATAAGTGGAATTTTAACATTACACCTGAGTGGGATGATGTTGAAACTACGCGAAAAAACTAATTACCAGTTGTCTTATCTTGTAATAGGACATTTCCTTGCCCAATTGTTACTCCAAGATTTCTCCTAGACTCCTCACCTTGATGGTTTTCTTATCTTGCCTTCTTTGCCCAATAATTTCCTTGATTCATTCCTTTATTTGTGATGAGAATCTCCTTGGTCTCCGTTGTGTCTAGGGTAATGCAGGGTTGTTTGGTTACTTTTCTTGGGCAATCTTCCTATAGTTGAGGTGCAAGGTCACATCATTTTTGAAAGATATAGTTTTTAGGAACTAAGAATTCTTTATTAGTGGAGAAATAGTACAATGTGTTGGGGTCTTAGCCTCATTATAAAAGTGCTTACGAAATAGATGGGGAGCTACAGGTTCTTTAAAAGCATCCTCCTTGACAAGGTTATAAGCCCTTGATGGTGTTCCCCACCTTAGGCTTGGCTCCCTTCGTACTCAAGATTGTGACCTCAACAGGTCCTGGCACCATCTTCCTAGATACTTCCCACTAACCTCTCTTGGTTCTTTGGGACTTCTCGGGTATGGAAGAGTTTTTTAGGGTGATCTTTCTATAGGGACAGAGTGTTGGATGGTGTTGGTTCCTCTCTTGCAAGCCATCTAAATATTTTAAAACTTTGTCTTAGTTACTATGTTATATAGTCTTGATAATGTATTCAAGAAAACAAGCTCTGATACAACTCAAGATATCACGTCCCAACCCGGTTTGATCAGATCCCAGTGAGCAACCCACCACTGTCTCGGTTTATTAAGGGTTATCCCCTTCTTAAACCATGAGTAGTAACACGTTCTTTATACTTGTACCTTTCCTAGAAGAATATTAATCAAAACTGAATAATTTAAACTTACATACCTATATTGCAAGTTTAGCTAGCAGAATATTTGTAGGTAGGTTTTTCTCTCGGTTACCTAAAAAGGGGTAAAGGGACGGGTGAGTTCGACAACTCAGTGAATGGGTGTTTGAAAAATGTGCTTCTATAAAATAGTTTGAATTGTAGTGTGTTAGACTCCTTATTTTCTTTAAAATCATTCCTTCCTTGAATTCTTAGTTATTAAAAACCATAATTTCTCATTATCCACAATCGGTGTGTTTAATAATCAACACACACCCTTCATCATGAAAGGGATCACACATTCACAGGTAGCTTGTCCACTACACCCACTTGTGGCATCAGAGTGACTTTACTAGCCACCTAGATAGAAGCCCGTCCACTTCTACCTTAGGAATGAGTGCATGTTTGTGACATCCAACCCTCAAACCTAAAAAGAAACTCTGTGTCCGTATGAGGATAGAGACCTCATCCCGATGCCACCCCGGTCTCATGCATATGAAGCTATGTCGAGCTTCTCTAATTGTTGGCACAATAATCTGCCCTTATCTCCACCATGTCATCTAGTTGCCCTTAGGATGCATCAAGACCCCTCTTGGATATCTTGATGGTCTCAAACCTCAGTGCATGAACAAACAAAGTTTTACCATATGCCATTAATTTTTGGTGCCACTGGTCGATCAGGTCTTGTCACACTCCTGCTAGTCCATCAAGTATGTCGGTCCTGTCTTGGTACCATGGCCAAATCACATGTTTTCATGGCTTATCATCATGTTTGTTTACGAGCTTCTGCTCATGCCAACTAGCCTTAGGCCAACTGCACAAGATTTTCAAAATCGAGCATTTTAGCCCCCAAGTTCCGAAACTGAGGTCTCCGACCTATCTGAGCTATTCGAGCTCTCGTCAAGAAGGTCTCCCAAAATTTTTAAGCATTGGCACATAGTCATGGGAGAGCACTTCTAACAAAATAACTTTTTCACTTGTCCATAACACCAACCAAGTGTGATGACATCTCCGCTTAAAATCGGTAAGCGGATTTTCTACTTCCTTCGAGCAAGTTCATCATACCAACCAAGTATGATCTACTTACAACTAGTAAGTCATTTTTCCACATGTTTCTTATATCACCTCAACTAGGCGTGATGTTAAAATCTTCACTTAGTAGTGGTTTTTCCTTTTTGAGGTACTTATCATCCCAACCGGGTATGATGTAAAAAATTCCACTCACCCGTTAAGTGCAATGTATTCTTCTTGATCGACTTTTTGTGTCCACGCGAGCTTATCCTTCCCGGCAATTCCGATCCTTTGTGCTCCTACACGATTTGGACATTCTTGTTTATTAATATTTGACATAATAGCACTAATTCCTCACGTATGAACAAAATGGCCAAACTTTTAATTATTTTCATTTTTGTCCCTAAAGTTCTTTTACTTTAACTTTAGGTCCCATATGCTAATTTATACCCAAATTGAATCCGAAAATCTCTAATTCACTTTGGGACCTCAATTTATTCAAAATCACAAGAAGGGGTTTAAGTTTCCCAAATTTTCAATTTGGTCTCCAACTTTTCAAAAATTACCATTTTGCCTCGTCTTTTAAAAAAAGGCAATTTGACCCCAATAAATTCCAAAAATTGACATATTGGTCTTCCAACATCCTTTTCATGTCCAATTTTGGGAAATTACACTTTGGTCCCTCAATTTTATGAAATTCATGATTTCCCCCAATTTTCCCCTTTCAAACTAATCGAATTTGATTTCATCAAATTGATTGATCAATCGAGGTTAACTGTTGAAATTGAAGGTAAAATTGAGTTCCTACACATCCATATGATTCAATTGAGCTTTGAATAATATGAATTGATGCCGGAACGAGCTCAAATGAAGCTACGCTAGACAACTAGACTTAGAGAGAGAAAGCTTCGAAAGCTTATCGTCGGGGGTGCGATTGTCTGAGCTTTCAATCGGGGTAGATAACTCTCATCTTGAGGTTTCTCCTAGGATCAAGAATCACATCAATTAATGTTGAATTGAAGGAGAATTCAATCAATGAAATTTCAGTAGTTCTCTCTCTAACATTGATAGGAAATTAAAGAGGGGAGCCAATTTGGCTTACCTTTCTACTCAAATTCAGTCATATGAGGGCTGTGGAAGTGTCGGGAGAGATTGGTTTGGCTTGAGAAGGGCTCAAATTGGCCGGTTTAAGCTCGACAGAAATAGGGCAACTTCGGTTCGCCAGAGCTACTTCACTATTTGATTACTCCAGTGCTTCTACGGTGATCCTTAGATCGAATGGTGACCACCACCGACTCCACTTCTTTGGGAAATTAATTCATTGCCAACACCACAAGCTATGAATTAATGATAGAAGGTTATCAATATATAGACACGCAAGTCTACATCACAACCATATAAATTGGGGTTGCTCTCTCATTAGATTTTACTCATAATTTCATCTTAACCACTAACTGCTCCCAACTTTGGTGACCTTGCTACAAGAGAGCTTATCTCCTCCGTTTGATCACCATTGATGACTATTCAGGTACCCCTAAAAAGCTAAGGGCCTCAACTTTCCATTTCCTCCTTCTTAAGCCTCAACTCCGCATCTACCGCCACTGTCGAGATTGCACAGTACCCAATCTCGGCTGACCAAAAACAGGAAAGCTATTTTAGAGGCCAATTTTGATGGCCATGATGACCCTCATGAGCTAAGAAAAATTTGGTAAGTCCCTTTTACCACCAGCATTCCATAGCCTCTGGCCTTACCCAATTTGAGCAAGAATTGAATTTTAATTAAATAATCTAAATCTCATGTCATGGGTTAAGTGGACGAGCTGACTAAAATGCTAATTACAGGAACTACATTCCACTATTTGAGTTGGTTCGAGTGGCCATAAACTCCTAAAAGAATCAGCTTTCAAATCCCACTAGCGTCCATGGCTGACGTACCACCTCTGGTGAGTTCTCAACTTTTACCCATCTGCTTGCATGTTTCTGATCAAGCTTGATTGAAGAAATTCTAGTTGATTCTAGCCAAACTAAGTTCACGATGGGCTAGAGGGAGGTGGGGACCTATCCACTTAATTTGATTAATTTTAGAGATACTTTGTTAGTGGATCAAAGGTCGAAACTAAATTGCTAATATTTGGAAGTTAGGGAACCTAAATGGGATTGAACTTTCTGTGGGGTTTTCCTAATATTCAAAATAAAGTTTTAGGGCTAATTGGAAAGCTTGATGAAGTTTGAGGTCCAGGTTTGCCCATTGTGGAAGGTCTAGGGACCTATTTACAATAAAGGCAAACTTAAGGATTAAAGTGCAAATATGAGTATTTTGCACAACCAAAAGGGAATCTTTGGGCAGTCCAAGGACCTAAACTTAATTATAAGAAGTTTAAGGACCTAAATGTGAATTCGGTCCAAAGAAACCATGGAAATTGTTAGGCCTTGAGCCATTGTATGTTTTGGGGGATATGGCCAATGATAGGTCGGGCTCCCAATAAGTGTAATTGCTATGTTGCATGTTGACTAAAAGTTTGGGGACTATGCCGTGAGAACCAAATTTATATTATTGTGTTGCATGTTGACTAAAAGGTCAGATGCCCAATTGTGTGATATGGTGATATGGCCCAATGATGGGTCGGGGTCCCAAGATTTGTTTATATTATGTGGGAAGTCGGTCAAATGAGGGACCAAACTTACGAGCATCTCCATGTTATTAAGCATGCTAACTTTGATGCATAATTGTGTGTGTGGAATTGGGGAGCCAAGTGTGAGATGCAACGAGCTCCTAGTAATGAGATGCTCTAAGTAATATTACGTGATTGGCCATGAGCACCACCAGTATGACAACATGTCATGTTATTTCTTTCTGTGAATACCTATATAGGAGAGTGGTGGCAGATAGATGCTTGAGAGGTTGTGTCATAACTCGGGGGAAAATGGAAAGGAGATTGAGGAGTAGTAGTGTTATCTTTCATGCTTCCTCGGACACCTAGATGATGTATGGGTATCGTCCCAATACACCACTGTGACGATACGATGGTGGAATTAAGTCGCAAGTATATGGGGCATGGGTCGGCAAGTGGAGGTTATGCAGCCATGACCCCGAGTGCGGAGACACCCAACTACGAGATGACACTTGAGGAGTTATAGTGCAATTCCTTGTCACGCCTTGACACGGTTTGGTGGAACCCCGTGATCAACCCGTTAATCCCTTTGGTCTAATAAAAGTTGCCACTTCCCAAGACCATGAGGAGTCAGGCATATTTTCTAACCTTGTTCCCTGTAATAGCATTATACTAAACTTAATTGCTTAAAAATCTTAACATACTTGACTTAAGGCTTGTCCTCAATGTTTCTTTATAGGGTGTCTTCTTTCCTAAGAAAGATTTAAAGGGAGGGGGTGAGTTTCTACAACTTAGTGAGCGGGTGTAAGGGTGAGTTTTTAAGACACAACTTTCAAAATCATTTTAAATTTTACTGTTATGTGAGTTTAGCTCTTTTAACACTTCCTCTTGCTTGAGAGGTGTTTATAAAACAATCACACGCCCTTTATCATAAAGGGTACAAACGTTCGCAGGTGCAGTACTCAGATTGCACCCACTTGGGATCAGAGCGCCTTTACCGTCCACCTTGATAGAAGTCCTCGACTTCTACCTTGAGTGTGAGTGAACGTTACCTGTCTAACCCTCAGATGAACTTCGTGTTTGTTGTGTGGCACAAACCCTTATCCTGACCACGCCCTGGTCTCTACACAGGAAGCTAATTCAAGCTTCATGACTCATTGGTATGACAAAACTGCCCTTATTGTATCCTGGTCATCCAACAACCCTTAGAAATAACACTACCCCTCTTGGGCTTCTTGATGGTCTTACATCATAGTGCATGCACAACAAACAGTTTTGGAATTTACAATACATTATCTTTGGTGCCAACGACCCCGACTCTTGACTTGAGCTCCATAGTTGTTTGCTTGATCGGTCCATCGACATGGCCTTGGCACACTACCACTAGCCCATCGAGTCCTATTGGTCCAAGTTCAACATTGGGGCAATTCACACAATTAGCCAAATATGAAAGTTTTAATGGCTCTTTTAATCATCTTTTGTCTACAAGCTCCAGTCTGTGCCCACTGTCCTTGGGCCCATTTTACGAGTTTTTAAAAAATGGGTCTTAGGCCCAATAAGTTCAAAACCGAGGCCTTCTACATGTTGGAGCTGTCTCTGCTCTCATTAGAAATGTCTCCCAAAATTTTTAAGCTGTTGCACACAGTCAGGGGAGATCTTTTCTAGAAAATGGTTTTCAATTTGCAAAGAGGGCATTCATTACCCTAATCGGGTATGATATCGAAAATCTCCACTCGTGGTGGTTTTTCTGTTCAAAATGTACTCATCACCCCAATGGGGTATGATGTTTAGAAGGTTTCACTCACAAGTGGATTTTCAATATAAAAATGAGTACTTATCATCCCAACCGGATATGATGTTAAAAGGTCCCACTCACCCAATGACTGTAACGTGTTTGTCCCCAGTTGGATTTCCAATCCTTGTCTTACTCCTATGCTCACGTTCTCGTCCAATTCGTCCTTATTGCAATTAGGTCCCTAAAGTTCATAATCTTTGACTTTAGGAACCTTATTTTCAATTAAGTCCCTAGGATTTCCAATATCCTCCTTGGGTCCTTAATGTTTCAAAAATCACCAAATGGGACTTCAATTTTCCAAAAAATTTCTGATTGGCCCCAATTTTTCCCAAAAATGACCAAATGGCCCTCCAGGTTTCTCTACATTGCTAATTGACCTTCAATTTTTTAATATTTGTACAAAGGTCCCTCAATTTTTGAAATCCCCAAAATTTCCCCAATTCCTTCTTTCCATTGACTCAAAATTGATTTCATCAAATTGACCTTTCAAATCATGTTAATTGTTCCCTATCATGGTATTAATCGATTTCCTCACTTCCCTATGATTTGGCTGACCATTGAATCATTGTTTTTGGGTCCAAATCGAGCTCAAACGAAACTTCATCGAAAAATTGAACGTAGAGTGAGAAAGCTTTAGAAACTTACCGACGGAGTTGTAGTGGATAGAGCTTTCAATTTGGGATGAAAGCTCATGTCCACAAGCTCCTTCGAGGATCAAGAGCAACTCCAATTCTCGTCCTAAGCAGTGAGAATTTGGTTAGTGAAATTCAGACACTTTCTCTCTCTAGAATTAGGCTATTCCGACGAGAGAGGACATAATTGACTTACATGGGTGCTTCGGGAGGTCGAGTGTTGGCTGGGAAGACTTGATGAGGGCTTTTTTTGGCGGTAGGAGGTTCGGGATGGTCGAATTGGGACTGGGTAGAACATGGCAGCTTTGAGTCCTATAGAGGAGTTTCACTATTCGGACCCGCCGGCACTTCTCTGTGGTCCTCTGGTCGAATGGAGGGCACCGTTAGGTAGCTCACTTCCTTCGGAGTCTGTAGGACCCGAATTCATTTTATGAGGTGGAAAGAAGTGTCCAAGTCGGAGCTCTGGTTTGAGCTTCATTGGGAAACCAGACACTTCTTCTTCTTCAAGTGTTTGAGGTGTGAGGAGGACGAATGAAGGGGAGCACTAAGGAGCTCGGGGACCCTCGGCTCTACCAGTTTCCATATTGGTCGAGCCTATCCTCTTCGTTAAATGCCATTGTTAGAGGGAATATTCCCTCACCAGAAATGGAAGGTGAAATTCCTTTCGTGAACAATGACATTAGTTGAAGGAAGGAGATGATACTATTTTGAACGTGCGAGCTTTCTACGTGCGGACATGTGGTGATCCGTGATTGGTTGGCTCAGCTGACATGCTTCCTACTCAGCTGCCTCATCAACCATTGACCCATTGACCGGACATGTGGCAGCCTCTCTACATGGCCGCTGACCGGTTTCCGTTGACCTTTGACCGGGACACGTATTGCTCTCCTATTGGTCGGTCTCTGTTGAGGTGGATTTTCCTCCTCTAACCGTTGACCGATGACATGTGTTACCTTCTGATTGGCCAGTGCTTCCAAGCACTAACTGAGCAGCTGACTGGGCATGCTTTGCCACGTGTTGTGCACTAATTGGTCACACCTGCTGACTGGGCGCTGACTTGGCAGTGATCTCTTGACCAGCCGGACCATTGACTGGTTCTGTGACCCGAAAACAAAAATCAACTGGTTCAAGCTTGATTCAATTGGTTTTCTAAAAACTAAAAATTTCTAAATTAATCTAAATTCATTTTCTATCTAATGGTGGTCTCAATTTTCCAAATTGACATTTTTATACCATCTAGAAAAATGAATTATTAAATTGGTTCATCATAGTTCAATTCGGTTTGATCCAGTTCAGGTCTGATTCATCTTGAACCGGTCTGATTTTCACATCCAATTCATTCCCTGGTTCTTTTTCATGATTTTCATGATTTATTGGTTACTTGGGATTTTCCAAATTCCCGTTTTAACCCTTCTTTAACAATTCTGGTTCACTTAGGTTCTCAATTTACTCTTGAAAATTTTTGATTTCCTTTTCTGGTTTCCTTGGTACAAGAGGACGAGTTTCACAACTCTCCCCACCTTTTATGAGTTTTGTCCCCAAAACTTAGTTATACTTCCTTTACATAGGGAATAGTTTCCTTTGATGTCCACTTGGGGTTTGCTTCGTGCTTGTCCACCCTCTAGGCATCTTTCCTCTCCATGTGTTTGGGGTATCTTTTTATCACTTATTTTCCAATGGCTTGTCTTACCCACGTGTCCAAAAGTAATTTCTTAGATCCAATTATTTATGTGGCTTTGGAGAAGACTCATCCTCTTGAGGGGTTTTTTTGTCCAAATCACAAGATTGGGAGTTCTAAAATGGCTGACCATCCCCATGTCTATATATTCCTTTGGTCATTTAAACTCTTTAGCTTGGTGTCCTTTCGAGCCTTTCATTCTTGTTTTGTTGTTTCGGTATCATCCCTTCTTTTTGTCTTTATGTTAGTCCTTTAATCCACTACTTCATACTGGAGTCACCCTTCCTAAGGACAGTTGGACCTACATATCCCTTGTAGCATGACATGTTATAAAACTATCTTTGTCCCTTATAACTCTAGAAAATTCCCCCGATAACTATTCCCAACGTTCCAACTTTTAAGGGTCGTATGGCTTATTCCCTTCTTATCATCGAGTAGTATTCCTTAACTATCTTCAGTGTTATCCCATTGTCCTTTTATATTTGACGTCATGGTTTTCATGATCGTTTGGGTTTTCCTTATGTGTTCGTCCTTACCAACCTCATTATTGAACATTCCTGGTTTCAAATCACTGGGTTTCCCGATCACTTAACTTATTGACATACTTGGGATTTTTCCTCCCTTATGTCCTTCATATCCAACAACATCTTTACTTATGGATTTCCGTTCCTTAGTCCACCCTTACTTGTTTGTGACCCTTTCATGATTCTTCATTTTGTATTGTTTCTTCATGGTCCACTTGTTGACTCTTAATACCCTAGGATTTCCTTTCGTTGGTTTTGTACCCTACCCACTTTCTTCGAAGTAGTGATTTCTACCTATGAACCATCATACGAGATCATACGCATGAACCAAGGGACTGAGCTCGGTGGGAGTCAAGAACCACTACCCCCTTTGATGCGTCCTTATGGTTATCAGACGCTGGAATAAGTTTACTGCCTTCTTTTCATGTCGTCATTCAGGTCTATTCCTTTCTTCGGAAGTTCTTGCAGCACATTCTTTGTACCCTATACTCTTTCTTACTTGTATCCTGTTATGATTTTACCTCCTTATGGAAGGGTTCGGGTCCATTTGTTCCAATGTTCCTTGGCCTTCTAATGCGAGGCTTACTTGAGCCTTCCCATGGCTTGGGTTTGGTTGCCCTAGAGCCATCAGTTAATACCAACCCCTTCCCCTTTCTTGGTTGTTTTAGGGTTTTCCCTTCATCCTTCCTTCACTGACTTCTGTCCATTATTCTTGGGTCATTTCATGGTTATTAGTCGTTCCTCAGGGTAAGGTTCGCCTATAGTCTTAACCTCTCTTCCCTTGGCTTGTCCTCCTCCCCTTATTGTTGTTGACTTTTGGACCCTCTTATCTTCCCTTTCTGATGGAATCATCTAGTGTAAGTCAAAACTTCCAGGTATTCTTGGTGGAAGTTTTTGATAACTTATGTTTGGGGGAAAGGTTATTGGATTTGAAACCTTTTCGTCTTATTGTAGTATTAAATCTTTAGGTAAAAAGATTTGTCATAAAGGATCTTTTATTTATCAAAGAAACTTTTCTTGTCGAAATCAGCTTATTACAGGCACTCGTCTCACTTCTTCCTAGTCCTTTATGGTCATCAGTCAGGAATTTGCCTTTGACTTGTTCCAGGACTCCTTGTTTAACGGCTTTGATGATGATGAGATTATGCATGTTCCTTCACACCCATGGTATGGGTTCATGTTAGTTTCCTTGGGGTGATCTCTAACTTCATTGGTCACTTCAAGTTCATATCTTTCCAGCACCACGACTTCATACTCGTATGTCCATCTGATCATGTTTGTGGATTCAGGGTTTATTCAGACGGGTGGGGGCTCATGAAAAACCTTTACATAAGTTGCATATGCATCCCAGTACTTCTTTTAGGCCTTCTCCTGCACCGGGGTTCTCTCCGGCTGTTGTGGTGCTGGGGAGGTGTCGGGTCCCTCTGAGGATGCCACGCCCCGTCCTGATTTGGTCGAATCCCCATGATCAACCCACTGCTCCCTTGGTTCAAGAGGGGGTTCCCTTTCTTTTATTCAAGAGGAGCCAGGCGTAATGTTACGCCCCGACCCGGTTTGGTTGGATCCCCATGAGCAACCCACCACTCCCTTTGGTCTATGAAGGGTTTGACCCTCTACTAAACTACGAGAAGTAAGGCGTCCTTTTTTTCCTAGAATAACATTATACAAAACTGTATATATTAAATGGATCATACCTATCATATATTTTAACTACATGTGGGTCTTTAGGGTTGGATCTCCTTGGTTACCTGCAAAGGGGTAAAAAGGGAGGGGTGAGTTCTACAACTCAATGAATGGGTGTTAGGAATGAGTTTTCATAAAAACAACTTTTAATCGAAGTGTGCTAGACTCCTTATTTCCTTTAAAGATATTCTTTCCTCAAATTTCAGTTTTCAAAATTCTTTTCCTCATTATCCACATTAGGTGTGTTTAACATTCAACACATGCCCTTTATCATGAAGGGGTACACACATTCGCGAGATGTAATTAAGCCAACTACTCCGACTTGTTGATTGGAGTGTATTTACCATCCACCCTAATAGAAGTCCCTGACTTCTACTCGGTGTCTAAGTGAACATCTCAAATGTTCAACCTTTAGACCAAAAAGTAATTTGTGTCCATATGAGCACAGAGACCTCATCCCGTCCCCACCCCGATATCATGTGCAAGGAAGCTACGTCAAGCTTCGCAAGACTTCTGATACAACTAATTGCCCTTATTTCCATCAGGTCGTCCAGAGCCCTGTGACGCATCAGGTCTTGGGCATCTTAAAGGTTCCATAAAATAGTGAATGTACAAATCAACAGTTTTTCACATATGCCATATAATCTATGGTGCCACTGGTCTAACGGCCCTGACCCTCAACTCGACCTGCAGTTGTTTGTATTGACTAGTACGAAGACCTGTCATGTCACACTGGTACTAGTCCATTGAGTATATCGGTCTTGTCTTGGTACCATGGCCAAACAACTCATTTACTTAAGTTTTCATGCCTTAATGATCATGTTTGTTTACGAGCTACTGCTTGTGCGAACTGGCCTAGGGCCCACTATCCAAGATTTTCAAAATCGGGCATATTAGCCCCCAAGTTCCAAAACCGAGGCCTCTAGCCTATTTGAGCTATTCGAGCTCCTGCCAAGAATGTCTCCCAAAATGTTTAAGTAGTGGCACATAGTCAGGGGAGAGCACTTCTGACAAAAATAACCTATTAGTTGTTCATCATACCAATCGGGTGTGAGGACATCCCCGCTTATAACCGATAAGCGGGTTTTCTAGTTCCTTCTAAGAAGTTCATCATATCAATCGAATATGATCTACTTATAACCAGTAAGTAGTTTTTCCACGTAATTTCCACATCACTCCTCACAGGTGTGATGGTTAAAATACTACTTAGTAGTGGGTTTTCATTTTTGAGATGCATATCATCCCAATCGAGTATTATATTAAATTCCCACTCACCTTTTATCTAGAGACATGTTCATCCAGGAGGGATTCCCAGGTACCAATCCCTAATTGGTCTTATTGATCTTTCTCTGCTCTAATACTTCCCAATTTTCCTTGCATTTGGTTGTTGTAGGGTGGATGTCAAGATTGAGAATTTCATAGGTAGGGAGTATTAATTTGGTAGATCTAATGTGATCATGGCAAAGATAATGTTTGAGACATGAGCAAGGATTAGTGGATCAGGTAGCTCTCTTCTACTCGAATTGTTCAATTATTCTAAGCTCCTTATATATAGCTGTAGAATTGTTTGTTAAATGGGGAAGAGTTATTACTCCATTATTTCTCTTTGATATATTTTAATCAGTTGTAGTCTAATGGAATTCCAACCCTTATATTCATGAATGAGGAGTAACTCTAACCCTTTCTCAATCTCATTCATGATACCCCAAATCACTACTCTCATTAACTTGACTTTTATTCTTATGGGCATGTCTAATGCCAATCTTATTATTTAACATGGTTACTTAATCCTTAGGTAATTTATATTTCCTTTAATGGATTGCATTGAATAGCCCATGTTAAATGGGAGGCCACTTTAACTTTAGCCCCACTGATTTTTAAGCATTAAAACTAATAACTAATTAGCCTTTTGAGTAGCTAGGAGTTATTAAAGTTCATCCAATAAATGTATGATATTACCTTCAATGAGACTTTCTTTGATCCATTTTAAGAATCCATATTTATTTGGAAAGCTGATATGGGAGGTGATAGAGAATATATGATTCTTATTCTTGCAATTATGTTATCTTCTAGGAAATGAATGTACTAAGAGATCTCTCTCCCATCCTATAGAAATTCTACAGGTAATTGCTCCTATTTTGCCACTCATTTTTGTTAAATTATAGGAACTTATTTCGTGACTCATAGATGAGTATTGGATTGGTTAGACCCATATGCAAAGATTTGAATTGATCTTTATTGTGAATGAATTGTCTTATGTTCTAAGATTTCATAAATGATATGCTATGTGATTTAATTCCTTCATGAAGCATGAAATTCTTTGACATGGTGGATTCTACTTTGTATGTAGCTTTGAACAACTTCCATGAACTATCTGCAGATCAAGAAAATGTCAAATGGACTACAAATTTCTAACTATCATTATTGTGAACATTATGATTTGAATCTTCACCATTTGGTTATATTTCCTTATGTTCTAAAACTCTTTCCCTTTAATTGCAATGCCGATTTGTCCTAGATAAAGCATATATTTCCCTCAAGTGGTTTGATAACAAGCTTAAAAGGAACTTTAAGCATACCTGACGGAGGGTACATCTTCACGCTCTCTTTCATTTTATCTCCTTACTCCTGAAAAAGGGGTAAATAGAGGGGGTGTGTTTCTACAACTCAGTGAGCGGGTGTTGGAAGTGAGTTTTCAAAATAACTCTGGTTCATAAAAACTATGCCAAGGTTATCATTTTCCTTTTTAAACAGATTTTCCACCAACTTAGGTTTTCAAAACCTTTTTCCATTTTCATATTAGGTGTGTTTAGCTCTTTTAGCCCATCCCATTGCCTCGAGAGGCATTTAGCAAACAAACATATGCCCTTCATCAGGAAGGGTACACACATTCGCAAGTGCAACACGTCCACTACACCCACTTGTGGACAAGAGCGTCTTTACTGTCCACCAAGATAGAATCACATCCACTTCTACCTTGGGTTTGAGTGGATTTCACAGATGTTCGACCCTCAAACATGAATACCACTTCATGTCCGTATGAGGACGGAGACCTCATCCCAATCCCAACCCGGTCTCATGTGCAAGAAGCTTACAAAGCTTCAAAACTAACTGGCATGACAAACTGCCCTTATCTCCACCATGTCGTGCAATAGCCCTTAGGACCCATCACTACCCACTAGGGCATCTTGATGGTCATGTACCACAAGTGCATGCACAAACAAGAGTTTTCACATATTAGCCATCATCTTTAGTGCCAATGGTCCAATGGCCCCGACGCTTAACCCGACCTATAGCTACTTGTTTAGGTCGGTCCGTCGACCTAGCCCTGATGCACTACCGCCAGTCCATCAGGCACAGCTAGTCATGACTCGGTACTGTGGTGCATCATACAATCAATTTCATTAGGAATTTTCTTGGCTCTTCCTAATCAAGTTTGTTTACTAGCTTTTGCATGTGCCCACTGGCCTTGGGCCCACTACACGTGTTTTCCAAAACTAGGCATTTAGCCCCATGAGTTAAAAAATCGAGGCCTCTAGCCTATCCGAGCTGTTCTAGCTCCCGTCAAGAAGGTCAACCAAATATTTTAAGCATTGGCACACAGTCAGGGGAGAACACTTCTAACAAAATTTCACCTTTTAACCCATCACACCAACCGGGTGTGATGATAGTTCCAGCTACATCCAGTAGGCGAGTTTCTCCTTTCCTTAAGGCAACTCATCATACCAATTGGGTATGATGTTCATTTATTCCTACTTACAACTGGTAAGTAGGTTTTAACAATTTAAAATAGTTCTCATCATCCCAACCGAGTATAATGTGAAATAATCCCTCTCACGGTGGCTTCCAATTTAGAAAATGTGCTCATCATCCCTATTGGGTATGAAGTGTAAATTAGCCCACTTAGTCGGTGACCGTGATGCATTTGTCCCTAGTCAGCTTCCAAGTCGACAGTAGCTTTTCCTTGCTGGCGTTCCAGTCTCTTGTGTCCCTACACAATTTGGGTATCTTTATCAATTAAGGTTTGGCATAACAACCATCGTTTTCTCACTTAGGTCCCTAAAGTTCATTTTTTCTTAACTTTAGGTCCCTAATGCTAACATTTCCCCAAATTGAGTCCCAAGGTTTCCAATATCCCTTTTGGATCCTCAATTTACTCAAAATTGTGTAAGGGACTCAAGTTTTTCAAATTTCCAATTTGGTCCCTAATTTTTCAAAAATTACGATTTTGCCCCTACTTTTCAAAAATATCAATTTGGCCCCAAATATTTCAAAAATTGGCTAATTAGTCCCCCATCATCTTTCTCATTGCCAATTGAGAAATTGCATGGAGGTCCCTCAATTTTTCGAAATCCCTAATTTTCCCTAAAATTTTCCCCCAATTTCTCCCCTTTATTCTAACCGAATTTGATTTATTCAAATTGGCCATTCAATCGAAGTTAATTGCTCCAATTGATGGTATGGATCAGTTCCTACACTTCCATATGATTCAATTAAGCTTTGAATTGCATGATTTGAATCCGAAACGAGCTCAAACAGAGATTCACTGGAAAACTGTTCATATAGAGGGAAAGCTTCGAAAGCTTACCGTCGGAGGTACAGCAGTCCGAGCTCTCAATCTGGAGAGGTAACTCTCATCTTGAGGTTTATTGTAGGATCAAGAATTGCTACAGTTAAAGTCTAATGAGGGTGAATTTTATTAGTGAAATTCGACAATTTCTCTCTCTAACACTGATTTGCAATGACGGAAAAGGGCCGAATTGGCTTGCCTTTCAGCTCTGTTGAGGTCGTGTAAGGGTTGTGGAGGCATTGGGGAGGCTTGATTTCATCGGAGGAGGTATGAATTTTGCCAAATTCAGTTCAGCCAAAATAGGGCAGCTTCGGTTCGTTGGAGCTGCTTCACTATTTGATTCCACCGGTGCTTCTTCGACAGTCCTCGGGTCAAAGGGAGGTTGCTGTAAGGTAGCTTACTTCTCCCAGAGTCTATAGAACTCGACCTTGCCTTCTGAGTCTAAGAAAAATGCCCAAGTGGGAGCTCTGGTTCAAGCTTCACCATAAAATGGAGCAATTGAGAGAGAATGGTGATTTGAGGTGTGTGAAGGAAGAATGGATAGGAGCTCTTTACATAGGGAGCTCGGGGACCCTCTATCCGACCACTTTCCATTTTGGTTGAGCTTATCCTCACTTGAAAATACCCTAATTGCAGTGAATATTCCTTCGATGGAGAAGGAAAGATTCTGAACCGATGAACAGTGCTGTCATCTAGAGAAAGAAGACGATATTGTTCTGAACTGGACCAGACTGGTATGACCGGGTTCAATGGCGAAAATTGGTCGGTTCAGGCTCGATTCGACCAGTTTTCCCAAAATTAAAATTTTCTAAATTCTGTTTCTATCTAATGGTGGCTTCAATTTTCCAATTTGAACATTTTATTTTACCGAGAAAAATAAATTTAGAAATAGGTTCAATCCAGTTTTGTTCTAGTTCACCGTGAACTAGTCTGGTTTCCTCTTCCAATTTGCTCCATGGTTCCTTTCTATGATTTTTTTATGACTCTTTGAGTCACTTGGGATTTTCAAATTTCCCATTTTACCTTTTCTTTGCTGGTTTGGGTTCATTAACCGGCTCAGTTTCCACTTTTGAATCGATTAGTTCTTTTCTCGGTTTTCTTATCTTTAAAGGATAGATTTTACAAAGGCGGTGTAGGTTCTTCTCGTTCTTGGGGAGAATTCTACTAGTTAATATATTTTAGTATCTCTCTGCGGAGGGCCCTATAACCCGCGACCATATCCTTCGGTATAGTTCTTCTGAACTTAGATGTTCCCTTACTATTTTTCTTGCTTGAGATGGGGGCCTTTTTAATGGTCCATTGGTTGGGTGAGTTCATGTAGCAAATTTCCTTGTAGGCATTATTCCTACATGGTACATGGGCTTCATTTAGATCCATGTTAGATAGTCTTGATAATGCATTCGAGAAAACATGGCTCTGATACCACTCAAGTTGCCATGCCCCAAACCGGTTTGGTCGGAACCCCGTGAACAACCTGACACTCTCTTTGGTCTAAGAAAAGTTGACACTTACCAAGACTGTGAGGAGTTAGACGTATTTTCTAACCTTGTTCCCTAAAATAGCATTATATAAAACTCAATAGCTTAAAAATCTTAATATACATGACTTAAGGCTTGTCCTCAAAGTTTCTTAATGGGGTGTCTTCTTTCCTGACAACGATTTAAAGGGAGGGGTGAGTTTCTATAACTTAGTGAGTGGGTGTTAGGGTGAGTTTTTAAGACACAACTTTCAAATGATCATTTTAAATTTTACTATTATGTGAGTTTAGCTCTTTTAACACTTCCCATTGCTCGGGAGATGTTTAGCAAATAATCACACACCCTTTATCATAAAGGGTATAAACAGTCACAGATGTAGTACTCTAACTGCACCCACTTGGGGATTAGAGCGCCTTTGGCGTCCATCCTGATAGAAGTCCTCGACTTCTACCTTGAGTCTAAGTGGACATTACCCGTCCAATCCTTAGACATGAAAGAAATTTGTTTCCGCTATGTGGGACGAAACTTCATCTCGACCTTGCTCCGGTCTCTATGCAGGAAGCTACTCAGAGCTTTATGACTCACTGGCACGACAAAATTGCCCTTATTGCATCATGATCGTCAAGCGACCCTTAGAACCAACACTACCCCTCTTAGGCGTCTCAATGGTCCCACATCATAGTGCATGCACAAACAAAAATTTTGGAATTTACAATTCAATATCTTTGGTGCCAATGGTACAACGGCCCTGACTCTCGACTTGGGCTCCATAGTTGTTTGCCTGACCGGTCTGTGGACTTGGCCCTGGCACACTTACAATAGCCCATCAAGTCTTGTCGGTACGTGTTCGACACTGGGGCAATTCACACAATTAACCAATTATGAAAGTTTTTCATGGCTCTTTTAATCATCTTTTGTCTACGGGCTCTAATCTGTGCCCACTGGCCTTGGGCCCACTTCTGAAGTTTTTCAAAAATTGGTCTTAGTCCTAATAAGTTCAAAATCGAGGTCTCCGACCTATTGGAGTTGTCCTAGCACTCATCAGAAAAGTCTTCCAAAAATTTTAAGCAACTACAAATAATCAGGGGAGATCTTTTTTGGAAAATAGTTTTCCATTTGCAAAGAGAGCGTTCATTACCTTAACCGGGTAAGATGTCAGAAACCACCAATCATGGTGGTTTTCTAGTTCAAAACGTACTCATCACCTCAACCGGGTATGATGTTTAGAAGGTCTCACTCACAAGTGGATTTTCAATATAAAAAAGGGTACTTATCATCCCAATCTGGTGTGATGTTAAAAAGTCCCACTCACCAGATAATTGTAACCTGGTATGCTCCCCTACTCACGTTCTCATCCAATTCATCCTTACATGATTTGAGCATTCTCATAAGGAAAGGTTGGACATGAAAGGTCTCCTTTTTCCATGTATTTGCAACTAGGCCCCAACTTTTGCCTTATTATAATTAGGTCCCAAAAGTTCATAATCTTTGACTTTCGGAACCTAATGCTTAATTATTTTCAATTAAGTCGCTAGGATTTCCAATATCCTTTTTGAATCCTTAATTTTTCAAAAATCACCAATTGGGACTTAAAGTTTCCAAAAAATTTCTGATTGTTCCCAATTTTTCCCAAAAAAGACCAATTGGCCCCAATTTTTCTAAAAATGACCAATTGGCCCTCCAGGTTCCTCTACATTGCTAATTCACCTTAATTTTTTTGAAAAATTATAGAAAGGTCCCTCAATTTTCGAAATCCAAAAATTTTTCCTCAATTTCTCCTTTCCATTTGACCCGAAATCGATTATATCAAATTGACTTTTCAAAATGTGTTAATTATTCCCTATCATGGTGTTAATCGGCTTCCTCACTTCCCTATAGTCTGACCGAGCTTTGAATTGTCATTTTTGGATCTGAATCGAGCTTAAATGGAGCTTCGTCGAAAAATTGAAAGTAAAGAGAGAAAGCTTTAGAAAAATATAGATGGAGTTGCGGTGGTCGAAGCTCTTGATTTGGGATGAAAGCTTTTGTCCACAAGGTCCTTCAAGGATCAAGAGCAGCTCCAATTTTTGTCCTGAGTAGTGGTAATTTGGTTAGTGAAATTTGGGCACTTTCTCTCTCTAGAAATAGGCTATTTTGAACAGGGAGGACCGAATTGACTTGCAATAATGCTATGGGAGGTTGAGTGTAGGCTGGGAAGACCTAGGAGGGCTTTGTTCGGCCGTAGGAGGTTGGGGATGGCCGAATTGGGACTGGGTAGAATAGGGTAGCTTTGAGTCCTATGGAGCAGCTTCACTGTTCGAACCCGTCGGTGCTTCTCCGGTGGTCCTCAGGTTCAATGGAGGGCGCCATTAGGTAGCTTACTTCCTCTATAATTTACAAGACCTAAATTCGCCTTCTAGGGTGGAAAGAAGTGTCCAAGTGGGAGCTCTGGTTCAAGTTTCATCGTTAAACCAAGCACTTCTTCTTCGTGTGTTTGAGGTGTGAGGAGGATGAATGAAGGGGAAGCTATTTATATAGGGAGCTCAAGAACCCTCAGCTATACTAGTTTCTACATTGGTCGAGCCTATCCTCTTCAAAAAGATTCCATTGTTGGAGGGACTATTCCCTCGTCGAAAATGGAAGGTGAAATTCCTTCCATGAATAGTGTCATCAACTAAAGGAAGGAGATGACATTGTTATGCATGTGCGTACTTGTCATGTGGTGATCTGTGACTGGCTAGCTCAGCCAACACGACTTCCTACTCAACTCCTCGTCAGTCATTGACCCGTTGATCGGACACATGACAACCTCTCATTGGTTGTCTGAGTCAACATGGTTGTAGACTGGTTTTCGCTGACCGTTGACCGTAACACATGTCACTTTCTAATTGACCGGTGCTTCTAAGCACTGATTGAGTGGTTGACTGGGCTCGCTTCACCACGTGTCATGTGCTTATTAGTCGCGCTTGCTAACTGGGCGCTAACCTGGCGACGGTCCATTGATCGACTAGATTGTTGATGGGTCCGGTCCGACCTTGTTCGGTGACCTGAAAATAAAAATCGACCGGTTCAGGTCTAATTTGACCTATTTTCTAAATATTAAAATTTCTAAATTTATTTTCTATCTAATTGTGTCCTCAATTTTCAAAATTGGCATTTTTCATCTAACTAGAAAAATGAAATATTGAACTAGTCCACCATAGTTCAATTCGGTTCATTCCGGTTCAAGTCCGATTCACCTTGAGCCAGTCTGATTTTCACACTCAATCCATTACTTGGTTCTTCTTCATGATTTTTATGATTTTTTGGTTACTTGGAATTTTCAAAATTATTGTTTTAACCCTTTTTTTAACAATTCCAGTTCACTTAGGTTCTCGATTTACTCTTGAAAATTTCTGATTTACTTTTCCAATTTCCTTGGTCCAAGAGGACGGGTTTCATGCTCCCACTCTCCAGTTCCTGGTTTGGTTTCATCCAAGCAGTGGTACACTTTGAAAGTGATAAATGTTGGGGCCCAAGTAGTCTATGTTGAGTGGGCTTGAATAGCCCATTATGTGCAGGTGAGGGGTCGCAAGGCAGCCATGAACTCGAGTGCTCAGATACCTAGTTGCGAGACGACACTCTAGGAGTGTTGGTTATGGTAAGAGTATTCACGTGACTCCTAAACTCCATTTTATTGGTTTGGTATCATCCAAAAGGCAGTACACTCCGGGGATGTGTTATTATTGTCTAGGCATGAGTAGCCGAGTTGATGCCCGAGCTATGAATAGCCTAGAAGTGCCACCCAAGTGTAGGTCATGCTTGCAGGACTAAGTCCTGGTGATTGCATATAAATTACTAGATGTGTAAAACCAAAGGGGGGACCACAAGGAACTATAAAATAAAATTTCAAAATTTTGTTGTGTTTTATAGGTATTTTATCAGAAACACTAGTTCCTCCGGTCCTTACTATGGTGAAGGTATCGACCATAGTGATTATCAAAAGGGACGAATAAAGGGGGACGTGTCTTTGACCGATAGAATTGGGTCGGGGCGTGACATGATGTGGCATCTATCAGCATCAGTGAGATAGAATAGTAACATTTCTCCCTCAAGCGAAAAAAGGGTAGGACCTTTTTGACCTTGCCTTGACCTCCTCGACAACCAACCATTGCCTAAATTTATTCTAGAGGCTCCTTTTCTCTTTTCTAAGAATAACCAATAGCTCCCTATTTTTTATCAAGCTTTGTAAATTGGGTGTTATAGGTGACTTCAACCGCCTTAGTGTGTGATCAAGGTGGCCAAAAACTTGGGGGGAAGTCAGCTATCCAACCCCACTAGTGTTGGCCATCACTACTTTCTCTCTGACGAGTTTCCAACCAAAACCTGACTTTGTGTTTATTTTTCGATGAGTTTTAATTGGGGCCAAAAATCCACTATTCTGGCCAAGGCTGACTAGAAAGTGATCGTGGGTACACGAGGATTCGGGTGAGGGACCTATAAAGGATTTTTCAAAGATTTATGGACTCATTTTGAGAGAGATAAAAGTTTGGATCCAAATTTTAAATTTCAAAAAGTATAGGCATCAAACTACGATTTCAGGAAAATAATGGCCTAAATGAGAATTTGTAGAAGTCTAGGGGCTTGAAATAGAGTATGGGAAAACATTTGGACATGAAGAGATGGCTTGGAAGAGGCTATGAGTCCAAATGAAACTTATGGAAAACTTTAAGGGCAAAGTTCTAAATGTTGAGAAATTTGGGCAAAAAAATGTAATTTCTAAGAATGTGAGGATGCAAATGAGACTAGAGTAAGTAAGGGGACCTAAAATGAACTCATTGAAGAGTTAGTCTCTTCAAAATGTACAAATGAAAAGTGTAAGGGCATTATGGTAATTTTTTAGAAGTTTAGTTACCAAAATGAAAAAAATGGAAAACGTTAAGGATATAAGTGAGAAACTTAGAGTTCTTGGGGGAATTTTGGCAAATGCGACCCAAAATGGGTCTAAACCTAGAGTAGTGAAAAGAAATAATTATTGTGAGTTAGTCGTGACAAGTTTTTCGGCATGCTAGAGTTTAGCAAACTAAGCCCAAGAGGCAAAATTGTAATTTTTAGAAAAATTACAAGGTAACTTACGAGAACTTAGTTAAGGTTGGGACTGGCCTTATTTTGTTCTTTGATTGGGTAGAGGAACTTGACAGCTAGCATGTGGAAGCCATGCCTTCCATGACGAATGGAAATACCGTTTAGATAAACACGTGCCAACTACAACAATGAGTGAGATTTTCAACTTCACATCCAATTGAACTGATGTTGCCTATGCTCTCATTTTATGAAATTCTAATGTAAATATTTGGAAAATATTTCTTGAAAATCGAGAAAAGTTGACACAATAAAATTTATCAAAATATGGGGAAATATCCAGAACGATTTTGAAAAATGAGTTGAGAATCGATAGTATAACGTGGACATGATGAACTCAAGGGTTAGAGAGGATTGAGATCCTAACCCTTTACAATGTTCATAAAAGGAGACATAAAGCCACGTATTAAAAAGGGGACTAAACTTAGGGTAAAAGCGGCTAAGGTCTTATCTAGGAAAATGAGACTAAGATCATATCTATGAAATAAGCGAAGGCTCATGTATAAAAAGGGTTTAGGTCTACCATTTTAAAAAGGGGGCATAATCCTCATTGGATTATGGAACATGAATATAGGCAAGTTTTAGCAATGACATAGACCAATATTTAAGAATGGATGTCATGCCCCGATCCGGTTTTCCCGGATCCCCGTGAGCAACCCGCAACTCCCTTGGGTTTATGAAGGATTTGACATCCATCTAAACCGTGAGGAGTTAGGCATCCTTTTAACCTGATTTTCCTGGAATAACATTATATAAAACTTAATATATTAAAAACTTGCATACCTAACTTAGGGTTTAGTTGCGAGGGGTCTTTAGGGTTGGTCTCCTTTTTCCTGAACAAGGGATAAAGGGAGGGGGTGAGTTTCTACAACTAGAGTGGGTGTTAGGAGTGAATTTTCAAAAATGTTTAGTTTGTCAAAATCATGCCAAAGTTTAACATCATTTCTAACATTTTTCTCAAATGTCAAGGCCTTTTTAGCAATTTCATATTAGGTGTGTTTAGCTCTCTGATTACATCCTCTTGCCACGGGAGGCATTTAGCAAACAAACACATGCCCTTTATCATAAAGAGTATAAACATTCGCAGGGCAGTTCCAGACTACACCCACTTGGGGATCGGCACTCCTTTGCTATCCACCTTGATAGAAGTCTCGTACTTCTACCCTAAGTCCGAGTGGACGTCCTAAATTCCGATTCTCAGACCCAAAATTCACTTCGTATTCGTATGAGGACGGAGACCTCATCCTAACCCCACCTCGGTCTTGTGCGCAAGAAGCTCCTAGAGCTTCATGACTAACTGGCACAATGAATTGCCCTTATCTCCACCATGTCGTCCAGCAGCCCTTGGAACCCATCACTACCCCCTAGGGCATCTTGATGGCCCCAGCTCCATAAGTGCATGCACAAACAAGAATTTTCATAATTTAGTCATTCTCTTTGGTGTCGACGATCTAACGGCCTTGACACTCAACCCGCCTTGCAACTATTTATCTTGGCCGATCCATCAACCTAGCCATGACGCACTGTCGCGAGCCCATCAAGCATTGTCAGGCCTTACTTAGTACCTTGGTCAATCACACAAATAAATTTCAATTTTAAATAATAGTTTTCATGGCTCTTTCTATTCATGTTTTTTACAGGCTTCAGCTCGTGCCCATTGGCCTTGGGCCAATTGCACATGTTTTTCAAAATTGGGCCTTATGCCCTATGAGTTCAAAACTGAGGCCCATGTCTTGTTAGAGTTGTTTTAGCTCTCGTCAAGAAAGTCTCTCAAAGATTTTAAGCAATGGCACATAGGTAGGGGAGAACACTTCCGACAAAATCATACCAACCAAGTATGATATTTAAATATGCTCACTCACAACCGGTAAGTAGGTTTTCTTTTTATAAAAGCTAGCTCATCATCCCAACCGGTATGATGTATAAAATTTTCACTCACCCGATGACTGTGATATGTTCTTCCCTAGTCGGTTTTCCAAGTCCACACAGTTTGGGTATCATTGTCAGGAAGAGTTCGGCATGACATCCTTCTTCTTCTCACAATGTGTGACTAGGACCAAATCTTGGTTTTATTGCACTTAGGTCCCTAAAGTTTATACTTCTTGACTTTAGATCCCTAGTGTTCATTTTTCCCCAACCAAGTCCCAAGGATTTCCAATATCCTCATTGGGCCCTTAATTTTATTAAAATTTTATATGGGGCTCAAATTCTCCAAATTTCCAAATTGGTCCCCAACTTTTCCAAAATTACCATTTTGCCCCTAAGTTCCAAAAATAACCAATTGGTCCCAATTCTTTCAAAAATTGACTGATTGGTCCTCCAACATCTTTCTCATTGCCAATTGACCTTCAATTTTGAGAAATTGCATGGAGATTCCTCAATTTTCTAATATCCCCAAATTTCCCCAATTTTACCCCAAATTTCTACCCCTCTCTACTCACCAAATTTGATTTCTTTAAATTGGCCATTCAAACTAGGTTAATTTCTCCAATTAATGGTATGGATCGGTTCCTACACTTCCATATGATTCAATTGAGCTATGAATTATAGCATTTGGGTCTGAAACGAGCTCAAATGGAGCTTTGCTAGAAAACTATTTGTAAAGAGAGAAAGCTTCGAAAGCTTATCGTTGGAGATGTGGCAGTCCAAGCTCTTGATTTGGAAAGATAACTCTCATCCTTAGGGTCTTCCTAGGATTAAGAATTGCTACAATTGACGTCCATATATTGCTACAATTGATAGTTAGTGAAGTTTGGCACATTCTCTCTCTAGAATTGATTTGCAACGACAAAGGAGGGCCGAATTGGCTTACCTTTCACCTTTGTGGAGGTTGTGTGATGGTCGTGGGGACTATGGGGAGGCTTGGTTTGGCTAGAGGAGGTCTAAATTGGTCGAATTCAAATTGGCCAAAATAGGGCAACTTCAAATCGATGGAGCTGCTTCACTATTCGATCCTGTAATCGCTTCTCCGGTGATCCTTGGGTCCAAGGGAGGTTGCTGTTAGGTAGCTGACTTCCCTTGGAGTCAGTAGGAATTGACTTCACCTTCTATGGCTAAGAAAAGTGCTCAAGTCGGAGCTCTGGTTTGAGCTTCACCGAAAAATGGAGCACTTTGGGGAGGAGGATGATTTAAGGCGTGTGGAGGATGAATAGAGAGGATCTCTTTATATAGGGAGCTCAAGGACCCTCTACCCAACCAATTTCCATACTGGTCGAGCTTATCCTCACCAAAAAATTCCCTTATTGGAGGGAATATTCCTTCGTTGGGAAATGAAAGTTTCTGAACCAATGAATAGTGTTGTCATCCTAAGGAAGAAGACGACACTGTTCCGGACCGTTCTGGTCCGACCAAGTTCAATGGTGAAAATCGGTCAGCTCAGGCCCAATTCGATAGGTTTTCTCAAAACTAAAAAAATTCTAAATTCATTTTCTATCCAATGGTGGCCTCAATTCTCCATTTTAGATCTCTAAGCCACCTTGAAAAATGAATTACTTAATTCAGTTCACTATGGTTCAAATCGGTTCAATCTTGTTCAGGTTAGGTTCACCCTGAATTGGTTTGGTTTTCCCCTTCAATTGACTTCATGGTTCTTCCCATGATTTTCATGACTCTTTCGGGCACATTGGATTTCCAATTTCCCATTTTACCCTTCTTTACCCTTTCAGTTCGTTGAATGATTCGATTTTCTCTTTTGAAATCGATTGGTTCTTTCCCGGTTTTTCTCATCCTTGAAGGTACGGGGTTTACAACACTTCCCACTTTTTAGGGGTTTTGTCCCCAAAATATTTACATTTCAAATTGTTGGGGGTACCCATCCCTCATGACACTTTCGGTTTCTCAGGTCTCCTCTTGTGCTAGTTCGTTCTACAAAAGTACCTTGACCATGGGAATTTTCTAGTTACTCAAGTTCTTGTCTCTTCGGTCGATGATTTGCCTCGATTATGCTTGATTGGACAGATTCTCTTCTAACTCGGGTGGGGGTCAGTCCAACACATGACATGGGTCGAGCTGATACTTCTGGAGTACCGAGATGTGGAATACGTCTTGTATTCTTTGTAAGTCTAAAGGCAATTCAAGTTTATAGGCTACTGGCCCTGCCCTTTAGATTATGGTGTAGGGATCGATATACCTAGGTTTCAACTCCACCCCTTGTTGGAACCTAAGTATTCCCCTCCATGGGGATACCTTGAGAAATAATTACTCTCCCACTTCAAGTTCCAAGTCTCTTCTCCAATGGTCCACAAAGCTCTTCTGTTTGTCCTGAGCTGCCTTAAGTCGAGTCCTTATTATTTTAATTTTCTCAGTGGCATCTTCTATCAACTGACCCTTTCGAGCTTCCTTTCTCTCACCTCTTCCCAAAATAAGGGGGTACAACATGGTCATCCATAAAGAGCCTCATAAGGAGCCATTTGAATATTGGCCTAGTATGTAGGCAAACTCCATCTGGCACAAGTATTCTTCCCAACCCTTGTTCATGGTGAGTACGCATGCTCGGAGCATATCCACTAAGGTTTGGATTGTCTGGTCATACTGTCCATTAGTATGAGGATGGAATGTCCTACTCATATGAAGTTTGGTTCCCAAGGCGTTTTGCAGGCTAGGCCAAAACATTGAGGTAAATCTCGAGTCCCTATCCGACACTATGCTTAGTGGGACATCATAGAGTCTCACAATTTCTCCCATATATAGGGTGACCAGTTGTTCAATGGAATCGGTCACATTTATTGGTAAGAAGTGGGCGGATTTGGTCAACTTATCCACAATGACCCAAATCATGTCTCGCCTTTTCCTAGTCACTGGTAGTCCCGTGACAAAGTCCATATTAATGCATTCCTATTTCCATTCGGGAATTGGTAGGGGTTGCAGCAGTCCTGAGGGTTTCTGGTGTTCCGCTTTGATTTGTTAACAAGATAAGCATCATGCTACATACTCCGCGATGTCCCTCTTCATCCCTTTCCACCAATAACCCTGCTTGAGGGTGCGGTACATCTTGGTACTGCCCAGATGCATCCCATACATAGAGTGGTGTGCCTCCTCCAGTACTAGCCTCTTCAATTTCTTGTCTTGAGATGCACATACCCTACCTTTATAGGTAAACAATCCATCGCCTCGAAGGTTGAAGTTTAGGGTTGTTCCCTCGTTGGTTGGGTCCAAGTAGGGCTGAAGTTCCTTGTCCCCTTTTTGGTGGGCCTTGATTAGCACCATTAGGCTGGGTCTTACAGTTATGTTAGCCACTAGAAATCTCTTTTCTTTATCTACCTTGAGGTCCACTTTCATTCTTCCCAACTGTTATAGCAAGGGTAGGTAGTTCATCTTTATCTAAGCCACCTCAGTTTGATATTTTCGGCTCAGAGTGTCTGCCACCACATTAGCCTTCCCGGTGTGGTATTCTATCACAAGGTCATAGTCCTTCACCATTTCCAACCACCTCCTTTGGTGGAGATTTAACTACCTTTTAGTTAGGAAGTACTTAAGGCTCTTGTGATTTGTATATATTCTACACTTAACCCCGTATAGGTAGTGTTGCCAAATCTTAAGGGTGAACACAATTGCAGCTAACTCTAAGTTGTGAGTAGGGTAGTTCTTCTCATGTGTCTTTAGTTGTTGTGAGGTGTAGGTGATAACCTTTCTTTGTTGCATTAATACGCACCCGAGTCCATGTCTGGATGCATTACTAAAAACCACTTCCTTGGCATTCTTGGCCTGAAGCATTACTGTTTTGATTTTGCAATCCAGCTTGACTTGGTGGGTGGATAACGAATCCATTCTGAGGATGAGGTATACTTATGTTGAATGTAGAGGTATTAAATCCACTTTAAGGACCTCCCCTTCCATGAAAATTTCACATCCCTACAAGACCATATCCCTAAGGATCACCTCACCCAATGGCGTGTATATCATTAGTCATGGATTTAGTAGGGATGGTACTCGTGGAATCATGGGCGTTAGTCCTTCTCGTACATATGACCTATATGCTCCCGAGTCTATAAGAGCAAAGGCCCTAATGCCATTTATGTGTATGAGTCCTAAGATAATACCAAAAATGTTTCATTTTTCAAACTATCATTACACGGTTAAGTACCTTGGCTACTTAAGGCTCATGTTCCTACTATTTACGTTGAGCCATCCTAGCACCATTTCAAAAACCAAAAGCAAGGCAAGGTGTTCAAGGTTTTTGTGTGGTGCCCGCGATGATACTTGGGTCTGCTCTAACCTAGAACACGTCAATATAAATTTAGGGTGTTCCATCATTAGAATTTGCTCAAAATTCACTCTGAAAGAGAGATTTCTCCCAACTTCGGTGACTCAACTACCATAGAGGATAGCTCCACCATCTAACCACCTCTAACAATCATCATGGTACCCCTAGAAAGATGAGTACCTCAACTTTCCATCTTCACATCTCTCGACCCTCAACTTCAACTCTATAGTCACCAATGAGATTGCACAATACCCAATCTCCAACGACCCAAAATAGGGTAGTTGTTCCAGAGACCAATTCTAATGGCCTCGATGACACTCATGAGTTGAGAAAAGTTTGATGGGTTCCTTTTACCACCAGCTTTTCATGGCCTCCAACCTTGCCCAATTTGAGCAAGATTTGGGGATGAATTAAATTATCTAAGTCCCAAATCATGAGTTAAGTGGTCGAGTTGACTAAAATGAAAATTGTAGGAGCTACAAGCACCAATGGAGGGGATTCAAGTGGCCACGGACTCCTGAGAGAGTTTGCTTTCAAACCCTACCAACCTCAATGGCCGACTTGCCACCTCTAGTGAGTTCCCCACCTTGACTCGACTCTTACTCATCTGCATTCATGCTTCTAATAAAGCTTGATCAAGGCTTTTACAACTAACTTTGGCCTAACTAAGTTGATGACAGCTAAGAGGGAGGCCATGGTGACCTCTCCACTTAGTTTGGTAATTTTTGGAAATACTTTAGTTATGAGTCAAGGGTGAGGGGCCAAAATACAAAGATTTGAAAGTTAAGGGACCCAAATGTGATTTATCTTTTCGTGGGGTCTTCCTAATGGCCAAAATAAAGTTTTAGGCTAATTAGAAAGTTTGGTGAATGTTGGGACCTATTTTGCCTATTGTGGGAGATCTAGGGACCTATTTGGAATAAATGTGAAGGACTAAAGTGCAAATATGAGTATTTGCATGACCAAAAAGAAACTTTTAGGTAGTCCAAGGACCTAAACTAAATCAGGAGAAGTTTAGGGACCAAAATGAGAAAATTTGGGTTTAAAGAAATCCTCAGGCTTAAGTTATAAAGAATAAGGACAAAAGGGTAATTTTGCCTAAACTTAGGGGCCTTTTAGTAATTTATGAGAAATAAGGCTTGGATTTGTTCCAATGCCTTTTTGGGACCAGAATCAGACCCAAGGAAACTTGTGGGACTAAATTGAAAGACTTGGGAAAGTTTAAGATCCAAAATTTGGAGTTTCCAAGTATAAGGGCAAAATGGTACTTTTTCCCAAATAAAGGACCAAATGGTAATTTGAGGAAAGTTGAACCACTAGTTGGTAAGTAAAGGAAATATGCGAACTTCCATAGCCCGAGAGTTTAAGAGAAAGAGTTTAAGCCCGAGAGGTTAACCTTAGAGAAGGTTAGACCAAGAGTGGGGTTAACAACTAAAGAATCAGGTAATCAGGACCTATAAAGGCTAAACCTTAAAGTCATAGAAAGAGTACGGTTGAGTGAATTGTGAAATGGTCAAAAGTAAGACTGACCATATTATTGCTAAAACTTGTAGAGAACACAAGAGATATTTTAACGAAATCAAGAGCAGGATTCTGGAACATCTTATAGGAAGAACATGTTCCATGGTAAAGGTGAGTGGGTGTTGACGGCAAGTTCGATTGGACCGACTAAGGCATACATTTATATGTTTGATTAATTGCGTAAAAATAAGTAGAAAGATGGCCTTAGAAATCTTATAAGAAGTGCAAATGGAATAAGTACATGGCCACTAAATCTAATGCAAATTTTAAAGGCTAAAGTAAGAATCAGTCATTAGACTAGGGCATGAAGCACAAAATGTGGTTATGAGAAACTAGGAAGCTGTTGGGCCTTGAGCCTTTTTATGATTTGGGGAGATGGCCAATGACTGGTCAAGCTTCGAATAAGTGTCATTGTTGTGCTTATATTCTAGTTGAGTGAACAAGGCACGAAGTCTACTGTGAGACCCACATAAGGGGCAATGTGCACATCTATGGGGTATGTGGGGACGACCAAGTCACTGATCGAGCCCCAAACTTGCGTGATTGATAGGTATTGCATGGTGATTGAATGACTAGGACATGTGGTAGGCCATGAGACCCGAGTCTAGACTAGGATACCAAATTGTGTGATTTGGAGAGTCTACCCATCAATGGATCGGACTCCCGAGATTTATTTAAATTTTGTAGGGAGTCAATCGAATGAAGGATCAAACTCTCGAGTATGTCCATGTTGTTACATATGCTGAATTTGATGCATAATTGTGTGTGTATGATTTGGGGAGCTGGGCATAGACGCATCAAGCTCCCAATAATGAGATACTTTATGCACCATTGTGGGATTGGCCATGAATGTCATGTTTATGACTATGTGTAAAGTGATGTTTATTGTGAATACCGGTATAGGAGAGGTTGCAATAGATGGATGCCTACGAGGTTGTGTCGTCGCTCAAGGGAAAATGGAAAGGAGATCTGAAAGTGTTTTTGTGATCTTCCATGATTACTCGGACACCTCGATGACGTACAGGTACCGTCCCAGTACACCATGGCAACAAGACGAAGGACCGATGAGTGGCAATAATGTGGCCATGACCCCAAGTGCTGAGATGCCTAGCTGCGAGACGACACTCGAGTAGTGTTGATTGTGGTAGAGTAATCAAGTGACTCCAACATTCCACTTTTCTACATTGGTATCATCCATGCAATGGTATACTCCAAGAGTGATATATGTTTGGGGCCCAAGTAGCCCATTGTGTGTGGGTTTGAGCAACCCATTGTATGCGGATGAGTGGCGGCAATGATGCCATGACCTTAGGTACTAAGACACTCAAGTGTGAGATGACACACGAGAAGTGCTGGTTGTGGTTGAGGGTCGAGTGACTCTCACACTCTAGTTTCCCTAGACTGGTATTGCTCAAGTGGTGGTACACTCCAGGGTGTGTTATTGTATTTATGGCATGATTAGCCCACTGTTTAGGGCCTAAGTAACCGGGTTGAGGCCCGAGCTGTGAGTACCCTATAAGTGCCACTTTAGTGTAGGCCATGCTTGTGTCCAGGACGTGAGTTCCCAATGTGTGCAAATATATTTCTAGTGGTGTAAAACCAAAGGGAGAGACTGAGGATTACCCAACCATAGCATAGACTTAGTGGATCTCCCGAGACCGAAGTCTCAAGGTACAAAGTAAACCACAAGACTCGTGAGATTATGTATGAGTAACGAAATAGAAAAATCGTGCTAGGTGGTTTACGAGAAAGATCTGGGTCATAAGCCATGTAGTGGCATGACATTAGTGTCCCACTCAATGAGTTGTGATCTCACCCCTCCCCTAAACATATTGTAGGTTAAGCTGACGAGCCAAGGAAAGAAGGGAAAACATCTTTCCGTGGCGCACATTCGTCTGAGATAACCTTGTACTTTGCGCATTAAGGTGTTCAATTTCTTTTCATGTTGCTATTATTTATGAGATATTTGTATAAACCATTTTGTGGGCTTACACAAGAAGCTTTAAAAGAAATGTTTTGAATTTATGTTGCATTTCATAAGTATTTTACTATTCTAAGCCTTAGTCTCGTAGGTTTTACCTTGGCGAAAGATGCCGCCACTATAATATCGAGTGGCTTGACGAGTTGCATAGGTCCCCGACTGATGGAATTAGGTTGGGGCATGACAATTGTTTTTTCCAATGAAGCTTTTACAACCTAGTAGTTGAAGTGACTTTAGGCACTTTGACATATCAAAGTATTGCATAATAGGTGTTTCCTAGGGAGGTTTTCTCCTCAATTGGACCAGTTCTTTCCCAGTTTTCCTTTGACTCGTTGTGATGGGTTTTAACACTCTCCTCCTCCTTTTAGGAGTTTTGTCCCAAAACTAAGTTTTTCCTCCTTTTTCATTGGAAAGTCTCTCTTGATTCAACTAAGGTTTATTTGACATGCTCTCCCTTAATTGTTCCTTTACCTAGTCCTTTTTAATCCACACATTAATGGAATTTCTCTTTCATTCCATTGATCACTCACTCGATGGAGGGTGTCCTAGTTTGGTGTGTCTTACCCACTATTCGAATAGCATACCTTTAAGTCCACTTCCCATTCTTCTTAGCTAAGGTCCTTCCTCTTGAAGGTTTTTCATCCATGTCTTGTAGATGATTGTTCCACGATCATTCCTTCCCCTACAATCCTAGGTGGCTCCTTTTATGGCCATTCATACCTTTCCAATCTTCTCGATGTTACGATGATTGTGCCTTTTTGTCACTGGTAGTGTCTCTCGACTACTCTCGGTGTCGTCCAATCGTCCTTTTCTTTGACGTCATCCCCCTTTTTGGTAGCGTTCGGTTCTCCTTATTTAATCGCCCTTCCCTATCTCCTTTATTGGGTTTCCTAGTTATGACCTCTATGTTTTCTATCTAGCTCTAAGCTTATTGACTTATTTGTGATCTTCCCTCCCTTTCATTTCCTTCCTTATTCCTTGCCTTTATGAGTATTCTAACCTTAGAATATTTTTATGTTGTCTTGTGACATTGTCCTCCTTGTTGACCCTTTCTAGGAATCTTGCGGTAAATTCTTGTACTCTTTTTATTATCATTGCTTTCATCTCGTACCCATCTGTTTCCTTGGAAAGAGTTCGGGTACTATTCGCTTCAAGACTTCTTGACCTCTTTCTGTGAGGCTCATCTAATTCTTATCATTGCTTGACACCAATTCATTTTTTAGTCCTTTATTTCTTAGGGATTTCTTTATCCTTCTTCCCCACAACATTTAGCCCCTTTTCATTCGGGTTTACATCCCTAATTTCTACGAAGCCTAGTTCGTTAATCATCTTGTTACCATTACTCTCCTCATCCTACTGTTTTGACATAATTGTCTCTTGAATTCATTTGTCCTCGAAGTCCATCTTGTCATCCCTTTTTTTAATGTTGTCATAATTACATTTCAGTCCTTCTTCCCTCTTTTGGGGGACACCCTGAGTGTTAGGTTCCTTTCATGCATTCTGTATTATGTCCAATCGTCTAGTCGGGACTCTCTCGAGTCGTTCATATCCTTTCTTGGCTTTCTTCCCTTAATACTTATCCTCTCTTCCTTGCTCTTATAGCTACCGACCCTAGACACTCTTGATGTTGTTTCCCAAATATACTTCTCCCTAGGGAATTTTCACGGGTGTGTCTAATGCACCATATGCTTTGTTGCCCTTCTTTCAAGTTGTCCTTCTTAAGGGCAATTTTTGTTCCTCTTCGTTTTAGAATTTCTTGACTCTTGTGCAAGAGTTTGCTTAATCCTATTTATCACTAGGTTCCTTTCTCAACTAATCCTCCTACTCCTACCTGTTATTGCTTCTTTTGATGCCACATTCCCTTCTTTCTATTTTTGTCCATGAGTGTATTCCTTCCTACTTAGTTGAGTTTTATGCCCTTTATTAGGTCATGTCCCTTCCTACGACTCCCTTCTTAGTAGACTTCCACATTCTTTCCTAGGTTTCTCCTGGTCTCTACTTGTCGTGTTGCCTTTTCCCTTTGGACCTAATGTTCCTTGCTCTAGTTGGAACTGCCTGGTTAGGTTATCTTAGGGGGATTTAGTTAGTACTAACTCCTTTTTGAGTTCATCCTTCCTTTTAGTTGAAGGTTTTGCCTATAGTCTTTTCCCCCTTGGGCTGTCCCTCCATGCTCTACCTTGGTCCTTGTTGCTACCTTTGGGGTATTTCCTCATCCCTTATGGTAGCTCTTTCATTAATGGGGGAACTAGTTCATCATTATTTATTTGGAAATAGTTCTTGTCGTACTCGCCTTATTACAGATAATCCTCACTACTTTCCCTTCTAATTCCTCGGGGTCATAGGCTAGGAGTTAGCCTACAAATTGTTTCGGGATTCATGGTACGAGGGTTCCAAAGGGCTGGTAGATGTCCATCCATACTTCTCGTGAACCTCTCTGCTAGGACAGACCCCATGGAATACCTTGAGTCCATACCTTCCCAGCATCTCAACTTCACATTCATAGGCCCACTTTATCCATTAGGTGGGGTCTAAGTTGCACTGAGCCGGTGGGGGTGTTTGGAAAACCTTTATGAAGGTTGCGTGAGCATCCCAATAGTTGTTCCAGACCTCCCTCCGAATTGGGGTCCAGTCCGGCTATCACGGTACTGGAGGTGGTGTCGGGTTCCTTAGAGGAGGTATGGGTTCCTCTTGCCTTGGGGAGGGATATGTTATGTCGGTTGGAATCAACATCTTCGAAAGAAGCTTTCTATAGTCCTCAACTATGTCCTTTGGCACTCTCTTCTCAAATTCAGCAAGCTTTTGGATGTTTATCTTGCTGGAGTTAGGAGCCTTTTTCAAAGGTCCGTGGGTGGGGTTAGTTCGCACGGTGAACTTCCTAGGGGTTCTTCTTCCTATAGGGTAATTTAATCCTTATTAGTGTCAAGTCATAATCTTGATAATGCTTTCAAGGGAACATAGCTCTAATACCACTCAAGTTGTTACACCCCGGCCCAGTTTGATCATATCCTTGAGATCAACCCACCACTCCCTTGGTTCAGGAGGGGTTTCCTTCTTTAAATCAAGAGAAGCCAAGCGAAGTTTCAAATCTTATTCCCTGGAATAGTATATATCAAACTAAAACGAGCTTAAAAGAAACTTTAACCATACCTAACAGAGGATATATCTTCATGCTCTCTCTCTTTTTGTTGGTCTCCCTACTCCTGAAAAGGGGTAAAGAAAGGGTGAGTATCTATAACTCAGTCAGTGGGTGTTGGGAGTGAGTTTTCAAAACATGCTTTATTTATCAATCAAAACCATGCCAAGGTTTAACATTTCCTTTTTAAGGGTTTTCTCAAATTCAAATCTCAAAACCTTTTTCCATTTCCTTATTAGGTGTGTTTAGCTCTCTTAGCTCATCCTCTTGCCTTAGGAGGCATTTAGCAACCAAACACACTCCCTTCATCATGAAGGGCACACACATTCGTAGGGCAGTCCCAAATTGCACCCACACTTGGGGATCAGCACGACTTTGTTATCCATCCTAATAGAAGTCTCAGACTTATATCCTGAGTTTGAGAAGACATCCCAAACGTCTGACCCTCAGACCCGAATGTCACTCCGTGTTTGTATGAGGACGGAGACCTCATCTTGACCCACCCCGGTCTCATGTGCAAGAAGATCCCAGAGCTTCATGACTAACTGGCACGACAATCAGCCCTTATGTCATGCCCCAACCCAGTTTGGTCGGATCCTCGTGATCAACCAGCTACTCTCCCAGTTTATTAAAGGGTTTCTCCTTTTTATAAACCGTAAAGAGTAAGGCGTCCTTTAACATGTACCTTTTCCTAGAATAGCATAATCAAAACTACATAAAATTTTAAACTTTACATACTTGTCTTACAGGCATTTAGTTGATGGTCTTTAAGGGTATGCTTTCTGGGAATGGGTTTAGGGAGGGGTGAGTATGACTACTCAGTGAATGGGTTTTTAAAAGCTTTTGACTTTTAAGAAAAATATTTATAGGGAGTGTGCCAGACACCATTGTTTTCAAAAATCCCTTCATTTAAAAATTCAGATTTTTCCACCATTTCTTATTTACCACGATGTGTCATCACCCAACACACATCCTTCATCATAAAGGTTACACACATTCGCAAGTTAGTATCACGACTAAACCCGCTAGTGGCTTTGGAGCGACTTTTCCTGCCACCCAGATAGAAGTATGACCACTTCTACCCTGGGAATGAGTGGATGTACATGACATCCAACCCACAATCTTGAAATCATTTTTCGTGTCCGTATTAGGACAGAGACCTCATCATGTCCCCAACTCGGTCTCATGGGCTTGGTGCTACTCCAGATTACGCACAGACACCTAGAACGACAATCTGCCCTTATACTCACCGGGTCGTCCAGGGCTCTTAGGACACATCACTGCCCCTCATGGGCGTCTTGATGATCCCGTAATCATAGTGCATGCACAAACATTGTTTTCTTATCAAGCCATGTAATATGTGGTGCCACTAGTCCAATGGCCCCGACTCTCAACTCAACCCACAGTTGTTTGTCTTGACTAGTCCATCGACCTGTCATGTCGCACTGCCGCTAGTTGACTGAGCATGTCGGTCCTATCTTGGAACCATGCCCAAACAATTCACTTATTAAGTTTTATGGCACATATATCATGTTCGTATACGAGCTCCAGCTCGTGCCAACTAGCCTTGGCCCCACTGTACGAGATTTTCAAAATTGGGCATTTAGCCCCCAAGTTCCAAAACTGAAGCCCCCGACCAATTAGAGCTATTCGAGCTCCCATCGAGAAAGTCTCCCAAATTGTTTAAGCATTGGCACAGAGTTAGGGGAGAGCACTTCCGACAAAAATATATTTTTACTATCCATCATACCAACCGGTATAAGGACATCTTCATTCATAACCGATGAACGGGTTTTCAACTTCCTTCGAGGAAGTCTCATCATACCAACCGGGTATGATCTACTTACAACCCGTAAGTAGTTTTTTTGCATAACTTTCACATCAATTTCTCTAAGTAGTGATGATTAAAAATACCACTAAGGAGTGGGTTTTTATACCGAGGTACTTATCATCCCCAACTGGGTATGATATAAAATTCCCACTCACAATTGGTAAGTGGTTTTTAACTTTAAGTTGTGCTCATCATCCCAACCGGGTATGACATTAGTAAACCCACTCACCCGTTAATGCTGTGAATTCCACTAGGCCGATTCTTTGTATTCACACGAGCTTGTCCTTGCTGGCATTCCTAGTACTTCGTGTTCCTACACAATATGAACATCTCGGTTCATTATCCCTCGCCCTAATCGCCTTCATTCATTCCAAATGAACGAGAAAGTCAAACTTTCATTTATTTGCAATTAGGTCCATAAAGTTATTTCTCTTTAACTTTAAGTCCCTAATGCCGATTTTTCCTCAAATTGAGTCCCAAAACTTGTAAAATTTATCATAGGACCACAATTTATTCCATTTCACTAAAAGGGGATTAATTTCACAAATTTCCAATTTGGTCCTCCAACTTTTCCAAAATTACCATTTTGCCCTTCCTTTACAAAAATGGTAAGTTTTGCCCCAAAAATTCTAAAATTTCTCAATTGGTCCTCCAACATTATTTTCATGCCCAATTGGCCCTCAATTTCATAAAACTTCATTTTGGCCCTTCAAATTTCAAAAATCCCCAAATTTCCCCAAAATTTTCCTCCAATTTCAACTCTTCAACACTACTGAATTTGATTTCATCAAATTGATCGATCAAAAACCTCTAATTGTTGAAATTGAGTTCCTACATGTTCATACAATTCTAAGGAACTTTGAATCGCTGATTTTAACACTGGAACGAGCTCAAACGGAGCTTCACCGGAAAATAGATTGAAGAGAGAGAAAGCTTCGATTTCTTACCGGTGAGGGCACGGCAGTCTAAGCTTTCGATCTGGGCAGATAACTCTCATTAAGGATCATCCTAGAATCAAGAATCGCATCAATTGATGCTAAATTGAGTTAGAATTTCATCATTGAAATTCTGTCGGTTCTCTCTCTAGCATCGGCCGAAAATTGTAGAGGGGAGCCAAATTGGTTTACCTTTGAGTGGTAATTCAACCGTGGGAGGGCTGAGGAAGTGTTGGGAAGGCTTGGTTTGGCCTGAGGAGGGCTTCAAATGGCCAATTTCAGCTTGGCTGAATTAGGGCAGCTTCAGTCCGCTGGAGCTGCTTCACTATTCCATCATGCAGGCGCTTCTCCAACGATTCTTGGATTGACTAGAGTTTGCTACCAGATAATTGTCTCCTCCCCAGTTCTAAAGAGCCCGACCTTTGTTCAAGTCGAAGCTCTAGTTCAAGCTTCACCGGGAAATAGAGCAGTAGAGAGAGAGAAGTGTTCGGGTGTGAGGAGAATGAATGAGATAACCTCTTTATATAGGTGTAAAACCATGTATTAAATGGGAGAGATTTATTACTAGTATTAATATTGCCATAAATTATTGGTATTAATTCCAATAATTTAATTTGGGTATTAAATTATTTGTATTAATTCCAATAATTTAATTTGGGTATTAAATTATTTGTATTAATTCCAATAATTTAATATATATTAATTTATAGTTATTTATGATAAGTCGTACCTTCACATAAAATTTTTGACCGAGTTACAAAAAAATCCATACTTCCTAGGAGTTCATCCATCCTCACACTACTCTTGGGCAAGCACGCTTAACTTTAAAGTTTTTATAGAATCTAGTTCACTTGAACCAATTTGGCTTTTATTTTCTAATTTGTCTTAAGTTTCTTTTCAAAGGTTTAATGAACCCTTTGGATCACCCGTGAGTTGTAAATTTCCATATTGCTTATACCCAAATGTAAACCGGCTCAGTTTTCTTATTCAGTTTGACCGATTCTTTTCCCTGTTTTCCTTAACTCAAAAGTGCGGGGTTTACACCTTATCACCACCATGTCATCTAGTAGCCCTTGGGACCCACCACTACCCCCCTAGGGCAACTTGATGGTCTTGTACCTTAAGTGCATGCACAAACAAGAGTTTTCATGATTAAGCCATCCTCTTTGGTACTAAGGGTCCAACAGCCCCAACACTCAACCCGACTTGCAGGTGTTTATCTAGCTCGGTACATCGACTAGGCCCTAACGCACTACCGCCAATCCATTGAGCATTGTCGGTCCTGAATCGATAGCATGGCAAATCACACAATCATTATCCATTTTTAAATAAGAGTTTTCATGGCTCTTCATAATCATGTTTGTTTACAGGCTCCAGCTAGTGTCCACTAGCCTTGGGCCCACTACATGTGTTTTTCAAAACTGGGCCTTGAGCCCTATGAGTTCAAAAACTAAGGCCCTGGCCTATTTGAGCTACTATAGCTCTCGCCAAGAAGGTTTCCCAAATAATTTAAGCAGTTGTCACACAGTCAGGAGAGAACAATTTTGACAAAAATCTCTTTTAATCCATCATACCAACTAGTTGTGATGATGGATCTACTTACAACCGGTATGCAAGTTTTTCGATTTCTTAAGGAATCTCATCATACCAATCGGGTATGGTGTTAGATAATCCCACTCACAACCGGGGAGTAGGTTTTTAGCTTTCAAAGTATGCTAATCATTCCAACCGGGTGTGAAGTGTAAAAGTTCTTACTCACAACCGGTAAGTGGTTTTTAGCTTAAATTTCTCATCACCCCAACTGAGTATGACGTTTAAATGTCCCACTCACCCGGTGACACTAACAAACTCGTCCCTAGCCGGTTCTCCAAGTTCAAGTCTAGCTCCCCTATTAGCGTTCCAATCTCAAGAGTCCCTATAGAGTTTGACCACTCTTAAAAATTAGGGTTTTGCATAAAAGCTTCCCATCTTTTCAGTATTGGCTACTAAGCCCACATTTCTTGTTAATTACACTTAGATCCCTAAAATTAATATTTTTTCCTTTAGGTCCTTAGGTATTAAATTTTCCTCCAATTAAGTCCCGAGAACTTCCAATATCCTCCTTAGGTCCATAATTTACTTAAAATTGAGTAAAGGGCTCAGATTTTCTAAATTCCTAATTTGGTCCCCAACTTTTCAAAAATTATGGTTTTGACCCGACTTTCCAAAAATAGCAATTTGGCCCCAAATATTTCAAAAATTGACCGAGTGGTCCCCCATCATCTTTCTCATTGCCAATTGGCCTTCAATTTTGAGAGATTGTAAGGAGGTCCCTCAATTTCTCGAAATCCCCAATTTTTCCCCCAAATTTTTACCCCTTTTTTTAACCAAATATTATTTCTTCAAATTGGCCATTCAATCGGGGTTATTTCTACAAATTGATGATATGCATCAGTTTTTATACCTCTCTACAATTCAATTGCACTTTGAATTATAGGATTTGGGTCTGAAACGAGCCCAAACGGAGCTTCGCCGGAAAACTGAACGTATATAGAGAAAGCTTTAAATGCTTACCGTCGGGGGCATGGCAATCCGAGTTCTTGATCGGGGTAGACAGCTCTTGTCCTCAAGATCCTCCTAGGATCAAGAATTGAGGCAATTGATTTTAGGATTAGTGGAATTCTATAGAAGAATTCCATCACTATCTCTCTCTAAAACTAGACTGTAACGATGGAGGAGGGCCGAATTGACTTACCTTTCGCCTCTGTAGAGGTCGTGTGGTGGTTGTAAGGGCTATGGAAGGGTTCGATTCGGCCGTATGAGGTCAGAATTGGTCAAATTTTGATCAGCTGAAGCAGAGAAGCTTCGGTTAGCTAGAGTTGCTTCACTATTTTACTCATCAGCGCTTCTCTGAAGATCCTCGGGTCGGTTAGAGGCAAGCGTGAGGTAGTTGACTTTCTCCCGAGTTTGTAGGACCCAAATTCAGCTTTTGAGGCTAAGAAAAGTGCCCAAATTGGAGCTCTTGTTCGAGCTTCACAAGAGAACATGGTTATCATGTCTGACCCGATTTGGTAGGATCCCTATGAGCAACTCACCAATCCTTTTGGTATATCAAGGGTTTCACCCTTTCTAAGCTACGAGGAGTAAGGCATCCCTTTTGTTTACCTATCCTTCTTGGAATAGCATTATACAAAACTAAGTATTTTAAAACAGACATACATGTCTTCTTACTGTTTAAATTAGGAGGGGTCTTTAAGAAGGGTCATTTCTCAGTTACATGAAAGGGGCAAAAGGAAGGGGGTGAGTTCTACAACTCAGTGAGTGGGTGTTGGGAGTGAGTTTTACAACTTAGTGAGTGGGTGTTGGGAGTGAGTTTTCAAGAAAATAGCTTTATTCAAACCGTGCCAATATTATCATTTCCTTTAAGAAGGATCTTTCCTCAAATTATGATTTTTCAAAACCTTTGTCCCATTACCATATTAGGTGTGTTTCACAAACAACACATGCCTTCCATCAAGAAGGGTACACCCATTCACAGGTACAGCCCATCCACTGCACCCACTTGTGGCTCGAAGCGTATTTACTAGCCACCAAGATAGCAGCCCATCCACTTCTACCCAAGGTTTGAGTGAATGTTCTTGACATTTGACCCTCAAACCCGAATACCACTTTGTGTCTATATGAGGACAGAGACCTCACCTTGACCCCACCCCAGTCTCATGCGCAAGAAGCTACTCTGAGTGTCACGCCCCGACCCGGTTTGGTCGGATCCCCGTGATCAACCCGCCACTCTCCCGGTTTATTAAAGGGTTTCCCCTTATCGTAAACCGTAAAGAGTAAGGCGTCCTTTAACTTGCACCTTTTTCCTGGAATAGCATAATCAAAATTGTATGAAATTTAAAACTTTACATACCTGTCTTACAAGCATCATAGTTGACGGTCTTTAAGGGAAGGCTTTCCGAGATTTCCTGAAAGGGATATAAGGGAGGGGGTGAGTACGACTACTCAATGAATGGGTTTTTAAAAGCTTTTGACTTTTAAGAAAAAGATTTATATGGAGTGTGCCAGACTCCTCTGTTTTCAAAAATCCTATCATTTAAAAAATTGGATTTTTCCATTATTTCTTAGTTATCATGGTGTGTCATCACCCAACACACAACCTTCATCATGAAGGTTACACACATTCGCAAGTCAGTATCACTACTGAACCCGCTAGTGGCTTTGGAGCAACTTTTCCTGCCACTCGGATAGAAGTACGACCACTTCTACCCCGAGAATGAGTGGATGTACGTGACATCCTACCCACAATCCCGAAATTACTTCTTCATGTCCGTATGAGGACAGAGACCTCATCCTGTCCCCACACCGGTCTCATGCGCTTCGTGCTACTCTAGATTTCACACAGACACCTAGAACGACGAACTGCCCTTATAGCCACCAGGTTGTCCAGTGCCCTTAGGACGCATCACTACCCCTCATGGGCGTCTTGATGATCCTGTACTCACAGTACATACACAAACAATGTTTTCTTATATTGCCATGTAATCTGTGGTGCCACTAGTCCAACGGCCCCGACTCTCAACTCAACCCGCAGTTGTTTGTCTTGACTAGTCTGTCGTCCTGTCATGTCGCACTACCGCTAGTTGATTGAGCATGTCGGTCCTATCTTGGTACCATGGCGAAACAATTCACTTATTAAGTTTTATAGCACATATATCATGTTCATTTACGAGCTCCTACTCGTGCCAACTGGCCTTGGGCACACTTTACGAGATTTTCAAAATCGGGCATTTAGCCCCCAAGTTCCAAAATTGAGGCCCCCGGCCTATTAGAGCTATTCGAGCTCCCGTAGAGAAGGTCTCCCAAATTGTTTAAGCATTGGCACACAGTCAGGGGAGAGCACTTCCGACAAAAATAGGATTTTACTATCCATCATACCGATCGGTATAAGGACATCTCCGTTCATAACCGATGAACGGGTTTTCAACTTCCTTCGAGTAAGTCTCATCATACCAACCGGGTATGATCTACTTACAACCCGTAAGTAGTTTTTTCGCATAACTTTCACATCACTTTCTCTAAGTAGTGATGATTAAAATACCACTAAATAGTGGGTTTTTATATCGAGGCACTTATCATCTCCAACCGGGTATGATGTTAGTAAACCCACTCACCCGTTAATGCCGTGAATTCCACTAGACTGTTACTTTGTATTCACGCGAGCTTGTCCTACAAATTCCCGGTATTTAACGTTCTTACACGATATGAACAACCTTGTTCATTATTACTCGGCATAATCGCCTTCATTCATTAATGAATGAGAAAACCCAAACTTTTAGTTATTTGCAATTAGGTCTCTAAAGTTATTTCTCTTTAACTTTAAGTCCCTAATGTCGGTTTTTCCTCAAATTGAGTCCCGTAACTTTTAAAATTTATCGTGGGACCTCAATTTATTCAATTTCACCAAAAATGGGTTTAATGTTCCAAATTTCCAATTTGGTTCCCAAAGTTTTCCAAAATTACCATTTTGCCCTTCTTTCACAAAAATGGTATGTTTTTCCCCAAAATTTCCAAAATTCCTCAATTGGTCCTCCAACATTATTTTCATGCCCAATTGACCCTCAATTTCATAAAATTGTATTTTGGCCCCTTTGAATTTTGAAAATCCCCAAAATTTTCCCCAATTTCAACTCTTTAACACTACCGAATTTGATTTCATCAATTAACCGATCAAACACTTCTAAGTATTGAAATTGGAGTTGTAATTGAGTTTCTGTATGTTTATACGATTCTAAGAAACTTTGAATCGCAGATTTTAACGTCGGAACTAGCTCAAACGGAGCTTTGCCGGAAAACAGATTGTAGAGAGAGAAAGCTTCGACTACTCACCGGTGAAGGCACAACAGTCCGAGCTTTCGATCTGGGCAGATAGGTCTCATCCTGAGGTTTATCCTAAAATCAAGTATTGTATTAATTGATGCGGTATTGGATTAGAATTTCGTCATTAAAATTTAGTCGACTCTCTCTCTAGCACCGATCGAAAATTATAAAGGGGAGCTGAATTGACTTACCTTTCGGTCCTAATTTGGCCGTGGAAAGGCTGAGGAAGTGTTGGGAGGGCTTGGTTTGGCCTGAGGAGGGTTTGAAATGGCTGATTTCAGCTTGGCCGAAATAGGGCAGCTTCGGTCCGCCGGAGTTGCTTCACTATTCCATCATGTCGATACTTCTCTAATGATTCTCGGATTGACTGGAGTTTGCTATCAGATATGTAAACCCCACACATTTGAGTTAAGGAAAACCGGGAAAAGAACCAATCAAACCGAATAAGAAAACAAAACCGGTTTACATTTGGGAATAAGCAATATGAAAATTTACAACTTTCGGTTGATCCAAAAGATTTATTAAACATTGGAAAATAAACTTAAGACATTAATAAAAAAAAAAGCAAATTGGTTCAGGTGAACTAGATTCCATAAGAACTTCAAAGTTTCTTAGAATTGTATGAACATACAGGAACTCAATTTCAACTCCAATTTCAATAATTAGAAGTGTTTGATCAGTTAATTTGATGAAATCAAATTCGGGAGTGTTGAAGAGTTGAAATTGGGGGAAAATTTGGGTATTTTCGAAATTCAAAGGGGCCAAAATACAATTTTATGAAATTGAGGGTCAATTGGGCATGAAAATAATGTTGGAGGACCAATTGAGGAATTTTGGAAAATTTGGGGAAAAACTTACCATTTTTGTGAAAGAAGGGAAAAATGGTAATTTTGGAAAAATTGGGGAACCAAATTGGAAATTTGAAAAAATTAAACCCCTTTTTGGTGAAATTGAATAAATTGAGGTCCCACAATAAATTTTAAAAGTTACGGGACTCAATTTAAGGAAAAACCGACATTAGGGACTTATAGTTAAAGAGAAATAACTTTAGGGACCTAATTGCAAATAACTAAAAGTTTGGGTTTTCTCATTCATTAATGAATGAAGGCTGTTATGCCGAGTAATAATGAACAAGATTGTTCAAATCGTGTAGGAACGTTAAATACCGAGAACACCAGCAAGGACAAGCTCGCGTGAATACAAAGAACCAGTCTAATGGATATCACGGCATTAACGGGTGAGTGGGTTTACTAACATCATACCCGATTGGGGATGATAAGTGCCTCGATATAAAAACCCACTGTTTAGTGGTATTTTAATCATCACTACTTAGAGAAAGTGATGTGAAAGTTATGCGAAAAAACTACTTACGGGTTGTAAGTAGATCATACCCGGTTGGTATGATGAGACTTACTCGAAGGAAGTTGAAAACCCATTCATTGGTTATGAACGGAGATGTCCTTATACCGATCGGTATGATGGATAGTAAAATCCTATTTTTGTCGGAAGTGCTCTCCCCTGACTATGTGCCAATGCTTAAACAATTTGGGAGACCTTCTCGACGGGAGCTCGAATAGCTCTAATAGGCCGGAGGCCTCGATTTTGGAACTTGGGGGCTAAATGCCCGATTTTGAAAATCTTGTATAGTGGCCCAAGGCCAGTTGGCACGAGCAGGAGCTCGTAAATGAACATGATATATGTGCCATAAAACTTAATAAGTGAATTGTTTGGCCATGGTACCAAGATAGGACCGACATGCTCAGTCAACTAGCGGCGTGCGACATGACAGGTCGACGAACTAGTCAAGACAAACAACTGCGGGTTGAGTTGAGAGTCGGGGCCGTTGGACTAGTGGCACCACAGATTACATGGCAATATAAGAAAATATTGTTTGTGCATGCACTGTGAGTACGGGATCATCAAGACGTCCATGAGGGGTAGTGATGCGTTCTAAGGGCACTGGACGACCTGGTGGCTATAAGGGCAGTTCGTCGTTCTAGGTGTCTGTGTGAAATCTAGAGTAGCACAAAGCGCATGAGACCGGAGTGGGGATAGGATGAGGTCTCTGTCCTCATACGGACATGAAGAAGTAATTTCGGGATTGTGGGTAGGATATCACGTACATCCACTCATTCCCAGGGTAGAAGTGGTCGTACTTCTATCCGGGTGGCAGGAAAAGTCGCTCCAAAGCGACTGATACTGACTTGCGAATGTGTGTAACCTTCATGATGAAGGTTGTGTGTTGGGTGATGACACACCGTGGTAACTAAGAAATAATGGAAAAATCCAAATTTTTAAATGATGGGATTTTTGAAAACAAAGGAGTCTGGCACACTCCATATAAATGTTTTTCTTAAAAGTCAAAAGCTTTTAAAAACTCATTCACTGAGTAGTCATACTCACCCCCTCCCTTATATCACTTTCAGAAAATCCCGGAAAGCCTCCCCTTAAACACCGTCAACTAAGATGCCTGTAAGACAGGTATGTAAAGTTTTAAATTTCATACAGTTTTGATTATGCTATTCCAGGAAAAAGGTGCAAGTTAAAGGATGCCTTACTCTTTACGGTTTATGATAAGGGGAAACCCTTTAATAAACCGGGAGAGTGGCGGGTTGATCACGGGGATCCGACCAAACCGGGTCGGGGCGTGACAAGATAGTTGTCTTCTCCCCAGTTCTAAAGAGCCTGACCTATGTTCAAGTCGAAGCTCTGGTTCGAGCTTTACCGAGAAATAGAGCAGTAGAGAGAGAGAGAGAAGTGTTCAGGTGTGAGGAGAATGAAATGGGGATAACCTCTTTATATAGTTGTAAAACCCGTGTATTAAATGGTCGAGATTTATTACTAGTATTAATATTGCCATAAATTATTGGTATTAATTACAATAATTTAATTTTGGTATTAATGTCAATAATTTATAAAAAAATTATCAAAATTTCGGGTTACAAAAAAATCATACTTCCCAGGAGGTCACCCATCGTCACACTACTTTTAGATAAGCATGCTTAACTTTGAAGTTCTTATGGATTGCTTATTCCAAATGTAAACCGGTTTGGTTTTCTTATTCGGTTTGACTGGTTCTTTTCACGGTTTTCCTTAACTCAAATGTGCGGGGTTTACATTGAGCTTCCCGACTGATTGGCATGACGAACTACCCTTATCTCCACCATGTCATCCAGTAGCCCTTAGGGCCCATCGCTACCCCTCTTGGGCGTCATGATGGTCTTGTACCACAAATGCATGACAAACAATAGTTTTCACATATAACTATTATCTTTGGTGCCAATGGTCCAACGGCCCTGTCCCTCAACCCGACTTACAGCTATTTGTGTAGGTTGGTCCATCGACCTGGCCCTAACGCACTACCGCCATCCCATCAAGTATTGTCGGTCCTAACTCGGTACCATGGCAAAATCACATAACAATTTCATTAGAAATTCCATGGCTTTCCTTTACTCAAATTTGTTTACGAGCTCCTACTCATTCCCACTAGCCTTAGGCCCATTGTACCTGATTTTCCAAAATAGGGCATTTAGCCTCATAAGTTCAAAAATTAAGGCCTCTAACTTATTTGAGTTGTTCTAGCTTTCATCAAGAAGGTCTCCCAAATCTTTTAAGCATTGGTACACAGTGAGTGGAGAACACTTCTAACAAAAAATATATTTTCACTTCATCACACCAACTGGATGTGATGATATCTCTGCTTACAACTAATAAACGGATTTTTCCTTTCATCAAGGAAGTCCATCATACCAACCAAGTATGATTATCTCTACTTATAATTGGTAAGTAGGTTTTTAGCTTAAATTGCTCATCACCCCAATCGGGTAAGATGTTAAAGATCCACTTACAAGTGGTTTTTCATTTCTAAAGTGCTCACCATCCCAACCGAGTATGATGTAAGTATGCCCACTCACCCGATAATCGTGACATATTTGTCTCTAGTCGGTTTCCGACTCCAAGCTAGCTTTTCCTTGGTGGCATTCCAGTCTCTCGTGTCACTACACAATTTGGGCATCTTTCCAAATTTCCAATTTGGTCCCCAATTTTTCAAAAATTACAATTTTGCCCCTTCATTCCAAAAATGGCAACTTGACCCCAAATGTTCCAAAAATTGACCAATTGGTCCCTCAACATCTTTCTCATGGCCAATTGGCCTTAAATTTTGGGAAATTGCAAAGAGGTACCTCAATTTTCCGAAATTCCCAATTTTCAATAAAATTTTCCCCCAATTTCTCCCCTTCAAACTGACCAAATTTGATTTCTTCAAATTAGCCAATCAATCATGGTTAATTGCTCCAATTGAAGGTATGGATTAGTTCCTACACTTCCAAATGATTCAATTGAGCTTTGAACCGCATCATTTAGGTCTGAATTGAGCTCAAACGGAGCTTCGTCAGAAAATCACTCGTAGAGAGAGAAAGCTTCGGAAGCTTACTGTTGGAAGTGTGGTGGTCTGAGCTCTCAATCAAGGAAGGTAGCCCTTATCCTAATGTTCCTTCTAGGATTAAGAATTGCTACAATTAAAGTCAAATCGAAGGTGAATTTAGATAGTAAAATTTGGCACTTTCTCTCTCTAACTCTCATTTGGAACGACTAAGTAGGGTCGAATTGGCTTACTTTTCATCTCTGTTAAGGTCATAAGAGGGTTGTAGGGATGTTGGGGAGGCTTGGTTTGGCTGGAGGAGGGCTGAATTTGGCTGAATTCAGCTCAGCCAAAATAGGGCAGCTTCAGTCCGTCGAAGCTGCTTCACTATTTGATTTCGCCGACTCTTCTATGGCAGTACTCGGGTTGAAAGGAGGTTGCTGTCAAGTAGCTGACTTCCTCCAGAATCTATAGGACCCAACCTTGCCTTTTAAGGCTGAGAAAAAGGCCTATATCAGAGCTCTGGTTCAAGTTTCGCCAAAAAATGGAGCACTTGAGAGAGAATGGAGATTTCAGGTATGTGGTGGATGAATGGAGAGTTGCTCATTATATAGGGAGCTCGGGGACCCTCTGGCCGACAACTTTCCATTTTGGTCAAACTTATCCTCACCCTTAACTGGCCTGATCAGAGCCATTTTTCCTTCATCAGCGTTATCCATTTTTTTCATTAATGAACAGTGTTGTCGTCCTAAGGAAGAAGATGACACTATTCTGAACCAGACCGGACCTATCCGATCGGGTTCAAAGCATAAATTGGTCAGTTTAGGCCCGATTCGACTACTTTTCTCAAAATTAAAATTTTCAAAATTCATTCCCTATCTAATGGTGGCTTTAATTCCCCAATTTGATCATTTTAAGCCACCAAGAAAAATGAATTTAGAAATCAGTTCAAGTATGGTTTAAATTTATTCAATCCGGTTCAATTCAGTTCAGGTATGTTTCGCCCTAAATCGATCTAGTTTTCTCTTACCATTCATCCCAAGGTTCTTTTCCATAATTTGTATTACTCTTTGAGTCACTCGGGATTTGTCAATTCCCCAATTTACCCTTTCCTTATTGATTACGGTTTGTGAACCAACTCAGTTCACTCTTTCGAAATAACTAGTTCTTTTCTCAATTTTATTAACTATAAAGGGACAGGGTTTACAACTCTCCCCTCCTTTTAGGGGTTTTGTCCCCAAAATAATCTACATATAAAATAACTAAGGGTACCCATTCCTCATAACACTCTCGGTTTTCCATGTCTCCTCTTGCACGAGTTCGTTCTACAAAAGAACCTTGACCATAGGAATCTTCTTGTTTCTCAAGTTCTTGTCTCTTTGGTCGATGATTTGCACCGGTTTTGCTTGATAAGTCAGGTTCTCTTCTAACTCCGGTGAAGGTTGGTCCAGCACATGACTGGGATTAGGCTGATACTTCCGGAGTACTGAAATATGGAATACATCATGTATTCTTTGTAAGTGCGAAGGCAGTTCTAATTTATAGGCCACTGGGCCTATCCTTTGGACTATGGTGTAGGGACCGATGTACCTAGGTTTCAACTTCCCTCATTGCTGAAACCCAAGTATTCCCCTCCATGGGGATACCTTGAGAAACACTTAGTCTCCCACTTCAAATTCTAAGTCCCTTCTCCATTGGTTCGCATAGCTCTTCATCCTATCTTGAGTGGCCTTAAGTCGACTCCTTATAATCTTAATCTTTTTGTGGTGTCCTCTATTAATTTGACCCTTTCTAACCTCCTTTCTCCCACCTCTTCCCAAAATTAGGGGATACGGCATCCATAAAATGCCTCATAAGGACCCATTTAAATACTAGCCTAATAACTATTATTATAGGTAAACTCCATCAGGCCCAAGTATTCTTCCCAACCCTTATTCACGGTGAGTACGCATGCTCGTAACATGTCCTTCAAGGTCTAGATTGTCCGCTCAAACTGTCCATCGATCTGAGGATGAAATGTCGTACTCATGGGGAGCTTGGTCCCCAAGGCATTTTGCAAACTAGGCTAGAACCTCGAGGTAAATCTAGGGTCTCTATCTGACACTATGCTTACTGGGATGCCATGGAGTCTCACAATTTTCCTCATGTATAACTGTAAACTCCGTCCTTTGATAATGAGAAAACTAGGGGAAAGAACCGGTTAGTTTTGAATTTTAAACTGAATCGGCCTACAAGCTCAATTAATAGGAAACGGGCAAATTAAGGATTCACAACTTCCATATGACTCAAAAGATTCATAAAACCTTTGAAAAGAACCTTAGGGCAAATTGGAAGAAGAAAAAACTAGATCGGTTTAGATGAACCATATCCAATTGGATTGAACTAGTTTATGCATAGAGTCAGTTCATGAACAAGAACTGATAGAGGAAGGGCAAACAGGGAAATTATGGATCCCTTCTGACCCAAAGAAATTTATAAACCCTTGGAAGGAACCTTAGAACAAAGTGGGAGAGAAAAACCAAACTGGTACAGATGAACTGGACCCGAACTGAATTAAAACAGTTTAAGAACCGCGTCGGTTTATGAACTGAAACTGATAGAGAGATGGTAAACCAGGAATTTTATGGACCTTAAGTGACCTAAGGAGTCACAAAAGTCATGGAAATGGACTTGTGTAAGAATTGGGGATGAAAACCAAACCAGTTCAGGTGAACCAGATCCGAACTTGTTTGGACCGGTTTGAACCACTATTGAACCAAATCGTAAATTCATTTTTCTAGGTGGCTTAAATAATTTAAATTTGAGATTTGAGGCCACCATTGGATAGAAAATGAATTTAGATAAATTTAGAAATTTTTAGATTTGAAAAAATCAGTCGAATGGGCGGTCAACCGATCGATTTAAGCTTCGAACCTGGTTTGGACTGGTCCGGTCCGGATTGGAACAATTCCTCTTCTTCCTTCAAATGATAATATTGTTCACTCGCCAAAAAATTGAAGCAGCGCCATTGAAGAAGAAACATTTCCATTTGATATGTTTCATACCATCAATGCCTGTCACAAAGGTGCCAAACGGACGGCCAATCAGTCCTCGAGCTCCCTATATAAAGAGCCCCTCTCCATTCATCCTCTCCATACCTAAAATGCTCACTCTCTCTCAGTTGCTTAGTTTTTCGATGAAGCTTGAACTAGAGCTCTGATATAGGGTCATTTCTGAGCCAAAGAAGGTGAGGTCAGGTTCATTAGAACTGGGGAGAAGTCAACTACACGGTGGTGACTTCCATTCATTCCGAGAGTCGCCGGAGAAGCGCCAACGTGATCAAACAATGAAGCAGCTCCGTTGGACCGAAGCTGCCCTATTTCAGTCGAGCTAAAATCAGCCAATTCGAGCCCTCCTCAGTCCAAACTAAGCCCTCTCAACACTTCCCCAGCCCTCTCACGGCCCAATTAGGATAGAAAGGTAAGTCAATTTGGCTCCCCTATGCAATTTCTGATCGGTGTTAGAGAGAGAGTTGGTCGAATTTCAATAATGAAATACTAATCCAATTTGACATCAATTGATGTCATTCTTGATTCTAAGAAGAACCTCAGGAGTAGAACTACCTGCCCAGATAGAAAGCTTGGACTGTCGTGCTCTCACCGGTGAGTAATCGAAGCTTTCTCTCCCTACAGTTCATTTTTCGGTGAAGCTCTGTTTGAGCTCGTTTTAGTGTTAAAACTTGCGATTCACATTGCTAAAGAATCATATGAACATGTAGAAACTCGATTTCAACTTCAATTTCAATAATTGGAAACGTTTGATCAGTAAATTTGATGAAATCAAATTCAGCTATGTTAAGAAGTTGGCATTGGGTGAACATTGGGGAAAATTGGTATTTGCAAAAATTCAAAGGACTGAAATATAATTTCCTAAAATTGAGGGTTAATTGGGCATGATAAAAATGTTAGAGTGCCAATTGAGGAATTTTAGAATTTTTGGGGTAAAATTTACCATTTTTGTAAAAAGGAAGGGCAAAATGGTAATTTTGGAAAAGATGGGGGACCAAATTGGAAATTTGGGAAATTAAACCCATTTTGTGAAATTGAATAAATTGAGGTCCCAAGGGGAATTTTAAAAGTTTTGGGACTCAATTTGAAGAAAAACCGGCATTTAGGGACTTAAAGTTAAAGAAAAATAACTTTAGGGACTAATTACAAATAAATAAAATTTTGGTTTTTCTCATTTATTTGGAATGAATGAAGGCTATTAGGCCGAGAGATAATGAACTGAGATGTTCATATAATGTAAGAACATGAAGCACCAAGAACGCCTGCAAGGACAAGCTTGCTTGAAATTAAGGAACCGGTCTAGTGGAATTTACGGCATTAATGGGTGAGTGGGATTTTATATTATACTTAGTTGGGGATGATAAATACCTTGAAATAAAAACCCACTAGCAAGTGGTATTTTAAACATCACAACCTAGAGGAGTGATGTGAAAATCATGCAGAAAAACTTCTTACCGGTTGTAAGTAGATCATACCCGGTTGGTACAATGAGACTTCCTTAAAGGAAGTTGAAAACCCGTTCATCGGTTATGAGCGGAGATGTCCTTATGCCAGGTCGGTATAATGGACAACTTAAAATATAATTTTGTCGAAAGTGCTCTCCCCTGACTGTGTGCCAATGCTTAAACTATTTGGAAGACCTTCTTGACGGGAGCTCAAATAGCTCTTATAGGTAGGGGGCCTTTGTTTTGGAACTTGGGGGCTATTATGCCCAGTTTTGAAAATCTCTAACTAGTGGGCCATAGGCTAGTGGGCACGAGTAGGAGCTCGTAAACAAACATGAGATATGTGCCATAAAACTAAATAAATGAATTGTTTGGCCATGGTACCAAGCTAGGATCGACATATTCAGTCAACTAGTGGTAGTGTGACATGACAGGTCTCTGGACTAGTCAAGACAAACAGTTGCAGGTTGAGTTGAGAGTTAAGGTCGTTGGACTAGTGACACCACAGATTATATGGCATGATAAGAAAATACTGTTTGTGCTGGCACAATGATTATGGGATTGTCAAGACGCCCATGAGGGGTACTGATGCATCCTAAGGGCCCTGGACAACCCGGTGAGTATAAGGGCAGTTCGTCGTAATAGGTGACTGTGCGAAATTTGGAGTAGCACTAAGTGCATGAGACCGGGGTGGGGATAGGATGAGGTCTCTGTCCTCATATGGACACGAAGAATTGATTTTGGGATTGAGGGTTGGATGTCACATACATCCACTCATTCTCAGGGAAGAAGTGGACGTACTTCTATCTAGGTGGCCGGTAAAGTCGCTTCAAAGCCACAAGTGGCCTCAGTGGTCATGCTAGCCTGCGAATGTGTGTTAACCTTCATGATGAAGGTTGTGTGTTGGATGATGACACACCATGATTGAATAAGGAAATGGTGGTAAAAAAAACTCGAGATTTTAAATGAAATGATTTTTGAAAGAAAGGAGTCTGGCACACTCCAATACAACTCTTTTCCTCAAAGATATTTTCTTGAAAAACCCATTCACTGAGTAGTCGTACTCACCCCCTCCTTTCTATCCCTTTTTCAGGAAAAGGAAAAATGACTATGATTAATATCAAGCCTTACCCTTTGTTACGTATGCTTAAATTTTCCTTAAGCTTGCATTTTATTGGATATATGTCTTCCAGGGAACAAGGTCAAAATTATGCCTAGCTCATCTCAAGTTAAAGTTGGAGGAAACTCCTCTTGAACCGAGAGAGTGATGGGTTATTCACGGGGATCCAACCAAACCGGGTTGGGGCATGACAATACTGCTAATTGTTCCACCGAATCTCTCACTCTTATTGGTAAGAAGTGGGCGGACTTTGTCAATCTATCCACAATGACTCAAATGGCGTCTTGTCCCTTCCTAGTCACAGGTAGTCCAATGATAAAATCCATAGTAATATGTTCCCATTTCCATTCGGGGATTGGTAAGGGTTGTAGTAATCTTGAGGGCTTCTGGTGATCAGCTTTAATCTGCTGACAGGATAAGCATCGGGCCACATATTCCACAATATCCCTCTTCATCCTTTTCCACCAATAACCTTGTTTGAGGGTACGGTACATCTTGGTACTGTCCGGATGCATCGCATAGACAAGTCATGTGCCTCTTCTAAGATTAATCTCTTCAAATCCTTATCTTGAGGCACACACACACTCTACCCTTATAGGTTAGCACTCCATCACCTCGAAGGTTGTAATCCTGGTCCGTTCCTTCGTTGACCGGATCCAAATAGTTTTGGAGTTCCTTATCTCCTTTTTGTTGCACCTTAATTTGCTCCATTAAGCTGGGTCTTACCACTACATCAGCCAAAAACCATTTTTCTCTTTTGTCCACTGTAAGGTCCACTTCCATTCTTCCCAACTATTGCAATAAGGGTAAGTAGCTTATCCTTATCTAAGCCACCTCCATTTGTTACTTGCGACTTAGAGCGTTTACCACCACATTGGCCTTACCAGGGTGATATTCTATCACAAGGTCATAGTCCTTAACCAACTCCAACTATCTCCTTTGGCGGAGGTTCAACTCCTTATGAGTCAGGAAGTACTTAAGACTCTTGTGATCGGTATATATCCTACACTTAACCCCGTATAGGTAGTGTTGCCAAATCTTGAGGGCGAACAGTATTACTACTAACTCCAAGTTGTGGGCATGGTAGTTCCTCTCATGTACTTTTAGTTGTCGCAAGGCGTAGGCAATAACCTTTCCTTGTTGCATTAATACACATCTGAGTCCCTATCTAAATGCGTCACTATAGAAAGTATACTCCCCTAAACTTGGGTCAGGCAAAGAGAGTATGAGTGCCATTGTTAAATAGGTCTTCAACTCCTGGAAGGATTTCTCACATCTTTCATCCCACTTATTGTCATGCCCCAACCCGGTTTGGTTGGATCCCCGTAAACAATCCGCCGCTCTTTCTCGGTTCAAGAGGAGTTTCCCCCTTCTTTTACTCGAGAGGAGTCAGGCGAAATTTTAACCTTGTTCTCTGGAAGACATATATCAAATAAAATGCAAGCGTAAGGAAAAATTAAGCATACCTAATAAAGGGTAAGGCTTGGTGTTACTCCTAGTCATTTTTCTATTTTCTTGAAAAGGGATAGAAAAGATAGATGAATTTCTACAACTCAGTGAATGGGTTTTTCAAAGGTCTACTTTTAACTTTTAGGAAAACAATTGTATTGGAGTGTGCCAGACTCCTCACTTTTCAAAAATCTCTTCATTTAAAAATTTGGGTTTTGCACCATTTCTTATTATCACAGTGTGTCATCTCCCAACACACATCCTTCATCATGAAGGTTACACACATTCACAGGTCAGCACGACCACTGAACCCACTTGTGGCTTCGGAGTGACTTTATCGACCACCTAGATAAAAGTACAACCACTTCTACCTTGGGAATGATCGGATGTACGTGACATCCGACCCTCAATCCCGAAATCGATTCTTCATGTCCATATGAAGACAAAGACCTCATCCCGTCCCCACTCTAGTCTTGTGCGCTTGGTGCTACTCTAAATTTCGCACGGTCACCTAGAACAACGAACTGCCCTTATACTCATCGGGTCATCCAAGGCCCTTAGGACGTATCACTATCCCTCATGGGCGTGTTGATGATCTCGTACTCATAGTGCATGCACAAACAATGTTTTCTTATTATACCATGTAATCTATGGTGTCATTAGTCCAAGGTCCCGACTTTCCACTCGACCTGCAGCAGTTTGTCTTGACTGGTCCAGAGACCGATCATGTCACACTACTTCGAGTTGACTAAAAATGTCGGACCAGCCTTGGTACCATGACCATACAATTTACCTATTAAAGTTTTATGGCACATATATCATGTTCGTTTATGAGCTTCTACTCGTGCCCATTGGCTTATGGCCCACTGTTCAAGATTTTCAAAAAACAAACGTGCATATTAGCCCCTAAGTTCCAAAAACTAAGGCAACAGTCTATAAGAACTATTCGAGCTCCCGTCGAGAAGGTCTCCCATATTGTTTAAGCATTGGCACACAGTCAGGAGAGAACACTTCCAACAAAAATATATTTTCATTGTCCACTATACCGATACGATATAAGGATATCTCCGTTCATAATCGATGAACAAGTTTTCAACTTCCTTCGAGGAAGTTTCATCATACCAACCAGGTATGATATACTTACCAGCGGTAAGTAGTTTTTCTGCATGGTTTTCACATCACTACTATAAGTCGTGATGTTTAAAATATCACATAGTAATGGGATTTTATTTCGATGTGCTTATCATCCCCATTCGGGTATGATATAAAATGCCACTCACCCGAACATGCAGTGAAATTCCACTTGTCGAGTTTCGTCCCTAGTAAGCTGGACCTCGACCGGCGTTCTCAATGTCTCGTTCTCCAACATGAAATGAACATAGTGGTTCATTATTCTTTGGCCTAATAGCCCCCATTCATTCCAAATGAATGAGAAAACCCAACTTTATACATATTTGCAATTAGGTCCCTAAAGTTATTTTTCTTAAACTTTAAGTCCCTATTACCGGGTTTTTCCTCAAATGTAGACTCGAAACTTTTTAAAATTTATCTTAGGCCCTCAATTTATTAAATTTTACAAATAGGGATTTAATTTCCCAAATTTTCAATTTGGTCCCTCAATTTTCCTAAAATTACCATTTTGCCCTTCCTTTACAAAAATGGTAAATTTTGCCCCAAAAATTCTAAAATTTCTCAATTGCCCCTCTAATATTTATATCATGACCAATTGACCCTCAATTTTAGAAAAATACATTTTGGTCCTTTGAATTTTTGAAAATCTCCAAATTTCCCAATTTTTCCCCAATCTCAACTCTTTAAAACAACCGAATTTTATTTCATCAAATAGACCGATCAAACACCTCTATTCATTGCAATTAAAGTTGAAAATGAGTTTCTACATGTTCATACGATTCTAAGGAACTTTTAATCACAAGTTTTAACGCCAGAACAAGCTCAAACGGAGCTTCGCCAGAAAATAGACTGTAGAGAGAGAAAGCTTCGATTTCTCACCAGTGAGGGTGCGGTGGTCTGAACTTTCTATTTGGTAGGTAGCTCTCCTCTAGAGGTTCTTCCTAGGATCAAGAATGAAATCAATTGATTTCAAATTGGATTAGAATTTCGTCATTAAAATTCGGCTGACTCTCTCTCTAATACTAATCGGAAATTGTAAATGGGAGCCGAATTGGCTTACCTTTTGGTTCTAATTTGGCCGTGGAAGGGCTGAGGAGGTGTCAAGAGAGCTTGGTTTGGCCTAAAGAGGGCTTGAATTTTCCGGTTTCAACTCAGCCAAAATAGGGCAGCTTCGGCCCGTCGGAGCTGCTTCACTGTTCGATCACTCCACAAACGGATGTCACCACCGTGTAGCTGACTTCTCCCTGGTTCTAATGAACCCGACCTCGCCTTCTTTGGCTCAGAATTGACCCTATATCAGAGCTCTAGTTCGAGCTTCGCCACAAAAGTAAGTAATTGAGAGAGAGTGAGTTTTTCAGGTGTGGAGAGGATGAATGGAGAGGGGCTCTTTATATAGGGAGCTCGGGGACCCATTGGTCATCCGTTTGGCACCTTTATGACAAGCATTGAAGACCTGAAACGTACCGAACAGAAACGTTTCTTTTTCACTGGCGCTGCTTCAATTTTTTGGTGACTGAATAGTGTTGTCATCCTGAGGAAGAAGATGACACGTTTCCAAACCGTACTGGAACGATCCGAACCGAGTTTAAAGCTTAAACCGACCAGTTCACCCTTCATTCGACCAAGTTTTTCAAATCTAAAAATTTCTAAATTCATTTTCCATCGAATGGGTATCAAATCTCAAATTTGAATTATTTAAGCCACCTAGAAAAATGAATTTAGGATCTGGTTCGATAGTGGTTCAAACCGGTCCGAACCAATTCAGATCCGATTCACCTGAACCAGTTTGGTTTTCATCCCCAATTCCTTCACAAGTCCATTTCCATGTCTTTTGTGACTCCTTGGGTCACTTAGGGTTCATAAAATTCCCAGTTTACCATCTCTTAATCGATTTTGGATCATAAATCAGCTTGGTTCTTAAACCGGTTTAATCCAGTTCGAGTCCGGTTCACCCGAACCGATCTGGTTTTTCTCTCCCACATTGTTCTAAGGTTCCTTCCCAAGGATTATAAACCTCTTTGAATCACAAGGGATCCATAAGCGTCTTGGTTTACCCATTCTCTATCGGTTCCAGTTCATGAATCAACTCGGTTCATAAACCGATTCTATCCGGTTCAGACTCGATTCTCTTGAACTGCTTTAGTCTTTCTTCCTCATTCTATCCTAGGGTTCTTTTCCCAAGTTTATGAATCTTTTTGAGTCACATGGGAGTTAGAAATTTTTAAATTTGTTCATCCCCTAACAATCGAGTTTTTAGACCAATTCTGTTTAAAGATTCAAATTGACCGGTTCTTTCCTCAGTTTTCTCATTACTAAAGGACGGGGTTTACACTTATACTCCACACCTTTCCTTGTGAGACGAGTCAAAGGGGCAGTTATCTTAGAGAAATCCTGCACAAACCATTTGTAGTATCCTACCAAGCCTAAGAAACAATGTATCTCTGAGCGATTCTTGGGTGCCTTCCAATCAGATATGGCTTTCACCTTTTTCGAGTCTACCTTGACTCCATCTTTGGACACTATGTGCCCTAAGAAACCCTACCTCCTGCAACCAGAACCCACACTTGGAGAATTTTGCATATAAGCAATTATTTTGTAGTGTCTCTAAGGTGGTAGTCAGATGTTCTTCATGCTCCAACATAGTTCGTGAGTATATAAGTATGTAATCTATAAATACTATCACGAACTTGGCCAAGTGTGGCGAGAACACTTGGTTCATCAAATCCATGAAAGTTGTAGAGGCATTCGTCAGGCCAAAAGGAATCACCCTAAACTCATAGTGTCTGTATCAAGACTAAAAGGCGGTCTTAGGGATATCTTACTCTTGAATCCTGAGTTGGTGGTATCCTGACCAAAGGTCTATCTTGGAGATGTAGGCTGCTCCTTTTAGTTGGTCGAATAGGTCGTCGATCCGTGGAAGTGAATACTTATTCTTTATGGTGACCTGCTTCAACTTCCGATAGTCTATGCACAGCCTCATGCTCCTATCCTTTTTCTTTACAAATAGGACGATGCACCCCATGGAGACTGACTAGGGCGTATGAAACCCTTCTCCAATAGCTCGTCCAGCTGCTCCTTTAACTCCACCGGAGCCATGTGGTAAGGGACTTGGGATATGGGATGTGTTCCAAGGATTACCACTATGGTAAATTCCAGTTGTCGACTTGGGGGTAATCTGGGTAATTCCTTCGGAAATATGTTTGGGTAGTGTTCAACTACAGGGATGCCATCTGGTCCCTTTTCCTCTAACTTCTCGTTGATGATCATCGCCAAGAAAGCATTACAACCCTTTTGTATTATCCTTTGAGCTTTTATGTGGGACACTAATTGCACTTCTCCCTTCCTCCTGTCTCCTTGGAAATGCAGTACGAGTGTTTCAGGAGTGTGAAAAGTTATCACCTTCTTTCCACAGTCCATCTTGGCTTGATGGGTACTTAACCAATCCATTCCCAATATTATTTCTACCTCCCTTAGAGGTAATGGGATCAAGTCCACCTCTAGTTTAACTCCTCCAATCATGATCTCACATCCCTTTAATTATTTGCCCCTATTCAGTCCTTCTCCTAAGGGTGTGAGAATGTTGAGACTTTGTTCTAGAGAGGTAAGTTCTAAGGGAAGACCTAGGATTAGATCTTCCTTGATGAAGGATCTCTCTGCTCCCATGTCAAAGAGAGTGTAAACTTTTCTTCCCCACAAGTGTATGTACCCTAATTGAAGAAACACATGTTTTAGAAGGAAAATTTCTTTAATGTCAATTTACAGGTTTTGTCTCAATCTTAGTTAGGGAGGTTTTGGGAAGTACCTGCTACGGTACTAGGGTCTTTTCTAGCCTCTTCCTGGATGAGGTTGTATACCCTAGCTAGTACCCTTGTCGTGGCGCCCTACCTTAGAGTCCTTGGATTCCCTTGGGGTGGTCCATGTGTGTTATGTTGCTTATTCTCCCTAAGAGTGGGGCATTCCTTTGCAAAGTGCCCCACATGCTCACATGCGAAATAGGACAAACAGGCTCCCTCATAGTATCTTTAGCATCTAGGATAGCGAGGGTTTCTCTGTGGTAAGGCAGGGATCATTCTCCATGGAGATGGTGGCACGTCCTTCCTCTTTTGGAATCCCACCCTATTTCCCCATCTTTTCTCTTTCCGTCCTTCAAGACGGCCTTGGGCCTTGTCCTCCTTTCGACTAGCCTGCTCCATCCGATGGCATCAGGTTTGCACTAGACGCTCATATTCATGGGCCATACTGATTACAACTGCTAGATCTGTGAGGTGTCCTAGTACTCCCATACGGTCTCGTATGTCCATGTTGAGACCATCCACGAATCGTTGGCATATATCCGTAGGTCCGGGTAGATAAAGGGCAAAGGGCCTTAACTCATTAAACTTAGTTTTGTACTCCGAGATAGAGTTAAGCCCTTGTCGGAGTCGGAGGAAATCTTGCTTCTTCTCATTAATCAAATGGGGAGCTAGATATTCCTCCAAATACCTCTCCTCGAATTGTTCCTAGGTGGGAGTGGTGGTATGTAGGCTTCTAACATTGTCCCACCACCTTTTTGCACTAGCCTCCAGGAAAACTTATGCCAAGATCACCATGTCCTCTAGTGAAATCTTGACTATCCCCATGAGCTTCTTGATGTTGGCCAACCGGTCCAAAGCAGCTTCAACATCCTTCTCTCCTAGTAAAGGCTTACATCCTAGTTGACGAAGAGTTTTGAGATATTTAGGGATGTCAACTGGAGGGGGATTATTAGCAGGAGGGGGATGAGATTGTACTTCCCCAAGCTCTGCTCGAGATTTGGTATCCACCTCAAGGGTGAGGTTAGGCCATCCAAACACTCTGGTGAACTCCTTGTACAATCTCTGATGTTCCGAGCTTAGTCCAGGTGGAACTGACTGGGTTCCTCAGGGAGTTTCCGTGAGGGGTTGTTAGGCAGTGTCAAAAATTGCAGCTCTCATTCTCTTGGTTCCTCTCTTGGGAGCCATATGAAATTTTTAAGATTTATTCCTCTTAGTTACTATGTTATATAGTCTTGATAATGCATTCAAGGAAACGGGCTCTCATACCACTCGAGTTGTCATGCCCCGACCCACTTTTGTCGGATCCCCCTGAGCAACCCGCCACTCCTTTTGGTCCATTAAGGGTTTCACCCTTTCTAAATCGCGAGTAGTGAGGCGTCCTTTTACCTGTCTTTCCTAGAATAGCATTATACAAAACTGAGTATTTTAAAACAGACATACTTGTCTTCTTACTGTTCAAATTAGGAGGGGTCTTTAAGAAGGGTCATTCCTCGATTACCTGAAAGGGGTAAAAGGGAGAGGATTAGTTCTACAACTCAGTGAATGGGTGTTGGGAGTGAGTTTTCAAGAAAATGGCTTTATTCAAACTATGTCAATATTATCATTTTCATTAAGAAGGATCTTTCCTCAAATTCCAGTTTTTCAAAACCTTTGTCCCATTACCATATTAGGTGTGTTTCACAAACAACACACGCCCTTCATCAAGAAGAGTACACACATTCGTAGGTGCAACCCATCCACTGCACCCACTTGTGGCTCGGAGCATCTTTACCGGCCACCAAGATAGAAGCCCAACCACTTCTACCCTCGGTCTGAGTGAATGTTCTTGACATCTGACCCACATACCCGAATACCACTCTATGTCCATATGAGGGCAGAAACCTCATCCTGACCCCACCCCGGTCTCATACGCATGAAGCTACTCCTAGCTTCTCGACTGATTGGCACAACGAACTGCCCTTATCTCCATCATGTCGTCTAGTAGCCCTTAGGCATCACTACCCCTCTTGGGCATCTAGATGGTCATGTACCACAAGTGCATGCACAAACAATAGTTTTCACATATAGTCATTATCTTTGGTGCCAATGGTCCAACGGCCCCAACCCTCAACCCGACTTGCATTTGTTTGTCTAGGCCGGTCTGTCGGCTTGGCCCTAACACACTGCCGCCAGCCCAATTTAAACCTCCAATTAAAACAATTAACCTCGATTGAATGGTCAATTTGAAGAAATCAAATTTGGCTAGTTTGCAATTTCCTAAAATTGAGGGTCAAATGGTCATGAAAAAAATGTTGGAGGACCAATTGGTCAATTTTGGGAATAATTGGGGCTAAATTACCATTTTTGGAAAGTAGGGACAAAATGGTAATTGTTTAAAAGTTGGGGAACCAAATTGGAAATTTGGAAAACTTTAGCCCCTTATGCAATTTTGAGTAAAATGAGGACTTAAAGGAAATTTTGGGAATTTTGAGAATTTTGGGACTCAAATTGGGTAAAATTTAGCATTAGATATCTAAAGTTAAGAAAACTAAACTTTAGGGACCTAAATGCAATATATTGATAATTTGTGAGCCTAGGCCTTTATGCTAGACCTTAAGTGAAAAGGTTGCCCAAATCGTGTAGGGACAAGTGTGATCGGAACGCCAGCAAGAGTAAGCTCACGTCGACTTGGAAAACTAACTGAGAACGAACATATCATGATTAGCGGGTGAGTGGGCTTATTCATATCAAACTCGGTTGGGATGATAAGCACTTTAGAAATGAAAAATCACTTGTAAGTGAAATTTTGACATCATACCTAGTTGGGGTGATGTGCAAATGAAGTTAAAATCTACTTATCGGTTGTAAGTAAAGAAAATCATACCCGGTTTGTATGATGGTCTTTCTTGGAGGAAGAAGAAACCCGCTTGTCGGTTGTAAGCGAAGATGTCATCACACTCGGTTGGTGTGTTAAAGTGAAAAATATATTTTTATCAGAAGTATTATCTTCTAACTGTGTGACAATACTTAAACTCTTTGGGACACTTTCTTGACGGGAGCTAGAACAGCTTAGGTTTTTGAACTTGTGGGGCAAAATGTCTGATTTTGGAAAATCATGTACAGTGAGCCCAAGGCCAACACGAGTAAGAGCTCGTAAAGAAACATGAAATATGAAAGCCATGAAAATTTCTAATGAAATGAATGCGTGATTTCGCCATGGTACCAAGGCAGGACCAACAGTACTCGATGGACTGACAGTAGTGTATTAAGGCCAGGTCAACGGACCGGCCTAGACAAACAGCTATAGATCGGGTTGAGAGTTGGGGTCATTAGACCAGTGGCACCAAAGATAAATAGCTATGTGGAAAAACTATTGTTTGTGCATGCACTTGAGGTTTAGGACCATCAAGACGCCCAAGAGGGGTAGTGATGTGTCCGTCCTAAGGGCTACTGGACGACATGGTGGTGATAAGGGTCGTTTGTCATTCCAGCTGTCAGGAAGCTCAATGTAACTTCTTGCACATGAGACCGGGGTGGGGTCGGGATGAGATTTCTGTCCTCATACGAACACGGAGTTGCTTTCAGGTCTAAGGGTCAGATGTAACAAACATCCACTCAAATCCAGGGTAGAAGTGGATGGGCTTCTATCTTGGTGGCTGGTAAATACGCTCTGAGCCACAAGTGGGTGCAGTGGACGGGCTGCACCTACGAATGCGTGTTCCCTTCCTGATGAAAGACATGTGTTAACTGTTAAACATACCTAATATGGAAATGAGGAAAAAGGTTTTCAAAAACCAGAATTTGAGAAAAGATCATTATTAAAGGAAATAAGGATTTTGACACGCTTTGATTTAAGTTGTTTTGTTTATGAAACTTACTCCCAACACTCGTTCACTGAGTTATAGAACTCACCCCCTCCCTTTTACACTTTTTTCAGGTAACCAAGGAAAATCAACCCTAAAGAACTTTCTGTAGTCGAACCCTTAAGACAGGTATGTAAGATTTAATATATTCAGTTTTATTTAATGCTATTCATGGAAAGATATGGGTAAAAAGGATGACTTACTCTTATCAATTTAGAAAAGGGAAAACTCTTGATAGTAAGAGTGGCGAGTTGTTCTTGATAAACAATGAGAGTGGCGAGTTGTTCACAGTGATTCAACCAAATCAAATTAGGACATGATATTCTATGTCATATATGATTGAACCGCGTCCCCATCACGAGAAAGAGGTATATCTCCGATAAAAGTACCAGTGTTACATAGTTGTATTGAAATCGCACCTCCCTTCGAAAATTATTAGAATGTATGTGAGTGGGAACTAGGTCAGGTCCTACACAAAACACTCATACATATGTTAAATATATTCACCCAATTAAACATATCAAATATATTTACCAATTAAACATAAATATGAATTGGTAAAGTAAAGATTTTATAGTTAAACACAATAATCATTACTAATTTTACTAAATTTATCACAATCTTGTAATCTATAATAAATATGCATAATATGTGCTAATTTTATTAAATCTATTATGATGCAATTTTTGGATTTAATAAATGTTTAAAATTTAGAAATATTTTAATTAAAATATTTTATATTGTTCCAAATATATGTTAAGTTATTTTACATATCTCGACATTATTTTGACATATACATATGTAATTTTGCTAAAAATAATAATTTGTTAAATTTGATCAAATAAATAAATATAATATTTATTTAATATAAACAAAAAATATAAAATTCATTTGTGATAAGATATTGTGTAATTATGTTTATCAAAAGACGAGTTTACAATCTCAATTAGAATGGGTGCGAATTCACTAGATATATCATATGAAATGGTATTTTGAACTGATAATTAATTGTACTTATATTTATTTAAAATTTATAATTTATAAGTGTAAAATTTTTTAAACATTATAAACATATAAAACTTATCTATTTTATTATAATTATATTCTCAACACATTAATTAAAATTTAAATAAAATATGATAAATGAATACATAAATTCTTCTTTCGGTTGAAAGTTACGAGTAAGGATGCTTTCATGTCCCATTTTCATAAAAAAAAAAAGTTATTTAAAAGTTCTCACCCGAAATTTTGGATTTATATTACCACGAATATAAATTTTCAATATTAAATAAGTTAATTTTCTAAAACTTTATAATTGAATCAAATATTTTTAAAATTACAGAGCTAACTTATAAAATATATAGTAAGATTTTAAGCTATCATACAAATTTTAATTGGTGAAAATGATAAGCCAAGTACAACATTGTGTTGCAAAGGCAGTCACAGTCCTATCTGCTTGGCGGGTACAAATGTTTCAAGAGAAACCAAAAAAATTAAAAGATATGCCCTAGGAATTTAGTCAAGATATAGACACATGTAAATATCAATGCTAGTTACCTACCTGGTTCTTCTTTCACGTCTCCATGGATGGATGTTCAAATGGAGTCGGCTGTCTTAAGAACAGGCGAACCTTGATTCTTGTGGGGTGCGTATTCGCCCAGGATACTGAATACGACCAGACAGAGATACGGGTCGGGGATATGCAAGAGATTTTGTGGAGAAAAAAAATAGGCATTTATAATGTTTACTAGCCAAAAAATGGGCTTAGAAATTAATTGTATACAAAATCATAATTATTTAAGAGACATATAATTTATTATTTACCCATAGTAGAATAATTAATTTATTACGAATTAAAAAATAATTTATTAGGATTTTTAATAGACTTCAACTAAAAAATTAATCTAATAATATTTCCTAATTTTTTTATTAGGGAACATTTTTTCTCTTCCTTTCATGAATATGGGGATCGCCTATATCTCGCCAAGTGGTTCTTGTTGTTCCTGTTTAGCATGGCTGGCTGCATGCCTCCCAAAGCCTTATTATCCTTGATAAGGCATGTTTTAAGAGAGAAAAAAAGTTCCTTTGAGCCTTATGCATGCCTTTGGTCAAAAAGGAAAAAAAAAGCCTTATGTAAGCTTCAAGATTCTCGTTTTCTCCATTGGCGGAGATCTTGTAATCACACCATTATCAACCTCATTAGCGGACATTGACTAAACCAAAGGGCGCTGAATTCGAGTATGGTCGAGAGGACAACCTGTAGTTGCACCCAGTCAATGGCAATTTCTATACATAAAACCCTAGTTGAAACCTTCTGAATAATTAATAGCTTTTTCTAATCTTTAATGGGGTTGGATAGGTGCCTGTGCCTTGTGCCTCGGCCACAGCCACCTCTTGGGGCTGCCTGTCTCCGCTCCCTCCACATTTCAATGCACACCTCTTCTGACACATCACCTGCAATTAAGTTTTCATTCTTCTTCTACTGCTATATAAAAACTAAATATTGTTTTTTTTTATTTTATTAATTTTTTTATTGAACTATCATACATCATCGCCTTATCACGATTTGATTTCCGGTGGTATGGAGATGCTCACATGCCCATCTCCGAATTCTTAGTGGTTAGGTGAATGTCATTATCCTTTATCAGCATCCAATACAGTTTGACTTTATTAAGGGCCGCCCATTAATTATCATTGTAAAAGAGTGACATGCAAATATGTGGAGGGAGGCGATTACACTCTTGTCTCTGGATTTTTCTACGCGAGAAATAACTAATTAATCCTAAGGTTTTTCAAGGACTAAAAAGAATACCATGTTCTTTAAAAAGATCTGACATTATCGCCCAAAAAAAGAAATACAACATTATTGCGAACTTTTATAGGGCATAAAGTACATATTAGATATTATTAAAATAGCCCTCTTTATTATGCTGATAGTTCAATATCACTTATTTAATGATAATTCATCAATTATATAATTTTTTATAGTATATATTACTCAAATATTATAATATTTATACATCAACCATACTTATATGATGATTATGGAGCTTTTATTGATATCAGTCGAATTGGGTACCTTATATAGTTAACATTTTGAACCTTTTGATACCGAATCCTTTTTCGAGAAGTCAAAAGCCTTCGGTATAGGGCAAAGTAAAACTAGCACATGAGAGAGCTGGACCTTGCAATTAAGGGAAGGTAGCCAGTCGAACTTCTCTCACCCCTAATTCAATTAAAGCTAGTGGTAGGGGTGCAAATATTATTTACTTCTAGTTGACAAAATATTTGAGTGATTTTGACGCTTTAATTGCCATTTGACTTAATTAAAGGTAACATGCATCTTTATGATGCAATCAATATATGTATAATGTATATTTGGGTTCTTCACTAAATTTAACAATAAATTTTTGGTGCACTCATCCTTCCTTATCCTCTTTTTTTTTTTTAATAAAGCAAACATGTTCTGAAAGAAAAAAAAACATGATGTGAATTGTGAGCCTAGAAGCTCATTTATCTCGGGAAGCATACTCTTTTTAATCTAAGTCATTTCATATATAGAAATACAATACATTGTAATCATTTAAATTAGAATGGATTATTCTATTAAAAAATTTGTTGATAATAAACTGTATTTAATAATTTCAATAATATGAAATTATCATATTATTCTCATATTTTTTGAAATCTATGCTCACCCTAGAAATGAGTTTGCATAAAAGTTAGTATTAAATTAATTCAACACTTAATGAGGCGATATGTACAAGTAATTAAAATCGTTATTTTAACTGAACAAAAAATCAACAATTGCTTCTTGAGCTTTCACCTATGAATCTAATGACCGTGTGATGATCATCACGGTCTAGTTACTCGTCTGTCCAATCCGGTCCAAAATCCTAACCTTATATTTTGTAAGGTCTTTCACAAACAGAATGACATAGGTTTTTAGTAGTAGTGACACTGACACAGGTACGGGGATACATTACGCAGACACAGGTAGGGGCTCCTCCAAAGCAAGTACGGCCCAATTAATTAATATTTATAGGCCTTAGGTGGATGAGTCTCCCGTGCCATGTCTACCACATGTATATAATTCAAGATATACGGGGAAATTACAATAAAAATATTTTAAATTTATAATATTTTTATATAAAATATTTAAAATATAATAAATTGATATATAACATTTATAAAAATATAACTAATGTCACATAGTGAATGGACGGCTCAACTAATAGTGATAGTATAAATTTGTCATTCGTATGTTATAATTAAACTTTTATAAATATTATATATTGAATTTATGAAGATTTTGTATATAAAATTAAGATTTTGGAACAAATTATTACAGTTTCAAAATATTATATTTATACTATATTTGATATATATATATAGATATTTATATATAGCATTTTAATAATTCACTTATATTATATATTTTAGAATATATCATTAAAATGTTGAGTTTAAAAATAAAGATTGAGTTAAAAATATGTAATGCAAAAGTTATCTAAACTTTGAAACTAATATAGATAATATTTAATATAAAAATAGAAAAATGTAGAGTCGTTACAATAAAAAAATTAAGTTATATTAATTATAATATTATTAATTTGTATTATTTAATTTTTTATTTATACATTTTATACTATAAATTAATAAAATTAATTATTATTCTATAATTTTCTCCCTATTATATTTCATATTATCATAGCAATTTGAATAAAATTCTGAAAAGTACAAACATTTCGTGTACAACTTTTACCCAATCCTACACCACCATCTTATTTGATTAATTTGTCGACTTCTGTATTATTTCATATAAAAATTATACTCAATTAATTTATGTAAAATAGGTTATCTCTTATTGTTATTCACTAGATTTTGACTTTATTTATAGTTACGATCATCACTCCCATTAGAAATTGACTGGTTTGTCTTGGAGTACTATATGTTGAATGGTTCTCACTTTATCTATTTTTTTATTATTGGAATCAAATTTGTTATTAACACCATCAATAAATTCAGATTCAAATATTTTATTTTTTTAACCAACTTTATCTTTTTCCTTGTACTTTTCTATTCTCTATTCCACTCTCTTGGTCTTTTTGAGTGTACTTATTTTTAGATGATAATTCATATCCTGTTACACTTGATGGCCCGTCACCCTTTTAGTTTTCTATCTTTTGCTAAACCGCATAGTAAAATATTGATTTCACCATCAATTTTATACTTTCATTGCTTTAGTTGAATTGTTTTTATCTCTTACAAATCTATTGGTCTAACTCAATATCATTACATATCGCTTACAACTAAAAGTTATCATATTTTCGAATTAGTCGAATATTCAGATCTTGGTTTTTCGACAACAATTTCTCCATTACCATGTTTATGTTTTGTGCATCTTCCTCCACAATATGTTATTTTTATAATCGAGTCACCTTAATCGATATTTACTCCTACATTTACCATTAGCCTTTTTCTCAGTACTATTAGATATTTACGATTTTATTTTAATTTTCCTATCCTTCAATGTTGTCCTGCCAAAGTGAATGTATTAGTTTCCCCTTTATCTTTCTCTATTTTAATCTGAGTTGTACTTGCGCTCATTTGAGAAAGACTAAATTAATTTTTGTGATACTCTCCTTTCTTATTTTTATTAATTATAAAATCTATTTGATATATTTACCAAACAACTAGCAATATGTTTATTTTTATTTTTCAAATCAAACTTTTTTCAAGAATTTATGATAATTTTATTGGAGATATAGCAAACAAATCTAATATATACATCAATCTATCATTCTAATAATTAATCAAATTTGAAGTTTTTATTTTGATTGTATTTTCTTGTGTAAATTAACATACAAAAAATTACTATTATGTCAATATGTTAACATTTATTCAATTTTTGCTAAATAATGAGCAAATATAACTATTTTCAACATATTTTATGACTTTATATTGAAATACAATATTAATATTATTGTGTGAATAATATAGAAAATATTGAATACAATAATATAAAATGAAAAGATAGCTGTTAAAATAAAAAAAATTAAGCCATAAGAGTTATAATAATATTTAATTTTTAATTATATATTATACATAATTTTTAATTAATAAAATTAATTATAAAATTATATTTTTCTATATATCACCTTTTTAGAAACTTTTGTACAATCTTTTAAATGTACAAAAGAAAAATTACTTATAATTATTTAGTACAAGAAAAAATTTTAAATAAATAAATTATTATATTACCATACTCTATTAAATTATATTATATCTAGTTAATTTGCACTATACATGATTCAATAACTTAAATTTGTCTCGACTTCTTTACATTTATATAGAAAAAATATTAATTTAAGAGCGTCTACTCTCATCATATAAAATTTATAAACTATAAAATTGTAGATATAAAGTATATAAATATTAAATAGAAATACTTATTTAATATTTAATAAAATATAACAATATTATAAATTTATAATATTGAAATATTATATTATTTATAAATAATAATTTTTAAATAAACATGTATGCTATATTTTATAGCTGAATAATACTTTTGAATCAGAATATATATTTATAAGATGTAACTTCACTTTTTTTTTTTAAAGATATATAGCTTTTGAATATATTATGGTTCTCAAATATCTAATAGATTACTTTACATAATTACAAAGTTTATAAATTATGTAGAAAAAAAACATTCTAATAGAGAAAATTAAATTACTTTAATATTATTTTACCTCTTAAAGTTAATATAATATTAAAATATAGATATATAATTACTCATTTATATTTAATTAAATTTTTTTGGGCTAAAACATTCAATTTAAACAAGTAGATACGTATTAAATGATATTATCACTTGTTTGGCTATCCCGTCAAAATCTCATGAACCAACCCCTAACACAGAATCCCTAATACTGAAATCCTTTAAAACGTTGCATGTGAAGGCAGTCACGAAAATAAGAAAAACGTAACCCCATTAACGCCAAAAAAGGACCATTTCACCTTATAATAATAGTTGTTGAAGTTGAATAGCATTAATTATACAGCTAAAAACGTGTCGCCCAAAACCTTTACATTTGATCAGGTCTCTCACATTCCTAATTCACTTCCATAGGCTGAATTCCCGCGTGTCCTTATCATAGACACATATTATTTGACTTTCCTAGTCAGCTTTCCAAAAAAGTGGATGCACTTCTTAGTAATGAGGAGGACCGGGTAATAGAGTAAAAGAAGTTTCAAGCAGCTAGTTGGCAAAATAGATGTAAATCAAAATTATTTTTTTGTTATTTATGATAATATGATATTAAATTATATAAAATATAATAGTATTATTGGTTTATAAAATTAAAAATTTTATAATATTTATTATTTTATAATTTTTAATTAGATATAAACTTAATTATTTAATGATTCAAAATATTATTTTACATTATATTAAGTAATTTTTTTACGAATACAAAAAAAATACACAATTCCAAAACGTTGTTTATTATTATACTATATTAAAAAAATTATAAATAAATAGTAACAATTATTTAATATAAATTTAAAATTATAATTGAAAAATATATTAAGATTTTAAATTTATTAATTATATAATTTAATATTAAATAAAATAGATAAATGTTTTAAATTTATAAAATTATAAATATTATAATATTTACAAATTATTAATTTTAATTATATATAAACTCAATTTTTTATCCATAAATAATATTTTTTAAAATTATTTTAGGTTCAAACCAATACTAACTTTTTCCATACTATTCAAATAATATTATAAATTAATAATGAAAATAATAATTTAAGTCATTGTATAAATATTTACACTTTATTTGAATTAAAACATAAACTTAATTGAATTTTATTGTAAAGATTAATTTTTTTATTTAAAATTAGAGCTCTATTAGTAAATTTGGAGAGAATTAACTTGAGTAGATAAACAATTTACTTGAGCAAAAAAATATAAACAATTTAGTCATCTAAATTCTAATTTATTAGAAATTTTATTCATCAATTTTATTCCTTAATATTTAATAATAAAATTTCAGTTAACAAAATTTTCAATTAATTTCATTTTTACACTTTAACTCTCCAATTTTACTTGTATCTAAGAATTCGTACCTTTGTTTAATTGAAAAGTTATTCTTTCATTCGTTCAAATTGAGTAGAGAGACAAAATTATTAGTTTAAAATAAAATTAAAAGGAAAAGTTATTAAAAAATAAAATTAAGAAATAAATTAAAAGTTAGAGTAGTAAACTTAGAGAGTTTTTTTTAATTATCCCTTCCTATATCTCTTGGATATTTGTTTTTTGGAAATTCATATGGGACGTATTATTGCGGGAGCAATATAGCCGATTTCAGTGCGACGTCATATGAGTGTGCAAGATTAGACTTATCAATAAATACCCAAATCCTGATACCTATTGGTTTGAGGGGTTTAGAGGGGTAGGTGGAGTAATTACTTATTGGATAATAAAAAACCGAATAATTTGTAGGGATTTTTTTGAAGTGGTGGAGAATTATATCTAAATTTATTTATTTACACTATAAATAATTCTAAAAAAAGTGAGATATTTAAAATAATTATATTATTTAAATTAATTTAATATTTTTATTTAATATTTATATTATTATTTTTCATTTTCTTATTTATTTTTTATTTTTATATACTTTAAATAAATTTATATATTAATAATTTTTATATAAAATTATATAATATAAATATATAATACAAATATTATATATAAAAAATTAATATATATGATATAATTTAATTATATATAATAGATAATAAATTATTTAATTTAATTAAAAGTGTAAATTTATCTTTTTAATTTTTTATTAATAATATTTCAACTTATTTAATATTTATTTGAACGACTAATTATTAAAATTTTTAATAATTTTAAATTTATAACTTAATTTTCCCTCGAAATATAATTAATAAATTTTAACCAGTTAAAAGTTGTCCTATTTGACAACATTTATTTCTTATTTAAATTTAAGTTTAGAGATGTTGGAATGACTAAGAAAGTTTTGGACGAGAGCCCCTCCATCAAATGTCATAGTATGTTCTTGTCTCCCTAGGATGGAGAATTGTGTATGGATCAAATGTGCCTGTTGATTTGAATCCAACTTCATAGTTTGGCTAGAAATCATTTCACTATGTTCAATGGAAACAGAATTGGGCAAGGAGCTGTTCAAGTTTTAGAGGTGGAATAACTAGATAAAAGTTATAGGACTAATATATTTAAGAGTATGAGTCAATATAAATATTGCAGATCCTGCAGCTATTATGTGTATGGAGCTGCAATCCAGCATGAGAGTAACACTAGTTACCATTTAATTATAAGCGTATGACATCCTTTTGCTATAAATGTAGTAGACTTGTCCACTCAATCAAGCACTATGAAGAAGATTCCCTAAAAAACCCTAAAGAACTTCTATACCACCCTGTACTTGAGCTCTTGCATGAAGGAAGCATGCATCGATCATAAATGGTCGCAAGCCGTGGGCAATAAAAAGAGATCAATCGATAATTCAGGGGTATCTGAGTAGATGTTCGACCCTTCTAATGCTTTCAATGATACCACCATCCATAGTGCTGGTACCTCTACTGGAGGGTACCGCAAGTGGAGTTTAGCTTAATGAGAAAAAATATGGAGAGTTTACTCTAGAAAGCATAACAATTACTAGGACTAATCACTTTAACAAAGTTGCACCCTCTTCAAATATTTAGATTAGATTGTTAAACTACCTAAATAAGAATACTATACCAAGTTTTTCATCTAATGGATAATTTAACATGAAAATTTTCGTAATTGAAGTTAAATTCAATTGTACTAGAAATGAGTATAAACTGATAAATTATATTCGGAACTAAAAATGAAATTTGAGTCAACTAAGGAGAGACAAAAGTATGTTAGGAGTAAAGATTATGAAAATAGTGATTAGTTTTCTAAATATGAAAATCTAGATTATTAGAAAAATAATTTTTAACCAAACAGCGTTAATATTTTAAATTAAATTACTGAGTGGATTCGAAAATAAAAAAAAATGTAATTTAATTTACAAAAACTAAAAGAAGAAAATAAGTCAGGTTACTCGAATATTCGAATTTGATGAACCATACTCACCATACAACTCGTGATCCTATGTCCCTTTTACTGCATAGTGTATTGCTACAACATTGCCTCCATGAATATTAGTCAAGTCAAATTAATGTGATTTAAGATTAAATTGCATGTCACAAATTGAAGCGATCAACTGACAACTGAGTTACTGATTTCACTATAGGGTTAACTACATTTACTATAAGACTATATCTTAGAAAACTAAAAATTTTGATAAAAAATTAAACTGTAGTGAAATAATGATTGAATTATATTGAATAAAGTATTCTTAATTTTTAAAATAGAATTAATTTGATTGTAAATTATATTAAACATTTATTTGATTGACCCTCATTGAAATATTGGGCAAGTATTGAAGAGGTTACACTAAGTCGGGGTTAATCATAAGTAATCTAAATTAGATATATGAAATTAGACATATTATTGATAATTAATTATAAATAAATTAAATAAGAGAAATATATATGATAAAATTGTATTTAAATAAAAAGAAGACATATAATAATGATTTATAAACCACCCATAATGATGGTGAATAAATACATCTACAAATATATAAATATACGTGCATGGTGAACCATATAAAATATACAACTCGGCCATACATAGACATGAATGTAAGAAACCCAATTAGATGAGCCATACATAACAAATATAAACTATATTTTTCTTGAATAAGAAAAATCGGATAAGTGAATCGGTAAAATTTGAGTAAAACTTGATGTTAAACTAAACCGAAACTAAAGAAAGAGATTAAATGAGATTCAAAATGTACCAAGTGAGATTTAAATTATCACAAATTTTAAAGTAAATTAATCAAATTGGAAATTGGAAGTGAGAAACAGACAAGATAATAATGAACTAGGACTGAACCAAATTACACTATACCAAACCGAGATAAATTAGTTTGAAAATTTATTTTTCAGAATAATCCAAAAAAAGTAAATTGGTAAATTAAGGTCACCACCATGTATAAAATGAATTTAGATAAATTTAGAAATTTTTAATTTTTAGAAAATTGATCGATTTTCAATTTCAGGTCACCGAACCCGATTAAATTGAATCGGCCAATGCTCTAGCTAGGTCAACAAACCACTACCTAGGTCAGCGCTCTGTCCGCACCTGCGACCAATCAACATGTGACACGTGGTGAGTGTGCTTGATCAACAAACAAGTTAGTGTCCGAAAATACTAAACAATTAGAGCACGACACGTGTTTATCGTCAATAGTCAATTGTTGAAAATCCATGATAGTTGGACTAACTAATCAGAGAGTGACATGTGTCTATCGTCAACGGTGAGCTGATAGAATTTCATGTCAGTGGTATTGATCAATAAAGAGTGACACGTGGCAAGTATGCCAGGTTAGGAGGCACTCAGACGTTAGAGAACTAGTGACCAATCAACAAAAAATAAGTGGCATGCCACATCAGAAACTGTCAGCTAATCCCAAGAGGATATGTAGTATTCCACAAGACGTTAGATGAGGAATATGACTTATTTAAGTCAACCAATCAGAGAACCCCACGTGACAAAGTCATAACAACCATTTAACGACCATATTTAGTCAACTACCATGTTGGATTAATCATCTAATGAGAGTTCACCATGTGTCAGGTTAGATGGTCAATAAATGACATGGACACCTAGTGTGACACCACATTAATAATTCCAACCAACCATAGTGAGCCATGTGGCCTCTTGCACGTTTGAAGCTCACAAGCGCATACATAGTGTCGTCTTCTACCTTTAGGCATCTTAACGAAAGAGGAGAGGAAGAGTCGTCATAACTCCAATGAGCACTAAATTGGTTTGACAAGGCCAAAAATTGGAGAATTAATGGATGGCAGATGATGAAATGGATAACACTGAGAGTCCCCAAACTCCCTATATAAATAGCTCCTCCTCCGTTGTCTTCACACCTAAAAATTTTAAATAACCCGCATTGCTCAATTTTCCAACCACCTGCAAACCATAGCTCTAATATTAACCCTTTTCTCCACCTCAGATTACAAATTTGAGTTCTGTGGAATCCTGAGAAAGTCCTCTATTCAGATACATACTCCGTTCAATATGAGAGTTATTATAAAAGTGTCGACGAGCCTGCACAGTAAACTTGCTCTAACACTTGAACACTCCTTGGATGATTTGAACCCAATTTGAGCCACTTTCGAACCACTTGAGGCCAAACCAATCCTACCTAAACTTCATCACCTTAGCCCCATTTTCCTTGGATACTAGTGGTAAGTCCCTCCGCCCTTTACTGAAATATTCAAATTACAGAGTGAATTCACTAAAATGTTTCTAAATCAAATTCTCACTACTTAGGCCATCAATTGAGATGATATTTGATCCTATAAGGATCCACTCGGAGAGAGTTAGCTTCCCACACTAAGAACTCCAACAGTCGCGCCATTGTAGGTAAAAAAAACGAAGCTTTCTTTATGTAGAACAAATTTTTGGCAAAACTCCATTTATGGACATTTCTAGGCCAAAATTTATGAACCAAAGTTTGGAATGATCATAGGAATATGGAGAAGATGATTTGTATCATGTTAGGATGGAATTAAGGGAGTTTAACATGATTTCTTGAAGATTAAAGATTTAGGGACTAAAATGCAAATTTTGAAGTTGAGGACTAAATTGCAATTTTAAAAAATGATGAGGTTTTAAGTGTAATTAGAGATAATTCAAGGAAGCAAAGGGAAGAAAAGAATAATTAATGACCTAAAGGAGAGATTTGAGAACTTTGATGACTTAATTATAAATAAAGTAAACTTAGGGACCTATTTGTAAATAAAGGAAAATATAGGAAATTGAGAGTGCCATTTCATATTGGATAGAATTAAATTGTTTGAAATAATGTAGGAACAAAATCCTCTACTTACAGTACAAGCAAAGACATGACTTTTCGAAAGCCTACTCAGAACAAACAAGTTACGGACTCCGAGTGAGTGTAATTTCTAACACCGAGTCTGTTTGCACCAATGACGATTAACTGCCTATACATATTGACAGCATGTGATTCTAAAACTATTTTCCATAAATATATTACTTTGACTGTGTGAACCCCGCTTAAAACTATTTTTAGGATGTATTACTGTTCAAAGTATGAATCCTAATTTCTTTGAATATGAGCATGAACTATGTTGTCAAAGTGGGCCTAAGGCTATCATTTTCAAACAAGAAATGGGCCTAATGTCACATTTTGAAAACTCATACCATGGGCCTAAGGCCAATGGAAACGAGCCAAGCCTCCTAAACAATATAAGTAGTATCTATGAGAATGTCAAAATACTAAAATATGGATGCGTGAAATGGGTCATGCCTAGTGAATCTTATCGAGCTGAAAATGTATCCCAACCCATTAGACTGGTAGTACAAAGATAAAAGGTCTTTAACTAAATCTTTTGATTATGTATGAACATAAATGAGACCATAAGATGTCCGGTACATGTAGTGATGATTCTAAGGACCGCTAGTCAGCAATGTTAGTATAATGGAAGCCATCACTGGGCCAATATGTCACGGGACTCTAGTAGTCCTATGTGCATTAGACCTGGTGAATTTGGAAAGTCTAGTCCCTATATAGTGGAAAATTAAATCGATATGTTTGGGGGTTGGGCAATGGTGCTCACATAGATGGCTTGACCTTGATATCATGATCCAATCAGACATGTGTTCGAAGTTGTTGCCTCATACCAAGATGGTTGGTAAAGTCGCTTTGAACCACAAGTGGAACAAATAAGATGTATGTTTTACAAATGTGTGATCCCTTCCATGATGGATAAGGGTATGTGAATTGTTGTGAAATAAATACAACCATACCATTTAACCTTATTATATATTAAACCATGATTAAGGAAATAAAATGTTTATTTTTCCTACTCAATGAGTTGTGAACTCATACCCTTCCAGGATCATGAAAACACAGGAGGAAGAACATCAACGATACCCATAATTAAGGTATATAAACCTTAAGAAACACTTATAATCATTTTCCCCTAATTCCCTTTTTGTCAATTATGTTTTGGAAAAGATGATAATGTGTTGTCTTGAGCATTGCTCATGTCTGGACTATAATGGTAACTCATACGATTTTAGAACGGAGAGGAATGATGGGCTCTTTAGAGGTTTCGATTGGACAAATTAGGTTGGGGCATGAGAACTTAAGTGGTATCAAATCCTAATTTTCTAAAATAAATTTTTAAAAAATCAAAGATTAGGAAAAAATTTCCAAAAACTTCCGTTAAACTAAAAGTTATAATAAATTATTCTATAACCTTATAGAAACAACCTCTAAGAGAGGAACCAAATGTACCCATGCTGCTGCTGAAGGACACATTGAAGAGTCGATGAGAAACCCGTCCCTAAAGGAGGGATGGGTACAAAGGGAAAAGAGCCAATGAAGGCTCAAACTGGAGTAACTCCACTAGGAATGAACCTCGAACACCGAAAACTGTACCAAGGACCTTTTCGGATATTCAGGGAACCAAACCAAAATCCAGAAGAGGCACCTTACTTTGTTGGATGTTCTCAACTTAAGATAAAGGCGGTTCAATCCTAAAACACCTCCCTTATGACCACTTCTCTCTTTGACATTTTGAGATATCTAAAAACACTCCTTTAGTTGGGGTGCAAGTCTTCCATGGGAGAAAAGGACGCAAGAGCTACTATGAACTAACTCGCTAGCAACAAAAAGTTAATGGGCTTGATTAGAATACCTCTAGAAGAGATGATCACTTTGCAAAATTATTTTTGGAAAGAAGTGCTAAACGCTAGTGTAAAAATGTGCAAAGCCTAACCACCATCATGCTAACATGGGAAAATTTGAAAAGAGATTCTCTAAAGAATACTTGGCCCCTGACTTAATTAATGAGAAGAAGCATGACTTTTTCTAACTCCGAAAAGTTTCCAATACCATCTTTGAGTATGAAACTCACTTCAACGAGTTGAGCCCCTTTGCTCCTCACCTAGCCAACCCTGCCAATATCTGTCAGAGATTTGTGAATGGTCTTAATTTGGAAATCAAGACTGAATGAGAGTACTTGGAAGACCCACTGATATGGCTGCTATTATCAATATGGCACACGAGTACGAACACCTAGTTCAAGCAAGGCGAATAAGGATGGAGCACTCATATAAAAAAGGAGGATAAAAGCTTCATTACTTGTGAGCCCAAAATTTTTCTCAAATTCTATAATACACCTCCATGGGGAATGAAGGCAAAATTTGGTGATAGGGTGGGACCTTCCATATTAAGTAAGGAGGAGAGTAACAATGTCCCTCAAGGAAAGGCCCCACACTATCCCAAGTGTAGAAGGAACCATGAATGAGCATGTAAAAAGATAACATGCTTTAGGTGTGGCCAGCTGGGACATTATGCAAAGAGTTGTCGCCAAAATATGAAAACACCTAGGGAAAACACTATGCCAACTACTAAGGATAACCCTCAATCACTAACTAAATCAAGGAATAACAACAATGGGAGTTGAGAACCAGCCACATTATAGAGGGATCCGACAAGAGTATACAACCTCACTCAAGAAGAAGCCTAAACTAACCCTACTGTAGTGGTAGGTACTTCCAAACCCCTCACTTAAAAAATGTTTCCTTTGAATGGGAATATATAGTAGTGAAAATTCCCAAATAAAATGTACTCTCAAATTTCATAATAAATAATTCTCTTTTCACCTTATAATGAGCTTCCACCTCATTTAATGAGGATGCATCCAATTAATTGGAAGGGAAACATTTACCCTTATTGATTGAGGAGCCGGTCAATCTTTCATCAATGAGGACCTAATAAAAAATTTCCCTAATGAGTTAACTCCAATCGAACCCACAATCACCGTCATCACACCATTAGTTGAAGAGACAGTTAGAGATAAATTTTTGAAAGGCTATGAAGTAAAAATTATGGAAATGAAATTAAAGGATGATCTAATTCCGTTACCACTAAAGGAGGTCAAAGTATTCCTAGGGATGGCCATATCACCGCACCATGCAAAAGTAAATTGTCAGAACAAGCTTATTACTTTTCATACATCAGAAACTGAAGGAGTGGTGCTTTATTAGAACAAGAAAAGGTAAGGGATATGCCTAATATCTTACCTAAAGGCTCAAAGTTTGCTGCAAAAAGAATATGAGTCTTTTCTAGTCATGGTAACAAGCGAAGCCCATATGAAGAAAAGTCCAGACCAAATCTTAATAGTAAAATATTTTCATGAAGTATTTCCAAAAGAACTACCAAGACTACCCGCATACCATCAACTAGAGTTTTCCATCGAGGTTATACTCGAAACACATATTATATCTCAAGCAACCTATCATATGGCTCCCACAGAGTTAAATGAACAATTAGACGAACTATTGGAGAAATACTTCATACAAGCTAGTCAATCTCCATGGGGCACTCCAGTATTATTTGTAAAGAAAAGGGATGGGAGCATGGGGCTGTGTATAGACTACCGTAAGTTGAACCAAGTAACGATTAAGAATAAGTATCCACTTCCTAGAATTGATGATCTATTTGATCAACTAAAAGGAGCTAATTGCTTCTCCAAAATAGATATGTGATCTGGATACCACCAACTCAATATTAAGGAGGAGGATATTGAGAAGACGACATTAAGGACACTATACATACATTATCAATTTAGGGTTATGCCCTTCGGGTTAACAAACACCCATGCGAACTTCATGGACTTGATGAACCATGTGTTTCAACTCTATTTGGATAAGTTTATGGTAATATTTATAGATGATATACTCATCTACTCATGAACAAAAGAGGAGCATGAAGAGTATTTGAGGAACACATTGAGTATCTTGAAAGAGAATAAACTTTATGCCAAATTCTCGAAATGTGAATTTTGGTTACAAGAAGTGGGTTTATTAGAACACATTATTTCCATAGAAGGAATTAAAGTAGACTCCACTAAAGTAGAGGCGATATCAAAGTGGAAACCAACCACCAATTCAATAGAGATTCATAGTTTCTTAGGATTGGTTGGGTATTATGAGAAGTTTGTGGAAGACTTCTTAAAGATTACTGCTCCATTAACACACATGACAAGAAAATGTGTAAAATATATGTGGGACGAGAAATGCGAAAATGAATTTCACAAATTAAAGTCACATTTTACAACTGCACTTGAACTGTCACTATCCAACCTAGTAGAAGGAGAATAAACTCTATACAGTGATGCCGGCAAGGCTTAAGGTGTATTTTATTGCACAAGGGGAGAGTGATATCTTTTGCGTAAAGATATATAAAGACACATGAGAAAAATTATCCTACACTTGAATTAGAATTGGCTGTATAATATCCACCCTTAAGATTTAGACACACTACCTTTATGGAGTCATGTGTAGGATATTTACTAACCGTAAGTGTAACACTAGAATCTGGGTTAAGACTGAGTGGACCGAAAATCGAGAGTAAACCATGAATAGAATTTCAAACTGAGAATAAGACCCTAAGTTAGGAAATGTGATCCCAAATTAAATGTGTGAACCAAATTCTAGAATGAAATTCTAAAATCAAAATGGGATTTGAAATGGGGAATGAAATCCCGAACTAGAGACAAAAACCGAAACTAAGAATGGAACCCCAAACTGGGAATGGAACCTGAGTAGTGATTTGTGAAGTTAAATTTGGATCATAACCCAATGTTTGAAATTGGATAGGAAACCTGATGTTGGGTCTAGGAATCCGATTGGATTTGGGATCGGTTTCCCGAGCATGAAAATCAATGTTTTTAGGAAAGCTAATTTTTTCCCGAACAGGGCTAGAATTTTGAATTTAATTATCGAAAGGACCCAAAAAGGGAAAAATGGTAATTTAAAGTCTAAAAATAAAAAAGAAAAAGAAGGGAAGTTAGGTTGGTTGGAATCAAATCGGGTCGACTCGACTCGACTCACCCGCGAGTCACCACCCACTTACAGATAGGATTTCTGGTGCACCACTACACATATCACTCTAATTGATTCAATTTTTGATCAAATTGAGTGCTACAAATTGCAGAGATCAACCAATAGTTGACCTACCAGTTTCCCTATGAATTTAATTGATCAACACCTACTAGATAGCTCAAAGTTTAGATTAAAAGTTGGAAATCCTGACCTTAGAGTGCTACCCGACTTCCCGATGCTTGAACAATAAATTCCCTGTCATATAATCATTAAATGGTGCTCTTGGTATCTAAATGCCACTTATGGATTCCTGTTGAGTTTTATGTCCTGGTCCCAACCTGCTAGTGGCCGAAAAATGCCACATAAGGGCTGTTTTGGCCGACCTAGTTTTAGAACAAAAGTTCTACACGTCACCGATGACCTTTTAGGGCTAGATTTGGCCACCTCCAACCATCACTCCGGTGGCCACCGGTGCCAAAGTGACCGCCTGCCTCCCTTGTACTTGATGCGAAACTCGCCAATATGATGGCGACACCCTACACCATATATGGCAATGACCCTAAGACTTTCACGATGCAAGTACAAAAAAAAGGAATATACCTTGTTTATGTGAGAAACAAGGTATGGGATATGTAGATGCCACACCCAAATTCATTAAAAAGAACTCTTAGAAAACCCTAGTGATAAGTTTGATTGCTTGAATGCCAGAGGTAAAACTTGATAAGTTCAAAATGTTCTTTCAATAGAGAAAGAAGATAAAAAATCACAAAATTGAATTTCCAAAGTGTATCCTCCAATGCTGTGAAGTATGCTTTTTATGGGCACATATAACAACTAAATAGCCTAAAAACAAGGAAAAATATCTCTTATGGTTACATGCTAACCATATCTAATCTAAATAACTAAGATATTTTAATAACTAATTTAAAGATCTAAACTTAACTAATTCAATATCTAATATTATCATTTAATATCCTAAAAGATTTATTATATTAATAAATCTCTCCTTATTAATTAAATTCGAACCTTCTCTTGAGCTCTTCTATCGGGCTTCTATTTGAATTTTCTACAATCTCTTTAATCAGCCCATATAAAGCATCTTTGAATCTTTTAGCCCTTAGTATTGTAATTGTGCCCTCTTGTAGTCTCAAATGATCCTTCATCTCATTTGGTGATAGACTGTTCAGCTCCATTGCAGGTTCGGTTGATTGGACTTGTGAATTCGCATTGTTTTTAATCGAATTCACAACATTCTCCCCCTCTTAAAAAAATGATTTGTCCTCAAATCTTCTATTTTTTCATCACCTACATCAAAGGGTATTAAATCAGTAACATTGAAACTTTCATTAATGCCATACTCACCAGGTAACTCTAGCTTGTAAGCATTATTATTAATGCGTCCCAACACTCGAAATGGTCCATCTCCTATAGGAAGAAGTTTTGATCGTCTTTGTTCCAGAAATCGTTCTTTCCTCATATGAAGCCAGACCCAATCGTCGGTTTCAAAATGACAATTTTGCAGCCCTTGTTTGCTTATTTTTTCATAAACTTTAGTCATTTGTTCAATGTGCATCTTTGTGTTCTCGTGTAATTCTTTCATGAACTCTGCTTTTCTCTTTCCATCAAAATTCACTAACTCACCTACAGGAAGTGGAGTTACATTTAGAGGGATTAATGGATTGAAACCATAAATAATCTCAAATGGTGAAAACTTAGTTGTAGAATGAATATAACATTTATAAGCAAATTCAATATGTGGTAAGCAATCTTCCCGCGATTTCAAATTCTTTTTTTATTATAGAATGTATTAAAGTACCTAATGTTCTATTTATTACTTTTGTTTGACCATCGATTTATGGATGAGATGTTATTGAAAACAACAGTTTGGTTCCCACTTTACCCCATAAGGTCTTCCAAAAGTAACTCAAGAATTTAGAATCATGATAAAAAAAAAAAGTTCTAGGCATACCATGCAATCTGACAACTTCTCTAAAGAAGAAATCAGCAACATTCGATGCATCATTAGTTTTATGACATGGAATGAAATGTGCCATCTTCAAAAATCTATCAACTACCACAAACATAGAACCCCTCCTCCTCTTAGTTCTTGGTAATCCTAAAATGAAATCAATGGAAATATCAATCCAAGGTGCATTAGGAATCGAAAGAGGAGTATACAAGCCATGAGATTGTTGCCTAGACTTAGACTCTGTATATGTAATGCATTGAGAACAAATTTTCTCAACATCCTTTTTCATGTGGGGCCAAAACAAATGCTCATGCATTATTGCCATAGTCTTAGCTACCCCAAAATGTCCCATAAGTCCTCGAGCATGTGCTTCCCTAATAAGTAACTCATGCAAAGAAGACTGAGGGATGCATAATTTATTTTCCAAAAAAACAAATCTATTTTGTAAATAAAATTTCCCAAACTTACCACTTCTACAACTTCTAAACACTTCACAGAAATCAGGATCGTTTGCATACAAATCCTTGATATAATCGAAACCAAGCAATTCAGAATCTAGCATTGAAAGCATAGCGTACCTTCACGATAAAGCATCTACAACTATATTTTCCTTACTTTGTACTTGATCACATATGGGAATGTTTCAATGAACTCCACCCACCTTGCACTGCGTTTGTTCTACTTGTGTTGTCCTTTAAGATACTTAAGAGATTCATGATCTGTGTGAATCACAAACTCTTTCGGCCATAGATAGTGTTGCCATGTTTGAAGAGTTCGAACTAGGGCATACATCTCCTTGTCATAAGTAGGATAGTTAAGGGTTGCTTCACTCAACTTTTCACTGAAATATGCAATTGGTCTTCCCTCCTACATTAATACACCTCCAATACCTACTCCTAATGCATCCTACTCAATTTCAAATGTTTTCAAAAAATTTGGCAATGAGAGCAATGGGCAGTAGTTAATTTTTCCTTTATCAATTGAAATGCATTTTGTTGCTCAATACCACATTTAAAAGGTACGTTTTTCTTTATAACAACAATAAGAGGTGCAACATAACTACTAAAATTAGAAACAAAATGCTTATAAAAACCAGATAATCCATGAAAACTTTTTACCTGAATTATTGAATTAGGTGTCGGCCATTTGCGAATTGCCTTAATCTTTTCCTCGTCAACTCCAATCTCTTTTGAACTTATAATATATCTAGGAAACACAAGTTTATTCGAACAAAAGACACATTTATTCAAGTTGGCAAACAACTTATGTTGCCTTAAAGCTTCTAACACAACTCTTAAATGTACTACATGTTCATCCATGGTCTTACTGTAGATTAAAATGTCATCAAAATATACAACTATAGAGTTCTCAATAAAAGCACATAATACATGATTAATTAATCTCATGAAAGTGCTAGGTGCATTAATCAATCCAAAGGGCATAACTAACCATTCATATTATCCTTGTTTAGTTTTAAATGCAGTTTTCCATTCACCCCCTTCTTTCATTCGAATTTGATGATATCCACTCTTAAGATCTATTTTTGAAAATAAACAAGATCCATGCAACTCATCTAACATGTCATCCAAATGAGGAATAGGGTGGCGATACTTTACTGTGATGTTGTTGATGGCTCGACAATCGATGCACATTCGCCAAGTTCCATTCTTCTTTGGTACGAGTAGCACTAGCACAACACATGGACTCATACTCTCTCGAACATACCACTTTTCCATCAGCTCTTGGACTTGGCGTTAAAGTTCCTTTGTTTCCTTAGGGTTACTTCTATATGCTGGTCGGTTGGGAATCGTCGCTCCAGGGATGAAATCAATTTGATGTCCAATTCCTCGAATTTGTGGCAAACCTAGTGGTATTTCATCAGGAAAGACATCCATAAATTCCTGCAAAACAATAATAATATTACTCGGTAAAGATTCGACAAGATCGTTAGTACTCGAAAAGGCGTCCCTGTACATTCGTACTATAAGAGCTTGATGTGAAAGTAAAGCTCGCTTGATCTTAGTTTTTCTTGTAATAAAATTGTTTTTACTCTCTTTTTTTTCCACTTCTAGCTTTTCCCTCTTTTTTTTTTCAACTTTGATATTTCTCCTTTCTTTTTTTCTTCTAGTTTCTATTCATTTGCCTTTTTCTTTTTTCAATTGATCCTTAAAATCTTGCTTTGGAGTCAATGGTATAAGATATATTGGTATTTCATTCATCACAAAAGAGTACCTATTAGTGAATCCATCATGCATAACTTGATGATCAAACTGGCAGGGTTATCCCAAATGAATATGGCATGCATGCATTGGTACCACATCACATAGTATTTCATCTTGATATTTTTCAATAAAAAATGCAACCAACAGTTGTTTGGTTACCTTGAGTTCACCTTGGTCGTTCAACCATAGTAGTCGATAAGGCTTCAGATGCCTTAAGGTTGGTAACACCAATTTCTCCACTAGCTTAGTGCTTGCTACATTAGTGTAGCTTCCCCCATCTATAATAACACATCAAACCTTATTTTTCACACAAAAATGAGTATGAAATAAGTTCTCATGCTGGTTATTTTCTTCTTCTTGGGCTTAAACACTGAGAGTTCGTCGTGCAACTGACAATTCCCCTTCTTCTGCATATTCATCAACATCTTCAAGTGATGGCATCTTCGGATCGATATCTTCTTCATCACCAATCTCAATTTCACCATTAGCGTTGATCACCATTGCCCGCTTATTTGGGCATTGACTTGCGATGTGACCCCTACCTTGGCATCAAAAACTCTTAATATCACAAGTTTTGGGAGTTGTGATATGGGTGTTACCTTGATTTTGGGCCACAACTTGCTTGGTTGTCTCTTTGGTGGAGCATGCCAAGGTTGAGTCGATTGAATCTTAAATCGCCTTGAGGATGGTTTCCATGAGTTTGAGTGTCCATTGTTTAATCCCCTTTTTTGTAAACTCTTTCTCTTCAGTTGTTGTTTGACTTTGATAGCTTGATGTACCATATCTTGGAGCTCAACATGATAATGCATTTTAACCACGTCAGCTATCTCATGGTTTAGACCATGCAAAAATCTAGCCATTATTGCCTCTCTATCTTCCTCCACATTTGCTTGAATAATCACAATCTCCATCTTCTTGAAGTATTCATCAACACTTTTTGATCCTTTGGTAAGCCTTTAGAGTTTATTGAACAACTCCCGGTGATAGTGGCTGGGAACAAATCATCGTCGCATGATCGCTTTCATTTCATCCCAAGAATCCATAGGGCATTCGTGATTTCGTTTCCTTTCCTTCACCAATTGATCCCAACATATTATAGCATAATTAGTAAATTCAACAACATCAAGTCATACCTTTTCATCTTCGAGTAATTATGACAATAAAAAACCATCTCCATCCTCCTTTCCCATTCAAGATATGCTTTTGGATCAGTTTTTCCTTGAAAAGATGGTATCTTCAACTTGATATATCCATGTTGTCATCAACTCGGGGTCGTTCTCTATGAGCATATTGATCGAACTCTTCGATTTCTTGTGGATAAAAATGCCTTAACTAAATGCTTCAAGGTCGCTGTTTAGTAGGGGTATATTGTCGCGAACCCCTCACTCCTTCCTCAAATTGATCCATTCGCTTATGAAGCGGCTCCAACTTAGACTTCATCATCCATCTCATTTCACTTATTATAGCTTGCATTTGTAAGTTTGGAATCGGTTGTTAGGAATCTTCTTCATTTGGCATATCTCCTCGCTGTCGTGCCATGAGTTCCTACAAATGATAAAAATAATAGAAGAACTACGCAAACGCTCACTTACGTATTTCTCTCAATCACTCATGTTTCACACTCAAATGACTTTTCTTATAGATTCAAACACTCTTGCCTTATTCCTCTCATATGTCTTCTTTCAATCTTAATTAAACTTTAAAAATAAATCATTTTTATGAAGCAGTTTAACTTGAGGAACAATGAAGACAAATCAATAATGTTTTTCATAAAACAATTCCAAAAGAATTTAAGTGGGATGTACGAATAGACTCAGATAAGAAAGAAGAATAAAATTTAGATAGAGAAGAAAATAAGAAATTAAGATGAAGTAATAATAAGTAAATTTAGATAAAGCAAAATAAGAATGAAATTTAAGATAGAATTGTGTGCCTCTCTTTTTTTTTCCCTTTTTTTGCTCTTTTTTTTGCACGAATTTTTTTGGCTTTCTTTCTTTCTTTTTTTTGCACTTACTGAAAAGAAGATAGATAAAAGAAGATGAGACTTTTTTTTTTAAATTTTTTTTAAGAGAATAGACATAGGTAGAGAAGATAAAAAATAGATATAAAAGATAGGATGAAACTTACCGTGCAATTGTGTGCTCTGATACTATCTGATGCAAACCTCACCAATATGCTGACGACGCCCTATACCAAATATGATAACGACCCCAATACTTTCACGATACAAGTATGAAAATAAGGAATATACCTTGTTTATGTGAGAAACAAGGTATGGGATATGTAGATGCCACACCCAAATTCATTAAAAAGAACTCTTAGAAAACCCTAGTGATAAGTTTGATTGCTTGAATGCCAGAGGTAAAACTTGATAAGTTCAAAATGTTCTTTCAATAGAGAAAGAAGATAAAAAATCACAAAATTGAATTTCCAAAGTGTATCCTCCAATGCTGTGAAGTATGCTTTTTATGGGCACATATAACAACTAAATAGCCTAAAAACAAGGAAAAATATCTCTTATGGTTACATGCTAACCATATCTAATCTAAATATCTAAGATATTTTAATAACTAATTTAAAGATCTAAACTTAACTAATTAAATATCTAATATTATCATTTAATATCTTAAAAGATTTACTATATTAATAAATCTCTCCTTATTAATTAAATTTAGACCTATTCTTAGGCCCATCTTGGGCTCTTCTATTGGGCTTCTATTTGAATTTTATACAATCTCTTCAATCATACCATATAAAGCATCTTTAAATCTTTTAGTCCTTAGTATTGTAATTGGGCCCTCTTGTAGTCTCAAATGATCGTTCATCTCATTTGGTGACAGACTGTTCAGCTCCATTATAGGTTTGGTTGATTGAACTTTTGAATTCGTATTGTTTTTAGTCGAATTCACAACAGTACCCCTCCATGGGAAGGATCGATCTCCTAGAAGGGCGAAATTGATTGGTAGAAGTTGATTTCTGTTGGTGGGTCTATCACGTTTAGCCTGATCGTGATCAATCTACTGCCAAATTTGCCAAACTCCAGCTAACTCTTGGCTGACCACCACTATAGAAAGCTTTGCCTAGACTTTGGCTACCAAATTCCCAAGCTCTGGCCATCTCTCTGGCCATCTCCGGTGAGAATTTTCGACAACACCTTCAGTAGATCTATTTCAGACGATTTTGGAAAATAACCAAATTCAGCCATGGTTGGCTGGGGTAAAGCACCTCACTCCTTTCACGAGCCATTAGGGATATGGTGATATCATTTTGGAGTAAATTGTGAATTTAAAAGTTTATCTAATTTAAGTTCCAAAGTTTAGTGACTATTATACAATTATGGAAAGTTTAAGGATCAAATTTCAAATATGGGAAAAATGTGGACAATATCTCTAAGAGTAGATAAGGTGCTTTGAAGTTATTTTGAGACATATGGGGATGTCTAAAGTCATTTTTTGGGATTTCGATGGCAAGAAACCATAATTTTATGTAAAGGAGGGGCAAAATGGTCTATTATGCCCAAAGGGATGCGAAATAGTTTGATTTGAACGATGGAATGCAACATGGTAATTTTGTTAAAGTAAATATAAAAAAATAGATCTTTTTGCAAGTGAGGTGCAAAATGTAATTTTGCCCATTTTAGGGACCAAAGTGTAAAAAATACATTTTTGGGGCCCAAATGTGTTAAAGAAGTTGTGGGGACCCAAATGATGGACCAAACTCCCGATGTTCATTAGGCTTGTATCATATCCATTGAGTAAATACCTGCACTTAATTGTAAATATACTAGAATTTATATCATGTACCAGTAAGGAGTAGAGGGAAGGGGGGAGTGGGTGTTGATAGGACACTTGCTAAGGCAGTATCGACGCTCAAGTGAAATTGGAAAGGTGGATAAGAGGAGATTGAAATTGTTACTTCCAAATTTCCTAGGGTTCCCTAGTTGATGTATGTGCAGTCCCAATGTTACTCTGCCATGATGAGGAGCGCCAGGATTGAGTCACATGTGTAAGGGACATGTACATAAAAAATTGAATTGGTATCATGATCTTGGATGATAAGTCATCCTTAATGAGAGACGAACCCGATGGATATTGGTTCTAGAGAGTACACATGACTCACACACTCCCATCTACCTGATTAGAGTAATGACATGACTTTTAGGCATGGCTTGGGTCATGAGTTGCTTGTATGCGCTATTGTTTTCCATAACATTTTATTGAATTAATTGTTGTTTAGCGAAAAGAGAGTTGGAAATAACATAGCTCTATTTTGGAAGTTCATTTTACATAACATGATATTTAATTGATTATGAAGACTCAAATGATTGACCAAACTCCCGATGTGCATTAAGCTTGCATCATATCCACTAAGTTAAAACTTGCACTTAAAGATAGGTGCTCAAGTAAATATAAAAAAAGATCCTTTTGCAAGTGAGGTGCAAAATAGTAATTTTGCCCATTTTAGGGACCTAAGTGTAATAAATACATTTTTGAGGCCTAAATGTGTTAAATAAGTTGTGAGGATCTAAATGATGGACCAAACTCCCATTGTGCATTAAGCTTGCATCATATTCGATGAGTTAATACATGCACTTAAAGATAGGCGGTCAAGTGTGGACCACACTAAATGAAATTATGTGCTATTGTTTTTCATAACATGATATTGAATTGATTGTTGCTTAGGGAAAAGAGAGATGGAAACACCCTTATTCAATAGGTCGGTTACAAGACTCATACTTTTTTTAATTTCAAAGTATCCTCTATGGGTCTCCATCCCTTGCTTTCTTATTTAAAGGAGCTAACCTTAGTTAAGGTCTTGAGTAACTCCTATGGTTTCCTTTATGTCCTTACCAACATTTTACTAATTCATGTCATTTTTCTTTCTCCATGGTACCCTTTTGCCAGTTTGGGTCACTAAGGCGTACTATCCTTTGAACTACTACATTAACCCTAGTTATGATTCTCATATTAACTTAGCCACATTGGCTATCTTGGTCACCGAATTTTCTAGGACGCTCATTCATCCTTCCGGTTTCTCAAGTCATCCCTTCTAGTGATAACATCCTCCTATTATTTGAAGGATTTATAGTCCAAACCTAACGATGGACTTCACATATTGAATTATATTTTAATTAGTGTCCATCTCGATCCCATATTGAGGTATTCTATGATGCAACATGCATTCTTAGAATCTCCTCTTAGAGTTTCAACCATTTAGACATGTTATTTCCCATCTCTTTGGGGTATGCTTTAAGATCATATTATTAAGGTATATTCTTATTGTCACACCTGACTAGGTTTGGTTAGAACCCCGTGAACAACCCGCCACTCTCCTTGACCTTGGGGAGTTACTCCTCCCTAAATCATGAAGAGTTAGGTGTATTGTCTGCCATTATTCTCTAGAATGAAATTATATAAAACTGATAGTGTTAGTAGTACCTGAGTTTAGAGAATTGGTGAGAGAAGTTCTTGGATGATCGTCTCTTTCCTGAAAAAAATGTTAAAGGGAAAGGGTGAGTCTTTCAACTTAGCGAGTGGGGAATCTTAAAGATAAATTTGTTTGGGCTTCTCATTAGTTCGTAGTGCTTCACCATTTTCCCATCTTCCTAGTGTGTTGTTCATGGAATCAGGTTGGCACACAATCACACACCCTTTCATCATAAAAAAAGGATCACACATTCACAGAATCATCCCTAATGGTTCTACTTATGGATCGGAGCGCCTTTACCGTTCACCCTAATAGAAGTTCATGACTTCTACCCTGAGTTTGAGTGGACATCAATTGTCTAACCCTTAAACATGAGCCATACTTTGTGTCTGCAATGTGGGACGAGATCTCTTCCCCCTCCAACCTCGCTATCAAAACGCGTGAAGCTTCTAGAGCTTCTTGACATACTGGACGACTATCACACCCCGACCCAGTTTGATCGGATCCCCGTGAACAACCCACCGCTCTCTCGGTTTAAGAGGAGTTTCCCTCTACTTTAACTCAAGAAGAGCTAGGCATATTTTCAACCTTATTCCCTCAAAAGACATATATCAAATAAAATGCAATCTTAAAAGTTATTTAAGCATACCTGACTGAGGGTAAGGCTCAGTGTTACTCCTAGTCATTTTCTCTTTTCCTGAAAAATTGATAGGAAAGAGTGGTTAATTTCTACAATTTAGTGAATGGGTATTTTAAAATTGGAGTTTCTAAAAAAATAGTTTTCAAGTTGGTGTGTGCCAGACTTCTTAATTTCTTTAAATTTTCTCATGTTTAAATCTTGGTTTTCAAAATCATTTCTTATTACCATGGTGTGTCATCACCCAAGACACATCCTTCATAATGAAGGTCAAACACATAATCGCAAGCCTGCCCGTCCAATGAACCCACTTGTGGTGTCGGAGCGACTTTACCGACCACCTAGATAGAAACACGTCCACTTCTACCATGAGAATTAGTGGATGTTCGTAACATCCGACCCTCAAACCCATAACAATTCTCCATGTCTGTATGAGGACAAAGGCCTTATTCTGACCCCATCCTGGTCTGATGCACTTGAAGCTACGTCGAGCTTTGTATGGCTTCTGGTACGACTAACTGCCCTTATATCAACCAGGCCGTCCAGGGCCCTTGACACATCACTACCCCTCTTGGGCGTCTTGTAGGTCCCATAAACACAGTGGATGCACAATCAACATTTTTCACATGATGCCATATAATCTGTGGTGCCACTGGTCCAACGGCCCTGACCCTCAACTCAACCTACAATTGTTTGTCTTGACTAGTTCGGAGACCTATCATGTCGTGCTGCCACTAGTTGACTAAGTAATATCGGTCCTGTCTTGGTAATATGGCTAAATAATTCAATTACTTAAGTTATCATGACATATAATTCATGTTTATTTACAAGCTGCTACTTATGCCAACTGGCCTAGGGCCCACTGTTCGAGGTTTTCAAAATTGGGCATAACAGTCCTTGAGTTCCAAAACCGAGGCCTCCGGCCTAACAGAGTTATTCAAGCTCCCATCAAGAAGATCTCCCAAATTGTTTAAGTAGTGGCACATAGTCAGGGGAGAGAACTTCCAACAAAAATATATTTTCAACTGTCCATCATACCAACCGAGCATGAGGACATCTTCGTAAATAACCGATGAACGAGTTTTCCACTTCCTTCGAGGAAGTTTCATCATACCAACCGGGTATGATCTACTTACAATCAATAAAAAGTTTTTTCGCGTGATTTTCACATCATTCCTCTCAGATGTGATGTTTAAAATACCACTTACCAGTGGATTTTCATTATCGAGGTGCTTATCATCCCAATCAGGTATGATATAAAAATCCCACTCACTCGATCATGCAGTGAAATTCCACTTTGTCGGTTTTCATTCCTTGCAAGCTTAACCTTAGCTGGCGTTGCCAATGTCTCGTGTTCCTATATGAAATGAACATTTTTGTTCATTATCATTTGTCTTGATCACCTTCATTTGGTTTGAATGGCTAAATTCTCAACTTTTTAAATATTTGCAAATTGGTCCCTAAAGTTAATTTTCCTTTTACATTAGACCCCCAATTGCCGATTTTTCCCAAATTGAGTCCCGAAACTTTTAAAATATCCCTTGGGACCTCATTTTACTCAATTTCATAAAAAGAGGTTCAAGTTTCCCAAATTCCCAATTTGGCCACCAAATTTTCCAAAATTACCATTTTGCCCTTCCTTTACAAAAATGGTAAGTTTTACCCCAAAAATTATAAAATTGCTCAATTGGTCCCCTAACACTCTTATTATACCCAATTGACCCTCAATTTTATAATATTGTATTTTGGTACTTTGAATTTTTGAAAATCCCCAATTTTCCCCCAATTTCAACTTCTTAGCATAACCGAATTTGATTTCATCAAATTAACTGATCAAACACTTCTAATTGTTGAAATTGAAGTTAAATATGAGCTTCTACATCTTCATACGATTCAATATCACTTTTAATCGTAAGTTTTAAAGCCAGAACGAGCTCAAATGGAGCTTTGCCATAAAATAGAACATTGAGAGAGAAAGGTTCAATTGCTCACCGTCGGGGTAGCGACGATCCGAGCTTCCAATTTAGGTAGATAGCTCTCATCCTAAGGTTCCTCCTAGTATCAAGAATTGCATAAATTGTTCCCAAATTGGGTGAGAATTCTATCATTGAAATTCTATCGGTTCTCTATCTAGCACTGGTAAGAAATTACAGAGGGGAGTCGAATTGGCTTACCTCTAAGTTCTAATTCGGCCGTAGGAGGGCTGAGGTGGTGTTGGGAGAGCTTGGTTTGGCTTGAGGAGGGCTCAAATTGGCTAATTTTAGTTCGGCCAAAATAGGGCAACTTCGGTCCGTTAGAGCTGCTTCAATGTTCGATCACGCTGGCGCTTCTCCGGTGACCCTTAGAGTGAATGGATGTTACCACCATGTAGCTGATTTCTCCCCGGTTCTAAAGAATCTGACCACTCCTTCTTTGGCTCAAAAAAGACCCTATATCTGAGCTCTTGTTCAAGCTTCAACATAAAACTAAGTAGCCGAGAGAGAGTGAGGTATTCAGGTGTGGAGAGGATGAATGGAGAGGGGCTTTTTATATAAGAAGCTCGGGGACTCATCGTCCGTCTATTTGGCACCTTTATAATAGTCATTGATGGCTTGAAACGTATTGAATGGAAACATTTATTCTTCACTGGCGTTGCTTCGATTTTCTGGCAAATGAACAGTGCTGTCACTTGAAGGAAGAAGACGACACTCTTCTGAACCGGACCGGTCCGAACCGGGTTCAAAGCTTAAATCGGCCGGTTCACCCTCGATTTGACTAGAATCATTTTCTTGAAGATCTAGGATCATTTCCTTTAGTTACATCTTGCTTCCAAGGCACCATCTCCATTCCAAGCTTCTTTTACTCAACAAAAATCCAGAACTATATGTTCTGGTCATTTTTCTTCATAGATTTTTGGCATTTATCACCTTTTCATCCTGCATTGATACCTTCCTTAGTCTTTGGTCATCACTTTTGTGCTTGACTTCGTTATGCCTTTCTTATAGAACTTATCTTGCCCAAGTCGTATTTCGTTGAGTCAGTTGGGTTTACATGCCCCTGTAGCCGTATTGGTTTTCATACTTACTCATCTTTTCCAAACTTCTTTATTCGGTCACTCAACCTTCAAATCCTTGACATTCTGATACTCACTGACCTATTAAAACTTTTTGATCTCTTACATCATTCCTCATTCCCACTTATGTCCTTCATCTTTATGATCCCTTCTCTTTCCAAATCCATTCTTGCTCTCATCAATGTTCCTCCCACTATTATTCATTCTTTGTTGGTTCCTTTCTCACTCGTATGACGTCTTTTGATATCGTCTTCCTACTTATAGATAACTTGGGTTTGACTTAACCCTTGAATCTTTACAATTTCTTTCCCCTTGTACTTGATCTTTTCAACTCCAGCATCTTGTTCTTGAGGAACTTATTCTCTTTCTCATTCCGTTAGTTCTCTTACCACTTCATTGGTACACCCATGTCTTCTAAGATTCCTTTCTCTGGTGAGCTTCCCATTCCCTCTCTTTCGGGATTTCCTTCTAGTTCTACCATTGAAATCATTAAATTCTAGAATGTCTTTTGCCGATATCTTCACCAGCTTACTTTTATTTTTTGAATTCATGAGTGCCTTTCGTTTATCTTGCTTCATTCCCACTTGCTCCAGTATTCGTTTATTCCTTTGAAATGGACCTCTCATCCTTATTGTGTCTAAACCTTTTTGTATCTTCATGTCCTTGGTATTCCCCTTTTGTCTTGATTAGGGTGTATTCTTTTACCACTCCCCATATCTTATTAGACTTCATTTACTCCTCCAAATAGTTTGGTACATATAAGTTATTTCCTTAAATAGGATCCATCTAAAGTTTCTATTTGGGTTTCTCAATCTTCTTGTAGTAGATCACGGTCAACCTTCCAATGCTCACACTTAGCCACTCATACTTTTTACTGATTACCTTATTTAAACTCCAGTTTTGTAACCTTCTCTCAATTGATTGTCTTGCCCTGGAGCTTTCAACTTCCCATTTTATCCTCCTTCTAGTTTCTTCCCTTCCATGATTTCCTTTTTGTTTAATCACCTTACCATTCTTTAGAAATTCTTTCCTTTAAATCTTCTCCTAACTTAAGGGTCTTGTATGATTTGTTCACTCCTACTTTTCTTCCTCTTTTGATCCATACCTTTGTCTTCCATAAGTCTATCTCCCTTACGAAGTTCACAAGGAAGTATATCGTACTTTATTAAGTAGTTGTTACACCTGGGTTTTATTGTTACTCTACTTTCTTCCCATTCTTCCATGGTGGTTTCTATACATATTTCTTTTTCTTCTTGATTAGCTTCTATTCTTGTGGTTCCTTTTGGAATGTTCTACTTCTCCTTTTTTTCCTTACTCTTCATTCTTTGAGCTTATCTTTAACTCCTTGAACTCTTCATAAATTTGTATGCTTGCTTCCCTTTTGTTCCAACTTCTTTTTCCTTTTCTTAAGATCTCCCTTGGATGGATTCTTTCTTATCGTATTTCTAAGGGTAAGCTTTAAGGGTTAAGATTAACTATAATAACCTGTCTTTTCTTCCTTAGGTGATTTCCTAACGTTTACTTAAATTTTTATTATCATACTCTTTTATTTTGAATTTATCAAAGAACTCAAATGTTTAAATAAAACTTTTATTTTCATTCATTCAGGAAATAATTTCTTGCCATACTTGGCTTATTATAGAAATTTTTTACCACTTAATCCATTGGGGTCGTAGGACTAGAATTAACCCTAGAATGGTTGTGAGACTCTTAATCAGAAGGCTCTGAGGAATTGATTGGGGTGCATTTACACTCCCTAAGAGGATGAATTTCACATATGGCCTCCAATCCGTACCGCCTTAGTACCTCAACTTCACACTCATAAGTCCATTTCACCAATTAGGAGGGATTGAGGCCAGGTTGAGTGAGTGGAGGTACTTGGTGGACCTTCATGAAGGTAGCATACGCACCCCAATAATTATCCCATTCTTCTTTCTTGGTTGGATTCCCTTCCGGTTGTTGTGGGACTGAATGAGGTGGGGTTGGACTTCTAGGAGGTGACACTGGTTCCTCCTATTTGGGAAGAGGGTATATGATGCCTTCCAATTCTAGTAAGGCTCCTACTAGTTTCCAGTAGTCTTCCAACATGTCATTGGGCACTTGTTTCTCGCCCTTTAGAAACCTTTGTACGACTTCCTCCCTTGGGTTGGATGTCTTTTTTAGGGTTATAGGTGGAGGATTTGATTTTACTGCGAATTTTCTAGGGACTCTCCTTCCTACATGATAATTTAGAGTTGAGTTAATGTTAGGACATAATATTGATAATATTTTAAGGTAACTAGGCTCTGATACCGCTCTAGTTGTCATGCCTCGACCCGATTTGGTCAGATCCCCGTGAACAACCCACCGCTCTCTTAGTTTAAGAGGAGTTTCTCCTACTTTAACTCAAGAGGAGCTAGGCATATTTTCGACCTTGTTCCCTGGAAAGACATATATAAAATAAAATGCAAGCTTTAAAGTAATTTAAGTATACCTGACATAGGGTAAGGCTTGGTGTTACTCCTAGTCTTTTTCTCTTTTCTTGAAAAAGGGATAGAAAAGAGGGGTGAGTTTCTACAACTTAGTGAACTGATATTTTAAAAATGAAGTTTCTAAAAAAATAGTTTTCAAGTTGGAGTGTGCCAGACTCCTTAATTTCTTTAAATTTTCTCATCTTGAAATCTTATTTTTCTAAATCATTTCTTATTACCACTATGAGTCATTACCCAGCACATATCCTTCATCATGATGGTCAAACACACAATCGCAGGCTAGCCCGTCCACTGAAACCCACTTGTGGTGTTGGAGCGACTTTATCGACCACCTAGATAGAAGCACGTCCACTTTTACCCTGAGAATGAGTGAATATTCGCAACATCCGACCCTTAATCCCATAACAATTCTCTGTGTCCGTATGAGGACAAAGACCTCATCCTGAACCCACCCCGGTCTGATGTGCCTGAAGCTACGTTGAGCTTCGCAAGGCTTCTGGTACGACTAACTGCCCTTATATCCACCAGGTCGTCCAGGGCCCTTGACACATCACTACCGCTCTTGAGCATCTTGAAGGTCCTATAAACATAGTGCATGCACAATCAACATTTTTCACATAATGCCATATACTCTGTGGTACCATTGGTCCAACGGCCTCGATCCTCATCTCAACCTGCAGCTGTTTGTCTTGACTAGTCTGGAGACCTTTCATGTTCCACTGCCGCTAGTTGATTAAGTATGTCGGTCCTGTCTTTGTACCATGGCCAAACAATTCAATTAATTAAATTTTCATGGAATATAATTCATGTTTGTTTATGAGCTCCTGGTCGTGCCAACCGGCCTAAGGCCCAACTATTCGAGATTTTCAAAATTGGGCATAATAGCCCCCGAGTTCCAAAATCGAGGCCTTCGGCCTAACAGAGCTATTTGAGCTCCCGTCAAGAAGGTCTCCCAAATTGTTTAAGCAGTGGCACACTGTTAGGGGAGAGTACTTCCGATAAAAATATATTTTCAACTATCCATCATACCAACCGAGTATAAGGACATCCTCGCTCATAACCGATGAATGGGTTTTCCACTTCCTTCGAGGAAGTTTGATCATACCAATCGGGTATGATCTACATACAACTGATAAGTAGTTTTTCTGCGTGATTTTCACATCACTTAGGAGTGGGTTTTCATTATCGAGGTGCTTATTATCTCAATGGGGTATGATATAAAAATCCCACTTACCCGATCGTGCAGTGAAATTCCACTTAGTCAGTTTTCATCCTTGCAAGCTTAACCTCAATTGGCATTCCCGATGTCTTGTGTTCTTATACAAAATGAACATTATTGTTCATTATCATTTGGCTCAATCACCTTCATTCGGTATAAATGACTAAATTCTCAACTTTTCAAATATTTAAAAATTGATCCCTAAAGATATTTGTCCTTCTACTTTAGGCCCCCAATTGTCGATTTTTCCCAAATTGAGTGCCGAAGCTTTTAAAATTTACCTTTGGACCTCATTTTACTCAATTTCATAAAAATGGATACAAGTTTTTCAAATTCCCAATATGGCCCCCAAATTTTCCAAAATTACCATTTTGCCCTTCCTTTACAAAAATGGTAAGTTTTACCCCAAAAATTCTAAAATTGCTCAATTGGTCCCCTTAGTATGCCCAATTGACACTTAATTTTATAAAATTGCATTTTGGTCCTTCCTATTTTCAAAAATATGTAATTTTCCACAAAATTTCCTCCAATTTCAACTTCTTAACACAACCGAATTTGATTTTATTAAATTGACCGATCAAACATTTCTAATTGTTGAAATTGAAGTTAAATTTGAGTTTCTACATCTTCATATGATTCAATTGCATTTTGAATCGCAAATTTTAACGTCGGAACGAGCTCAAATGGAGCTTCGCTGGAAAATAGAACGTAGAGAGAGAAAGCTTCAATTGTTCATCGTGGGGGTGCGGTGGTCCGAGCTTCCAATATGGGAAGATATCTCTCCTCCTGATGTTCCTCCTAGGATCTAGAATTGCATCAATTGATCCAAATTGGGTGAGAATTCTATCATTGAAATTCTGCCAGTTCTCTCTCTAGCACCGGTAAAAAATTGTAGAGGGGAACCGAATTGGCTTACCTTTTAGTTCAAATTCGGTCGTAGGAGGGGTTAAGGAGGTGTTGGAAGAGCTCAGTTTGACTTGAGGAGGGCTCAAATTGGCCAATTTCAGCTCAGTTAAAATAGGGTAGCTTTAGTCCGCCGGAGCTGCTTCACTGTTCGATCACACTGGTATTTCTACGGCAACCCTCAGAGTGAATGGATGTTACCACCGTGTAGCTGACTTCTCACCGGTTCTAAGGAACCTGACCATGCCTTATTTGGCTTAGAAAAGACCTTATATCGGAGCTTTGGTTTGAGCTTTGCCGAAAAACTAAGCAGCTGAGAGAGAGTGTGGTATTTAGGTGTGGAGAGAATGAATGGAGAGTGGCTCTTTATATAGTGAGCTCAGGGACTCGTCAGTCGTCTGTTTGACACCTTTATTACAGTCATTGATGGCATGAAACGTACTGAACAGAAACATTTTTTCTTCAACGTTGCTACTTCAATTTTTCGGTGGGTGAACATCGTTGTCATTTGAAGGAACAAGACGACACCATTCCGAACTGGACTGGACCAGTCTGAACCGGGCTCAAAGCTTAAACCGGTTGGTTCATGTCCGGTTCAACCGAATTTTTCAAATCTAAAAATTTCTAAATTCATCTTAATTCATTTTTATCCAATGTGGCCTCAAATATCAAATTTAAATTTTTTATGCCACCTAGAAAAATGAATTTATCAACCTGTTCAATAGTGGTTGAAATCGGTTCGGATCTGGTTAACCTGAACCGGTTTGGTTTTCATCCCCCATTCATCCTAAAGTCCTTTATCATGACTTATGTGACTCTTTAGGTCACTTGGGATTCATATATTTCCCGAGTTACCTTCTCTCTATCGGTTCCGGTTCATAAACTGGCTTGGTTCCTAAACCGGTTCAATCTAGTTAGGAACCGGTTCACCTGAACCGATTCAGTTTTTCTTTCCCACTTGGTCTAATGTTCCTTTCCAAGGTTTATGAATCTTTTTGGGTTATGTGGGAGTTGGAATTTCTTCAATTTGGGAATACTGTACTCATCAGCTCAATTAGGTATGATGCTAAACCCACTCACTTGGGGTGGTGTAACTTGATCCCGATGGTGTCTTAGTCGGCCATGCACTCTTGTGCACAATCTTGGAACTGACCATCCTATATGATCCAGGCATTCATTTTAGTAAAATTTGTCAGAAAGATCCCATAATTGCCATATTAGTAATTTGGTTCTTAATCATGCCATAATTACGATTAGGTCCCTAAAGTTCAAAAATTTGCTCTTAGGTCCCTAATGTCCATTTATCACTCTGTTTCCATTCAAGTCCTCAACTTTTCATTATTTGCAATTCGATCCCCTAAGTTTCCAAAATACCCAATTTCATCGAAATTCCCTCAATTTATTGCATTTTGACAACAAAATCTTGGTTTCATCAAATTGATTGCCCAAACTTGGGAAATTGCCCCACATCATGCTGCTAATCACCCCCATCTCCCCATGATCATTTTGACCTTTGAATCACCTTAATTGATGCTAATTTGAGCTCAAACAGAGCCTCACCAGAAAAATTCTATAGAAAGAGAAAGTTCGGTTTCCTTATTGGTGAGGGGTCGGTAGTTGAAGTTCTTTATGTGGGCAGCTAGTGCTCTCCCAAGGGGTTCTTCTAGGATCAACTTTTTAGCCAATTTACTTTTAGAGCATCGCGAATTTGATGAGAGAAGTTCAGGCAAGTCAGCCTCTGTAACTTTGAAATTCCGGTGGTATAGGGTGGAATTGGCTTACTCTCAGGTGGTGGAGGCCTGATATGAGTGGAGGAAGGTTGGGGAAGGGTTGGTTTAGCTTCTTGAGGCCGAGGCTAACCGAGGTGCATCTAGAAATGTTTGGCTCCTTCTTGGTTGAAGGGGCAAGAGTCCTGTTCGAGCAAGCCAAAGCTTAGGTGGTGCTCCTTAGGCCGAATTGAGGTCGTAGTCAGGTAGAGGACTTCTTCCCAATTTTAATGGCACCGAGGAGAGCTTCTTTAGAGGTTGAGAAAAAGCTTGATGTTGGAGCTTTGGTTTAAGCTTCATAAAGAAAAGGACCTCTTCTCCATCTTCGATCGGTGGTGTGATGAGGAATGCGAGGGGAGGGTTGCTCATTATATAGGGAGTTCGGTAATTTTCTGGGCTATAGGTCGACATAAGACTGGACCCCCACCTCACTCTCCAGTAGCCAGACCGAAGCTTTTTCTGAGTTGCTAGAGACTTTCTCTCTTCCCCTTATCCCCTTCTCTTTGTCTGCCAAGTGAGGAAGATGACACTATGGCGTGCGTGCAAGCTTCGCACATGTCGGCTTGCCATAGGGTGCATTATGATTGGCTAGCTTCGCTAATGCAACATCCTCCTCAGCAGCCTAGTTAGCCTTTGACTCATTAACAGGACACATGGCAGCCTCCTATTGACCGCTCGTTCCAACGTGGCTATTGACCGTGTTCGATCAACCGTTGACCACGACAGGTGGCATCCTCTAATTGGATGATTTAAATGTGCACAATGCTACTACAACGTGGTCATCCTTTGATTGGCTACGGTCATCGTGACTTTGCCAGGTGTCGATCGTTCTCACACATTCGATTCGGACTCTCACATAGCACTTTAGCCACATATCCTCTTCCCATTGGTCAGTCGTCGCTAAGGTGGATTTCCTCCTTTGACCGTTGAACAAGGACACGTCGCTAAATGGTCAACGCTTCTAGGCGCTGACTATACGATGATGAGGCACGCTTCACCACGTGTTGCTCGATGATTGGTTGCACCTGCTGACATGGTGCTGACCTAGCAATGGTCCATTGATCGGCTAGATCGTTGACCATTCCATTCCGACTGGGTTCGGTGACCTAAAATAAAAAATTGACCGGTTTAGGCCTGATTCGATCGATTTTCCAAAAATTAAAAATTTCCAACTGATAGTGCTACCGGTCTGCCCAAGACTCGACCTCAAAGTCATTCATTCACAGTCATTCCAGAGGAGTTTTCAGTCATTGGAGACTCGGCCACCCTCCGTTGACCTTATCCTATCATCTACCCAAGGTTGAATATGACATTGTGCTCGCACGTGTGAGCTTTGCACGTGCGAGCTACCATGTGTTACATTTTGATTGGCTGGCTTTGTTGATGTAGCTTCCCACTTAGCATCTTCTGAAAATTTACAATAGAGAGAGAAAGTTTACGTATCTTATCGATGGAGGTGTGGTGGCAGCTAGTGCTTGTCGAGGGGAACTGTAAACCTCGTCCTTTTGTAATAAGAAAATTAGGAAAAGAATTGGACATTTTCAAAGAATAAAACCGAGTCAGTTCATGAACCTTAACCAATAGAGAAAGGGGATATTAAGAAATTTACAAATCCCGAGTGACCTAAATAGTCACAAAAGTCATGGAAAAGGGCTTTGGGAAGAATTTGAAGAGAAAACCAAACCAGTTTAGGTGAACTAGATTGAATCACTTTGAACCACTTTTGAACCAATTTAAAAATTCATTCTTCTAGGTGGCTTAAAAATATTCAAATTGGAGAATTGAGGCCACCATTGGATAGAGAATGAATTTAGATAAATTTAGAAATTTTTAAAAACTCAGTCGAATCAAGCCTAAATCAGCCAGTTTAAACATTGAACCCGGTTCATAATAGTGTCATCTTCTTCTTCTAGATGACAACACTGTTCACTCTCCGAAAAATTGAACAGCGCTGGCAATAATGAAAAATCTCCGTTTAGGGCCTTTTAGGCCATGAATGATTGCCATAAAGGCACCAATCGGACAGTTAGAGAGTCCTCGAGCTCCTTATATAGAGCTCCAACTTGGGCATTTTTCTGAGCCTTAGATGGCGATATCGGGTTCCTTAATTTCGGGGAGAAGTTAGCTACCTGACGATAGTCTTCATTTGCTCCGACGATCACTAAAAAAGCGCCAACGTAATCAAATGGTGAAGCAGCTCCGATGGTCTAAAGCTGCTATGTTTCGGTCGAGCTGAAAACGGCCAAATTGAGGCATCATGAGGTCAAACCAAGCTCTTCCAACACTCTCACAACCCTCATACGACCGAATTAGAGGTTAAAGGTAAGCCAATTTGGCTCCCCTTTGTAAATTTTGATCATTGTTAGAAAGAGAAATGGTGAAACTTCATTGACCAAATTCTTACTTAATTCTACATGAATTGTTGCTATTCTTGATCCTAGGAGGATCCTCAGGATGAGAGCTACCTGTCCCGATCGAAAGCTTAGACCGCCACACCTCCAACAGTAAGCTATTGAAGCTTTCTCTCTCTAAGTTCAATCTTTTGACGAAGCTCTTTTTGAGCTCAATTCTGAACCAAATGACGCGATTCAAAGCTCAATTGAATTGTATGGAAGTGTAGAAATTGATCCATTCCTTCAATTGGATCAATTAACCTCGATTCAATGGTCAATTTGAATAAATCAAATTCGGCCATTTTGAATGGCGAAAATTGGGAACATTTTAGAATTTCGTAAAATTGAGGGACCAAATAGCAATTTCCTAAAATTGAGAATCAAGTGGCCATGAAACGGATGTTGGAGGACTAATTGGTTGGTTTTTGAAAATAATTGGGGTCAAATTTCCATTTTTGTAAAGTAGGAGCAAAATGGTAATCTTTGGAAATTGGGGACCAAATTGGAAATTTGGGAAAATTGAACCCCTTAAGTGATTTTGAGTAAATTGAGGACCCAAAGTGAATTTTGGAAGTTTCAGAACTCAATTTGGGGAAACGTTTGCATTAGGGACCTAAAGTCAGAAAATGAACATTAGGGACCTAAGTGCTATTAACTGAAAGTTTTGAGTTTAGTTGTTCATACGTGAGGAACAAATGATATTATGCCAAGTATTAATAGCTAAGGTTGTCCAAATCATATAGGAGCACGAAGGACTGGAACGCCAGTAAGGGAATCTCACATTGACTTGGGAAAAATTAACCGAGGACAAACACATCACGATTAAGGAGTGAGTGGATTTTGTTCACATCATACCCGGTTGGGATGGTGAGTACATCAGAAATGAAAAACCACTTTTATGTGGAATTTTGAAATTCCACCTGATTGTTGTGATGTGAGAACTATACTGAAAAATTACATATCAGTTGTAAGTAGATCATACCTGGTTGGTATGATGGAGTTCGTGGAAGGAAGTAGAAACCCGCTTATCTGTTGTAAGCGGAGATCTCATAAGACCCTATTGGTGTGATGGAGGAAAAGTTTATTTTTGTCACAAGTGTTCTTGCCTGATTGTGTGCCAATGCTTAAAACTTTTGGGAGACCTTCTTGACGAGAGCTGGTCTAGCTTAGATAGGCCAGAGGCCTTACTTTTGGAACTTGAGGGCTAAAATGCTCGGTTTTGTAAAATCACGTTCATTGGGCCCAAGGCCAATTGGCACGAGCCGAAGCTTGTAAACAAACATGATTATTAAGCAATGGTACCAAGAGAGGACCGACATACTCGATGGACTAGCGACAGTGAGACAGAACCAAGTCAACGAACCGGTCTAGACAAACAGCTGTAGGTCGAGTTGAGGGTCGGGGCCATTTGACTAGTGACACCAAAGATAAATGGCTTTGTGGAAAACTTTTGTTTGTGCATGCACTTGAGGTTCAAGATCATCAAGACGTACAAGAGGGATAGTGATGTTTCCTAGGGGCTATAGGACGAAATGGTGGAGATAAGGGATGTTTGTTGTGCCAGCAGTCAGGATGCTCGATGTAGCTTCATGCACATGAGACCGGGGTGGGGTTGGGATGAGGTCTCTGTCCTCATATAGACACAAAGTTGATTTCGGGTTTAAGGGTTGGATGTCACGAACATCCACTCATTCTGAGGGTAGAAGTGGACGGGCTTCTATCTAGGTGGTTGGTAAAGTCATTCCGATGCCACAAGTGGGTGTAGTGGAAGGGCTACCCTATGAATGTGTGATTCCCTTTATGATGAAGGCCATGTGTTGATTGTTAAACACACCTAATATGGAAATGACGAAAAATGGTTTGACGAACCATGTATGGTGATCCTGACATAATTCTTCCTGGAAGGTAGTGCTAAAAGATGGTGGGATAATGTCCGAAGCCTGCATACCTCTACACCCACCTATGAGCAGTTTGAGGAGAGGTACATGGAGGAGACATGGCTCCTCATCTAATTAATGAGAAGAAGTTGGGTTTCCTCCAACTTCGGCAAGGGCTTAACTCGATATCTGAGTATGAGACCAAATTCAATGAGTTAAGACCCTTCGCTCTTGACTTAGTTGGACCGATAGACATATGCCAATGATTCGTGGACGGTCTCAATATGGACATACGAGACCGCATGGGAGTACTAGGATGCCCCATGGATCTAGCAGCAGTGATCAATATGGTTCACGAATGAGAGTGACTGGTGCAGACCCGCCGCTGTTGCATGGAGCAAACAACCCAAAAAGAGGACAAGGGCCAAAGCCATCACGGAGGATGGAAGGAGCAAAATGGCCCAAGATGAGGAAACATGGTGGGTTTCTAGAAGAAAAATGATGTAGCACCACCAAGAGTGATGCCCACCCTACCACAAGGGAACCCTCGCCATCCTAGGTGCCAAATGTACCACGAGGGAGCATGTTTGTCCTATTTTGCATGTGGACAAGTGGGGCACTTTGCAAAGGAATGCCCCACCCTTAGGGAGAACAAGCAAAGAAATACACTTGGAACACCCCAAGGGAACCCAAGGACTCCCTGACAGGACGCCACATCTAGAGTACTAGCTAGGGTATACAACCTCACTCAAGAAGAAGCTAGGAAAGACCTTAGTACCGTAGTAGGTACTTCCCAAAACCCTCCCAATTAGAATAAGAAAAACTTGTAATTGAAAATTTTATTCAATAAAGAAAAACTTTTCTCTTAAAATATGTGTTTCTCCAATCAAGGTACGTGCATTTATGGGGACAAAAGGTCTATGCCCTCTTCGCTCAGAAGCAAAAAGATCTTTCACCAAAGAGGACCTAATTCCAAGTTTACCCCTAGAACTCACCCCTCTAGGACAATGTCTCAACATCCTCACACCCTTAGGAGAAGGGTTAAATAAGAACAAACAACTGAAGGGAAGTGAAATAAAGATTGCAGGAGTCAAACTCGCAGCAGATTTGATTCCGTTACCTCCGAGGGAGGTAGAAGTAATCTTTGGAATGGATTAGTTAAATAACCATCAGGTTAGGATGGACCATGGAAAGAAGATAGTAACCTTCCACACTCCTAAAACTAATGGACTTAAATTCCAAGGAGACCGGAGGAAGAGTGAAGTACAAATGGTGTCCCATATAAAGGTCCAAAAGATGATACAGAAAGGTTGTACGAATTTTCTGGCCATGGTCATCAATGGAAGTCTAAGGAGAAGGGACCTGAAGATATTAGGGTGGTTAACCACTATCCAGAAGTATTCCTAAAAGAATTATCTAGATTGCCCCCAAACTGACAATTAGAGTTCACCAAAGAGATTATCCCAGGAACAAACCCCATATCCTAAGCACCCTATCACATGGCTCCAGCAAAGCTAAAGGAACTGAAGGTGCAACTAGATGAGCTGTTGAAGAAGGAATTCGTACGTCCTAGCCAGTCTCCATGGGGTGCACCAGTGTAAACCCTACCCTTTTGAGCTATGGAAAAACTGGGAAAACAACTGGTGAAACCGAGGGAGAAAACTGAATCGGTTCACAAATTCGATCATTTGTGAACATGCAATTTGGGAATTTACAACTTCCGGGTGATCCAAAGGGTTTATAATACTATGGAAAAGAACCTTAGGATGAATTGGAAGAGAAAAACTAGACCGGTTAGGTTGAACTAGATCCAACTAGATTGAATCGATTTATGAATCGAGTCAGTTCATGAACCGAAACAGATAGAGAAAGGGCGAACAGGGAAATTTATGGAATCCCTTGTGACTCGAAGAGATTTTTAAACCTTGGGAAGGAACCTTAGAACAAAGCGAGAGAGAAAAACCAGATCTGTTCGGGTGAACCGGACCCGAATCAGATTGAATTAGTTTAAGGACCGAGTCAGTTTATGAACATGAATCAATAAAGAGATGGTAAACCGAGAATTTTATGGAACCTAAGTAACCCAAGGAGTCATGAAAGACATGGAAATGGACTTGTGAAGGAATTGGGGATGAAAACCAAATCGATTTAGGTGAACTGGATACGAATTAGTTTGGACCGGTTTGAACCACTATTGAACCGAATCCTAAATTCATTTTTCTATATGGCTTAAATAATTCAAATTTGAGATTTTAGGCCAACATTAGATAAAAAATGAATTTAGAAATTTTTAGATTTGAAAAACTCGGTTGAATGAGGGGTGAACATGCCAGTTTAAACTTCGAACCCGGTTCGGACCGGTCTGGTCCAGTTCGGAAAAGTGTCATCTTCTTCCTCAGGATGACAAAACTATTCACTTGCCGAAAAATTGAAGCAGCACTGACGAAGAAGAAACGCTTCTGTTTGGCACGTTACAGGTCTTTAATGCTTGTCATAATGGTGCCAAACAGATGGCCAATGGGTCCCCGATCTCCCTATATAAAGAGCCCCTCCCCATTCATCCTCTCTACACTTGAAAACTCCATTCTCTCTTAACTGCTCCATTTTTCGGTGAAACACGAACCAAAGCTCCGATATGGGGTCTTTTCTGAGCCAAACAATGTGAGGTCAGGTTCTTTAGAATCGGGGAAAAGTCAGCTACACGCCTGTAGTCTCCGTTTGCTCCGAGGGTCGCCAAAGAAAGGCTGGCGTGATAAAACAATGAAGCAACTCTGACAAACTGAAGCTAACCTGTTTCAGCCGAGTTGAAATTGGCCATTGCAAGCCCTCCTTAGGCCAAACAAAGCCCCCAACACTTCCTCAACCCTTCCACGACCGAACTAGGACTGAAAGGTAAGCCAATTCTACTCCCCTTTACAATTTTCGATTGGTGTTAGGGAGAGAGTCGACTAAATTTCAATGAAAAAATTCTAACCCAATTCAGCATCAATTGATGCGATTCTTGATTCTAGGATCAATCTCAAGATGAGAGCTATCTGCCTAGATCAAAAGTTCGGACTGCTATGCCCTCACCGGTGAGTAATCAAAGCTTTCTCTCTCTATAGTCTATTTTCCAACAAAACTTCGTTTGAGCTCGTTTGGGCATTAAAAATCGCGATTCAAAGTTCTATGGTATCGTATGAACTTGTAGAAACTCAATTTCAATTTCAACAATTAGAGGTGTTTGATCGGTCAATTTGATGAAATCAAATTCGATTGTGTTAAAGAGTTAGAATTGGGGGAAAATTGGGGATTTTTGAAAATTTGAGGGACCGAAATGCAATTTCCTAAAATTGAGGGTCAATTGGGCATGATAAAAATGTTAGAGGGCCAATTGAGGAATTTTAGAATTTTTGGGGTGAAACTTACCATTTTTGTAAAGGAAGGGCAAAATGATAATTTTGGAAAAGTTGGGGGACCAAATTGGAAATTTGGAAAATTAATCCCCTTTTTGTGAAATGGAATAAATTGAGGTCCTATGATAAATTTTAAAAGTTTTGGGACTCAATTTGAGGGAAAACTGGCATTAGGGAATTAAAGTTAAAGATAAATAACTTTAGGGACCTAATTGCAAATAAATAGAAAGTTTTACTTTCTCATTCATTTGGAATGAATGAAGGCTATTAGGCCAAAGGTTAATGAACCAAGATGTTCATATCGTGTGGGAACACGAAATACCAGGAATGCCAACAAGGACAAGCTTGCGTGAATAAAAAGAACCGATCTAGTAGAACTGACGACATTAACAGGTGAGTGAGATTACTAATATTATACTCAGTTGGGATGATGATCACAACTTAAATTTAAAAACCACTTATCTGTTGTGAGCGAGATTTTATATCATACCCGGTTGGATGATAAGCACATCGAAATAAAAATCCACTACTATGTGTTATTTTAAACATCACGACTTAAAGTAGTGATGTGAAAACCATGCGGAAAAACTACTTACCAGTGGTAAGTAGATCATACTCGATTGGTATGATAAAACTTACTCGAATGAAGTTGAAAACTCGTTCATCGGTTATGAATGGAGATGTCTTTATATCGGGTCGGTATAATGGACAGTGAAAACATATTTTTGTCAGATGTGTTCTTCCTGACTATGTGCCAATGCTTAAACAATTTGGGAGACCTTCTCGACGGGAGCTCGAATAGCTCTTATAGGCCGGGGGCCTCGGTTTTGGAACTTGGGGGCTACCTAGGTTTTTGAAAATCTCGAACAGTGAGCCATAGGCCAATGGGCACGAGCAGGAGCTCATAAACGAACATAATATATGTGCCATAAAACTTTAATAAGTAAATTGTATGGTCATGGTACTAACACTTGTTCGACATTTTTAGTCAACTAGCAGTAGTGTGACATGACAGGGCTCCGGACCATTCAAGACAAACAGCTATAGGTTGGGTTGAAAGTTAGGACCGTTGGACTAATGACACCATATATTACATGGCATAACAAGAAAATATTGTTTGTGCATGGACTATGAGTACGGGATCATCAAGACGCCCATGAGGGGTAGTGATGCATACTAAGGGCCCTGGACGACCTGATGAGTATAAGGGTAGTTAGTCGTTCCAGGTGACCGTGCAAAATTTGGAGTAACAGCAAGTGTGTGAGACCGAGGTGGAGAAGGGATGAGGTCTCTGTTCTCATACGAACACAAAGAATTTATTCCGGGAATGAGAGTCGGATGTCGCGAACATCCACTCATTCTTAGGGTAGAAGTGGATGTACTTCTATTCGGATGGCTGGTAAAGTCGCTCTGAAGCCACAAGTGGGTTCAGTGGACGTACTGACTTGCGAATGTGTGTTTAACCTTCATGATGAAGGATGTGTGCTGGGTGATGACACACCATGATTAAATAAGGAAATGGTTATAAAACCTGAGATTTTGAATGAAATGATTTTTGAAGGAAATGAGTCTGGCACACTCCAATACAAATCTTTTTCATAAAAGTAAAAGTATTAAAAATCCCTTCACTAAGTTGTCGTACTCACCCCCTCCCTTATATCCCTTTTAGGTAATCCCAGAAAGCATACCCTTAAAGACCATCAACTAAGATGCCTATAAGATAGGTATGTAAAGTTTAAAATTTCATGCATTTTTTATTATGGTATTCCAAGAAATGGTGCAGGTTTAAAGGATGCCTTACTCTTTACGATTTATAAGAAGGGAAAACCCTTTAATAAACCGAGAGAGTGGCAGGATGATCATGGGGATCCGACCAAATCGGGTTGTGGCGTGACAACTAGAGTGGTATCAGAGCCTATTTCCTCAAATACATAATCAAGACTAGAAAATATAGTAACTGATAGGTTTTATCTTAAAAATTTTCAGATGGCTCCCAGGAGAGGAACCAAGAAAACTAGGGATGACTCTATTCAGTATCGCATCCTCAAAGGAGGACAACCCTACCCAAATGCTTGAGGCATGGTAGAAATCTCCAAAGACCAAATGGAGAAGTATTCTGAAGAATGTGCTAGGACCTATTGAGGGCACAACTCTAAGTATAAAGGAACCCAAGCGTGAAGCTACAAACGTTAGCAAGGGGTCTATAACCTTACATAGGTGCTTATCAAGAACCCTGTAGCTCCTTATTTTGTGACCACTTTTTGTAATAAGGCTAATTGTACTCCTCGATTAATAAAGTTCTCAAAATTTTTAAAAATCGTGTCTATCAAAGGATGTAATATTGTTAGGAAGATAGCCCTAAGACAAGTACCCAAACAAAAGACACTATGGATATCGAGGAGATTATTATGCAAAGAAGGCATGACAAAAGAATCGTCATGGTAAGGAGTCTAGGAGAACTTTGGGGTAACTAAACAAGGAACAACCTATTATAAGTTACAAGGGAAATAGGGCATGAAATGAAGTACCGTCCCACACCACTAGGATTTAGAATAATACTTTCCAAGGAAGACGCCCTCATAGCTATTGGAAATCTGAAAGGATACCATCCCAAGAAACGTGACTCCACCTCATAGTTTCAACCATAGACAAGAGGAAGCTCTTCAAAATCTTATCAAAGTGGTAAGAAGAAAAAATGGAAAAAGGTAGGACCTCAATAAAACCACAAACAAAACAAAGGATCGCTGAAGAGAATTCCCCCTTAAAGAAGAAAATTTAAACAATTTAGGAGCAAAGAAAGGAGTGCATCCACAAGAGAAGACAAGACAAACATTTGATGACAAATGGAATGTATTGGGATTACAGGAATAAATCACCTTGGAAAAAGCATTAATGCCAAATAGGAAGTTTTGACTAACATGACAAGAGAAAGCAAGTCGTTACAACAAGATAGTTAGAGGGAATAAATGACACCCTAAGGAAGACGGAGAGGTAGAAAGGACTACAACCTAAAACGGTCAGTGAGATGGAGGACTCGAGAAACACTGCCCTAAGAAACTTAGACCAAAGGAATGGTGGAGGCGAGGCAATAAATGAACTAATACCCGGGAAAGCCATAATTTGAGTTCCAACAATAAAGAGAGGGGCAAAAAGACCAAATACTCGGGAAAAGAAGAATGAAAGAAATCCTTAAAAGGACCAAAGGCCAAATTAATGACTAACTACCCTTGAAGGAATTATTGATGGGCGGATGAACATAATGATGAGTGCAAGGAACCAACCCTTAATTATGAAATATTTCAAAAGGAAGGAAGTATTGTGATGGCCTAGTGTGACCTATTTGGAGAGAGCTGGAGAACCAAACAATAATTTTAGGAGAACCAAGTAGAAAGAAGAAATGAGTAACAAAGGGACGACCAAAGAGAATAAACAAAACCCTAAGAAAGGCGGAGATGTAGTAAAAACTACACTCTATGAAGGACAATAGGATGGGCATGTGATACAGCTGCCTAGACGATTGGACTAGAGAAATGGAAAGAAAGAGACATTTAAAGAATTTGTCTTCGAGAGAACAATGGATTTAAACCACGACAAAGAAGGGAGAAGTGAAAAGGCCACAACGTTGGAAAAGAAGAACAAAGGAAAATCATTAAAGAAATCAATGGCCAAAGCTGGATTTCTAGTTTAAAGTCTTAAGACAATTAAGTGAGCCTCACGAAGGACAAACAAGAGATTTTGAAACAAGGAGGATGTGAACCCTCCTTAAACGGAAATAAGTTAACAGGTTAGCATGAAAAGATGCTGTGATAAGTGTGAATGAGTGGACAACCCATACTAAGGTAATAAAGTAAAGAATGTTCGAGAAATGTTGGGAAAGTAAGTCCTCCAAATAGGATGTGGCTAAGGAGGAATAACCACAATTGGTAAGATGAGTCATAGTCCACACACACATATGAAGCTTAAAGAGTGGACGACCGAGCATAGTGTGGAATGCACAAAATAAAACCAATAATCAAAAGTATCCTATGTAAGGAATAAGGGATAAAACAAACATTGTGGATAGAGAAGGATCCAAAGCAAATAGATGCCCTAACATAGATAAAGGTGCGAAGAAAGGGAGAAAGAGACCTTAAGGGAATGGTAAGAAGGTTGAGCAAGTAGCTCGTAGAATGAAAATCTCTACCTTGAGGGACTTTTTAGAGAATGAAATCATAAAAAGGGAACCCCCGAACAAAACAATAGACTGAAAAAGGGTTAAACGGGAATAATGAACTATGAAATGATTACGAACAAGTAAGAGTGGATTAAGGCCAAAGGAAATCCTTGAGTAAAGGATGTTATTGGGATTGAGGATGGACCTAAGAAAGGATTAATTCCGGCATGTCAATAAACATCTAGAAACCAAATAATTGGAACAAAAAATACTCAATAAGGAAGTTGAAAAAGGACGAGTGGGTAAGGAGAAACGACACCATTTTTTATAAGTTGATGTGGACAACAGTATAGGTAGTAGAGGAATACTACCAAAAGAAAAAAGGGATGAAGTTATACAATCTCTGAGAGGTTGGGAAGTTAGGAATAATCCTAAATGAGGTGTTCTAGAAATCTAATGGACATAGACACAAAATCTAGAAAATGTTATGTTGTAAGGGGCATGTAAGCTCAACAATCCCGAGGAGAATATGACTCAAAGGAAGAGTTGGCTAATAATCATGATAAGGTCATATATAAAAAAAAATTTGGACCGAATTATAATAGAAAACAAATGAAGGAAAGGTCAAAATAGGACAAAAAAAGTTACAATAAAGAAAAACCATGGAAACAAGTACGTAACACTCAAAAGAACATTGAGCTAAAGGTTTCAACGACCAAGCGGTTAACTAGACACGAAAATGGTTAGTTATCTTGGAATTTCTAGCTTGAGTACAGAACCTCAAAGGGAAGAATGTTGGTCTAAACAAAGAAAGAGATAAAATCTAAGAATATGCCCTGAAGTAAGGTATGTCTAGTTATGATAAACTTCATGGAGGGAGTAAAGAATATAAAGGAAAAGGAATTCCTTAAGTGAAGGTTGTAAAAAGAGCTAATTGGAAGGACAAGAGAAGAGTTTGCATGTTAAGCAAACACCAAAGGGGCATCAAAGGTAATGATTCCTCATACAAGGCTAATAATTAAGTTTTGGGGACAAAACTCCTAAAAGGAGGGGAGAGATGTAAACCCCACTCTTTTGAGCTAAGGAAAAACCGGGAAAACAACCAGTCAAACCGAGTGAGAAAACTGAACCGATTCACAAACCCGATCATTTGTGAACGGGCAATTTGAGAATTTACAACTCCCGGGTGATCCAAAGGGTTAATAATACTATGGAAAAGAGGATGAATGGGAAGAGAAAAACCAGACCGATTTGGATGAACCGGATCCAGCTAGATTGAACCGCTTTATGAACCGAGTCGGTTCATGAACCGGAACCAATAAAGAAAGGGAAAACATGGAAATTTATGGAATCCCTTGTGATCTGAAGAGATTTATAAACCTTGGGAAGGAACCTTATAACAATGTGGGAGAGAAAAATCAGATCGGTTCGGGTGAACCAGACTCGAACCGGTTTAAGGACTGAGTCGATTTATGAACCGGAATCAATAAAGAGATGGTAAACCGAGAATTTTATGGACCCTAAATGACCCAAGGAGTCATGAAAGACATGAAAATAGACTTGTAAAGGAATTGGGGATGAAAACTAAACCAGTTCAGGTGAAACAGATCTGAACCGGTTTGGGCATTTTGAACCACTATTGGACTGGATCTTAAATTCATTTTTCTAGATGGCTTAAATAATTCAAATTTGAGATTTGAGGCCACCATTGGATAGAAAATAAATTTAGATGAATTTAGAAATTTTTAGATTTGAAAATGCGATTGAATGAGGGGTGAACTGGCTAGTTTATGCTTCGAACCTGGTTCAGATCGGTCTGGTCCGGTTCAGAACAGTGTCATCTTCTTCCTCAGGATGACAACATTGTTCACTCGCCGAAAAATTGAAGCAGTGTCGGTGAAGAAGAAACGCTTCCATTTGGTACGTTTCAGGTCTTTAATGCTTGTCAAAATGGTGCCAAACAGATGGCCAATGGGTCTCTGAGCTCCCTACATAAAGAGCCACTCCCTATTCATCCTCTCTACACCTAAAAACTCCATTCTCTCTCAACTGCTCCATTTTTTAGTGAAGCTCAAACCAAAGCTTCGATATGGGGTCTTTTCTGAGCCAAACAATGTGAGGTCGGGTTCTTTAGAACTGGGGAGAAGTCAGCTACATGCTTGTAGTCTCCGTTTGCTCCGAGGGTCGCAAGAGAAACATCGGCATGATGAAACAATGAAGTAGCTCCGGCGAACCAGAGCTGCCCTATTTCGGCCGAGTTGAAATTGGCCATTTCAAGCCCTTCTCAGGCCAAACCAAGCCCCCCAACACTTCCTCAGCCCTTCCATGACTGAATTAGGACCGAAAGGTAAGCCAATCCGACTCCACTTTACAATTTTCGATCGGTGTTAGAGAGAGAGTCGACCGAATTTCAATGATGAAATTCTAATCCAATTCGGCATCAATTGATGTGATTTTTTATTCTAGGATTAACCTCAAGATGAAAGCTATCTGCCTATATCAAAAGCTCGGACCGCCATGCCCTTATCGGTGAGTAATAGAATCCTTCTCTCTCTACAGTCTGTTTTCCAGTGAAACTCCGTTTAAGCTCGTTCTGATGTTAAAACTCATGATTCAAAATTCTATGGAATCATTTGGATATGGAGAAATTCAATTTCAATTTCAATTTTAATTTCTACAATTAGAGGTGTTTGATCGATCAATTTGATGAAATCAAATTCGGTTGTGTTAAAGAGTTGGAATTGGGGGAAAATTGGAGAGTTTTGAAAATTTGAGGTACTGAAATGCAATTTCCTAAAACTAAGGGTTAATTGGGCATGATAAAAATGTTAGAGGGCCAATTGAGGAATTTTAGAATTTTTGGGGTTAAACTTACCATTTTTGTAAATGAAGGGCAAAATGATAATTAAAAGTTTAATTAATCCCCTTTTTTGTGAAATGAAATAAATTGAGGTACTAACTAAAATTTTAAAAGTTTTGGGACTCAATTTGAGGAAAAACTGACATTAGGGATTTAAAGTTGTAGAAAAATAAATTTAGGGACCTAATTACAAATAAATAGAAAGTTTAGTTTTCTCATTCATTTGGAATGAATGAAGGCTATTAGACTGAGGGATAAAGAACAAGTATGTTCATATCGTGTAGGAAAACGAAGTACCGGGAACACCAGTAAGGACAAGCTCACGTGAATACAAATAACCGACCGAGTGGAATTAACTACATTAATAGGTGAGTGGGCTTACTAACGTAATACCTGGTTGGGATGATGAGCACAACTTAAAGTTAAAATCAACATACTAGTTTTGAGTGGGATTTTATATCATACCCGGTTGGGGATGATAAGTACCTAGAAATGAAAACCCACTACTAAGTAGTATTTTAAACATTGCAACTTAGAGGAGTGATGTGAAAAACATGTAGAAAAAAAACTAATTACCGATTGTAAGTAAATCATACCCAGTTGGTAAGATGAAACTTCCTCGAAGGAAGTTGAAAACCCGTTCATCGGTTATGAGCGGAGATGTCCTTATACCCGGTCGGTATAATGGACAGTTGAAAACATATTTTTGTCAAAAGTGCTCTCCCCTGATTGTGTTTCAATGCCTAAACAATTTGGGAGACCTTCTTGACGGGATCTCGAATAGCTCTTATAGGCAAGGGGCTTCAGTTTTGGCACTTGGATGCTAATATGCTCGATTTTTAAAATCTCGTACAATGGGCCCAAGGCTAGTTGGCACAAGCAGGAGCTCGTAAACAAACATGAGTTATATGCCATAAAACTTTAAATAAAGGAATTGTTTGACCATGGTACCAAGATAGGACCGACATACTCAGTAAATAAGTGGTAGTGCAATATGACTCGTCGACGGACCAATCAAGACAAACAACTGCAGGTTGAGTTGAGGGTCGGAGCTATTGGCCTAGTGACACTACAAATTATATGGCATGATAAGAAAATACTAATTGTGCATGCACTATAATTACGGGACCATCAAGACACCCAAGAGGGGTAGTGATGCGTTCTAAGGGCACTCGACGACCTGGTGGGTATAAGGGCTGTTCGTCGTACCAGGTGATCGTGCAAAATTTGGAGTAGTACCAAGCGCATGAAACCGTGGTGGGGATGGGATGAGGTCTCTATCCACATATGGTCACGGAGAATTGATTTTGGGATTGAGGGTTGGATGTCGCATACCTCCACTCATTCTCAGGGTAGAAGTGGACGTGCTTTTATCTAGGTAGCCGGTAAAGACGCTTCGACGCCACAAGTGTGTTCAGTGGACGGCCTGGCCTGCGAATGTTTGTTTGACCGTCATGATGAAGGATGTGTGTTGGGTGATGACACATCGTCATTAATAAGCAAATGGTGGTAAAAACAGAGATTTGATATGAAATGATATTTGAAATAAAGGAGTCTGGCACACTCTAATACAAGTTTTTTTCCTAAAAGTTAAAAGTTTTAAAAGCCCATTCACTGAGTACTCGTACTCACCCCCTCCCTTATATCCCTTTCAGGAAATTTCGGAAAGTCTACCCTTAAAGGCCATCAACTAAGGTGCCTGTGTGACAGGCACGATAAATTTAAAATATTATGTAGTTTTAATTTATTTTATTCCAGGAAAAGGTGCAGGTTTAAAGGATATCTTACTCTTTATGGTTTATAATAAGGGGAAACCCTTTAATAAACCAGGAGAGTGGCGGGTTGTTCATGTGGATCTGATCAAACTGGGTCGGGGTGTGATAACTAGAGTGGTATTAGAGCCTATTTCCTCGAATACATAATCAAGACTAGAAAATATAGTAACCAATAGAAATGACTCCGAGGAGAGGAACCAAGAAAACTAGAAATGACTTTATTCAATACCTTGTCCTCGTAGAAAGACAACCCTAGAAGCTTCCCAATGCCTGAGGTATGGTAGAACTCTCAAAGGCCAAATGAGGAAGTATCCAAGAGGATGGTGCTAGGACCTATTGAGGTCACAACTCAAAGTATGAAGGAAGCCAAGCATGAAGCCATAAACTCCAACAAAGGGCATATAACCTTACATAGGAGGATGCTTATCAAGAATCCTGTAGCTCCCTAGTTATTTTGTGATAATTTTCTGTAATATGGCCAAAATACCCAACATACTATACTCCTCTATTAATGAAGTACTCCAAATTCCTAAAAACCCTGTCCCTCAAAGGATGTGATCTTCAAGGAAGATGACCCCAAAGAAAGTGACCAAATAAGCTTGCATTACAATAGAACCTAAGGAGAATCCCATCCATGTTAAGGAAATTGAATTAGGGAATTGAGAAATCTAGGAGGACTCTTAGAGTGATCAATTGACAAAGAAGACTCCACAAGAAAAACTCTCAAGGTATCTAGACTCAAGGACGAATGAGCACCAAAATTAACAATTTCCTAGAAAAAAATACCAGGAGTAACTACTTGTGTTCACGTAATTACAAGTATGAACAATAGGGATACTGCGTGGAGAAGTGCCCAACCCTACTAAGGATAGGAATCAAGTTAACTTATAAGGGAATAGGACACGAAGTAAAAAACTGTCCCACACCGTCAGGAGTCAGGACAATATTTTCCAAGAATATGCCCCCATAGGTATAGGAAACCCGAAAGGATACCATTCTTAGAAATACAACTCCTGCTCGGAATATCAATTACATCCAAGAGTAAGCTCTTCAAGATTCTAGCATAATGGTAGGAAGAAAAAGAAAAGGGACTTAAGGTAGGACCTTGATAAACCACAAATAGAACAAAGAGAACTCTCCCTTGAAAGAAGAAAATTCTAAATATTGGGAGCAAAGAAGGGAGAGCAACCACAAGAGAAAACAAGATGAACATTTGACGACAAATGGGATGTATTGGGATTACAGGAATGAATCACCTTGGAAAAAGCAATGAAGCCAAATAGAAATTTTGGACCAATATGACAAAAGAAAGCAAGTTGTTACAACAAGATAGTCAAAGAGAATAAATGACACCCTAATGAAGATTGGGAGGTAGAAAGGACTACACACTAAAAAGGTCAGTGAGATGGATGTTAAGGACAGGAGGACTCAAAATACAACTACCCTAAGAAACTTAGACCAAAGGAATGGTGGAGGCGAGGCATTAACAAACTAATACATGGGAAAGCCATAATTTGAGTTCCAACAATGAAGAGAGAGGCGAAAAGGCCAAATACTCAGGGAAAGAAAGATGAAAGAAATCCTTAAAAGGACCAAAGGCCAAATTAACGATTAAACTCAAGCCAAGAAAGGAATAGGCAAGCCTCTCACATAATTGTCAAGAAATCTTAAAACAAGGAAGATTTGAACGCTCCATAAATAAATACACTATGGAAGTAAATTTTGGAGGGATGCATATGACTGACTACCCTTGAAGGAATTATTGATGGGCAAATGGACATAATGTGGAGTGCAAAGAACAAACCCTTAATTAGGAAATGTTTCAAAGGAAGGAAGTATCGTGATGACCTAGTGTGACCTGTTTGGAGAGAGCAGGAGAACCAAATAATAATTCTAGGAGAATGAAGTAGAAAGAAGAAACTAGTAGCAATGGGACAACCAAAGAGAATAAACAAAACCCTAAGAAAGGCTGAAATGTAGTAAAGATTACACTCTATGAAGGACAATAAGATGGGCATGAAGAACGAGTGATACAACTGCCCAAATGATTGGACCAGGAAAATGGAGATAAAGAGACAATTAAAGAACTGGTCTTCGAGAGAACCATGGATTTAAACCACGATAAAGAAGGGAGAAGTGAAAAGGCCAAATCATTGGAAAAGAGGAACGAAGGAAAATTCTTAAAAGAAATCAATGGCCAAAACTAGATTTATAATTAAAAGTCTTGAGACGGTTAAGAGAACCTCTCGAAGGGTGATCAAGGGATTTTGAAACTAGATTGATGTGAGCTCTCCCTAAAAAGAAATAGACATGTATTGGGGTACGGGTGAGAATGAGGAGGAAGTACCAAAGGACGTACCCAAAGAATCTCAAGAGTAAAGGTAAGCATGAAAAGAATGGCATCAAGGGACATCATTTAAAGTTATGTGCCTTCAAAGATGTATGAAATAGAAATTATGGGAGAAAAGGGTAAGAATCCTCCCAAATAAGGAAATCCAAAGAAATAATACATGACCTAATAAAGAAGAAATGGAACTAGGTGACGAGAGTTGGGGGGATGAATTCACAAATAAAATGCATGCTAAGGTGAAAGAAACCCAAGGAAGCATATTAAGAGATGTTTTGACAAGTAAGAATAAGTGGACTATCCATAATAAGGTAATGAATGAAAGAATTTCTAAGAAACAACAGGAAAGTAAGCCCTCCAAATAAGATGTGGTTATGGAGGAATAACCACAATTGGTAAGACATGTAGTAGTCCACACGCACATAATAAAGCCTAAACATTGGACGACTAAGCATAGTATGAAATACACGAAATAAGACTAATAAGTTCCTCAAATAAAGAATAAGGGAGGAAATGAAATTTTAAGATTGGAAAGGATTCTAAGTAGGCAAATGCCACAGTATAGAAGGAAAAGTACGGAAACAAAGGAAGAAACCGTCAAGGAATGGTAAGAAGATTGAGCATGTAGCTCCTAGAACGAAAGTCCTTACCTTGAGGGACATAGTGTAGAATGAAATCGTAAAAAGGGAACCCTCAAACAAAATAATAGACTGAAAGGGGTCAACGAGAATAATGAACTATGAAATGATTATGAACATTTAAGAGTGGATTAAGGCCAAAGGAAAAATCCTTGAGCAAATGATGTCATTGGGAATGAGGATGAACTTAAGAAAGGATTAATCCCATCATGTTAGTAAAATATCTGGAAATCAAATAATTGGAATCGGAAAGACTCAATAAGGAAGTTGAAAAAGGACGAGTGGGTAAGGAGAAATGATACAGTTTTATAAGTTGATGTGGACAACGATAAAAGGGAGTCGTAGAATACTACCAAAAGAAAAGATGGATGAAGTTATACAATCATCGAGAGGTTGGAAATTTGGGAATAATCCTAAAGGATGTGTTCTGGAAATCTAATGGACTTTGAGACAAGATCTAGAAAATGTCATGCTGTAAGGGGTAGGTAAAACCAACAGTCCTGAGGAAAACATGACTCAAAATAAGGAAGAGTCAGTTAGTATGAATGACAACGTCAAACATAAAATTTAGACTGAATTGTAATGAGCAACAGATGAATGAAGAGTCTAAATAGGACGAAAAGGTGATGGCAAGGAAATTTGTGAAAATAGGTACGTAATGCTCTAAAGGACTGCTAAGGGTTTCAACGACCAAGAGGTTAACTAGACACGAGAATGGTTAGGTATCTTGGAACTCCCAATCCTGAGTATAGGACCTCAAAGGGAAGAATGTTGCTCTAAGCAAAAAGAAGATATGAATCTAAGAATATACCCTGAAGTAAGGTATGCCTAGTTATGATAAACTCCATGGAGGGAGTAAATAATATAAAAGAAAAGAAATTCCTTAAGTGAAGGATGTAAAAAGGGCTAATTGAAGGAACAAGAGAAGAGTTTGCATATTAAGCAAACACCAAATGGACATAAAAGGAAATGGTTTCTCCATTTGAGCTTCGACTTGAGCATTTTTCTTAACCTCAGAAGAAGAGTTCAGGTTCTTTAGAGCTGGAAAGAAGTTAGCTACACACCTGTAGTCTCCATTTGCTCCGAGGGTCATCAAAGAAGCGCCGACATGATGGAACAGTGAAGCACCTCCGGCGGACCGAAGCTGCCCTATTTTGGCCAAGCTGAAATTGGCCAATTCAAACCCTCCTTAGACCAAACCAAGCCATCCCAACACTTCCTCAGCCCTCCCACAGCCGAATTAGAATGAAAAGATAAGCCAATTCGGCTCTCCTCTGAAATTTTTGACCGGTGCTAGAGAGAGAATCACCAAAATTTTGATGATGAAATTCTAACTCAATTGGGTATCAATTGATGTAATTATTGATTCTAGAATGGACCTTAGGCCAAGAGCTATCTGGCTAGATCAAAAGCTCGGACCGTCGTGCCCCCGACGGTGAGTAATTGAAGCTTTCTCTCTCTGCAGTCTGTTTTCCGGTGAAGCTCTGTTTGAGCTCGTTCCGACGTCAAAACTTGATATTGAAAGTGCTATTGAATTGTATGAAGATGTAGGAACTCAATTTTAACTTCAATTTCAACAATTATAAGTGTTTAATTGGTCAATTTAATGAAATCAAATTTAGCTGTGTTAGGAAGTTGAAATTGGGGAAAATTAGAGATTTTCAAAAATTTGAAGGACCAAGATGCAAATTTATAAAATTGAGAGCAATTGGGCATGATAAGAATGTTAGAGAGCCAATTGAGGAATTTTAGAATTTTTAGGGTGAAACTTACCATTTTTGTAAAGGAAGGGCAAAATGGTAATTTTGGAAAAGTTGGAGGACCAAATTGGAAATTTGGGAAATTAAACGCCTTTTGTGAATTTGAATTAATTAATGTTCTAAGATAAATTTTAAAAGTTTTGGGACTCAATTTGAGGAAAAAATCGGCATTAGGGACTTAAAGTTATAGAAAAATAACTTTAGGGACCTAATTATAATAAATAGAAAGTTTGGTTTTCTCATTCATTTGGAATGAATGAAGGCTATTAGGTAGAGGGATAATGAAAAAGGATGTTCATATCGTGTAAGAATATGAAGTACTGAGAACGCCAACAAGGACAAGCTCGCGTGAATATAAATAACCGGTCGAGTGGAATTCACTACATTAACGGGTGAGTGGGCTTAGTAACGTCATACCCGGTTGGGATGATTAGCATAACTTAAAGTTAAAAACCACTTACAAGTTGTGAGTGGGATTTTATATCATACCCGGTTGGGGATGATAAGTACCTCGAAATGAAAACCCAGTACTAAGTGGTATTTTAAACATTACAACTTAGAGGAGTGATGTGAAAAACATGCGGAAGAAAACTACTTATCGGATGTTCATATCGTGTAGGAATATGAACTACCTGATTGGTATGATGAAACTTGCTTAAAGGAAGGGGAAAACCCGTTCATCGGTTATGAGCGCAAATGTCCTTATACCTAGTCGGTATAATGGACTGTTGAAAACATATTTTTGTCAGAAGTGCTCTCCCCTAACTGTGTGCCATTACTTAAACGATTTGGAAGACCTTCTTAACGGAAGCTCGAATAGCTCTTATAGGCTGAGGCCTCGATTTTGGAACTTGGGTGCTAATATGACCGATTTTGAAAATCTCGTACTGTGGGCACAAGGCTAGTTGGCACTAGCAGGAGCTCATAAACAAACATGAGTTATTTGCCATAAAACTTTAAATAAAGGAATTGTTTGGCCATGGTACCAAGACAGGACTGATATACTCAGTCAACTAGTGACACAACTGCAAGTTGAGTTGAGGGTCGAGTCCATTGGATTAGTGGCACCATAGATTATATGGCATGATAAGAAAATATTGATTGTGCATGCACTATTATTATGGGACCATCAAGCTGCACAAGAGGGGTAGTGATGCATCCTAAGGGCACTAGACGACCTGGTGGGTATAAGGACTGTTCGTCGTACTAGGTGCCCGTGTGAAATTTGGAGTAGCACCAAGCGCATGAGATTGTGGTGGGGATGAGATGAGGTCTTTGTCCTCATACAGACACGTAGAATTGATTTTGGGATTGAGGGTCGGATGTTGCGTACATCCACTCATTCTCAGGGTAGAAGTGGACGTGCTTCTATCTAGGTGGCCAATAAAGTCACTTCGATGCCACTAGTGGGTTCAGTGGATGGGCTGGCGTGTGAATGTGTGTTTGACCTTCATGATGAAGGATGTGTGTTGAGTGATGACACACTGTGATTAATAAGGAAATGGTGGTAAAAAATGAGATTTGATATAAAAGGATTTTTGAAAGAAAGGAGTCTGACACACTCCAATACAAGTCTTTTCCTAAAAGTTAAAAGTTTTGAAAAACCCATTCACTGAGTAGTTGTAGTCACCCCCTCCCTTATATCCATTTTAGGAAATTTTGAAAAGTCTACCCTTAAAGATCATCAACTAAGAAACCTATGAGATAGGTACGATAAATTTAAAATATTATGCAGTTTTGATTTATGTTATTTCAGGAAATAGTGCATGTTTAAAGGATGTCTTACTCTTTATGGTTTATAATAAGGGGAAACCCTTTAATAAATTGAGAGAGTGGCGGGTTGTTCATGGGGATTCAACCAAACTGTGTCGGGGTGTGACATGTCCTATCAACAGATTAAAGCTGAGCATCATAAACCATCAGGACTATTACAACCCTTGCCAATCCCGGAATGGAAATGGGTCACATCACTATGGACTTTGTCACGAGATTACCTATGACAAGGAAAGAGACGAGATGCAATTTGGGTCATAGTAGACAAATTAACAAAGTCTAGCCATTTCCTACCAATAAGAGTGACAGATTAGTAGAACAAATGGCCTTCTTATACATGAGGGTGACAGTAAGACTCCAAGGTGTCCTGATGCGCATAGTATCAGATAGACCCTTGATTTACTTTAACGTTCTGGCCAAGTTTGCAAAGTGCCTTGAACCTAACTCTACATGAGTACGATATTTCATCCTTAGACCAATGAATAGTCTAAGCAAACAATCCAAACCTTGGAGGACATGTTGAGAGCATGCGTACTCACCATGGATAAGTATTGAGAGGAATACTTGGCAATGGAATTTGCATACAATAATAGTTATCAGACAAGTATTCAAATGGCTCCTTATGTAGCCCTTTATGGACAACCATGCCATGCCCTTTAGTTTAGGAATAAGTGGGGGAAAGTAAGCTGGAAAGGGTCGAACTAATTGAGGATACCACAAAGAAGATCAAGCTAATTAGGAGTTGCCTTAAGGTTGCTTAGGATAGGCAAAAGAGTTATGTGGATCATTGGAGAAGAGATCTGGAGTTTGATGTGGAAGACCTAGTGTTTCTAAAAGTATCCCCAAGGAGGGGAATACTTAGGTTTCAATAACAGGGAAAGTGGAAACCATGCTACATTGGTCCTTATCCCATCGTCCAAAGGATAGGATTAGTGGCCTACAAATTGGAACTACCTCCAGACTTACAAAGAATACATGATGTATTCCATATCTCGGTACTTTAGAAGCATTAGCCTGATCCTAGCCATGTGTTAGATTGATCTCCTCTAGAATTGGAAGAGAACTTGAGATATCAAGCAGAACTGGTATGAGTGATTGACTAGAGGGATAATAACTTGAGGAATAAGAGGATTACTATGGTCAAGGTTCTTTGGCAAAATGAACCTGTGCAAGAAGAGACATGGGAGACTGAGAGCATGATGAGGGATGGGTACCCTCAATTATTCAACATGTAACTATTTTGGGGATAAAACCACTAAAAGGAGAGGAGAGTTGTAAACCCCGTCCTTTTGTAATAAGAAAATTGGGAAAAGAACCGACCATTTCCAAAGAAGAAAACCAAGTCGTTTCATGAACCTTAACCAATAGAGAAATGGTAAATCGGGAAATTTAGAAATCCTGAGTTATCTAAAAAGTCACAAAAGTCATGTAAAAAAGCTTTTGGATGAATTGGAAGAGAAAACCAAACCAGTTCAGGTGAACCGAACCTAAACCGAATAGAATCACTATTGAACTGGTTTCTAAATTCATTTTTCTAGGCGGCTTAAAAATATTCAAATTGGAGAATTGAAGCCACATTGGATAAAGAATAAATTTAGAAATTTTTAATTTTGAAAAACTCGGTTGAATCAAGCTTGAACAAGTTGGTTTAAGAATTGAACCCGATTTGGAAGAGTGTCATCTTCTTCCTACAGATGGCATCACTGTTCACTCACCGGAAAATCAAACAGCATCGGTGAAGGTGAAAACTCTTTGTTTAGGGTGTTTCAGCATGAATGATTGCCATAAAGGCACCAATCGGATGACCAAAGAGTCCCTAAGCTCCATATATAAAGAGCTTCTCTCCTTTCCTCCTCCTCACACCTAAAAACCCCTCTCTCTACTACTCCAATTTTTGGTGAAGGTTGAACCAGAGCTCTAATTTGGGCATTTTTCTGAGCCTTAGAAAGAGAGGTTTATTCACATCACGGTTAACGAGTGAGTGGGTTTATTCACATCATACCGAGTTGGGATGATGAGCACATTAGAAACGAAAAACCACTTCTATGTGAAATTTTAACATCACACTTGATTGATGTCATGTGAGAACAATACGGAAAAACTAATTACCGCTTGTAAGTTGATCATACCTGGTTGGTATGTAGGACTTACTGGAAGTAAATAGAAAACCCGCATACCGGTTGTAAGTTGAGATGTCATCACACCCAGTTGTTTTGATGGAGGAAAAGTTTACTTTTATTAGAAGTGTTCTCCCCTGACTGTGTGCCAATGCTTAAAACTTTTGGGAGACCATCTTGATGAGAGCTAGACTAGCTCAGATATTGCAGAGGCCTCGATTTTGGAACTTGAGGGCTAAAATGCCCAGTTTTAGAAAATCATGTATAATGAGCCCAAGGCTAGTTGGCACGAGTAGGAGCTCGTAAACAAACATGATGATTAAGCAATGAAAATTATTAATGAATGAATTTTGTGATTCTTCCATGGTACCAAGATAGGACCGATATACTTGATGGACTAGCGGTAGTGTGACAAGAGTAGGTAGATGGACCGGTCTAGACAAACAACTACAGGTCGAGTTGATGGTTGAGGCCGTTGGACCAGTGGCCCTATTTTTCTCGTTGGACCATGGTCTTATCACACAAACAAAGTTTTCTTAAATTGCCATGTAATATGTAGTGCCATTTGTCCCAACGGTCCCGACCTTCAAGTCAACATGTAGCTATTTGTCTTAACTGGTCCGAAGATCGGTCGTTCGCACTGCTACTAGTTGACTGAGTATGTCAGACCTATCTTGGTACCATGACCAAACAATTCACTTATTAAGGTTTAATGGCACATATATATCATGTTCTTTTACGAGCTCCAGCTCGTGTCCATTAGCCTATGACCCACTGTTCGAGTTTTTCAAAAATAGGGCATATTAACCCTCAAGTTCCAAAATCGAGGCCCCCGGCCTATAAGAGCTATTTGAGCTCCTATCATGAAGGTCTCCCAAATAGTTTAAGCATTGGCACACAGTCAGGGGAGAACACTTCTGACAAAATGGGTTTTCACTATCCATTATACCGACTAGTATAAGGACATCTCCGTTAATGACCGATGAACGAGTTTTTAGCTTCCTTCGAGGAAGTCTTATCATACCAACCAGGTATGATCTACTTACAACGGGTAAGTAGTTTTTTCTGCATGATTTTCAAATCACTTTCTCTAAGTTGTGATGATTAAAATTCCACTAAACAGTGGGTTTTTATATTGAGGTACTTATTATCCCCAACTGGGTATGATATATAATCCCACTCACAACCGGAAAATGGTTTTTAATTTTAAGTTGTGCTCATCATCCCATCCGGGTGTGATGTTAGTAAATCCACTCACCCGATAGTGTAGTGAAATTCCACTTTAGTCGGGTTCCGTCCTTAGCAAGATGGAGCTCGACTGGTGTTCCCGATGGCTCGTTCTCCTATAAGAAATGAACATGCTTGTTCATTATTTTGTGGCCTAATAGCCCTCATTCATTCCAAATGAATAAGAAAATCCAACTATACATATATTTGCAATTAGGTTCCTAAAGTTATTTTTCTTTACCTTTAAGTCTCTATTGCCGGGTTTTTCCTAAATTTGATTCCTGAAATCTTTAAAATTTATCTTAAGACCTCAAATTATTCAATTTCACACAAAGGGGTTTAATTTTCTAAATTTCCAATTTGGTCCCTCAATTTTTCCAAAATTACCTAGAAAAATGGTAAAATTTACCCCTAAAATTCTAAAATTTCTCAATTGGCCCTCTAATATTCTTATCATGACCAATTGACCCTCAATTTTAGAAAATTACATTTTGGTTCTTCAAATTTGTGAAAATCCCCAAATTCTCCCAATTTTCCCCTAATTTCAACTCTTCAACACTGTCGAATTGGATTTCATCAAATTGACTGATCAAACACTAGTTGAAATTGGAGTTGAAATTGAGTTTCTACATGTTTATATGATCCTAAGAAACATTATATCGTCGATTTTAACGCTGGAACGAGCTTAAACGGAGCTTCGTCGGAAAATAGACTATAGAGAGAGAGCTTCGATTTCTTACCGGTGAGGGCGTGACAGTCGGAGCTTTCTATCTAGGTAGGTAGCTCTCCTCCAGAGGTTCATCCTAGGTAAAGAATGACATCAATTGATGTCGAATTGGATTAGAATTTGTTCATTGAAATTCAACCGACTCTCTCTCTAATAACGATCTGAAATTGTAAAGGGGAGCCGAATTCGGCTATGGAAGAGCTGATGAGGTATCGAGAGAGCTTGGTTTGGCTAAAGGAGGGCTCGAATTGGCTGATTTCAACTTGGGTGAAATAGGGCAGCTTCGGTTCGTCGGAGCTGCTTCACTGTTTGATCACGTCGGCACTTCTCCGGTGACTCTCGGGATGAATGGATGCTACCACAGTGTAGCTGACTTCTATTCGGTTCTAATGAACACAACCTCGCCTTCTTTGGCTTAGAATTGACCTTATATCGGAGCTCTGGTTTGAGCTTCACCAGAAAACTAAGCAACTGAGAGAGAGTGAGCTTTTCAGGTGTGGTGAGGGGCTCTTTATATAGGGAGCTCGGGGACCCGTTGGCTGTCCGTTTGACATCTTTATGACAGGCATTGAAGACCTGAAACGTACCGAATGGAAACGTACCGAATGGAAACGTTTCTTTTTCACTAGCGTTGCTTTGATTTTCCGGCGAGTGAACAGTGTTGTCATCCTGAGGAAGAAGATGACACTGTTCTGAACCAGACCGGACCGGTCCGAACCGTGTTCAATGCTTAAACCGGCTGGTTCACCCCTTATTCGATCGAGTTTTTCAAATCTAAAAATTTCTAAATTCATTCTCTATTCAATGGTGGCCTCAAATCTCAAATTTGAATTATTTAAGCCACCTAGAAAAATGAATTTAGGATTCAGTTCAATAGTGATTCAAACCAGTCCGAACCAGTTTGGATCCGGTTCACCTGAACGGGTTTGGTTTTCATCCCCAATTCCTTCACAAGTCCATTTCCATGTCTTTTGTGTCTCCTTGGGTCACTTAGGGTCCATAAAAGTCCCGGTTTACCTCATCTTAATCGATTTCGGTTGATAAATCGGTTTGATTCTTAAACCGGTTTAATTCGGTTCGGGTCCGGTTCACACGAACCAATCTGGTTTTTCTCTCCCACATTGTTTTAAGGTTCCTTCCCAAGGATTATAAATCATAAGGAATCCACAAACTTCTTGGTTATCTCATTCTTTATCCATTTCGGTTCATGAATCAACTTGGTTCATAAACCGGTTCTATCCAGTTCGGACTCGGTTCTCTTGAACTGCATTGGTCTTTCTTCCCCATATCATCCTAGGGTTCTTTTCCCAAGTTTATGAATATTTTTGAGTCACATGGAGTTAGAAATTTTTGAATTTGCTCGTCCCCTAATAGTCGGGCTTGTAGACCAATTTGGTTTAAAGATTACATTGACCGGTTCTCTCCCGGTTTTTCTCATTACTAAAGGACAGGGATTATAGACGTGCTGGAGATAAGGGCAATTTATCATGCCAACAGCTAGGGAAGCTCGATGTAGCTTCATGCGCATGATATTGGGGTGGGTCGGGATGAGGTCTCTATACTCATATGGACGTGTAGTTGATTTCGGGTTTGAGGGTCAGATGTCACGAACATCCACTTATTCCAAGGGTAGAAGTGGACAGGCTTCTATCAAGGTGGCTAGTAAAGTCGCTCCAACGCCACAAGTGGGTTCAGTGGATGGGCTGCCTTGCAAATGTGTGATTCCCTTCATGATGAATGGCGTGTGTTGATTGTTAAACACACCTGATATGGAAATGTGGAAAAATGGTTAGATAAACTGGGAATTTAAGAAAAGAATATTTTTGAAAGAATAAGGAGTCTAGCACACTCCGATTAAAGATGTTTTGAACACTATCTCCCAACACCCATTCACTAAGTTGTTGAACTCACCTCCTCCCTATACCCCTTTTTAGGTAATCAAGTGAAAACCCACTTAAAGACTTATCTATAGCTGAACCTGCAAGACAGGTATGTAAGGTTAAATTTATTTAGTTTTGATTAATGTTATTCCATGAAAGATAGGATAAAAGGATGCCTTGCTTCTTGTGGTTTAGAAAAGGAAAAATCCCTTCATGAATAAAAAGGGAGTGACGGGCTGCTCATGGGGATTCGACCAAACCAGGTCAGGGCATGATAGGAACCTACCAGAGCTTAATTCCGCTGCAATTCACCGCTGCGCTTGGAGAATTTGAAGAGAGAAGTTTCGAGGGGAGGGGGGCCAGCTTTGAAACTTAGAAATTTCGACGGGCAGAGACGAAATTAAGCATACTATCAAAGGTGGCCAATGCGGGTAGCAGAAGAGTCGAGGTCAAGTCGGTCAAGAGCTCGCTGTTTCAAGTTCTAGAGAAACTTCACTGTGCAATCCCTTTTACACTTCTCTAGGCATCCTCTGGCCATTCTGAGAGTGTTTGGAGCTAAAGCACTCTTCCCCGGTTCCAATGCCACCCTTTAGAGCTTCTTTGGTTGGGATATTGTCTATTGTCGGAGCTCTGGTTTGCTGCTCACTGGAAAATGCACTCTGCTTCTTCTTGTTCTTCTTGTTCTTGTTCTTCTTTGCTTGATTGTGAGATGCTGAGGACGGATGAAGGGGTGCTCTTTATATAGGGAGCTCGACAACTGTTTGGGCTACCCGCCGACATAAAACTCGGCCTTCGACTCGACCGTCGATGACCTAACTGGAGAGTTTTCTGGCCTCTCTCTCCCCTCCCTTCTCTTTGTCAGTGGCTGAAGGTTGAAGACGATTATGAGGCAGTCATGCCATGTGGCGTGTTGTGATAGAACAATTTTTATGACGTGGAGGTCCAGCACAGCTGCTGTGTCAGTCATTGATCGGACACATGGCCTCCTCTCATTGACTTCTCGTGTCTGCATGGCATGCTGACGGGTCGCCATCTGACCGTTGACTGGACACATGACAGCCTCCCATTGGCTGCATGTGTCCATGTGGCTGCTGATGGGGCATTGTTGACCGTTTGCTGTCCCGAATTCAAAGAATCGGTTGGTTTGGATCTGGTTTGACCTATTATCTAAAATTTAAAACTATCTTCATTTATCTAAATTTATTTTCTATCTAATGGTGGCCTCAATTTCCCATATTAACATTTTTAAGCCACCTAGGAAAATGAATTAGTGAACCAGTTCACTATGGTTCATCCCAGTTCAGTTCGGTTCTCTCCCTAGTTCCACTTCCGGTTCTTCCTCACCATTTTTGTGAATTTTTTGGTAATTTGGGATTTTCCAATTTCTCATATTAACCCTTCTTTACTATTTTCTATTTATTAAATTTGCCTAATTTTAGGTAATAGGGTTGGTCCTCCTCCCGGTTTCCTGGGTCTAAGAGGACGGGTTCCACAACTCTCCCCACCTTTTAGGAGTTTTATACTAAAAGTTTCCTATTCTTTTTTTCTCTTGGAAGAAATCCCCAAGCGTTCCCCTTAGGGTACAAGTTGATATCCTATCATTTTGGGTCACTTCTCTTGCCCCACCTCCCTTACTCCTCAGGATCTAGTCAATTTGGCTTGCCCTTTCCCCTGGTGTTCATGAAATCTCTTAGGTCCGATAATCCCTACAACATCGGGTTAGACTTTCACTCCGGGGGTTTTGTCTATCGCACCTGGGTTCTTTTACACCCTTGTATGTTGAGACTCTTTGGTACTTCCTTTCTTTGGGCTGTTTTATTTGTCCTTCTTGGTGTTACTTTCTTTTCTAGGTCCTCTAGTCCGTCCTTTCATATTTGAGTTCCCTTGGGGTTGGCGTTTGAACTTAGTTGCCCCTAGTAGTAGAACTCTTTCGCCTAGTGGTTCCACCCTAGGCTTGGGGCTCGGTCTGTCTTGTAGTTGGAACCGCATCCTTTCGCTCTTTTCTTTAGACTGTACTCTCTCCTGTTCTTGTCCTTCGCATTATCTAGGTTATTTCATTACCGTTCCATGCTCCGGTGTCCCTAGAATATATACTTATTGTATGAGATTTCTGATTTCATTCATCCTATTCCATCTCCAACTATCAAGTTTCCAGCCCATTTTCATTGATCCTCCTCCCTCTATCTATTGTTACTTTTGTTGGCGCTCTCTGACTAGTGAGGCATCCTTCCCTTCCCTCTTTCCTCTCTTCTCCTTGGCTTTGGGGTCATCACGCTTGCTGATCCATACTAACTGGATCCCTTTTTACATGATGGGACTTGGTGGTTATCTTTACAATTGCCTCCTAACTTTGCCTTCTGGCTTAATTCCTATCGAAGGCATCTTCAAGGGACTTCTCCTCTCTCCCGATGTCTACCTTTCACGTGGGACTAATGAGGGTTTTTGAAGGTTTCCCACTTGTTTTGGGTATTGTCTTAGGTCCTGTTCTCGATGACTCGGGGGTGGTTTCTCTCTTGTTGGTCCTTAATCTCCCTTTTTGGATCATCATGCTTTTTGATCCATCAAGCTACCTCTTCCTCGCTCGACATTGTTATGCCTACATGACGATCCTTTTTCCCTAGGTTGTGCTCCCCTTCGGGTTTAGGGTCCATGCATCCCTGATGGCCTAGATTGTTCCAGACTTGCTTTTGCTTCCTTGGATATCTCCCTAGTACGCCCCTAACTCCTTTAAATTTTTGAGCTTCGTTCTTCATTGTAGCTTAGTAGCACTTCTTCCCTACCTTGGGCCGCCTAGTTATTTATTGCTTCTACCCCTAGTTTGTACACTTCTTCTTTACCCTGTAGATCACCGTTCTCCTAAAATTTCTAGTACGAGTGTAGGGTATTCCTCCCACACTTTCCTCCTTACAGGGTAACTGTCCTCCCAATCATGTGTCCTCGAGTTTTGAGTTTCCTGGTATGACTTCCTTATGTAGCTGCCTAATCTAACTTTATAGTTTCCATATTTGCCTACCCCGTCTTTTTTGCTTTCTTCTGATCTCTAGTGTCGAGGTGTTCCATTACCTTTGTCACTGGCTTGCTTCTTATTCTCCTATTATTGGAGCACTTTCCTCTTATCTTTCAATCACCTTGGTTGTTCCTTGCTAGGATCCTATGGGGCGGTCAGGTCATTTCTCGGTGTATCCTCGACCTGTCTTCCGTTTTCCCACGTTCCCATCTTCGGGCCTTTCCTTTTCATAACCGGCTTTCGCCTTTATGCCATTCCTAGTTCGTTTCCTTCCTTGACATCCTCTTGGGGTCGCCTTCCTCATTCTTGGTACGACTTTCTCTGGGCCATAGAGTCTTTCTTAGAGTCCTTGCTGGCTCGCTTATGGTGCCTTATCCTAACCAATTCCGTATGGTTCCCCACTTTGTCCTTCAGGGTTTACTATGGTCTACACCATTAGGCCCAGTCTTCCTTTGTCCTTTGAGGTTCTCCTCAAGGTCTCTTGTCATCCAAGTTTCGTTATGTAGGGTACAGATGTCGGACGGGGACAGCTAGTCTACCCCAAAGCTGGCTTCGGGCCTTGCCTACTCTCGGTATTTCGAGTATCCTTTGTATTCCCCTTTAGTAGTTTTAGGGTTTTGAGGGTTGGTTAAGAAACTTGGGTTCTTCCCTTAAGAATAGTTGAAATCTTTTATTTATTGGACCGGAAAACCCCAGTCAAGGTTTATTACAAATAACAAATTTCTAGAGTTTATTGCCTCTTTCTTATCCCCTCCAGTTAATCGACCTAGAGTTATGCCTAGGAGGGTTATGTGATTCTGCAAATGGCTTCTGGATGTGCCTCCTCCTCCTAGGTGGACATTCACCTCCATGGTATCTTCCACAGCAAGGGCACATGTTCATGTTAGGTTCTTCGAACTCCGTGGACGCTAATAAGCTAGGGGCCCTCCTAGCTTGTATTGGCAACGCTATGTCTATCCCATACCGACATAAGACAACAACATTGTGGGTGTGTTGTATGGGACATGCAGTACACACACTGTTGTGGATTAGAGGGAGTCGGCGAAAAACCCTCACATAATTAGCGTACACCTCCCAAAAATTTCTCTCTGCTTCCTCTTGGATTTGTGCAAGGTCTAGTTCCCTAGGTGGGGACACTTCGTCCTTCATTGAGTAGGGAGTGGTCTTATCTTTGGGTGCATCCTAGGGGATGGGCTCTTCTAGCACCTCTACTCTTTGTTCCATGGCATGGATTTAGGGGGATATACCCTTCGGGGGTGTTACCATTCATGTTCTCTACAAGGGTTGTCGGGAATCAAGGATTAGGATTGGTTGGGGGAAAAACTGATCAGGAAAGTTATGCTCTGATATCACTCAAGTTGTCACTCCCCAACCCAGTTTGATCGGGGTTCATGATCAAACTGCTGCCCTTTCCTGCATCATACGGGTATTCCTACCCAAACGAGATATGGAAGGTAAAGGCATTTACGTTCAAAAGCTTACTTTAAGTTGGTGGTAGGAAATATACCTTGAGGGTCCGAGCATGCCTGAGAACTTTTTGTCTGGGTGCTAGCTTGAAAAAAAAAAGGGGGGAGAGAGGGGAATCAGTATGACATATTCAGTGAGGGAAACTACTTTAACGTTTACTTAAATTCATTTCTCTATCCTTTAAATTATTAATTTGTCATTATTCACACATTTCACATGATCACCAACCGCACTCCTATCATAGGAGCAATCATACTATTGCAGAACGGTCCCCAACCATTCCATTTGTATACAGGAGTGCCTTTACCATAAACCCTGATAGAGGTGCACTGCCTCTACTCGAAGTCTGAGTGGACATCAATAGTCCGACCCTCATACCTTGATCACTTCATCATGTCCGCTCAGTGGGACGAGACCTCCTTTCCCCTACTGCCTCGGTCTCAATGCATAGGAAACTCCTCGAGCTTCACGACCTACTAGGCAACATAGCACCCTTATGCACCCTAGATCGTCCAATAGTCCTTGGGCTCCATCACTACCTCATGTCGGTGTCCTGATGGCCCAAACATCACAGTGCATGAACAATCAATAGTCTTTTGAATTATAGCATTTATCTTTTGCTCTCCATCACAATGGTCTATTGGCTTGGCTTCGACCCACACATACTAGCCCAACAGGTTCGATGACTTGTCTTCGCCAGAGTAGCATTTTGGCCCAACAAGCTCGACAAGTCAGAGTTGGCTCAGTGGGTGTCACACACAATTTCTCATTACTTGGTTCTTTTAGCTTCAATCCTCATATACTAGTTCTGGATAGGTCTATACCTGTATTCATCGGCCTTGGGCCCACTAGCATACCAAGCCTAAGCCACGAAATTAGCTCCCAAATATTTTAAGTAGAGTCACCCAGTAAGGGGAGGCTAATTCCAAGAAAATCGTTTTGAAATGAATCGTCATTCCAACCTTAATGGACGTTATAGCGATTCCCACTCACCCCATGATTTCGACGGGGTCGTGTCGCCATAACATAGCTCCTCAGTCTGCTTTTGGGGATTGGTGCCCAAGTAGTCCGCTCCTGCATGGCACAAGTGTTTGTGTTAGGGTGTTTTGACTAAGAGGTTGCATAATTTCTCGTATTTGAACATAGAGCCCCGTACTTTGCCTTAATTGCATCTAGATCCCTGACTTCCCGTTAATCTCTATTAAGCCCTTGGGGTTTTCAATCATTCTTCTTGGGTCCTTAATTATTTTAATTTCATCAATTGGCCCTTAATTTACCAAAATTGCCCTTAATTTTCCAAAAATTACAATTTGTCCCCCAACTTTTTGAAATTTCCAATTTGTCCTCTATTTTGCCCAAATTGCCCAATTGGCCTTCAATTGTGGTGAATTTCATGAAAAGACCTTCAATTTCATAATTTTGTCATTCGACCTTTCAATTTTTAAAAAATTGCACAGAAGTCCCTAAAATTCCCAAATTGAACTTCATCTTCTTCCCCAATTGAAGCATATGAACCTTCATATCTTACCTTGTCCAATTGGTTGCCTGTAAGTCCTTTATTTCTTTGATTCTTGCCCCAATTCATCTCCTCCAGCTTCCTTCAATCATCCTACACTTTGAATTTTCAATTTTGGTTGAGTTTTAAGCCTCGTCAAAAAATTTACAGTAGAGAGAGAAAGCTTGCATATCTTACCGATGGAGGGGCGGTGGGTAGTGGTTGAGGTGGAGACAGCTAGTTCTCATCGAGGGGAACCTACCAGGACTGAGTTCCGCTACAATTCACCAATGCTCTGTGGGAATTTGAAGAGAGAAGTTTTAGGGGTGGTGGAGGGGGAGGCTAGCTCTAAAACTTAGAAATTTCGATGGGGAGAGGTGAAATTAAGCTTACCGATGGTCGATAAAGGGTGGTGGAGGGTCATAGGAGGTCAGAGGTGGTCGTTGCGGGTGACGAATGGGCCGAGATGGTCGAGGTTGTGTCGGTCAGGAGCTCACTATTTTGAGCTCTAGAGCAACTTCACTATGCGATCTCTTTTACACTTCTCTGGGCATTCTCTGGTCATTCTGAGAGTGTCTGGAGATAGAGCACTCTTCCCTAGTTCCAATGCCACTCTTCGGAGCTTCTTTGATTGGGATATTGTCCATCGCCGGAGCTCTGGTTTGCCCCTCACTAGAAAATGCACTCTTCTTTTTCTTCGCTCAATTGTGGGATGTTGAGGATGAAAGGAGCGGTGCTCTTTATATAGGGAGCTTGACAACTATTTAGGCTACCCGCCGGCGTAAGACTTGACCTCCTACTTGGCCATCGGTGACCGAACCGGAGAGTTTTTTGAGTCGCCGAAGACTCTAGCTTTTCCAGCCTTTCTCTCTCCTCCATTCTCTTTGTCAGCGGTGGAAGGTTGAAGAAGATGACGTGGCGATCATCCTACATGGCATGCTATGATTGGCCAATTTTTCTTACGTGAAGGTCCAACTTAGTTGTTGTGACAGCCATTGACCCATTGAACGGACACGTGGCAACCTCTTATTGGCTTCTCGTGTCTGTGTGGCATGCTGACAAGTTGCCAGCTGACCATTGACTGAACACGTGGCAGCCTCCCATTGACTGCCTGTGTCTAAGTGGCTACTGATGGGGTGCCATTGACCATTGACCAGTCTGGTCTGTTGACCGGTTTGGTTCATTGATTGGTCCGATTTGACTGAGTTCGCTGTCCCAAATTCAAAAATCGGCCGGTTCGGACTTGATTTGGACTTGATTCGACTGGTTTTCTAAAATTTAAATATTTCTTCATTCATCTAAATTTATTTTCTATCTAATGGTGGCCTCAATTTCCCAAATTGACATTTTTAAGCCACCTAGAAAAATGAATTAGTGAATCAGTTCACTATGGTTCATCGCGGTTCAGTCTGGTTCACCTCGAGCCGGTCCGGTTCTCTCCCCAATTCCACTTCCCAGTTCTTCCTCACTATTTTTGTGATTTTTTTAGTCACTTGGGATTTTCCAATTTCTCATGTTAACCCTTCTTTACTATTTTCTATTTATTAAATTTACGTAGTTTTAGTTAACAGGGCCAGTCCTCCTTCTAGTTCCATGGGTCTAATGGGACGAGTTCCACATTTTGCTGACTGATTGGTCATGCCTCCTAACTGGGTGCTGATCTGGCATGCGGTCCATTGACCAGCTGGACCCTTGACCAGTTCAGCTAGACCGTGTTCGGTGACTCGAAATGAAAAATCAACTGATTCATTTCTAATTCGACTAGTTTTCTAAAATCTAAAAATTTCTAAATTCTTGTAATTTCATTTTCTACCTAATGGTTACTTTAATTTCCCAATTTGACATTTTTAAGTCTACTAGAAAAATCAACCTTTGAATGGGTTCTTCATGGCTCAATATAAATTATTCCGGTTCAAGTCCGGTTCACCCTAAACCGGTCCAGTTTTCATGCCCAATTCCCCTCATGGTTCTCTTCCATGGGTTTTGGGTCATTATTGTCCACTTGTGATTGACTAATTTCCCATTTTGACTTTTATTTACCAATTCTAATTCCTTAGATCCTCGGTTTTCCTTTGATATTGTCCAGTTCTCTTTTCCAGTTCAAGATTTCGAGAGGACGAGGTTTACAAGTTCTCTCCACCTTTAAGGAGTTTTGTCCCCAAAACTCATTATGCCTTAATTAAATGAGGTATTCTTCCCTATCACACTTCTTGTATCCCTCTAGATCTATCCACTAAGCCAAAATATCATTTCCCTCAGAATTTTTTACTTTCAATATTCTTCTTATGTTGATCCAAAATTCGAATAGGTTTTTCTTATAAGGTAGATTCTTATTCTCGTTCCACTTTTCATTTTCCTTTAAACTCTCCACTTACCTTGGAACTCTTCGTAATCTCCCTCACTCGAGAGTTATTTTATGGCATTATTTCATGTGGAATTCCCTTACGAGGACCCCCTCATAACTTCCTTGTCTAAGGGTCACATCAAGACCTCCCTTAAGGCAGAGCAAGCAATTTCTATGTGTGGCATCACTTACATATTCCATCCATCGTGGCACATCTATCCCCCTTCCTTCATTCCAAACTTCACGCCAATATTTTTGTTATCTAATTTGAGTAACTCGTTCGTGTATTGTCATGCCCCGACCTGTTTTGGTCAGAATCCCATGAGCCACCCATCACTCCCTTTGGTTTAGGAAGTATTTCTCTTCCTTCTAGACTACGAGGAGTCGTGTCACGCCCGACCTGGTTTGGTCGAATCCCTATGAACAACCCGTCGCTCCCTTGATTTAAAAGGGGTTTCCCCTTCTTTTAATCAAGAGGAGCTAGACGTAATTCAAACCTTGTTCCCTAGAATAGCATAAATCAATAAACATGCAAGATTAAAAGTGACATTAAGCATATTTGATAGATGGTACATCCTTGTGTTTTCTTTGGTCATGTTTCGTTACTTCTCAAAGAGGTATAAGAGAGGGGGTGACTTCTAGAACTCAATGAGTGGGTGTTGGGAGTGAATTTTCAAGAAATAATTTTGTTCAAAGTGTGCCAAGATTATCATTTCCTCAAGTTCCAATTTTCAAAACCTTTTTCCCATTTCCATATTATGTGCATTTAGCAACCAACACACGCCCTTCATCAAGAAGGGAACACACATTTGCAGGTGCAGCATGTCTACTGCACCCACTTGTGGCTCAAAGCGTCTTTACCGGCCACCAAGATAGAAGTCTGTCCACTTTGACCTTAGATTTGAGTGGATGTTCTTGGTACATCCTTGTACCATTTCCTTAATTCTACTTGTATCCTGCACAAGTTTTCTTCCTTGAGAAGGGTTCATACACAGTTTGTTTCAAGACCTCTTTGTGCGAGGCTTACTTAATCCTCCTCATGACTTGAGTATGATTCCCATTTCATTTTTAGCCATAATTTCATTTAAGGATTTCCTTAATCCTTCTTGTTCAACATTTGGCCTTTCCACTTCTCTCTTCTTCACCTGGGTTTAAATCCATGATTCCTACGAGGGTTAGTTCATTAATTGTCTCATCCTTACTACTTTCCTTGTTTACTTGTCTTGGGTTAGTTGCCCCTCGAGTTCACTTGTCCTTGGTGCCTATCCTATCGCCCCCTTCTTAGTGTAGTCTTTACTACTTTCTGGTCCTTCCTAGGGTGTCTCCTTCCACAGTTACTAGTTACAGCTATTCACTAGATTCTTCTTGGCTCCTCTACTTTTCCATAGTAGGTTACTCCTTGCTATCCCGAGGCATCCTATTTGTCTCTTAGCATTCGTGCCTTGTCTTCTCTAGTGGAGGTGCTTCCTTCTTTGCTCCTAGATGGCCTATAGCTCTCTTGTAAAGGGAGATTCCCTTTATCTATATTGTATTCTATTTGCGATTTCTCAAGGTCCTACCTTCGACCGTTTCTACCTTCCGTGGCTTTGGATTTTTGGTAGTCGACATGTTTCTCAGGAGGTATTGCCCTAAATACATGGGGTTTGGAATGGCCCTCCATTACCTGTCCTATCCCCCTACAAGTTAACTTGATATCTGTCCTTAGTAGGATTAGGCACTTATTCACGTAGTGTCCTTATCATTCATACTTGTAATCACGTTTACCTAAGTGGTTTCTCCTAGCATCTTTCCAGGGAATTGCTAGTTTTGGTGCTTCGCCGTCCTTGAGTCTGGATACCCTGAGAATTTTCTTATGGAGTCTTTTTTGCCAAAGGATCACTCTAAGTGTCCTCCTAGATTTCTTGATTCCCTAATTTAGTTTCCTTAACTAGGATGAGATTCTACGTAGTTTCTATGGTAGCGCATGTTTGTTTGATTACTTTTCTTGGGGCCATCTTCCTAGAAAGATCACATCCTTTGAGAGATAGGGTTTTTAGGAATTTAGAGTACTTCATTAATAGAGTAGTACAATATGTTGGGGTTTTAGCCCTATTACAAAAAGTGGTCACATAATAGATAGGAAGCTATGAGATTCTTCATAAGCATCCTCCTAGGTAAGGCTATACGCCCTTTGGTGGCGTTTCTGGCTTTAGGCTCGGCTTCCTTCGTACTTAGAGTTGTGACCACAATAGGTCCAGACACCATTATCCTAGATACTCCCCCATTTGGTCTTTTGAGACTTCTACTATGCCCCAGGCATTGGGGTGTTTCTAGGGTTATCTTCCTATGAGGATAGGGTGTTGAGTAGAGTTGGTCCTAGTCTTCTTTGTTTCTCTCCTAGGAGCCGTCTGAAAATTTTGAAACTTTCTCTTAGTTACTATGTTATATAGTCTTGATAATGTATTTGAGGAAACGGGCTTTGATACTAGTCAAGTTGTCACATCCTGACCCGGTTTGGTCAGATCCCCGTGAACAACTTGCCACTCTCCCGGTTTATTCAAAGCTTTCCTCTTCTTTAAATCGTGAGGAGTAAGGTGTCCTTTGTACATGTACCTTTCCTTGAATAACATTAATCAAAAGTGAATGAATTAAATTTACATACCTGTCTTGCAGGTTTAGCTAGCAAAAAGTCTGTAGGTAGGTTTTTCACTCGATTACATGTATAGGGGTAAAGGGAGGGGGTGAGTTCGACAAATTAGTGAATGGGTGTTTGAAACATGAGTTTCTAAAAAAATAGTTTGGATTAGAGTGTGACAGATTCCTTTTTTTCTTTAAAATCCTTTATTTCTCAATTTCTCAATTTTCAAAACATTACTCAATAAGTGGCATGATGTAAACGGGTTTTTCACTTCCTTGTAGGAAGTTTATTATACCAACCGGGTATGATCTACTTACAACCAATAAGTAGTTTTTTCGCATAGTTTCCACATCACCCCATCTAGATGTGATGTTAAAATTCCACTTATTAGTGGTTTTTCATTATAAGGTACTCATCATCCTAACCGGATATGATGTGAAAATTCCTACTCACTCGATAGTGCAATGAATTCCTCTTATTTGGCTCTTTGCCTCCATGCGAGTTTTTCTTTACTAGCGTTCCCAGTCCTTCGTGTTCCTACATAATTTGAACATCCTTGTTCGTTATCATTTAGCCTAATTGCCTTCATCCCTCACAATGAACAAAATGCCCAAACTTTTAATTATTTGCATTTAGGTCCCTAAAGTTCTTTTCCTTTAACCTTAGGTCCTTAAATGCCAATTTTCCCCAAATTGAGTCTCCAAACATTCAAAATTTCAATTTATGTCCTCAATTTATCCAAAATCCCAAAAAGGTTCATTTTTTCCCAAATTTTCAATTTGGTCCCTAACTTTTCATAAATTACCATTTTTCCCCTTGTAAATCCTACTATTTGGAGTTAAGGAAAACTGTGAAAAAAATTGGTCAAACGGAGTGAGAAAATAGAACTAGTTCACAAATCTGATCTTTGGAGAATGTGAAAAATGGAGAATTTACAACTCCCGAGTGACCCAAAAGGGTTCATAAACCTTAGAAAAGAACATTAGACAAATTGGAAGAGAATAACTAGACCGGTTCGGGTGAACCAGATTCGAACGAGAATGAACCAGTTTATAAAGCGAGCTAGTTTATGAACTAGAACTGATAGAGAGAGGGAAAATCGGGAAATTTATGGACCTGAGTGATCTAACAAGTCCCAAAAGTCATGAGCAAGGACTTTAGGATGAATGGGGGATGAAAACCAAACTGTTTTAGGTGAATCAGATTCAAACCAATTTGGACCGGTTTAAACCACTATTGAACCGGATGCTAAATTCATTTTTCTAGGTGGCTTAGAAAATTCCAATTTGAGAATTGAGAAAACCATTAGATAGAGAATGAATTTAGAAATTTTTAATTTTGAAAAACTCAGTCGAATCGGGCAATTAGTAGTACCAACAATCTTGAGAATCTTGACATAGCTTCATGCACATGAGACCAGGGTGGAAACCGGATGAGGTCTCTATCCTCATACGGACACAGAGTTTTGTTATGGTATTGAGGTTCAGATGTCGCGTACATCCACTTATTATCAGGGTAGAAGTGGACATTCTATCTAGGTGGCCGGTAAAGTAGCTCCGACGCCACAAGTGGGTACAATGGATGTGATGGCCTTCAAATATGTGTTCCGTTCATAATTAAGGGCATGTGTTGGTTGATAAACATACCGTTGAGATGAGAAATGGCTATGAAAAATCGGGATTTTGAAAATAAGAGATTTTAAAGAAACTAAGGAGTCTGGCACACTCCAATTTGAAAACTAATTTATTTAAATTTTATTTTTTTTGAAATACCAATTCACTGAGTTGTAGAAACTCACCCACCATTTTTATCCATTTTCATGAAATAGAGAAATTGACTAGGGAAAACACCAAGCCTTACCCTTTGTCAAGTATGCTTAATTTCTCTTAAGCTTGCATTTTATTTGATATATGTTATTCTAGGGAACAAGGTTGAAATTATGTCGGCTCTACTTGAGTTAAAGAAGGAGGAAACCCTTGTTGAACCAAGAGAGCGGTGGGTTATTCACGGGGATCCGACCAAACCGGGTTGGGACGTGACAACTTGAGTGGTATTAGAGCATAGTTCTCTTGAAATATTATCAATATTATGCCCTGACATTAATAAAATTTTAAACTATCATGTAGGAAGGAGAATTCTTAGGAAGTTCGTGGTGAAATCCAACCCTTAACCCATAACCTTGATAAAGATATCCAAACCAAGGGAGGAAGTCGTGGAAAGATTCTTATAGGGCGAGAAAAGAGTACCCAAAGACATGGTGGAATACTACTGGAAACTAGTAGGAGCCTTATTGGAATTAGAAGGCATCATATACCCTCCCCCAAACAAGAGGAACCAGGTTCTTCTCCTTGAAGCCCAACCACTCCTCCGCTCCCAACACAACAGGAGAGGAGTCTAACCTAGAAGGAGGCATGGGATAACTACTGGAATGTGTATGCCACCTTTATGAAGGTCCACCAAGTACCTCCAGCTACTCAACCAGGCTTCAATCCCTCCCAATGGGTGAAGTGGACCTATAAGTGTGAGGTCGATGTACTAAGGCGGTATAGATTAGAGGCCATACATGAGATTTGTCCTATAAGGGAATATGAGTGGACCCCAACTAGTTCGTCGAAACCTTCTAATCAAGAATCCCACAAATGTATAGGGTTAACTCTCAACCTATGACCCCAAAGAATTAGGGGTAGAAACTTCCTCTAATAAGCCAAACATGGCAAGAAAATATTTCTTTATCAATTAAAGTGAAATTTTTTATCAAATTTCTGAGTTACTTGATAAATTCAAAAATATAATAATAAAGATTAAAAGTAAGAGGTAGAAAATCACCTAAGGAAGATGGGTTAGCAAACCTCAACCCTTAAAAACTTTCCCTCAGAAGTATAATGTATTCATCCAAGGAAAATCTTAACTAAGAAAATGAAAAATAAGTTGGAAGAAAGAAAAGTAAAACATCAAAGAGTAGAGGCTCATGGAGAGATCAATGAAGTTAAAGAAAGGCTAAAAAAAATAAGAGTAAGGAAAAACAAGGAGTAGATTCTTCCAAAGGAAACCAAAGGAACATAAGCTAGTAAGGAAGAAAAGGAAGTAAGTATAGGTGAAACACCAAGGATGTCAGACCACTAAGGAAGGATGAGAAGATAATAGAATAACCAGAAAGCCTAGGTATAACACCTACTTGTAAAGAACTAAAACACAATTTCTTAAAAAATCCATGATATAAGGAGACTTGTGGAAAGTAGAGGTATGGAATCAAAAAGGAAGGAAAGCCAGCGTGAATGAACCATACAAGATCCTTTAGTATAAATGAAGATTAAAAAGGACGAACTTCTAAGGAATAGTAGGGAGATCATACGTAAGAATCCCAAAACGGGAGACATAAGAAGAGGGATGAGAATGGGAAGTTGGATCGAGGAAGGAGAAAGCTCTAGGTTAAGAAAGTCAATCAAAGGAATGTCGCAAAACTGGAGCCAAAATAAGGACCTTAGCAAGAAGTACGAGTGATCAAGTGAGTGTTTGGGGAGGTTAAACTATGATCTACTTACAAGAAGACATAGAAACCCAAACAGGAATTTAAATGGATCCAGTTGAAGGAAATAATTTCTATTGACCAAAACGTCTGGAGGTGTAAAAGAAGCTCTAATAAGAATTGGGGAGTGGTAAGGAATACACCCTAAACGAGGCAAAAGAAGGAATACCAAGGACATGAAGATACGAAAGATTTGGGACACAAGAGGGATGCAAGGTTCACTTCAAGGAATAAATAGATGTTGGAATAAGTAAGAATGAGGTAAGATAAATGAAAAGTACTCATATGATCAGAAGAGTAAAGGTAAGCGGGTGAAGATAACGACAAAGAAGGACATTCCAAATAGAATATTAATGATAAAACTAGAAGGAAATCTTGGAAAAACATAGGTGTATTAATTAGGAGGAAATTGAACCAATGGAATTGGAAAGAAAATAAGCTCCTCAAGAACAAGATCGTAGAGATGAAAGGATCAATTACAAGGTGAAAGAAATTGTGAAGATCCCAGGGATAAGTTAAACCCAAGTAATGTGTTAGTAGGAAGACGACATCGAAAGATGCCATATGAGTAACAAGGGAACTAACTTAGAATAAGGGATAGTAAAAGGATTATGATGAGAGTAATAATGGATTTAGTAAGAGAAGTGACCTTAAAAAGGAAGGACCCCAATGGGAATGAGGAATAAAGTAAGAAAGGAAGAGTTTTAGTATATAAGTAAGTTATCACGAAGTTTAAGGACTTGAAAGTTGAATTACCGAATAAAGAAGTCTAGAAAAGATGAGAAAGTAATGAAACCAATATGGTTATAGGGATGTGAAGTTAAAGACAAGTTCCGAAGAATGTCATACTGTAAGTGGCATGTAAACCCAATTGTCCTAGGGAAAAATATGACTTAGGTAAGAAAGAGTCTATGATTAAGGCATGGCGAAGTCAAGCATTAAAAAGTATAACGAAGAAGTAATAACCAAAGAATAAAGAAGGGATACATGCATGATGAAAAGGTGATAGACGCCAAAACCTGTGAAAGAAAATGACAGGAACTCCTAATCATGAAATCAATTGTAAAAGAGTTTGGAATGGAGAAGCGGTGCCTTGGGAAAAGAAGGATGTAACTAAAGGATATGATTCTGAGTCTTCAAGGGAGATATGCTTAGCTAAAGTAAGTTCCATGGAATGAGGAAGGGATTTGAATGAGACAAAAATCTTAGGTATGTGATGTAAGGGATGAACAGAAACAATCGAGAAGGTTGTAAGACGATAAACTAGAAAACATTATATATCAATGAAAAGTTTATTCCAGTACGCAAAAACTATGAAATACGTTTTGGGGAAATACTTCTAAAAGGAGGGGAGAGTTGTAAACCTTGCTCTTAGGAGTTAAGGAAAACCGTGAAAAGAACCAGTCAAACCGAGTGAGAAAACCGAATTAGTTCACAAACCCGATCATCGAAGAACACGCAAATTAGGGAATTTACAACTCCTGAGTGACCCAAAAGGGTTCATCAACCTTGCCCAGGTATAACACCTACTTGTAAAGAACTAAAACACAATTTCTTAAGAACTCCATAATATAAGGAGACTTGTGGAAAGCATAGGTATGGAATAAAAAAGGAAGGAATTCCAGAGTGAATGAACCATACAAGATCCTTAAGTATAAATGAAGATTAAAAAGGAAGAACTTCTAAGAAACGATAGGGATATCATACGTAAGAATCCTAGAACATGAGACATTAGAAGAGGGATGGGAATAGGAAGTTGGATTGAGGAAGGAGAAAGCTCCAGGTTAAGAAAATCAATTGAAGTAATGTCACAAAACCAAAGCCAAAATAACGACCTCAGCAAGAAGTACGAGTGGCTAAGTGAGTGTTGTGGGAGGTTAAAGTGTGATCTACTTTCCAAAAGACAAGGAAACCCAAATAGGAATTTAGACAGATCTGATTGAAGGAAATAATTCCTTTTGACCAAAACATCCTAAATAGTAAAAGAAGCTCTAATAAGAACTTGGGAGTGGTAAAGAATACACCCTAAACAAGGCAAAGGGAGGAATACCAAGAACGCAAAGAAATGAAAGATTTGGGACACAAGAGGGATGCGAGGTCCACTTCAAGGAATAAATAGATGCTAGAATAAGTAAGAGTGAGGTAAGATAAATGAAAAGTACTCATGATCTGAAGAGTAAAGGTAAGCGGGTGAAGAGAGCTACAAAGAAGGCAATTCCAGATTGAATATGTGTAATGATAAAACTAGAAGGGAATCTTGGAAAAACATATGTGTATCAATTAGGAGGAAATGGAATCAACAGAATTGGAAAGAAAATAAGCTACTCAAGAACAAGTTGTTGGAAGATAAAAGGATTAAGTACAAGGGGAAAGAAATCATGAAGATCCAAGGGATAAGTCAAACCCAAGTAATGTGTAAGTGGGAAGACGACATTAAAAGATGCCATATGATTAAAAAAGGAACTAACTCGGAATAAGGGATAGTGAAAGGATCATGATGAGAGTAAGAATGGATTTAGAAAGAGAAGAGACCTTAAAAAGGTAGGAAGCCAGTGGGAATGAGAAATGAAGTAAGAAAGGAAGAGTTTTAGTATGTCAGTAAGTTATCAAGAAGTTTAAGGACTTGAATGTTGAATGATCGAATAAAGAAGTTTGGAAAAGACGAGTAAGTAAGGAAACCAATTTGGTTATAGGGATGTGAAGTTAAAGACAAGTTCGGAAGAATGTCATGCGGAAAGGTCATGTAAACCTAACTAACCTAAGGAAAAATATGACTTAGGCAAGAAAGAGTCTATGATTAAGGCATGGCAAAGTAAAGCATTAAAAAGTAGAACGAAGAACTAATAACCAAAGAATAAAGAAAGGATACATGCATGATGAAAAGGTGACAGACACCAAAACCTATGGAAGAAAATGATCGGAACTCCTAATCCTGAAATCTTAGGTAAAGGAGTTTGGAATGGAGAAATGGTGCCTTGGGAAAAGAAGGATGTAACTAAAGGATATGATTCTAAGTCTTAAAGGGAGATATGATTATGTAAAGTAAGTTTCTTAGAATGAGGAAGGGATATGAATGAGACGAAAATCTTAGGAATGTGATGTAAAGGATGAACGGAAACAACTGAGAAGGTTGTAAGACGATAAACTAGAAAACATTATATATCAATGAAAAGTTTATTCCAGTATGCAAAAAATGTGAAATACATTTTGTGGACAAAACTCCTAAAATGAGGAGAGAGTTATAAATCCCGCTCTTTGGAGTTAAGGAAAACCGGGAAAATAACCGGTCAAACCGAGTGAGAAAACCGACCCTGTTCACAAACCTAATCATCGGAGAACGGGTAAATTGGGAATTTAAAACTCATGAGTGATCCAATAGGGTTCATAAACTATTGAAAAGAACTTTAGGAAAAATTGGGAGCAAAAAACCAGACTGGTTCGGGAAACCGGATTGAACTAGTTTATGAATCGAACCGATTATGAAATGGAACTGATAGAGAGAGGGAAAACTGAGAAATTTATGGATTATGAGATATCTAACTATAGAGAATGAATTTAGAAAATTTTAATTTTGAAAAACTTGGTTGAATGAGGCCTGAATCGGCTGGTTTAAGCTTTAAACCCATTTCGGACCGATCCGTTCTAGTTCGAAATAATGGCATCTTCTTCCATCTGATGACAGGAGTGTCCACTCACTGGAAAATAGAACTAGCACTGAAGAAGAGGAAACATTTATGTTCAGTACCTTTTAGGCCATCAATGACTATCATAATGGTGCCAAACGGACGGCCGACGAGTCCCCGAGCTCCTTATATATAGAGCCTCTCTCCATTCATTCTCTTCACACCTGAAAACCTCACTCTCTCTCAGCTACTTAGTTTTCCAGTGAAGCTCGAACCAAAGCTCTGATATAAGGTCTTTTCAGAGAAAAAGAAGGCGTTATCAAGTTCCTTAGAATCGGGGGAAGTCAGCTACATGGCGGTAGTCTCCAATTGCTCCGAGGGTTGTCGGAGAAGCGCTAGCATGATCGCATTGTGAAGCAACTCTAGTGGACCGAAGCTGCCCTATTTTTGTCGAGCTAAAATCGGCCAATTTCAGCCCTCCTCAGGCCAAACCAAGCTCTCCCAACACCTGTTCAGCCCTCCTACGACCGAATTAGAACTTAAAGGTACGCCAATTTGGCTCTCCTCTATAATTTCTTATCGGTGCTAGAGAGAGAACCAACAGATTTTCGATGACTAAATTCTCACTCAATTTGGCATCAATTGATGCAATTCTTGATCCTTAGAAGAACCTCAAGATGAGAGTTATTTGACAAATTGAAAGCACGGACTGTCGTGCTATTGCCGGTAAGCATTCGAAGCTTTCTCTCTCTATGTTCTCTTTTTCGGTGAAGCTTTGTTACAGCTCGTTCTGGTGTTAAATCATGTGATTCAAAGTGCAATTGAATCGTATGAAGATGTAGAAACTCCAATTTCAACAATTAAACTTATTTGATCGGTCAATTTGATGAAATCAATTTCAGCTGGGTTGGAAAGTTGAAATTGGGGGAGAAATTGGGGATTTTGAAAATTCAAGGGACTAAAATGCAATTTTATAAAATTGTGGACCAATTGCGTATGATAAGAGTTTTGGAGGAGCAATTGAGCAAATTTTGGAATTTTTGAGGTAAAACTTACCGTTTTTGTAAAGGAGGGGCAAAATGGTAATTTTGGAAATATTGAGGACCAAATTGTGAATTTGAATAAATTGAAGTCACACAGTGAATTTTAAAAGTTTCGAGACTTAGTTTGGAGAAAAACCAGCAAGTGGGGCCTACAGTAAAAGAAAAATAACTTTAGGGACCAAATTGCAAACATTTGAAAAGTTAGATATTTTTAGTCAATCATAATAAATGAAGGCTATCAAGCCAAATGATAAAGACAAGGATGTTCATACTATGTAGAAACATGAGATATCAGGAATGCTTGCTGAAACAAAACTCGCAAGGGACGAAAGCCAATTTAGAGGAAATACACTACATGATCGGGTGAGTGGGATATTTAATATCATATCCGGTTGAGATGATAATAAGCACATAGGAAATATAAACCCACTACTATGTGGTATTTTAACTAACACATCTGAGAGGAGTGATGTGGAAATCACGCGAAAAAGCTACTAACCGGTTGTAAGTAGATCAAAACTAGTTGGTATGATGAAACTTCCTAGAAGGAAGTGGGAAACCCGCTGATATGAATCAAATTGGGCACTATGTGATTCACAAGTTAAGGGCCAAAAGATTTGATAAAGGACTAATTGTAACAATTGAAGAAACCCAAGTGAAAGCCCAAAAGATGAGTCTAATAAGATTTCAAGCCCAGAAGAAGAGCCCAATAAGATCTCAAGCCCAAAAGAAGATCTGAAGAAGATAATTCAAATTTGAATTTAAAGTGGGAGATTTATCATAAATCTTCTAGAATATTAAATTAGGAAACAATATATTTTCTAGATATAATCAAGAAATATATTAGCAATATATTCTATATGGTTGGCATGTCAACCCCAATATTTTATTTCCTTATTTAGATAATTGCTAATATTCTCAAGTGCCTATAAAAGGCTAACTTTAGACCATTGTAGACAGATCTTTGATTTCAATTTTATTGTGAGGCTTATGTCTTCTTTCTCTTTTGAGAGAACTTTTGAACTTATCAGGTTTTTACTTGTGGCATTCAAGCAATCAAACTTATCACTAGGGTCTTCTAGGGGCTCTCCTTAGAGGATTTGGGTGTGGCATCTACATCTACCCGTACCTTGTTTTTTAACCAAACAAGGTATATTCCATTCTTTTTACTTACGTCGTGAAAGTCTTGGGATCTATTCCATATTTGGTGTAGGGTGCCGTTAGTATATTGGCGGGGTTCGCATCACCCGCTTATCAGTTATAAGCGCAGATGTCCTCATACTCGGTTGGTGTCATGGACTACTAGAAATTTATTTTTGTCGGAAGTGCTCTCCCTTGATTGTGTGCCTTTGCATAAAAGTTCTGAGAGACCTTCTTAATGAGAGCGTCGTAGTGACTTTTGCAGACCAATACGTCCACTGAACCCACATGTGGACTGGTAGCGACTTTACCAGCCACCTAGATAGAAGTATGTCCACTTCTACCTTGAGAATGAGTGGATGTGCGCGACATCCAACCCTCAATCCCAAAATCAATTCTCTGTGTCTGTATGAGGATAAAGACCTCATCCTGTCCCTACCTTGGTTTCATGTGCTTTGTGCTACTCCAAATTTTGCATGGTCACCTAGTACGACGAACTGCCCTTATACTCAACATGTCGTCCAGTGCCCTTAGGATGCATCACTTCCCCTCTTGGAGTCTTGATGGTCCCGTAATCATAGTGTATGCACAATTAGTATTTTCTTATCATACCAAATATTCTGTGGTGCCACTAGTACAATGACCCTGACCCTCAACTCAAGCCACGGTTGTTTGTCTTGACTAGTCCGTCAACTTGTCATATCACACTGCCGCTAGTTGACTAAGAGCTATTCGAGCTCCCATCAAGAAGGTCTCCCAAATCATTTAAGCATTGGCACATAGTTAGGGGAGAGTACTTCCAACAAAAATGTGTTTTCAACTGTACATTATACCGACCGGGTATAAGGACATCTTCGCTCATAACCCATGAATGGGTTTTCAACTTCCTTCGAGGAAGTTTCATCATACCAACCGGGTATGATCTATTTACAATTAGTAAGTAGTTTTTCCGAATGATTTTCACATCACTCCTCGATGTTGTGATTTTTAAAATAACACTTAGTAGTGGGTTTTCATTTCGAGGTACTTATCATCCCCAATTAGGTATGATATAAAATCCCACTCACCCATTCATGTAGTGAATTCCACTAGAGTGGTTCTTTGTATTCACGCGAGTTTGTCCTTCCTAGTGTACCCGGTACTTCATGTTCCTACACGATATGAACATTTGGGTTCATTATCCTTCGGCCTAATAGCCTTCATTCATTTCAAATGAATGAGAAAACCAAACTTTCATTTATTTTCAATTAGGTCCCTAAAGTTATTTCTCTTTAAGTCCCTAGTGTCGGTTTTTCCTCAAATTGAGTCCCAAAACTCTAAAAATTTATCACTGGACCTCAATTTATTCCATTTAATAAAAAGGGGTTTAATTTCCCAAATTTCTAATTTGGTACCCTAATTTTTTTCTAAAATTACCATTTTGCCCTTCCTTTACAAAAATGGTAAGTTTCACCCCCAAAAAATCTAAAATTCCTCAATTGGCCCTTTAACAAAGTTATCATGCCCCAATTGACCCTCAATTTTATAAAATTGCATCTTGGTCCTTCGAATTTTCGAAAATCCCCAATTTCCCCCAATTTTCCCCCCAATTTCAACTCCTTAACACTGTCGAATTTGATTTCATCAAATTGACTATTCAAACACTTCTAATTCTTGAAATTGAAGTTGAAATTGAGTTTCTACATGTTCATACTATTCCATAGCACTTTGAATCATAAGTTTTAATGACGAAACGAGCTCAAACGAATTTTCGTCGTAAAATGGATTGTACTGAGAGAAAGCTTTGATTACTCACCGTCAGGGACAAACGGTCTAAGCTTTTGATTTAGGCAGATAGCTCTCGTCCTGAGGTTCATCCTAGAATCAAGAATTGCATCAATAGATGTTGAATTGAGTTAAAATTTCACCATCAAAATTTTGTTGGTTCTCCCTCTAGCACCGGCCAAAAATTGCAGAGGGGAGCCGAATTGACTTACCTTTCAGTCCTAATTCGGCCGTCGAAGGGCTGAGAAAGTGTTGGAAAGGGTTGGTTTGGCTTGTGGAGGGCTCAAAATGGCCGATTTCAACTTGGCTGAAATAGGGCAGCTACGGTCCATTGAAGCTACTTCACTGTTCTATCACATCGGTGCTTCTCTGGCGACCCTCGGAGCAAATGGAGACTACATGCGTGTAGCTGACTTCTCCCCAGTTCTGAAGAACCTGACCTCGACTCCTTTGGCTAAGAAATGACCCTATATTGGAGCTCTAGTTTGAGCTTCATCGGAAAACTAAGTAGCTGAGAGAGAGTGAGCTTTTCAGGTGTAGAGAGGATGAATGGAGAAGGGCTCTTTATATAGGGAGCTTGGGGACTCGTCATTCGTCTGTTTGTCACTTCATGACAAGCATTGATGGCTGTAAATGTATTGAAAAGAGACGTTTCTTGTGCGCCAGCACTTCTTCGATTTTTCGGTGAGTGAACAGTATTGTCATCTGAAGGAAGAAGATGACATTGTTTCGAATCGGACTGGACAGGTCCAAACCAGCTTCAAAGCTTAAACTTGCCAGTTCACCCCTCATTCCACCGAGTTTTTCAAATCTAAAAATTTATAAATTTATTTTCTATCCAATGGTGGCCTTAAATATCAAATTTGAATTATTTAAGCCACATAGAAAAATGAATCTAGAATTCGGTTCAATAGTAGTTCAATCCGGTCCAAACTGGTTCAATCCTATTCGGATCCAGTTCACTTGAACCGGTTTGGTTTTCCTCTCCAATTCACCCTAAAGTCCCTTTTCTTGACTTTTATTATTCCTTAGGTCACTTATGGTACATAAAATTCCCAGTTTACCATCTCTCTATCAGTCCCGATTCATAAATGGACTCGGTTCTTAAACCGGTTTAATACGGTTCGGGTCCGGTTCACCTGAACCAGTTTGGTTTTTTCTCTCCCACTTTGTTCTAAGATTCCTTCCCAAGGTTTATAAATCTCTTTGGGTCACAAGTAAGTTGAAATTTCTCTAATTTGCCCGTTTCCCAATAAACGGGTTTGTGAACCGGTTCGATTTTCTTACTCGATTTCACCTGTTCTTTTCTCGGTTTTCCTTAACTTAAAAGGGCGGGGTTTACAACTCTCCCCTCTTTTTAGGAGTTTTTCCCCCAAAACTTAATTAGTAACCTTACATGAGGAATCATTTGCTTTGATATATATTTGGTGTTTGCTTAACATGCAAACTCTTTTGTTCTTCCAACTAGCCCTTTTTACATCCTTCACTTAAGGAATTTCTTTTCCTTTATATCATTTACTGCCTTCATGGATTTTATCATAACTAGATATACCTTACTTAAGGGTATATCCTTAGATTCACATCTTTCTTTGTTTAAAGCAACATTTTTCCCTTTGAGGTCCCGTACTCAAAATTGGGAGGTCCAAGATACCAAACTATTCCCGTGTCTAGTTAACCTCTTGGTTGTTGCAACCCTTAGCTTGACATCCTTTAGAGCGCTATATACCTATTTTCACGCATTTCCTTGTCATCACCTTTTCGTACTCCTTTATCTATTGCTCATTACAATTTAATCCAAATTTTATATTTGACATTGTCATTTTTACTAATTGACTCTTCCTTATTTTGAGTCATGTTTTTCCTCAGGACTGTTGGGTTTACCTGCCCTTTATAGCATGACTTTTTCTAGGTCTTGTCTCTATGTCCATTAGATATCCAGAACACCACCTTTAGGATTATTCCTAACTATCTTTCTGGTTCTAATTATTTGATTTCTAGATGTTTTACTGACATACTGAGATTTATCCTTTCTTAGCTACATCATCATTCCCAATAACATTCTTGACTCAAGGATTTTCTTTGGCCTTAATCCACTCTTACTTGTTCGTAATCATTTCATAGTTCATTATTCTCATTTGACCCTTTTCATTCTATTGTTTTGTTCGGAGAGTTCCCTTTTTATGATTTCATTCTCTAATATGTCCCTCAAGGTAGAGACTTTCATTCTAGGAGCTACATGCTTAGCCTTCTTACCATTCCTTGAAGGTTTCTTCCTCCGTTTTCCTTACTTTCCTTCTATATTGTGGCATTTTCCCACTTAGAATCCTTCCCCATCTTAGAATTTCATTTCATCCCTTATTCTTTATTTGAGGAACTTATTAATTTTATTTTGTGTACTTCATACTATGCTCAACCATCCACTCTTTAGGCTTCATTATACACGTGTGGACTACGGCCTGTCTTACCAATTGTAGTTATTCCTCCATAACCACATCTTATTTGGAGGGCTTTCTTTCCCAACATTTCTCAAACATTATGTCCTTCATTACTTTATTATGGATAGTCCACTTATTCTTACTTGTCCGAACATATAATATGTTTCCTTGGGTTTCTTTCACCTTAGCATGCATTTTATTTGCGAATTCGTCTCCTCACCTCTCATCACTGGTTCCATTTCTTCTTTATTAGGTCATGCTTCATTTTCTTAGGATTTTCCTTATTTGGGAGGATTCTTACCCTTTTCTCCCGTAATTTTTTTCATACATCTTTGAAGACTCCTAACTTTAAATGATGTCCCTTGATGCTATTCTTTTATGCTTACCTTTATTTTAGAGATCCTAGGGTTACGTTTCTCCATCCTCATTCTCACTCATACCTCAACACATGTCTAGAGCTCACATCCACCTAGTTTCAAAATCCCTTTATCACCCTTCGAGATGTTCAATTAACCATCTCAAGACTTTTAATTATAAATCTAGTTTTTTTTTTGCTATTGATTTCTTTTAAGGATTTTCCTTCATTCTTCTTTTCCAATGATTTGGCCTTTTCACTTCTCCCTTCTATATCGTGGTTCTCTCAAATACCAGATCTTTGAATACCTCCTTCTCACTATTTTTCTGATCCAATCTTCTGGGTAGCTATATCACTCATCATTCATGCCCATCCTTTTGTTTTTCATAAAGTGTAGTCTTTAGCACATCACAGCCTTTCTTAGGATTCTCTTTGACCCATCCCGTTGCTACAAATTTCTACTTGGTTCTCTTGGAATTGTTATTTGGCTCTATTACTCTTCCAAAGAAGGTTACAATGGGCATCCAATACATTCTTCCTTCAAGAAGTTTCTAACGATGGATTGGTTCATTGCAATCAACGTTATGTCCATCCGTTTCCTTTGAGGTACTTAGTTGTACGCATCCCTCCAAAGTTTACTTTCATCGTGTATTTCTTTATGGAGCGTTCAAATCTTCCTTGTTTCAAGATTTCTTGACAATTATGTGAGAGTCTTGCTGATTCCTTTCTTGGCTTGAGTTTAGTCATTATTTTGGCCTTTGGTCCCTTGAGTTTAGTCACCTCTCTCTTCTTTGTTGGAACTCAAATTATGGTTTTTCCCATGTATTAGTTTGTTAACTGCCTCGCCTCCACCATTCCTTTAGTTTAAGTTTCTTAGGGCAGTTTGTTTTCTCAAGTCCTCCTGTCATTAACGTCCATCTCACTGATCTCCTTAGGGTGTGGTCCTTTCTACCTACTGGTCTTCCTTATGGTGTCATTTATTCTCTTTGACTATTTTGTTGTAACGACATTCTTTCTTTTGTCATGTTGATCCGAAATTCCTATTTGACTTCATTTCTTTTTCCAAGGTGATTCATTTATGTAATCCCAATACATCTCGTTTGTCGTCAAAATATTTGTCTTGTCTTCTCTTGTGGTTGCTCTCCCTTCTTTGGTCCCAATATTTAGAATTTTCTTCTTTCAAGGGAGAGTTCTCTTTGTTCTATTTGTGGTTTATCGAGGTCCTACCTTTAGTCCCTTTTCTTTTTCTTCCTACCATTATGCTAGAATCTTGAAGAGCTTACTCTTGGATGTAATTGAAGTTCCGAGCAGTAGTTGTATTTCTAAGGATGGTATCGTTTTGGGTTTCCTATAGCTGTGGGGATATTATTATTGGAAAATATTGTCCTAACTCTTGGTGATGTGGGTCAGTTTTTCACTTCGTGTCCTATTCCCCTATAAGTTAACTTGATTCCTATCTTTAATAGGGTTGGTCACTTCTCCCTGCAATGTCCCTATTGTTCATATTTGTAATTACGTGAACATTAGTGGTTCTTTTTAAATAGTTAGTTTTGGTGCTCCTTCGTCTTTGAGTTTGGATGCCTTGAGAGTTTTTCTTATGGAGTCTTCTTTGTCAATTGTTCACTCTAAGGGTCCTCCTAGATGTCTTGATTCCCTAATTCAATTTCTTTATGGTGGCCTCAAATCTCAAATTTGAATTATTTAAGCCACTTAGAAAAATAAATCTAGAATCCAGTTCAATAGTAATTCAAACCGGTCCAAACCAGTTCAATCTGGTTTGTATCTGGTTCACTTGAACCAGTTTGGTTTTTATCTGCAATTCACCCTAAAGTCCTTTTTCCTGACTTTTATGACTTATTAGGTCACTTAGGGTCCATAACATTCCCAGTTTACCATCTTTCTATCAGTTTTGTTTCATAAACCGACTTGGTTTTAAACCGGTTTAATCTAGTTCAGGTCCGGTTCACCCGAACTGGTTTGGTTTTTTCTCTCCCACTTTGTTCTATTGTTCCTTCCCAAGGTTTATAAATCTCTTTGGATCACAAGGGAGTTGAAATTTCTCTAATTTGTCTATTCCCCAATAAATGGGTTTGTGAACCGGTTCAGTTTTCTTACTCGGTTTCACCAGTTCTTTTCTCGGTTTTCCTTAACTCGAAACGACAGGGTTTACATCTACAGATAGTTGAGACAAACAGTTTCAATTCTAGTTGAGGGTCAGGGCCGTTGGACCAGTGGCATGACATATTATATGGCTTATGTGAGAAATTATTGATTTGTGCATACAATGTGTTACGAGACCTTCAAGACGCCCAATAGGGGTAGTAATGCATCCTTGGGCTCTAGACGACCTGGTGGAGATAAGGGCAGTTAGTTGTACCAGTAGTCTTGAGAAGCTTCACGTAGCTTCATGCGCATGAGACCGGGGTGGGGACAGGATGAGGTTTCTCTCTTAATATGGACATCAAGTTTTGTTACGGGATTGAGGGTTGGATGTCTCGTACATCCACTCATTCTCACGGTATAAGTGGACGTGCTTCTATCTAGGTGGTCGGTAAAGTCACTCTGTCATGCCCCGTCTCGGTTTGGTCGGATTCCCATGATCAATCCACCATTCTCCTAGTGTATTAAAGGATTGCCCCTTGTTTAATAACCATGAAGAGTAAGGTGTCCTTTAAAGATGCACCTTTCCTAGAATAACATAAACCAAAACTGCATAAAACTATAAATGTATCATACCTGTCTCACAGGCATCTTAGTTGATGGTCTTTAAGGGTAGGCTTTTTGGAATTTCCATTAAGGGATATAAGGGAGGGGGTGAGTACAACTACTAAGTGAAAGGGTTTTCAAAATTTATCTTTTAGGAAAAAGATTTGTATTAGAGTGTGTCAAACTCCTTATTTTCTTTTAAAATATTATTTTCTCAAATTTAGGTTTTCAACACGTTTTCCCAAGGTTTGCCAATTATTTTTCCAAGGATTCTCAAATCCTTTCCAAGGTTTCCATAAACTTTTTCCCATTTCCATATTTAGTGTGTTTCACAAATCAAACACCCTTCATCATGAAGGGATCACACACACATTCACGAGATGCAGTTACGCCGACTGCACCTACTTGTGGATCAGAGCGTCTTTAACATCCACATTGATAGAAGTCCCTGGTTTCTACTAGAAGTTTGAGTGAACATCCCTGATGTTTTACCTTCAAACAAAAAAATACTCCATGTCCATTTGAGTATAGAGACCTCGTCCTGATCCCACCCCGGTCTCGTGTGCAATGAAGCTACGTCAAGCTTCGCAAGATCACCTGGTCTGACGAAGTGCCCTTATACCCACCGAGTAATAGGATATCTCTACTCATAACTGATGAACAGGTTTTCCACTTCCTCCAAGGAAGTTTCATCATACTAACCGGGTATGATCTACTCACAACTTGTAAGTAGTTTTTCTGCGTCATTTTCATACCACTCTTCTATGTTGTGATGTTTAAAATACCACTAAGTAGTAGGTTTTCATTTCGAGGTACTTATCATTCCAAATCGGGTATGATATAAAATCTCACTCACACGTTAATGCAGTGAATTCCACTCGACCGGTTCCTTTTGTTTATGCGAGCTTGTTCTTGCTGGTGTTCCCGATACTTCGTATTCCCACACGAATGAATGAGAAAACTAAACTTTCTATTTATTTGCAATTAGGTCCCTAAAGTTATTTTTCTTTAACTTTAAGTCCCTAATGTCAATTTTTTCATTATTTAAGTCTCAAACTTTTAAAATTTATTTTAGGACCTCAATTTATTCAAATTCTCAAAAATGGGTTTAATTTCCAAAATTTCCAATTTGGTACCCCAACTTTTCCAACATTACCATTTTGCCCTTCTTTTACAAAATGGTATGTTTCACCCCAAAAATTCTAAAATTCCTTAATTGGCTCTCTAACATTCTTGTCATGCCCAATTGACCCTCAATTTTATAAAATTGCATATTGGTCCTTCGAATTTTTGAAAATCCCCAATTTTCCCCTAATTTCAACTTCCTAATATAGCCAAATTTGATTTCACAAAATTGACTGATTAAACACTTTTAATTGTGAAATTGAAGTTAAAATGGAGTTCTTATATCTATATATGATTCAATAGCACTTTGAATCACAAGTTTTGATGCTGGAATGAGCTTAAATGGATGTTCGCCAGATAATAGACTATAGAGAGAGTAAGCTTTAATTACTCACCGTCAGGGGCACGACAGTTCGAGCTTTCGATCTGTATAGATAGCTCTCATCATGAGGTTTATCCTACAATCAATAATTGCATCAATTGATACCAAATTGAGTTAGAATTTCATTATCAAAATTCTGTCGGTTCTCTCTAGCACCGGTCAGAAATTGCAGAGGGAAGCCGAATTGGCTTACCTTTCAGTCCTAATTCGGCTGTGGGAGGGCTGAGGAAGTACTGGGAGGGCTTGGTTTGGCCTGAGGAGGGCTCAAATTAGCCGATTTCAGCTCGGCCGAAATAGGGCAGCATCAGTTCACTAGAGCTACTTCACTGTTCCATCACATAGGCGCTTCTCCAACAACCCTCAAAGCAAATAGAGACCACAAGCGTGTAGCTGACTTCTCCCCGGTTCTAAAGAACCCAACCTCACCTTGTTTGGCTCAGAAAAGTACTCAAGTCAGAGCTCTGGTTTGAGCTTCACTAGAAAATGGAGCAGTTGAGAGAGAATGGAGTTTTCAAGAGTGGAGAGGATGAATGGGGAGGGGGTCTTTTTATAGGAAGCTGGGGGACTTCTTGGCCGTTTGATTAGTGCCTTAATGGTCGTCATTGATTGTCTGAAACTCCCTGGCCGGAGACTTTTCAGCTTCACGGCACTGCACAATTTTCTGGTGAGTGAATAGTGCTATCATCTGAAGAAAGAAAACGATACTGTTCCGAACTCGACCGGACCAGTCCGAACCGGGTTCAAAGATTAAACCGGCCAATTCACCTCCCATTCAATAGAAATTTTCAAATCTAAAAATTTCTAAATTCTTCTAAATTCATTTTTTATCAAATGGTGACCTCAAATCACAAATCTAAATTTTTTTAAGCCACATAAAAAAATGAATTTATAATCTGGTTTAATAGTGGTTCAAACCGATCCAAACCGATTCAATTCGATTTGGATCCGGTTCACCTGAACTGGTTTGGTTTTCTTCTCCAATTCATTTTGAAGTCCATTTCCATGACTTTTGGGACTATTTGGGTCACTCGAGATCCATAAATTTCTCGATTTTCCCTTTCTCTATCGATTTCGGTTCATGGACTGACTTGGTTCATAAACCAGTTCAATCTAGTTGGATCTGGTTGATCTAAACCGGTCTAGTTTTTCTATTCCAATTTGTCCAAAGATTCTTTTCCAAGGTTTTATGAACCCTCTGGATCACCGAGGAGTTGTAAATTTCCAAATTGCCCATTCCCAAATGATTGGGTTTGTGAACATGTTCGATTTTCTTACTCAGTTTGACCGATTCTTTTCCTGGTTTTTCATAAATAAAAAAGGCGGGGCTTACATGCTTCGTCACCACAAGTGGGTACAGTGGATGTGCTGGCCTACGAATGTGTGTTCCCTTCATGATGAGGGGAGTGTGTTGGTTAATAAATACACTGTTGATATGATAAATGGCTATGAAAAACAATGAGATTTTGAAAATGAGTGATTTTAAAGAAACTAAGGAGTCTGACACACTCCAATTTGAAAACTAATTTATTGAAATTTCTTTTTCTTCGAACTATCCATTCACTTAGTTGTAGAAACTCACCCACCCTTTTTTAACTCTTTTTAGGAAATAGATAAAATGACTAGGGATAACACTAAGCCTTACCATCTATCAGGTATGATTAATTCCTCTTATACTTGCATTTTATTTGATATATGTTATTCCAGGGAACAAGGTTGAAATTATGTCTGGCTCCTCATGAGTTAAAGGAGGAAACTCTTCTTAAACCAAGATAGCGACGGGTTGTTCACGGGGATCCGACCAAACTAGGTCGGGGCGTGACACCCATACTTTATAAAAATGACAATTTCACCCAAAAAAAATTCCAAAAAATCGACCAATTGGTCCTCCAACATCTTTTTCTTGGCAATTTGCTCTCAATTTTGGGAAATTACACTTTGGTCCCTAAATTTTACCAAATTCCCAAATTTCCCCAAAAGTTTTCCCTAATTTCCCCCTTTCAAACTGACTGAATTTGATTTCATTAAATTGACCATTAAATCAGGTTTAATTGTTGAAATTGAAGGTAAATTTGGGTTCTTACACTTCCACATGATTCAATGGAACTTTGGATTGTGTCATTTGGACCCGAATCAAGCTCAAATGGAGTTTCATCGAAAAACTGCACTTAGAGAGAGTAAGCTTCGAAAGCTTACCATCGGGGGTGCGGTAGTTTGAGATTTCAATCTAGGCAAATAGCTCTCTTCTTGAGGTTTCTCTTATGATCAAGAATTCATGACGAATTGAGGAAGAATTCAGTTAGTGAAGTTTCACCAGTTCTCTCTCTAACATTGATAAAAAATTATAAAGGGGAGCCGAATTGGCTTACCTTTTTGCTCTAATTCAGTTGTATGAGGGTTCTGGAAGTGTTGGTAGAGCTTTTCTTGGCCTAATAAGGGCTCAAATTGGTCATTTTTAGCACGGTTGAAATAGGGTAGCTTTGGTCCACTGGTGCTGCTTCACTGTTCGATCATGTCGACGTTTCTCTAACTATCCTCAGAGCAAATGGAGACTACTGTCGGTTAGCTAACTTCTCCCCGAATCTATGGAACCCAACCTCACCTTCATTGGCTCAAAAAAACCCCATTGTCGGAGCTCTAGTTTGAGCTTCACTGGAAAATGGAGTAGTAGGGAGAGATAGGAGTTTTCAAGTGTGAGGACGATGAATGAGGAGGGGCTATTTATATAGGAAGCTTGGGGACCCCTTGGTCGTCTTATTGGTGCCTTTATGGCAGTCATTCATTGCCTAAAACTCCCTCAACGGAGACTTTTCATCTTCACCAGCACTGCTTAAATGAGACCAAACAGGTTCGAACCTGGTTCAATGCTTAAACCAGCTGGTTCAGGCCAAATTCGACTGAGTTTTTGAAAATTAAAAATTTCTAAATTCATTCTCTATCTAATGGTGGCTTCAATTCTCCAGTTTTAATTTTCTAAGCCACCTAGAAAAATAAATTTAGAAATCGGTTCAATAGTGGTTCAAACCGATTTAGGTTCGATTGACCTGAACTAGTTTGGTTTTCACTTCCAATTAATCCCAAAATCCTTTTCCATGACTCTTTAGGTCACTCGGGATTTGTAAATTTCTCATTTTGCCCTTTCTCTAACGGTTGGGATTCATGAATCGGTTCTGTTTTCTCACCTAGGTTGATCGGTTCTTTCCTTGGTTTCCTTGTCTTTAAGGGAGTGGTTTTACAACCTATCTTTAAGTTGGCCTCATGACTTCCTTCGATGTCATCTTCTCTTTCTTACCTTTATTTAGGGGAATCTTGCTGGCACATCCCTTGTACCTTTTTCCTAATTCCATCTTGTACTTTCTATTAGGGAAGGGTTTTCGATTTCTTTTCTTTCGATGGTTCTAAATCACCTTCTGAGAGTCTTACTCAATCCCTTTCATGGCTCGAGTTTGGTCATCGATTAGTCCTTGGCTATTTATTTCTTCAAGAATTTCTTCATCCTTCTATTTCCAATGTTTTTGCCACCCCCACCTTTCCCTTCCTTTCTAAAGTTTAAATCTATGGTCTTCTCGAGGGTCAATTCATTAATTGCCTCGTTCCCACTATTCTACTAGTCCACTTGTCTTGGAACAGTTGTCCTCCGAGTTCACTCATCCTTGATGTCCACCCCGTCATTTTTTTTTAGGGTGTAGTCCTTACAATTTCCAGATCCTACATAGGCGTCGTTTATTCTACTTGATCATTCTGGTGTTTCTATTTGTTTCCCCAGTTGACTACTCTCCTTTTCCAAAAACGGTCACACTTTCCATCCCCAGACATCCTTAACCACTTCTACCCCTTTTTTTAAGGTTCCTTATTTTAGGCTAAGCCCCTTATGATCATCCTTTTGATTCTTTTCCCTAAGGCTTCTTGAAGACTTTTTCTTCTTTCCTTTCTTATGCCCTTCTGACATCAATAGGGTTATCTACCCTTAATGATTCTCCGTTCTCTAATTCCCTTCTTGTTCCTTATCCTTCCTTTGAGGAGTTCCTGATTGTGGGCGGGTTTCTAACACTCTACATTATGTCCATCTGCCTATCGATGATTCTTTTAAGGGTAGTTAGTCCTATACATTCTTCTAGAGTTCTCTTTCCTATCACATTTCTTTTCCTCTTCACTCTTACCGTGTCCTACCCTAGAGTTGCCGGAGGAGGTTTTTCGCGTTCACCCCTTTTTTAGGGGATTCTTATACCTTTCCTCTCCTCTTAGTTATCTTTCATTCAACTAGTTTTTCTTATAGGCAACTCATTTCCTCTTGGTTTCCTAACTATTATATTAGGGATTCTCCCAAGCCCTTATGATCCTTAGGCTTTCCTCCACTCTTCCTGCATCTTTTAATGTTGCTTTCCCTTATACTGGACCCCTTATGATCACACTCTTTCCCTTCTTCCTAACCTTAGTTAGGGTATGTCCTTTTTGGTGACTCCTTTCTAGGTAGACTTTTGGTTCTTCTCTTCCTTCGTTTGTCTTGTTGCCTTGTTACTCATAGTTTCCTAGTTCTTATGGGGGGAAACTATTTAGGCTATCTTAGGGGTAGTCTTCCTCCTTGGGTGTCCTTCTCTCCATTCATTACCCGACCATGATTGGTTTACTCTAATATGTTAATCATTATCAGATAAAACTAACTTTTAAATAAAGAAAATAGTCTTTATTCATTGAAGGAGGTAGTTTATTATTGTACTCGACTTATTACAAGGATTTTTCACTACTTTCTAGTCCCTTGGAGTCATAGGATGGGAGTTAGCCTTCGAATGGTTTCAGGATTCGTGGTATGAAGGCTTTGATGAACTGGTCGATGTCCATCTATACTCCAGTCCGACTTCCTTGATAGGACAAACTTCATGAATTGCCTCGAGTCCTTACTTTCTTAGTACCTCAACCTCACACTCATAGGTCTACCTCATCCATTGGGAAGGGTTAAAGTTGGATTGAACTTGTGGGGGTATTTGATTGACTTTCATAAAGGTGGTGTCAGCATCCCAATAGTTATCCCATGCCTCTTTCTTATTTGGGGTCTTTTTAGGCTATTGCAGGGCTGGTTGGGGTGTTGGGCTCCTTGGAGGAGGGATAGGTTCTTCCTACATTGGAGGAGGATATGCGATGCCTTCTTGCACCAATAGGGCTCCAACAAGTTTCCTATAGTCTTCGGCCATATCCTTGGGGACTCTCTTTTCAACCTCCAAGAACCGTTGGATGACTGCCTCTCTAGAGGTAGGCTTCTTTTTCACGATCTCATGTAGGGGTTTGGTTCGCACGACAAATTTCCTAGGAACTCTTTTTCCTACATGGTAGTTTAAGTTTTTATTATTGTTAGGGCATAGTATTGATATGCTTTCAAGGGAACATGGCTTTGATACTACTTATGTTGTCATGACTCGATTCGGTTTGCTCAAATCCATGTGAACAACCCCCTACCCCCTTGGTTTAAGAGCATTTTCCCCTTTTTTTTAATCAAGAGGATCTAGGTGTAATTCAAACTTTATTCCCTATAATAGCACAAATCAATAAACATGCAAGCTTACAAGTAACATTAATTATACCTGATGGAGGGTACATCTTTATGTTTTCTTTAGTCATGTTTCCTTACTCCTAAAAGAGGTATAAGATAGGGGGTGAGTTCTACAACTCAGTGAGTGGGTGTTTATTCCGCTGGCACTTCTCCAGTAGTCCTCAGGTCGAAAGGAGGTTGCCGTCAGGTAGCTGACTTCCCCTGGAGTCTATAGGACCTGGCCATGCCTTCTAAGGTTGAGAGAAATGCCTATATTGGAGCTCTACTTTGAGCATAAACTAGAGCAATTGAGAGAGAATGGAGATTTGAGGTGTGTGGAGGATTAATGGAGAGGAGCTCGGGGACCCTCTACCCAGCAACCTTCCATTTTGGTCGAGCTTATTCTTACCCTAAAACGACCTGATCAGAGAAGAAGATGACATTATCCCGAACAGGACCGGACTGGTCTGACCGGGTTCAATGTGTAAATCAGCCAGTTCAGGCTCGATTCGACCAGTTTTCTCAAAATAAAAAATTTCTAAATTCATCTAAATGAATTTTCCATTTAATTGTGGTTTCAATTCCCCAATTTGATCATTTTATGCTACCAAGAAAAATGAATTTAGGAACCAGTTCAAGTGTGGTTCAAATGGGTTCAATCCGGTTCAATTCAGTTCATCTTAAACCGGCTTGGTTTTCTCTTCTCAAGATACTTTTCCATGCTTTTTATGACTCTTTGAGTCACTTGGGGTTTGTTTGTTTCCCATTTCACCCTTTCTCTATCGGTTAAGTTTCATGAACCGACTCAATTTTCTTTCTTGAGTTGACCCGTTCTTTCTCCAGTTTTCTTATCTTTAAAGGACGAGGTTTACAATTCTAGTGTCTTTTTTTTACCTAGTTTCCTCCAATCTCATGCGCAAGAAGCCCAAATACAGTAGCTTTAGGAAGCCCAAACACAGTAGCTTTAGGAAGCCCCCTTATTTCCTCCAATTCTAGGAATGGCTTGGCATGAATATCCCCCTTATTTCCATCTAATTACATTTAGACCCTTACATTTGCCTTATTACATTTATGCCTCTAAAGCCCATAATCATCGACTTTAGGACTACAAATGCTCAATTATTTTCAATCAAGTCCCCGGGGCTTCCAATATCCCTCTTGGATCCATAATTTTCTCAAAATGGTATATGAGGCTCAAAACTTCCAAATTGGTCCCTAACTTTTACAAAATTACCGTCTTGCCCCTACGTTCCAAAAATGGCCAATTGGTCCTAATTCTTTCAGACATTGACCAATTGGTCCTCCAACATATTTCCCATTGCCAATTAACCTTCAATTTTGAGAAATTGCACTTAGATGCTTTAATTTTTTGAAATTCCCAATTTCCCCCAAATTCTTCAACCAATTTCACCCCTTTCTACTGACCGAATTTGATTTCTTCAAATTGGCCATTCAAAAAGGGTTAACTGCTCAAATTGATGGCGTGAATCGATTTCTACACTTCCATACAATCCAATTAAGCTTTGAATGGCAGGATTTGTGTCCGAAACGAGCTCAAATGAAACTTTGTAGGAAAATTGGGCTTAAAGAGAGAAAGCTTCGAAAGCTTATTGTTGGGGGTACAACGATTTGAGTACTTGATTTGGGAAGTTAGCTCTTGTCCTTAGGGTACTTCTAGGATCAATAATTTGGACAATTGGTGTTTGGATCGGTGGGAATTGATCATAGAAATGTCACTTTCTCTCTCTAGAACTGCACTACTCTGATGAAGGGGAGTTAAATTTTTTTACCATTTTCCTTGGAGAGGTCAACCGTGAGTTCTAGAGGCTACGGAAAGGCTCTATTTGGCCATAGAAGGTCTAGAAGCCCGTCCTCTCGAACCAAGTAAATTGAGAAAAGAACCAGCAATTCTCATGATAAAACCGAGCCACTAAATGAACCGAAGATGGTAAAGAAGACTTTAAATGGAAATTTGGAAAATCTCAAGCAACCAAAAAGTCATAAAAGTCATGGGTAAGAACCACGAAGTAAAAAGGATGGGAAAACCAAGCCGGTTGAGGACCGAAGCTGATTGAATTGGTTTGAATAATACCGTTGGAGAAGCATTGGATGAATCAAATATTGACGCAGCTCCGATGGACCGAAGCTGCCATGTTTTGGCTGAGCTGAATTCGGCCAAATTCAAACCTCCTCTGGTCAAACCAAGCCTCCCTAATATCCCCACGACCCTCACACGACCTCCACATAGTTGAAAGGTAAGCCAATTTGACCCTCCTCCATCGTTGCAGATTGGTGTTAGAGAGAGGAAGTGTCAAATTTCCCTGATAAAATTCACCCACGTATGGACTTCAATTGCAGCAATTCTTGATCCTAGAAGGATCCAAAGGACTAGAGCTACCTCCCTAGATCGAGAGCTCGGACCGCAGCACCTCTGACAGTAAGCTTTTAAAGCTTTCTCTCCCTACAAACAGTTTTCTAGCGAAGCTCTATTTGAGCTTATTTCATTCTCAAATTCTGCAACTTAAAGCTCCATTTGATCATATGGAAATGTAGGAATTGACCATACAATCAATTGGAGCAATTAACATTAATTGAATGGCCAATTTGAAGAAATCAAATTCGCTCAAAAAAGGGGGAAGAAGTTGGTGGGATTTGGGGAAATTTTAGAGATTTTGAAACATTGAGGGACCTCCATGCAATTTCTCAAAATGGCCAATTGGCAATAAGAAAGATGATGGTGGACCAATTGGTCAATTTTTGAAATATTTGGTGCCAAATTACTATTTTTGGAAAGTAGGGGCAAAATTGTAATTTTTGAAAAGTTGGGGACCAAATTGGAAATTTGGAAAATTTGAGTCCCCTTGCATAATTTTAAGTAATTAATGACCCAAGGAGGATATTGGAAGTCCTTGGGACTTAATTTGAGGAAAATTTAACACTAGGGACCTAAAGTCAAAGAGTATGAACTTTAGGCACATAAGTGTAATAAATTAGAAATATGGGCCTAGTAGCCCATATTGAAATGCTGGGAAGCTTTTATACAAAACCCTAACATATAAGAGTGGCCAAAGTCTAGAGGGTCTCTTGAGATAGGAACGCCAATAGTGAAGTCAGACTCGGATTTGGAGAACTGGCTAGGGACAAGCATGTCAGAGTCATTGGGTGAGTGAGACTTTTATACATCATACTAGTTGGGATGATGAGCACTATTTTTAAAGATAAAACCTACTTACCAGTTATGAGTAGGAATAAACAAACATCATACTTGATTTGTATGATAAATTTCCCTAAGGAAAGGAGAAAGCCACCTACCGGTTTTAAGCGAATCCATCATCACCCCCAATTGGTGTGATTAGATATAAAGTAACTTTTGTTAGAAGTGTTCTCCCCTAACTATGTGACAACTACTTAAACTATTTGGGAGACCTTCTTGACTGGAGTAGAATAACTCTAATAGGTCAGGGGCCTTAGTTTTTGAACTCATAGGGCTCAAGGCCTTGTTTTGGAAAACATGTGCAGTAGGCCTAAGGCTAGTGGGCATGGGCTGAAGCGCGTAAACAAACATGGTTAGGAAAATACATGAAAACTCCTAATTAAAATTGGATAATGATTGTTTGATTTGCCACAGTATAAAACTGGTGGTAGTGCGTTAGGGCCAGGTCGACGGACTGGCCAAGACAAACAATTGTAGGTCGGGTTAAGCGTCGGGGCTATTGAACAATTGGCACCAAAGAGGATGGCTAAGTATATGAAAACTTTTGTTTGTGCATGCACTTAAGGATCGGGATCATCAAGACACCCAGGGAGTAGTGATGGGTCCCAAGGGATGTTGGACGACATGTGGGCGATAATAGCAGTTTGTCATGCCAATCAATCATGAAGCTCTAGGAGCTTCTTGCGCATAAGACTAGGGTGGGGACAGGATGAGGTCTCCATCCTCATACGGACATGAAGTGGCATTTGAGTCTAAGGGTTGGACGTTTGGGACGTCCACTCAAACTTAGGGTAGAAGTGGACATGCTTCTATCAGGGTGGACATCAAAGTCGCGTTAATCCCCAAGTGGGTGCAGTCTAGGACTGCCCTATGAATGTGTGTAATCTTCTTGATGAAGGGCGTGTGTTTGTTTGCTAAATGCCTCTAGAGGCAAGTGGATGGGCTAAGAGAGCTAAACACACCTAATGTGGAAATGGAAAAAGGTTTTGAGATTAAAGTTTGAGGAAATCCTTTAAAAAGGAAATGTTAACCTTGGCATGGTTTTGACAAACTGAAAATATTTTGAAAATTTACTCCCAACACCCTCTCACTAAGTTGTAGAACCTCACCCCTCCCTTTACCCCTTTTTAGGAAAAAGAGGAAGACCAACCTAAAGACCCCTCGTAGTTGAACCGTAAAGACATGTACAAAACATTAATATATTTAGTTTTGTATAATGCTATTCCAAGAAAAACAAGAAAAATGAAGCTTAATTCCTCACGGTTTAGAAATGGGTCAATCCCTTCATAGACTAAAGGGAGTGGTAGGTTGCTCACGGACATCTGACCAAATTGGGTTGGGGCGTGACAACTTAATTGGTATTGGAGTCTGTTTCCTTGAATACATTATCAAGACTATATAACATAGTAATAAAGAGAAACAAAGTTTTAAAATTTACAGATGGCTCCCAAAAGAGGAACCAAGAAAACTAGGGCTGATTTCACCAACACCACCTAACACTTTATCTTGATAGGAAGACAACCCTAAAAGCTCTCCAATGCCTAAGGTATAGTAGAAGTCCCAAAGAACCAAGAAACATTAGGGGGAGTATTTAGGAGGATGGTGCCAGGACTTGTTGAGGTCATAGCCCTGAGTACGAAGGGAGCCAAGCCTGAAGCCAAGAACCCTAGTAGGGGCTTATAGCCTTACCAAGGAGGACACTTATCAAGAACCCCATAACTCCCTAGCTATTTCATAACCATCTTTTTGTAATAGGGATAAGAACCCAATGTATTGTACTCCTTCTCCATTAATGAAGAACTCCAAATTCCTAAAGCCATGTCACTCTAATATGAACTGATCTTCTACCTCAACTGTAGAAAGATGGCCCTAAGAAAAATAGCCAAACAAGCCCATGTTACCCTAGACACCATGAAGACTGAGGAGAATCCGATCCCAAATAAATGAACCAATAAACTGAGTCTATGAGAATTCTTGGAGTAACTACTCAGCAAAGAAAACTCAATAAGAAAACTGTCAAGGTGTGCGGGCACAAGGGTGGCGAAGTACAGATCCACCAACAATCCCACAGAAATAATCCCTAATGCTCGAAGTATTGGATAAACCACAAAGGTCCTGTCAAGCCCCAACCCGATTTGGTTAGATCTTCGTGATCAACCTGCCATTCTTCCGGTCTATTAAGGGTTTCCCCTTCTTTAACCCGGTAGGAGTAAGGTGTCCTTTAAACCTGTACCTTTCTTGAAATAACATAAATAAAAACTTGCATAAAATTTTAACTTTACATACCTGTCTTGCAGGTGTAACTAACAAGAGGTCATGGTAGGTTTTCCTTGGTTTACCTGAAAGGGATATAAGGGAGGGGTAAGTACAACGATTCAGGGAATGGGTTTCCAAAATTTGACTTTTAGGAAAATGTTTGAAATAGAGTGTGCTAGACTCCTTATTTCCTTTTAAAAACATTTCATTCTCATCTTCAATTTTTATGTCCATTTCTTATTACCATGGTGTATCATCACCCAACACACATCCTTCATCATGAAGGTCAATCACACAATCGTAGGCTAGTACGTCCACTGAACCCACTTGTGGCGTCGGAGCGACTTTACCAACCACCTAAATAGAAGTAAGTCCACTTCTACCCTAAGAATGAGTTGATGTTCGTGACATCCGACCCTCAATCCCATAACAATTCTCCGTGTCCATATGAGAACAGTGACCTACATGATATGAACATTCTGATTTATTATCCCTCGCCCTAATAGCCTTCATTCATTCCAAATGAATGAGAAAACCAAAATTTTCATTTATTTGTAATTAGGTCCCTAAAGTTATTTTTCTTTAACTTTAAGTCCCTAATGCCGGTTTTTCCTCAAATTGAGTCTCGAAACTTTTAAAATTCACCTTAGGACCTCAATTTATTCAATTTCACAAAAGGGGTTCAATTTCCAAAATTTCCAATTTGGTCCCCCAACTTTTCCAAAATTACCATTTTGCCACTACTTTACAAAAATGGTAAGTTTTCCCCAAAGTTGCCCATTTGGTCCTCCAACATCTTTGTCATGCGCAATTTGTCCTCAATTTTATGAAATTGCACTTTAGTCCCTCAAATTTTTGAAATTCCCAAATTTCCCTCAAAATTTCCCCCAATTTCAACCTTTTATTTATGTCAAATTAGATTTAATTAAATGAGTTTAATTGTTGAAATTGAAGTTACATTTGAGTTCCTACACCTTCATACGATTCAATTACACTTTGAATTGCACAATTTGGTGCTAGAATGAGCTCAAGTGGAGCTCCGCCGAAAAACTGGACTTGTAGAGAGAAAACTTCAAAAGCTTATAGTTGGGGGCACGACGGTCCAAGCCTTTGATCTAGGCAGATAGCTCTCGTCTTGAGGTTTATCCTAGAATCAAGAATTGCATCAATTGATTTCAAATTGAGTTAGAAATTCACTGAGTTGTAGAAATTCATCCCTCCCTTTACCCCTTTTCAGGCAAAATAGGAAGACCAACCTAAAGACCCCTCACAGTTGAACTGTAAAGACAGGTACAAAAATTTTAATATATTTAGTTTTGTATCATGCTATTACATGAAAAACTAGAAAAATGTTGCCTAACTCCTTGCGGTTTTGAAAAGGGTGAAACCCCTCATAGACCAAAGGGATTGGCAGGTTGCTCACTAGGATCTAACCAAATCGGGTCGAGGCATGACAAGGTCTGAAATGGTCGAATTTCGATCGGCAAAAATAGGGTAGCTTCAGGACTGCCGGAGCTACGTCACTTTTTAGACTCGTTGGTGCTTCTTCGGTGATCCTCAGGTGGAATGAAGGGTGCTGTTAGGTAGATGACTTCCTCCGAAGTTTGTAGGACCTGAATTTGCCTTCTAAGGTTGAGAGAAGTGCTCAAGTTGGAGATCTAGTTTGAGCTTCATCAGAAAATGGAGCACTTCTCCTTCTTTGATGGTTTGAGGTGTGTTGAGGATGAATGGAGGGGAGCTATTTTTATAGGGAGCTCAGGGTGTAAACCCTGCCCTTTTGAGCTAAGGAAAACTGGGAAGGGAACCAGTCAAACCGAGTGAGAAAATCGAACTGGTTCACAAACCCGATCATATAGGAACAAGCAATTTGGAAATTTACAACTTCCGAGTGATCCAAAGGGTTCATTAAACCTTGGAAAAGAAACTTAAGACAAAATAAAAGATAAAAACCAAATTGGTTTAGGTGAACGTGATTTCATAAGAACTTTAAAGTTAAGCGTGCTTACTTAAGAGTAGTGTGAGGATGGGTGAACTACTGGGAAGTATGATTTTTTTTGTAACCCGAAATTTGGGTCAAAAATTTTTATGCGTACGCCTTAATAATTTATGTCAATATTAATACTAGTAATAAATCTCTCCCATTTAATACACAATTTTACACCTATATAAAGAGGTCATCCCTATTCATTCTCCTTACACTTGAACACTTCTCTCCCTCTCTCTACTACTCCATTTCCCGATTAAGCTCGAACTAGAGTTTCTACTTAAACATTTTTCTTAGCCTCGGAAGGAGAGGTTGAGCTCTTTTGAATCGGGGAGAAGACAGCTATCTGATAGCAAACTTCGGTCAATCTGAGAATCGTTGGAGAAGTGCTGGAATAGTGAAGCAGCTCCAACGAACCGAAGCTGCCCTATTTCAGCTATTTCAAGCCCTCCCAACACTTTCTCATCCTTTCCACGGCCAAATTAGGACCGAAAGGTAAGCCAATTCGGCTCCCCTTTACAATTTTTGATCGGTGCTAGAGAGAAAGTCTACTGAAGTTCAATGACGAAATTCTAACTCAATTCGGCATCAATTAATGTGATTCTTAATTCTAAGATTATTCTCAAGATGAGAGCTATCTGCTCAGATCAAAAGCTCGGACCGTCATGCCCTCACCAATGAGAAATCAAAGCTTTCTCTCTCTACAATATATTTTCCGGCGAAGCTCCGTTTGAGCTTGTTCCGGCGTTAAAATCTACGATTCAAAGTTCCATAGAATCATATGAATATGTAGAAACTCAATTTCAACTCCAATTTCAACAATTAGAGGTGTTTGATCGGTCAATTTGATGAAATCAAATTCCGCAGTGTCGAAAAGTTGAAATTGGGGGAAATTTTGGGGGAAATTTGGGGATTTTCGAAATTCGAAGGACCAAAATGAAATTTTATGAAATTGTGGGCCAATTAGGCTTGAAAATAATGTTGGAGGACTAATTGAGAAATTTTGGAATTTTTGGGGCAAAACTTACCATTTTTGTAAAAGAAGGGCAAAATGGTAATTTTGGAAAAGTTAGAGGACCAAATTGGAAATTTGAGAAATTAATCCCCTTTTTGTGAAATGGAATAAATTGAGGTCCTATGATAAATTTTAGAAGTTTCGGGACTCAATTTGAGGAAAAACCGAGACTTGGGACTATAAGTTAAAGAGAAATAACTTTAGGGACCTAATTGCAAATAACTAAAAGTTTGGGTTTTCTCATTTATTTGAAATGAATGAAGGCTGTTATAACGAGTAATAATGAACAAGGATGTTCATATCATGTAGGAACGTGAAATACCGGGAACGCCAACATGGACGAGCTCGCGTGAATACAAAAAATTGGTGAAGTGGAATTTACTGCATTAACGGGTAAGTGGGTTTACTAACATCATACCTGGTTGAGATGATGAGCACCACTTAAAATTTAAAAACCACTTACCGGTTGTGAGTGAAAATTTTATATCATACCCGATTGGGAATGATAAGTACCTCGGTATGAAAACCCACTATTTAGTGGTATTTTAAACATCACTACTTAGAGGAAGTGATGTGAAAATCATGAGAAAAAACTACTTACCGGTTGTAAGTAAATCATACCTGGTTGATATGATGAGACTTCCTCGAAGGAAGTTGAAAACCCGTTCATCGGTTATGAACGGAGGTGTCCTTATACCGGGCGGTATAATGGATAGAAAAAACATATGTTTTGTTGGAAGTGCTCTCCCCTGACTGTGTGCCAATGCTTAAACAATTTGGGAGACCTTCTCGACGAGAGCTCAAATAGCTCTGATCGGCTGGTGGCCTATGTTTTGGAACTTGCGGGCTAAATACCCGATTTTGAAAATCTCGTACAGTGGGCCCAAGGGCAGTTGGCACGAGCAGGAGCACGTAAACGAATATGATATATGTGACATAAAAACTTAATAAGTAAATTGTTTGGCCATGGTACCAAGATAGGACCGACATGCTCAGTCAACTAGCGATAGTGCGACATGACAGGTCGACGGACCAGTCAAGACAAACAATTGCGGGTTGAGTTGAGAGTCGGGGCCATTGGACAAGTGGCACCACAGATTACATGGCAATATGAGAAAATATTGTTTGTGCATGCACTGTGAGTACGGGATCATCAAGATGCCCATGAGGGGTAGTAATGCATCCTAAGGGCACTGGACGACCTGGTGGCTATAAGGATAGTTCGTCGTTCTAGGTGTCTGTGCGAAACTTGGAGTAGCACAAAGTGCATGAGACCGAGGTGGGGACAGGATGAGGTCTCTGTCCTCATACAGACACGAAGAAGTGATTTCGTGATTGTGGGTCGGATGTCACGTACATCCACTCATTCCCAAGGTAGAAGTGGTTGTAATTCTATCCGGGTGGCAGGAAAAGTCACTCTGGAGCCACTAGCGGGTTCAGTAGTGATACTGACTTGTGAATATGTGTAACCTTCATGATGAAGGATGTGTGTTGGGTGATGACACATCGGTAACTAAGAAATGGCGGAAAAACCCGAATTTTTTTTAAACAAAGGGATTTTTGAAAAAAAAGGAGTCCGGCATACTCAATAGAAATGTTTTTCTTAAAAGTCAAAAGCTTTTAAAAACCCATTCATTGAGTAGTCATACTCACCCCCTCCCTTATATCCCTTTAAGGAAATCCCGAAAGCCTACCCTTAAAGACCGTCAACTAAGATGCCTGTAAGACAGGTTTGTAAAGTTTTAAATTTCATGCAGTTTTGATTATGCTATTCTAGGAAAAAGTGTAGGTTAAAGGACACATTTCTCTTTACGGTTTACAATATGGGGAAATCCTTTAATAAACTGGGAGGGTGGCAGATTGTTCACGGGGATTCTACCAAACCGGGTTGGGGCGTGACAACTAGAGTGGTATCAGAGCTTGTTTCCTCTAATATATAATCAAGACTAGAAAATATAGTAAATAATAAGATTTATCCTAAAATTTTCAGATGGCTCCCAGGAGAGGAACCAAGAAAACTTGGAATGGCTCTACGCAACACCTACCTCCATAGGGAGACAACCCTAGAAGCTTCCTAAATGCTTGAGACCGGGCAGAAATGTCGAACGACCAAATGGGGAAGTATCCTGGAGAATAGTGCTAGGACCTATTGGTGGCACAACCCTAAAGTATAAAGGAGGATGCTTATCAAGAATTCCATAACTCCCTAGTTAATTTGTGACCAATTTCTGTGAAAGGGCTGAGAGCCCAACCTTTTGTATCCCCATATTAATAAAAGATTCAAATTCCCCAAAACTCTATCTTCTGAGGATGTGATCTTACTAGGAATATGGCCTAAAGAAAATAAAACAAACCCGCACTATCCTAGAAACTAAGGAAGAGTTGCATTCCAGTGATGAAAGATGAATCAGGAAACCTAGGAGGACTCTTACCATGACCCTTAGGAAAGGTGATTTAGCTAGAAAAAGTCAAAGTGATCAGACTTAAGAACGGTAAAGCACCAAACCAATAGTAACCATGGAAAAAGCCCGACTCGAAGGAAAGGAAGAACCACAACAATCCATGTAAGGGAATAACGATGGGACATTACCTGAAGAGATGCCCAACCCTTCTAAAGAACAAGTACCAAGTTGAACTATTATAGGTGTAAGGAAAGAAGGGGTGTTCCACACCTCATAGGTTCAGGGTAATACCTCCTCAAAGGTTACGAAGGACATGAAGGATTGGAGACCGATACCATGGAGCGGGTTACATAAACAATTCAAAAAGAGGTCAAGAAAAGATGAGGTGAATACAAAAACTTCTTAAGAAGGTCAAATCGAGAAGGATACCTCATGAATAGGGATAAGGTACATGAGAAGCATACTTAGAACCCTCTCATAAGGGGCAAACACAGAAAAATGTCCCCCGAAACTCTAGGGAATGACACAGTGAGAGTGAAGAAGAGAAGGAATACACTATGAAAAGGAATCATTGGTTGGTGGATGTGCAAGGAGCCAACCCCTCATTAGGAACTACTTGAAGGAAGGAAGTATCAGAGGCCAAGACTAACCTGCTTTGGAGAAGTGATATAATTTTAAAGTACTACCTCTTTTGGAAAAAGTAGAAAAGTAAAAAAAATTGAAGTCTCTAACCAACATACCTAAGGAAGACCGGGAAGTAGAAAGGACTACACCCTAAAAAGGTCAGTGAGATGAGGTTACAGACAGGAGTACTCGAGAAGACAACTGCCCTAGGAAGGCCTAAACCAAGGGACTAGTGGAGGTGGGGTAGTTAACCAGCTAATACGCGGAAGAACCATGATATAAGTTCTGACATGGAAGAGATGTGGAAAGGTCAAATACTCTAAAAGAGAAGGATGAAAGAAATCCTTAAAGGGACCAAAAGGCCAAATTAACAACCAAACTCAAGCCAAGAAAGAAATAGGCAAGCTTTTCACATAATGATTAAGGAATGTTGAAACAAGGAAGATTTGTACGCTCCCTAAGGAAATAGACAGATATTGGGTATGAATGAGGATGCTGATAGATTATAAAAGATGTCCTGCAAGACCTGAGGAGTAAAGGTAAATAGGAGAAGACAACATCAAGAGTAGAAATCCCTAGAGCAAATGTAACAAGGAATGTCTAGGAAAAGGGAAAGAATTCTACAAAAGAAGGAAGCCCCAAAAAGACATGTGTATCCCAATTGTGACGAAATGGAACCAACCAAAATAGAATGAATGATAAGCTCACAAATGAAATGTTGGTTGAGATGGAAAAGTCAAGTACAAAGGAAAAATGAGGTCCTAAGAAGGAAATTAAACTAAAGGAATTATTGATGGGCGGATGGACACAATGTGGAGTGAAAGGAACCAACCCTTAATTAGGAAATATTTTCAAGGAAGGAAGTATCATAATGGCCTAGGCTAACCTGTTTGGAGGGAATAGGAGAACCAAGTAGAAAGAGGAAAACTAATGACGACAGATAGCCAAATAGAATAAACAAAACCCTAAGAAGGAATGAGATATAGTAAAGACTACATTCTATGATGGACAATAGGATGGGCATGAAGAACGAGTGATACAGCTGCCTAGATGATTGGACCAGAAAAATAAAGAATTGTGAAATGGTTACAAACAAATCAGAGGGGATTAAGGCCAAAGGAAAACCCCTGAGTAGAGGATATCATTGGGAATGATGATGGATCTAAGAAAGGACGAAACCCAGCATGTCGGTAAAACACCTGAGAATTTAATTAATTAGAACTAGAAATACTCAATACGGAAGTCGAAAAGGAACGAGTGGGTAAGGAGAACCAACACAATTGAGTAAGTGGAGTTAATAATGGAAAAAAAAAAAGATAGTTGAGGAATACTATCAAAAGAAAAGAGGAATGAAGTTATACGATCCCTAAAAGGTCTAAAAGCTAAGAGAGACACTTCAGGACATTTCTAGAAATAAAATGGACAGAGATGGGTCCTAGAAAATGTCATGCTGTAAGGGCATGTAAGCCCAACAACCCGAGGAGACTATGACTCAAAGTAAGTAAGCCCAACAACCTTCATGATGAAGGATGTGTGTTGGGTGATGACACATCGGTAACTAAGAAATGGCGGAAAAACCCGAATTTTTTTTAAACAAAGGGATTTTTGAAAAAAAGGAGTCTGGCACACTCAATAGAAATGTTTTTCTTAAAAGTCAAAAGCTTTTAAAAACTCATTCATTGAGTAGTCGTACTCACCCCCTCCCTTATATCCCTTTAAGGAAATCTCGAAAAGCCTACCCTTAAAGACCAAATGTCTGTAAGACAGGTTTGTAAAGTTTTAAATTTCATGCAGTTTTGATTATGCTATTTCAGGAATATGACCCAAACCGATCCGGTTTACAAACCTGAACACTTCTCTCCCTCTCTCTACTGCTCCATTTCCCGGTGATACTTGAACCAGAGTTTCGACTTAAACATTTTTCTTAACCTCGAAAGGAGAGGTCAAGCTCTTTCGAATCGGGGAGAAGACAGCTATCTGATAGCAAACTCCAGTCAATCCGAGAATCGTTGGAGAAGCGTCGGCATGATGGAATAGTGAAGCAGCTCCGACGGACCGAAGCTGCCCTATTTTGGCCAAGCTGAAATCGGCCATTTCAAGCCCTCTCAACACTTCCTTAGCCTTTCCACGGCCGAATTAGAACCGAAAGGTAAGCCAATTTGGCTCCCCTTTACAATTTTTTATCGGTGCTAGAGAGAGAGTCGACCGAATTTCAATGACAAAATTCTAACTCAATTCGATATCAATTGATGTGATTCTTGATTCACGGATGATTCTCAAGATAAGAGCCATCTGCCCAGATCGAAAGCTCGATCTGTCGTGCCCTCACCGGTGAAAAATCGAAGCTTTCTCTCTCTACAATCTATTTTTCAGCGAAGCTCCATTTGAGCTCGTTCCGGCGTTAAAATCTATGATTCAAAGTTTCTTAGAATTGTATGAACAAGTAGGAACTCAATCTCAACTTCAATTTCAATAATTAGAGGTGTTTGATCGGTCAATTTGATGAAATCAAATTCGACAGTGTTGAAGAGTAGAAATTGGGGGAAAATTTGGGGATTTTTGAAATTCGAAGGATCAAAATAAAATTTTATGAAATTGAGGGCCAATTGAGCATGAAAATAATGTTGGAGGACCAATTGAGAAATTTTGTAATTTTTGGGGCAAAACTTACCATTTTTGTAAAGGAAGGGCAAAATGGTAATTTTGGAAAAGTTGGAGGACCAAATTGGAAATTTGAGAATTTAATCCCCTTTCTGTGAAATGGAATAAATTGAGGTCCTATGATAAATTTTAGAAGTTTCGGGACTTAAAGTTAAAGAGAAATAACTTTAGGGACCTAATTGCAAATACCTAAAAGTTTGGGTTTTCTCATTCATTTGAAATGAATGAAGGCTGTTATGCTGAGTAATAATGAACAAGGATGTTCATATCGTGTAGGAACGCAAAATACCGGGAACACCAGCATGGACGAGCTCACGTGAATACAAAGAACCGGTCAAGTAGAATTCATTGTGTTAACAGGTGAGTGGGTTTACTAACATCATACCTGGTTGGGATGATAAGCACCACTTAAAATTTAAAAACCACTTACCGGTTGTGAGTGGAAATTTTATATCATACCCGGTTGGGAATGATAAGTACCTCGGTATGAAAACCCACTATTTAGTCGTATTTTAAACATCACTACTTAGAGGAAGTGATGTGAAAATCATGTGGAAAAACTACTTACCGGTTATAAGTAGATCATACCCAATTGGTATGATCATACATGGTGGCCTATGTTTTGGAACTTGGGGGCTAAATACCCGATTTTGAAAATCTCGTACAGTGGGCCCAAGGCTAGTTGGCACGAGCAGGAGCTCGTAAACGAACATGATATATGTGACATAAAAACTTAATAAGTGAATTGTTTGGCCATGGTACCAAGATAGGACCGATCTGCTCAGTCAACTAGCGGTAGTGCGACATGACAGGTCGACGGACCAGTCAAGACAAACAACATCGGGTTGAGTTGAGAGTCGGGGCCATTGGACAAGTGGCACCACATATTGCATGGTAATATGAGAAAACATTGTTTGTGCATGCATTGTGAGTACGGGATCATCAAGACGCCCATGAGGGGTAGTAATGCGTCCTAAGGGCACTAGACGACCTGGTGGCTATAAGGGAAGTTCATCGTTCCAGGTGTTTGTGCGAAATCTAGAGTAGCACCAAGTTCATGAGACCAAGGTGGGGACAGGATGTGGTCTCTATCCTCATACGAACACGAAGAAGTGATTTCAGGATTGTGGGTCTGATGTCACATACATCCACTCATTCCTAGGGTAGAAGTGGTCGTACTATCCGGGTGGCAAGAAAAGTAACTCCGAAGCCAGTAGTGGGTTCAGTAGTGATACTGACTTGCGAATATGTGTAACCTTCATGATGAAGGATGTGTGTTGGGTGATGACACATCAGTAACTAAGAAATGGCGAAAAAACCTGAATTTTTTTTAAACGAAGGGTTTTTTGAAAAAAAGGAGTCTGGCACACTCCATAGAAATGTTTTTCTTATAATTCAAAAGCTTTTAAAAACCAATTCACTGAGTAGTCGTACTCACCCCCTCCCTTATATCCCTTTCAGGAAATCCCGAAAAGCCTACCCTTAAAGATCGTCAACTAAGATGCTTGTAAGACGGGTATGTAAAGTTTTAAATTTCATGCATTTTTTATTATGCTATTCTAGGAAAAAGTGCAGGTTAATGGATGTCTTACTCTTAACGGTTTACAATAAGGGGAAATCCTTTAATAAACTGAGAGGGTGGCGGGTTGTTCACGGGGATCCGACCAAACCGAGTTGGGGCGTGACACACGGACTCTCTGCTCTACTAGTTTCCATATTGGTTGAGCTTATCCTTTTTGAAAAATGCCATAATCGGAGGGAATATTCCCTCACCAGAAAAGGACGGTTTTTCTACCATTGATGAGTAGTGTTGCCATCCAAAGTAAGGCGATGACATTGTTCTGGACCCAACGGGTCTAGTCCGACGATGTTCGGTGATGAAAATCGACTAGTTCAGGCCTAATTCGATATTTTTTAAAATTAAAATTTTCTAAATTAATCTAGAGTTACTTTCTATCTAATGGTGGTCTCAAGTTTCCAACTTGAGATTTTTCATGCCACCTAGAAAAATTAATTATCCAATTCGGTTCACTATGGTTCAACTCGGTTTTTGTCATGTTCATCCTAACCTAGTTCAACTTTCTCATCCAATTTTCTTCATGATCCTTCCCCATGATTTTTGTGACATCTTTGTCATTTGGGATTTTTCAATTTCCCATTTCAACTCATCTTTTTCATTCTAGGTTCATTAAGTGGTTCGATTTTCTCATTAAATTGACTGGTTCTTTCTTGGTTTCCTTGATCCGAGATGACAAGTTTCACAACTCTCCCCTCCTTTTAGAATTTTTTTGCCCAAAACTAAATTACATGGAAATAATTACCCTAGATGTCAACTTGGGGTTTGCTTTGACATACTACCACTTTGGTTACCCCTTTCACTTAGTCCCACATGCAACGTCCTTGAGGAATTTCCTTCCCTTTCGATCATTCATTTACTTCTTTGAACTTAGTTCCTTTGACTTGTCTTACCCCCGTGGCCAAGTAATTTCTTAGATCCAATGCTTCCTGTTGTTTATTCTCTTCATCATTGAAACCCTTAGCTTGGTGTCCTTTCAAGTGTTTCGCACTTGTTTTCACAGGTTTTGATGTTATCCCCTTTTCGTCCTCTATTGGTCCTTCCTCTATCCTTTGTTTACAACTCTAGTCCAAAATTTTTTATGTTTGACTTTGTAATGAACTAACTGACTCTTTCTTACTTGAGTCACATTTTCCTAGGATTGTTGGACCTACATATCCCTTATAGCATGGCATGTTCCAGAACTTGTCTTTATCCATTATAATTCTAGAACATTTTCTTGATGGTTGTTCTTGACTTTCTAACCTTTCGAGGTTGTATGATTTCGTCCTTTATTATCATTTGCTAGTATTCCTCAACTATCATGCCTTTACATTTGACTTCATATCTTTCATGATCGTGTCGGTTTTGCTTATCTACTTGTCCCTTACCAACTTCCTTATTAGGTTTTTCCCGGTTCCAATCATAGGGTTTCCCGATCATGTCATGAATTACCCAAGTGTAGGGAATTTTCCTCCCTTATGTCCTTCCTCATATCTAATGACATCCTTTACTCAAGGATTTCCTTTATGCAATCCATCCTTACTCGCTCGTGACCATTTCATGGTTCTTTACTCCAAGTGGATCCCTTACAGTCTACTTGTCGATTCTTTGAATTCACGTGAAGGAGTCCCTTCATTGGTTTCATCCTTTACTCTCCTAGTTCGGGAAAGAGACTTCCATCTTTGAACCTACGCTTTCGACCTTCTTATCATTCCTTTAAGTTTTCCTGCCTTCACATTCTTACACCCTTTTGGATTGGAGCATTCGCCCACCTTTAATACTTCACCAACCTTAATTTCCCATTTCGCCCTTTACTTCCTATTTGAGTTATCTCCGATTGTCAAATCTTATTTCGTGTCCTCTACATTAGGCCCCGATATTCAATCTTAGGCTCCATTAAATGTGTGTGAACTAGAATTAGTCTTGGTATCCATCATTATCATATTAAATCACATTTTGACTGGAGTGCATCATTTTCGAAGGCTCTACTTCCTTTGGGATTCGTTTCCTTATTCTTTTATTTGGGGTATGCCACCCATCCCTAGTTGTTATAACATGAGTCGATACTATCTCCGTGTTCACCCATTCTTTAGGGTTTAACTTACTCCTTGGATTTTGGGTCTACTTCCCTTGTAATTGGTCCTTTATCCCAACTTGCATTCCATTTGCAATTTTACCTTCTATTCCACTTCAATTGGGTTCATTACTTCTTCGTTGGGATATGTATGCCTCTCTAGGGCTCCCTTCCTTGGTAGGCTTCCTCCTCTTTTCTTGGGATTTCCTCTTTCCTTCGTCTTCATGGTATCTGTCTTTAAATGAAACTCATGACATCCCTTGATGTCATCTTCTCCTGCTTACCCTTACTTTGGGAATCTTGCTAGCACATCCTTTGTACCTTATCTTTATTCCTACTTGTACTCACTACAATTTTTATTTAATTAGGGATGGATTTTAATATCTTTTTCTTTTGAGGTTTCTTAACCTCCTTCTGAGAGCTTACTTAATCCCTTCCGTGGCTTGAGTTTGGTCACCAATCCGTTTTCGACCATTGATTTCTTTAAGGATTTCCTTCATCCTTCTTTTTCAATGTTTGGTATTTTCACTTCTCCCTTCTTCGTCGATGTTTAAATTTGTGCTTCTCACAAGGGTCAGTTCGTTAACCGCCTCATCCTTACTACTCTTCTTGTTCAATTGTCTTGAGACAATTGTCTCTCAAGTTCACTCATCTTTGATGCCCATCTTGTCATCCATTTTAGGATGTAGTCGTTACTACTTCACTATCCTTAGGGCATCATTTTTCCCCCCTGATCACCCCCATGGTTACTAGTCACTTCCCATTGCTAGGTCCGTCTGTAACCCTATTTTGGCTCCTCCATTTTTCCAAAGTTGGTCACACTTCACAATCCAAGACATCCTGGTTGTCATCCAATGTTTAGGGCTTGTCTTCTCTTGTGGAGGCACTTCCTTCTTTGCTCATAGATGGCTTGTAACTCTTAAGGAAAAATTCCCCTTCATCTAAACTCTGCTTCGTTTGTGGTTTCTCAAGGTCCTTTCTTTGGTCTTTCTTGTCTTCTATGACCTCTCCCCATATAGTTGTGGTATGAGAACGCATCTTTATTTGAGAGACAGAGTTTTAGGAATTTGGAATTTTTATTAATTAATAAGGGGTACAATAAGTTGGGGCGTTATCCTTATTGCAAGAAGTATTTTAGGTTGGGGAGCTACTATACTAGGTTCTTCATAAGCGTCCCTTGCGGTGTCTTAGGCGTTAGGTTGACTTTCCTCATACTCGTGGATGTGACCTCAACAGGCTGTGGCACCACATTCCTTGGTGGTATTGGACACATCCCCACATAATGTCTCTTGGTCCTTCGTGACTTCTACTATACATGGGGGCATTGGAGAGCTATTAGGGTCATCCTCCTATGGAAACCAGTTTTCGGGTAGTGTTTGTGACAATAGTCCTAATTTTCTTGGTTCCTTGTCTAGGAGCCATCTGAAAAATTAGGTATTTTTTCTCTTAGTTCTTATGTTATATAGTCTTGATAATGTATTCGAGAAAATATGCTTTGATACCACTCAAGTTGTCATGCCCCTACCCGATTTGGTCAGAACCCCGTGAGCAACCCGCCACTCCCTTTGGTTTAAGAAGGATTTCTATTACTAATAGTCTATGAGGAGTCAGGCATCTTTTTTTTTAACTGGTTTCGTGGAATATTATTATATAAAACTTGAGTAACTTAAAGACATATTGTTCTTATGGTTCAACTTCAAGAAATACTTTGAGATTTTTTGTCTCCTTTCTTGAAAGGGGTAAAGGGAGGGGGTGAGTTTCTACAACTCAGTGAGCGGGTGTTGGGAGTGAATTTTCAAAAAAGTATTTAGTTTATTAAAATCATTCCCAAAATCTTTCATTTTTTTCAATGCCTTTTACCATTTTCACTTATTATGTGTGTTTAGCTCTTTTAACACATCCCCTTTCCTCAAGAAGCATTTAGCAAACATAGACATGCCATTTATTATAAAGGCTACAAAAGTTCGTTGATGTAGTATGCCGACTGTACCCACTTGTGGATCGGAGCATCTTTACCTTCCACCTTGATAGAACTCCTTCCACTTCTACCTAGATTCTAAGTGATGCCCTGAGCACCAAGCCCTCAAACAAAAAAATCTCTTTCTGACTGTATGAGAATGGAGACCTCATCTTGTCCCCACCCCGGTCTCATGCGTAAGAAGCTAAAACACAGTAGTTTCAGGAAGCTCAAACATAATAGCTTCATGTCTAACTGGTATGATAAACTGCCCTTATCACCACCGAGTCCTCCAATAGCCCTTGGAACCCATCACTATCATTCTTGGTCATCTTGATTGTCATGCCCCGACCCGGTTTGGTCGATTCACGTGATCAACCCGCCACTCTCCTGGTTTATTAAAGGGTTTCCCCTTATTATAAACCGTAAAGAGTAAGGCATCCTTTAACCTGCACCTTTTTCCTGGAATAGCATAATCAAAACTGCATGAAATTTAAAACTTTACATACCTGTCTTACAAGCATCTTAGTTAACGGCCTTTAAGGGGAGGCTTTCCAGGATTTCCTAAAAGGGATATAAGAAAGGGGGTGAGTACGACTACTTAGTGAATGGGTTTTTAAAAACTTTTAACTTTTAAGAAAAACATTTATATGGAGTGTGCTACACTCCTTTGTTTTCAAAAATCCCTTCATTTAAAAATTTGATTTTTTTCCATTATTTCTTAGTTACCACGGTGTGTCATCACCCAACACACATCCTTCATCATGAAGGTTACACACATTCGCAAGTCAGTATCACTACTGAACCCGCTAGTGGCTTCGGAGAGACTTTTCCTGCCACTCGGATAGAAGTACGACCACTTCTACCCTGGGAATGAGTGGATGTACGTGACATCCGACCCACAATCCCGAAATCACTTCTTTGTGTCCGTATGAGGACAAAGACCTCATCCTGTCCCCATCCCGGTCTCATGCGCTTGGTGCTACTCCAGATTTTGCACAGACACCTGGAACGACGAACTACCCTTATAGCCACCAGGTCCTCCAGTGCCCTTAGGTCGCATCACTACCCCTCATGGGTGTCTTGATGATCTCATACTCACAGTGCATGCACAAACAATATTTTCTTATATTGCCAGGTAATCTGTGGTGCCACTAGTCCAACGGCCCCGACTCTCAACTCAACCCGCAGCTATTTGTCTTGACTGGTGCATCGACCTGTCATGTCGCACTGCCGCTACTTGACTGAGCATGTCGGTCCTATCTAGGTAACATGGCCAAACAATTCAATTATTAAGTTTTATAGCACATATATCATGTTCATTTACGAGCTCTTGCTTGTGCCAACTGGCCTTGGGCCCACTGTACGAGATTTTCAAAATTGGGCATTTAGCCCCCAAGTTCCAAAACCGAGGCCCCTAGCCTATTAGAGCTTATTCGAGCTCTAGTCGAGAAGGTCTCCCAAATAGTTTAAGCATTGGCACACAGTTAGGGGAGAACACTTCTGACAAAATAGGTTTTCATTGTCCATTATACCAACTGGTATAAAGACATCTCCGTTCATAACCGATGAACGGGTTTTCAACTTCGTTCGAGGATGTCTCATCATACCAACCGGGTATGATCTACTTACAACCGGTAAGTAGTTTTTTTTTTCGCATAATTTTCACATCACTTTCTTTAAGTGGTGATGATTAAAATACCACTAAACAGTGGCTTTTTATACTGAGGTACTTATCATCCCCTATCGGGTATGATATAAAATTTCCACTCACAACTGGTAAAGTGGTTTTTATCTTTAAGTTGTGCTCATCATCCCAACCGGGTATGATGTTAGTAAACCCACTCACCCGTTAATGCCGTGAATTCCACTAGAATGGTTCTTTGTATTCACGCGAGCTTGTCCTTGTTGGCGTTCCCGATATTTCGCGTTCCTACACGATATGAACATCTTGGTTCATTATCCTTCGGCCTAATCGCCTTCATTCATTCCAAATGCATGACAAAGTCAAACTTTCATTTATTTGCAATTAAGTCCCTAAAGTTATTTCTCTTTAACTTTAAGTCCCAAATACTGGTTTTTCCTCAAATTGAGTCCTGAAACTTCTAAAATTTATCATAGGATCTCAATTTATTCCATTTCACAAAAAGGGGTTTAATTTCCCAAATTTCCAATTTGGTCCTCCAACTTTTCCAAAATTACCATTTTTCCCTTCCTTTACAAAAATGGTAAATTTTGCCCCAAAAATTTCAAAATTTCTCAATTGGTCTTCTAACACTATTTTCATGCCCAATTGACCCTCAATTTCATAAAATTTCATTTTGGTCCTTTGAATTTTGAAAATCCCCAATTTTCCCCAAATTCCAACTTCTTAACACAAACATTTCTAATTGTTGAAATTGAAGTTGAAATTGAGTTTCTACATGTTCATACGATTCTTCAAAAATGTGAATCGCAAGTTTTAATGTCGGGACGAGCTCAAACAGAGCTTCGCCGAAAAATGAACTATAGATAGAGAAAGCTTCGATTATTCACCGGTGAAGGCACGACGGTTCGAGCTTTCGATCTGGACAGATAGCTCTCATCCTGAGATTCATCCTAAAATCAAGAATCGCATCAATTGATGTAGAATTGGATTAGAATTTCGTCATTGAAATTCGGTCGACTCTCTCTCTAGCACCAACCGAAAATTATAAAGGGGAGCCGAATTGGCTTACCTTTCGTTCCTAATTCGGCCGTGGAAAGGCTGAGGAAGTGTTGGGAGGGCTTGGATTGGCCTTAGCAGGGCTTGAAATGGCTGATTTCAACTTGGCCGAAATAGGGCAGCTTCGATCCGCCGGAGCTGCTTCACTATTCTATCACATCGACGCTTCTCCAACGATTCCCGTATTGACTGGAGTTTGCTATCAGATAGCGTCTTCTCCCTGGTTCTAAAGAGCCCGACCTTTGTTCAAGTCGAAGCTCTAGTTCGAGCTTTACCGGGAAATGGAGCAGTAGTGAGAGAGAGAGAAGTGTTCAGGTGTGAGGAGAATGAAATGGGGATGACCTCTTTATATAGTTGTAAAACCCGTGTATTAAATGGGCGAGATTTATTACTAGTATTAATATTGTCATAAATTATTGGTATTAATTTCAATAATTAAATATATATTAATTTATAGCTATTTATGATAAGCCGTACGTTCGCATAAAAATTTTTACCGAAATTTCGGGTTACAAAAAATCATACTTCCCAAGAGGTCACCCATCCTCACACTACTCTCAGGTAAGCAAGCTTAACGTTGAAGTTTTTATGGAATCTAGTTCACCTGAACAAATTTGGTTTTTATTTTCTAGTTTATCTTAAGTTTCTTTTCCAATGTTTAATGAATCCTTTGAATCACCCGAAAGTTGTAAATTTTGATATTGCTTATTCCCAAATGTAAACCGGTTTGGTTTTCTTATTTAGTTTAATTGGTTCTTTTCCCGGTTTTCCTTAACTCAAATGTGCGGGGTTTACATTGATGGTCCCGAATCAGAGTGCATGCACAAATAATAGTTTTCACATATAGCCAATATCTTTGGTGTCGAAGGTCCAATGGTCCCAACACTCGACCCCGCCTATAGTTGTTTGCCTGACCGATCCGTCGACCTAGTCTTGGTGCATTATGACTAGCCCATCGAGCCTTGTCAATCTTCACTTGGTACCGTGAAAAATCACACAAACATTTCCATTTCTTTGGAGTTTTCATGGCTCTTCTTACTCATGTTTGTTTATGGGCTCTAGCCCCGTGCCCACTGGCCTTGGGCCTATTCCACAGGTTTTTCAAAAAATGGGCCTTGAGAATTATGAGTTCAAAATTGAGGCCCCGACCTATTGGATCTGTTCTAGCTCTCATCAGGAAAGTCTCCCAAATAGTTTGAGCATTTGCACACAGTCAGGGGAGAACATTTCCAACAAAAATGATTTAGCTCAAATGCATTCATTATACCAATCGGGTATCATAATAGAGCGTACGTCCACTTACAATTGGTAAGTGGGTTTTATTTCAAATAGTGTCCATCATACCAACCGGGTATGATGTACAAAAGATCCCACTTATAGTGATTTTTCCATTTCTAAAATGGTGTTTACCACCCGAACTGGGTATGATGTGTATAAGGTCTCACTCACAGTGGTATTTTAATTTAAATCATGCTAATCACCCCAGCCAGTATGACGTTAATAATTCACTCACAGTGGCTTTTCATTTTCAAAATAGTGCGCACCACCCCAACCGGGTATAATGTATAAATATGCTCACTCACAACCGATAAGTTGGTTTTTCATTTTCATAAAAGTGAGCTCATCATCCCAACCGAGTATAATGTTTAAAATGTCCCACTCACAACTGGTAAGTAGGTTTTTCCTTTCATAAAAGTGAGCTCATCATCCCAACCGGTATGATGCATAAAATTCCCACTCACCGAACGACTCTGACGTGTTCATCTCCAGTCAGCTTTCCAAGTCCTGTTCGAGCTCCTTTGCTCACTCCCTATCCGAATTTGTTCCTACATGGTTTGAGTATCCTTATACGGAATTACTTGGCATGAATAGCCCCACTATTTTCATGTATTTACATTTAAACTCTTATTTTTACCTTATTGCAATTATGTCTTAAAGTCCATAAACTCTGACTGTAGGTCTCCAAATGCTCGATTATTTTCAATCAAATCCCCAAGGCTTCCAATATCCCTCTTGGGTCATTAATTTTCTCAAAATGGTATAGGGGCTCAAATTTTCCAAATTTCCAATTTGGTCTCCAATTTTTACAAAATTACTTTTTTGCCCATAAGTTCCAAAAAGGAACAATTGGTTCCAATTCTTTCAAAAATTGACCAATTGGTCCTCCAACATCTTTCTCATTGTCAATTGACCTTCAATTTTGAGAAATTGCATTTAGTTGCTTTAATTTTTTGAAATTCCCAATTTCCCCCAAATTCTTCCTCCAATTTCACCCCTTTCTACTGATCGAATTTGATTTCTTCAAATTTGCCGTTCAAACAGGGTGAATTGCTCTAATTGATAGTATGAATAAGTTTCTACACTTCCATACAATCCAACTTATATTTCAATTGCAGGATTTGGATCTAAAATATGCTCAAGTGAAGCTTCACCGGAAAACTGGACATAGAGAGAGAAAGCTTCGAAAGCTTGCACGGTGATCCGAGTTCTTCACCTGGGAAGTTAGCTCTTGTCCAAAGGGTGCTTCTAGGATCAAGAATTTGGACAATTGGTGTCTGGATTAGTGGGAATTGATCAAGGAAATGTGTCACTTTATTTCTATAGAATCGAACTACTCCAATGAAGGGGAGTCAAATTGGCTTACCATTTTCCTTCGGGAGGTCGAGTGCAAGATGTAGAGGCTAGAGGAAGGCTCAATTTGGCCGTAGGAGGTCTGAATTGGCTGAATTTTGATGGGACAAAATAGGGCAGCTTCGAGACCGCCAGAGTTGCATCACTATTTAGATCCGCTGGCGCTTCTCTGGTGGTACTCGAGCGGAATGGAGGGTGTCGTTAGGTAGTTGACTTCCTCTGGAGTCTATATGACCCGAATTCACCATCTAAGGTTGAGAGAAGTGCCCGAGTCAGAGTTTCTCTGAAAAATGGAGCAGTTCTCCTTCTTTGATGGTTTGAGGTGTGTGGAGGATGAATGGCGGGAAGCTCTTTATACAGGGAGCTCACAAACTCTCTGTTTTACCAGTTTCCATATTGGTTGAGCTTACCCTCTTTGAAAAATGCCATAATCGGAGGGAATATTCCCTCTTCGGAAAAGGAAAGTTTTTCTTCCATTGATGAATAGTGCTACCATCCAAAGGAAGATGATGACACTGTTCTGGACCGAACCAGTCTGGTCTGACTGGGTTCGGTGATAAAATCGGTCGGTTTAGGCCTATTTTTACCGGTTTTCTAAAAATTAAAAATTTCTAAATTAATCTAAATTTATTTTCTATCTAATGGTGACCTCTATTTTCCAAATTGAGATTTCCAAGCCACTTAGAAAAATGAGTTATCCAATTCGGTTCACTATGGTTCAACCTAGTACAAGTATTGTTCACCTTGAACTGGTCCGATTTTCTCATCCAATTTCCTTCGTGATCCTTCCCCATGATTTTTGTGACATCTTGGTCACTTGGGATTTTTCAATTTCCCATTTCAACCCTTCTTTATCATTCTCGGTTCTTTAAATGGTTCAACCCTTCTTTCACTTGTTCCAAGATGACAGATTTCACATGTATCCTTCTTCTTCAAGTGTCCTTCCCTTAGGGATTTTGACTCCACCACCTTGCTCATTCTAACCTTTCCAATTAAGGCATCTCATCTCCTTTGCAAGCATCCAATTAATCCCCAGACTTTATTTTGGCCTAGTCCCGATCCGAGTACAAGTCTCTCTCGGTGGTTTCTAATAGTTTCATTTGTCCAGACTTACCTATTCTCCTTAAACCCTTTCTTCCAACACTCGCCCTTCAATCCTTCAGGTTTGTGGAGCCCGATCCCTCATTTACCATTTGGTTGTATTCATTCATGGCCCAGGACATTACACACATGTTCAATTCCCAAGAAATCTTTATCCGATGTGTCGAGCTCATTCTTCTATGCCCTTTCTTTATGGTGTTATACTGGCCCATCACTCGATTCCACATTAGGGCATTCCTCCAGAAATATTACCTTTATTTCACCTTGCCACCATTTAATCCTAAGCTCACCCTACCTTGAGGTAATAATTAATGTTGAACGATTTTCCTTGACGACTTTCCTCATTACAACTTTTCTTTCCTTCCTAATCGCATGTCCTATGTTCTTATTAATGGCTTCCTTGCAACTATTTCAGTTAAGATGTATGAGTTTTATGCACCCCCCATAGCTTTTTCTAAACTGTTTTGCCTACTTCCTTGTCTAACATCATGCTACCGTTATTATCATTTCCATGAATTTTGTGAAGTGGTTGTTCACTTGTCCCATACTGCTTCCTTATTGGTCACCCTTGGTTCCCATTGTCAGTTTCCTAATCCCCTTCACCATTGGTCTACTTTGCATCATAGATCTCCACTTGTTTGGGACCACTCTTCCTTAAGGGTGTCTATCACTCAGTCCATCCACATTTGTTCGTGATCTTTTTACGATCATTCCATCCATCTTTTAGGGGATCTCCCTTATGGCATGTATTTATCCTCTTGGGTTCCCTCTTAGGAATTCTCCTTGTTCGTCCCCTTTTTCCTATTACCTCGAGGTAGAGACTTCCATCTTTGGGGCCATGTGCCACACCTTCGTAGTTGATGGTGTTTAAGGGTAGGCTTTTTGAAATCTTCTAAAAGAGAAATAAGGGAGGGGGTGAGTACGACTACTCAGTGAATGGGTTCTCAAAACTTTTTATCTTTAGGAAAAAGATAAATTTTGGAGTGTGCCAGACTCCTTTCAAAACCATTTCATTTGAAATCTTGGGTTTTATCAACATTTCCTTATTTAATCACGGCGGGTCATCACCCAACACACATCCTTCATCATGAAGGTTAAACACAAATTCACAGGTCAATATCCACTGAACCCACTTGTGGCTTCAGAGCGACTTTACCGGCCACCCAGATAGAAGTACGTCCGCTTCTACCCTGAGAATGAGTGGTTGTTCGTGACATCCGACCCTCATTCCCAGAATAACTTCTCCATGTTCGTATGAGGACAGAGACCTCATTCTGTCCCCACCCCGGTCTCATGCGCTTGGTGCTACTCCAAATTTTGCACGGTCACCTGGAACGACTAACTGCCCTTATACTCACCGGGTCATCCAGGGCCCTTAGTGATGCATCACTACCCCTCATGGGCGTCTTGATGATCCCGTACTCCTAGTGCATGCACAATCAATAATTTTCTCATTATGCCATATAATTTGTGGTGCCACTGGTTCAACAGCCCCGACGCTCAACTCAACCCACAGTTGTTTGTCTTAACTGGTCTGTCGACCTGTCATGTTGCACTGCCACTAGATGACTGAGTATGTCGGTCCTATGTTGGTACCATGGCCAAACAATTCATTTATTTAAAGTTTTATGGCATATAATTCATGTTTGTTTATGAGCTCTTGCTCATGCCAACTGGCCTTGGGCCCACTATACGACATTTTCAAAATTTTTCATATTAGCCCCCAAGTTCGAAAATTGAGGCCCCCGTCCTATCAGAGCTATTCGAGCTCCCGTAAAGAAGGTCTCCCAAATAGTTTAAGCATTGGCACACTATCAGGGGAGAGCACTTCCGACAAAATTATATTTTCAACTATCCAGTATACCGACCGGGTATAAAGACATCTCTGCTCATAACCGATGAATGGGTTTTGAACTTCCTTCGAGGAAGTTTCATCATACCAACCAGGTATGATCTACTTACAACCGGTAAGTAGTTTTTCTACATGATTTTCATATCACTCCCCTAAGTTGTGATGTTTAAAATACCACTTGATAGTGGATTTTCATTTCGACATACTTATCATCCCCAACCAGGTATGATATGAAATCCCACTAATAACCAGTAAGTAGTTTTTAACTTTTAGTTGTGCTAATCATCCCAACCGGATATGGCGTTAGTAAACCCACTCGTAGCCGATAAGTGGTTTTTAACTTTGAGTTGTGCTCATCATCCCAACCGAGTATGACGTTAGTAAACCCACTCACAACCGGTAAGTGGTTTTTATCATTAAGTTGTGCTCATCATCCCAACCAAGTATGATATTAGTAAACCCACTCACCCGTTAATGCCGTGAATTCCACTAGACTAGTTCTTTGTATTCATGCGAGCTTGTCCTTGAGAGCGTTCCCGATACTTATATGAACATCTCGATTCATTATCCTTCTGTCTAATAGCCTTCATTCATTCCAAATGAATGAGAAAGTTAACTTTCATTTATTTGTAATTAGGTCCATAAAGTTATTTCTCTTTAACTTTAAGTCTCTAATGTCGGTTTTTACTCAAATTGAGTCCCAAAAATTTTAAAATTTATCATAGAACCTCAATTTATTCTATTTCACAAAAAAAAGGAATTAATTTCCCAAATTTCCAATTTGGTCCCCAAACTTTTCTAAAATTACCATTTTGCCCTTCCTTTACAAAAATGGTAAGTTTCACCCAAAAAATTATAAATTCCTCAATTGGCCCTCTAACATATTTATCATGCAAAACTGACCCTCAATTTTAGGAGATTACATTTCGGTCCTTCGAATTTTCAAAAATCCCTAATTTTTGCCGATTTTCCCCAATTCCAACTCTTTAACATAGTCGAATTTGATTTCATCAAATTGACCGATCAAACACCACTAATTGTTGAAATTGAAGTTAAAATTGAATTTCTCCATGTTCATACAATTCCATAGAACTTTGAATCGGGAGTTTTAACACCGAAACGAGCTAAAACGGAGCTTCACCGGAAAATGAACTATAGAGAGAGAAAGCTTGATTACTCATCGGTGAAGGCACAACGGTCCCAGCTTTCAATCTGGGCAGATAGCTCTCGTCCTGAGGTTCATCCTAGAACCAATAATCGCATCAATTGATGCCAAATTGAGTTAGAATTTCATCATTAAAACTCTGTCGGTTCTCTCTCTAGCACCGGCCGAAAATTGTAGAGAGGAGCCGAATTGGCTTACCTTTCAGTCCTAATTCGGCCATGGGAGGGCTGAGGAAGTGTTGGGAGGGCTTGGTTTGGCCTGAGGAGGGCTCTTAATGGTCGATTTCAGCTTGGTTGAAATAGGCCAGCTTCGGTCCGCCGGAGCTGCTTTACAGTTCCATCATGCTAGCGCTTTTCCAGCGATTCTCAGATTGACTGGAGTTTGCTATCACACAGCTGACTTGTCCTTCCGAGGTTAAGAAAAATGTTCAAGTCAAAGCTCTGGTTCGAGCTTCACCAGGAAATGGAGCAGTAGAGAGAGATTGAGGTGTTCGTGTATGAGGAGAATGAATGGGGATGACCTTTTTATACAGATGTAAAATTGTGTATTAATTGGGAGAGATTTATTACAAGTATTAATATTGCCATAAATTATTGGTATTAATTCTAATAATTAAATTTATATATTAATTTATGGCTATTTATGATAAGGCATACGTTCGTATAAAAATTTTTTACTGAAATTTCAGGTTACAAAATAAAATCATACTTCCCAGGTGGTCACCCATCGTCACACTACTCTCAATCAAGCATGCTTAACTTCAAAGTTCTTATAGGATCTCGTTCACTTGAACCAATTTGGTTTTTCTCTTCTAATTTGTCTTTAGATTCTTTTTCAATGTTTAATGAACCCTTTGGATCACCCGAGAGTTGTAAATTTCCAAATTGCTTGTTCCCAAATGATCCGGTTTGTAAACCGACTCGATTTTCTTACTCGATTTGACCGGTTATTTTCCCGATTTTTCTTAACTCAAAAGAGTGGGGTTTACAATGTGCATGAAGCTCCCTAAGCTTCCTGATTTAATAGATGGCAAACTTCCCTTATGCTCCCTAGGTCGTCCAGTAGCCTTTAGAACTAGAACTACCATATATCAGGTACCTCGATAGTTCTGTATCTTAGCATACACAAACATAAGTATTTTTAGTTAAGACCTTTATCTTTGGTGCTACTAGCTGCATGAGCTTGTTGACCTGGCTTCAGCTTGTTAACTACAAGCCCAATGAGTTCAATGACCTGGCTTTGGCTCGGTAGCTACCAGCCCAATGATTTTGACAACCCTAGCCTTGGCTTTGTAGTGAAGTCACATAATTTACCATTTATGTGAGGTTTCCATATGCTCATAGTTCATCTATTTATCTATGAGTTTAAGCCTATTCTCATTAGCCTTGGGTCCACTTGAGCTACTCTAGCTCTCTTCAAAAAGAGCTCACAAAATGTTTAAGCAGTGTCACGTAGTCAGGGGAGGCTATTTCTGAAAAATGGTTTTCAATTCGAAAACATACTTATCATCCCAATTGGGTATGACATTAGAAATTCCACTCACCCAATATTCGTGACGTGTAAGTCTGTGACGTTATTTCAGGAACTCTCGTTAAATCCTCATCATAAGCCTCGACCTTTCTCTCGTACATACATTATCTTAGATAAGCAATCCACCAATTATCCGACATTTGTCACTATGTTTCTATATTTTTTTTTGAGAAATAATCTCCACTTATTTGCCATCATTTCCTTATTTTTATTTTATTTGCAATTTGTTTCAACCTGAGTAATCAAATTGTCCTTAATTGCAAATAAATCGTCCAAAAATCATTTTATTTGCAATTTTGTCCCTAGTTTTAGTAAAATTCCCAATTGCCTTTAATTCATGCTATTTGCATAAAAATCCTCAAATTTTTAGAAATTCTCAAATCGCCTAGTTGTTTCCCCAAATTTTCCCTTTGTGACCATGAAACTTTGTTTAATCAAATTACCCATGCAAACTTAATTAATTGGTTCCTAGCATGTTGCTAATCATCTTCCCTAACTTTCCATGTTCAATTCATGTTTTGAATCACCCTAATTGGCCTAGAATTAAGCTCAAATGAAGCTTTGCCAGAAAACTATTCTTTGGGAAAGGAAGCTTTGAATTCTTACTAATTGGGACGTGGTTGATGGAGCTCTTGATTTGAAGAGTTAGTACTCATCGAGAGGGTCATTTTAGGATCAAGAATCACTCCAATTGACGTCTTGAGCAGGGAGAATTTGATCAGTACAATTTAGACACTTTCTCTCTCTATAAATTCACAATACCAACGAGTGGAGGCGGAATTGACTTACTTCAAAGGTCCTAGAGGGTTAAGGGTCAGTCGAGGAGGGTTGTGGAAGGGTTGGCCTAGCTGTAGGAGGTCGAAGGTGGCTGGAGTTCACCTCAAGGAATTATGCTATTTTGGGATCATCAAAGCGATGGTACTGTGCGAGCTTCCTGGTGCTTCTCCGGTTATTCTCAAGTAGAAAGGAGGTTGCTGCGAGGTAGGGAACTTCTTCCTAGTTCTAGAGAACCCGAATGAGCATTCTAAGTTTACGGAAAAGGCCCTTGTAGGAGCTTTGGTTCGTGCCTTGCTAGGAAATGGAGTACTTCATTTTTTGCCATCATTTGAGGGATGGAGAAAACGAATGGGAGGAGCTCTTTATATATGGAGCTTGATAAGTAATAAGGCTACCAGTCTGCCCAAGACTCGACCTCAAACTTGCCCGTTCACAATCGTTCTGGAGGAGTTTTCGATTGCTAGAGACTCGGTCGCTGTCATGCCCTGACCCGGTTTGGTCGGTACCTCGTGATCAACTCGCCAATCCCTTTGGTTTAGGAAGAGTCACTATTTCCAAAACCGCAAGGAGTCAAATGTACCTTTTACCATTGTTCCTTGCAATAACATTATACAAAAAAGAAAACGTTAAAATTAAATTACCTTATTTTTATGTCTTGGCATAAGGATTTCCTAGAGGGTTGTCTTCTTTCCAGAAAAAGATTTAAAGGGAGGGGGTGAGTTTCTAAAACTTAGTGAGTGGGTATTAGGATGAGTTTTCATAAGAATTTATAATATTTTTCATGTTTACTGTTGTGTGGATGTAACTCTTTAAATACCCTTTTTCTTAGAAATTATTTAGCAAACAAACACACGCCCTTTATCTCAAAGGGGTCCAAACATTCGCAAGATGCACTTATGCTGACTGCACCCACTTGTGAATGGGAGCGTCTCTACCATCCATCCTGATAAAAGTCCTTGACTTCTACCTAGATTTTGAGTGGACATCAATTGTTTGACCCTGAGAACCAAAGATACTTAATGTCCGCTATGTAGGACGAGACTTCTCCTCACCCTTGCCTCTTCGAGCTTTGAGACTCACTAGATGACCCAACTCCCCTTATGCAACTTGTGTCATCCAACGGCCCTTAGAACCAACACTATCCCAAAATGGGCATCTTGATGGTTCTATATCTCAGTACATGCATACACAAAAGTCTTAGGATTGATATATATTATCTTTGGTGCTATCGGCCCAATGGTCCCGACAACTTGACTTTGGCTCCACAACTGCTAGGCCAACAGGTTCGACGACTTGGCTTTGATACAACAACTACTAACCCATCGAGTCTATCGGTCCAACTATGGTATAGTGGCAATTCACAAAAATAACCGATTATGAAAATTTTCATAGCTTATTTGTCCATGGGCTTCAGCCTGTGCCCACTATTCTTGGGCCCACTTCATGAGTTTTCCAAAACTAGGCTTCGGGCCTTGATAGTTTCAAAACTAAGGCCTCCAGACTATTGGAGCTATCTTAGCTCTCGTGTTGGTTTCCTCAGATTCCTGGAGTGTTTCGCGGTTGTAAGTTGACATGCTTTCTCTTGGACCTACATCAATCCAGATAAGGAATGTTAAATCCCATTTCATTTCAAAGTTCTTGATCTCTACCCTCATGATAATTAACTCTTCGTTAAATACCAGCATTATGAATTGTTAACTTTATAAATATTTACAAAATTCCCTTTTTGATCTTTGAAATCACAATTTCTACTTAGTTGCACTTTAGTCCCTAATTTTTTTAAAATTACCAATTTGCCCCCAAATTTCCAAAAATGACCAATTAGTCCTCAATTTCCTTAAAATCACTAATTGGCCCTCAATCGAGAGTTAATTTCATAAAAATCTCCAAATTTTCCTTTAATTACAATTCGACCCCCAATTTCTCTAAAATCTCCAAATTGCCAAATTTTCCAAAAATTGTAATTTGACCCCCGAAATCCTATTTCATCAAATTGACTTATTAAATTTGGACAATTATACCATATTATGATCTGAATCATCTTCCCTATGTTTGCCTCATCATTTTAAGCTAAAGCACGCCAGAAATGGTTAAAAAATATGCTCGAATGGAGCTTCGTCAGAAAAATTAGTATATAAAGAGCTTCAATTTCTTACCAATGAGGCTCTAGTGGTCGAAGCTCTTGTTTCCTTCGAGTTGCTCCTCCCCGATATCCTTCCTGGATCAAATTGCACTTCAATTTGTGATCTGAGTAGTGCAAATTTTGCATTTTACCATTTCAGGCATAATTGATTGTGAATAGTAATTTTCGGCGGATGGCGATGAAGGGGACTTACCAATGTAGCTCAAGAAAGGTTAGGACACTTCTAGGGGTGGTCTAGGGAGCTTGATTTAGCTATAATTGGGCTATGGGTGGCTCGAATTGAACTCAAACAACTTGGGTTGCATACTGCCATGTAGTGATAGTATTTTATGAGCTTGTCGGCGCTTCTCCGGCAATCATTGTGTAGAACGGAGACTATCGTCGCGTAGCTAACTTCTTTAGTATTCTAGAGAACCCAAATTCAACTTTGGAGGTGGAGGAAAGTGGCCAAGTTAGAGATATGTTTTGAAGTTCATTGAAAAATGGACATTCCTTCTTCAGGCGTTTGAGGCATGAGGAGGACAAATGTAGAGGAGCACTGTAAACCCCATCCTTCAAAGATAAGAAAATCGGGAAAAGAATTGGTCAATTCAAAAGAGAAAACCGAACTGGTTAACAAACTCAAACCGGTAAAGAAAGGGTAAAATTGGAAATTGGAAAATCCCAAGTGACTCAAAGAGTAATAGAAATCATGGATAAGAACCTTGGAATAAATGGGAAAAGAAAACCAGACCGGTTTAGGGTGAACCCGACCTCAACCAGATTGAACAGGTTTGAACCATACATGAACTGAATTCTAAATTCATTTTTCATTGTGGCTTAAAATGATCAAATTGGGGAATTGAAGCCACCATTGAATAGGAAATGAATTTACATGAATTTTGAAATTTTTATATTTGAGAAAAATGATTGAATTAGCCGATTTTCACCATTGAACCCGGTCAGACAGAACTGGTCTGGTTCGGAACAGTTATCATCTTCTTCCTCAAGATGATAACAATGTTCATCAATGCAGAAACTTTCCTTCTTCGGTGAAGGAATATTCGCCCCAATCATGGCATTTTCTTGCAAGGATAAGCTCAACCAAAATGGAAACTGGTCGGGCAGAGGGTCCCCATGCTCCTCTCCATTCATCCTCTACACACCTCAAATCGCCATTCTCTCCAACACCCCAACAGCCCCCTCCCCCCCACCCCCCACCCCTCCAACACCCCAACAACCCTCACACGGCCTAAATAGAGATAAAAAGTAATCCAATTCACCCTCTCCCCCTCGTCATTGCAGATCGATGTTAGAGAGAGAATGTGTTGAATTTCACTGATTAAATTCACCCTCACTTGGACTACAATTGTAGCAGTTCTTGATCCTAAAAGAAACTTCAGGACGAGAGCTACCTCCCCATATCGAAAGCTCAAATCGTTGCCCATCTGACAATAAGCTTTCTCGCTACGAACGATTTTCCAGCGAAGCTTCGTTTCAGCTTGTTTCAGACTCAAATCATGCAATTCAAAGCTCAATTGAATTGTATCAAGTGTAGGAACTGATCCATACCATCAATTAGAGCAATAAACCCCAATTGAATGGTAAATTTGAAGAAATCAAGTTTGGTTAATTTGAAGGGGAAAATTGGGGATTTCAAAAAATTGAGGGACCTCCATGCAATTTCTCAAAAGTGAAGGCCAATTTGCAATGAGAAAGATGTTGAGGGACCAATTGGTCAATTTTTGAAACATTTGGGGACCAAATTGGAAATTTAGAAAACTTGAGCCCCTTACACAATTTTGAGTAAATTGAGGATCCAAAGGGGATATTAGAAACCCTAAGACTCAATTTGGGGAAAAGTTAGCACTAGGGACCTAAAGTGAAGAAAAATGAACTTTGGGAACCTAAGTGCAAATAAACCAACAATTTTGAGCCTAATGTTTGTCATGCCAAATCTTAATTGATAAGGATACCCAAATCGTGTATGGAAATGAGAGACCGGAACACTAGTAAGGAAAAGCTAGCTTGGACTTGGAAGCTGACTAGGGACGAACGCATCATGGTCACCAAGTGAATGGGAAACTTTATACTTCATACCTGATTGGGATGATGAGCACCTTTACTGGGGTGATGAGCACGCTTTAATTGAAAAGAAAGACCACCGTGAGTGGGCTTAGTTATGCTTCATTCCCAGTTAGGGGTGATGAGCACGTTTTAACAGAAAAACCATTATGAGTGGGATTATTTAATGTCATACCCAAGGCCAATGGGTACGGACATAAGAGCCTAGAAAACTTGATTAAGAAGAGCCATGAAAACTTATAATTAATGGAATTGATTATGTGTTACACCACGGTTACGAGTCAGGATCGACAATGCTCGATGGACTTGCGGTAGTGCGTTAAGGTCAGGTCGACGGACCGACCTAGACAAACAGTTGTAGTTTAGATTGAGCGTCAGGGCCGTTGGACCGTTGGCACAATAGACGATGGATAATTATATGAAAACTATTGTTTGTACATACACTTGTGGTACGTGACCATCAAGACACCCTAGGGGTAGTGATGCATCCCAAGGTCTACTAGGTCAGTTCGCCATGCCAGTTAGTCTTGAAGCTCATAGTAGCTTATTGCGCATGAGACCGGGGTGGGGTCGGGATGTGGTCTCCGTCCTCATACGGACATGAAGTGGCATTCGAGCCTGAGGGTCAAAATATCCTGTTAAAACTCATTAGTAATAATTACAACAATAAGTTATCTGATAAATATACTGTTAGCTATAGCATACATATTTCTGATTTAATTTCTTTTGGTGTAGGTGATGAAGGAACAAAAGATTTGAGGACAAATCATTTTTAAGAAGGGGAGAATGATGTGAATCCGACAAAAGAGTCAACAAATTCACAAGTCCAATCAACCGAACCTGCAATAGACTGAACACTTTGTCACCAAATGGGATAAATAATTATTTGAGACTTTAAGAGGGCCCAATCACAACGTTAAGGGGCTAAAAAATTCAAACAAGCTTTATATGGCTGATTAAAGAGATTGCCAAAAAAAATCCAAGTGGAAGCCCAATTGAAGAGCCCATGAAAAGGCCACGAGAAGGTCCAGATATAATTAATGAGTAGAGGTTTATTTATATAACAAATATTCTACAATATTAAATGATAATATTAGATATTTAATTAGTTAAATTTAGATTTTTAAATTGGTTATAAAAATATCCTAGATATTTAGATTAGATATGGTTGGCATCTAAGCATAAGATATATTTTCCTTGTTTTCTAGGCTATTCAGTTGTTATATGTACTAATAAAAGGTATACTCCACAGCATTAGAGGAGAGACACTTTGGAAATTCAATCTTATGAGGTTTTGTCTTCTTTTTATCTTGAAGGAGCTTTTTGAACTTATCAGGTTTTTACCTGTGGCATTCAAGCAATCAAGAGTTATCACCTGAGGTTTTCTAAGAGTTCTTCTTAGAGGATTTGGGTGTGGCGTCTACATATCCCCTACCTTGTTTCTCACATAATAAGGTATACTCCATCTTTTCGTACTTGCATCGTGAAAGTCTTGAGGTCTTGCCATATTTGGTGTAGGGTGTCGTCAGCATATTGGCGGGGTTCGCATTTTGTCGGAAGTGCTCTAGTAGGCTAGGGGCCTCAATTTTGGAACTTGGGGGCTAAATGCCCGATTTTGAAAATCTCAAACAGTGGGCCCTAGGTCAGTTGGCAAGAGCAGGAGCTCATAAACGAACATGATGTATGTGCCATAAAACTTAATAAGTGAATTTTTTTTCCATGGTACCAAGATAGGACCAACATGCTCAGTGAACTAGCGCCAGTGCGACATGACAGGTCGACGGACTAACCAAGACAAACGGCTGAGGGTTGAGTTGAGAAGTGGGGCTTTTGGACTAGTGGCACCACAGATTTTAATGGCAATATTAGAAAACATTGTTTGTGCATGCACTGTGAGTATAGGATCATCAAGACGTCCATGAGGGGTAGTGATGTGTCCTAAGGGCACTGGATGACCTGGTGGCAATAAGGGCAGTTCCTCATTCCTAGTGTCTGTGCGAAATCTAGAGTAGCACCAAGCGCATGAGACTAAGGTGGGGATATGATGACCTCTCTATCCTCATACGGACACAAAGAAGTGATTTCGGGATTGTGGGTCGGATGTCAGGTACATCCACTCATTCCGGGGGTAGAAGTGGTCGTACTTCTATCCGAGTGGTAGGAAAAGTCGCTCCGAAGCCACTAGCGGGTTCAGTAGTGATACTGACTTGCGAATATGTGTAACCTTCATAATAAAGGATGTGTGTTGAGTGATGACACATCGGTAACTAAGAAATGGCGGAAAAACCCGTAGTTTTTTAAAGGAAGGGATTTTTGAAAAAAAAAAAAAGGAGTTTGGCAAACTCCATAGAATTGTTTTGCTTAAACGTCAAAAGCTTTTAAAAACCCCTTCATTGAGTAGTCGTACTCACCCCCTCCCTTAAAAGTGCATGATGAAGGATGTGTGTTGGGTGATGACACACCGGTAACTAAGAAATAATGGATAAACCCCACTTTTTAAACGAAGGGATTTTTTCGAAAAGAAAGGAGTCTGGCACACTCCATATAAATGTTTTTCCATCTCAACCAACATTTCATTTGTGAGCTCATTGTTCCTTCTATTTTGGTTGGTTCCATTTCCTCTCAATTGGGATACACATCTTTTTGGGGCTTCCTTCCTTTGTAGAATTCTTTCCCTTTCTCCAGACATTCCTTTTTACATTTGCACTAGGGGATTTCTACTCTTAAATGGCATCCCTTGATGTCGTCTTCTCCTATTTACCTTTACTCCTCAAATCTTGTAGGCACATCTTTTATGCTCTATCTACATCCTTATTTGTACCTAGTACCTATCTATTTCTTTAGAGAATGTACAAATCTTCCTTGTTTCAGGATCATTGTGGGAGAGGCTTGCATATTCCTTTCTTGGCTTGAGTTTAGTCGTTAATTGGCCTTTGGTTCTTTTAAGGATTTCTTGCATCCTTCTTTTCCCAAGTATTTGACCTTTCCGCCTCTCTCTTCTTTGTCAGAATTTACAGTATGGCTTTCCCGAGTATTTGTTCGTTAACTGCTTTGCCTCCACCATTTATTTGGTCTATGTTTCTTAGGGTAGCTGTTTCTCGAGTCCTCCTATCCTTAACATCCATCTCACTGACCTTTTTAGGGTGTAGTCCTTCTTAGGGTGTCATTTATTCTCCTTGACCCTATTTGGCTTCATTACTTTTTCCAAGGTGATTCATTCCAATACATCCCGTTATTTGGCTCTATTACTCTTCCAAGGCAGGTCATAATGGGCCTCCAATACATCCTTTCATCAAGAAGTTTCTAATGGTGGGTCGGTGCCTTGCACTTCACGTTATGTCCATCTGCCAATCCAATGATTCCTTCAAAGTACTTAGTTGTATGCATCCCTCCAGAGCTCCCTTTCCCAACGTATTCCTTCTCTTCTTCACTCTCATTGTGCCATTCTCTAGAGTTTCCAGAGGACGTTTCTCTGTGTTTGCCCCTTATGAGAGGGTTCTAGATATACTTCCCATGTACCTTATCCCTACTCTTAAGGTATCTTTCTTAGGTTGACCTTAAGAAGAAATTTAAATTTTGCATTTACCTCATCATTTCTTGACCTCTTGGTGAACCACTTACTTAGCCAGCTCTATGGTTTCAGTCTCCAGTCCTTTGTGGCCTTTGAGGAGTTATTGCCCTGAATTTATGAGGTGTGAAACACCCCTTCTTTCCTTACACCTATAATAGTTTACCTTGGTACTTGTCCTTAGTAGGTTTGGGCACTTCTTTAGGTAATGTCTCAATCGTTCATACTTGTAATAGGTTATTCCTTTACATGGATTGTTGTGGTCCCTTCTTTCCTTCGAGTAGGGCATTTCCAGGGTTATTATTGGTTTGGTGCTCTACCGTTCTTTGATTCTGATCACTTTAACAGTTTTCTTACTAAATCTCCTTTGCTAAAGGGTCATGGACAGTTTTCTTACTAGTATATTGATCATACTATGTTATAGGGTATCATAGTATGGTACAGTATTACACTATCTATAGTATTAGCTGAGAGCATAGAGCATTTTACTGGAAATTTAATATATTCTGTAGCTAAGAGGATCTTAATATAGTTGTAGTGACTTCTAACATGGAGGTATTCGGTGAAAGCATTTGGCGATTTCTTAGTTCGATTTTTTCTTCACTTTTTTGTATCTATATAATGACAATCTTGTGACTTTATGATATTAAAATGTAGGAAAACATGTCACTGCTTGTCAACAGTTTGCTCTTCCAAATAAAAAATGCTCTGTGAAAATTAGTTCGATCGATGTGTTTATTATTTGAGTGGAGAAAGAAGGGTCCTTTTGTCCTCCTCTAACAACAGTTCCTTTATTTAAGGTCATCCGGCACAAGCCATATGATCACAAAATCGATATTTTTAGTTTCGGAATTGTGTTGTGGAAGTTGCTTACTGAAAATGTAATATCTTGTCAGCAGTTTTTTACCTTTCATTTTGTCATGAATATAAGTTTTTCTGCATTTGCTCATATATCTTCATCCACTTCTCAGATTCCCTACGAGTACCTGACACCACTACAAGCGGCGATTGGAGTGGCCCAGAATGTATGGATTCTTTTTTCTTAAACATCTCAGTAGATCTGTTTGATCTCATGTAAAACTTTGGTTTGATCTAACTACTACCTTTGTTAAGGAACCGAACGAGGAATGGTAAACCTTGGCGAATGAAAACATCTTGTCAAACAAGGGATGAGGACGCAAACTTACCCACAGGCGTTCCTTGATCCCACAATATGCGTATAGTTATACCAAGCAAGTAATTTTTGGACAGTCTCCCCTAAGTCAAGGGATCATATGTGTTATGATCTTATGATCATATCTTATACATACTATACAGGTATGATATGGATCTATCATACTAGTCCCTAAGTCAGTTACTATTTGAACACATAGTCATCAGGCGATGACAATGTGTAGCCCTTATCTAGCATGGCATAGGACGATACCAAGCGATAATACGTGGTCAAATAGTACTGCTAAAAGGAATATCTCACCCTAGCATATAGTGTAGGCATTGTATATAGTAATTACTATTAATTGACTTGTGGGTAGGAGTCCTCTATAATAATTACTATTAATTGACTCGTGGGTAGGAGTACTCTATAATAACTTAGTCATCATATTTTATCCGAGATGTAACAATATCTCGAATCATTTCCCCTACTCAATAGATTAGGCATTCGCCCAACGGATCACTCCCATCTTAACATATTTTACTGGGATCAGATCTAATTTCCCCTCCATTCTCTCTCATCTTCTACCTATCAATCCTGTCTCTAAATTGGTCTTGGGCTCGTATCCAAACGTGTCAGGCTTTTATGTTGGCATGAGTGAACTTAACATCCCCATTCATAGGAAGCGGCAGTACCTTCTTGTTCGCCTTCACCTTCAACAGCTTCTCAAGGATCCTAACTAGCTTAGTCACGGGCACTGGGGATGTGTTCCCCAAGTTAAAAGTCCGAAGCTGGGCTGATACTGTCTTCTTGCCCCCACTTCCCGTGCTCTTCTTAGATGTATCAAGGACCCCTAAGCACCCCTCCACAATGTCATCAATATAGGTGAAATCTCTAGCAACCGAGCTGTGATCAGGCCCCTCATAAATCGTTATCTGGTTTCCATTCAGGATATCCTTGGTGAAGAAGAAATAGGCCATATCAGGGCGGCCATAAGGACCGTATACAGTAATGAACCGCAGGCCTGTGATTGAGAGACCGTATATGTGGTTGTAAGCACGGGCGATCTCCTCTGCAGCCTTCTTTGTGGCAGCATAGAGGCTAGCAGGACGATCGGTTCGGTCCTTTTCTGAGAAGGGCACCTTGGAATTGAGGCCGTAGACTGAACTTGAGGAGGCCCAGATGATGGCTGGCTGAGGGTTGGCTGATTTGCAGGCTTCCAGAAGCTTAGTGAACCCAGCAATGTTATTGTGGACGTAGGAGTAAGGATTCTGCATGGCGTACCGGACACCCGCCTGAGCAGCCAGATGCATGACGTGGGTGAAAGGGACGACGTCGAATAGCTTCTTGAGGAGAGCCTGATCGTTGATGTCGCCCTCCATCACGAAAACCCCTGATCGAGAGAGGATGTTCTGGCGGTCCCGCTTCAGGCCAGGGTCATAGTAATCGTTGAAATTATCCAGACCGACGACGCGGTAGCCGCGCTGCCTGAGGGTGCGGGAGACGTGGAAGCCGACGAAGCCAGCAGCACCGGTGACAAGGACAGTGTGACCAGAGAGGGACTTTGGAGTTGCAGACTTGCGGAGCCGCCTCTCCCACTCACGCCCGCCCCAAGAGGCGGCGCCGCTCAGATGATCACGGCGGCGATGGAAGTACGACGAGCCAGTGGAGGAGGGAGAGGAGGATGATGAAGACGACGAAGGTGAGAAAGATGAGGGACCAGAACTCCAAGTGGAAGAACACGGAGGACTGGAGGCGGATGCGGTGGAAATAGAGAGATGGCTTGTCGGGCTCGAACTTCCCAGGCGATGAGGGGACGTCATCGAGGTGGTGGGACATCATCTTCAAAAGCGATATGCTCTTCTCCTGAAATTAGGAAGCAACAATGGCTTAGGTAGGGTTAGGGTTTGGGGGGAAGCAGGGGTCGGAGAGGATTTGATTGGGCCACCAAGATGCCTACTCGATTGAAGGAATCAGAATCGTATTCGGGCGATGATGACTGCTTAAATTATTCCTTCATCGGGCTGAGCGGCTGAACAAGAAGGGGAAAGAGGATGACAGGGGGATGGTTGAAGAAGAACAAGAAGGGGAAAGATCATCCAGGGAGGACAATTGAGGAGGTACTTAGAAATTAGTAGCAGGGCCAGGGCGAGTAGGTATATTATTCCGTCATCAACAGAATTGTGGTTTGCAAATATGATTTTAGTAATACAATAACTACCCTCATAGGCAAATATGATGACTAAGTTACTAAATAATTATACAATAACTGATATCTATCATATTTTATTGTATGATATGTCACGTATAGATATAGTTAGTCATGATATTTTCAGTTATGATCATATAATTCATATCCTCAATATGACTATGATTGTATAATAGTGATAATATCATCTCAGAGTATAGTTAGTTAACATATTCGATGATTGATCATATTATAATTCGTATAGATTGATTGATTATCCGTAGGATATCATAAGCTCAAGATATCATACAACTAATATGATTTGGCTAAGATAAGAATAATTTGCCTATGAAGCTTATTCTGGTCAAAGGTGGGAGAATAAAATAGGATTCCTGAGTAGGAAGGAAGTTAAGGCAGCCCAAATAGAGGTAAGTACAACTCTTGCTCTAGGTGCTAGAGAGACCACGAAAAATTATGTTAAACATGATTTAGATGTAGACATCTCGAGCACTTTGCAAAGAAATGTCCAATTCTTAGTGGTAATTTGCAATACTATCTAACCATTGCAAGAAAATTCAAGGGCACTAAACAGGTGGCGAGACACAACCACAACATCGAGTGTGCTAGTTAGGATTTATAACATCACACAGGAGTAAGCTCGAAATGACCCTAGTACCGTAGCTGGTACTTCCCAAACCCTCCCTTACCAAAACTAGACAAATTTTATAATTTGTTATAATTATAATGAATAAGAAGTTTGATTCACTAAAATAGTTGTTAATTCCGTAATTAGGATACATACAATTGTGGGGAATAAAAGTCTACGCTCTATATGATTCAAGGGCGAAAAAGTCCTTTATCAAGGAAAACTTGGTCCCAAATCTTCCTCAAGGACTTATGTTCTTTGAACGGAGCCTTAGCATTCTCACCATTGGGAGAAGTACTGAATCAAGACAAACATTTAAAAGGATGTGAAGTTAAGATTAATGGGGTGAATTTGGAAGCAAACCTAATCTCATTACCTTTAAAGAAAATAGATATAATATTGGGAATGGACTGGCTAAATACAAACTAAGCTAAGGTGGATTGCGAGGAGAAAGTGATAGATTTCCATACTTCAAAGGTACTTGGAGTACAATTTAGAAGGGATAAAAAGAGAGGAGAAATGCATCTGGTGTCCCATATGAAGGCTCAAAGTATGATATGGAAGGGATGTAAGGTGTTTTTCGCAATGATCGCCAACGTAAGTTCAGAAAAGAAGAGAATGGAAGGCATTCCAGTAGTTGAACACTACTCGGATGTATTCACTAAATAACTACCTAGATTACCTCAAAACCGTCAATTGGAATTTACCATAGAGGTGATCCCCGAGACACATCTCATATCGCAAGCTCCTTATCGTGTGGCCCCAATAGAATTAAAGGAATTAAATTAGCAACTAGACGAGTTGTTGGAGAAAGGTTTCATACACCCTAATCAATCTCCATGGGGTGCACCAATACTATTTGTAAAGAAGAAAGATGGGGGTATGAGACTATGCATCGATTATCAAAAGCTGAATCAAGTCTCTATTAAGAATAAGTATCTCCTTCCATGGATTGATGACCTATTCGATCAGTTGAAATGACCAACCTATTTCTCCAATATAGATCTCCAGTCAGGATACTACCAACTAAGGATCCGAGAGGAAGATGTATCAAATACCACATTCTGGTCTAGATACGGGCACTATGCATTCATAGTGATGCCCTTTGGATTAACGAAAGCCCTTGTAGCCTTTATGGATTTAATGAATAGGGTGTTCCAACCCCATTTGGAAAAATTCGTGATAGTATTTATAGACGACATCCTCATATACTCACGAAACAAGGTGGAGCACGAGGAACATCTAACTATCACCCTAAGTAGGAAAAACAGATCATTACCAATAAATATGATATTATTGTGCATATTTATTGGTACCGGTCGATTTACACATAAGTACATTTCGTCTTAGGGCAGTTCACTTGTGAGCCATGACTTATACAATCTTAAATTGTGTTCAAGAGTCTAAGCGACCAAAAATAACAGATGGAAATAACCAATGTGAGACCCTCGTAGATCAATGACTACCATATGGTCAATGATCTATTGTGGGGAAAGAGGAGCATATCATCTATGAGGTAAAATGATCATCGAATAATCTACCTTATGGGCAGCTTGATATCATGTTATCATATATATAGGCAGTTATTAAACTATGTGATACGAGAGCAAGATTTTAGGCGGTGTCATTGACGGTAGTACTAGTTTTTTTGGTTTCTCTATTGGGAGTCATTTAAAAATTTTAAAAATCTTTTGTTGGTTCTTATTTTATGTAGTCTTGATAATATATTCAAGGAAATAGGTTCTGATATCACTAAAGTTGTCATGCCCCAACTTGGTTTTGTCGAGTCCTCATGAGCAACCTTTCACTCCTTTTGGTCAATGAGGGGTTTTACCCCTTCTAAATTGCGAGAAGTCAGACGTCATTTTTTTTTCCTAAAATAGCATTATACAAAACTTAATATATTAAAAATTTACATACCTAACTTATGGTTTAAGAGGAGTCTTTGGATTATGATCATAGTGTATGATCTCACAAATTGGATAATATCATGCCAAAAGTATGACACATAAACGACTATGGCTAGGGTATATGTCATGATAATAGTACCGTTGACGGGAATATCTCACCATATTACTTGGTTAATACTAATAGATGGCAATCCTAAAAAAACTATTAATTTAGGATACCTAACGTATTGTATGATCTATCACTAGATGATCATATTATAATTCATATTAATCATCCTACTGCATGATAAGGTACAATAGTACATATTATCCACCATTCAATCTATATTTATCATACACTCCCACACATGATTTACTAAATATAGATTATCACCTAATTGATATATAATAAATATAGATTAACTAGGTACCACTCCAAGGAAGGGTACACATAAGATTTACTAGTATGATTTTCCCTCAATCATCATTGCTATATAATAAATATAGATTAACTACCCTATCCTATTGATGATCAATTATACTACTATATTTGTATGAATATACATTGACAACGACCGCGTATCTATGATTATGGTATGATCTATGATCACCATCTAATCATAGATCATACAAATACATGAGTTTAAAGTATAAATGATAGGTCATCATGATTATACAATGACTAGGGCGTATGATCTATCACTATTGACTTAGTGATAAATCATATAGATTTATCATACCATATGATAGTATAGGTATCACGTTCCGACCCAATTTGATCGAGGTCTATAATCAACCTGTCACCCTTTCTTGCGTCATTCAGGTATACCTACCTGAATAAGACAAGGTACAGACATATTTACGTTCAAACCCTTACTTTAAGTTGGGGGGGTAGGAAGCATATTTTAAGGGCCTGGGCGGGTCGGAGAACTTTCCATTAAGGTATGATCCTGAAAAAGGGGTGAGAGAGAGGAGTGAGTAAAACACTCAATGAGGGAAACTACTTTAACGTTTTCTTAATTTCATTTGTCTGTTCATTAAAATTTTTCATTTTCCATTATTCACGCATTTCACACGATCAATGATCAACAAATCAGACCAATTAATGTTTGAATAAAAATTCATTTCGCCCTCATATCATAAGAGGGATCACACATTCGCATAAAGGTCCTCGACCGTGCCATTTGTGGACCAGAGCGCCTTTACCGTCCACCCTGATAGAGGGATACTACTTCTACCCAGGATTTGAGTGGACATCAATAGTCTGACAAATCAAACCCCCAGTGACTTCACCATGTCCGCTCAGTGGGATGAGACCTCATTTCCCTTACTGCCTCGGTCTCCATGCGTAGGAAGCTCCTCGGCTTCACGATCTACTGAACAACAAAACCACCATTATGCTCCCCTCCTTAGGTCATCCAACAGTCCTTGGACTCCATTACTACCTCATGTCAATTGTCCTGATGACTCAAACATCACAGTGCATGCACTATCAACAATCTTTTCAAATTATAGTCTTTATCTTTGGCCCTCTAGCACAACGGTCTATCGACTTGGCTTCAGCCTACCACGCGTAGTAGCCTAACATGTTTGAAAATTTGGCTTTGGCAAAGCAGCGGTTTAGCTCAACAAGCTTGACAAATCAGCTTGGGTTGATGGGTATCATACAAGGTTCCCATTATTTAAGTCTTTTAGCAATCATATATCACATGTTTATTCTAGATGAGTCAACGCCCGTATCCATCGACCTTAGGCCCACTGACATCTCGAGCCTAAGCTTGGAATTAGCTCTCAAATGTTTTAAGTAGAGTTACCTAGTCAAGAGATGCTAATTTTGAGAAAATAGTTTTCAAAGCTGAACCATCATTCCAACTGGAATGGATCTTATAGCGGTTCCCACTCACCTGGTGATCTCGGTGGAGTCGCGCCAGCGAAGTCTCCCTCATTGGTGTGCTTTAGTGGGTCGGTGTTCGAGTAATCCGTTCCTGCAGGGTACGAGTGTTCGTATTAGGGAGAGGTCACACCCGTTCTTATATTTGCACCTAGAGCCTCATACTTTGCTTAAATTGCACATGGGTCACTAATTTCTCTTTCATCTCTATTAGGTCCCTTGGGTTCCCAATTATTCTTTTTGGATCCTTAAACTCTTTCAATTTCACTAATTGGCCCTTAATTCACCAAAATTTTCTTTTTAGTCCTTAATTTTCCAAAAATTGTAATTTGGTTCCCCAACTTTTCAAAATTTCCTATTTGCCCCAAATTTGTCCAAATTGCCCAATTGACCCTCATTGGGATGAATTTCATGAAAACATCCTCAATTTCATGAACTTGTCGTTCAACCCTCCAATTTTTGAAAATTACACAAAAGACCCCCCAAATCCCCAAATCGGTCTTCATCTTCTTCCTTAATTCAAGCATGTGGAACTTCGAATGTTACCTTGTCCAATTGGCGGCATGTAAGTCCTTAATTTCTTCTATTCTTGCTTCTATTTGCCTCCTCCAACTCCACTCAATCATCCTACACTTTAAATTTATTGGTTGAGTTTTTTGCCTTGTCGGACCTTCGTCGGAAAGTTCAAAGTAGAGAGAGAAAGCTTGCATTTCTTATCGATGGAGGGGTGGTGACCGGAGCTTGAGGTGGGGGCACCTAGAGCTAGTTGAGGGAGAACTAGTAGGACCAAATCCAGCTGTAATTCACCGCTGCCCTGCCAGAATTTGAAGAGAGAAGCTTCATGTGGCGCAACTTTGAAATTTCAAAATTCCGACGAGTGGAGGTAGAATTGAGTTTAGCAGGGCCTGTAGGGGTGTTGTGGAGGGTCTTAGGCAGTCAAGGAAGGCCAATGTGGGTGGTGGAAGGGCTGAAAGGGGTGAGGTGGCATCGGACAGGAGCTCGGTGCTTCGAGCTCTAGAACAGCTTCATTGTATAATTCTTTGTGCACTTCCTCGAGCGCCCTTTGGCTGTTCTAAGAAGGTCTGGAGTAGAGAACTCTTTCCTGGTTCCAATGCCACTCTTTGGAGCTTCTTTGGTGGAGGTTTTGCCCATCGTAGGAGCTCTAATTTGCAGCTCACCGAAAAACTCACACTTCTTTTTCTTCGCCCGATTCTAGGATGCTGAGAATGAATGAAGGGGTGCTCTTTATATAGGGAGCTCCAGAACTATTCAGGCTACTCGCCGGCAGAAGACTCGGCCATCGCCAACCTGACCAAAGAGTTTTTCGAGTCATCAGAGCTCCAGCTTTTCCGGTGACTCTCTTTCTCTCCCCTCTTCTCTATCTGTGTCTGAAGGTTGAAGACAATGATGGGGTGGCCTTGCCACGTGGTGCATTGTGATTAGTTAGTTTTTCTAACATGGAGTGCCAGCTCAGCCACTGTGTCAATAGTTGACCCGTTGATCGAACATGTGGTAGCCTCTTATTGGCTACTCCTCTCTGTGTGGTGTGCTGACGGGGCGCCAACTGCCCTTTGACCGGACACGTGGTAGCCTCCCATTGGCTGCCTATGTATGCGTGGTAGCTGACATGGCTCCAGCTAGAATTGACAATTGACCATTAACTGTTGTTTGTTATCTGCTAACCGGTTTGGTCGAACCATTAACCGGTCTGGTCCGACTAGCTTCACTATCCAAAATTTGAAAATCGGCCGGTTCGGACCCGGTTAAATTATTTTTCTAAAATTTAAAAATTTCTAAATTCATCTAAATTCATTTTCTATCTAATATTGGCCTAAATTTCTCAAATTGACATTTTTAAGCCACCTAGAAAAATGAATTTGTGAACTAGTTTACAATGGTTTATGCCAGTTTGGTTCGGTTTGGTTCTACCATCAATTCCACATCCCGGTTCTTCCTTGTCATTTTTGTGAATTTTTGGTCATTTGGGATTTTCTATTTTCCCACATTAGCTATTTTTTGTTCATTAAACAACACGTTTCTTCATGTATAAACATGTATCGGTCCCTTTTCCCTAGTTTTCTTTAATTCCAAGGGACGTGTTTTACAACTCTCCCCTTCTTTTAGGAGTTTTGTCCTCAAAACTCTATTACCCAACTTTTCTCTATGAAAAGGTACTTACACGGTTTCCTTGGGGTGTAAGTTGATATCCTACCAGCTTAAGTTACTCTCTTTGCCTCACCTCCTCCACTCTCGGGATTCAGTCAGTTTGACTCGTTCCCTTGTTCTCGGCGTTCACAGAGCCTCACCAGTCCGATACTTCCGGTAGCTTGGGGTCAGCTTCTAGTTCCGGGGGTATTATTTGGACATGAGGTTTCGATACTTCCCATCGCACCTGGTTTTGTTTACTCCCTTGCCATTTTGGCACCTTATCCCTTTGGCTATTACGTTTGCCCTTCTCAGCGTTACTTCCTTGTCTTGGTCCCCTAGTCTTTCCTTTAGTACTCGACTTCCCTTCCTTGTTAGTGGTTGAACTTAGTTGTCCCTGTCAGTACAACTCCTAGGCCTGTGATTCCGCCCTAGCATTGGTCTGACTTGCCTTGGGGTCGAACTCGCGTCTTTTCACTTTGGTCTCCAAAGTGTACTCTCTCTTACTCTCGCCCTTAGCAATACCAAGGTCACTTCGTTGCTTGACTCTTTTACTCCTTGGGGTTCCGATGCCATATGTCTCGCTCATGCTCCGAGTCCCTAAGAACATTGGGTTCCGGCTCTTTTTGCGAGTTTGGGGGGTTTCCTTAGTTTAGTCGTTTTGTTCTATTTTTCCTTTATTGTGTCTGCCCGTCCCCAACAGTTAGGTTTTAGGCTTGGGTGAATCTCATTGATTTACCGGTCTTCCAACTCCCATTCGTTTGTGTGTTGGTTGGCATTTTTTTGCTAGTGAGGGGTCCCTCTTTCTTTTGGTCCTTTTCTCCTCCCTTAACCTAGGGCTCATTATACTTGCTGATGGCGGTACTCCTTCAGATTTCTCTCTCTCCTACCGCGATTATCCATCGGGAAACTTCTCCCTCCTGGAAAGTCTGTTCCCTTATGGAATTGGTTTCCAAGGGTTTTCCATTACTTGTTTTGGGGTGTGGTCTCAGGTTCCACCCTTGAGGGCCCACGATGCTCCTCTGCTAATTTGCAGTTGCTTTGTTTAGATAGTCACTTTATTTCAGCTCATTCTTCTATCCATTATTCCCTTGGGGTTGGCGATTCTAGGTGTTGATCCTTCCTTCTTGGGTTTGTGTTCCTCTTCGTGTGTTGGGGTTCGTACCACCCTTTTACTTTTCATCTTGCGGTTGGTTCGTCCTTCTAATTCGGTGTCCTTCTCGAATTTTGAGTCTCTTAGGATCATATTTTTTACTTTAGAATTTCCATCCTTGATGGCTCCTTCCTTTTTCCTTTCACTGGTCTTTGGGGTGTTTCATTCCTTTACTTTTTGATCCTTCGTCCCTGAGGTACAATGCTATAACCCTTTGGTTACTTTGGCTATCTTACTCTTTCTTGATGTGGCTCTTCTTTTGGGTCATTGGTCACCTCTCAGGGTTCTTGCTAACTTGCTGGTGGCACCTAGCCCGTAAGGTTTCCTACTCTGCTCCCTGGGTGGGTCAGGATTTACCCCAGCCTTCCTTTGTAAGGCACTTCTCGGGCCTCTTGTAATCCTAGCCCCGTCCTGTTTGAAGGGGACGACCAAATTGAGGTGGGCTTTGGTTTTACTCTTTTTGGGTTCTTGGTTGTTCGAGGACTCCTAGAGTTCCAGGAATTGGTTAAGAAATTGGGGTTCTCTTTTGAAAAGAAAATTTTCTTTATTCGTTGGACCAGAAAAACAAGATCAAGATTTATTACAATGGACATTTCTAGAATCTACTACCCCTTTTTCTACCCCCACCAGTTAACAGACCTAGAATTATACCTATGCAAATTACGAGATTCCGCATGTGGTGTCTGAAGGCGTCTTCTCCTTCTTAGAGGGCATTTGTTCCCATGGTACCTTCCACAGTGGGGGCACGGGTTCATGTTGGGCTCTTCGAACTCCGTGGACACCGATAGACTAGGGGCCCTCCTGGCCTGTACGGGGGGGGTGCTATATCTATTTCATACCGACGTAAGACAATAGCATTGTGGATATGTTGGGTGAGGCCTACAGTACACGTACTACTATGGATTGGGAGGAGTCGGTGAAAAACCCTCACGTAGTTAGTGTATGCTTCCCAGAAATTCCTTTTAGCCTTTGCCTGAATTTGGGCTAGGTCTAGTCCTCTAGGCGGAGATACTTCATTTTCACCGAGCAAGGAGGGGTCTTATCTTGAGGTGCATCCTAGGGAATGGGCTCTTCTAGTGCCTCTACCCGTTGTTCTATGGTGTGTATCTAGGGAATATATTCTTCGGAGGCGTTCCTATTCATGTTTTCTACAAGATGATCGGGAATCAAGGATTAGGATGCGTTGGGGAGAAAATTAATCCAAAAGGATATGCTCTGATACCACTCAAGTTGTCACACCCCGCTCCGGTTTGATTGGAGTTCATGATCAACTTGCCACCCTTTCTTGCATATTCGGGTATACCTACCTGAATGAGACAAGGAAGGTATAGGCGTATTTACATTCAAACCCTTAATTTAAGTTGGGGGTAGGAAGCGTACCTTGAGGGCCTGAGCACGTCGGGGAACTTTCCATTAGGGTATGATCCTGAAAAAGTGATAAGAGAGAGGGGTGAGTAAAACACCCATTGAGGAAAACTACTATAACATTTTCTTAATTTCATTTGTCCATTCATTAAATTTTTCTGTTTGGCATTATTGACACATTTCGCACGATCAATGATCAACAACCACCCTCCTATTATATGAGGGATCACACATTCGCAGAATGGTACTCGACCGTGCTAGTAGTGGACTAAAGCACCTTTACCGTTAACTCTGATAGAGGGATATTACCTTTACCCGGAGTTTGAGTGGACATCAATATTCTGACACATAAAACTCTCAATTACTTCATCATGTCCACTTAGTGGGACAAGTCCTCATTTTCCCTACTACCTCGGTCTCCATGCGTAGAAAGCTCCTCGACTTCACGACCTACTAAAGGACGAAACTGCCCTTATGGTCCCTGGGTCATCCAAAAGTCCTTAGGCTCCATCACTACCTCATATCGAGTGTCTTGATGGCTCGAACATCACAATGCATGTACAATCAACAATCTTTTTAAATTATAGCCTTTATCTTTAGACCTCTAGGCCCATTAGGTTTGACAACCTAGCTTTGGTAGAGTAGCGGTTTGATCCAACAAGCTTGACTACTCAGCTTGGCTCGATGGGTATCACGCAAGGTTCCCATTATTCAGGTCTTTTAGCAACCATATATCACATGTTTGTACTGGACGGGTCAACGCCCATATCCATCGACCTTGGGCCCACTAGCATCTCGAGCCTAAGCCCAGAATTAATTCCCAAATGTTTTAAGCATCACCTGGTTAGGGATTGCTAATTTTGATAAAATAGTTTTCAAAGTTGAACTGTCATTCCAATCGAAATGGACATTATAGTGGTTCCCACTCATCTAGTGATCTTGGCGGGGTCACACTAGCAGACTCACCTTCCTTGGTGTGCTTCAGGGGTCGTTGCTCGAGTAATCCGTACTTGCAGGGTACGAGTGTTCGTATTAGGGAGAGGTCACACTCGTTCTTATATTTGCACCTAGAGCCTCGTACTTTGCTTAAATTGCACATGGGGCCCTGATTTCCCTTTAGTCTCTATTAGGTCCCTTGGGTTCCTAATTATTTTGTTGGGTCCTTAACTCTTTCAATTTCACCAATTGGCCCTTAATTCACCAAAATGTACCTTTTAGTCCTTAATTTTTCAAAAATTGTAATTTGGTCCCCCAACTTTTCAAAATTTCCAATTTGCCCCAAATTTATCCAAATTGCCCAATTGACCCTCAATTGGGGTGAATTTCATGAAAACACCCTCAATTTCATAAAATTATCGTTCAGCCCTCCAATTTTTAAAAATTGCACAAAAGTCCTCCAAAATCCACAAATCGCCCTTTATCTTCTTCCCCAATTCAAGCATGTGGAACTTCGAATATTACCTTATCTAATTGGTGGCCTGTAAGTCCTTAATTTATTCGATTCTTAGTTCTATTCACCTCATTCAGCTCTATTCGATCGTCGGTAAACCCCGTACTTTTGAGTTAAGGAAAACTAGGAAAGAACTGGTTAATCTAAATGAGAAAACGAAATTAATTTGTATTGTAATTCTTTTAGATTATTTTGTAAATTTAATAATGAAGGAGATTATAATATCCAAATTAATTTCTTTTTTTTGGTACACTACTTTGGTGTCATATCCCCTACGACCCCCTGCACCTACACGATGTTGTAATAACTATATGAGTTTTAAAATAATACAAAATACATTTGAAGCGGTTGATAGTTTAAAAATTAAATATTTAAAAATTTGAATAATCATTTTCCTTTAGTGAAAAATCATAGTTAATATGAATATAAGTAGATTAATATATTATATGTATAAAATAAAAAAAATAAAAAAATAAAAAGAAATCATCCAATAACTATATATTCTTTCACGATAAATAAGATAAATTTTCAAAATATTAAAAAGTATACTAATTATCAAAATTTTAATTTATGAGTGATAAAATCACATCTTCTCTTCTAAGGGATTAGTTAATATCACAGGATACTGTCAAGCACCTAAGTCAACTTTTATGACCGAGGGTCCAATATTTCTAAGCCGCCTTGCCTCCTCTTTCTATACTCTTTTAAGTGGTTTTAACTAAATAACTTCTTGAAAATTGTGCATTATTTGTGTTAAAATCCTATTGCATTATTTTTCAAATTTAATAATGAAGGAGATGATATTATCCAAATTAATTTGCCTTCGTCGGTACACTATTTTGGTAACCTATCCATTAGAACACCCTACACCTAAAAGAGATTGCATAACTATATGAGTTTTCATTAATACAAAACACATTTAAAATTTTTTTATAGTTTTAAAATTAAACATTTTAAAATTTCAATGTTAATTTTCTTTCTTAAAAAATTATAGTTGATATGAATATAAATAGAGTAAAGGGTTTTCCCTTATTATAAACTGTAAAGAGTAAAGCGTCCTTTCAATTTGCATCTTTTCATTGAATAACATAAATTAAAACTGCATAATATTTTAAATTTATCATACATGTCTAACAAGCATCTTAGTGGATGATCATTAAGGGAAGGCTTTCCAGAATTTACTAAAAGGGATATAAGGGAGTGCAAGTAGATTTTGTTCGAGGAAAATCCCGCAGCACCGCGAGGAAAAATGACGCCCCGGATGTTCTGGGGATAGGGGCCCTAGACGCTGTTTCTGATCGTGGATGCCCATTTATCAGTAGCCCTCTGAAAGAACTTCGTTTCGATATATTATGGCTCCCGCAGCTCATTATGGGTCAGATTCTGTGGCCTTCAGAAGGCGGGCCCTCCGGTAGAGAACGTAGCGATCAGGTCATGTCGTTTGAGGTGCCCCGAACCGCTTCGGACGGTGGAGCCCACAAAATGCCTAGAATTCCGACTTCAACAGTGGTGGTTCCATTTTGGTCTTGACCCACACACTCTCTTAAAGGCAACAAGGCTGAGTTGGGTGTAGAAAAATGGGGAAGGGTGCAACACGAGTACTTCCTAGGAGGTCACCCATTCTAGTACTACTATCGCCTAAGCACGCTTAACTTCGGAGTTCTGATAGGATCCGATGCATTAGTGCTGGTATGATCGCACCTGTCACACCCCGACCCGATTTGGTCGGATCCCTGTGAACAACCCGCCACTCTCCTAGTTTATTAAACGGTTTCCCCTTATTATAAACCGTAAAGAGTAAGGCATCCTTTAAACCTGCACCATTTCCTGGAATAGCATAATCAAAACTGCATAAAATTTTAAACATTATATACCTGTCTTATAGGCATCTTAGTTGATGGTTGTTCAGGGTAAGCTTTCCAGGATTTTCTAAAAGGGATATAAGGGAGGGGGTGAGTACGACTACTCAATGAATGGGTTTTCAAAGGTCTACTTTTAATTTTTAAGAAAAATATTTATATGGAGGGTGCCTGACTCCTTTCTTTTCAAAAATCCCTTTATTTAAAATTTCTCTCGAGTTTTTCCATTATTTCATAGTTACTGGTGTGTTATCACCCAACACACATTCTTCATCATGAAGGTTACACACATTCGCAAGTCAGTATCATTACTGAACCCGCTAGTGGCTTCGTAGCGACTTTTCCTGCCACACGGATAGAAGCACGACCACTTCTACCCTGAGAATGAGTGGATGTTCGTGACATCTGACCCTCAATCCCGAAATCACTTATTCGTGTCCATATGAGGACAGAGACCTCATCTTGTCCCCACCCCGGTCTCATGCGCTTGGTGCTACTCCAAATTTCGCACAGACTCCTAGAACGACGATCTGCCCTTATACTCACCGGGTCATCCAGTGTCCTTAGGACACATCACTACCCCCTCATGGGCATCTTGATGATCCTGTACTCATAGTGCATGCACAAACAATGTTTTCTCATATTTCCATGTAATGTTTGGTGCCACTGGTCCAACGGCTCCGACTTTCAACTCAACCCACAGTAGTTTGTCTTGACTAGTCCGTCGACCTGTCATGTCGCACTGCCGCTAGTTGACTAAGCATGTCGGTCCTATTTTGGTACCATGGTCAAATAATTCACTTATTAAATATTATGTCACATATATCATGTTCGTTTATGTGCTCCTGCTCGTGCCAACTGGCCTTGGGCTCACTGTATGAGATTTTCAAAATATGGGCACTTTAGCCCTCTAGTTCCAAAATCAAGGCCCCCGGCCTATAAGAGCTATTCGAGCTCCCGTCAAGAAGGTCTCCCAAATAGTTTAAGGATTGACACACAATTAGGGTAGAACACTTCCGACAAAATAGGTTTTTACTATCCATTATACCAACTGATATAAGAACATCTCCGTTCACAATCGATGAACAGGTTTTCAACTTCCTTCGAGTAAGTCTCATCATACCAACCGGGTATGATCTACTTGCAATTGATAAGTAGTTTTTCCGCATAATTTTCACATCACTTTCTCTTAGTGGTGATGATTAAAATACCACTAAACAATGGGTTTTTATACCGAGGTACTTATCATCCCCTACCGGGTATGATATAAAATTTTTACTCACAACCGGTAAGTGGTTTTTATCTTTAAGTTGTGCTCATCATCCCAACTGGGTATGATGTTAGTAAACCCACTCACCCGTTAACGTAGTGAATTCCTCTAGACCGGTTCATTGTATTCACGCGAGCTCTCATCATACCAACCGGGTATGATCTACTTGCAACTGATAAGTAGTTTTTCCGCATAATTTTCACATAACTTTCTCTTAGTGGTGATGATTAAAATACCACTAAACAATGGGTTTTTATACCGAGGTACTTATCATCCCCTACCGGGTATGATATAAAATTTTTACTCACAACCGGTAAGTGGTTTTTATCTTTAAGTTGTGCTCATCATCCCAACTGGGTATGATGTTAGTAAACCCACTCACCCGTTAACGTAGTGAATTCCTCTAGACCGGTTCGTTGTATTCACGCGAGCTTGTCCATGCTGGCATTCCTATACGATATGAACATCCTTGTTCACTATTGCTCAACTTAACAACCTTCATTCATTTCCCATGAATGAGAAAACCCAAACTTTTTAGTTTTTTGCAATTAGGTCCCTAAAGTTATTTCTCATTAACTTTAAGTCCCCAAATGTAGGTTTTTCCTCAAATTGAGTCCCGAAACTTTTAAAATTTATCATGGCACCACAGTTTATTTAATTTCACAAAAAGGGGTTTAATTTCCCAAATTTCCAATTTGGTCCCCCAACTTTTCCAAAATTACTATTTTGCCCTTCTTTACAAAAATGGTAGGTTTGCCCCAAAAATTCCAAAATTACTCAATTGGTCCTCCAACATTATTGACATGCCCAATTGACCCTCAATTTCATAAAATTACATTTTGGTCCTTTGAATTTCTAAAATCCCCAATTTTCCCCCAATTTCAACTCCTTAGTACAGCCGAATTTGATTTCATCAAATTGACCGATCAAACACATCCATTGTTGAAATTGAAGTTAAAATTGAGTTCCTCCATCCTCTTACGATTCAATAGCACTTTGAATAACAAGTTTTGATGCTGGAATGAGCTCAAATGGAGCTTTGCTGAAAAATGGACTATAGAGAGAGAAAGCTTCGATTACTCACCGGTGAGTGCACGACGGTCCGAGCTTTCAATCTGGGCAGATAGCTCTTATCCTTAGGTTCATCCTAATATCAAGAATCACATCAATTGGTGCTGAATTGAGTTAGAATTTCATCATTGAAATTCTATTGGTTCTCTCTCTAGCACCAACCGAAAATTGTAGTAAGGAGCCGAATTGGCTTACCTTTCAATCCTAATTCAGCCGTGGGAGGGATGAGGAAGTGTTGGGAGGGCTTAGTTTGGTTTGAGGAGGGCTCAAAATGACCAATTTCAGCTTGGTTGAAATAGGGCAGCTTCGGTTTGCTAGAGCTGCTTCACTGTTCCATCATGCCGGCGCTTCTCCAGCGATTCTCTTATTGACTGGAGTTTGCTATTAGATAGCTGTCTTCTCCTCGGTTCTAAAGAGCCCAACCTCTCCTTCTAAGGTTAAGAAAAATGTTCAAGTCGAAACTCTAGTTAGAGCTTCACCGAGAAATGGAGCAGTAGAGAGAGAGAGGGAGAAGTGTTCAAGTGTGAGAAGAATGAATGAGTATCACCTCTTTATATAGGTATAAAATCGTGTATTAAAAGGGAGAAATTTATTACTAGTATTAATATTGTCAATAATTTAATTTCAGTATTAAATTATTTGTATTAATTCCAATAATTTAATTTAGGTATTAAATTATTGGTATTAATTACAATAATTAAATATTTATTTATTTATGGCTATTTATGATAAGGCAAACATGCTTAACTTCAAAGTTTTTATGGAATCTTGTTCACCTAAACCAATTTGGTTTTTCTCTTCTAATTTCTCTTAAGTTTCTTTTCCAAGGTTTAATGAACCCTTTGTATCACCTAGAAGTTGTAAATTCCTAAATTGCCCATTTACAATTGATCAGATTTGTGAACCGGTTTGTTTTTCTCACTTGGTTTGACAGGTTCCCTTTCCGGTTTTTCTTAGCTCAAAAGGGCGGGGTTTACAGCACCTATCAGACTATGCGCGCTCACTATCCATATGTGGCCCAACGGTTGGGGCACGTCATTCGAGGCACCCCAAACTGCTCTGGACGGTACGGCCCACGAACTGCCTAGAATCCCGTCGGACCGTGAGGAAATATGATGCCTCAGATGTTATGGGGCACTGTAAGGGCCCTAGACGTCGTTTTCTTGCACTGTTGACACCCGTTTACTTGATAGCCCGCCAAAAGAGCTACGTTTCAATATATTATGGCCCTCGCAGCTCATTACGGGTCAGATTATGTGGCCTTCTGATGCGAACCTCACCAATATGCTGACGACACCCTACACCAAATATGGCAACGATCCCAAGACTTTCACGACGCAAGTGCGAAAAGATGGAATATACCTTGTTTATGTGAGAAACAAGGTATGGGATATGTAGACGCCACACCCAAATCCTCTAAGAAGAACTCTTAGAAAACCCCGGGTGATAAGTCTTGATTGCTTGAACGCCACAGGTAAAAACCTGATAAGTTCAAGAGCTCTTTCAAGATAGAAAGAAGACAAAACCTCACAAGATATAAATTCTAAAGTGTGTCTCCAATGCTGTGGAGTATGCCTTTTATAGGCTCAGAAAACAACCGAATGACCCACATAATGAGGAAAATATCTATTATGGTTATAAGCTAACCTTATCTAATCTAGCTACCTAATATTATCCTAAGAGATTTATTATATTTATAAATCTCTCCTTATTAATTAAATCTAGACCTTCTCTTGGGCTCATCTTGGGCTCTTCATTTGGGCTTCTATTTGAATATGCAGCAATCTCTTTAATCAGCCCATATGAAGCTTCTTTGAATCTTTTAGCCATTTACCTTGTGATTGGGCCCTCTTGAAGTCTCAAGTGATCATTTATCCCAATTGGTGACAAAGTGTTCAGCTCCATTGCAAGTATGATTTATTGAACTTGTGAATTCGTACTCTCGTTAGTCGGATTCACATCATTCTCCCCCTCTTGAAAATGATTTGTCCTCAAATCTTCTGTTCCTTCATCACACCTACATCAAAAGACATTAACTTATAACTATTTATGCTATTACTAACAATATATTTGCTAGATAACTTCTTGTTATAATTATTACTATCGAGTTTTAACACCTTATATAATCCCTCTAATCTAAGAAATTTTGATAGTTTTCTATTCATAAACCATTCATTCCTCATATGTAAACTAACCCAAATCCCTGGATCAAAAACAACTTTCATGAAACTCTTGTTGTAAACATTAATATTTTCTTGAGTCTGCTGTTTTCTATCCAATGGATTAAAATCATGGATAATCTCCATTGGTGATAACTTAGTTACTGAATAAATATAACGATTATATGCAAACACAATATGTGATAAACATGCAGTTGAAAATAGAAGTTTTGTAACCAACACAGTATTCCAAGAAAAATTAAGCAATTTAGTATCAATGATTGTAAGAAAGACATACCTTCGTGATAGTGCATCAATAACTATATATTTCATACCTTGTCTATACTCGATCACATATGGAAAAGTCTTGATGAAAACTACCAACCTTGCATGACGCTTCTTCAACCTATACTTCCTCTTAATATGCAAATCAAATACATGATTCATGTGAATAATAGATTCTTTTTGCCTTAGCTGCCATATTTGTAGAGGTTGAGAAAACATAAATATCTCATTATCATAAGTATGATAGTTGAATGCTACTTTGCTCAACTTTTCACTAAAATATATTTTTAATATATCTAAACTGCCTATTTTTTATACTTCACAATTAAGTTTAAATAATTTAACAAAGTTAGGTAATGCAATAAAAAGGAAACTACTTAGTTTATCCCCTAAATATTTGAATATATTTTCTTGCACATCACATAATTTAAATAAAATATTCTTTTCTAAAAACATAGTGAGAGGTAAATGACAACTATTAAATTTAAAAACATAATCTATATAAAAGTAAGTTAATCTAAGAAAACTTCTCATCTCACTTACCAAATAAGATATTGACCAACCTTGAGTTGCTTTAATTTCCTTTTTAATTACAATCCATTTAGAAATAGTAACATATTGAGAAAATATAAGATTATTAATACCATATATATATTTCCTAAAAATATTGAAGGCCACTTTTAAATATATTTCATGTTCATCTGAGGACATATTAGATATATAATTAGATATTATTATATAATCAAAATATATATCAACCAATTTTTCAATAAAATTATTTAAGAAATAATTCACTATCCTAATAGAAGTATAAGTTGCATTATTCAAACAAAATATCATAATCAACCAATCATATAAACCAGGTTTTGTCTTTAATGCATTTTTCAATTTATATTTATCTTTAATTCGAAATTTATTATATTCACTTTTAAAATTTATTTTTGCAATCAAATAAGATCCATACAAATCATCTAACATATGATTTAAATAAGGAATAGAGTATCGAAAATATACCTGGGTACTGTCAATAACTCGACAATCAATGTATGCTTGATAAGTCTTACCCCGTTTGAATAGTTGCACAACTGGTGGATTAATTCTCCTGGATATAATTCTCTTTGTCATCAGCTTTATGACTTGGTGTTGAGTTTGATGCTTGATTCTACGAGATTTCTTCATTACAACATGCTTAAATTCCTGCAAAAAAGATATAATATTGCTCGGCAGATATCCGACAATGGGGTTAGTATTTAAAAATATATCCTTGTACATAGGTACTGTAAGTACATGTAAACTTATAAAATTATTTTTACTCTCCTTCTTTTCAATTATGACTTTTTTTCTTTTCCTTTTCAAACTTGGCTTTTCTCTCTTCTGTTTCTCTTTCTTCCTTTTCAACATTGCCTTTTGTATCTTTCTTTTCAATCATGGCTTTTATCTCTTCTTGTTTTTCTGCTTTTTTCTTTTCATTTGCCTTTTTCCCTTTCAATTGATCCTCATGTATTTGCTGTAGAGTCATAGGTACAAGAGATATCGGTCTATTATGCATCACAAATGAGTACCTATTTGTTAATCTATCATGTGTAACTTTACGATCAAACTTCCAAGGTTCTCCCAATAAAATATGACATGCTTGCATTGGTACTACATCACATAATATTTCATCCTGATATTTCCCAATAGAGAAGGACACTATCACCTGTTGGGTTACCTCGAGTTTGGGTTGATCACTCAGCCTTTGAATTTGATATGGCTTTGGATGCTTTGTTGCATGTAATGCCAACTTCTCCACAAGCTCGGTGCTAGCAAAGTTAGTGCAGCTTTCCTCATCTATGATAACAGAACAAACTCTATTTTTCATAGAACAACGAGTATGAAATAGATTCTCACGTTGGTTGTCCATTACGTCATCAATCCATGGCCTTTCACTTGGAGTACATTGATTGATGCAATCGTGTCCGGCGCTATCACAATTAACTTGAAGATCTTCAAATTCCTCGAGTTCTTGAGTATCAAAACGCCTAGATTGAAAGCACCAAGGTTGTTGTTCAACGGAAGTATGTTGATGTGAACGACGTATCACACCTTCCTCCAAGCGATCCATTCGCGTGTGAAGTGGCTCGAATCCAGACTTTACAACTTGTTTCATCAAGGCTTTCCAATCTAGATGTTGAACGGGTTGAGGGAAACTGGCTTCTTTCCATGTGTTTTCTCTTTGTTGGAAATTGTAATCCTGCCAATTGTTAGAAACAAAAGAACCTCGCAACTGTCCCTCACATGTTTCTCTCAAACACTCCTGTTTAAAACTCAAATGGCTTTTTCTTGAAGATTTAAAACACTCTTGCCTTTTCCACTCATATGTCTTCTTTCAATCTGAATTGAACTTTAAAAACAAATCGTTTTTTTACGAAGCAGTTCAACTTGAGGGACAATCAAGACATATCGATAAAGGTTTCCAAAAAGTAATTCCAAAGAATTTAAATGAGAAGAAAGAAATTAAGATGGAATTAAGTAATAGACTTAGATATAGCAGAATAAGAATGAGATATAAGATATAATTGTGTGCCTCCTTTTTTTTTTCTTTTGCCTTTTTTTTTCCACGATTTTTTTTTGCTCTTTTTTTTTAGCACGAACTATTTTTTTTTCTTTTTTTTTAGCACGAACTTTTTTTTGCTCTTTCTTTTTTGGCACAAATTTTTTTTTGGCTTTTTTTTCTCCTTTTTTTAACCTACTGAAGAGAAGATTAATAGAAGAATATGATAATTTTTTTTATAGAGAATAGAAATAGGTAGAGAAGATAAAAAAAAAAAACTAGATAAAAAGATGGGATGGAACTTGCCGTGCAACCGTGTGCTCTGATACCAACTGATGCGAACCTCGCCAATATGCTGACGACACCCTACACCAAATATGGCAACGATCCCAAGACTTTCACGACGCAAGTGCGAAAAGATGGAATATACCTTGTTTATGTGAGAAACAAGGTATGGGATATGTAGACGCCACACCCAAATCCTCTAAGAAGAACTCTTAGAAAACCCCGGGTGATAAGTCTTGATTGCTTGAACGCCACAGGTAAAAACCTGATAAGTTCAAAAGCTCTTTCAAGATAGAAAGAAGACAAAACCTCACAAGATATAAATTTCAAAGTGTGTGTCTCCAATGCTGTGGAGTATGCCTTTTATAGGCTCAGAAAACAACCGAATGACCCACATAATGAGGAAAATATCTATTATGGTTATAAGCTAACCTTATCTAATCTAGCTACCTAATATTATCCTAAGAGATTTATTATATTTATAAATCTCTCCTTATTAATTAAATCTGGACCTTCTCTTGGGCTCATCTTGGGCTCTTCATTTGGGCTTCTATTTGAATATGCAGCAATCTCTTTAATCAGCCCATATGAAGCTTCTTTGAATCTTTTAGCCATTTACCTTGTGATTGGGCCCTCTTGAAGTCTCAAGTGATCATTTATCCCAATTGGTGACAAAGTGTTCAGCTCCATTGCAAGTATGGTTTATTGAACTTGTGAATTCGTACTCTCGTTAGTCGCATTCACATCACCTTCAGAAAGCGGGCCCACTGATAAACGACGCAACGGTCAGGGCACGTCATTTGAGGCACCCCAGACCGCTCCGGACGGTGGGGCCCACAAATATCTAGAATCCTGACTTCGGTAGTGATGGATCTGTTTTGGTCTTGCCCCGCACACTTTCTTAAAGGCAACAAGGCCGAGCCGGGTGCAGAAAGAAGGCGAAGGGGTGCAACACGAGTACTTCCCATGGGGTCACCTATCCCAATCGACGACGTAGCAGTCGGGGCATGTCGTTCGAGGCCCCGAACCGCTCTCGATGGTGGGGCCCAGAAAATGCCTAGAATCCCGACTTCGGTAGTGGCAGTTCTGATGGAATCCGATTAATTTGTTCTGGTATGATCGCACCCATCAGACTTTGCGTGCTCATCATCCATATGTGGCCCAGCAGTTAGGACACGTCGTTCGAGGCACCCCGAACCGCTCTGAATGGTAGGGCCCACAAAATGCCTACTGCCAAGTTAGGGTGATACGATCAAACCGACCCACGAAGTTTTTGTTCACGGAAAATCTCGCCACATCGTGAGGAAAAATGATGCGACAGATGTTCTGGGGCTCTATAGGGGCCCTATACTCCATTTTCCTACTCCGTGGACGCTCGTTTAGTCGGTAGCACTCCGAAAGAGTTTCGTTTCGATATATTATGCCCCCACAAATCATTACGGGTCAAATTATATGGCCTCTGGAAGGAGGGCCCACTGATTGACGACGCAATGGTTGGGGCACGTAGTTCGAGGCACCCCGGATCGCTCTGGGCAGTGGGGCACACAAAATGCCTAGAGTCCCGACTTCAGCGGTGATGGTTCCATTTTGGTCTTACAAGGAAACTTTCTTAATGGAAAGAAGGGTGAGCTGGGTGCAGAAAAAAAGGGGAAGGCATGCAACGAGGACTTTCCAGGAGGTCACCGATCCTTGATTAAGAAAAGCCATACAAATATTTTGTCACGCCTCGACCTAGTTTGGTTGGATCCCCGTGATCAACCCGCCACTCTCCTAGTTTATTAAAGGGTTTGCCTTATTATAAACCTTAAAGAGTAAGAAGTCCTTTAACCTGCACCTTTTCCTGGAATAACATAAATCAAAATTGCATACTAATTTAGATTTATCATACCTGTCTCAAAGGTGTCTTAGTTGATGGTCTTTAAGGGTAGACATTTTGAAATCTCCTGAAAGGGATATAAGGGAGGGGTGAGTATGACTACTCAGTGAATGGATTTTTTCAAAACTTTTTATCTTTAGGAAAAAGATAAGTTTTGGAGTGTGTCAGACTCCTTTATTTGAAAACCATTTCATTTGAAATCTCTGGTTTTATCACCATTTCCTTATTTAATCATGGTGTGTCATCACTCAACACACATCCTTTATCATGAAGGTTAAACACACATTCACAGGTCAATACGTCCACTGAACCCGCTTGTGGCTTTGGAGAGACTTTACCAACCACCTAGATAGAAGTACGTCCACTTCTACCCTGAGAATGAGTGGATGTTCACGACATCCGACCCTCAATCCCAAAATCACTTCTCCGTGTTCGTATGTGGACAGAGACCTCATCTCATTCCCACCCTTGATTTGGTGCTACTCCAAATTTCGCACGGTCACCTAGTACGACGAACTATCCTTATATCCACTAGGCCATCTAGTGCCCTTAGGACGCATCACTGCCTCTCTTGGGCATCTTGATGGTCCCGTACTCACAGTGCATGCACAATCCAATGACCCCGACTCTCAATTCAACTCGCAGTTGTTTGTCTTGACTGGTCCGTCGACCTGTCATGTCACATTGCCGATAGTTGACTGAGTATGTCAGTCCTATCTTGGTACCATAGCCAAACAATTCCTTTATTTAGAGTTTTATGGCATATAATTCATTTTTGTTTACGAGCTCCAACTCATGCCAACTGGCCTTGGGCCCACTGTACGAGATTTTCAAAATCAGGCATATTAGCCCCCAAGTTCCAAAACTGAGGCACCCAACCTATCAGAGCTATTCGAACTACTGTCAAGAAGGTCTCCTAAATAGTTTAAGCATTGGCACATAGTCAGGGGAGAGTACTTCTTAGGTCACAAGTCCAAGTCCCTCTCTTTATCGATTCCGGTTCATACACCGGCTCAGTTCTTAAATCGGTTTAATCTGGTTTAGGTCCAGTTCACCCGAACCGGCTGGTTTGTCTTTCCCACTTTGTTTTAAGGTTCCATCCCAAGGTTTATGAATTTGTTTGGAGCACAAGGAAGTTGAATTTCTATGATTTGCCCGATCTCTATCGATTCGGTTCATAAACTAGTCAAATCCAATTGGATCCGGTTCATCCAAACTGGTCTAGTTTTTTTCTCTTCCAATTCATCCTAAGGTTCTTTTCCATAGTATTATAAACCCTTTGGATCACCCAGGAGTTGTAAATTCCCAAATTACCCATTCACAAATGATCTGGTTTTTGAACTGGTTCAATTTTCTCACTCGGTTTGACTGGTTCTTTTCCCAGTTTTTCCTTAGCTCAAAATGGTGGGGTTTAAATTTTTAATGAAATTGGTTGTGTGATTTTACTACAGTACAAAGTCAGGATTGACGATGCTTAACGGATTGGCAGCAGTGCATCAGGGCCAGGTCAATGGGCCAGCCTAGACAAACAATTGCATGTCGGGTTGAGTGTCGGGGCCGTTGGACCGTTGGCACCAAAGATGATGGCTGTGATATGAAAAACTCTTGTTTGTGCATGCACTTTTGGTACGGGAACATCAAGACACCCTAGGGGGTAGTGATGGGTCCTAAGGGCTATTGGACGACATGGTGGCAATAAGGGCAGTTTGTCGTGCTAGTCAGTCATGAAGCTTTGGGAGATTCTTGCACATGAGACTAGGGTGAGGACAGGATGATGTCTCTATCGTCATACAGAGAAGAAGTGGCATTCGGGTCTGAGGGTCAGACGTTTGGGACGTTCCATTCAGACCCAAGGTAGAAGTGGACGGGCTTCTATCTTGTTGGACGGTAAAGACGCTCTGATCCACAAGTGGTTGTAGTAGACGGTCTGCACCTGAGAATGTGTGTACCCTTCCCAATGAAGGGCATGTGTTTGTTTGCTAAGCGCCTCCCGAGGCAAGGGGATGAGCTAAGAGAGCTAAACACACCTAATACGAAAATGGGAAAATGGTTTTGAAAACCAAAATCAAGGAAAATCCGTTTTAAAGGAAATGATAACCTTGGCATGGTTTGGATAAAGCTATTTTACATACCTGTCTTACAAGCGTCTTAGTTGATGGTCTTTAAGGGTAGGCTTTACAGGATTTCCTGAAAGAGATATAAGGGAGGGGGTGAGTAAGACTACTCAGTGAATGGGTTTTCAAAGGTCTACTTTTAACTTTTAAGAAAAAAATATTTATATGGAGTGTGTCAGACTTCTTTTTTTTTCAAAAATCCCTTCATTTAAAAATTCAGGTTTTCCATCATTTCTTAGTTACCATGGTGTGCCATCACCCAACACACATCCTTAATCATGAAGGTTACACACATTCGCAAGTTAGTATCACTACTGAACCCGTTAGTTGCTTCGGAGCAACTTTTCCTACCACCCGGATAGAAGCACAACCACTTCTACCCTGAGAATGAGTGAATGTATGTGACATCTGACCCTCAATCCCGAAATTGCTTCTTCATGTCCATATGAGGACAGAGACCTCATCTCGTCCCCACCCCGGTCTCATGCACTTGGTGTTACTCCAAATTTCGCAAAGACACCTGGAACGACGATTTGCCATTATACTCACCGGATCATCTAGGGCCCTTAGGACACATCACTACCCCTCATGGGCGTCTTGATAATCCCGTACTCATGGTGCATGCACAAACACTGTTTTCTTATCAAACCATTTAATATGTGGTGCTACTAGTCCAACGGCCTCGATTCTCAACTCAACCTGCAGTTGTTTATCTTGACTAGTTTGTTGACTTGTCATGTCGCACTACCGCAAGTTGACTGAGCATGTCGGTCCTATCTTGGTACCATGGCCAAACAATTCACATATTAAGTTTTATGGAACATATATCATGTTTGTTTACGAGCCCCTGCTCGTGCCAACTGGCCTTGGGCTCACTGGACGAGATTTTCAAAATCGGGCATTTAGCCCTCAAGTTCCAAAACCGAGGCCCCTGGCCTATAAGAGCTATTCGAGCTCCCGTCAAGAAGGTCTCCCAAATAGTTTAAGCATTGGCACATAGTCAGGGGAGAACACATCCGACCTAATAGGATTTAATTGTCCATTATACCGATCGGTATAAGGACATCTCCGTTCATAACCGATGAATGGGTTTTCGATTTTCTTCGAGGAAGTCTCATCATACCAATAGGGTATGATCTACTTACAAATGATAAGTAGTTTTTCTGCATAATTTTCACATCACTTTCTCTAAGTGGTGATGATTAAAATATCACTAAAGAGTGGGTTTTTATACCGAGGTACTTATCACCCCCAACCGGGTATGATATATAATCCCACTCACAACCAGTAAGTGGTTTTTATCTTTAAGTTGTGCTCATCATCCCAATCGGGTATTATGTTAGTAAACCCACTCACCCGTTAATGTCGTGAATTCCACTAGACCGGTTCTTTATATTCACGCGAGCTTGTCCTTGCTGGCGTTCTCAGTACTTCGTGTTCCTACACGATATAAACATCTCGGTTCATTATCTTTCGGCCTAATAGCCTTCATTCATTCCAAATGAATAAGAAAGTCAAACTTTCATCTATTTGCAATTAGGTCCCTAAAGTTATTTCTCTTAAACTTTAAGTCCATAATGGCGATTTTTCCTCACATTAAGTCCCAAAACTTTTAAAATTTATCAAGGGACCTCAATTTATTCCATTTCACAAAAAGGGGTTTAAATTTCCAAATTTCAATTTTGTTCCCCCAACTTTTCAAAAATGACCATTTTGCCCTTCCTTTACAAAAATGGTAAATTTTACCCCAAAAATTCTAAAATCTCTCAATTGGCCCTCTAACATTTTTATTATGTCCAATTGACCCTCAATTTTAGGAAATTGCATTTCGGTCCCTTAAATTTTTGAAAATCCCCAATTTCCCCCAATTCTAACTCTTTAACACAGTTGAAGTTGATTTCATCAAATTGACTAATTAAACACCTCTAATTATTGAAATTGAAGTTGAAATTGAGTTTCTCTATGTTCATACGATTCCATAAAACTTTAAATAGTGGGTTTTAATGCCGGAATGAGCTCAAACGGAGCTTCGCCGGAAAACAGACTATAGAGAGAGAAAGCTTCGATTACTTATCAGTGAGGCCACGGCGGTCCGAGCTTTCGAGCTGGGCAAATAGCTCTCATCCTAAGGTTCATCCTAAAATCAAGAATCACATCAATTAATGTTGAATTAGATTAGAATTTCATCATTGAAATTTGGCCGGCTCTCTCTAATACCGATCATAAATTGTAAAGGGGAGCCGAATTGGCTTACCTTTCGGTTCTAATTCAGCCGTGGAGGGGCTGAGGAAGTGTTGGGAGGGCTTGGTTTGGCCTGATAAGGCTTGAAATAGCCAATTTCAGCTTGGCCAAAATAGGGCAGCTTGGGTCCACCGATGCTGCTTCACTGTTCCATCACGTCAGCACTTCTCCAATGATTCTCGGATTTACTGAAGTTTGCTATCAGATAGCTAAGTTCTCCCTAGTTCTAAAGAGGCCAACCTCTCCTTCTGAGGTTAAGAAAAATGTTCAAGTCGAAGCTCTAGTTCGAGCTTCACCGGGAAATGGAGCAGTAGAGAGAGAGAGAGAAGTGTTCAGGTGTGAGGAAAATGAATGGTGATGAACTATTTATATAAGTGTAAAATCGTGTATTAAATGGGAGAGATTTATTACTAGTATTAATATTGTCATAAATTATTGGTAATAATTCCAATAATTTAATTTTGATATTAAATTATTTGTATTAATTCTAATAATTTAATTTAGGTATTAAATTATTAGAATTAATACAAATAATTTAATATATATATATATATATTAATTTATCTCTATTTATGATAAGGCGTACGTTTGCATAAAAAAAATTTTAACCGAAATTTCGGCTTACAAAAAAAAAATAATTCCTAGGAGGTCACCCATCCTCACACTACTCTAGAGCAAGCATGCTTAACTTCAAAGTTCTTATGGAATCTCATTCACCTAAACCAATTTGGTTTTTCTTTTCTAATTTGTCTTAAGTTTCTTTTCCAAGGTTTAATGAACCTTTTGGATCATCCGGAAGTTGTAAATTTCCAAACTGCCTGTTCACAATTTATCGGGTTTGTAAACCAGCTCAGTTTTCTCACTTGGTTTGACCGGTTCTTTTCCCGGTTTTCCTTAGCTCAAAAAGGGCGGGGTTTACACCAGGCATTTAGGAAGCTTGTAGAATTGTCTTTTTACAAGGACAGGGCACTGAGCAGAGTCATTCCTAGTTTTCTTGGTTCCTCTACTGGGAGCCATCTGAAAATTTTAAGATAAATTTTATCAGTTACTATATTTTCTAGTCTTGATTATGTATTCGAGGAAACAGACTTTGATACCACTCTAGTTGTCACGCCCCGACCCTGTTTGGTCGGATCCCCGTGATCAACCTACCACTCTCCCGGTTTATTAAATGCTTCCCCCTTATTATAAACCGTAAAGAGTACGGCGTCCTTAAACCTGCACCATTTTCTAGAATAGCATAATCAAAACTGCATGAAATTTTAAACTTTACATACCTGTCTTACAAGCATCTTAGTTAATGGTTTTTAAGGGTAGGCTTTCCAAAATCTCCTGAAATGGATATACAGGAGGGGTGAGTACGACTACTCAGTGAATGGGTTTTTAAAAGTTTAGACTTTTAAGAAAACACTTATAATTGGAGTGTGTCAGACTCCTTTCCTTCAAAAAGCATTTCATTTGAAATATCGGGTTTATCACCATTTCTTTTTAACCACAGTGTGTCATCACCCAACACACATCCTTCATCATGAAGGTTACACACATTCGTAGGTCAGCATGACCACTGAACCCACTTGTGGCTTCGGAGAGACTTTATTGGCCACCAGGATAGAAGTACGTTCACTTCTACCCTGAGAATGAGTGGATGTACACGACATCCGACCCTCATTCTCAGAATAAATTCTTCGTGTCCGTTATGAGGACAGAAACCTCATCCTGTCCCCACCCCAGTCTCATGAGCTTGGTGCTACTCCAAATTTCACACGGTCACCTAGAACAACAAACTGCCCTTATACTCACCGGGTCGTCCGGGGCCCTTAGGACACATCACTACCCTTCATGGGCGTCTTGATGATCTCGTACTCATAGTGCATGCACAATCAATATTTTCTCATTAAGCCATATAACCTGTGGTGCCACTGGTCCAACAGCCCTGACTCTCAACTCAACCCGCAGTTGTTTGTCTCGACTAGTCCATCGACCTGTCATGTCTTACTGCTGCTAGTTGACTGAGTATGTCGGTCCTATCTTGGTACCATGGCCAAACAATTCCTTTTTTTTTTAGAGTTTTATGGCATATAATTCATATTTGTTTATGGCATACTAACTAGGTATGATCTACTTACAACTAGTAAGTAGTTTTTTCGCAAGGTTTTCACATCACTACTCTAAGTCGTGATGTTTAAAATACCACATAGTAGTGGGTTTTCATTAAGAAATGCTTATTATCCCTAATCGGGTATGATATAAAATCCTACTCACAATCGGTAAGTGATTTTTAACTTTAAGTTGTGCTAATCATCCCAACCGGGTATGACGTTAGTAAACCCACTCACAACCGGTAAGTGATTTTTAACTTTAAGTTATGCTCATCATCCCAACCGGATATGATGTTAGTAAACCCACTTAGCCATTAATATCATGAATTCCACTAGATCGGTTCTTTGTATTCATGCGAGCTTGTCCTTGCTGGCATTCCCGGTACTTCATGTTCCTACACGATATAATCATCTCGATTCATTATCCTTCAGCCTAATTGCCTTCATTCATTCCAAATGAATGAGAAAGTCAGCTTTCATTTATTTGCAATTAGGTCCCTAAGGTTATTTCTCTTAAACTTTAAGTCCCTAATGCTGGTTTTTCCCCAAATTGAGCCTGAAACTTTTAAAATTTAGCGTAAGACCTCAATTTATTCCATTTCACAAAAAGGGGTTTAAATTTCAAAATTTCCAATTTGGTCCCCTAAGTTTTCCAAAATTACCATTTTGCCCTTCCTTTACAAAAATGGTAAATTTTACCCCAAAAATTCTAAAATTTCCCAATTGGTCCTCTAACATTTTTATCATGCCCAATTGACCCTCAATTTTAGGAAATTACATTTCGGTCCTTTGAATCTTCGAAAATCCTCAATTTCCGCCAATTCCAATTTCTTAACACAGTCGAATTTGATTTCATCAAATTGACTGATCAAACATTTCCAATTGTAGAAATTGAAGTTGAAATTGAGTTTCTACCGGCTCGATTTTCTTACTTGGTTTGACCGGTTCTTTCTCGGTTTTCCTTAACTCAAAAGTGCAGGGTTGACATTCCAGCATTGGCTTGGTGGGTATCACACACAATTACCTATCTTTTTAGGACTTTTAGCAATTTATCACATGTTGATTTTGAACGGGTCCATACCTTGTCCATCGGCCTTGGGCCCACATATATCACCGAGCCTATGCCCCTAAATTAGCCTCAAAATGTTTTAAGTAGAGTCACCCAGTTAGGGGAGGCTAATTCTAAGAAAAATATTTTTAAGGCAAGTTGTCGTTCCAATGGGAATCGACGTTATAGAGTTCTCACTCACCCGGTAGAAGTGACAGGGTCATACCAGTGAGACCTTACTCATGGCATGCTTCCTAGTGATGGTATTTGGGCAATCCACTCCTACATGGTATGAATATCCATATCTGGACGATTTGACTAAGAGGCCATATATTTTCGAGTATTTGTGCGTAGGCCCTCCCATTATGCCTTAACTACATTTAGGTCCCCAAAGTTTGTACCTTTACATTTAGGTCTTCATCTGCCCCTTTTATTTCAATTAACCCCTAGAATTTCCAATTATCCTTCTTAGGTCCTAAGTTTTACCAAAACCACCAATTGGCCCCCAAATTTTTCAAAATTTTCGATTTGGTCCATAATTTCCCAAAAATTGCCAATTGGTCCTTACTTTCTGAAAAATAGCCAATTGGCTTCCATTTAATCCTAATTGCCCAATTGGACCTCAATGGGGAGTAAATTTCATGAAAATGCCCTTAATTTCTTCAATTTACCATTTGACCCTCAAATTTTGAATAATTGCACAAAAAGCCACTTTACTTTGAAAAATCCTCAAATTGAACGTTTGGATTTCCAAAATCTTACCTCGTCCAATTAGTAGCTTGAAAGTCCTTAATTTCTTCATCTCTTGTTGTTATTCACCTCGTCCAACTCCTCCCAATCGTCCTACACTTTGAATTTCTGAATTTGACTAAGCTTTGAGCATTACCAAAGCTTCATTAGAAAACAACAGTAGAGAGAGAAAGCTTGTTGCACTTACTGATGGAGGGGCGGTAGGTGGAGTTTGAGGTGTGGGCAGCTAGTGTTCATCGATGGGGTCCTACCAGGACTAGATCCTATTGCAATTCGCCGCCGCACTGTTGGAATTTGAAGAAAGAAATTTTGGGGAGGTGGAGTTCTAAAACTTAAACAATCTAATGGGGAGAGGTGGAATTGAGATTACTTGATGTTTCAGAGGGGCTAGAAAGTGTCTGAGGAGGTTGAAGGTGGTCAATTCTAGCAGTGGGAAGTTTTAGAGGGTTGGGGGTTGGGTCGGTCGGGAGCTCACTAATTCAGAGCTTCGAAGCGACTTTACTATGCGATTACTCTAGCACTTCTACGACTATCCTCCGGTTGAGCTGAGGGTTAAGCTAGGGGACTTCTTCCCGATTCTGATGCCACCCACCAAAGCTTCTTTGGTTGTGAAATGGCCCATCGTTGGAGCCTTGATCGGCACTTCATCAGAACAAAAGTATAATGTCTTCAGAGAGCACCTAAGTGGTGAGAGGGTGAGTGGGAGGGTGCTCTGTTTATAGGGAGCTCGACAACTATCTGGGCTACCGACCAGTGTGAGACTTAGCTCCTGCCCCACTCACCGACGACCGAACCGGAGCATTTTCTGAGTCACCGGATACTTCCCCCTTTGTTAGTCTCTCTTCTTTTTGTCAGAGGATTGAGATTGAAGATGATGACGTGGCGGGCGTGACACGCTGTGATTGGCTGGTTTTTTTGATGTGGTGTTACAAACTCAGTCATTGCATCAACTATTGACCGGTTGACCGGACACATGAAAGTCTCCCATTGGTTGCTCGTGTCTGTGTGGCAAGCTGGTAGGTTGTCCGTTGACCATTGACTAGACATGTGGCAGCCCCCCATTGGCTGCTCGTGTATCCATTGACCAGTCCGATTCGTTGATCAGCTGAACCATTAACCGGTCGGGTTCGGTGACCCAAATTCGAAAATCGATAGGTTCAAGCCCGGTTCGACCAGTTTTTTGAAATTTAAAATTTATAAATTCATTTTCTATATAACGGTGGCCTCAATTTCCCAAATTGACATTTTTAACCCATCTAAAAAATGAATCATTGAACCAGTTCACTTAGTTCAATCCGGTTCATTTAGGTTCGGGTATGGTTCTCCCTAAACCAGTCTGGTTGTCCTACCTAACTCACTTCATGGTTCATCCCCATAATTTTTGTGAACTTTTGGTCACTTGGGATTCTATATTAACCCCTCTTTACTATTTTTGGTCCATTAATTGACTCGATTTTTCATATGAAAATTTGTCAATTCTTTCCCCGATTTTTCCTAAGTCATTAGGTGCATTTTAAAACTCTCACCTCCTTTTAGGAGTTTTGTCCTCCAAACTCAGTTGTTCATCCTTTCTGTCAGAGGCGGATCCTCGTGCGGTCCAATTAGGGTCTGAGTTGGTACCTTACTGCTTTGGTTACCTTTCTTTTGACTCAATGCTTCCTTCCGTTTGGGGTTAGGCTTTTCCTTAGGAGGGTTTTGTCCAGAATTGGGAGCTCCAACATGTCTAGCCATATTTGGGTCTATTTATTCCCTTGGTCATCGAAACTCCTTAGCTCGTTGTCCCTTCGAGCTTTTACACTTGCTTTCCATGGGTTTCGAGGTTATCCCCCCTTTTTGGTCCTCTAGTCCATTCTTTCGTACTCGAGTCCCCCTTTTGTCGGGACCATTGGACCTACATGTCCCTGACAGTATGACTCTCGCATTTTGTTAACTCTCCTTGGATCTGAAGTTCAACTTACCTTGAAGTTTGGACCTCGCCCTTCCACTCCTTTCCTTAAAGCGTACTCCCTTTGTCCTTCCTCTTGCATAGTCAAAATACTTCATTAACCGATTCCAACTCACACATCGATCCTGATTCGTACACCCCCAGGCTCCAATGTTCCTTGGATGTTGATGTCATGCTCCTTATGAGGGTTTGGGTTTCCCACATCTATTCGCCCTACCCTATTCCCTTATTGGGTCTTCTTGTCTCCAACTATTGGGTTTCTCATCTCCTTTTGGACTTTTCAGCCTACTAGGGTTCTCCTCCCTTAGTCTGTTCTCACGTCTGTTGGCATCCTCCGACTAATGAGGATTTCTTCCCTTCTCTTTTTCCTCTGCTTTGGGGTCATTACGCATGATCACCCATGGCTACTAGATCTCCTTGGGCTTATTCTTTTTCCTTGTTCTAGATAGCAAGGTCTGGTGTTCACCCCCATGATTGCTTCCATGCTTGATTCCTATTTAATTCGCCCTCGAGAGACTTCTCCTCTCTTCCAAAGTCTACCTACCTCGAGGGAATTACACTTCCCCTAGATCCCGTTCTTCTATGGCTTGGAGTGGTTTTCCCCCTTTATCTGCAATCACTTCTTTAGGTCATTTTTCCTTCTTATTTAATAGGTTCATCCACTCTCTTACTCGATTTTTGTCATGCTGGGATGGGCGACTTTTCCTTCTCTAGGTCATATCTCTTTTTGGGGGCTCGGGGCCCACATATCCCTAGTGGTCTGTCATGTTCCAGACCCGTACTCGCTTTTTGGAATATCTCTCCTGCAATCCCCTAATTTTATTGGATCTTGGGCTTCGCCCTTCAATATAACTTATTAGTGTTCCTTCACTACCATGGGGCCATCTGGTTATCTAACGCATACACCCATGGCTTGGTCGCTTCTCCCTAACCCTGTAGGTCTCCATTTCCTTGAAATTCCTGGTTTTAGTAGAGGGTGTCCTCCAACGCATTCCTCCTTACGGGGTAGGATACCCTTCATGCCTCATGTTTCCCTTGAGTATCAAACTCCTCCTTTTTATTGTTCCTAAATATAACCAACTTTCTCTCAGGCTCCACACTTGTCCACCCAATCCTCCTTGTTGTTTTACTTTTCCTAGTCCATAGTGCTAGGGTTCCTTATCTCTTTGCCACCGGCTCGTCTCTAACTTCTCCATTCAATGGAATACCCAGTCGCTATTTCCTAATCATTCCGGTTGTCACTCGCTAGGGCTTTTATAGGGCATGTAGGCCTTCTTTTGATTTGCCCTCAAGAGGTCCTTATCCTAGGTTCGCTCCTGGGATCATACCGCCTTCCTTTGTTGTCGCCTCCTTAGTTCATACCATGGGCTCCTCGTCCTTTACTTGGTTTGCCGACCCTACCTTACCCTTACTTCAGTTGATCGTGTTTCTACTTAGGGTTCTTCTCTGTCAGTACATCGTGGCCCGATTGGGGTTCTTTTATGGCACCCTACTTTAGCTTATCCAGTACTGTTTCCCTTATGACTCTCCGGGCTCACTAGGGGTTCACTTCGTTGGCTTCCTTATCCTTGGGTTTGAACCTTCCTTGTCCCTCTCGGGGGTCTCCTTCTTGTTCCTTTGTCCTAGCCTTACTATTCCTTAGGGTTTCTTGTTCCGATGTCCTACTTTGGGGTAGATGATGCTAACTTCGAGAAGTTGGGCGGCTAATTACTTATCCTGCCTCGTAAGGTTTCTTGACACCCCATGCTTTCTTTGCATGTGGATGTACTCATTTTTTTCCTACTTCCGAAGTCCCTATATTTCTAAGGTTTCCTCATTCACGACGCTCAGTAGGCCAAAAGCTTTTATAAACCCCGCCCTTTTGAGCTAAGGAAAACCGAGAAGGGAACCGGTCAAATCGAGTGAGAAGACCGAACCGGTTCACAAACCCAATCAACTGTGAATGGGCAATTTAGGAATTTACAACTTCCAGGTGATCCAAAGGGTTCATTAAGCCATGGAAAAGAAACTTAAGACAAATATAAGACAAAAACCAAATTGGTTCAGGTGAACTAGATTCCATAAGAACATTGATTTTTTTTGTAACCCGAAATTTCGGTCAAAAATTTTTATGCAAATGTACGCCTTATCATAAACAGAAATAAATTAATAAATATTTAATTAGTGTAATTAATACCAATAATTTAATACCTAAATTAAATTATTGAAATTAATACCAATAATTTATGGTAATATTAATACTAGTAATAAATCTCTCCCATTTAATACACCATTTTACACCTATATAAAGAGGTCATCCCCATTCATTCTCCTCACACTTGAACACTTCTCTCTCTCTACTGCTCCATTTCTCGGTGAAGCTTCAACCAGAGCTTCGACTTGAACATTTTTCTTAACCTCAAAAGGAGAGGTCAGGCTCTTTAGAACTGGGGAGAAGTCAACTATCTGATAGCAAACTCTAGTTAATCCAAGAATCACTAGAGAAGCGCCGATATGATGGAATAGTGAAGCAGCTCTAGTGGACCGAAGCTGCCTTGTTTTGGCCGAGTTGAAATTGGCCATTTCGAGTCCTCCTCAGGCCAAACCAAGCCTTCCCAACACTTCCTCAGCTCTCTCACGGCTGAATTATGACTAAAAGGTAAGCCAATTCGACTCCCCTCTGCAATTTTCGGTCGGTGCTAGAGAGAGAACCGACAGAATTTCAATAATTAAATTCTAACTCAATTCAGCATCAATTGATGTGATTCTTGATTCTAGGATGAACCTCAAGATGAGAGCTATCTGCCTAGATCGAAAGCTCGGACCGCCGTGCCCTCACTAGTGAGAAATCGAAGCTTTCTCTCTCTACAGTCTATTTTCCGGCGAAGCTTCGTTTGAGCTCGTTTCGGCGTTAAAATCTGTGACTTAAAGTTTGTTAGAATCGTATGAACATGTAAGAACTCAGTTTGAACTCCAATTTCAACAATTAGAAGTGTTTGATCGGTCAATTTGATGAAATCAAATTCAGAAGTGTTAAAGAGTTGAAATTGGGGGAAAAATTGGGGATTTTCAAAATTCAAAGGACCAAAATGCAATTTTATGAAATTAAGGGTTAATTGGGCATGAAAATAATATTGGAGGACCAATTGAGGAATTTTGGAATTTTTGGGGCAAAATGGTAATTTTGGAAAAATTGGTGGACCAAATTGGAAATTTGGGAAATTAAACCCCTTTTTGTGAAATTAAATAAATTGAGGTCGAAGATAAATTTTAAAAGTTACGGGACTCAATTTGAGGAAAAACCGACATTAGGGACTTTAAGTTAAAGAGAAATAACTTTAGGGGCCTAATTGTAAATAACTAAAAGTTTGGGTTTTCTCATGCATTGGAAATGAATGAAGGTTGTTATGCCAAGTAATAATGAACAAGTATGTTCATATCGTGTAGGAACCTGAAATATCGGGAATGTCAGCATGGACAAGCTCGTATGAATATAAAGAACCAGTCTAGTGGAATTCACAGCGTTAACGGGTGAGTGGGTTTACTAACATCATACCCGGTTGGGATGATGAGCACAACTTAAAATTTAAAAACCCTTACCGGTTGTGAGTGGAAATTTTATATCATACCCGATTGGTAATGATAAGTGCCTCGATATGAAAACCCACTATTAAGTGGTATTTTAAACATCACTACTTAGAGAAAGTGATGTGAAAATCATGCGGAAAAACTATTTACCGGTTGTAAGTAGATCATACTCAGTTGGTATGATGAGACTTCCTCGAAGGAAGTTGAAAACCCGTTCATCGGTTATGAATAGAGGTGTCCTTAAACCCGGGTGGTATAATGGATAGGGAAAACATATGTTTTATCGGAAGTGCTCTCCCCTAACTATGTGCCAATGCTTAAACAATTTGGGAGACCTTCTCGACAGGAGCTCGAATAGCTCTAATAGGCTGGGGGCCTCGGTTTTGGAGCTTGGGGGCTAAATGCCCGATTTTTAAAATCTTGTACAGTGGGCCCAAGGCCAGTTTGCACAAGCAGGAGCTCGTAAACGAACATGATATATGTGCCATAAATCTTAATAAGTGAATTATTTGGCCATGGTACCAAGATAGGACCGACATGCTCAGTCAACTAGTGGCAGTGTGACATGACAAGTCGATAGACCAGTCAAGATAAACAACTATGGGTTGAGTTGAGAGTCGGGGCTATTGGACCAGTGGCACCACAGATTACATGGCAATATGAGAAAATATTATTTGTGCATGCATTGTGAGTACGAGATCATCAAGACGCCCATGAGGGATAGTGATGCGCCCATGGGGCACTCGATGACCTGGTGGCTATAAGGGCAATTCGTCATTCTAGAGTCTGTGAGAAATTGGGAGTAGCACCAAGCGCATGAGACCGGGGTGGGGACAGGATGAGGTCTCTATTCTCATACGGACACGAAGTAGTGATTTCGAGATTCTAGGTCAGATGTCGCGTACATCCACTCATTCCCAAGGTAGAAGTGGTCATACTTCTATCCGAGTGGTAGGAAAAGTCGCTATAAAGCCACTAGCGGGTTCAATAGTGATACAAACTTGCGAATGTGTGTAACCTTCATGATGAAGGATGTGTGTTGGGTGATGACACACCGGTAACTAAGAAATAATGGAAAAATCCAAAATTTTAAATTAAGGGATTTTTTAAAAGAAAGGAGTCTGGCACACTCCTTATAAATATTTTTCTTGAAAGTCAAAAGATTTGAATCCCATTCACTGAGTAGTTGTACTCACCCCCTCCCTTATACCCCTTTCAGGAAGTCCCGGAAAGTCGAACCTTAAAAGACTTGTGCAATTAAATGCCTGCAAGACAGGTATGATTAATTTAAATTACTATGCAGTTTTGATCTATGATATTCCTAGAAAAAGGTGCAGGTCTAAAGAACGTCTTACTCTTTACGGTTTATAATATAAGGAGAAACCCTTTAGTAAATCGGAAGAGTGGCGGGTTAATCACAGGGATCCGACCAAATTGGGTTGGGGCGTGACATCTTTTCTTTCGTCATTTCCTGGGTACTTTTAACTTTCTGAGGCTTTCTTGGATAGGGGTCATTTTCATCCTTCACATTTGGCATTGCATGAGAGTGAAATGGGAACCTTTTTATTCATTAACTGTTGAAGCCTTGATTATGGCTTATTACATCAATCCATTTCATGTAATTTATTGTTATGTCTCTAATCTCTCCGTTAATGGACCTAGAGTTACAAACAGTTAGGTTGTGAGACTCAGCGTCGGCTGCCCAAGCGCATCTCCTCATAGGTGGGCAATTGCCTCCATGGTACCTCCCACATCATGGGCACAAGTTCATGTTGGGTTCTTCAAATTCTGAGGATGTCGACATGCTGGGAGCCCTCCTGGCTTGTACCTCTTGTGTAATTTCCACCCCATACCAGTTCCAGACAGCGGTATCGTGGGCATGCTTCATAGGATTTATCGTGCACACACTGTTGTGTATCAAAGGAAGTCGGCAAAAGTCCCTCACATAGTTAGCGTATGCCTTCCAGAAATTTCTCTCAGCTTATTCTTAGATCTAGGCCTAATCTGGTTCTCTAGGTGGGGAAATTTTGTCTTCCATCGAGAAGGGAGAGGTCTTCTTCCAAGGTGCTCTCCATGGGATGGGCTCCTCTAATTCCTCGATCCTCCGCTCCATGGCGTGTATCCAGGGAATATATTCTTCGTTAGCATTTCCATTCATGTTTTTCTACAAGGTTTTGGGAGGTCAGGAATTTGGGTTGGTGGGGACTTATTAGGAAGGTTATGCTCTAATACCACTAAAGTTGTCACGCCCCAACCCGGTTTGATCGGAGTCTTATGATCAACCCACCACCCTTCCATGCATCATCCTTGTATATTTACTTTGATAATACAAGGTAAAGGCGTGCCTACGTTCATTCCCTTATTATGAGTTTGGGATGGGGAACGTACCTTGAGGGCCCGAGCTTTTTCTTAGAGTTTTATGTCTCCTTGGTCCTTATCCTTTTTGAGGTTCATGAAAGGGGTGAGAGAAGGGCTATGAGTATGTACATATATATACTTAGTGAGGGGAATTTATACCACAAACGATTTAATTTGTTGCTTAGTTTATTATTCTTCAGTAGCATGTAAATCACACATCAACCGCCCTCCTATCATAGGAAGGGATCAACACATTTGCATAACAGTCCCTGACTATTCCACTTGTGGACCAGAGCACCTTTACCATCCATCCTAATAGAGGTTAACAACCTCTACCCTGAGTTTGAGTGGACCTTGCTCGTCTGACTCTCAAACCTAATCTCACTTCATGTCTGCTTTGTGGGATAAGACCTCATTTTCCCTACTACCTCGGTCTCAATGTGCAAGAAGCTCCCTAAGCTTCTCAACATACTGGACGCCAAATTGTCCTTATGCACCTGGGTCGTCCAGCAGCCCTTGGGATCCATCACTACCTCATACCAAGTGACCTGATGACCCCACATCACATTTTTCCTGCACATACAAGAGTCTTTTCATTTATAGCCATCATCTTTAGCCCTCCAGCTCAAGGTTCTGTTAGCTTGGCTTCGGCCCATGCGCACCAGCCCAACAAGTTCAATGACCTGGCTTTAGCTTAGCGGCTAGTCAGTCCAACAAGACCAACATCCCAACCTTGGCTCGGTGGGTATCACACACAATTACCCATTTTTTTAGGACTTGTAGTAGTTTATCACATTCTTATTTTAAACGGGCTCATACCCGTGCCCATCGGCCTTAGGCCCACTTGTATCACTGACCCTAAGCCTTAGAATTAGCTCTCAAATATTTTAAGTAGAGTCACCCAGTCAGGGAGGCTCATTCCAAGAAAATTATTTTTAAGGCAAGTTGTCATTCCAATTAGAATTGACATTATAGAGTTCTCACTCACCCGGTAATAGTGACAGGGTCGTCCTGGTGAGACCTTGACCCGTGGTGTCACACCTCAACCCGGTTTCCTCGATCGGACCTGTAGATAACCGCCGCATTCTCCCAACTTTACAACAATGGGTGCCTCATCATTGTAAAACCGACAGGATGCAAGACTCAAAACAAAATATCCCAAATTATTTTCCAATTTAGTAAATTGACTTTTGGAAAATCAACTTCGAAAATCATATACCAGGACTATATACTGAATGTAAGACATACCTTGGGTTTAGGTTTGGCTTTCCCCATCAACACTTGTCCTTCTTCACCATTTTTACATGAAATGGGTAATCAGAGGGAAATGAGTTCGACAACTCAATGAGAGAGCTTTGCTGACATCGTGACTTCTTGTTCGCGATTTAGCTCATACTCTAAATAAGGTTTCAGGAAGGTTTAGCTAAAACAGGAGTCACCATGGGTAAGCTTATGAAGATATTAAAGAATTGACTTGTATTTGACAAGTTTAAAATATATTTCTTTTATCAGAAGAAAGTTATCCTCTCACCTTACATTTTAAGTTTAGCACACACAACCATATGCCATTTATCATCAAAGGGATCACACATTCCCAGAACAATCATCGACCATGCCACTTGTGGATCAGATCGCCTTTACCGTCCACCTTAATAGTTATTATCAATTAATAAATTAGGTTCATTTATATCGAATTCGAAATCATATCGATCAGATTTTAAATTTAAAGATTTCAAAGTGATTTATGAATGATTTTTTTAAAAAAATATTGGTGTTACACGTGGCATGCTTCCTAGTGCCGGTATTTGGATAATCTGCTCTTACATGGTATGAATATCTATATTAGGACGATTTTCCTAAGAGGCCACGTATTTTCGAATATTTGTGCGTAGGCCCTCCTATTATGTCTTAATTACATTTGAGTCCCTAAAATTTGTATCTTTACATTTAGGTCCCTATTTGCCCCTTGTATCTTAATTAAACCCCTAGGATTTTCAATTATCTTTCTTGTGTCCTAAATTATACCAAAACAACAAATTGGCCTCCCAATTTTTCCAAAAATTACTATTTGGTCCCTAATTTCTAAAAAAATTATCAATTAATCCTTACTTTCTCAAAGAAAATATAGTTACTAAATAATTTTCATATTTTTTATTTTTCTTATTTTATACATAGGATATATTACTCTATTTATATTAATATCAACTATGATTTTTAAGGAAAGAAAAATCAATGTTCAAATTTTAAAATGTTTAATTTTTAATCTATCAATAAATTCAAATGTATTTTGTATTACTAGAAAACTCGTATAGTTATGCCAATAGTTGCATACGTTCATAATGTATAGGACATCAAAGTAATGTGTACCGAATAAGGGAAATTAATTTGGATATTATAATTCCTTCATTATGAAATTTATAAAATAATCCAATAGAATTTCAACATAAATAATGCACAATTTTCAATAAGTTATTTAGTTAATATTATTTAAAAGAGTATATAAAGAGGAGAGAGGGCAGCCCAAGAATCTTGGGCCTTATTGTTAAAAGTTTACTTAGGTGCTTCCCTCTATATATCACGTAACATTAACTAATCTCGACCCAGGAGAGAAGGATTTCCTCTTAGCACTATATAAATTAAAAAAAATTGATAATTAGTATAATTTTTAATATTTTGAATATTTATCTTATCTGTTGTCAAAAAAGATATAATTATTAAATAATTTTCTTATTTTTATTTTTTTTATTTCATATGTATAATATATTACTCTACTTATATTCATATAAATTATAATATTTTAGGAAAGGAAAAATGAATATTAAAATTTTAAAATTTTTAATTTATTATGTATTACTAGAAAACTTTATAATTTTTAATATTTTAAAAATGAACATTAACTAACCTCTTGTAAGTGTAGGGTGTCGTGTTGGATAGGGCATCAAAATAGTCTGTACCGACAAAATAAAATTAATTTGGATATAATCTATCTCTTTTATTGTCAATTTTTTTAAAAAAATCTAATAGGATTCCACCACAAATAATGTAAATTTTCAAGGAGTTATTTATTTAAGACCATTTAAAAGAGTATAGAAAGAGGAGGCACTGCAACTTAGGAATATTGGACATTTAGTTATAAAAGTTGACTTAAGTGCTTGTCTATGTGTATCCTGTAACATTAAGTGATCTTGGTAATATCGGGTTAGGAGAAAATGATCTGCTCTCAAAATTATATAAATTAATAAAATTTTGAATCTCTCTACATTAATCAAATGTTTGATTAATATAATTTTAAATATTTTCATTATTTATCTAATATATCTTAAAGAAGATAGAATTACTTAATCATTTCCATATTTTTTTCAAATTATATAGTATTAATTATAATTTTTTCAGAAAAAAATAAATATTAAATTTTTAAAAATTAAAATTTTAAATATATCAACATATTTAAATGTATTTTATATTATTGAAAACTCATATATTTATGCAAACTCTTGTAGATGCAAGGTGTCCTGATTGGATAGAGTACCAAAGTAGTATATACAAATCAATGGAAATTAATTTGGATAATATCATCTTCATTATCAAATTTGTAAAATAATCCAATAAAATTCAAACACAAATAATGAATAATTATCTAAAAGTTGTTTAGTTAATACCACTTAAAAAACTATAGAAAGAGGAGGCAGGACAGTTTAGGAATATTGTAGTCTTGGTATAAAAAGTTGACTTTGGTGCTTATCTCTATGTATCCTGTAATGTAATATTAACTAATTTCGGATTAGGAGAGAAGGATGTGCTCTTAGTATTATATAAATTAAAAAATAAATGATTAAAATAAATTTAAATATTTTAAATATTTATCTTATATATAATCTCTTATTTTTATTTTTCTTATTTTATACCTAGGATATATTACTTATATTCATATTAACCGAGTTTTAGGAAAATGAATGTACAAATTTTAAAATATTTAATTTTTAATCTATCAATAGATTCAAATATATTTTATATTAATAGATCATCTATATAGTTATGCCAACCTATTTTAGGTGCACAAGGTCATGGTGTATATGACATTTAGATATTATAATCTCATTTATTATTAAAATTTTAAAATAATTCAATAGAATTCTAACATAAATAATGCACAATTTTCTAGAAATTATTTAGTTAAGATCATTTAAAAGAGTATATAAAAAGAAGGGAGGGTAGCTTAGGAATATTTGACCCTTGGTTTTAAAAGTTGACTCAGGTGCTTATGTCTCTTTATCCGATCACTTGTTAGGAGAGAAAGATCTCCTCTTAACACTATATAAATTAAAAAATTGATGATTAATATGATTTTGAATATTTTAAATATTTATCTAATTTGTGGTCAAAGATATAATTACTAAATAATTTTCTTGTTTTTATTTTCTTATTTCATACGTATGATATATTACTCTACTCATATTCATATCAACTATAATTTTTCATTCAAATTTTAAAATTTTAAAATTTTTAATTTTTAATCTATCAACAAATTTAAATCTATTATGTATTACTAGAAAACTTATATAATTATACCAATCTCTTGTAGGTATAGGATGTCTCAATAAGGCATCAAAGTATTGTGTACACATGAAGTGAAATTAATTTAAATATTACCATCTCCTTTATTATTAATATTTCAAAAATATTTAATAGGATTCCACTACAAATAATGCACAATTTTCATGAAATTGTTTAGTTAATACCATTTAAAAGAGAATATAACGAGGAGGCATGTCAACTCACGAATATTAGACCCTTGGTTATAAAAGTTGACTTAGGTACTTGCCCATGTATTTTATAACTTTAATTGATCTTGGTGATATTGGGTTAGGAGATAATGATATGCTCTTAGTGCTGTATAAATTAAAAAGTTTTTTTAAAAGTTTATGATATCTCTATTGATGCGAACCTCGTTAATATGTTGACGACACCCTACACTAAATATGACAAAGACTCCAAGACTTTCACGACGCAAGTGCGAAATAATGGAAAATACATTGTTTATGTGAGAAAATAAGGTATGAGATATGTAGACGCCACACCCAAATCCTCTAAGAATAACTCTTAGAAAACTTCGGGTGATAAGTCTTAATTGCTTGAACGCCACAGATAAAAACCTGATAAGTTCAAAAAGCTCTTTCAAGATAGAAAGAAGACCTAATATTATCCCAAAAGATTTATTATATTTATAAATCTCTCTTTATTAATTAAATCCGGACCTTCTCTTGGGCTTTTCATTTAGTCTTCTATTTGAATATTCAGCAATCTTTTAATCAGCCCATATAAAGCTTCTTTGAATCTTTTAGCCCTTGACCTTGTGATTGGGCCCTCTTGCAGTCTCAGATGATTATTAATCTCATTTGGTGACAAACTGTTCAGTTCCATTACAGGTTCGGTTGATTGGACTTGTGAATTCGTAGTCTCTTTAGTCAGATTCGCATCATTCTCCCCCTCTTGAAAATGATTTGTCGTCAAATCTTTTGTTTATTCATCACCTACATCAAAAGACATTAAATTAGTAACATTGAAACTTTCATTAATGCTATACTCACCAGGTAACTCTAGCTTATAAGCATTATTATTAATGCGTTCCAACACACGAAATGGTCCATCTCCTCTAGGAAGAAGTTTTGATTGCCTTTGTTCCGAAAATCGTTCTTTCCTCATATAAAGCCAGACCCAATCACCGGGTTCAAAAATGACACTTTTGCGGCCCTTGTTTGCTTGTTTTTCATAAACTTTAGTCATCCGTTCAATATGCATCTTTGTCTTCTCGTGCAGTTCTTTCACAAACTCTGCTTTTCTCTTTCCATCAAAATTCACCTACATGAAGTGGAGTTAGATCTAGAGGGGTTAATGGATTGAAACCATAAACAATCTCAAATGGTGAAAACTTAGTTGTAGAATGAACAGAACGATTATAAGCAAATTCAACATGTGGTAAGCAATCTTCCCATGATTTCAAATTCTTTTTTATTATAGAACGTAATAAAGTACCTAATGTCCTATTTACTACTTCTGTTTGACCATCAGTTTGTGGGTGACATGTTGTTAAAAACAGCAGTTTGGTTCCCAATTTACTCCATAGGATTTTCCAAAAGTAACTCAAGAATTTAGAATCACGATCAGAAACAATAGTCTTAGGCATACCATGCAATTTGACAACTTCTTTAAAGAACAAATCAGCAACATTCAATGCATTATCAGTTTTATGACATGGAATGAAATGTGTCATCTTCGAAAACCTATTAGCTACCACAAACACAGAATCCCTCCCCCTCTTAGTTCTTGGTAATCCTAAAACAAAATTCATGGAAATATCAATCCAAGGTGCATTAGGAATCGGAAGAGGAGTATACAGGCCATGAGGTTGTTGCCTAGACTTAGACTCCTTACATGTAATGCATCGAGAAAAAATTTTCTCAACATCCCTTTTCATGTGGGGCCAAAAAAAAATGCTCATGTGTTATCGCCATAGTTTTAGCTACCCCAAAATGTCCCATAAGTCCTCTACCATGTGCTTCCCTAACAAGTAACTCACGCAAAGAAGACTGAGGGATGCATAATTTATTTTCTCGAAAAAGAAATCCATTTTGTAAATAAAATTTTCAAACCTACCACTTCGACAACCTTTAAACACTTCATAGAAATCAGGATCGTTTGCATACAAATCCTTGATATAATCAAAACCAAGTAATTTAGAATCAAGCATTGAAAGCATAGCGTACCTTCACGATAGAGTATCTGCAACTATATTTTCCTTACCTTATTTGTACTTGATCACATATGAGAATGTTTCAATGAACTCCACCCATCTTGCATGGTGTTTGTTCAACTTGTGTTGTCCTTTGAGATGTTTAAGAGATTCATGATCTGTGTGAATCACAAACTCTTTCGGCCATAGGTAGTGCTGCTATGTTTGAAGAGTTCGAACTAGGGCATACATCTCCTTATCATAGGTAGGATAGTTAAGGGTTACTCCACTCAACTTTTCATTATAATGTGCAATTGTTCTTCTTTCCTGACTTACCAAATAAGGTGTTTGTCAATCTTGAATTACCTTAATTTTCTTGTCAATGACAATCCCTTCAAAACTTATAACATATCCAGGAAATACAAGTTTACCCAAACATAATACACAATTTTTCAATTTGGCAAACAAATGATCTTTCCTAAAAACTTGCAAGGAAATTTTTAAATATCCTTCATGTTTATCTAAGTAATTGTTGCATATTATGATTTTATCAAAATATATGTCAACAAAGTTTTTAATAAAAGCATGTAGGATATAATTTATTAACCTCATAAAAGTGTTATATGCATTAGTCAAACTAAAAATTATAGCCAACCATTCATATAAACCATGTTTTACTTTCAATGCAGTTTTCAATCCATAATTAGCTTTCATTCGAATTTTAGAATATTCACTCTTGTGATTAAATTTTGAAAACAAATAATTTCCATTCAACTCATCTACCATAATATTTAATTGAAGAATAGAGTGAAGATACATTATCTTCATACGGTTGATGATTCAAAAATCAACACACCTTCGCCAAATTTTGTCTTTCTTAGGCATTTGCACAATGTCTGAAATCATGTTATCCCATGCATATCCTAGCTTCATCAAATTTAGGATTTAGTGTTGAATTTGATACTTGATTTCTCGATTAGGTTGCAAACTAGGAGTTTTCTTCTTAGGAAAGGACATTCTTGAATTTCTGCATAAGAGAAATACTAATGCTCGGCAAATATCCGACAATATAGTTAGTCAAACATAAATCCTTGTACATAAGTACTATATGGATTTGATCTGAAATTATATCTCTCTTTATCTCACTTTTTCTCTCCATAAAATTATTTTTACTCTCTTTTCTTTGTGTTATGGCTTTTCTCTCTTCTTTTTCAACCTTGTCTTTTCTCTCTTCATCTTTAATTTTGGCTTTTCTCTCTTCTTGTTTTTTTACTATTTTCTTTTCATTTGCCTTTTTCCTTTTCAACTGATCCTGAAAAACTTGTTATAAAGTCAAAGGTACAAGAGATATTGGTCTATTATTCATCACGAATGAGTACCTATATGTTGATCTATCATATGTAACGTGACGATCTAACTTCCAAGGTTCTCCTAATAAAATATGACATGCATGCATTGGTATTATATCACATAATATTTCATCATGATATTTCCCAATAGAGAAGGACACTATCACCTATTGGGTTACCTCAAGTTTGGGTTGATCATTCACCCTTTGAATTTAATATGGCTTTGGATGCTTCGTTTTATGTAATGCTAACTTCTCCACAAGCTCGGTGCTAGCAAAGTTGGTGCAACTTTCCCCATCTATGATAACAGTACAAACCTTATTTTTCATAGAGCAACGAGTATGAAATAACTTCTCACATTGGTTATCCAAGATATCATCAATCCATGGTCTGTCCCAAGTAGTGGGTTGATTGAAGGAATTGAGATTGATGTTGCTGCGATTAACTTAGAGATCATCAAACTCCCCAAGTTCCTATTGTTCAAAGCATCGAGATCGACTGCTCCACGGTCGTTTAATGGAAGTATGTGAGTGTCGTCTCACACCTTCCTCCAAGCGATCCATTCACGTATGAAGTGGCTCAAATTTAGACTTCACTATTTGTTTCATTTGACTCTTCATTGCTTTCCATTGTAGGTTTTGAATAAGTGATATGAAACCCTCTTCTTTCATTGTGTTTCCTTGTCGTTGGGCCTTTCTGAACCTGATAATTGTTAGAAAGAAAGAACCTCGTAACTCTCCCTCACATGTTTCTCTCAAACACTTATGTTTCACACTCAAATGGCTTTTTCTTATAGATTTAAAGCACTCTTACCTTTTTCCACTCATATGTCTTCTTTCAATCTTAATTGAACTTTAAAAACAATCATTTTTACGAAGCAGTTTAACTTGAGGAACAATTAAGGCATATCGATAAAGGTTTTCAAAAAGTAATTTCAAAGAATTTAAGTGAGAGGTATGAATAGACTCAAAAATAATAGTAAAATTTAAATAGAGAAGAAAGAAATTAAGATGAAATGAAGTAATAGACTTAGATAGAGTAGAATAAAAATGAGATATAAGATAGAATTGTGTGCCTCTTTTTTTTTTCTTTTGCCTTTTTTTTGCTCTTTTTTTAGCACGAACTTTTTTTGCTCTTTTCTTTTCTCTTTCTTTTTGGCACGAATTTTTTTTGGCTTTTTTTCTCTTTTTTTTTAACCTACTGAAGAGAAAATAGATAGAAGAAGATGAGAATTTTTTTTGTTTTTTTTTCTTTTATAGAGAATAGAAATAGGTAGAGAAAAAAAGAACAAGATAAAAAGATGGGATAGAACTTGCTGTGCAACCATGTGCTCTGATACCAACAGATGTGAACCCCGCCAATATGCTGATGACACCCTACACCAAATATGACAAAGACCCCAAGACTTTCACGACGCAAGTGTGAAAAGATGGAATATACCTTGTTTATGTGAGAAAACAAGGTATGGAATATGTAGACGCCACACCCAAATCCTCTAAGAATAACTCTCAGAAAACCTCGGGTGATAAGTCTTGATTGCTTGAACACCACAGATAAAAACCTGATAAGTTCAAAAAGCTCTTTCAAGATACAAAGAAGACAAAACCTCACAAGATTGAAATTTCAAAGTGTGTCCCTCCAATGCTGTGGAGTATGCCTTTTATAGGCTCAAAAAACAACCGAATGGCCCACAAAATGAGGAAAAAAACCTATTATGGTTATAAGCTAACCATATCTAATCTAAATATCTAGCATATTTTAATAACTAATTTAAAAATATGAACTACCTAATATTATCCTAAAAGATTTATTATATTTATAAATCTCTCCTTATTAATTAAATCTAGACCTTCTCTTGGCTCTTCATTTGGGCTTCTATTTAAATATTCAGCAATCTCTTGTAATCAGCCCATATAAAGCTTTTTTGAATCTTTCAGCCCTTGACCTTGTGATTGAGCCCTCTTGCAGTCTCAAATGATTATTCATCTCATTTGATGACAAACTGTTCAGCTTCATTGTAGGTTCGGTTTATTGGACTTATGAATTTGTAATCTATTTAGTCGGATTCGCATAATATATCCTCTCAATCCTTTATGCATCAATCAAATATTTAATTAGTATCATTTTTAATATTTTCCTTATTTATCTAATCTATTATCAAAGAAGATCTAGTAATAAATTATTTCCATATTTTTCTCCACTTATATTCATATCAAGTATAATTTTTCATGAAAGAAAATTATCATTGAAAATTTTAAATCTTTAATTTTAAATCTATTGACATATTTAAATGTATTTTGTATTATTAAAAATTCATAGAGTTATGCAACCACTTGTAGGTGTACATAGGAAGGGTACGAAAGTAGTATATACCCACAAGAGAAATTAATTGGGATAATATCATCTTATTCATTATCAAATTTGTAAAATAATCGAATAGGATTCCAACACAAATAATGTACAATTTTCAAGAAGTTTTTTAACTAAACCACTTAAAAAAGTATAAAAGAAGAGGCAGGACAGCTTAGGAATATTAGACCCTTGCTCTTAAAAATTAACTTAGGTGCTTGACTCCGTGTATTATGTGATATTAACTAATTCCGAGTTAGAAGAGAAGGATGTGCTCTTATTACTATATAAATTAAAAAATGGATGATTAGTATAATTTTTATTATTTTGAATATTTATATTATCTATCGTGCAGAAATATATAGTTATCAGATAATTTCCTTATTTTTATTTATCTTATAGTTATCAGATAATTTCCTTATTTTTATTTATCTTATTTTATACGTAGCATATATTACTCTACTCACATTCATATCAACTATAAGTATTAGAAAAGAAAAATAAATGTTCAAATTTTAAAATGTTTAATTTTTAATCTATCAACATTTAAATAAAAAGTGTATTACAAGTAAACTCATACAGTTATGCCAATCTTGGTAAGTGCACATGATCATGGTGTATAGGACACCAAAGTAGCGAATACCGAAAAAGAGAAAATAATTTAAATATTATAATTTTCTTCATTATTAAATTTACAAAATAATTCAATAAAATTTCATCACAATAATACACAATTTTTAAGAAGTTGTTTACTTAAGATGATTTAATAGAGTATAGAAAGAGGAGGGGAGCTCAGGAATATTGGACCCTTGATCTTAAAAGTTACTTAGGTAGTTGCCTCTATTTATCCTTTAATTGATCCGTGGTTAGGAGAGAACGATCTGCTCTTAGCACTATATAAATTAAAAAAAAATGGATGATTAGTGTAATTTTTAATTTTTGAATATTTATCTTATCTGTTATCAAATAAGACATAATTATTAAATTATTTCCTTATTTTATTGTTTCATACATATAATATATTACTTTACTTATATTAATATTAATTATATTTTTTTAGGAAAGAAAAATGAACATTCAAATTTTAAAATTTTTAATTTTGAATCTATCAACAGATTTAAATCTATTATATATTATTGAAAAACTCATATAGCTATTTCAACCTCTTATACGTGTATTGGGTTGTCAAAGTAATGTAGTATTGGGTCGTCCAAGTTGTGTGTACCGACGAATAAACTTAAGTATCATCTTATTTATTATCAAATTTTTTTAAAAAAATCCAATAGAATTCCAACCCAAATAATACACAATTTTTAATAAATTATTCGAACAACTCAAGAATATTAGACCCTTACTCATAAAAGTTGACTTAGGTGCTTGCACATGTCCATCTTATAACATTAATTGATTTTGGTAATATAAGGTTAGTAGAAAATTATATGCTCTTATTGTATAAAGTAAAATGTTTTTGAAAATTTAGTATAATTTTTAATATTTTCATTATTTATCTAATTTATTGCTAAATATGATATAATTTTTAATTTTAAATCTCTCAATATATTTTGTATTATTAAAAACTCATATAGTTATACAACCTTTTTTAGGTGGAGGGTATACTAATAAATAAGATATTAAAGTAGTGTGGATCGAAAAAGGAAATTAATTTAGATAATATCATCTTTTTTATTATAAAATTTATAAAATAATATAATAGTCTTCCAAGAAGTTGTTTAGTTAATGCAGCTTAAAAGATTATAGAAAGTGGGGTCTGGGCACCTTATAAATATTGGACCATTGGTCATAAAGGTTAACTTAAGTTCTTGCCTCTTTGTATCTTGTAATATTAACCGATCCCACGTTAGGAGAGAAGAATGTGCTCTTAGCATGTATAAATTAAAAAATGGGTGATTATTATAATTTTTAATATTTATTTTATCTATAGACAAAGAAAATATAGTTATTGGATGATTTTCCTATTTTTATTTTTCTTATTTTATACGTAAAATATAATACATTACTTATATTCATATCAACTATTATTTTTAAAATTTTAAAATATTTAATTTTTAATCTATTAACAAATTCAAATATATAATACATTACTAAAAAACTCATATAGTATATCAACCTCCTATAAGTGGTCGCGGTGGAAAGGGCAAAAAAATTAGTGTGTACCAAAAAAGGAAACTTAATTTGAATATTATAATCTCCTTAATTATTAAATTTGTAATATAAATACAATTTCAACATGAATAATGCACAATTTTTAAGAAATTATTTAGTTAATATCATTTAAAAGAGTATAAAAACAGGAGGGAGGCAGCTCATAAATATTGGACCCTTGATTTTAAAAGTTGACTTAGGTATTTACCTTCATTTATTCTTTAACTGATCCTAGGATATGCTCTTAGTAATATATAAATTAAAAAAATGTATGATTAGTGTGATTTACAATATTTTGAATATTTATCTCATTTATCTTTCTAAATGATTTTCCTATTTTTATTTTCTATATAGGATACATTTCTCTACTCATATTCATATTAACTATAATATTTTAGAAAATAAAAATTAATATTAATATTAAAATTTTAATTTTTAATTTTTATTCTTTCAATAGATTCAAACATATTATATATTACTGAAAAACTCGTATAATTATATCAACCTCTTGTAATGTATTAAGTTGTGGTGAATAAGACATCAAAGTAGTGTGTACCAACAAAGTAAAATTAATTTAAATATTATCATCTCATTTATTATTAAATTTTTTAAAAAAATTCAATTGAATTCCAACAAAAATAATGCACAATTTTTAATAAGTTATTTACTAAGACCATTTAAAAGAGTATAGAAAGGGGAGGCAGGGCAACTAAAGAATATTGGACGATTGGTCATAAAAGTTGACTTAGGAGATTGCCTATTTATATTCTATAACATTAACTGATCTTGGTGATATAAGGTTAGTATAGAATGATATGCTCTTAGTACTCTATAAATTAAAAAATATTTGAAATTTTCTGATCTCTCTATCCTATCTACATCAATTAAATGTTTGATTAGTATTATTTTCAATATTTTCATTATTCATCTAATCTATCGTCAAACAAAATAATTTTTATATTTTTCTCTATATATATTCATATAAACTATAATTTTTCAAGAAATGAAAATGAATATTAAAATTTTAAAATCTATTAACAGATTTAATTGTATTTTGTATTAATAAAAACTCATAGTTATACAATCTCTTATAGGTGGAATGTGTACGAATGAAAGAAAATTAATTTGGATAATATTATATTCTTTATTATCAAATTTTAAAAATAATTTAATAAAATTCTAATACAAATAATGCACAATTTTTAAGAATTTATTTAATTAAGACCGCTGAAAAGAGTATAAAAATAGGAGTCAGGACCCTTTAGGAATATTGTACCCTTAGTTTTAAAAGTTAAATTAGGTGCTTTCCTCTATATATATAATATTAACAGATCCTAGGTTAGGAGAGAAGGATGTGTTCTTAGCACTATATAAATTAAAAAATTAATTAGTATAATTTTTAATATTTTGAATATTTATCTTATTTGTTGTCAAGAAGATATAGTTATGAGATAATTTTCATGTTTTTTTTTTATTTTTCTTATATTATACGTAGGATATTACATTACTTATATTCATATCAAATATAATTTTTTAGAAAATAAAAATGAACGTTCAAATTTTAAAATATTTAATTTTTAATCTATCAACCGATTGTATTTATATTTTGTATTACAAAAAATCTTATATAGTTATGTCAAGTTCTTGTAGGTACACGGGTCCGAAGTAGTGTGTACCGAAGAAGGTAAATTAATTTGAATATTATAATATACTTCATTATTAAAATTTCAATATAATCCAATAGAATTTTAACCTAAATAATACTCAATTTTCAAGAAATTGTTTATTTAATATCATTTAAAAGAGTTTATAAAGAGGAGGGAGGGCAGCCCAAGAATATTAGACCCATGATGTTAAAACTTTACTTAGGTATATCCAATAAAGGATATGCTCTAGCACTATATAAATTAAAAAATTGATAATTAGTATAATTTTCAATATTTTGGATATTTATCTTATTTATCGTCAAAGAAAATATAGTTACTAAATAATTTTTTATTTTTTATATCAAGTATAATTTTTTAGGAAAGAAAAATGAATGTTCAAAATTTTTAATTTTTAATTTTTAATCTATTAACATATTCAAAGCAATTATGTATTATTGGAAAACTCATATAGTGATATCAACCTCTTGTTAGTGTAGGGGTCGTGCTAAATAGGGCACGAAAGTAGTGTGTGGTGACGAAATTAAATTAATTTGAATATTATCCTCTTTTTTATTGTCAAATTTAAAAAAATTCCAATAGAATTCCAATACAAATAATGCACAATTTGAAGAAGTTATTTAGTTAAGACCATTTAAAAGATTAGTTTATCCTGTAACATTAACTAATCTTGGTGATATCGGGTTAGAAGAGAATGATCTCCTCTCAGTACTGTATAAATTAAATTTTTTTTGAATGTTTTTGACCTCTCAATCCTCTCTACATTAATCAAATGTTTGATTAATATGATTTTCAATATTTTTATTATTTATCTTTTCTATCATCAAGAAAGATATAATTTCTGTAAACTTCGTCCTTTAATAATAAGAAAACAAGGAAAAGAACCGGTTATTTCCAAAGACAAAACCGAGTCGGTTTATAATCCAAAACCGATAGAGAAATGATAAACTGGGATATTAATGGATCTCGAGTGACCTAAACAGTCACAAAAGTTATGATAAAAAACTTTAGGGTGAATTGGAGGTCGAAACCAAATCAGTTAAGGAGAACTGAACCTGAACCGGATTGAACCGGTTTGAGCCACTATTGAACTGGTTTCTAAATTCATTTTTATAGGTAGCTTAGAAAATTGAAATTAGGAAAATTGAGGCCACCATTTGATAGAGAATTAATTTAGATTAATTTACAAATTTTTAATTTTGAAAAACTCGGTCGAATCGGGCCTGAACTGGTCGGTTTAAGCGTTGAATCTAGTTTGGACTAGTCTAGTCTGGTTCGGAATAGTGTCGTCTTCTTCATTCAGATGATAACACTGTTCACTCATTGAAAAATTGAGCAATGCCAATTAAGATGAAAAGTCTTCGACCAGGGAGTTTCAGGCAATGAATGACCACCATTAAGGTGCCAATCGAACGACCAAGAAGCTAGCGAGTTTCCTATATAAAGAGCCACTCCTCATTCATCCTCCTCACACTTGAAAACTCCACTCTCTGCCTACTGCTCCATTTTCCAATGAAGCTTGAACCGGAGCTCTGACTTTAGCTTTTTTTTGAGCTAATTAAGATGAGGTCAGATTCTTTAGATTTGGGCAGAAGTCAGCTACACTACAGTAGTCTCCATTTGCTCCGAGGGTCACCAGAAAAACGCCGGCGTGATAGAACAGTGAAGTAGCTTCGGCGAACTGAAGCTGCCCTATTTCGGCTGAGCTAAAAATGGTCAATTTAAGCCCTTCTCAAGCCAAACCAAGCTCTCCCAACACCATAACAGTAGTCATACGACTGAATTAGAGCTAAAAGGTAAGCCAATTTGGCTCCCCTCTCTAAATTTTAATAAGTGCTAGAGAGAGAACCTACAAATCTTTACTAACCAAATTCTCCCTCAGTTTGACATGAATTGAGGTGATTCTTTATCCTAGGAGAAACCTCAGCACAAGAGCTATCTGTCCAGATCGAGAGCTTGGACCGCCGCGCCCTCGACGGTAAGCTTTCGAAACTTTCTCTCTCAACATTCAGTTTTGCGGCGAAGCTCCATTTGAGTTTATTCCGACGCTAATTCATGTGATTCAAAGTGCAAATGAATTATATGGATGTATAGGAACTCAAATCCTCCTTCAATTTCAACAATTAACTTCGATTGATCAGTTAATTTGATGAAATTAAATTGGGTCAGGTTGAAAGGTTGAAATTGGGGAAAATTGGGAAAAATTTTGGGAATTTCAAAAATTCGAGGGACTAAAGTGTAATTTGCTAAAATTGAGGGCTAATTAGGCATGAAAAGATGTTAGAGGACCAATTGGTTGATTTTTTAAATTATTGGGGTCAAATTGCCATTTTTATAAAGTAGGGGCAAAATGGTAATTTTAGAAAAATTGGGGACCAAATTGAGAATTTAGGAAACTTGAACCCCTTTTTGTGATTATGAATAAATTGAGGTCCCAAAGCTAATTTTAGAAGTTTAGGGACTCAATTTGGGGAAATTTTGGCATTAGAGACCTAAAGTTAAAGAAAAATAACTTTAGGGACCTAATTGCAAAAAATTGAAAAGTTTGGGTATTTTATTCATTCATGCTGGATGAAGGATATTAGGCCAAAGGATAATGAACAGGGATATTCATATCATGTTGGAACACGAAGTACTGGGGACGCATGCTAAGACAAGCTTGTATGGAGGCAAAAACCGGTTAAGGGGAAATTCACTACACTATCGGGTGAGTGAGATTTTCACATCATACCCGGTTGGGATGATGATAACCTCAGTAATGAAAACCCAGTATAATGTGAGAATTTAACATCACACCTGGATAGGGTGATATGAGAAAATGCACGAAAAAACTAATTACCGGTTGTAAGTAGATCATACCCGATTGGTATGATGAACTTCCTAGAAGGAAGTAGAAAACCCGTTCATCGGTTATGAGCAAAGATGTCCTCACACCCAGTTGGTGTAATGGACAACTAGAAAGTGGTTTTTGTCAGAAGTGCTTTCCCTTGACTATGTGTATGTCACGCCCCGACCCAGTTTGGTTGAATCCCCGTGAACAATCTGCCACTCTTCCACTTTACTAAGGGTTGCTCCTCATTTATAAACCGTGAAGAGTAAGGCGTCCATTAACCTGTACCTTTCTTGGAATAACATAAATAAAACTACATAAAGTTTTAAACTAATCATACCTGTCTTTACAAGTGAATTAGCGGTTGGTCTTGGGGTAGGCTTTCCGGGTTACCTAAAAGAGATATAAGGGAGGAGGTGAGTACAACGACTCACTGAATGGGTTTGCAAAATTTATTTTTTTAGGAAAAATGTTTGATTTGGAGTGTGCCAAACTCCTTATTCTTTTTCGATACCCTTCTTTTAAAATTTCTAGTTTTTACTTCCATTTCTTATTAATCACAATGTGTCATACCCAACACACATCCTTCATCACGAAAGTCAATCACACAATCGCAGGCCAGTACGTCTACTAAACCCACTTGTGGCGTCGGATCGACTTTACCGGCCACCTAGATAGAATCACGTTCACCTCTATCCTAAGAATGAGGGGATGTTCGAGACATCTGACCCTCAATCACGTAATAAATCTCCATGTCTATATGAGGACAGAGACCTCATCTCGACCCCACCCTAGTCTCGTGCGCTTGAAGCTACGTCGAGCTTCAGAAGGTCACCTGGTATGACTAACTACCCTTATATCCACGAGATCGTCCAGGGCACTAGGACACATCGCTACCCCTCTTAGGCATCTTGAAGGTCCCGTAAACACAGTGCATGCACAATCATAATTTTCACATCATACCATATAATCTATGGTGCCACTAGTACAACTGCCCCGACCCTCAACTTAACTTGTAGTTGTTTGTCTTGACTAGTCCAGAGACCTATCATGTCGCACTGCCGCTAGTTGAATGAGAATGTCAGTCTTGTCTTAGTACCATGGCCAAACAACTCAATTATTCAAGTTTTCATGGCATATAATTCATGTTTGTTTACGAGCTCCTGGTCGTGCCAACTGGCCTATGGCCCACTGTTTGAGATTTTTAAAATTGGTCATAATAGACCCCAAGTTCCAAACTGAGGCCTCCAGCCTAACAGAGTTATTCAAACTCCCATCAAGAAGGTGTCCCAAATCATTTAAGTAGTGGCACACAGTTAGGGGAGAGCACTTTCGATAAAAATATATTTTCAACTATCCATCATACCAATCGAGTATGAGGATATCTCCGCTCATAACTGATGAACGGGTTTTTCACTTCCTTTGAGGAAGTTTCATCATACCAACCGGGTATGATCTACTTACAACTAGTAAGTAGTTTTTCATGTCATTTTCACAGCACTACTCTAAGTTGTGATGTTTAAAAACCAATAAGTAGTGGGTTTTCATTTCTGAGGTACTTATCATCCCAACCAGGTATGATATAAAAATCCCACTCACTCGATCATGTAGTGAAATTCCACTGAGTCGGTTTCCGTCCCTAGCTAGCTTAACTTCAACTTGTGTTCCCAATTTCTCGTGTTCCTAAATGAAATGAACATCGTTGTTAATTATCGTTTGGCTTGATCACCCATTCAGTTTAAATGACTAAATTCATAACTTTTCCAATATTTGCAAATTGATCCCTAAAGATATTTTTCCTTTTACTTTAGGACTCAAATTGCTGGTTTTTCCCTAAATTGAGTCCCAAAACTTTTAAAATTCCTCTTGGGGCGTCAATTTACTCAATTTCATAAAAAGGGGTTCAAGTTTCCCAAATTCCTAATTTGGCTCCAAAATTTTTCAAAATTACCATTATGCCCTTCCTTTACAAAAATGGTAAGTTTTACCGCAAAAATTCTAAAATTGCTCAATTGGTCCTCTAACATTCTTGTCATGCCCAATTAGTCCTCAATTTTATAAAATTATATTTTGGTCTTTCAAATTTTCTAAAATTCTCAATTTTCCCCAATTTCAACTTTCTAATATAGCTGCATTTGATTTCATCAAATTGACCAATCAAACACTTCTAATTGTTGAAATTGGAGTTAAAATTGAGTTTCTACATCTCCAAATGATTTAATAGCTCTTTGAATCGTAAGTTTTGACGTCGGAACGAGCTCAAACTGAGCTTAGTTGAAAAATAAAACGTAGAGAGTGAAAGCTTTAATTGCTCATTGACGGGGGCTCGGTGGTCCGAGCGTCCAATCGAGGTAGATAGCTCTCCTCTTGAGATTACTCATAGGATCAAGAAGACGTCAAATCCGGTGAGTGAACAATGCTATCATTTGAAGGAAGAAGATGACACTGTTCCGAATCGGACCGAACCGGTCTGAACCGGGTTCAAAGCTTAAATCGGCTGGTTCACCCCCAAGTTGACCGAATTTTTCAAATCTAAAAATTTGTAAATTCATTTTCTATCCAATGGTGGCGTCAAATCTCCAATTTGGATTATTTAAGCCACCTAGAAAAATGAATTTAGAATCCGATTCAATAGTGGTTCAAACCGGTCCAAACCAGTTCAATGCGGTTCGGATCTAGTTCACCTAAACTAGTTTGGTTTTTCATCTCCAATTTATTATTATGTCTATTTCCATGACTTTTGGGACTATTTGAGTCACTCAGGATCCATAAATTTCTTGGTTTACCCTTTCTCTATTGGTTCATGTTTGTAGACCTACTCGGTTTTCAATTTGAAAATGACAGGTTCTTTCCCCGGTTTTCTTATTATAAAAGGACAGGGTTTATAATCTCCCCTCCTTTTAGGGGTTTTGTCTCTAAAACAATTACATGTTAAATAATTGAGGGTTAATATCACTCATCACACTCTCGGTTTCCCATGTCTCTTCTTCACGGGTCCGTTCTGCCACAAAACCTTGACCATGGAAATTCTCTTATTCCTTAAGTTCTTGTCCCTCCGGTCGATGATTTGTACTGGTTCTATTTGATAGGTCAAGTTCTCTTCCTACTCTAATGGAGGTCGGTCCAATACATGACTAGGATAAGGCTGATATTTTTGAAGCACAGAGATGTGGAATACATCATGTATTCTCTGCAGGTCGGAGGTAGTTCCAATTTATAAGCTATCAGTCCTATCCTTTGAATGATGGGATATGGATCGATATATCTTGGTTTTAACTTTCCTATTTGCTGAAACCTAAGTATTCCCCTCTATGGGGATACCTTGAGGAATACTTGATCTCCCACCTCAAACTCTTTTGTCTGTCCTATGCGATTTTAAGATGACTCCTTATTAATTTTATCTTCTCCGTGGCATCCTCTACTAATTATGTCCTTTCTAATTTCCTTTCCCCCACTTCTTCCCAAAATAGAGGAGTACGGTATGGCCGTCCATAGAGGGATTCATAGGGAGCCATCTGAATACTGGCTTGATAATTATTATTGTAAGCAAATTCTATTAGGCATAAGTATTCTTCCCAGCCTTTATTCATGTTGAGTACGCATGCTCTCAACATATCTTCTAAGGTTTGGATAGTTCACTTAGACTGTCCATTTGTCCGAGGATGAAATGTCGTGCTCATGTGAGGCTTGGTTCCCATGGCATTTTGTAAGTTTGGCCAAAGCCTTGAAGTAAATCTCGAATCTCTATCTGATACTATACTCATCGGAACACCATGAAGTCTTACTATTTCCTTCATGTATAATATGGCTAGTTGTTCCACTATGTCCGTCACTCTTATAGGAAGGAAATGAGCTGATTTGGACAATCTATCCACGATGACCCAAATTGCATCTCAACCCTTTCTTGTCACCGGTAGTCCCGTGAAAATGTTCATGGTGATGTGCTCTCATTTCCATTCTAGAATTGGCAAGGGTTGTAGTAGTCCTGATGGTTTCTAATGCTCAGCCTTTATCTGCTGACAAGACAAACATCAAGCTACGTATTCCATAATGTCCCTCTTCATTCCCTTCCACCAATATCCTTTTTTGAGGGTGTGGAACATCTTAGTGCTGCCTGGATGCATTGCATACACCGAGTCGTGTGCCTCTTCTAGAATTAACCTCATTAGCTCCTTATCTCAAGGCACACACACCCTACCCATGTAGGTTAGTACTTCATCACCTCGCAAGTCATAGTCCGGTTTCATTTCTCTATTAACTAGGTCCAAATAAGCTTGGAGTACTTTATCAGCCTTTTGTTGAGCCTTAATATGCTCGGTTAGATTGGGCCTCACCACCACCTTAGCCACCAAGCATTTTTCCTGCTTGTCCATCTTCAGGTCCACCTCAATCCTTCCCAATTGTTGCAACAATGGTAGGTAACTTGTCTTTACTTGTGCCACCTCATTTTGGTACTTGTGACTTAAGGCATCTGCTACCACATTTTCCTTTCCGGGGGATACTTTATCACAAGGTCATAATCCTTTACCAATTCCAGCCATCTCCTCTGGCAGAGATTTAACTCCTTTTGAGTTAGGAAGTACCTAAGACTCTTGTGATTTGTGTATATCCTACACTTAACCCCGTAAAGATAGTGTCACCATATTTTCAAGGCAAACACTATTGCAACTAATTCTAGATCATGAGTTGGGTAATTTCTTTCATGTACCTTCAGTTGTCACGAGGCATAAGCGATAACTTTCACTTGTTGCATCAAGACACATCCAAGTCCTTGTCCGAATGCATCACTATAGACTGTGTACTCCCTGCATTAGGATCCAGTAAGGAAAGTACGGGCGTGTTGTCAATTGAATCTTTAACTCTTAAAAAGACTTCTCATAGCTCTTATCCCATTTATACTCAACTCCCTTCCTAGTGAGTCGAGTTAGTAGAGCTGCTATCTTAGAAAAGTCTTGCACAAACCGTCTATAGTATCCTGTCAATCCTAAGAAACTTCTTATTTCTGTAGGATTCCTTGGAGCCTTCTAATCTGATATGGCTTCCACCTTAGCTGGATCTACTTTGACTCGATCCTTAGATACGATATGTCCTAAGAATTCTACCTCCTGTAGCCAGAACTCACACTTGGAAAATTTTGCATATAATTTATTTTCCCTTAATATTTTCATGGTGGTTGCCAAATGCTCTTCATGTTCTGACCTAGTTTGTGAGTATATAAGAATGTCATCTATGAATACTACTACCATGAACCTATCCAAATGGGGTTGGAACATATGGTTCATCAAGCCCATGAAGGTTTAAGGGGCATTCGTCAATCCAAACGGCATCACTCTGAACTCATAATGTCCATATCTGGATTGAAATGCTGTCTTAGAAATATCCTCTTCTTGAATCCTGAGTTGATGATAGCCCGAACGAATATCTATTTTGGAGAAGTAAGGTGTTTCTTTTAATTGATAAAATAAATCATCTATCCTCGGAAGTGGGTATCGATTCTTGATGGTGACCTGGTTTAACTTTTTGTAGTCAATGCATAGTCTCATGCTTCCATCCTTTTTCTTTACGAATAGGACAGGAGCACCCCACGGAGACTGACTTGGACGTATGAAGTCTTTCTCTAGTAATTCATCCAGTTATTCCTTTAATTCTTTCAACTCTATCGGAGCCATGTGATATGGGGCTTGGGATATGGGGTTTGTTCCTAGGATTATTTATATGGTGAACTCCACTTACCGACTTGGAGGTAGTCCGGGTAGTTCTTCTAAAAATACCTCTAGGTAGTGTGTAACTACCAGAATGTCCTCCAACCTCTTCTCTTCAGACTTTTCATCTATGACCATGGCTAGGAAAGTTGTACAGCCTTTTTGTATCATCTTTTGAGCTTTCAAATGGGACACCATTTGTACCTCACTTTTTCTTCTATCACCCTGGAACTTTAACCCTTTCGTCTTGGGAGTGTGGAAGGTGACCGTCTTCTTTCTACAATCCATCCTCGTCGGATGGATACTTAGCCAGTCCATCCCTAGGATTACTTCAACCTCCTTTATGGGTAAAGGGATCAAGTCAGCTTCAGGTTTGATTCCTCCAATCTTTATCTCACATCTCTTTAATTGTTTATTCATGTTTAAACCTTCTCCTAAAGGTGTAAGGATATTAAGGCTTTGTTCTAGTGGGATGAGCTCTAGGGGTACTCTTGAAACCAACTCTTCCTTGATAAATGATCTCTCTGCTCCGGAATCAAAGAGGGTATAGACTTGTTGTCCCCACAGCTGTATATACCCTGATTTAAGAAACGTATGGTTTAGAAAAAATTTCCTTTATTAGATCAAAAGATGTTCAGTTTACATGACTCTCTTGAACTAATTTGGAGGGTTTTGGGACGTACCCGCTACAGTGCTAGAGTCTCCTCTGGCCTCTTCCCGAGTGAGGTTGAATACTCTAGTTGGTACTCTTGTTATAGCGTTTGGCCTAGAGTTTTTAGCATTTCCTTGAGATGGTCAAAGAGTATTCCTCTCCCTGTTCTCCCTAAGGGTGGGACAATCCTTTGCAAAGTGTCCCACTTGCCCACATGCAAAGCAGGTAAGGCATGCTCCCTAATGGTTCCTTTGACACTTTAGACAATGAGGGTTTCCTTGGGGTAAGGTGGGGACTACTCTAGGGGGAGGTGGTGGCATGTCCCTTCTCCTTTGGAATGTCATTCTGTTTCCCCATCTTGGACCATTATGTTCCTTCTATCCCTCCTGACGGTTTGGACCCTTATCCTCCTTTCTAGTTGTCTACTCCATTCGACAATGTCGAGTTTGCACTAGTCGCTCACATTCGTGAGCCATACTGATTACGACTGCCAGGACCATAGGGCATCCCAGTACCTCCATATGGTCTCGAATGTCCATATTAAGATCATCCACGAACCTTTGGCATATGTTTGCTGACCCAACTAGGTTAGGGGCAAAGGGTCTTAACTCGTTGAACTTTGTGTCATAATCTAATATGGAGTTAAGCCCTTGTCGAAGCTGAATGAATTCTTGCTTCTTCTCATTTATCAGATGGGGCACCAAGTACTCCTCTGAGTACCTCTCCTCAAATTGATGCCAAGTGGGGACGGTGGTGTGCAAGTTTCGGACATTGTCTCACTACAGTTTAGTGCTTCCCTCCAGGAAAAACTCTGTCGAGATCACCATATCCTTTGGTGGTATCCTGATGATCCCCATCAGTTTCTTGATGTTGGCCAGCCAATCCATGGTGGTTCCCGCATCCTTTTCTCCAAGGAAAGGTTTACATCCCAATTGTTGGAGAGTCTTGAGATTTCTGAGGATATCCATTTGAGCGGGATGGTTGATAGGGGAAGGGTGAGATTGCACCTCCTCTAGTTCAACTCAAAAATTGGTGCCTGCCTCATGGATGAGGTTAGGTTGTCCAAATACATGGGTGAACTCCTCATACAATCTTTGGTGCTCCCTGTTGAGTCCATGAGGAGTTGGCTGGGCTTCTTTGGGAGTTTCTACAGGTAGGGGTGATTGGGCAATGTTGGAGACTGCAACCCTAGTTCTCTTGATTTCTTTCTTTGGAGCCATTTCTGAAATTTTAAAATAAATCCTATTACTTACTATATTTTATAGTCTTAATTATGTATTCAAGGAAACATACTCTAATATCCCTCATGTTGTCATGCCTCGACTCAGTTTGGTTGAATCCCCATGAACAACCTGCCACTCTTCCGGTTTACTAAGGGTTGCCTCTCATTTATAAACCGTGAAGAGTAAATCATCCTTTAACATGTACCTTTCCTAAAGTAACATAAATAAAAAATGCATAAAGTTTTAAACTAATCATACCTGTCTTTATAGGCGAATTAGCGGTTGGTTTTGGGGTAGGATTTCCGGGGTTACCTGAAAGGGATATAAAGGAGGGGGTGAGTACAACGACTCAATGAATGGGTTTGCAAAATTTATATTTTTTTAGAAAAAATGTTTAATTTTGAGTGTGCCGGACTCCTTATTCTTTTTCAAAACCCTTCTTTTAAAATTTCAAGTTTTTACTTCCATTTCTTATTAATCACATTGTGTCATCATCCAACACAATTTTCATCATGAAGGTCAATCACACAATCGTAGGCTAGTACGTTCACTAAACCCATTTGTGGCATCGGAGCGACTTTACTAGCCACTTAGTTAGAAGCACGTCCACTTCTACCCTAAGAATGAGTGGATATTCACGACATCCGACCCTCAATCCTGTAATAAATCACTTAGTCCGTATGCGGACAGATACCTCATCCCGACCCCACCCCGGTCTTGTGCGCTTGAAGCTGCATCGAGCTTCGCAAGGTCACCTGGTACGACAAATTGCCCTTATATCCACCAGGTCGTCCAGGGCCCTAGGACACATCACTACCTCTCTTGGGCATCTTGAAGGTCCGGTAAATATAGTGCATGCACAATCAGTATTTTCATATCATGCCATATAATCTGCGGTGTCATTGGTCTAATGGCCTCAACCTTCAACTCAACCTACAATTCTTTGTCTTTACTAGTCCTGAGACTTGTTGTCACGCCCCGACCCGGTTTGGTCGGATCCCCATGAACAACCCGCCACTCTCCCGGTTTATTAAAAGGTTTCCCCTTTTCTAAATCGTAAAGAGTAAGACGTTCTTTTCACCTTTTTCCAGGAATAACATAAAACAAAACTATAGAGAAATTTAAAATAATCATACCTGTCTCACAGGCATTTCAATTTGTAGGTCTTTAAGGACAGGTTTTCTGGGATTAACTAAAAGGGGTATAAGAGAGGGGGTGAGTACGACTACTCAATGAATAGGTTTCAAATCTTTTGACTTTTATGAAAAACATTTATATTGGAGTGTGCCATACTCAATTTTAAAAAATCCTTACATTTAAAAAGATTCAGATTTTTCCACATTTCTTCTTATCACGATGTGTCATCATCGAACACATATCCTTCATCATGAAGGTTACACACATTCGCAGGCCAACACGATTGCTAAACCCACTTGTGGCTTCGGAGCGACTTTACCAGCCAATGTCGTACTACTGCCAGTTGACTGAGAATGTTGGACCAGCCCTAGTACCATGACCATACAATTTACTTATTAAAGTTTTATGACACATATATCATGTTCATTTACGAGCTTCTGCTCGTGCCCATTGGCCTATGGCCCACTGTGCGAGATTTTCAAAATTGAGAATATTAGCCCCCAAGTTCCAAAACCGAGGCCCCGGCCTATAAGAGCTATTCGAGCTCCCGTCGAGAAGGTCTCCCAAATTGTTTAAGCATTGGCACACAGTCAAAGGAGAACACTTCTAAAAAAAAATATATTTTCACTGTCCATTATACCGATTCGATATAAGGACATCTCTATTCATAACCGATGAACGGGTTTTCAACTTCCTTGGAGGAAGTTTTATCATACCAACCGGGTATGATCTACTTACCACTGGTAAGTAGTTTTTTCACATGGTTTTCACATCCCTACTCTATGTTATGATGTTTAAAATACCATATAGTAGTGGATTTTTATTTCTATGTGCTTATCATCCCTAAGTATGATATAAAATCCCACTCACCCAATCGTGCGGTGAAATTCCACTTAATAGAGTTCCGTCCCTTACACACTGGATCTCCACTAGCATTCCCGATGTCTCGTTCTCCTATACGAAATGAACAAGGTTGTTCATTGTTCTTTGGCCTAATAGCCCTCATTCGTTCCAATAAATGAGAAAACCCAATTTTACATATATTTGCAAATAGGTACCTAAAGTTATTTTTCTTTAACTTTAATCCCTTATTGCCAGGTTTTTCCTCAAATTGAGTTCCGAAACTTTAAAAAATTTATCTTAGAACCTCAATTTATTAAATTTCACAAAAAGGGGTTTAATTTCCCAAATTTTCAATTTGGTCCCTCAATTTTCCCAAAATTACCATTTAGCCCTTTCTTTACAAAAATGGTAAATTTTGCCCCAAAAAAATTCTAAAATTTCTCAATTGGCCCTCTAATATTCTTATCATAACCAATTGACCCTCAATTTTATAAAATTACATTTTGGTCCTATGAATTATCAAAAATCCCCAAAATTTCCCCCAATTTCAACTATTTATGTAAACTCCGCACATTTGAGTTAAGGAAAACCAGGAAAAGAACTGGTCAAACTGAATAAGAAAACCAAACCGGTTTACATTTGGGAATAAGCAATATGAAAATTTACAACTTTTGGTTGATCCAAATGATTTATTAAACATTGGGAAAGAAACTTAAGACAAACTAGAAAACAAAAATCAAATTGGTTCAGGTGAACTAGATTCCATAAGAACTTCAAAGTTAAGCGTGGTTACCTCTGACCTCCTGTGAAGTATGATTTTTTGTAACCCGAAATTTCGGTCAAAAATTTTTATGCAAACGTACGGCTTATCATAAATAGCCATCAATTAATATATATTTAATTATTGAAATTAATACCACTAATTTAATACCTAAATTAAATTATTAGAATTAATACCAATACTTTATGGTAATATTAATACTAGTAATAAATCTCGCCCATTTAATACACGGGTTTTACGACTATATAAAGAGGTCATCCCCATTTCATTCTTCTCACACCTGAACACTTCTCTCTCTCTCTCTCTCTACTGCTCCATTTCTCGGTAAAGCTCGAACTAGATCTTCGACTTGAACAAAGGTCGGGCTCTTTAGAACTGGGGAGAAGACAACTATCTAATAGCAAACACCAGTCAATCTGAGAATCGTTGGAGAAGCGCCGATATGATGGAATAGTGAAGCAACTCCGGCGGGCCGAACCTGCCCTATTTCGGCCAAGCTGAAATCAGCCATTTCAAGCCCTCCTCAGGCCAAACCAAGCCCTCCCAATACTTCCTCAGCCTTTACACGACCGAATTAGGACTGAAAGTTAAGCCAATTCGGCTCCCCTTTATAATTTTTTATCGGTGCTAGAGAGAGAGTCGACCGAATTTCAATGGCAAAATTCTAATCCAATTCCGCATCAATTGATACAATACTTGATTTTAGGATGAACCTCAGGACGAGACCTATCTGCCCAGATCGAAAGCTCGGACTGTCGTGCCTTCACCGGTAATCGAAGCTTTCTCTCTCTACAGTCTATTTTACGGCAAAGCTCCGTTTGAGCTCGTTCCGACGTTAAAATCTGCAATTCAAAGTTTCTTAGAATCGTATGAACATACAGGAACTCAATTTCAACTCCAATTTCAATAATTAGAAGTGTTTGATCGGTTAATTTGATGAAATCAAATTTGGTAGTGTTGAAGAGTTGAAATTGGGGGAAAATTTGGGGATTTTCGAAATTCAAAGGGGCCAAAATACAATTTTATGAAATTGAGGGTCAATTGGGCATGAAAATAAAGTTGGAGGACCAATTGAGGAATTTTGGAAATTTTGGGGAAAAACTTACCATTTTTGTGAAAGAAGGGCAAAATGGTAATTTTGAAAAAATTGGGGAACCAAATTGGCAATTTGGAAAATTAAACCGCTTTTTGGTGAAATTGAATAAATTGAGGTCCCACAATAAATTTTAAAAGTTATGGGACTCAATTTGAGGAAAAACTGACATTAGGGACTTAAAGTTAAAGAGAAATAACTTTAGGGACCTAATTGCAAAGAACTAAAAGTTTGGGTGTCACGCCCCGACCCGGTTTGGTCGGATCCTCGTGATCAACCCGCCACTCTCCCGGTTTATTAAAGGGTTTCCCCTTATCGTAAACCATAAAGATTAAGGCGTCCTTTAACTTGCACCTTTTTCCTGGAATAGCATAATCAAAACTGTATGAAATTTACAACTTTACATACCTGTCTTACAGGCATCTTAGTTGACGGTCTTTAAGGGGAGGCTTTCCGGGATTTCCTGAAAGGGATATAAGGGAGGGGGGTGAGTACGACTATTCAGTGAATGGGTTTTTAAAAGCTTTTGACTTTTAAGAAAAACATTTATATTGAGTGTGCCAGACTCCTTTGTTTTCAAAAATCCCATCATTTAAAAATTTAGATTTTTTCATTATTTCTTAGTTACCACGATGTGTCATCACCCAACACACATCCTTCATCATGAAGGTTACACACATTCGCAAGTCAGTATCACTACTAAACCCGCTAGTGGCTTCGGAGCAACTTTTCCTGCCACCCGGATAGAAGTACGACCACTTCTACCCTGGGAATCAGTGGATGTACGTGACATCCTACCCACAATCCCGAAATCACTTCTTCATGTCCGTATGAGGACAGAGATCTCATCCTGTCCCCACCCCGGTCTCATGCGCTTCGTGTTACTCTAGATTTTGCACAGGCACCTGGAACGACGAACTGCCCTTATAGCCACCAGGTCGTCCAGTGCCCTTAGGACGCATCACTACCCCTCATGGTCGTCTTGATGATCTCGTACTTACAGTGCATGCACAAACAATGTTTTCTTATATTTCCATGTAATCTGTGGTGCCACTAGTCCAACGGCCCCGACTCTCAACTCAACCCGCAGCTGTTTGTCTTGACTAGTCTGTCAACCTGTCATGTCGCACTACCACTAGTTGACTGAGCATGTCGGTCCAATCTTGGTACCATGGCCAAACAATTCACTTATTAAGTTTTATGGCATATATATCATGTTCATTTACGAGCTCCTACTCGTGCCAACTGGCCTTGGGCCCACTGTACAAGATTTTCAAAATCGGGCATTTAGCCCCCAAGTTCCAAAATCGAGCCCCCGGCCTATTAGTGCTATTCGAGCTCCCATCGAGAAGGTCTCCCAAATTGTTTAAGCATTGGCACACAGTCAGGGGAGAGCACTTCCGACAAAAATAGGTTTTTACTATCCATCATACCGACCGGTATAAGGACATCTCTGTTCATAACCGATGAACGGGTTTTCAACTTCCTTCGAGGAAGTCTTATCATACCAACCGAGTATGATCTACTTACAACTCGTAATTAGTTTTTTTCTCTAAGTAGTGATGATTAAAATACCAGTAAACAGTGGGTTTTTATATCGAGGTACTTTTCATCCCCAACCGGGTATAATGTTAGTAAACCCACTCACAACCGGTATGTGGTTTTTAAATTATAAGTTGTGCTCATCATCCCAACCGGGTATGATGTTAGTAAACCCACTCACTCGTTAATGCCGTGAATTCCACTAGACTTGTACTTTGTATTCATGTGAGCTTGTCCTTGCTGGCGTTCCCGGTATTTAACATTCCTACACGATATGAACAACCTTGTTCATTATTACTCGGCATAACAGCCTTCATTCATTAATGAATGAGAAAACCCAAACTTTTAGTTATTTGCAATTTGGTCCCTAAAGTCATTCATTAATGAATGAAGGCTATTATGCCGAGTAATAATGAACAAGGTTGTTCATATTGTGTAGGAATGTTAAATACCGAGAACGCCAGCAAGGACAAGCTCGCGTGAATACAAAGAACTAGTCTAGTGGAATTCATGGCATTAACGGGTGAGTGGGTTATTCACATCATACCCGGTTGGGATGATGAGCACAGTTTAAAGTTAAAAAGCACTTACCGGTTGTGAGTGGGTTTACTAACATCATACTCGGTTGGGATGATGAGCACAACTTTAAGATAAAAACCACTTACCGGTTGTGAGTGGAAATTTTATATCATACCCGGTAGGGGATGATAAGTACCTTGGTATAAAAAGCCACTATTTAGTGGTATTTTAATCATCACCACTTAGAGAATGTCATGTGAAAATTATGCGAAAAAAAACTACTTACCAGTTGTAAGTAGATCATACCCGGTTAGTATGATGAGACTTCCTCGAAGGAAGTTGAAAACCCGTTCATCGGTTATGAACAAAGATGTCCTTATACCGGTTGGTATAATAGATAGTGAAAATCTATTTTGTCAGAAGTGTTCTCCCCTGACTGTGTGCCAATGCTTAAACTATTTGGGAGACCTTCTCGACGAGAGCTCAAATAGCTCTGATAGGCCAGGGGCCTCAGTTTTGGAACTTGGGGGCTAAATGCCTGATTTTGAAAATCTCGTATAGTGGGCCCAAGGCCAGTTGGCACGAGCAAGAGCTCATAAATGAACATGATATATGTGCCATAAAACTTAATAAGTGAATTGTTTGGCCATGGTACCAAGATAGGACCGACATGCTTAGTCAACTAGCAGCAGTGCGACATGACAGGTCAATGGACTAGTCAAGACAAACAGCTGCGGGTTGAGTTGAGAGTTAGGGCCGTTGGACTAATGGCACCACAGATTACATGGCAATATAAGAAAACATTGTTTGTGCATGCACTATGAGTACAAGATCATCAAGACGCCCATGAGGGGTAGTGATGCGTCCTAAGGGCACTGGACGACTTGGTGGCTATAAGGGCAGTTTGTCGTTCCAGGTGTCTGTACGAAATCTGGAATAGCACTAAGCGCATGAGACCGGGGTGGGGACAGGATGAGGTCTCTATACTCATGTGGACATGAAGAAGTGATTTCAGGATTGTGGGTAGGATGTCACGTACATCCACTTATTCCCAGGGTAGAAGTGGTCGTACTTCTATCCGGGTGGCAGAAAAAGTCGCTCCGAAGCCACTAGCGGGTTCAGTAGTGATACTGACTTGCGAATGTGTGTAACCTTCATGATGAAGGATGTGTGTTGGGTGATGACACACCGTGGTAACTAAGAAATAATGGAAAAATCCAAAATTTTAAATGATGGGATTTTTTGAAAATAAGGGAGTCTGGCACACTCCATATAAATGTTTTTCTTAAAAGTCAAAAGGTTTAAAAAACCCATTCACTGAGTAGTCGTACTCACCCCCTCCCTTATATCCCTTTAAGGAAATACCGGAAAGCCTCCCCTTAAAGACCATGAACTAAGATGCCTGTAAGACAGGTATGTAAAGTTTTAAATTTCATACAGTTTTGATTATGCTATTCCAGGAAAAAGGTGCAAGTTAAAGGACTCCTTACTCTTTACGGTGTACGATAAGGGGAAACCCTTTAATAAACCGGGAGAGTGGTGGGTTGATCATGGGGATCTGACCAAACTGGGTCAGGGCATGACACTTTAACACAGTCGAATTTGATTTACTCACATTTACCGATCAAACACCTTTATTCATTGAAATTGAAGTTGAAATTGAGTTTCTACATGTTCATTCGATTCTTAGAATCTTTGAATCACAGGTTTTAACGCCGAAACGAGCTCAAATGGAGCTTCGCCAGAAAACAGACTGTAGAGAGAGAAAGCTTTGATTTCTCACTGGTGAGAGCACGGCAGTCCGAGCTTTCTATCTAGGCAGGTAGCTCTCCTACAGAGTTCTTCCTAGGATCAAGAATGACATCAATTGATGTTGAATTGGATTGGAATTTCTTCATTGAAATTCAGCTGACTCTCTCGATAACACTGATAAAAATTTGTAAAGGGGAGCCGAATTGGCTTACCTTTCGGTCCTAATTCAATCATGGGAGGGCTGAGGAAGTGTTGGGAGGGCTTAGTTTGGCTTGAGGAGGGCTCAAAATGGCCAATTTCAACTTGGCCAAAATTGGGCAACTTCGGTTTGTCGGAGGAGCTTCACTGTTCCATCATGCTAGCGCTTTTCCAGCGATTCTCAAATTGACTGGAGTTTGCTATCAGATAGTTGACTTCTCAACTGGCCTATGACCCACTGTTCGAGATTTTCAAAATTGGGCATAATAGCCCCCAAGTTCCAAACCGAGGCCTCCGCCCTAACAGAGCTATTCGAGCTCCCATCAAGAAGGTCTCCCAAATCGTTTAAGTAGTGGCACACAGTCAGAGGAGAGCACTTCCGACAAAAATATTTTTTCAACTATCTATCATACCTACCGAGTATGAGGATATCTTCGCGCATAACTGATGAACAGGTTTTACACTTTCTCCAAGGAAGTTTTATCATACCAATCGGGTATGATCTACTTACAACTAGTAAGTAGTTTTTTCGTGTCATTTTCTCACCACTCCTCTAAGTTATGATATTTAAAATAACACTAAGAAGTGGGTTTTCATTTCCGAGGTACTTATCATCCCAACCAGGTATAATATAAAAATCTCACTCACCCGATCGTGCAATAAAATTTCACTTAGTTGGTTTTTGTACCTAGAAAGCTTAACTTCAGTTGGCATTCTTGATGTCTCATATTACTACACGAAATGAACATCATTGTTCATTATCATTTAGCTTGATCACCTCATTCAGTTTGAATGACTAAATTCACAACTTTTTCAATATTTGCAAATTGGTCCCAAAAGTTATTTTTCCTTTTACATTAGGCCACAAATTGCCGGTTTTCCCCAAATTGACTCCCAAAACTTTTAAAATTCCTCTTGGAACCTCAATTTACTCAATTTAATAAAAAGGGGTTCAAGTTTCCCAACTTCCCAATTTGGCCCCCAAATTTTCCAAAATGACCATTTTTCCCTTCCTTAACAAAAATGGTAAGTTTTACCCCAAGAATTCTAAAATTGCTCAATTGGTCCTCTAACATTCTATTCATGCCCAATTGGCCCTCAATTTTATAAAATTGCATTTTGGTCCTTCAAATTTTTAAAAACCCCTAATTTCAACTTCCTAACACAGCTGAATTTGATTTCATCAAATTGACCGATCAAACACTTCTAATTGTTGAAATTGGAGTTAAAATTGAGTTTCTACATCTTCATACGATTTAATAGCACTTTGAATCATAAGTTTTGACGTCAAAACGAGCTCAAACAGAGCTTAGCCGAAAAGTAGAACATAGAGAGAGAAAACTTCAATTGCTCACCGACGGGGGCTCGATGGTCCGAGCGTCCAATTGCGGTCGATAGCTCTCCTCCTAAGGTTCCTCATAGGATCAAGAATTGCATCAATTGATGCTAAATTGGATTAGAATTTTGTCATCAAAATTCTATTGGCCCTCTCTCTAGCACCAGTCGAAAATTGTATAGGGGAGCTGAATTGGCTTACCTTTCAATCCTAATTCGATTGTGGGAGGACTGAGGAGGTGTTGGGAGAGCTTGGTTTGGTCTAGGAGGGCTCAAATTGGCTGATTTCAACCCGACCGAAATAGGACAGCTTTGGTCCATCGGAGCTGCTAAACTATTAGATTATGCTGGCGTTTCTCCGGTTACTCTCGTCGTAAATGGAGACTACAGGCGTATAGCTGACTTCTCCCTGGTTCTAGAACCTGACCATGCCTCATTTGGCTTAGAAAAGACCCTATATCAGAGATTTAGTTTGAGCTTCGTCGAAAAACTAAGCAGATCAGAGAAAATGGAGTTTTCAGGTGTGGAGAGGATGAATGAGTAGGAGCTCTTTCAATAAAAAGCTCGGGAACTTTTTGGTCGTCCGATTGGTGCCTTAATGACGGTCATTCATTGCCTGAAACTCCCTGACCGGAGTCTTTTCAACTTCGTCGACGTTGCACGATTTTCTGGCAAGTGAACAGCGCCATCATCTAAAGGAAGAAGACGACACTATTTCATACCAGACCGGACCGATCTGAACCGAACCGATCTGAATCGGGTTCAAAGCTTAAACCGACCGGTTCACTCCCAATTCGACCGAATTTTTCAAATCTAAAAATTTCTAAATTCATCTAAATTCATTTTCTTTCCAATGGTGGACTCAAATCTCCAATTTGGATTATTTAAGCTACCTAGAAAAATGAATTTAGAATCTGGTTCAAAAGTGGTTTAAACCAGTTCAATCTGGTTCGGATCCGGTTCACCTGAACCAGTTAGGTTTTCATCTCCAATTCATTCTTAAATCCATTTCCATGATGTTTGGGACTCTTTGGGTCACTCGAGATCCATAAAGTTTTCGGTTTACCCTTTTTCTATTAGTTCCAGTTTGTAGACCAACTCGGTTTTCAATTTGAAATGATCAATTCTTTCCTCGGTTTTCTTTTTATAAAAGGACGGGGTTTACAGTGTCAGTGCTTAAAATTTTTGGGAGACTTTCTTGACGGGAGCTCGATTAGCTCATTTAGGTTGGAGGCCTCGGTTTTGGAACTTGGGGGCTAATATGCCCGATTTTGAAAATCTCGTACAGTGGGCCCAAGGTCAATTGGCATAAGCAGAAGCTTGTAAACAAACATGAGATTAAGCCATGAAAACATTAATGAATTATGTGTTTGACCATGGTACCAAGACAAAATCGACAAAACCGACAAGCTTGTCATCCCTGTAGTGAGGGAAGCTCGACGTAGCTTCACGCGCACGAAATTAGGATGGGGTTGGGATGAGGTATCTATCCTTAAATGGACAGGGAGTTTCTTTACGGGATTGAGGGGCAAATGTCACGCACATCCACTCATTCTCAAGGTAGAAGTGGATGTGCTTCTATCTAGGTGGTCGGTAAAGTCGCTCTGACAACACAAGTGGGTGCAGTGGACGTGCTGCCCTACGAATGTGTAATCCCTTCATGATGAAAGACATGTATTGATTGTTAAACACACCGAATGTGGTTGAAGAGGATTAAAGGTTTTGGTAACCGAGAAATTGAGAAAAATGTTTTAAGAAAAATAAGGAGTCTGACACACTCCAATACAAACTAATTTTTCTGAAAATCAAGCTTTAAACACCCATTCACTGAGTTGTCGAACTCACTCCCTCCCTTATACCCCTTTTCAGGTAATCAAGGGAAAAGTCTACCTAAAGACTTCCAGTTAGTTACACCTGCAAGTCAGGTATAAATGTTTAAAATTTCATGCAGTTTTGATTAATTTTATTCCAAGAAATGTCGAGTTTAAAGGATGTCTTACTTCTCACGGTTTAAAGAAGGGGAAAACCCTAAATAAACAGGAAGGGTGTTGGGTTGCTCACGGGAATTCGACCAAACCGGGTCAGGGCATGACAACTTGAGTCATATCAGAGCCTATTTCCTTGAATACATTATCAAGACTAGAGAATATAGTAACTAATAGGAATGATTTTAAAATTTTTAGAATGGCTCCCGAGAAAGGAACCAAGAGAACTAGAGTCGCAGTCTCCAGCACTGCCCAACCACCCTACCTGTGGAAACTCCCTGAGGAGCCCAGACAACCCCTCTAGGACTTAGCTCGGAACGCCAAAGGTTGTACGAGGAGTTCACCCATCTATTCGAGCAACCTAACCTTGTCCCTGAGGCAGGTACCAACTCTCGGGTCAAACCAGAGGAAGTACAATCCCATCCTCCTCATGTTAATCATCCCCCTTCAATAGACATTCCTAGGTATCTCAAGACTCTTCATCAACTAGGGTGTAATCCTTTCCTCAGAGAGAAAGATGCTAAAGTTGCCATGGATTGGTTGGCAAATGTAAAGAAGCTGATGAGAATCGTCAGGATACCACCAGAGGACATGGTGATCCTTACAGAATTCTTCTTGGAGGGAAGTGACAAAAGGTGATGGGACAATGTCTAAAACCTACATACCTCCACCCCTACCTGGGAGCAATTTGAGGAGAGGTACTCAGAGCTTAACTCCATATCGGAGTATAAAATAAAATTCAACGAGTTAAGACCCTTTGCTCCCGACCTAGCTGGGTCAGCAGACATATGCCAACGATTCATGGATGGTCTCAATATGGACATACGAGACCGTATGAGAGTACTAGGACACCCACAGACTTGGCATTGGAAATCAGTATGACTCATAAGTGTGAGTGACCAGTGCAGACCTGAAGCCGTCAGATGGAGCCAATAACCCGGAAGGAGGATAAGGATCAAAACTGTCAGGTTGGACGGAAGGAGCATAATGGTCCAAAATGGGGAAATAGGATGCCATTTCAAAGGAGAAAGGACATGCCACCACCTTCCCAGAGAGTAATCTCCACCTTGCCCCAAGGAAACCCTCATTGTACAAAGTGCCAAAGGAACCACGAGGGAGCGTGCTTGACCTGCTTTGCATGCAGACAAGTGGGGCACTCTACAATGGAATGCCCCACTCTCAAGGAGAACAAGCACAGGAATACACTTGGACCACCCCAAGGGAACCCTAGGAACCCTAGGCCAAACACTATAGCACAAGTACTAGCTAGGGTATACAACCTCACCCAGGAAGATGCTAGTAAAGACCCTAGCACTGTAGCGGGTACTTCCCAAAACCTCTCAACTAGTTCAAGAGAATCTTGTAATTGAAATTTTTAATAAAGAAAAGCCTTTCCTTTAAAAATATACTTTTCTTCAAATCAGGGCATGTGCAATTATAAGGACAACAAGTCTATACCCTCTTCAACTCAGGAGCTGAGAGATCCTTCCTCGAGAAAGACTTGATTCCAAGTGTACCACTAGAACTTACTCCACTAGAACAAAGTCTCAACATCCTCACACCCTTAGGAGAAGGGTTAAATAGGAATAAGCAATTAAAAGGATGTGAGATAAAGATTGGGGGAATCAAACTTGAAGCGAATTTGATTCCATTGCCCTTGAAGTAGGTAGAAGTAATCCTTGGGATGGATTGGTTAAGTAACCATCAGGCCATGATGGACTGTGGAAAGTGACCTCTCACACTCTCGAGACTAGTGGACTAAAATTTCAAGGAGACTAAAGGAATGGTGAAGTACAGATGGTGTCCCATATGAAAGCCTAGAAGATGATACAGAAAGGTTGTATGCTTTTCTAGCCATGGTCATCAATGAAGAGTCTGAAGAGAAGAGGATCGAAGACATTCTCGTTGTTAAACACTATCCAGAAGTATTTTTAGAAGAACTACCCGGACTACCTCCAAGTTGGCAAGTGGAGTTCACTCTAACTTGGACTACCTCTAAGTTAGAGTGATTCCATTCAGATTAACTGTAAACCCTACCATTTTGAGCTATGGAAAAATGGGAAAGAAACCGGTCAAACTGAGTGAGAAAACTGAATCGGTTCACAAGCCCGATCAATTGTGAATGGGAAATTTAGGAATTTACAACTCCCAGGTGATCAAAAGAGTTCATAATACTATGGAAAAGAACCTTAGGATGAATTGGAAGAGGAAAATTAGACCGGTTTGGATGAATCAGGTCCAACAAGATTGAATCGGTTTATGAACCGAGTCGGTTCATGAACCGGAACTGATAGAGATCGGGCAAAACAAAGGAATCCAACTCCATAGTACTCCAAAGAAAACCATAAACCTTGGGAAGGAACCTTAGAACAAAGTGGGAGAGAAAAACCAGACTGGTTTAGGTGAATCGGACCCAAACCGAATTGAACCAGTTTAAGGACTGAGTCGGTTTATGAACCGGAATCGATAAAGAGATGGTAAACCAGGAATTTTATGGACCCAAAGTAACCCAAGGAGTCACAAAAGACATGGAAATGGACTTGTGAAGGAATTGGGGATGAAAACCAAACCGGTTCAGGTGAACTAGATCCGAACTGGTTCAGACCGATTTGAACCACTATTGAATCGAATCCTAAATTCATTTTTCTAGGTGGCTTAAATAATTCAAATTTAAGATTTGAGAACACCATTGGATAGAGAATGAATTTAGACGAATTTAGAAATTTTTAGATTTGGAAAATTCGATCGAATGGGGGGTGAACCGATTGGTTTAAGCTTTGAATCCGGTTCGGACCGGTCCGGTCCAGTTCAGAATAGTGTCATCTTCTTCCTCAAGATGACAACACTGTTTACTCACCAGGAAACTGAAGAAATGCCAACGAAGAAGAAATGCTTTTGTTCGGGGCGTTTCAGGTCTTCAATGTCAGTTATAACGGTGCCAAACGGATGGCCAATGGGTCCTCGAGCTCCCTATATAAAGAGCCCCTCCCCATTCATCCTCTCCACACCTGAAAACTCCATTCTCCCAAAACTGCTCCATTTTCTGGTGAAGCTCGAACCAAAGCTCCGACATGGGGTCTTTTCTGAGCCAAACAAGTTGAGGTTAGGTCTTTTAGAACTGGGGAGAAGTCAACTACATGCATGTAGTCTTCGTTTGCTCCGAGGGTCGCCGAAGAAACGCCGACGTGATGGAACAGTGAAGTAACTCTGGCGGACCCAAGCTGCCATATTTCGGTTGAGTTGAAATCGGTCATTTCGAGCCCTCCTCAGGCCAAACCAAGCCTTCTCAACACTTCCTCAGCCCTCCCACGACCGAATTAGGACCGAAAGGTAAGCCAATTCGTCTCCCCTCTGCAATTTTCGGTCGGTGCCAGAGAGAGAACCGACGAAATTTGAATGATGAAATTCTAACTCAATTCGGCATCAATTGATGTGATTTTTAATTCTAAGATGAACCTCAAGATAAGAGCTATCTGTCCAGATCGAACGCTCGGACCAACATACCCTCACTAGTGAGAAATTGAAACTTTCTCTCTCTATAGTCTATTTTCCGGCGAAGCTCTGTCTAAGCTCGTTCTGGAGTTAAAATCTACGATTCAAAGATCCTTAGAATCATATGAACATGTAGGAATTCAATTTTAACTCCAATTTCAACAATTAGAGGTGTTTGATCGGTCAATTTGATGAAATCAAATTCGACAGTTTTGAATAGTTGAAATTGGGGGAAAATTTTGGAAAAATTTTGGAAAAATTGGGGATTTTTAAAATTAAAATGACAAAAATGCAATTTTATGAAATTGAGGGTCAATTGGCATGAAAATAATGTTGGAGGACCAATTGAGGAATTTTGGAATTTTTGGGGCAAAACTTACCATTTTTTTAAAGGAAGGGCAAAATGGTAATTTTGGAAAAGTTGGGGGACCAAATTAGAAATTTGGGAAATTAAACCCCTTTTTGGTGAAATTGAATAAATTGAGGTCCCAAGATAAATTTTAAATGTTTCGAGACTCTATTTGAGGAAAAACCAACATTTGGGACATAAAGTTAAAGAGAAATAACTTTAGGGACCTAATTGCAAATAACTAAAAAGTTTAGGTTTTTTCATTCATTTGAAATGAATGAAGACTGTTATGCTGAGTAATAATGAACAAGGAAATTCATATCGTATAGGAACGCGAAATACCGGGAACGCCAGCATGGACGAGCTCGTGTGAATGCAAAGAACCAGTCTTATGGAGTTCACTACGTTAACGGGTGAGTGGGTTTACTAACATTATACCCGGCTGGGATGATGAGCACAACTTAAAGAGAAAAACTACTTATCGGTTGTGAGTGAGATTATAAATCATACCCGGTTGGGGATGATAAGTACCCACTGTTTAGTGGTATTTTAATCATCACCACTTAAAGAAAGTGATGTGAAAATTTTATGGAAAAACTATTTACCGGTTGTAAGTAGATCATACCCAGTTGGTATGATGAGACTTCCTCGAAGGAAGTTGAAAACCCGTTCATCGGTTATGAACGGAGATGTCTTTATACCGGTCGGTATAATGGACAGTGAAAACCTATTTTGTCGGAAGTGTTCTCCCTTGAATGTGTGCCAATGCTTAAAGTATTTGGGAGACCTTCTTGATGGGAGCTCAAATAGCTCTTATAGGTCGGGGGCCTCAGTTTTGGAACTTGAGGGCTAATATACCATGTTTTTGAAAAAACCTCGAACAGTGGGCCATAGGCAAATGGACACGAGCCGGAGCTCGTAAAAGAACATGATATATATATGTGCCATTAAACCTTAATAAGTGAATTGTTTGGTCAAGATACCATGGCAGGTCCGACATACTTAGTCAACTAGTAGTAGTGCGGCATGACCGGTCTCTGTACCAGTCAAGACAAACAGCAATCGGGTCAGTCGGGACCATTGGGATGATGTGTAAATTCCACCCTTTTGATTTAAGGAAAATCGGGAAAAGAATCGGTCAAACCAAGTAAGAAAATCGAGCCCGTTTACAAACCCAATCATTTGGGAACAAGCAATTTAGAAATTTACAACTTCCAGGTGATCTAAAGGGTTCATTAAATCTTGGAAAAGAAGCTTAAGACAAATTAGAAGAGAAAAACCAAATTGGTTCAGATGAACGAGATCCCATAAAAATTATGAAGTTAAGTATGCTTGCCTGAGAGTATTGTGAGGATGGGAGATCTCTTGGGAAATATGATTTTTTTTTAACCCGAAATTTCGGTAAAAAAATTTTATGCGAACGGTATGCGTTATCATAAATAGTCATAAATTAATATATATTTAATTATTGTAAGTAATACCAATAATTTAATACCTAAATTAAATTATTGAAATTAATACAAATAATACGCCTTATCATAAATAGCCATAAATTAATATATATTTAATTATTATAATTAATACCAATAATTTAATACCTAAATTAAATTATTGGAATTAATACAAATAATACGTCTTATCATAAATAGTCATAAATTAATATATATTTAATTATTGTAATTAATACTAATAAGTTAATATCTAAATTAAATTATTAGAATTAATACAAATAATTTATGGCAATATTAATACTAGTAATAAATCTCTACCATTTAATACACGATTTTACACTTATATAAAGAGTTAATTCCCATTCATTCTCTTCACACCCAAACACTTCGCTATCTCTCTCGACTGCTCCATTTCCCAATGAAACTTGAACCAGAGCTTCGACTTGAACATTTTTCTTAACCTTAGAAGAAGAAGTCGGTCTCTTTAAAACTGGGGAGAAGACAACTATCTAATAGAAACTTCAGTCAATCTGAGAATCGTTGGAGAAGCGCCGACATGATGGAACAGTGAAGCAGCTCCGGCGGACCAAAGTTGCCCTATTTCGGCCAAGCTGAAATCAGCCATTTCGAGCCCTACTCAGACCAAACCAAGCCCTTCCACGGACGAATTAAGACTGAAAGGTAAGCCAATTAGGCTTCTCTCTATAATTTTTTATCAGTGCTAGAGAGAGAAACGACAAAATTTTAATGATGAAATTCTAACTCAATTCGGCATCAATTGATGCGATTCTTGATTATAGGATAAACCTTAGGATGAGACCTATCTGCCCAAATCAAAAGCTCGTACTGTCATGCCCTCACCAGTGAACAATCGAAGTTTTCTCTCCCTAGAGTCCGTTTTCCGGCGAAGCTCCGTTTGAGCTCATTCCGATGTCAAAACTTACGATTAAAAGTGCTATTGAATTGTAAGAGGATGGAGGAACTCAATTTTAACTTCAATTTCAACAATTGGAGGTGTTTCATTGGTCAATTTGATGAAATCAAATTCAGCTGTGCTAAGGAGTTGAAATTGGGGGGGCGGGATTGGGGATTTTTGAAATTCAAAGGACCAAATTACAATTTTATAAAATTGAGGTTCAATTGGGCATGAAAATAATGTTGGAGGACCAATTGAGGAATTTTGGAATTTTTGGGGCAAAATGGTTATTTTGGAAAAATTGAGGGACCAAATTGGACATTTGGGAAATTAAATCCCTTCATGTGAAATTAAATAATTTGAGGTCCCAAGGTAAATTTTAAAAGTTTCGAGACTCAAATTTAGGGAAAAACCCAATAATAGGGACTTAAATTTAAAGAGAAATAACTTTAGGAACCTAATTGCAAATAACTAAAAGTTTGGGTTTTCTCATTCATTGGTAATGAATAAAGGCTGTTATGCCGAGTAATAATGAACAAGGATGTTCATATCGTGTAGGAACACAAAATATCGGGAATGCCAACATGGACAAGCTCGCGTGAATACAAAGAACTGGTCTAGTGGAATTCATTGCGTTAACGGGTGAGTGGGTTTACTAACGTCATACTCGGTTGGGATGATGAGCATAACTTAAAGTTAAAAACCACTTACCGGTTGTAAGTGGGATTTTTATATCATACTCAGTTGAGAATGATAAGCATCTCGGAATGAAAACCCACTATTCCGTGGTATTTTAAACATCACAACTTAAAAGAGTGATTTGAAAACCATACAGAAAAAGTACTTACCAGTTGTAAGTAGATCATACCTGGTTGGTATGATGAAACTTTCTCGAAGGAAGTTGAAAACCCGTTCATCGGTTATGAGCGGAGATGTCCTTATACCCAATCGGTATAATGGATAGTTGAAAATATATTTTGTTGGAAGTGCTCTCCTCTGACTGTGTGTAGATGCTTAAACTATTTGGGAGACCTTCTTAACAGGAGCTCGAATAGCTCTTATAGGTTAGGGGCCTTGATTTTAGAACTTGAGGGCTAATATGCCCGATTTTGAAAATCTCATACAGTGGGCCCAAGGCCAGTTATATGCCATAAAACTTTTGAAACACAGTCAGACTCCTTTATCATAGGAGCTCGTAAACAAACATGAGTTATATGCCTTAAAACTTTAAATAAAGGAATTTTTTTGCCATGGTACCAAGATAGGACAAACACACTCAGTCAACTAGCGGTAGTGCGACATGACAGGTCGATGGACCAGTCAAAACAAACAACTGCAGGTTGAGTTGAGAGTCAGGGCCATTGGAATAATGGCACCACAGAATACATGGCACAATAAGAAAATATTGTTTGTGCATGCACTATGAGTACAGAATCATCAAGATGGCCATGAGGGCTATTGATGCATCCTAAGGGCCCTGGACGACCCGGTTAGTATAAGGGCAGTTCATCGTTCCAGGTGTCTGTGCAAAATTTGGAGTAGCACCAACCGCATGAGACCGGGGTGGGGATGGGATGAGGTCTCTATCCTCATACGGACACGAAGAACCAATTTTGGGATTGAGGGTCGGATGTCGCGTACATCCACTCATTCCCACAGTAGAAGTGGTCATGCTTCTATTCGGGTGGTCGGTAAAATCACTCCGAAGCCACTAGTGGATTCGGTGATCGTGCTAACCTACGAATGTGTGTAACCTTCATGAAGATGGATGTGTGTTGGCTGATGACACCGTGGTTAAATAAGGAAATGGTGATAAAACCCAAATTTTTTTAAACCAAGGGATTTTTGAAAGAAAGGAGTCTGACACACTCTAATGATAAATGTTTTTCTTAAAAGTCAAAACTTTTGAAAAACCCATTCACTAAGTAGTCATACTCACCCCCTCCCTTATATCCCTTTCAGGAAATCCCGGAAAGCCAAACCATAAAGACCATCAACTAAGATGCCTGTAAGACAGGTATGTAAAATTTAAAATTTCATGCAGTTTTGATTATGCTATTCCAGGAAATGGTGTAGGTTTAAAGGACACCTTACTCTTTACATTTTTTAATAAGGAGAAATCCTTTAATAAACCGAGAGAGTGGCGAGTTGATCACGGGGATCCGACCAAACTGAGTCGAGGCATGACATGATGAGTACAACTTAAAGATAAAAACCACTTACTAGTTGTGAGTGGGATTAAAAATCATATCCGGTTGGGGATGATAAGTATTTCGGTATAAAAACTCACTATTTAGTGGTATTTTAATGATCACCACTTGGAGAAAGTGATGTGAAAATTATGTGGAAAATCTACTTAATGGTTGTAAGTAGATCATACCCGATTGGTATGATGAGACTTCCTTGAAGGAAGTTGAAAACCCATTCATTAGTTATGAACAGAGATGTCCTTATACTGGTCGGTACAAAAGACAGTGAAAACCTATTTTGTCTGAAGTGTTCTCCCCTGACTGTGTGCCAATGCTTAATCTATTTGGGAGACCTTCTTGACAGGAGCCCGAATAGCTCTTATAGGCCGGGGACCTCGGTTTTGGAACTTAAGGGCTAATATGCCCTTTTTTTGAAAAAAAACTCGAACAGTGGGCCATAGGCCAATGGACACAAGCTGGAGCTCATAAAAGAACATGATATATACATGTGCCATTAAACCTTAATAAGTGAATTGTTTGGTCATGGTACCAAGGTAGGTCTGACATACTCAGTCAACTAGTAGTAGTGCGACATGACCGGTCTCCGGACCAGTCAAGACAAACAGCTACAGGTTAAGTTGAAAGTTGGAACCGTTGGGACTAATGGCACCACATATTACATAACAATTTAAGAAAACTTTGTTTGTGCATGCACTATGCATACGAGATCCTCAAGATGCCCATGAGGGTAGTGATCTGTCCTAAGGGCCTTAGACGACCCGGTGAGTATAAGGGCAGATCGTCGTTCCAGGTGTCTGTGCAAAATTTGGAGTAGCACCAAGCACATGAGACCGGGGTGGGAATAGGATGAGGTCTCTGTCCTCAAATGGACACGAAGAAGCAAATTTCAGGATTGAAAGGGATTTTTTAATATGGAAATGGTGGGAAACCCGAATTTTTTAATAAAGGGATTTTTGGAAGAAAGGAGTCTGGCACACTCCAATAATAATTGTTTTCTTAAAATTCAAACTTTTGAAAACCCATTCACTGAGTAATCGTACTCACCCCCCCCCCCCCCCCTTATATCCCTTTCAGGAGATTTCGGAAAGACTATCCTTAAAGACCATCAACTAAGACGCCTGTGAGATAGGTATGATAAACCTAAATTATTATACAGTTTTGATTTATGTTATTCCAGGAAAAGGTGCAGGTTAAAGTACGCTTTACTCTTTATAGTTTACAATAAGGGGAAACCCTTTAATAAACCGAGAGAATGGCGGGTTGATCACAGGGATCCAACCAAGCCGGGTCGGGGCATGACATTAACGAATGCCCATGTAGCCTTCAGGATTTAATGGACTATGTGTTCCAACCACACTTATAGATGGTATTCTTATATACTCATAGATGATATTCTTGTATACTCATGAACTAGGTTGGAGCACGGAGAACATTTGGCAATCACCTTGGAGGTATTGAGGGAAAATCACTTATATGCAAAATTTTCCAAGTGTGAGTTCTAGTTGCAAGAAGTAGGATTCCTAGGACATATAGTGTCCAAGGATGGAGTCAAGGTGGATCCAGCAAAGGATGGAGTCAAGGTGGATCCGGGCAGTACTAAAATGTACCGCACCCTCAAACAAGGATATTGGTAGAAAAGGATAAAGAGGGAGATTGCGGAATATGTAGCTCGATGTTTGTCCTGTCATGAGATTAAAGTTGAGTACCAAAAACCATCAAGACTACTGCCACCCTTATCAATCCCTGAATGGAAATGGGAGCACATCACTATAGATTTTGTCATAGGATTATTGATTATAAGCAAAGGACGAGATGCAATCTCGGTCATAGTGGATCGATTAACTAACTCCACCCATTTTCTACCAATAAGAATGACGGATTCAGTTGAACAACTAGTTGTCCTATATATGATGGATATAATAAGACTCCATGGCATTCCTATAAGCATAGTATTAGATAGAGACCCAAGATTTACTTCAAAGTTCTAGCCAAATTTACAAATTGCTATGGGAACCAAGCTCCACATGAGTACTACATTTCATCCTCAGATCGATGGATAGTCTAAACAAACAATTAAGACCTTGGAGGACATGCTAAGGGCATGTGTACTCACCTTGAACAATGGTTGGGAGGAATACTTGTGCCTAATGGAATTTTCTTACAATAATAGCTATTAGGCTAGTATTCAAATAGCTCCTTATGAAGCCCTTTATGAATGACCATGTCGTACCCCTCTATTTTGGGAAGAAGTAAGGGAAAGGAAGCTGGAAAGGGCAGAGTTAATCGAGGATGCCACAGAGAAAATAAAATTAATTAGGAGTCATATTAAGACTGCTTAGGACAGGAAAAAGATTTATGCAGATCATCGAAGGAAAGATCGGGAGTTTGATGTGGGAGATCAAGTGTTTCTCAAGGTATCCCCATGGAGGGGAATACTTAAGTTTCAACAATGGGGAAAGTTGAAACTGAGATATATCGGTCCATATCCCATCATTCAAAGGATAGGACCGGTGGCCTATAAATTGGAACTACCTCCAGACTTGCGGAGAATACACGACATATTCCATATCTATGTGCTTCGGAAGTACCATCCTGATCCTAGCCATATATTGGACTGACCTTTACCAGAGCTGGAAGAGAACTTGTCCTATCAAATAGAACAGGTATAAATCATTGACCGAAGGGATAAGAACTTAAGGAATAAGAGAATTCCTATGGTCGAAGTTCTATGGCAAAACGGACTCGTGCAAGAAGAGACATGCGAAACTGAAAGTGCAATGAGGGAAGGTTACCATCAATTATTTAACATGTAACTATTTTAGAGACAAAACCCCTTAAAGTTGGGGAGAGTTGTAAACCCCGTTCTTTGATAATAAGAAAACTAGGAAAAGAACGATCATTTCCAAAGAGAAAACCGAGTCGGTTTATAAACCAAAACCGATAGAAAAAGGACAAACCGGGAAATTTATGCATCCCGAGTGACCTAAAGAGTCACAAAAGTCATCATAAAGGACTTTAGGGTGAATTGGAGGTGTAAACCAAACCGGTTCAGGACAACCGCACATGAACCAGATGGAACCGATTTGAACCACTATTGAACTAGTTTCTAAATTCATTTTTCTAGGTGGCTTAGAAAATTCAAATTGGGGAATTGATGCCACTATTTGATAGAGAATGAATTTAGATGAATTTATAAATTTTTAATTTTGAAAAACACGATCGAATCAGGACTGAATCGGCCAATTTAAGCTTTGAACCCGGTTCGAACCAGTACGGTCCGGTTCGGAACAGTGTCGTCTTTTTCCTTTAGATAACAATACAGTTCACTCACCGGAAAATTGAGCAGCACCGGTGAAGATGAAAAGTTTCTGGCTAGGGAGTTTCAGGCAATGAATGACCACCATTAAGGCACCAATCGGACGACCAAGAAGTCCTCGAGCTTCCTATATAGAGAGCCCCTCCTCATTCATCCTCCTCACACCTAGACACTCCACTCACTCCCTATTGCTCCATTTTCCAGAGAAGCTCGAACTAGAGCTCTGACTTGAGCATTTTTCTAAGCCAATTAAGGTGAGGTCAAGTTCTTTAGATTCGTGGAGAAGCCAGCTACACGACAGTAGTCTCCAATTGCCCTGAAGATCATTGGAGAAATGCCGGCATGATAGAATAGTGAAGCAACTCTGACAGACTGAAGCTACCCTATTTTGACCGAGCTAAAAATGGCCAATTCGAGCCCTTCTCTAGCAAAACCAAGCTCTCCCAACACCTCCACATCCCACATACGACTGAATTAGAGTAGAAAGGTAAGCCAATTTGGCTCCCCTCTATGAATTCTGATCGGTGCTAGAGAGAGAATCGGTAGATCTTTACTGACCAAATTCTCCCTCAATTCAACATGAATTGAAATAAGTCTTGATCCTAGGAGGAACCCCAAGACAAGAGCTATCTATCCAAATTGACAGCTCAGACTGCCACGCCCCTGACGATAAGCTTTCGAAGCTATCTCTCTCTAAGTTTAGTTTTCTAGAGAAGCTCCATTTGAGCTCATTCTAGCATCAATTCATGCGACTAAATGTGCAATTGAATCATATGGATGTGTAGGAACTCAAATCCACCTTCAATTTCAACAATTAACTTCTATTGATTAGTCAATTTGATAAAATCAAATTCGATCAGGTTGAAAGGTTGAAATTGGGGGAAAATTTTGGGAATTTTGAAAATTCAAGGGACTAAAGTGCAATTTCCCAAAATTGAGGGCCAATTGGGCATGGAAAAGATGTTGGAGAACCAATTAGTCAATTTTTGAAATTATTGGGGTCAAATTGCCATTTTTGTACAGTAGGGGCAAAATGGGGACAAATTGGCATTAGGAACTTAAAGTTAAAGAAAAAGAACTTTAGTAACCTACTTACAACAAATTGAAAAGTTTGGCTATTTTATTCATTCATGCTGAATGAAGGCTATTAGGCCAAAGGATAATGAACAAGGATGTTCATATCGTGTAGAAACACGAAGTACCTGGAACGCCAGCCAAGACAAGCTCGGGTGGAGGCAAAAAGCTATAAGAGGAAATTCACTGCACTATCAGGTGAGAGGGATTTTCACATCATACCCAGTTGGGATAATGAGCAAACTCAGTAATGAAAAACCACTATAATGTGGGATTTTAACATCACACCTGGATAGGGTGATGTGAGAAAATGCACAGAAAAACTATTTATCGGTTGTAAGTAGATCATACCCGGTTGGTATGATGAACTTCCTAGAAGGAAGTGGAAAACCCTTTAATCAGTTATTAGCAGAGATGTCCTCACACATGGTTTGTAAACCGCGCCCTTTTGAGTTAAGGAAAACCGGGAAAAGAACCGGTCAAACCGAGTAAGAAAATCGAACTAGTTCACGTACCCGATCAATTGGGAATGGGCAATTTGGAAATTTACAACTCTCAGGTTATCCAAAGGGTTCATAAAACCTTGAAAAAGAACCTTAGGACAAATTGGGAGAGAAAAACTAGACCGATTTAGATGAATCGGATCCAATTGGATTGAATTAGTTTATGAACCGAGTCAGTTCAAGAAGCGGAACTGATAGAGAGAGGGAAAACAGGGAAATTTATGGATCCCTTGTGACCTAGAGAGATTTATAATCTTTGCAAAGGAACCTTAAAACAAAGTGGGAGAGAAAAACTAGACTGGTTCGGGTGAACCAGACTCGAACCGAATCAAACTAGTATAAAAACTAAGCTGATTTATGAACTGAAACTGATAGAGAGATGGTAAACCAGGATATTTATGGACCCTAAGTTACCTAAAGAGTCACAAAATTCATGGAAATGGACTTGTGAAGGAATTGGAGATCAAAACCAAACCGGTTCAGGTGAACCAGATCTTAACCAGTTTGAACCACTATTGAATCAAATCATAAATTCATTTTTCTAGGTAGCTTAAATAATTCAAAATTTAGATTTAAGGCCACCATTGGATAGAAAATGAATTTAGATGAATTTAGAAATTTTTAGATTTGATAAACTCGGTTGAATGAGGGGTGAACCGACCGGTTTAATCATCGAACCCGGTCCGGTCCAGTTCAGAAGAGTGTCATCTTCTTCATTTAGAAGAAAGCATTGTTCACTCGCCGGAAAATTGAAGCAGCACCGACGAAGAAGAAACGTCTCCATTCAATACATTTCCGGTCATCAATGCCTATCATAAAGGCACCAATCAGATGGCCAAGGAGCCCCCGAGCTTTCTATATAAAGATCCCCTCCCCATTCATCCTCTCCACACCTGAAAAGCTCACTCTCTCTTAGTTGCTTAGTTTTCCGGGGAAACTCGAACTAGAGCTCCGATATAAGGTCTATTTTGAGCAAAAGAAGGTGAGGTTAGGTTTCTTAGAATCGGGGAGAAGTCAGCTACACGCCTGTAGTCTCCGTTTGCTCTGAGGTCGCCTGAGAAGCGCCAGCGTGATAGAACAGTGAAGCAGCTCGGGCGAACCGAAGCTAAACTATTTCGGTTGAGTTGAAATTAGCCATTTTGAGCCCTCCCCAGGCCAAACCAACCCCTCCCAACACTTCCTCAGCCTTCCCATGGCCGAATTAGGACTGAAAGGTAAGCCAATTTGATGACCTTCTGCAATTTCTGACTGTTGCTAAAGAGAGAACCGGCAGAATTTTGATGATAAAATTCTAACACAATTTGGCATCAATTGATGCAATTCTTGATTCTAGGATGAACCTAGGGATGAGAACTACCTGCCCAGATAGAAAGCTCAGACTGTCACGCCCTCACCGGTGAGTAATCGAAGCTTTCTCTCTCTATAGTCCATTTTTCGGCGAAGCACCGTATGAGCTCGTTTCGGCATTAAAAATTGCAATTCAAATTGCTAGAGAATTGTATGAACATGTAGAAACTCAATTTCAATAATTGGAAGCATTTGATTGGTCAATTTGATGAAATCAAATTCAGATATGTTAAGAAGTTGGAATTGGGGGGAAATTTGGGGAATTTCAAAATTTTGAAGGACCAAAATAAAATTTTCTAAAACTGAGGGTCAATTGGGCATGATAAAAATATTAGTGGGCCAATTGAGGAATTTTAGAATTTTTGGGGTTTAATTTACCATTTTTGTAAATGAAGGGGAAAATTGTAATTTTGGAAAAGTTGAGGGACCAAATTGGAAATTTGGGAAATTAAACCCTTTATTGTGAAATGGAATAAATTGAGGTTCTATGATAAATTTTAAAAGTTTCGGGACTCAATTTGAGGAAAAATTGGCATTAGGGACTTAAAGTTAAAGAGAAATAAATTTAGGCACCTAATTGCAAATAAATGAAAGTTTGATTTTCTCATTCATTTGGAATGAATCAAGGCTATTAGGCCAAAGGATAATGAACCGAGATGTTCATGTCATGTAGGAACACGAAGTACTAGGAACGCCAATAAGGACAAGCTCACGTGAATAAAAAGAACCGATGTAGTGGAATTCACTGCATTAACGAGTGAGTGGGATTTTATACCATACCTGGTTGGGGATGATAAGTACCTCGAAATGAAAACCCACTACCAGGTGGTATTTTAAACATCACAACTTAGAGGAGTGATGTGAAAATCATGCATAAAAACTACTTACCAGTTGTAAGTACATCATACCCGGTTGGTATGATGAAACTTCCTCGAAGGAAGTTGAAAACCCATTCATTAGTTATTAGCGGAGATGTCCTTATACTCACTCGGTATAATGGATAGTTGAAAGTATATTTTGTCGGAAGTGCTCTCCACTAAACTATGTGCCAATTCTTAAACGATTTGGGAAACCTTCTTGACGGGAGCTCGAATAGCTCTTATAGGTCGGGGGCCTTGGTTTTGGAACTTGGGGGCTAATATGCCCGATTTTAAAAATCTCGTACAATGGGCCCAAGGCCAGTTGGCCTGAGCAGGAGCTCGTAAACAAACATGTGTTATATGCCATAAAACTTTAAATAAATGAATTGTTTGGCCATGGTACCAAGATAGGACCGACACACTCAGTCAACTAGCGATAGTGCGATATGATTAGTTGACGAACTAGTCAAGACAAACAACTGTGGGTTGAGTTGAGGGTCGAGGTCATTGGACCAGTGGCACCACAGATTATATGCATGAAAAGAAAAATATTGATTGTGCAAGCACTGTTATTATAGGACCATCAAGATGCCCAAGAGGGGTAGTGATGCATCGTAAGGGCACTGGATGACCTAGTGAGTATAAGTGCAGTTCGTCGTACCAAGTGACTGTGCGAAATTTGGAGTAGCACCAAGAACATGAGACCGGGGTGGGGATGGGATGAGGTCTTTGTCCTCATATGGAAATGAAGAATTGATTTCAGGATTGAGGGTCGGATGTCGTGTATATCCACTCATTCTCATGGTAGAAGTGGATGTGCTTCTATTTAGGTGGCCCATAAAGTCGTCTGACACCACAAGTGGGTTCAATGGATGGGCTGGCCTACGAATGTGTGTTTGGCCTTCATGATGAAGGATGTGTGTTGGGTGATGACACATCATGATTAATAAGGAAATGGTGGTAAAAATTGAGATTTGATATGAAAGGATTTTTGAAAGAAAGGGGTCTGACACACTCCAATACAAGTCTTTTTCCTAAAAGTTAAAGGTTTTGAAAAACTCTTTCATTGAGTAGTCGTACTCACCCCCTCCCTTTTAGGAAATTTTGGAAAGCCTACCTTTAAAGACTATCAACTAAGATGCCTGTGAGACAGGTATGATAAATTTAAAATGTTCTGCAATTTTTATTTATATTATTCTAGGAAAAGGTGCAGGCTTAAAGGATGCCTGACTATTTATGGTTTATAATAAGGGGAAACCCTTTAATAAACTAGGAGAGTGGCGGGTTGTTTATGGGGATCCAACCAACCCGGGTCGGGGCGTGATACGGTTGATGTAATGGATAACTAGAAAGTGATTTTTGTCAGAAGTGCTCTCCCTTGACAATGTGCCACTACTTAAACTTTTTGGTAGACCTTCTTGGCGGTAGCTCAATTAGCTCAGATAGGCCAGAGGCCTCAATTTTGTAACTTGGGGGATAATATGCCCAATTTTGAAAATCTTGTATAGTGGGCCCAAGGCCAGTTGCCACGAGTAAAAGCTCGCAAACAAACATGAGATTAAGCCATGAAAACTTTAATGAATTATATTTTTGGCCATGGTATCAAGATAGGACCGACATACTTGATGGACTGGTGGCAGTGCGACAAGATAGGTTAATGGACCAGTCGAGACAAACATCTGCAGGTCGAAACCAATTTGGCTGAAAATTTATGCAACTCAGTGTTTTCCTATTTATAATATACTTAACCTTCAACTTCTTGTTAATTTTCCCAAAAGATGAGATACATCATCTGCGCAGAGGACAACATGAAAAGCAGAAAGTAAATCCAATAGGAACATCAAACAAATGAATTATTTAAAGTTTAGTAGTATAAGATTTTGGAAGTTCAAGTTTGCTTAAATGTACTATATATGAGATTCTCTTTTCTCTCATAAACAATCACGACCCCACCAACGAGATTTTGAGCGGAACCTCTGCTAGATAGAGTTGATTATAGCGAAAAAAAGTTAATATACCTGTAAAGAACATATGATAGAGAATTTATACTAATTCTTATTCCCGAGTGTCTAAGAGACATAGGAATGGAAGGGTTCAAGATCTCTTCCCTAAGAAAATAAAGGAGAAATGACAAGAATTAGAGCTTATCTAGAATCTCAAATCAGCTTATTAAAATGATTCAAAAAAAACAACTGCCATATCTTTATGATGTTGAGCTTGTTCAGCTTCTGCCGATAGATTTTTGAACGCAAACTTGCTGCAATCCTTTATTCACATTATAGGAAACAATGAAATATAGAAATTACATTTTAAGTGAAAAAATCACATGGAGAAGAGAAATATATTTCTAAGTCAGATTTATAGAGCCGAGAAATCAGAATAAAAAATAGAGCGACGTAGAGTAACTAGATGCAACAGTGGGAACGAGGGAATCACCATATCTGGTACAATATATCATAGTGATTAAAGAACCGATGATTGAACATTGCTCTTACAATAAACCTCCTCCATTGCTCGCTACAGTAAAGAGAAGGAGAGAGAGTAGAGAGAGAGCAGTTAGAGAAATAGAGGGAAGTTAGAGAAAGAATGAGAGAGAGTTATGAAGGTGAAAGTGTTGAAAAGAAAAGCATCATGTACGTGTTAGAGCGAAAGAGAGTTCTAAAGGTGAAATTGCATGTTGGAGCAAGAGAGAGTTCTGAAGGAGAAAGTTTTGAAAAGAAGAGCATCATGTGCATGTTGGAGTGAGAGAGTGTTTTGAAGGTGAAAGTGTTAAAAATAAGAGCAATGCTAAATACCCACCACTGGAGGTGAATGTGAGTGTTGGAACGACAAAGAGTTCTAAAGGTGAAAGTGTTGAAAAGAAGCGCAATGCTAAATACCCGCCACTGCAAAGTTAGTTATCCTTGTCACGTTGTTCACCTTCTTCCCATAAGAGAGTTTAAACCGATGATGGTACATTTCAACCGGTTAGGGGATCCGGCTCGATTAAATGCACTTCATCAATCACATTATCATCAGTCGTACATGTCCCATCATTTCTTATTAATCTTTTATCAGTTAGTGCAATCAGTGATCAACTGAAATGTCAAGTAATCTTTGATCGAGATTCATGTGTCATTCAGGAAAGGAATACCAAGAGAATAATTGGGACTGGACGGAGGCTTGATGGATTGTGGTATCTAAGGAGAGAAGGGTCTGACATGGCTTAAACAACTACTCTATCTGAACGAGTGATGAATGAAGTTATATTGGAGCATCGTCATTTTGGTCATCTATCTTTTGAGAATCTTAAGAGAGTAAGACCTAACTTGATGAACAAAGTAGAACGTAACAAGCTTGTATGTGAAGCTTGCGAGTTTGGAAAGCACACAAGAACAAGTTGTTCTTCTACTAGTTTAAGAAGCATTTCACCTTTTTCGGTTAATACATTCTGATGTTTGGGGACCATGTCAAGTTATTTCGATTGTCAGATTCAGATAGATTGTTACATTTATTTATTGTTACTCAAGGATGACATGGGTGTATTTGATGAAAAATAAGTCTGAGACATTGGTTTGCTTTAAAGATTTTTTAGCTTTGGTACAAACACAATATAATGCCAAAGTGAGTACTCTTCGTACAAATAATGGTACTGAATTTGTTAATAGAGAGTTCTCATCGTATTTATCTACAAAATGGATTCTACATCAGACCACATGTCCAGATACACCAGAATAGAATGGGGTGGCAAAACGAAAAAATTGACACTTGTTAGAAGTAGCTCTCACTCTTCTATTTAAAATGAATGTTCCAAAATATTTATTGAGTGAAGCAGTATTGACGGCAACATATTTAATTAACTGGATACCTTCTCAGATATTGAACTTTCAATCTCCTTGTGAACTTTTGATGTGATGCAACATACATTCAGTTCGTCCTCGTGTATTTGGTTGCATATGTTTTGTGAGAGATCACCGTCCCACAGTAACCAAACTTAATCCACATGTATTGAAGTGCATTTATGTAGGCTATTCTAGCACTTAGAATGGTTAAAGTGTTGGTGTCCAAGCAAAAGAAAACTTTTTGTGAGTATGAATGTGACATTTCGTGAGAATGAACCCTTTTATGGTGCTAAATGATTTGCCTGAAGTACAACATGAAAATGAATAGAGAATCAGTGATAGGACAGTTGAAGATGTCATTGTAGGTGTAATTTCGTGTCCTAAGAGATCAAGTAGCAATGAAGAAGGGACCAATGAACCAAAATTGAAGGTTTATAGTAGAAGGAACAAGAGTTATGCTTAGGGGGATGAAGATAAAGAAGATGATGGAGACAGACAAGAACGGTGGGAGATAAAGAACATGATGGAGAGAGACGAACAGAAGCCTCATATCGAATAGGGGGGAAGATAAAGAACTTGATGGAGAGAGACAAGAACAGGTACTTATACCACAACCATTGCCCTCATATGTCCCAAATACCCATCAATCTTCCGATGATTCCTCGTCATTACTAGATGGTAATGAATCTCTACCCATTGCTATCTGTAAAAAACCTAAAGTTGATGTAGCAAAACCTCCGATTAGATATGGTTATGAACATGATATATCTAACTATGTCTCATATGCATCTATCTCATCTACACACAAGACATTTATTGTATCATTACAGTCAGTGCATATACCAAGAAATTGGCAAGAGGCCAAAAATGATCCAAAGTGTCTTGCAGCAATGCATGAGGAGATGCGTGCATTAGAGAAAAATAAGACTTGGGAACGGGCATTCCTTCCAAGCGAAAAGAAGGTTCTTGTATGCAAATGGGTATTCACTGTTAAGCAAAATGCAAAAGGAAAGGTTGAAAGGTATAAAGCAAGATTGGTAGCAAAAGGCTACAGCCAGACGTATGGAATAGATTATGATGAGACATTTGCATCAGTTGCTAAGATGAGTACTATCAGAATTCTTATATCATGTGTTGCCAACTTTGGATGGAAATTACATCAATTAGATGTAAAGAATGCATTTTTGAATGGAGACTTATAAGAAGAGGTGTATATCGAGGTTCCACCTGGATTTGATACAATGAAGACCACTAGGAGGGTATGTAAACTTAAGAAGTCTTTGTATGGACCCAAGCAATCACCATGAGCTTGGTTTGACCAATTCCGACATGCAGTAGTGAGAATGGGGTATCAATAGTGTAATGGAGATCACAGTTTTCTATCGACACTCAAATAGTCGAGTTGCTATTCTTGCAGTATATGTAGATGATATTATTATAACTGGAGATGATAGCGATGAGATACTACGACTAAAGCAAAGATTTAGCAAAGAATTTGAAGTAAAAGATTTCGGTCCACATAAGTATTTTCTTAGTATTGAGATAGTCAGGTCAGTGACATGCATAGTACTTTCTCAGAGAAAATATGTATTGGATCTACTTACTAAAACAAGGATTTTGGGTTGTTGAACTGCTTCTACTCCAATTGAACCAAATCATAAGCTATGTGCTCAGTCAAGAGACCCGGTAGATAAAGAACAATACTAGAGAATTTTTGAACGACTTATCTACTTGTGTTACATACGACCAGACATCACATATGTGGTTAGTATTGTAAGTAGATATATGCATGATCCTAGAACAGAACATTGGAAGGCAGTTATGCGAATATTGAGATATCTAAAGAGTAGCCAGGGAAAAGGTATTTGGTTCAAGTCTCGAGGTCATACTAGAGTGGAAGGATTTTGTGACTTTGATTAGGCTAGTTGTGCAGATGATAGAAGATCGACATCAGGCTACTGCATGTTTGTTGGAGGTAATCTCGTATCCTGGAGAAGTAAGAAATCGGAGGTGGTCACCAGATCAATGGTAGAGGCAGAATACAGAGCTATGACTCAAGGAATATGTGAGATAATATGGATAAGAAACTTATTGATAGAGTTATTTTTATTCGAAAAAGAACTCATTAAGTTATGGTGTGATAATAAATCAACGATCAACATTGCTAACAATCCAGTTCAACATGATAGGACCAAACATATTAAAATTTATCGATTCTTCATCCTTTGATGTGTTTTCCTACTAACACATTACTTGGACTTAACTTACTCCTTGGATTCTTCTGAATACCTTTCCTTTGTACTTGATCTTCCCATCTCAACCAGAATATCTTGGATGAGTTTATCTCGTCTCTACTTTTGATGGTCCCATCACCTCTTAATTAGGACACTTATGTCCTTTCAAGGTTTCCTTCATTGGTAGTTTATACTCTTTTCTCTTGGGGTTCTCTTCAAGTTTTGCCATTTAGATTGTCTAGCCTTAAATGGTATTCTTTGATGCCATCCTTTCCTGCTTACATTACTCTTGAGAACTTACATGTTCCTCATCTTCATTCTCCTTTCTTTCCTGTATCCATCTATTTCTTTTAGATGGGATTCACATCTTACTTATTTCAAGATCTCATGATCATCCTGTGAGAGTCTTACTTAACCTTCTCCTGGCTTGAGTTTGGTCATTAATCCGATCTTGGTCATTGATCTCTTTAAGGATTTCCTTCATCTTTATATACCAAATGTTTGGCCTTTCCATCTCTACATTCTTTACTAGAGTTTATATTTATGATCCTCCTAAGGGTCAGTTTGTTAATTACCTCGATCTTATCATTCTCCCTATCATGTGATCTTGAGATCGTCATCTCTTGAGTCGTATTGTCTTTAATATCCATCTCATTTCCCTTTTTAGGGCGTAGTACTCACTACTTTCCAGTACATCTTAGGGCGTCGTTTATTTTCTCGGATTATCTTGTTGTTACGAGTTATTTCCTTCAACTGGGTCTGTCTGAAATCCTTATCTGGTTTCTCTGCTCTTTTGAAAGTAGATCACACCTGGCCATCCAGGTATTTCCTTAGCCACCTATGTCTTTTAATGAGGTCTTTATTTTAGTTCTAGTTTATGAGGGTTCATCTATTGGTTACCTTAGCTTGTAACTTTCTCCTTCCATGGTCCCACTTCCTATCCTTATCCTTCTTCTATGAACTTCCATCCTAGAAGTTTCGCGTTCAACCACCCTAATGCTTCTTGAAAGCTTTCCCTTTATTCTTTTCTTACACTTTTCTAACTTTAGTATGGTTATTCACTATGGATTCTTCCCTATCTGCTATTCCTTTTTATTCCATAACTTTCCTTCAAAAAGTCTCCTGATTATTGTTGAGTTACTAAGAATTTGTGTCCTAACTCTTTCCAAGTACTTGTATTATTCCTGTGGTTTTATTCCTACCATACTTCTTCCTTCCCTCCTTTCTCCTTGTCTTATTCTGAATTGACTTAACATCTACAGCACTCTCATGTCTTTCTTACTTTCTTCCTAATCAACTTCCATTCCATTGGTTTCCCCTGGAATAGTCCAATCCTTCTTGTTTTCCTTACTTTTATCCATAGAGTCTTTCCTTAACTCCTTAGACTTCCACTAGTCCCGTACCCTTTGATGCTTACTTCGCTTGCACTAGACTTCTTCGTCCTTCCCTTAGTTAGGATATATCTTCCTTGGGGAACTCTAGGTAGACTCTTCTAGAATTTCTTTCCAAGTCTTATTGTCTTGTTTTCCATTCTCTGGATGGGGAAACTTACTTGGCTACTTTAAAGGTTGGGTTAACTAGAAGTGACCTGCAGTTTTCCTTCCTTAGGTGATCCCTTTTCTATCTGTTACTCTGATCATTATTGGCATACCCTATATCTATTAATTGTATTTATCAAGGAGACTAAAATTTTATTCAAGGAAAAATTGGATTTTCATTTATTCAGAAAATAGTTTCTCGCCATACTTGGCTTATTATAAAGATTTTCTACTCCCTAGTCCCTTGGGGTCAAAGGCCGGGAGTTAGCCTTGGAACGATTACAAGATTCATGGTCTAATGGCTTTGAGAAACTGTTTGGAGTCCATCTATATTCCCTTAGGGGATGAACTTCATGTATGGCCTCCAGTCCGTACCGCCTTAACACCTCAGCGTCACACTCATATGTCCACTTCGTCCATTGAGAAGGATTGAAGCTAGACTAACTAGGTGGGGATACTTGGTGGACTTTCATGAAGGTTGCATAAGCATCCCAATAGTTGTCCCAAGCCTCCTTCTTAGTGGGATTTCTCTCTAGTTTTTGTGGGGCTGGAGGAGGTGTTGGGCTCCTTGAGGAAGGAATAGGTTCCTCTTGTCATAGAGGAGGATATGTAATGCTCTAGGGTCCTAGTAGGGCTCCCACGAGTTTCCATAATCCTCGACCATATCCTCTCTTCTCACCCTGCAAAAATTGTTGAATAGCTGCAAAAATTGTGGAGGAATGGATTTCACGGCAAACTCTCTAGGTATTCTCCTTTCTACATGGGAATTGAGGTTTCATTAGTATCACAACATAGTATTGATAATTGTCACACCCTGACCCAGTTTGGTCAGATCCCTGTGATGAACCTACCACTCTCCCGATTTATTAAAGGGTTTCCCCTTATTATAAATCGTAAAGAGTAAGGCGTCCTTTCAACGTACACCTTTTCTTGCAATAACATAAATCAAAACTGCATAATATTTTAAATTTATTATACATGTCTCACAGGCATCTTAGTGGATGGTCTTTAAGGGTAGACTTTCCAGAATTTCCTGAAAAGGATATAAAGGAGGGGGTGAGTACGACTACTCAGTGAATGGGTTTTCAAAACTTTTAACTTTTAGGAAAAAGATTTGTATTGAAGTGTGCCAGACTCCTTTCTTCCAAAAAAGCCTTTCATTTTAAAACTCAATTTTTACCACCATTTTCTTATTAATCATGGTGTGTCATCACCCAACACACATCCGTCATCATGAAGGTTAAACACACATTCGCAGGCTAGTACATCCACTGAACCCACTTGTGGCATCAGAGCGACTTTACTAGCCACCTATATAGAAACACGTCTACCTCTACCTTGGGAATGAGTGGATGTACGTGACTTCCGACCCTCAATCAAAAAATCAATTCTCTGTGTCCGTATGAGGACAGAGACCTCATTTTGTCCCCACCCCGGTCTCAAGCGCTTAGTGCTACTCCAAATTTCGCACAGTCACCTAGTACGACGAACTACCCTTATACCCACCAAGTCGTCTAGTGCTCTTAGGACGCATCACTACCCATCCTGGGAGTCTTGATGATCCTGTAATCACAGTGCATGTACAATCAATATTTTCTTATCATGCTATATAATAAGTGGTGCCACTGGTCCAATGGCCACGACCCTCACCTCAACCCGCAATTGTTTGCCTTGACTAGTCCGTCGACCTATCATGTCGCACTACCGCTAGTTGACTGAGTATGTCAGTCTTGCCTTGGTACCATGGCCAAACAATTCATTTATTAAAGTTTTATGGAACATATCTCATGTTTGTTTACGAGCTCCTACTCGTGCCCACTGGCCTATGGCCCACTTGTTCGAGATTTTTTAAAATTGGGCATAATAGCCCCCCAAGTTCAAAAATTAAGGCTCCCGGCTTATAAGAGCTATTCGAGCTCCCGTCAAGAAGGTCTCCCAAATCGTTTATGCATTTGCACTCAATCAGGGGAGAGCACTTCTAACAAAAATATGTTTTCAATTGTCCATTATATCGACTGGGTATAAGGACATCTCCGCTCATAACCGATGACTGGGTTTTCAACTTCCTTCGAGGAAGTTTCATCATACCAACAGAGTATGATCTACTTAAAACTAGTAAATAGTTTTTCCGCATGATTTTCACATCACTCTTCTAAGTTGTGATGTTTAAAATACTACTTGGTAGTGGGTTTTCATTTCGAGGTACTTATCATCCCCAATCGGGTATAATAAAAATCTCACTCACAACCGGTAAGTGATTTTTAGCTTAATTTGCCCATCACCCCAATCGGGTATGATGTTAAAAGTCCCACTCACGGTGGCTTCCAATTAAGAAAAAGGTACTCATCATCCCAACTAGGAATGATGTGAATAACCCACTCATGATTAATGCAGTGAATTCCACTAGATCAGTCATTTGTATTCACGCGGGCATGTCCTTACTAGCGTTCCTGGTATTTCGTGTTTCTACATGATATGAACATCCTTGTTCATTATCCCTCGGCCTAATAGCCTTCATTCATTCCAATTGAATGAGAAAACTAAACTTTTTATTTATTTGCAATTAGGTCCTTAAAGTTATTTTTCTTTAACTTTAAGTACCAAATGCAGATTTTTCCTCAAATTGAGTCCCACAATTTTTAAAATTCCCATGGGGACCTCAATTTATTTAATTTCACAGAAGAGATTTAATTTCCCAAAGTTCCAATTTGGTCCCCCAAGTTTTTCAAAATTACCATTTTGCCCTTCCTTTACAAAAATTGTAAGTTTTACCCCAAAAATTCTAAAATCCGTCAATTGGGCTTCTAACATTCTTATCATGCCCAATTGCCCTCAATTTTATAAAATTGCATTTTGGTTTCATCAAATTGACTGATCTAACACTTTTAATCATTGAAATTGAAGTTAAAGTTGAATTTCTACATGTTCATATGATTCCATAGCACTTTGAGTCGCAAGCTTAAACGCCGGAACGAGCTCAAACGAAACTTCACTAGAAAATAGAAAATAGAGAGAGAAAGCTTACAGTCAGGGGCATGGCGATCCAAGCTTTCGATCTGGGTCGATAGCTCTTGTTCTGAGGTTCATTCTAGAATCAAGAATTGCATCAATTGATGTCGAATTGAGTTAGAATTTCCTCATTGAAATTCTGCTAGTTCTCTCTCTAACACCAGTAAAAAATTACAGAGGGGAGCCGAATTGGCTTACCTTTCCATTCTAATTTGGCCGTGGGAGGGCAGAGGAAGGGTTGGGATGGCTCAAATTGGCCAATTTTAGCTTGGCTGAAATAGGGCAGCTTCAGTTTGCCGGAGCTACTTCACTGTTCCATCATGTCGGCACTTCTCCGGCGACCCTCAGAGCGAACGTAGACTATAGGCATGTAGCTGACTTCTGCTCGGTACTAAAGAGCCCGACCTCTCCTTTTGAGGTTAAGAAAATGCTCAAGTCGAAGCTCTGGTTCGTGCTTCAACAGGAAATGGAGCAGTAGAGAGAGAGAGAGAGGTGTTCACATGTGAGGAGAATGAATGGGGATGAGCTCTTTATATAGGTGTAAAATTGTGTATTAAATGGGAGAGATTTATTATTAGTACTAATGTTACCTTAAATTATTGGTATTAATTCCAATAATTTAATTTAGTTGTTCTGATGGGATCTAGTTCATCTAAACCAATTTGGTTTTTCTCTACTAATTTGTCTTAAGGTTCTGTTCCAAGGTTTTAGGAATCCTTTGGATTACCCAGAAGTTGTAAATTTCCATATTGCTTATTGCCAAATGATCGGATTTTTAAACCAGTTCGGTTTTCTTACTCGGTTTAACTGGTTCTTTTCCCTATTTTCCTTAACTCAAAAGGGCAGGGTTTACAACTCTCCCCTCCTTTTAGAAGTTTTGTCCCCAAAACTTAATTAGCAACCTTGCATGAGGAACCATTTTCTTTGATGTCCATTTGTTGTTTTCTTAACATGCAAACTCTTCTCTTATTCTTTCAATTAGCACTTTTTACATCCTTCACTTAAAGAATTTCTTTTCCTTTATATTATTTACTCCCTCCATGGAGTTTATCATAACTAGACATACCTTACTTCAGGGTATATTCTTAGATTCACATCTTTCTTTACTTAGAGCAACATTTTTCCCTTTGAGGTCCTATACTCAGGATTTGGGAGTTCCAAGATACCTAACCATTCACGTGTCTAGTTAACCTCTTGGTCGTTGAAACCCTTAGCTCGACATCCGTTAGAGCATTATGTACATATTTTCATAGATTTCCTTGTCCTCACCTTTTTGCCCTATTTTGACTCATCCTTCATCTGTTGCTCATTACAATTCAGTCCAAAATTTATGTTTGACTTTGTCATGCTGACTAACAAAATCTTCCTTATTTTGAGTCATATTTTCCTTGGAACTGTTGGGTTTAACTGCCCCTTAAAGTATGACATTTTCTAGATCTTGTCTCTATGTCCATTAGATTTCCAGAACACCTCCTTTAGGGCTATTCCCAACTTTCCAACCTCTCGGGGATTGTATAACTTTATTCCTCTCTTCTTTTGGTTGTATTCCTCGACTACCTTTACCGTTATCCAATCAACTTACAAAACTATGTTGGTTCTCCTTACCCATTCGTCCTTTCTCAACTTCCTTATTTGAGTCTTTCTGGTTCTAATTATTTGGTTTCCAGATGATTTACTGACATGCTAGGATTCATCCTTTCTTAGGTCCACCCTCATTCCGAATGACATCCTTTACTCAAGGATTTTCCTTTGTCCTTAATCCACTCTTACTTGTTCGTAATCATTTCTTAGCTCATTATTCCCATTTGACCCCTTTTGGTATATTTGTCTATTGTTTTATTTGAGGAGTTCCCTTTTTACGGTTTCATTCTCGACCATGTCCCTCAAGGTATAGACTTATTTTAGGAGCTACATGTTCAACCTTCTTACCATTCCTTGATGGTTTCTTCCTCCGTTTCCTTACTTTTCCTTCTATACTATGGCATTTGCCCGCTTAGAATACTTCCCCATCTTAAAATTCCATTTCATCCCTTATTCTTTATTTGAGGATCTTATTAGTCTTATTTTGTGTACTTCATACTATGCTCAACTGTCCACTCTTTAGGCTTCATTATGCGCATGAGACTATGACATGTCTCAATAATCGTGGTTATTTCTCCTTAGACACATCTTATTTGGAAGACTTGCTTTTCCAATATTTCTCGGATGTTCTTTCATTTATTACCTTAGTATAGGTAGTCCACTAATTCTTACTTGTCACTGCATCTTTTGATGCTAAATTCCTATTTCCCCGTTCCTTTTAACCTGTTTCCTTGGGTCATCCCAGTATGTTTTCTTGGTTCTTTCACCTCAGCTTGTGCTTCATTTGTAAGTTTATCTCTTGGGAGTAGAGTCATTCCTAGTTTTATTGGTTCCTCTCCTGGGAGCCATCTGAAAATTTTAAGATATTAGTTACTATATTTCCTAGTGTTAATTATGTATTCAAGGAAACAGGCTCTGATACTATTCTAGTTGTCATGCCCCGACCCGGTTTGGTTGGATCCCTGTGATGAACCCGCCACTCTCCCGATTTATTAAAGGGATTCCCCTTATTATAAATCGTAAAGAGTAAGGCATCCTTTCAACCTGCACCTTTTCTTGGAATAACAAAAATCAAAATTGCATAATATTTTAAATTTATCATACTTGTCTCACAGGTGTCTTAGTGAATGGTCTTAAAGGGTAGGCTTTCTGAAATTTCCTAAAAGGGATATAAGGGATAGGGTGAGTACGACTACTCAGTTAATGAGTTTTCAAAACTTTTAACTTTTAGGAAAAAGACATGTATTGGAGTGTGTCAGACTCCTTTCTTTCAAAAACCTTTCATTTCAAATCTCAATTTTTACCACCATTTCCTTATTAATCGCAGTGTGTCATCACCCAACACACATCCTTTATCATGAAGGTCAAACACACATTCGCATACCAGCTCATCCACTGAACTCGCTTGTGGCATCAGAGCGACTTTACCTACCACCAAGATAGAAGCGCGTCCACTTCTACCTTGAAAATGAGTGGATGTACATGACATCCGACTCTCAATCACAAAATCAATTCTCTATGTTCGTATGTGGACAGGGACCTCGTCCTGTCCCCACCCCGGTCTCATGCGCTTGGTGCTACTCCAAATTTTGCACGGTCACCTCGTACAATGAACTGCCCTTATACCCACCAGGTCCTCCAATGCCCTTAGGATGCATCACTACCCATCTTGGGAGTCTTGATGATCTCGTAATCACAGTGCATGCACAATCAGTATTTTCTTATCATGTGATATAATCTGTGGTGCCACTAGTCCAACGGCCCTAACCCTCAACTCAACCCGCAGTTGTTTGTCTCGATTGGACTGTCGACCTGTCATATCACAATACCACTAGTTAATTGAGTATGTTGGTATTGTCTTGGTACCATCACCAAATAATTCATTTATTAAAGTTTTATGGCACATATCTCATGTTTGTTTACGAGCTCCTGCACGTGCGCATTGGCCTATGGTCCACTTGTTCGAGATTTTTCAAAACCAAACATGCCCCTAGCCTATAAGAGCTATTCGAGCTCCCGTCAAGAAGGTCTTCCAAATCGTTTAAACATTAGCACACAGTCAGGGGAGGGCACTTCTGACAAAAATATGTTTTCAACTATCCATTATTCCGATCGGGTATAAGGACATCTCCGCTCGTAACCGATGAATGGGTTTTCAACTTCCTTCGAGGAAGTTTCATCATACCAATTGTGTATGATCTACATACAACCGGTAAGTATTTTTTCTGCATGATTTTCACATCACTCTTCTATGTTTTGATGTTTAAAATACCACTTGGTAGGGTTTTCATTTCAAGGTACTTATCATCCCCAGCCGGGTATGATATAAAATCTCACTCACAACCGGTAAGTGGTTTTTAGCTTAATTTTCCCATCACCCCAATCAGGTATGATGTTAAAAGTCTCACTCTCGATGGCTTCCAATTTAGAAAAAGGTGCTCATTATCTCAACTGGGAATGATGTGAATAACCCACTCACGGTTAATGCAGTTAATTCCACTAGACTAGTCCTTTGTATTCACGTGAGCTTGTACTTGCTAGCGTTCCTGGTACTTCGTGTTCCTACACGATATGAACATCCTTGTTCATTATCCCTTGGCCTAATAGCTTTCATTCATTGCAATTGAATTAGAAAACCAAACTTTTTATTTATTTCCAATTAGGTTCTTAAAGTTATTTTTCTTTAACTTTAAGTCCCTAATGCTAATTTTTCCTCAAATTCAGTCCCAACACTTTTAAAATTCCCATGGGGGCCTGAATTTATTCAATCTCACAAAAAGGGGTTTAATTTCCCAAATTTCTAAATTGGTCCCCCTAGTTTGTCAAAATTACCATTTTGCCCTTCCTTTACAAAAATGGTAAGTTTTACCCCAAAAATTCTAAAATTCCTCAATTGGCCTTCTAACATTCTTTTCATGCCCAATTGACCATCAATTTTATATAATTGTATTTTGGTCCTTCGAATTTTCGAAAATACCCAATTTCCCTCAATTTCAACTCCCTAACACATCCGAATTTTATTTCATCAAATTGACTATTCAAACACTTCTAACCATTGAAATTGAAGTTGAAATTGAGTTTCTACATGTTCATACGATTCCATAGCACATTGAATTGCAAGCTTAAACGTCGGAACGAGCTCAAATGGAACTTCGCCGAAAAATAGACTATAGAGAGAGAAAGCTTATTGTCGGGGGCACGGTGGTCTAAGGTTTTGATCTGGCAGATAGCTCTTGTATTGAGGTTCATCCTAGAATCAAGAATTGCATCTATTTATGCTGAATTGTGTTAGAATTTCCTCACCGAAATTCTATCGGTTCTCTCTCTAACACTGGTTGAAAATTATAGAGGGGAGCCGAATTGGCTTAGCATTTCATTCTAATTCGGCTATGTGAGGGCTAAGAAAGGGTTGAGATGGGTTGGTTTGGTCTGAGGAGGGCTTGAATTGGCCAATTTCAGCTTGGCTGAAATAGGGCTACTTTGGTCCGCCGGAGCTGCTTCACTGTTCCATCATGTCAATGCTTCTCCGGCGACCCTTGGAGCAAATGGAGACTACAGGCCTGTAGTCAACTTCTCCCTAGTTCTATAGAGCCCAACCTCTCCATCCAAGGTTAAAAAAATGCTCAAGTCGAAGTTATGGTTCAAGCTTCACTAGGAAATGGAACAGTACAGAGAGAGAGAGAGAGATGTGTTCAAGTGTTAGGAGAATGAATGAGGATGAACTCTTTATATAGGTGTAAAATTGTGTAAAATTATATAGGTCACCCATCCTCGCACTACTCTCACGCAAGCACACTTAACTTTGGTGATCTGATGGGATCTAGTTCATCTGAACCGATGTGGTTTTAGGAACCCTTTCGATTACCTAGAAGTTGTAAATTTCCAAATTGCTTATTTCCAAATGATCGGGTTTGTAAACCGGTTCGATTTTCTTACTCAGTTTGACCAGTTCTTTTCTCGGTTTTCCTTAACTCAAAAGGGTGGGATTTACAATAATGCTTCAAGGGAATTGAGCTCTAATACCACTCAATTTGTCACACCCCAACCCAATTTGGTCGAATCCTCGTGATCAACCCGTCGCTCCCTTCGTTCAAGAGGGGTTTCCCCCCTTTCTTTAATCAAGAGAAGATAGGCGAAATTTTTAAACTTGTTCCCTAGAATAAAATATATCAATAAAAATGCAAGCTTAAAAAAACACTTTTAAGCAAACTTGACAAGAGGTAAGTCCTAGTGTTTTCCTTTGTCATTCTATCTACTCCTAAAAAGGGATAGAAAAGGAGGGTGAGTTTCTACAACTCAGTGAATGGGTTTTGAAAATGAGTTTTCATAAAAATAGTTTTTGATTAGTGTGTGACGTACTCCTTATTTCCTTTATGATCATTTCTTCTTCAAATTTTGATTTCCAAACACTTTTCCTCATTATCCACCATAGGTGTGTTTAACAGACAACACACGCCCTTCAACATGAAGGAAATCACACATTCGCAGGGCAGTCCATCCACTACACCCACTTGTGACGTCGGAGTGACTTTACCGGCCACCTAGATAGAAGCTCATCCACTTCTACCCTAGAAATGAGTGGATGTTCACGACACCCGACCCTCAAACCAGAAATCAACTCCGTGTCCGTAAGAGGACAGAGACCTCATCCCAACCCCACCCCGGTCTCATGCACTTGAAGCTACATCGAGCTTCCCTGACTTTTGGCACGATAAGTTGTCCTTATCTCCACTATGCCGTCTAGTAGCCCTTAGACGTGTGTGTACAAAAAAGCCCAAACTTTTCAATTAATTACATTTTGGTCCCTAAAGTTCTTTTTCCCTAAGTTTATATCCCTAATGCTAACTTTTCCCCAAATTGAGTCCCGAAACATCTAAAAATTCACTTTGGCTCCTCAATTTACTCAAAATCATTGAAGGGGTTCAAGTTTTCAAAATTTCCAATTTGGTCCCCAACTTTTCAAAAATTACCGTTTTGCCTATACTCTACAAAAATGCAATTTAACTCCAATTATTTTCAAAAATTGACCAATTGATCCTCCAACATCCTTTTCATGGTCAATTAGCCCTCAATTTTGGGAAAATAGCAATTTGGTCCCTCAATTTTATGAAATCCCCAATTTCCCCCAAAATTTTACCCTAATTCCCCCCTTTCAAATTGGTCGAATTTGATTTCATCAAATTGACCATTTAATTGAGGTTAATTGTTGAAATTGAAGGTATAATTGAGTTCCTAAACATCCATACGATTCAATTGAGCTTTGAATCGCATGAATTGAAGCTGAAACTAGCTCAAATGGAGCTTCACCAGAAAATTGTGCATAGAGAGAGAAAGCTTCGAAAGCTTTCTGTTGGAGGTACGATGGTCCGAGCTTTCAATCGGAGCAGATAGCTCTCATCCTAAGGTTCCTCTTAGGATCAAGAATTTCAATAATTCATGTTGAATTGAGTGAGAATTTGGTCAATGAAGTTTCACTGTTTCTCTCTCTAACACTAATCGAAAATTATAGAGAGAAGCTGAATTGGCTTACCTTTCAGCTCTAATTCGGTCGTGTGAGGGCTGTGGGAGTGTTGGCAGAGCTTGGTTTAGCCTGAGGAGGCCTGAATTCGGCCGATTTCAGCTCGGTCAAAACACGGCAACTTCAGTCCGCTAGAGCCACTTCACTCTTTGATTATGTCAGTGCTTCTCCAATTGTCCTCGAATCAAATGGAGACTACCGTAGGGTAGTTGAATTCTCCCCAAATCTAAGGAACCCGACCTCACCTTCTTTGGCTTCGAAAAACCCCTATGTTAAAGCTTTGGTTTGAGCTTCATCGAAAAATTGAGTAGTTGAGAGAGAGTGGAGTTTTCAGGTGTGAGGATGAATGGAGTGGAGCTCTTTATATAGGGAGCTCCGAGACTTATTGATCATCCATTTGGCACCTTAATGGCACTCATTGTTAGCTTGAAATGTACTGAATGGAAACATTTCCCTTCTGTCGGTGCTATTCATTTTTCTAGTGAGTGAACAGTGTCGTTGTTTGGAGGAAGAAGACGACAATGTTTTGAACCAGACCGGGCCGGTCCGAACCGGGTTCAAAGCTTAAACCGGATGATTTAGGCTTGATTTGACCGAGTTTTTCAAAATTAAAAATTTCTAAATTCATTCTCTATCCAATGGTGGCTTCAATTCTCCAATTTTGATATTTTAAGCCACCTAAAAAATAAACTTAGGATTCGATTCTATCATGGTTCAAACCGATTCAATTTGGTTAACTTGAACTGGTCTGGTTTTCTCTCCCAAATTGTCCTAAAGTCCCTTTCCATGGTTTTTATGACTCTTTGGGACACTCAAGATGTGTAAATTTCCCAATTTGCCATTTCTCTAACGGTTGGCGTTTGTGAACCAGTTCAGTTTTCTCATTTGGGTTGATCGGTTCTTTCTCGATTTTCCTTAACTTCAAGGGACGGGGTTTACAATCAGGTTTCCCAATAACTTACCAACGCATTGGGATTCTTCCTCACTTATGTCCTTCCTCATTTCCAATGGCGTCTTTTTCTCAAGAGCTTTTCTTTCTTCCATCCATTCTTACTCGCTCATGACCATTACACCATTCCTTATTCTGAGTTGACCATTTTCGGTCGACGTGTTGATTCCTTGTTTGGGGAGGTCTCCCTTTTATGGTTTTTATTCTCTACTATGTCCTTCAAAGTAGAGACTTCCATCTTAGGGCTATGCCTTCGATCTTCTTACCATTCCTTGAAGGTTTCCTTTATTCATCTCCATACACCCCTCTCTATCTTGGGGCGTTTGCCTGCTTTTAATCCTTCATCTTCTTGAAATTTCTATCTCATCCCTTATACCTTATTTGAGGAACCTTTGATTATCAGTCTTATTTCATGTACACCACTCTATGCCCAACCGTCCACTATATTGGCTGCATTAAGTGAGTGCAGGCCACGACCAGTCTTGATGTTAGTGGTCATTTCCTTTAATCACTCCTTGGGCTTACTTCTCCAAGATTTCTTAGATGTGCTTTCCTCTATTTCCTTATTATGGGTAGTCCACCTCTCTCTTACTTGTACGACATCTCTTGATGCTATCTTCCTACTTACCTGTTCCTTGGGTTTAACTTACTCCATGGGCACTCATGAGTACTTTTCCTTTGTACTTGATCTTTCCAGCTCAACTAGCATTGCATTTGTGAGCTCACCTTCTCTTCCCACTTTAATTAGGTCCATCCCTCCATCGTTGGGGCATGTACTTCCCTAGGACTTCTTTCCATGATTGGTTTCTTACTTCTTTGCCCTTACAGGTATCCAACCTTAGAGCAACTTTATGACATCCCTTGATATCATCCTCTTCTGCTTACCCTCTCTTTTAAAATCTCACGGCATATCATTTGTACTCCATCATCATTCCGACTTGCATCCCAGTATCAGTTTGCATCTACTACATATTCTAGTTCCTTAGGGTCATAGGTCGGGAGTTAGCCTCCAAATTATTTCAAGATTCGTGGTTCGAGGGCTCTGATGAACTGGTTGACGTCCATCCATACTCCCATAAGGCTTCCCTACTAAGGCAGACTTCATGAATCACCTCGAGTATGTACCTCCCTAGCACCTCTACTTTGCACTCAAAGGTCCACTTTGTAAACCCCGCACATTTGAGTTAAGGAAAACCGGGAAAAGAACTGGTCAAACTGAATAAGAAAAACCAAACCGGTTTACATTTGGAAATAAGCAATATGAAAATTTCCAATTTTCGGTTGATCCAAAGAATTTAATCAACATTGGAAAAGAAATTTAAGACAAAATAGAAAACAAAAATCAAATTGGTTCAGATTAACTAAATTACATAAGAATTTCAAAGTTAAGCGTGCTTATCATAGAGTAGTGTGAGAATGGGTAATCTCCTGGGAAGTGTGATTTTTTATAACCTGAAATTTTGGTCAAAAATTTTTATACGAACTTATCATAAATAGCTATCAATTAATATATATTTAATTATTGGAATTAATACCGAAATTAAATTATTGGAATTAATACCAATAATTTATGGCAATATTAATACTAGTAATAAATCTCGCCTATTTAATACACGGGTTTTACGACTATATAAAGAGGTCATCCCCATTTCATTCTCCTCACACCTGAACACTTCTCTCTCTCTCTCTACTGCTCCATTTCCTAGTAAAGCTCGAACCAGAGCTTCGACTTGAACAAAAGTTAGGCTCTTTAGAATCGGGGAGAAGACGCTATCTGATAGCAAACTCCAGTCAATCCGAGAACCGTTGGAGAAGCGCCGACATGATGGAATAGTGAAGGAACTCCGGTGGACCGAAGCTGCCCTATTTCAGCCAAGCTGGAATCGGCCATTTCAAGCCCTCCTCAGGCTAAACTAAGCCCTCCCAACATTTCCTCAGCCTTTCCACGACCAAATTAGGACTGAAAGGTAAGCCAATTCGGCTCCCCTTTATAATTTTTTATCGATGCTAGAGAGAGAATCGACCGAATTTCAATCACGAAATTCTAATCCAATTCCGCATCAATTGATACAATACTTGATTTCAGGATGAACCTCAGGATGAGACCTATCTGCCTAGATCGAAAGCTCGGACTGTCGTGCCTTCACCGGAACGTTAAATACCAGGAACGCCAGCAAGGACAATCTCGCGTGAATACAAAGAACTAGTCTAGTGGAAATCACGGCATTAATGGGTGAGTGGGATTATATATCATACCCAGTTGGGGATGATAAGTGCCTCGATATAAAAACCCACTATTTAGTGTTATTTTAATCATCACTACTTAGAGAAAGTGATGTGAAAGTTATGCGGAAAAACTACTTACTGGTTGTAAGTAGATCATACCCGGTTGGTATGATGAGACTTCCTCGAAGGAAGTTGGAAACCCGTTCATCGGTTATAAACGTAGATGTCCTTATACCGGTCGGTATGATGGACAGTAAAAACCTATTTTTGTCGGAAGATCTCTCCCCTGACTGTGTGCCAATGCTTAAACAATTTGGGAGAACATCTCGACGGGAGCTCGAATAGCTCTGATAGGTCAGGGGCCTCGGTTTTGGAACTTAGGGGCTAAATGCCCGATTTTGAAAATCTCGTACAGTGGGCCCAAGGCCAGTTGGCACAAGCAAGAGCTCGTAAACGAACATGATATATGTGCCATAAAACTTAATAAGTGAATTGTTTGGCCATGGTACCAAGATAGGACCGACATGCTCAGTCAACTAGCGGCAGTGCGACATGACAGGTCGACGGACTAGTTAAGACAAACAGCTGCGGGTTGAGTTGAGAGTCGGGGCCGTTGGACTAATGACACCACAGATTACATGGCAATATAAGAAAACATTATTTGTGCATGCACTGTGAGTACGGGATCATCAAGACGCCCATGAGGGGTAGTGATGCGTCCTAAGGGCACTAGACGACCTGGTGGCTATAAGAGCAGTTCGTCGTTCCAGGTGTCTGTGCGAAATTTGGAGTAGCACGAAGCGCATGAGACCAGGGTGGGGACAGGATGAGGTCTCTGTCCTCATACGGACACGAAGAAGTGATTTCGGGATTGTGGGTCAGATGTCACGTACATTCACTCATTCCCAGGGTAGAAGTGGTCGTACTTCTATCCGGGTGGCAGGAATAGTTGCTCCGAAGCCACTAGTGGGTTCAGTAGTGATACTGACTTGCGAATGTGTGTAACCTTCATGATGAAGGATGTGTGTTGGGTGATGACACACTGTGGTAACTAAGAAATAATGGAAAAATCCAAATTTATAAATGAAGGGATTTTTTAAAACAAAGGAGTCTGGCACACTCCATATAAATATTTTTCTTAAAAGTCAAAAGTTTTTAAAAACCCATTCACTGAGTAGTCGTACTCAGCCCCTTCCTTATATCCCTTTCAGGAAATCTTGGAAAGCCTCCCCTTAAAGACCATAAACTAAGATGCCTGTAAGACAGGTATGTACAGTTTTAAATTTCATGCAGTTTTCATTATGTTATTTCAGGAAAAAGGTGCAGGTTAAAGGATGTCTTACTCTTTACAGTTTATAATAAGGGGAAACCCTTTAATAAACCGGGAGAGTGGCGGGTTGATCACAGGGATCCGACCAAACCGAGTCGGGGCGTGACACACTTAATCCATTAGGGAGGGTTAAAGTTGTATAGAGTTGATGGGGGTGCCTAATAAACCTTCATAAAGGTTGTGTGGGTGTCCTAGTAATTGTTCCAGGCCTCCCTCTGAGTTGGGGTCCTTTTTGGTTGTCACGGAATAGGACGGGGTGTCGAGCTCCTTGAAGGAGGTATAGGTTCTTCCTGCCTTGGGGGAGGATATGTTATGCCGGCTGGCTCTAACAATGTCCCAACAAGCTTTCCATAGTCCTCGACCATGTCTTTTAGCACTCTCTTCTCGACTTCAATGAACCGTTGAATGTCTATCTTACTTGAGGTATGAGCCTTATTCATGATTTCGTGCATGGGTTTGGTTCGCACGGCGAACATCCTAGGGATTCTTCTTCCTACAGGGTAATTAGGCTTTCGTTAGTGTCAAGGAATAGTATTGATAATGCTTTCAAGGGAACATAGCTTTGATACCACTTAAGTTGTCATGCCCTGACCCGGTTAGGTCAGATCCCTGTGATTAACCCGTTGCTCCCTTGGTTTAAGAGGGGTTTCCCCCTTTTTTTTTTCAAGAGGAGCCAAGCGTAATTTCAAACCTTGTTCCCTATAATCACATAAATCAATCTAATGTAGCATAAAAGGAACTCTAAACATACTTGACGGAGGAAACATCTTCATGCTCTCTTTCGTTCTATCCCTTACTTCTGAAAATGGGAAAAAGGGAGGGAGTGAGTTCAAGAACTCAGTGAGCAGGTATTGGGAGTGAGTTTTAAAAATATCTTTGGTTTATAAAAATATGCCAAGGTTATCCTTTCCTTTAAAAGGATATTTCCTCAATTTCAGTTTTCAAAACCTTTCCTATATCCATATTATGTGTGTTTAGCTCTCTTAGCCCATCCCCTTGTCTCAGGAGGCATTTAGCAAACAAGCATACGCCCTTCATCAGGAAGGGTACACACATTCGCAGGTGTAGCCCATCCACAACACTCACTTGTGGATCGGAGCATTTTTACCGTCCACTTCTACCATAGGTCTGAGTGGAACATCGTAGATGTCTCACCCTCAGACCCGAATACCACTTCGTGTCCATACGAGGACAGAGACCTCATCCTGACCCCACCCCGGCCTCTTACACAAGAAGCTACTCCAAGCTTCAAGATTGACTAGCACGACGAACTACCCTTATCTCCACCATGTCGTCCAGTAGCCATTATGTCACGCCACAACCCGGTTTGGTCGGATCCCCATGATAAACCCGCCACTCTCCCAGTTTATTAAAGGGTTACCCCTTATTATAGACCGTAAAGAGTAAGGCGTGCTTTAAACCTTCACCTTTACCAGGAATAACATAAATAAAATTGCATAAGAATTTAGATTTATAATACTTGTATCACAAGTGTCTTAGTTGATGGTCCTTAAGGCTAGGCTTTTCCAGTATTTCTTGAAAAGGGATATAAGGGAGGGGGTGAGTACAACTACTTAGTGAATGGGTTTTTCAAAAGTTTTGACTTTTAAGAAAAACATTTATCATTGGAGTGTGTCAGACTCTTTTCTTTCAAAAATCCCTTGATTCAAAAATTTTGGTTTTTCCACCATTTCATATTTAACCATGGTGTGTCATCACCCAACACACATCCTTCATCATGAAGGTTACACACATTTGCAGATCAGCACAATCACTGAACCCACTAGTGGCTTCAAAGAGACTTTACCGACTACTCGGATAGAAGCACGACCACTTCTACCCTGGGAATGAGTGGATGTACGTGACATCTGACCCTTAATCCCAAAAGTATTTCTTCGTGTCCATATGAGAACATAGACCTCATCCCATCCCCACCCGGTCTCATGCACTTGGTGCTATTCCAAATTTCTCACAGACACCTGCAACGATGATCTGCCCTTATACTCACCGGGTCATCAAGGGTCCATGGGACGCATCGCTACCCATCATGGGCATCTTGATGATCTCGTACTCATAGTGCATGCACACATAGAATTTTCTTAAATTTCCATGTAATATGTGGTGTCATTTGTCCCAATGGCCCCGACTCTCAACTCAACCCGCAGTAGTTTGTCTGCACTAGTCCGTCAACCTGTCATGTCGCACTGCCGCTAGTTGACTGAGCAAGTCGGTTCTATCTTAGTACCATGGCCAAACAATTCACTTATTAAGTTTTATGGCACATATATCATGTTCGTTTATTAGTTCCTACTCGTACCAACTAGCCTTGGGCCCACTGTACGAGATTTTCAAAATCGGGAATTTAGCCCCCAAGTTCCAAAACCAAGGCCCCTGACCTATCAGAACTATTCGAGCTCTCGTCGAGAAGGTCTCCCAAATTGTTTAAGCATTGGCATATAGACAAGGGAGAGCACTTACGACAAAATGTATGTTTTCTCTAACCATTATACTGCCCGGGTATAAGGACACCTCCGTTCATAACCGATGAACAAGTTTTCAACTTCCTTCGAGGAAGTCTCAACTTACCAACCGGGTATGATCTATTTACAATCGGTAAGTAGTTTTTTCGTATGATTTTCCATCACTTCCTTTAAGTTTTGATGTTTAAAATACCACTAAATAGTGGGTTTTCATACCGAGGTACATATCATCCCCAACCGGGTATGATAAAAAATTCCCACTCACCCGATAGTGCAGTGAAATTCCACTTAGTCGAGTTCCGTCCTTAGCAAGCTGGACCTCGACTGGCATTCCTGATGTCTCATTCTCCTACACAAAATGAACATAATTGTTCATTATTCTTTGGCGTAATACCCCTCATTCGTTCTAAATGAATGAGAAAACCCAACTTTACATATATTTGCAATTAGGTCCCTAAATTTATTTTTCTTTAACTTTAAGTCCCTATTGCCGGGTTTTTACTATATTTGAGTCCTGAATCATTTAAAATTTATCTTAGGACCTCAAATTATTTAATTTCGCACAAAGGGGTTTAATTTCCCAAATTTCTAATTTGGTCCCCCAACTTTTCCAAAATTACCAATTTGCCCTTCCTTTACAAAAATGGTAAGTATTGCCCCAAAAATTACAACATTCCTCAATTGGTCTTCCAACATTATTTTCATGCCCAATTGACCCTCAATTTCATAAAATTGTATTTTGGTCCTATGAATTTCGAAAATCCCCAATTTTTCCCCAATTTCAACTCTTCAACACTACCGAATTTGATTTTATCAAATTGACCAATCAAACACATCTAATTATTGAAATTGGAGTTGAAATTGAGTGCCTATATGTTCATACGATTCTAAGAAACTTTGAATCGTAGATTTTAATGCCGGAACGATCCCAAATGTAGCTTCGCCAAAAAATAGACTATAAATAGAGAAATATTCGATTTCCCACCGGTGAGGGCACGGCAGTCTAAGCTTTTGATCTGGGCAGATAGCTCTCATCTTGAGGTTTATCCTAGAATCAATAATCGCATCAATTGATGCTAAATTGGTTAGAATTTCATTATTGAAATTCAGTCGATTCTCTCTCTAGCACCGGCCGGAAATTGCAGAGGGGAGTCGAATTGGCTTAGCTTTCAGTTCTAATTCGATCGTGGGAGGGCTAAGGAAGTGTTGGCAAGGCTTGGTTTGGGCTGAGAATGGCTCAAAATGGCCAATTTCAACTCAGCCGAAATAAGGCATCTTCGGTCCGCCAGAGCTGCTTCACTGTTTCATCATGTCGGCGCTTCTCTAGTGATTCTCGGATTGACTGGAGTTTGCTATCAGATAGTTGACTTATCCTCGGTTCTAAAGAGCCCGACCTCTCTTTCCGAGGTTAAGAAAAATGTTCAAGTTGAAGCTCTGGTTTAAGTTTCACCGGGAAATGAAGCAGTAGAGAGAGAGAGAAGTGTTTAGGTGTGAGGAGAAAATCGTGTATTAAATGGGAGAGATTTATTACTAGTATTAATATTACCATAAATTATTGGTATTAATTACAATAATTAAATATATATTAATTTACAGTTATTTATGATAAGGTGTACATTCGCAAAAGAGATTAAATTTAGAGTTCTTATAGATTCTCGTTCACCAAAACTAGTTTGGTTTTTCTCATCTAATTTGTCTTGAGTTTCTTTTCCAAGGTTTAATGAACCCTTTGGATCACCTGGAAGTTGTAAATTTCCAAATTGTTTGTTCCCAAATGATCAGGTTTGTAAATCGGCTCAATTTTCTTAATCGATTTGACCAGTTCTTTTCCCGGTTTTCCCAAACTCAAAAGTGTGGGGTTTACACATTAGGACCCATCACTACCCCCTAGGGTGTCTTGACGGTCTCATACCACAAGTGCATGCACAAACAAAAGTTTTTTCACATATAACCATTATCTTTGGTGCCAACGGTCCAACGACTCCAACGCTCAACCCCACATGTAGCTGTTTGTCTAGGCTGGTCCCTCGACCTGGCCCTGATGCACTGCCACTAGTCCATAGAGCATTATTGATCCTGACTTAGTACTGTGGCGAAATCATACAACCAATTTCATTAGAAATTTTCATGGCTTCCTTTAATCAAGTTTGTTTATAAGCTACTACTCGTGCCCACTAGCCTTGGGCCCACTGCACGTGTTTCTCCAAAATTAGGCATCTAGCCCCTTGAGTTCAAAAATTGAGGCCCCTGCCCTATCTGAGATTTTTTAGCTCCCATCAAGAAGGTCTACCAAATGTTTTAAACCTTGGCACACAATTAGGAGAGAACTCTTCTAAAAAAATTCATTTTTCAGCTCATCACACCAACCAGGTGTGATGATATCTCAACGTACAACCAGTAGGCAGGTTTCTCCTTTCCTTAAGGAAAATCATCATACCAACCAGGTATGATTATCTCTACTTACAACCAGTAAGTAGGTTTTATCCGTTAAAGATAGTGCTCATCATCCCAGCCAGTATGATATGTAAATTAGCCCACTAACCCAAAATCGTGACGTGTTCGTCCCTAGTCGGTTTTCCAAGTCCACACTATCTTTTCCTTTCTGGCATTCTGGTCTCTCATGACCCTACACGATTTGGGCATCCTTATAAATTAAGGTTTGGCATAACAGCCATTGTTTTCTCACATATGAGCGACTAGGCTCAAAATTGTTGGTTTATTGCACTTAGGTCCCTAAAGTTCATTTTCCTTAACTTTAGGTCCTAATGCTAACTTTTCCCCAAATTGAGTTCCAAGGCTTACTAAATTCCCCTTGGATCCTCAATTTACTCAAAATTGTGTAAATCACACCCCGACCCGGTTTGGTCAGATCCCTATGATCAACCTGCCACTCTCTCGATTTACTAAGGATTGCCCCTTTTTTCACAAACCATGAGAAGTAAGGTGTCCTTTCAACCTGCACCTTTCCTGGAATAACATAACTCAAAACTGCATAAAATTTTAAACTTATCATGCCTTCCTTAGAGGTGTGTTAGCTGATGGTCTTTGTGTACGCCTTCTGGGGTTACCTAAAAGGGATATAAGGGAGGGAGTGAGCTCAACGACTCAGTGAATGGGTGTTTTAGCATATGACTTTCAGAAAAATAGTTTGAATTGGAGTATCTCAGACTCCTTATTTTTCTTTTTAAAATATTTTATTATCAAATCTCGGTTTTCATAACCATTTCTCATCATAACGGTGTGTTTATCAACCACCACACACCCTGCATCATGAAGGAAAACACACATTCATAGGCCAGTCCGTCTATTGTACCCACTTGTAGTGTCAGAGAGACTTTACCGGCCACCTAGATAGAAGCACGTCCACTTCTACCCTGAGAATGAGTGGATGTACGTGACATCCGACCCTCAATCCTGTAGCCAAACTCTATGTCCGTATGAGGATAGACACCTCATCTCATCCCCACCCCGGTCTCATGCGCATAAAGCTATGTCGAGCTTCTCAAGACATCTGGTACGACTAACTTCCATTATTTCCACCAGGTCATCCAGAGCCCTAGGACGCATCACTACCCCTCTTGGGCGTCTTGAAGGTCCTATAACATAGTGCATGCACAACTAAATAATTTTTCCACATAAGCCATAAAATTAATGGTGCCACTGGTCCATCGGCACCAACCCTCAACTCGACCTACAGCTATTTGTCTTGACTAGTCCGAAGACCTATCATGTCGCACTGTCGCCAGTCCATCAAGTCGGTCATGTCTCGGTACCATGGCTAAACAATTCATTTAATTAAGTTTTCATGGCCTAGAATCATGTTTGTTTATGAGATTCTGCTCGTGCCAACTAGCCTAGGGCCCACTGTTTGAGATTTTCAAAATCGGGCATATTAGCCCCCAAGTTCCAAAACCCAGGCCTCCAGCCTAATGGAACTATTAGAGCTCCCTTCAAGAAGGTCTCCCAAAAATTTTAACTAGTGGCAGTATAATGGTGACCCTCAGAGCAAATGGAGACTACAAACGTGTAGCTGACTTCTCCACTAATCCAAAGAACTCAACCGCGCCTTCCTTGACTCAGGTGTAAGGTGGATGAATGAGGACGGAGCTCTAGTTCGAGCTTCACCGGAAAATGGAGCACTTGAGAGAGAATGAAGTTTTCAGGTGTGAGGAGGATGAATGAGTACGGGCTCTTTATATAGAAAGCTCGGAGACTTCTTGGTCATCTGATTGGTGCCTTAATGGTGGTCATTCATTGCTTGAAATGCCCTAGCTGGAGACTTTTCATCTTCATCGGTGTTGTTGGATTTTTGGAAAGTGAATAATGTTGTCATCTGAAGGAAGAAGACAAACACTGTTCCGAACCAGACCGGACCGGTCCGAACCGGGTTCTAAGCTTAAACCGACCGGTTCAAACCCGATTCGACCAAATTTTTCAAAATTAAAAATTTATAAATTCATTCTCTATCCAATGGTGGCCTCAATTCTCTAACTTGAATTTTCTAAGCCGCCTAGGAAAATGAATTTAGAATCTAGTTCAATAGTGTTTCAAACTGGTTCAATCTAGTTCATCTAAATCAGTTTGATTTTCATCTCCAACTCATCCTAAAGTCCTTTCTCATGACTTTTGTGACTATTTGGGTCAATCCATAAATCTCTCGGTTGGCCCTTTCTCTATCGGTTCCGGTTTGTGTGACTCAGTTTTCTCTTTGGAAATGACCGGTTCTTTCCTTGGTTTTCTTATTATCAAAGGATGGGGTTTACAACTATCCCCTTCTTTTAGGGGTTTTATCTCTAAAACAATTACATGCCAAATAATTTAATGTAACTATCGATTATTACACTTTCATTTTCCCATGTCTCTTCCTGCACGTGTCCATTCTGCTAAAGAACCTTGACCATAGGAATCCTCTTGTTCCTTAAGTTCTTATCCCTCTGGTCGATGATTCATACTGGTTCCATTTGATAGGTAGGTTCTCTTCCAGTTCCAGTGGAGATCGGTCCAATACATGGCTAAGATCAGGCTGATACTTCCGAAGCACAGAGATATGGAATACATCGTGTATTCTCTGCAAGTCTGGAGGTAGTTCCAATTTATAGGCCACCAGTCCTATCCATTGAATGATGGGATATGGACCAATATACCTTGGTTTCAACTTTCCTCTTTGCTGAAACCTAAGTATTCCCCTCCATGGAACACTTTGAGAAATACTTGATCTCCCACCTCAAACTCCAAATTTTTTATTATCCGCATAACTCTTTTGTTTGTCCTATGCGGTCTTAAGGTGACTCTTCACTAGTTTTATCTTCTCCGTGGCATCCTCGATTAATACTACCCTTTCTAGCCTTCTTTCCCCCACTTCTTCCCAAAATAGAGGGGTACAGCATGGTCATCCATAAAGGGCTTCATAGGGAGCCATCTGAATACTGGCCTATAGCTATTATTGTAAGCAAATTCTATCAGGCACAAGTATTCTTCCCAGCCTTTGTTCATGGTGAGTACGCATGTTCTCAACATGTCCTCCAAGGTTTGAATGGTTCGCTTAGACTGCCCATATGTATGAGGATGAAACATCGTGCTCATGTGGAGCTTGGTTCCCATAGCACTTTGTGAGCTTGGGCTACATATTCTACAATGTCCCTCTTCATTCCTTTCCAGCAATAGCTTTGTTTAAGGGTGCGGTACATCTTAGTACTGCCCAGATGCATTGCATACACCAAATCGTGTGCCTCTTCCATGATTAATCTCTAGCTCCTTATCTTGAGGCACACATACCCTACCCTTGTAGGTCAACACTCCATCACTATGCAAATCATAATCTGGTTTTGTTTCTCTATGGACCGAATTTAGATACGATTGGAGCTCCTTATCTACTTTCTATTGAGCCTCGATCTTTTTAGTTAGACTGGGTCTCACTACAACATTAGCCACCAGGCATCTTTCCCACTTATCCATCTTTAGTTCCACCTCCATCCTTCCCAATTGTTGCAACAGGGGTACCAAATTCAAATACGATTGGAGCTCCTTATCCACTTTTTGTTGAGCCTGGATCTTTTCAGTTAGACGAGGCCTCATTACCACATTAGCCACTAGGCATCTTTCCCACTTATCCATCTTTAGTTCCACCTCCATCCTTCCCAATTTTTGCAACAGGGGTATGTAACTCGTCTTTACTTATGTCGCCTCAATTTGGTACTTGTGACTTAAGGCATCTGCTAACACATTTGCCTTTACGAGGTGATATTCTATCATAAGGTCATAGTCTTTAACCAATTCCAACCATCTCCTCTGGCGGAGATTTAACTCCTTCTGAGTTAGGAAGTACTTAAGACTCTTGTGATCTGTGTATATTCTACACTTAACCCCATAAAGGTAGTATCGCCAAATATTTAGGGCAAACACCATTGTAGCTAATTCTAGATCATGAGTTGGATAGTTTCTTTCATGTACCATAAGTTCTTGTGAGGCATAAGTGATAACCTTCCCTTGTTGCATCAAAACACATTCAAGTCCTTGTCCGGATGCATCACTATAGACGGTGTACTCTCCCGCATCAGGGTCACATAGAGAGAGTACCGGTGCAATTATCAATCGAGTCTATAAATCGAGCAAAGACTTCTCACAGCTTTCATCCCACTTACCTTAGAAAAGTCATGCACGAACTGTCTGTAGTATACTGCCAGACCTAAGAAACTTTGTATTACTATAAGATTCCTTGGAGCCTTCCAATCTGATATGGCTTCCACCTTGGTTAGATCAACTTTAACTCCATCCTTGGACACTATATGTCCTAAGAATCCTACCTCCTCCAGCCAGAACTCACACTTGGAGAATTTTGCATATAATTGATTTTCCTTTAATATCTCCATGGTGATTGCCAAATGCTCTTCATGTTCCAACTAGGTTCATGAGTATATAAGAATGTCATCTATGAATATTATTATGAACCTATCCAAATGGGGTTGGAACATACGGTTCATCAAATTCATGAAGGTTGTTGGGGAATTCGTTAATCTGAACGGTATTACTCTAAACTTGTAATGTCCATATCTAGATCAAAATGTCGTTTTGGGGAGATCCTCCTCTCGGATCCTGAGTTGATGATAGCCCGACTGAAGTCAATTTTGGAGAAGCTACTCCTTTTAATTGATCGAATAGGTCATCTATCTGAGTAAGTGGGTATCGGTTCTTGATAGTGACCTGGTTCAGCTTCTTATAGTCTATGCATAGTCTCATACTTTTGTCCTTCTTCTTTACAAATAAGCAGGTGCACCACATGGAGACTAGCTAGGACGTATGAAATCCTTCTCCAATAATTCATCTAATTGCTCCTTCAATTCCGCTGGAGCCATATGATATGGGACTTGTGATATAGGGTTTGTTCTCGGAATTATTTCTATGGTGAACTCTACTTGTCAACTTGGAGTTAGTCCAGGTAGTTCTTCTAGAAATACTTCTAAGTAGTGCCTAACTACCAGAATATCTTCAAGTCTCTTCTCTTCAGACTCTTCGTTGATAACCATTGCCAAGAAAGTCGTATAGCCTTTACGTATCATATTTTGGTCTTTCAGGTGGAACAACATCTGTACTTCACTTTTCCTTCGATCACCTTGGAACTTTAATCCAATTCATCTCGGGAGAATGGAAGGTCACCGTCTTCTTTCCACAGTCCATCCTAGCCTGATGGTTACTTAACAAGTCCATTCCAAGGATTACTTCAACCTCCTTCAAGGGTAATGGAATAATGTCAGCTTCAAGTTTGATTTCTCCAATCTTTATCTCACATCCTTTTAATTGTTTATTCCTATTTAACCCTTCTCCTAAAAGTGAGAGGATATTGAGACTTTCCTCTAGTGGAGTGAGTTCTAGGGGTACACTTGAAATCAACTCTTCCTTGATGAAGGATCTCTCAGCTCCTAAGTGAAAGAGGGCATAGACTTATTGTCTCCATAATTGTATATATCCTGATTAAAGAAGCGTGTATTTTAGAAGAAAGCTTTTCTTTATTAAATAAAATTTTTCAGTTTACAAGATTCCCTTGAACTAGTTTGGAGGGTTTTGGGATGTACCCACTACAGTGCTACGGTCTCTTCTAGCCTCTTCCTGGGTGAGGTTGTATACCCTAGCTAGTACTCGTGTTGTAGCGTCTAGCCTAGGATTCCTAGGGTTCCCTTGAGGTGGTCCAAGAGTATTCCTCTGCATGTTCTTCTTGAGAGTGGGACAGCCCTTTCCAAAGTGCCCCACTTGTCTGCATGCAAAGCATGTAAAGCATGCTCCCTCATGATTCTTTTGACACCTTGGATAGTGAGGGGTTCCTTGAGGTAAGGTAGGGACTACTATCTGGGATGTGGTGGCATGTCCTTTCTCTTTTTAAATTACATTCTATTTTCCCATTTTGGACTGTTATGCTCCTTCCATCCTCCCGGACGGTTTGGACCCATATCATCCTTTCGGGTCGTCTACTCCATCCGACAGCATCAGGTTTGCACCAGTCGCTCACACTCATATGTCCTACTGATTATTGTTGCCAGGTTTGTGGGGCGTCCTAGTACACCTATACAGTCTCATATTGAGAGCATTCATGAACCACTGGCATATGTCTGTTGGCCCAGCTAGGTCAGGAGCAAAGGGTCTTAACTCGTTGAATTTCGTCTCGTACTCCGATATGGAGTTAACCCCTTGCCAAAGTCGGATGAACTCCTGCTTCTTCTCATTTATCAAATGAGGCGCCAAGTACTCCTCTTAGTACCTCTCCTCGAACTATTCCCAAGTGGGGATGGTGGTATGTAGGTTTTGGACATTATCCCACCATCGTTTGGCGCTTCCCTCCAGGAAGAATTCTGTCAAGATCACCATATCCTCTAGTGGTATCCTAACGATTCCCATCAGCTTCTTAATGTTTGCCAGCCAATCCATGGTGGCATCAGCATCCTTTTCTTCGAGGAAGGGTTTACACACTAGTTGCTGAAGAGTCTTGAGGTTTCAAGGAATGTCTACTTGAGGGGGATGGTTAACAAGGGGAGGATGGGGTTGTACTTCCACTAGTTCAATCGGAGAATTGGTGTCTGCCTTAGGGACGAGGTTAGGTTGCCCAATTACAAGGGTGAAATCCTTGTACAGCCTCAAGTGTTTTTGCAAAGTCCAGGATTGGGCTTCCCTGAGAGTTCCCACAAGTATGGGTGGTTGGGCAGTGTTGGAGACAGCAGCCCTAGTTCTCTTGGTTCCGTTCTTTGGAGCAACTCTAAAAATTTTAAGATCAATCCTATTAGTTACTATATTTTCTAGTCTTGATTATGTATTCGATCAAATGGGCTCTGATACCACTCAAGTTGTCACGCCCCGACCCGGTTTGGTCAAATCCCCGTGATCAACCCGCCACTCTCCCGGTTTACTAAGGGTTGCCCCTTTTTTATAAACTGTGAGAAGTAAGGCATCCTTTAAACTTGCACCTTTCCTCAAATAACATAACTCAAAATAGCATAAAATTTTAAACTTATCATGTAAACCCCACACTTTTGAGTTAAGGAAAACTGGGAAAAGAACCGGTCAAACCGAGTAAGAAAAATCGAGCCGGTTTACAAACCCGATCATATGGGAACAAGCAATTTTGAAATTTACAACTTCCAGGTGATCCAAAGGGTTCATTAAACCTTGGAAAAAAAACTTAAGACAAAATAAAAGACAAAGTACGCCTTATCATAAATGGCCATAATTTAATACCGAAATTAAATTATTGAAATTAATACCAATAATTTGTGTTAATATTAACACTAATAATAAATCTCTTTCATTTAATACACGATTTTACACCTATATAAAGAGGTCATCCCCATTCATTCTCCTCACACCTGAACACTTCTCTCTCTCTCTCTATCTCTATTGCTCCATTTCCCGGTGAAGCTTGAACCAAAGTTTTGACTTAAACATTTTTCTTAGCCTCAGAAGGAGAGGTCGAGCTCTTTAGAACGAGGGTGCTCTTTAGAACCGGGGAGAAGACAGCTATCTGATAGTAAACTCTAGTCAATTCGAGAATTGTTGAAGAAGCGTCGGCATGATGTAATAGTGAAGTAGCTCCGGCGAACCAAATCTGCCCTATTTCGGCCAAGCTGAAATCGTCCATTTCAAGCCCTCCCAACACTTCCTCAGCCTTTCCACGGTCGAATTAGAACCAAAAGGTAAGCCAATTCAACTCCCCTTTACAATTTTCGATCGGTGCTAGAGAGAGTCGACCGAATTTCAATGACGAAATTCTAATCAAATTCCACATCAATTGATGCAATTCTTGATTCTAGGATGAACCTCAGGACAAGAGCAATCTGCCCAGATCGAAAGCTCGGACCGTCATGCCTTCACCAGTGAGTAATCGAAGCTTTCTCTCTCTCTATAGTTCATTTTCCAGTGAAGCTCCGTTTGAGCTCATCCCGACCTTAAAACTTGCGATTCACATTTCTAAAGAATCGTATGAACATGTAGAAACTCAATTTCAACAATTGGAAATGTTTGATGGGTCAATTTGATAAAATCAAATTCGACTGTGTTAAGAAATTGGAATTGGGGGAAAATTGGGGATTTTCGAAATTCAAAGGACCAAAATGAAATTTTATGAAATTGAGGGTCAATTGAGCATGAAAATAATGTTGGAGGACTAATTGAGGAATTTTGAAATTTTTGGGGCAAAATTTACCATTTTTGTAAAGGAAGTGCAAAATGGTAATTTTGGAAAAGTTGGGGGACCAAATTGGAAATTTGGGAAATTAAACCCCTTTTTGTGAAATGGAATAAATTGAGGTCCTATGATAAATTTTAGAAGTTTCGGGACTCAATTTGAGAAAAAACCGGCATTTGGGACTTAAAGTTAAAGAGAAATAACTTTAGGGACCTAACTGCAAATAAATGAAAATTTGACTTTCTTATTCATTTGGAATGAATGAAGGGGATTAGGTCGAAGGATAATGAACCAAGATGTTAATATTATGTAGGAACACAAAGTACCGGGAATGCCAGCAAGGAAAAGCTCGTGTGAATACCAATAACCGGTCTAGTGGAATTCACGTTATTAACAGGTGAGTGGGTTTACTAACATCATACCCGGTTGGGATGATGAGTACAACTTAAAATTTTAAAACCAATTAACGGTTGTGAGTGGAAATTTTATATCATACCCGGTTGGGAATGATAAGTACCTCAGTATGAAAACCCACTATTTAGTGGTATTTTAAACATCACTACTTAGAGGAAGTGATGTGAAAATCATGCGAAAAAACTACTTACCGGTTGTAAGTAGATAATACCAGGTTGGTATAATGAGACTTCCTCGAAAGAAGTTAAAAACCAATTAACGGTTTTGTCGGAAGTGCTCTCCCTTGACTGTGTGCCAATGTTTAAACAATTTGGGAGACCTTTTTGACGGGAGCTCGAATAGCTCTGATAGGCCGGAGGCCTCGGTTTTGGAACTTGGAGGCTAAATGCCCAATTTTGAAAATCTCATAGTGTGGACCCAAGGCTAGTTGGCACGAGCAGGAGCTTGTAAACGAACATGATATATGTGCCATAAAACTTAATAAGTGAATTGGTTGGCCATGGTACCAAGATAGGACTGACATGCTCAATCAACTAGCAATAGGTCAACGGACCAATCAAGACAAACAACTGCGGGTTGAGTTGAGAGTCGGGGCCGTTGGACCAGTTGTACCATAGATTACATGGCAATATGAGAAAACATTGTTTGTGCATGCACTGTGAGTACGGGATCATCAATACGCCCATGAGGGGTAGTGATGCGTCCTAAGGGCACTGGACGACCTGGTGGCTATAAGGACGGTTCGTCATTCCAGGTGTCTGTACAACATTTGTAGCAGCACCAAGCGCATGAGACCATGGTGGGGACAGAATGAGGTCTCTATCCTCATATGAACACGAAGAAGTGATTTCAGGATTGTGGGTCGGATGTTGCCTACATCCACTCATTCCCAGGGTACAAGCGGTCGTACTTTTATCCGGGTGGTAGGAAAAGTTGCTCCGAAGCCACTAGCAGGTTCAGTAGTGATACTGACTTGCGAATATGTGTAACCTTCATGATGAAGGATGTGTGTTGGGTGATTACACACCGGTAACTAACAAATGATGGAAAAACCCAAATTTTTAAATGAAGGGATTTTTGAAAAAGAAAGAAGTTTGGCACACTCCAATAATAATTATTTTCATAAAAGTCAAAAGTTTTTAAAAACCCATTCACTTAGTAGTCGTACTCACCCCCTCCCTTATATCCCTTTTAGGAATTCCCGAAAAGCCTACCCTTAAAGACCGTCAACTAAGATGCTTGTAAGACAGGTATGTAAAGTTTTAAATTTCATGCAGTTTTGATTGTGCTATTCCAAGAAAAAGGTGTAGGTTAAAGGATGCATTACTCTTTACGGTTTACAATAAGGGGAAACCCTTTAATAAATCGGGAGAGTGGCGGGTTGATCACAGGGATCCGACCAAACCGGGTTGTGGTGTGACATATCATACCTACCTTACAGGTGTGTTAGCTGGTGGCCTTTGGGTACGCTTTCTGGGGTTACCTGAAAGGGATATAAAGGAGGGGGTGAGTTCAACGACTTAGTGAATGGGTGTTTTTGGGTATGACTTTCAGAAAAATAGTTTGTTTTGGATTGTCAAACTCCTTATTTCCTTTCAAAAACCTTTCATTTCAAATCTCTATTTTTATCACCATTTCTTATTAATTACAGTGTGTTATCACTCAACACACATCCTTCATCATGAAGGTCAAACACACAATCGTAGGCCAATACGTCCACTGAACCTACTTGTGGCGTCGGAGCAACTTTACCGGCCACCTAAATAGAAGTACGTCCACTTCTACCCTCAGAATGAGTGGATGTACTTGACATCCGACCCTTAATCCAGTATCAAAACTCTATGTCCATATGAGGAAAGAGACCTCATCATGACCCCACCCCGATCTCATGCGCATGAAGCTACGTCGAGCTTCTCAAGACTTCTCGTATGACTAACTGCCCTTATTTCCACCATGTCATCCAGAACCCTAAGACACATCACTACTTCTCTTGGACATCTTGAAGGTCCCGTAACATAGTGCATGCACAAATCAATAATTTTTCCACATAAGCCATATAATCTATGGTGCCACTGGTCCAACGGCTCCGACCCTCAACTCGACCTACAGTGTTTGTCTTAACTAGTCCGAAAACTTGTCATGTCGCACTGTCACTAGTCCATCGAGTATGTCGATCCTGTCTCAGTACCATGGCCAAAAAATTCATTTACTTCAGTTTTCATGACTTAGAATCATGTTTGTTTACAAACTTCTACTCGTGCCAATTGACCTAGGGCCAACTGTTTGAGATTTTCAAAATCGGGCATATTAGCCCCCATGTTCCAAAATCGAGGCCTACAGCCTAACGAAGCTATTAGAGCTCCTGTCAAGAAGGTCTCCCAAAAATTTTAAGTAGTGGCACACAATCAAGGGAGAGCACTTCCAATAAAATAAACTTTTCAGTTGTTCATCACACCAACCAAGTTTGAGGACATCTCTGCTAATAATCGATAAGTGAGTTTTCAACTTCCTTTTAGTAAGTTTCATCATACCAACTGGGTATGATCTACTTACAATCAGTAAATAGTTTTTTCACATGAATTTCACATCACTCTTCTTAGGTGTGATGGTTAAAATACAACTTAGCAGTGGGTTTTCATTTCCAAGGTGCTTATCATCCTAACCGAATATGATATTAAATACCCCACTCACCCAATAATGGAGTGAATTTCCTCTTAGTAGGCTTGTCGCCTTTATGCGAACTTGTCTTAGCTGGTGTTCCTAGTACTTCATGTTCCTACACGATATGAACATCCTTATTCATTATCTTTTGGCCTAATAGCCTTCATTTATCCCAAATGAATGAGAAAACCCAACTTTTCATTTATTTGCAATTAGGTCCCTAAAGTTATTTTTCTTCAACTTTAAGTCCCTAATGCCGATTTTCCTCAAATTTAGTCCCAAAACTTTTAAAATTCACCTTAGGGCCTCAATTTATTCAAATTCAAAAAAAGGGGTTCAAATTTCCAATTTGGTTATCAATTTTTCCAAAATTACCATTTTGCCCCTACTTTACAAAAATGGTAAGTTTTGCCCAAAAATTCCAAAATTTACCCAATTGGTCCTCCAACATCTTTATCATGCCCAATTGGCCCTCAATTTTATTAAATTGCACTTTAGTCCTACGAATTTTTTAAATTTCCAATTTCAACATTCTAACTCAACCGAATTTGATTTTATCAAATTGATCGATAAAATGAGTTTAATTTTTGAAATTGAAATTATATTGGAGTTCCTACACCTTCAAATGATTCAATTGCACTTTGAATCACACAATTTGAGGCTAGAATGAGCTCAAATAGAGCTTCACTGGAAAACTGACTTAGAGATAGAAAGTTTCGAAAGCTTACCATTAGGGGCGCGACGGTCCGAGCTTTCAATCTAGGCAGATAGCTCTTGTCCTGAGATTCCTTCTAGGATTAAGAATTGTATCAATTGATGTTGAATTGAGTGAGAATTTTGTCATCGAAATTCTGTCGGTTCTCTCTCTAGTACCGATCGAAAATTATAGAGTGTAGCCAAATTGGCTTACCTTTCCACTCTAATTCACTTGTATGAAGGCTATGGAGGTGTTGGGAGGGCTTGGTTTAGCCTGAGAAGGGCTCGAATTTGCCAATTTCAGCTCAGCCGAAACCAAGCAGCTTCGGTCCGACGAAGCTACTTCAATGTTCAATCACGCCAGCGCTTCTCCGGCAACCCTTAGAGCAAATGGACACTATAGGCGTGTAGCTGACTTCTCCCTGAATCCAAAGAACCCAACCGCACCTTCTTTGGCTTAGAAAAATGCCCAAGTTAGAGCTCTGCTTCGAGCTTCTCTAGAAAATGGAGCAGTTGATAGAGAATGAAGTTTTCAGGTGTAAGGATGATGAGTGAGGAGGGGCTCTTTATATATGAAGCTTGGGGACTTCTTGGTCGTCCGATTGGTGCCTTAATGGCAGTCATTCATTGCTTGAAACTCCCTAACCAGAGACTTTTCATCTCCATCGACGCTGCTCGATTTTCTGCCTAGTGAACAGTGCTATCATTTGAAGGGAGAAGACGACTATTCCGAACCGAACCGGACCGATACGAACCGGGTACAAAGATTAAACCGACTAGTTCAAGCCTAATTCAACCGAATTTTTTAAAATTAAAAATTTCTAAATTCATTCTCTATCCAATGGTGGCCTCAATTCTACAATTTCAATTTTCTAAGCCACCTAGAAAAATGAATATAGCACCCCGTTCAATAGTGGTTCAAACAGGTTCAATCCGGTTCAGATCCGGTTCACCTGAACTAGTTTGATTTTCATCTCCAACTAATCCTAAAGTCCTTTTTCATGACTTTTCTGACTGTTTGGGTCACTTGGGATCCATAAATCTCCCGGTTTGCCCTTTCTTTATATGTTCCAGTTTGTAAACCGACTCAATTTTCTCTTTGGAAATGACCGGTTCTTTCCCTGGTTCTCTTATTATCGAAAGACAGGGTTTAGAGTGTATGGGGCTCGCGTTTTCAAATTTTACAATTTGGTCCCCAATTTTTCAAAAATTATGATTTTGCCCCAATTTTTCAAAAATAGTAATTTGACCCCAAATGTTCTAAGAATTGACCAATTGGTCTCCCCAACATCTTTCTCATGGCCAATTAGCCTTCAATTTTGGGAAATTGCCTAGTTGTCCCTCAATTTTTCCCAAAAGTTTCCCCCAATTTCTCCAATTGATGGTATGAATTAGTTACTACACTTCCATACGATTCAATTGAGCTTTAAATTGCATAATTTTGGTCTGAATCGAGCTCAAATGAAGCTTCGTAGAAAAACTGTTCATAGAGAAAGAAAGCTTCGAAAGCTTATCGTCAAAGGTGTAGTGATTCGAGCTCTCAATCTGGAGAGGTAGCTCTCGTCCTAAGGTTTCTTCTAGGATCAAGAATTGTTACTGTCACGCCCCGACCCGGTTTGGTCGGATCCCCGTGATCAACCCGCCACTCTCCCAGTTTATTAAAGGGTTTCCCCTTATCGTAAACCGTAAAGAGTAAGGCGTCCTTTAACTTGCACCTTTTTCCTGGAATAGCATAATCAAAACTGTATGAAATTTAAAACTTTACATACCTATCTTACAGGCATCTTAGTGGACGGTCTTTAAGGGGAGGCTTTCCAGGATTTCCTGAAAGGGATATAAGGGAGGGGGTGAGTACAACTACTTAGTGAATGGGTTTTTAAAAGCTTTTAACTTTTAAGAAAAACATTTATATGGAGTGTGCCAGACTCCTTTGTTTTCAAAAAAATCCCATCATTTAAAAATTTGTGTTTTTTTTCCATTATTTCTTAGTTACCACGGTGTGTCATCACCTAACACACATCCTTCATCATGAAGGTTACACACATTCACAAGTCAATATCACTATTGAAACCACTAGTGGCTTCGAAGCGACTTTTCCTACCACCCGGATAGAAGTACGACCACTTCTACCTTGGGAATGAGTGGATGTACGTGACATCCTACCCACAATCCTAAAATCACTTCTTCATGTTCGTATGAGGACAGAGACCTCATCCTGTCCCCACCCCGGTCTCATGCGCTTCGTGCTACTCCAAATTTCGCACAGACACTTGGAACGACGAACTGCCCTTATAGCCACCATGTCGTCCAGTGCCCTTAGAACGCATCACTACCCCTCATGGGCGTCTTGATGATCTCGTACTCATAGTGCATGCACAAACAATGTTTTCTTATATTGCCATGTAATCTGTGGTGCCACTAGTCCAACGGCTCCGACTCTCAACTCAATCCGCAGCTATTTGTCTTGACTAGTCCGTCGACCTATCATGTCGCACCGCCGCTAGTTGACTGAGCATGTCGCTCCTATCTTGGTACTATGGCCAAACAATTCACTTATTAAGTTTTATGGCACATATATCATGTTCGTTTACGAGCTCCTGCTCATGCCAACTGGCCTTGGGCCCACTGTACGAGATTTTCAAAATCGGGCATTTAGCCCCCAAGTTCCAAAACCGAGGCCCCTAGCCTATTAGAGCTATTTGAGCTCCCATCGAGAAGGTCTCCCAAATTGTTTAAGCATTGGCACATAGTCAGGGGAGAGCACTTTCGACAAAAATAGGTTTTTACTGTCCATCATACCGACCGGTATAAGGACATCTCTGTTCATAACCGATGAACGGGTTTTCAACTTCCTTCGAGGAAGTCTCATCATACCAACCGGGTATGATCTACTTACAACCCGTAAGTAGTTTTTCCGCATAACTTTCACATCACTTTCTCTAAGTAGTGATGATTAAAATACCACTAAACAGTGGGTTTTTATATCGAGGCACTTATCATCCCCAACCGGGTATGATGTTAGTAAACCCACTCACAACCGGTAAGTGGTTTTTAACTTTAAACTGTGCTCATCATCCCAACTGGGTATGATGTAAATAAACCCACTCACCCGTTAATGCTGTGAATTCCATTAGACTGGTTCTTTGTATTCACGCGAGCTTGTCCTTGCTGGCGTTCCTGGTATTTCACGTTCCTACAAGATATGAACAACCTTGTTCATTATTACTCGGCATAACAGCCTTCATTCATTTCCAATGAATGAGAAAACCCAAACTTTTAGTTATTTGTAATTAGGTCCCTAAAGTTATTTCTCTTTAACTTTAAGTCCCTAATATCGGTTTTTCCTCAAATTGAGTCCCGTAACTTTTAAAATTTATCCTGGGACCTCAATTTATTCAATTTCACCAAAAAGGGGTTTAATTTCCCAAATTTCCAATTTGGTCCCCCAATTTTTCCAAAATTACCATTTTGCCCTTCTTTTACAAAAATGGTAAGATTTTCCCCAAAAATTCCAAAATTCCTCAAATTGGTCCTCAAACATTATTTTCATGCCCAATTGACCCTCAATTTCATAAAATTGTATTTTGGTCCTTTGAATTTCGAAAATCCCCAAATTTTCCCCCAATTTCAACTCTTCAACACTACCGAATTTGATTTAATCAAATTGACCAATCAAACACTTCTAATTATTGAAATTGGAGTTGAAATTGAGTTCCTACATGTTCATACAATTCTACGAAACTTTGAATCGCAGATTTTAACATCGGAACGAGCTCAAACGGAGCTTTACCGGAAAACAGATTGTAGAGAGAGAAAGCTTCGATTACTCACCGGTGAAGGCACGGTGGTCCGAGCTTTCAATTTGGGCAGATAGGTCTCGTCCTAAGGTTCATCCTAGAATCAAGAATTGCATCAATTGATGTGGAATTGGATTAGAATTTCGTCATTGAAATTCGATCGACTCTCTCTCTAGCACCGATCGAAAATTGTAAAGGGGAGTCGAATTGGCTTACCTTTCGATCCTAATTCGGCCATGGAAAGGCTGATGAAGTGTTGGGAGGGCTTGGTTTGGCTTGAGGAGGGCTTGAAATGGCTGATTTCAGCTTGGCCAAAATAGGGCAGCTTCGGTCCGTCGGAGTTGCTTCACTATTCCATCATGTCGGTGCTTCTCCAACGATTCTCGGATTCACTAGAGTTTGCCATCAGATAGCTGTCTTCTCCCCGATTCTAAAGATCCCAACCTTTGCTCAAGTCGAAGCTCTGGTTCGAGCTTTACCGGGAAATGGAGCAGTAGAGAGAGAGAGAAGTGTTCAGGTGTGAGGAGAATGAAATAGGGATGACCTCTTTATATAGTTGTAAAACCCGTGTATTAAATGGGCGAGATTTATTACTGGTATTAATATTGCCATAAATTATTGGAATTTCGAGTTACAAAAAAATTCATACTTTAAAGTTCTTATGGAATCTAGTTCACCTAAACCACTTTGGTTTTTGTTTTTTAATTTGTCTTAAGTTTCTTTTCCAAGGTTTAATGAATCCTTTGGATCACCCAAGAGTTGTAAATTCCCAACTTGCCCGTTCAGAAATAATCGGGTTTGTGAACCGGTTCTAAATCCTCACTTGGTTTGACCGGTTCTTTTCCTGGTTTTTCTTAGCTCAACAGGGCGGGTTTTACAGTTACAATTGAAGTGCAATTGAGGGTGAATTTGGTTAGTAAAATTTGGCACTTTCTCTCTCTAACACCGATCTGTAACTACGGAAAAGGGTCGAATTGGCTTACCTTTCAGCTCTGTTGAGGCCGTGTGAAGGCCATGGGGGTGTTGGAGAGGCTTGGTTTGGCCGGAGGAGGGCTAAATTTGGCTAAAACAGGGTTGCTTCGGTCTGTTGGAGCTGCTTCACTAATTGATTTCGTTGGTTCTTCTCATGCGGTCGTCGAGTCGAAAGGAGGTTGCTGTCAGGTAGCTAACTTCCCCTAGAGTCTGTAGAACCCAACCTTGCCTTCTGAGGCTGAGAAAAATGTCCAAGTCGGAGCTCTGATTCGAGCTTCACTGGAAAATGGAGCAGTTGAGAGAGAATGACGATTTAAGGTATGTAGAGGATGAATGGAAAGGAGCTCTTTATATAAGGAGCTCGGAGACCCTCTGCCTAACCACTTTACATTTTGGTCAAGCTTATCCTCTCCCAAAAATGCCTTGATCGGAGTGAATATTCCTTTGCCGAAGAAGGAAGTTTGTTGCATTAATGAACAATGTTGTCATCTTGAGGAAGAACACTACATTGTTCCAAACTAAATCGGTCTGGTCCAACCGGGTTCAATGGCGAAAATCGGTCGGTTCATGCTTGATTCAACCGGTTTTCTCAAAATTAAAATTTTTTAAATTAATCTAAATTCATTCTCTATCTAATGGTAGCTTTAATTTCCCAATTTGAATATTTTAAGCCACCAAGAAAAATGAATTTAAAAATCGATTCAAGTATGATTCAAACCGGTTCAATCCGGTTTCATCTTATTCGGGTCCGGTTCACCCTAAACCGATTTAGTTTTCTCTTCCCATTTGTTCCAAGGTTCTTTTTCATAATTTTTATGACTCTTTGAGTCACTTAGAATTTGCCAATTTCCCATTTTACCCTTTCTTTATCGGTTTGGGTTCGTTAACCAGCTTAGTTTTCTCTTTTGAATTGACCGGTTCTTTTCCCAATTTTCTTATCTTTGAAGGGATGGGGTTTACACCGCTGTTCTGCCAAAGCCAAGTCATTGAACCTGTTGGGCCAATATGTGTGGGCCGAAGCCAAGCCGACAGACCGTTGCACTGGAGGGCCAAAGATAAAGGCTATAACTTAAAAAGACTATTGATTATGCATGCACTGCGAGATTCGGGCCATCAGGACACTTGGCATGAGGTAGTGATGGTGCCCAAGGACTATTGGACAATCCAGGGTGCATAAGGGTGGTATGTCGTTCAGTAGGTTGTCAAGCTCGAGGAGCTTCCTACGCACTGAAACCGAAGTTGTAGGGGAAAGGAGGTCTCGTACCACAAAACGGACAAGATGAAGTGATTAGGTTTTCAGGGTCGGACTATTGATGTCCGCTCAAACTCCGGATAGAGGCAGTGCACCTCTATCAGGGTGGATAGTAAAGGCACTCCGGTCCACAAGTGAAACGCTCAGGGATTGTTTTGTGAATGTGTGATCCCTCCTATGATAGGAGGGCGATTGATGCATGATTAATATGTGAAAAATGACAAATGATATGGATAGAGTAATTAATTAAAGTAAACGTTATAGTAGTTTCTCTCACTGAGTATTATGTACTCATTCCCCTCCTCTCACCCTTTTAGGCTAGCATCAAGACGGATGAGCTTGGGCCCTCAAGGCACGTTTCCTACCCCCAACTTAAAGTAAGGGTTTGAACGTAGACACACCTTTACCTTCCCTGTATCAATTAGGTAGGAATACCCAGATGATGCAGGAAAGGGTAGCGGGTTGATCACGAACCTCGATCAAACCAGGTTAGGGCATGACAATATAACTGGGAGTGACAACATGACTGAGTCTCAATGTTTACCTTTAATGTGTTAAAAGTGAAAAGCTAAAATGGAGGAAACTAAGGATAACCTAATCGTAACTTAGACTATGAGTCGGATGGTATGAGGCCCACGTCTTAGGAGGGCTACAATGAACCACGGGACTCGAAAGGATTAGTATAAGTAATTGAATAGAAAATCATGATAGGTGATTTATGGGAAATATATAGGTTGTAAGTCATGTAGTGGAACGACATAAGTGTCCCACTCACTGAACTGTGAGCTCACCCCTCCCCCAAACTATTACAGGTAAAATATGAGGAAGTTAAAGATGGAAGTGGGAGGATCTCCCCAGATTATCGCCATCTAATATAGCGCTATTCCATATTACGAAGGTTGTAATTTACTTATTATCAACTATTGTATTCCTTAATTGTTGTTAAATCATTTTTGGGCCACCATTATTTAAAGAAAAGTTTCAAATTTTCGCTGAAAAATAGAGAGGTATTTTATATTTTAAGCTTTAGTCCCGTTAGTTTTAATTTGGTGAAAGATCTCAATAATTTAAAATCGAGTGGATTGACAAGTTGTATGGAATCATCAACCGATTAATCAGGTCGGGTTCAGGACTTGACAGTGAGATAAGTTTGAATTTCTCATTGAGGATTGTGCATTTGGGTATTTGGGTAAAAGGATTGTGCATTTTTCATTGAGGATCATTGGGAAATGGTATATCCCAAAGAAATGAAGAATAGTATACACTATATTAGCACCAAGAGTATTGGCTCCCAATAGGATTGAAAGAAAAAGCCATTAATTTGGCCAGTACATATTAATCATTATTGTGACTTTCCTCCACTCATTTAAGTGCTAAATCCACTCTCTTTGATAGTTCTCATCGGAACAAATCACTATAATACTAATGGATGACATGTTCAATATAACTTATTTCATACTTTTTGAGAAAATATTGTATAACGGAAAAAATTTGTACTTCTGTAACTTTTTTCAGAAATTTAACATTATCGTACTCTGCTCTTGAGGCCTAGAAAACATCTTCTTACTCTAAGAAGTTCCACTAGGGGATATCACTGTGAGATACAATTCAACTACTCCCACGTATCTCTTTAATTTTTGTGCTTACATTTTAATGTTTTCATTTTCCATTTTTTTTAATTTATCTAGCAGGCTCAACTTGGGACTTAGATCATGCATATAGAGGGAGCTTGGTTGCCCCTCCAAATGGAATTATATATCCAAGTATAAAATGGGAGTGATTTGATTCTATCCAATCTAAATTATAAACTTTAAATTTGAGTAAAAGAGATTAAAATATTGTGTTACACAATACTCAGTCAATTCTCTCAAAAGTTATATAAGGTTGGTAAGACAGTCTTGCAATATACATTCATTGCGCAATTACATAAATAGATCCATATACTTAGTCCGGTCCACTTTTTATCTTGATAGGGATGATATTAAAAAACCGCAATAATAAGTAGTAATTAATGACTTTGGATGTGAGTTGATTAGATCTTTAACAAATTCTTATACTCTTTTACTTTCCCAAAAATTACAATAGTCATAATATCATAATATACACATCCATGTTCTTGAATCATGATGTCATACATTAGTTTCTATTATAAATAATTATGTGAGATTATTTTTAGCTTGTCATTCTCCTACTAAATAAATAAATCCCATATAGTCCTATAGAATCAACCATCTCAACAAAGTAAAATTGACTTCAACTATACATACATTTCATAATAGCATGAATTACTAACCATAAAAGTTGAAACAATTGGAGAACATGATGTATGAAAGATAGTATTTTCTAAGTTTCATTACCATGAGACCTCCGTCCATATTTATGCTTCAAAACTACTGGACCTTCCCTTAAGAAGATGATAATATTTGAAGCCTAGCATGAAAGGGAAGGAGCAATGGATCGAGAAAGGGCCTTAATCTATTCACCAAAATTTAAGTAATGAGCTTTTAGCTTGCTTTACATAGACAAATTGGCATAAAATAACTAACCTTTCGAGGATATGGGATTTTTAGGATAAGTATAGTGGGGTAATTGTTTTTTTTTCTCAAAGGTTTCTTTTACAAATAAATTTACGGATTCATCCACTATAAATAGTGTTTAATTTTATGTTAAAATATTATTTAATATTACAATGATACAAGTTAAATTGTGACTGGTCAATCATGCTGCGTAGAGGAATTCAATTGTCTCATGGGCACTATTTTAATATTGGTTAGATAAAAATATCAAAAGTATTACCTTTATCATACATTAGATAAATGATTATTAACTTTTAAATAATAGAACAAAATATTTCATTCTCCATGCATGGTTAGACACCACTAAATTATTCACATTTCTTTTTATTATTTATCTTAATATTATGTCATTTTATTAACTTACTAGATAATGTATTCTTCAATTTAAGGTTTATATTAAATATTAAATATTGTTTCAATGAATTGAACGCACATTTTCAATACAAAATGTTTTATAAATGTGATAATTTTGACATATTCTTCTTTTTTATTTCTAAAAAATAGACATTTCTACCCACTTGTCCATGTGAGTCCATGTGATATCCTAGACAAATTTTAATTGGACACATGCCAAGTATAATATTATAATTGTTTCTATAAACAAAAAATAAAAGAACAAATGACGATGGAAGAACAAATTAAAGGAGACATGTATCTTCATCGCCTTAATTGATTTAGAATTAAGAATGTAATCCAGCTAGCAGCAATACCTGACCATAAAGCCCTAGGAGCATCAAACGTTTGCAACTTAGATAAGTGGAGCTAAAAAGCACAACAAGCACAAAAAGAACAAACGGTTAGATCTATTTTTTAGCAAAAAAGGGTTAGACCCATATGGTTAAAAAAATGGCTAGGTTCAAATTGTGGAACCCAGCCCATTCGTACACCAGAAAATAAGTGGAGATAGAATCGAAATTCGAAAACCTAAGCCAAGAAGAGTGGAGGGGGAACTCAAATACATAATCTAATGAAATGCTTACAAGTTGCCTCCAATTCAATTGATACCATAAGAAAAGCAATTAAGGTGATGGAGACACAAATTAAACATCTATAATTGCAGATAGACTATACTGTTCTTCCTTTTTGGAAATAAGAAATGGGACAGGTAATCCCAAATGAACATTGGAACCAACATTAACATCTGATGAGGTTCTTTGACTCCATATAAATATATTACCTTATATTCAATCATGCAGATAAATCCAAGTTAGAAAAACACATTGTTTTATTCCCATGACCAATAAGCTACATCCCCTTCAGCTGAGACCGGCATAATAAGGCACCCCGGTACCATTGAGCCAGTCATTGCCCTGTATGAACTCCCCAACCGTGAACTGGCTGGCCTCGGCTGAGCTGTTGATGACACGGTAGCCTGGCCACGTCACCCTAGCGCTCGTGTTCGAACCAGGCCCCGCGTTCATGTACTCCCCGTAGTAGAGCGTGCTTAGGCCCACCGTGCCGTTCCACTCGAGCCACCCCGCCGGGTCCACCAGGTCTTCGATGTAGGAGTTCATGAACACGGTCCTCGAGTACTGCTTCCACGGCCGTCCCAGGTACGTCCGGAATGACGACTGGACCGGGATAAGGTCGGAGGCGGCGGCAACCTTGCAGCCGAGGATCGAGATGCCAGTGTTCTGGTTGGGGTCGTCGCGGCCCTGGGCCGTGAAGATGTTCTGCTGGTTGTCGAGGGGTCGCCGCGCGTAGAGGTTGCAGTTCTGGAGTACTGTGGCGGCATTGCCGAAGATGAAGTCAACAGTGCCGTAGATGTCGCACTCGCGGTAGAACTGCCTGAGGGAGTGGACGTAGAGGGTATCCTGGTACCCGATGAAGCGGCACTGATAGAAGACCGACAGGTCGGAGCCGCTCCGGAGGGCCACGGCCTGGTGTTTCTCGGGACCAGCGTAGTTCTCGAAGCTTATGCCCTTGGCTATGAATCCATTTCCCACCACGGCTGAATTAATTGAAAAAGCAAATACACCCACCCATTAATTATAGTTAAATATTAATGGGTGACCAATCTATTAATACACTACATAAAAAACCACACATGATGACCAAGTGAAGCTCATAAAAATGCCACCACATCCTAAAAAATTTTCAGTATATAAAATTGCACATTTTCAAATTCTATAATTAATTTTTAAAATGATCTGAATTATGAATAATTTTAATACCTTAACATTAATTTGCATCCAAATTCATGAATTTCTATCTAAACATATGCTAAATATTTATTTAAAAATATAAAATAATACTTTTTAAAGTTGTTAATGATTATTTTTAAAATTGAATGCCTGTGATAAAATTAAGAAATGTATAAAGATGGTATATTTTATAATATTATTCCTTTCAAAATAAATACATGTGGTGACCACTTTTTGCCAATAATTGGATGCTGATGATGATCTTTTTTATTATGATATACTTTTGGTTACATTCAAATGTGAAGACAAGCGCCATCCATGTAGAGCCTACCACACATTTTGAAAGAAAAAAATATATATACCAAGAGTTAGGAGCATTCAATGGGATCAAATACACTGTACTAAAACTAGTAATATGAATCGCAAATTTGTTGTTTCTATCAGGGAAGGTATGATCTGAGTGGATGTTGCATTATTCTTTTAATAATTGGGAGGAGGTTCTTATAAATTTATCATTTTCTTATTCATTTAATGGTCCCTTTATTTTATTATTTAAAGTAATATATTAAATTTTATATATTTAATAAAATTAACACTTTCATTTCAAAAAATAATTATAAAGCATATTAAAAATATCATATTTATCAAATATGTATAATTTAAAATTTATTATCAATAATATAAATATTTTTTATTTGTAAATATATATAAATAAATTACTACAAAATTCAAACATACAAAATCACTTATATGCCACCTTAAAAATATAAAAGATACATATGCTCAAAATAAACCTAAAAAGATATAGTATATAATTCAAATTTAAGATCAATTAACGAACAAGCTAGCATTGATATGATTATTATGAATTTATTTGATTGCATAACTCGAGTTAATAAATGGTGTTGAATTTTAATAATAATTAATATCTCAAGGACTTTAGTTGCTCTCACGGGGATAGCCATCCGTTGGTCAGTAGTATACCATACAGAAAACAGATCCATCTCTGATTTTTTTTCAATAGTCAATTGCATGCATGCCAAGTCATTAAATTAGTACGTCATCATCTTAGATCTATATATCCTGTGACATATATATATATATATGGACCGTGGGTGAAGGATATTCTCTCTGTATTCATATTCACATCCCCCTTAGTGGAAGTTACTAAAATCAACATGATTACGTGTCATGTGAATAGTCTTTTGTTTTTTGATATACAACTAAAGGTCATGCACAATGCCTTTTTTGCATTCTTTTGGATGAATGCCACCCAACATGCCCCTCCACTAGCAATACACATATGACTTAATTCCTTCCGACATACATGCACGAGGAGTGGTGGACATTAACTCTACTTAGCTAGAAAGACAATAACTAGCTAAGTCTCCAATGACCTATTATATCCTACTTCTCTACTAGCCAGGGCATATATACCTTTATCAGGGGCTATGAATGAATTTATGAGATTTAGAAATGAAATTGTATATGAAGAGACGACAGGAAAATTGAGAAATAAAGTGGGATCCGCAGAGTTTCAGACTATTTTTTTGGGTCACCGATATTGATATAACAAATAGGAAAATAAGGTTATATTATTCACATAAAAAAAGGTTATAGGAAGATTAAAGCCATGGTCAAATCTACAATTTTCACAAGGGCGACTCAATAGATTTGAGTAATATATGATTGCAATTTCTAATAAGCAACTCACTCAAGTTATCTTTTAAATTTTTTATAGGACTTCAAGTTTAGTTTGTAGACACTGTTAGGATAAGGAAGACAATAGATATATTAAGAAATACTTGACTGGCGGGGATGAGCTAGCTGATGAGGTTCTGTCCGGTCCCGCAGCTTAATTCATTCACGTGCAATGTATCAGCTGAACATGCACGACCAGTCACCAACCGGCGGATGCCGTCACTAAGCGCACCCAGCGCGATTGACGCTAGGATTGCCTCGACCGACACACCCACATGTTTATCAAATAAAAATTATTAGCATGGCATAACTATTTGATTTTCCTTATATTGAGGGTGTTCGAGCCCGCAGTGACCATTTAATCGACTAATATATATATATGTGCTATCATTTAGTCTAGTGTCATGTGAGAATAGATCATTAGGGCAAGTTATAATTTTTTTTCAAAATGAAGGCAATCATCTAGAAAATATACTATTTATTATTTAATTTATAAAATATATATTCATATGTATAATTTTTTTCAAAATATATATTTATAAATTAAATATTTTTGTTGAAGTACTAAAAGATTCTATATATTTTTAAAAAAATTCCAAAACTTTTTTCATATTTATTAAGATAATGATTGAACCTATGGACCAAATTCAGTATGTACAACCAAGTGGATATCAAAGGGACATGCAGGAGCAGTGACACCCACAGTACAACAATTAATAAACTATAAATTTCATTCTTGATCCTATTTTTGTATGTCTCCTCTATTCACTAGTATTATGTTTGATATCTACGGTCTACAGTCCAAATCAACTACAGTTGCAGTTGTTGAGCAAAACACTATAGTTGCAGTTTGTTGTGCATGTAAATAATCTTTGGAGTTAATCTCCGTTTATAGTACATGTGATACTTCGATCTAGTTAACATGAGACTTGGGACTGAGAGTAACAAGTAAGAGTGATCTCATAAAATGCTTTACAGCTGGTGGGTGCATCTCATGAATATTCATTTTTGTAGATGCTAGTTGATGATGATGACCCGACAGAGAAACTTCACATCATCAGCTTTTGTATTTCTTTCCATGGTTTCTTTTTCCATTGGTTTAGATGCATAAAAACCATTGATTGATGGTTGGGGCAGTTCATTGTTAGTTTCTTAGGTTTCAGATTCGGACCATTATGACTGAACTTATAAAGGATAAATTTAAAAATTACAATAAATATCAGTTTAAATTAGATGATGAATAAGGCATATGAAATCAATGAATATTATAATAAATATTAGGTTAATTTATATTAAAAATAATGAATATTATCGATGATTAATAAATAACTTGAAATATGGTTCCTCCTTGTCTCCCCGACTATATTCATTAAATGAACTAGTTCTTATTTCTAGTTCGAATGCCAACAACATGTCTCTCTTTTTTTGGAACCCACCACCAACTTGTCTCTCTCATATATATATATATATATATATATATATATATATATATATATATATATATATATATATACTAGTTGGGCTTAGGACCATTTTCAGGAATTTAATCATTATCAGCTATCACTGACATATAGCATAAAATCAGTCATCATCAATGCCAAAGGTAAAATTGAGATGCTAGAAAAGAAAAAGAAAAACCATATCTACCTAAACTTCAAACGGGATTGAATAATAAATGAGTATATATTATAGTTTTATAATACTTAATTTTAATTAAATTATTATAAATTTAATTTAAATTATAAATTTTTATACCTCTTAACTTTATATTTCAGCACTTCACTTGGAAGCTTATGAGATTTTTAAAAGATAAGGGTCCCCAGCCTAAATACTAAATACTCAGTACCTTCCCCAAGTACAAGCTCTAAATTTAGGTATTATGGACCATCTGACAAACAATAAATGTTATATTCTTTATTAAACATTTTTACAAGGTTTTGTGAAGTGACTATATTACTATATTTCCATAGAGAAGGTTTTTGTTGGGAGAATTAAGGTGGAAAAAGTTTCCTAAAATTGTGAAAATTATAATTATTTAATTAATTTTCTAGTATAAATGATTAAATATCTAAAAGTTCTTAAATTTTAATTAATTTAAATTTAATATTTAGATTCATTTAAAAAATAAAACTCTTAATATATAAATATATTAAAATTTTGAACTTCAGAATTTATTTAAATAAAAATATATTTTATCATATAATCAAATTACTTAGATTCCTTTAATTTATCGTGTTATCTAACCAAACAGTAATTATTAATATTTAGCTACTCGGCACAGAGTAAATATATTTTCTGAACAAAATACAATTAAATTTATGAACATTTAACTCACCGATGGTCGCTGATCGGAAAGTAGTCCACCCATCGACGACGCTCCGGTTGCCCTTAATCCACGTCTTCTCGATGCCATCTCCGACGAACATTAGATTCTTCTGCTTGCTGATCACCTCCACGTTCTCGAAATATGCCCCCGCTTTTATATATATCACAAACCTGTGCCCACAGTCCCCCACATATATTTTTTGTGATAAAAGTGAAATTTTATGATACTCTATTTTCATTGTCCCCAACATACAAAAAGTCACGCCGCTACTGGAACCATATTTTTCTGTCAGTAAAACATAGATTTAAATATTTATTTTCTTGAAATTTGAGATTATTATCCTTACATTTTCTTAAAATTTGAAAAGTTATTTACTAGTAGAAAAGTACATTTTTTTTTTCATTTTTAGAGAGTTTTTTTGAGAAAAAAATTTTAAATCCTTGAGGTTTATTGTAGTTTTTTTCCATGTTGTAACGGATCCTCCTACTGACCTAGTGGTACTTGAATTAGGGGCAGCTGCGAGGGCGTCGGTGATGTTGGTGAAGTTTCCGGTGCCATCTTTGGCGACGATAAGGTCAAACTTCGTCTCGTTCGTCGATGCCTGGAGAAGCCTCCTGTCCTTCCCGGAGACCCACGACGGGAACCCGCCGTGGAGGCTGCCGTACACCTTCGGCGCTGCCGCCGTCGATCGGGTTTTGTTGCCGGGGACCTTCTTCAGCATGGACAGGGAGTTGCTGACGTGGCGGGAAATCCTGACCAGCCCCTCCTCGATCTTGTTCCTCACGCTCGAGTTGCTGTAGGCGAAGCCATCGAGGCACGTGAATTGATTCGTCATTGCCCCTGAAAGGCACGTAAATGTAAATGAGCTCGAGATTAACTGTTCTTGTTTCATGAGCTCTAAAAATGACCTCTGGTAAAACTATTATGTACTAGATTAGAAATATTATTTTCTGCCTATTTTCAAAAATTCATATTAAATTGACCCTTTTTTAATTTATAATAAAGGGCAAGAGAACTTGGAACACAGTAACGTGAATATTAATCTGGGACAGATAACTCAGTTGAGTTTGGGAATGAAGGCTCCTGCCGTGCCATAAGCTTCCAGCATGTGTGGTCATCTGTATTTTTCTTAACGTCACTCCAAATTTTCGTCATAAAATAAAATAATAGTCCTTTTAAAACTTTTAGTTTTAGTAAAAAGCATGTGAAGGAGTGATCCACAGCCCACATGGGCTTTAATTAAAAGAGGTCAAATGACTGCAGTGTCTGAGAAAATGTGCACCGTGCAAGGAAAGAGATTTCTTTTTTTTTTCCTTACCGCTCAAGAGAGTCTGCAGGTCGTCGATGTGCTTCGAGGCGGAGGAGGTGCCGTTGAGGTCCGGCAGCGCAATCCGGAACTCATCGACGGTGTGCTGGAAGAGCTCCCGGCAGTCGTCGAGGGCATGCTGCTCGAGCGGTCCGAGCCGCCTGAGCCATGACTGCTTGATGCCGGAGCACTTGGCGGCCGCCACCACGACATCCTTTGAGGTCAGCTTTATGGTAGCGGCTATGATCTGCGGTAGGGACTTAAGCGCCAGGTCCGGGAAGACGGACACTGTCGAGACGCATAGCTGGGGATAGAGCGTCCCCTCGCAGTGGGACCGGGCGGTCTCCTCCTGCAACTGCTGACGCCGGTGGACGTGGAAGTCGCCGGCTCGAGGTTGGACCGTGTAATGCAAGGGTCCGGCAAGGAGGTCGAAGGTGGAAGAGAGGAGGAGGAAGATGGCCAAGGTGGGGAGGAAGAGGCTGGAGAAGAGGAGGAGGTTTCTTCTGTTGAGAGGGCTCATGGTATTGGTAGATGATGCTTCTATTACTGAGATGGAGGAGAGCAAAAGAGGAGAGAGTAGAGGGGGAGTAGGAGGGGGACTTTATGACGTGGTTGGTGTGGCATTTTATGTTTGCTGGCTGAAGGCTTGGTTTGACTTCATTCTGATCTGAGGCTTGCTACTATAAAAACAAAATTTAGAAAAATGGATGTGAAAGGTAAATCCGTACTTGTGATATGGATTTTAGAGGAGATCACCCATAATGCAAAACTTTATGGCTTACAAATGAGAATTGGAGCATGTAAAAGTGAGTAACATACCGTCTTATTCTCCTGTTAGCAACACTGGTTTAAAACATTAAACAATATGGCATGACAGAGTCTGTTTATAGGAGAATGTCCTGCTACCATTCCCATTCCTCTATAGTAAGTTGGATCCCCTCGAACGTTTTCACTATAGAGGGCAGCGCTAAAATGGGCAGCGCTGCCTCAATATGACAGCACCTCACCCATCAGTGTCAGTGTCGGACTAATACCTCCACTCCCATGTCCCCTGTTTGTGGGTGGTATGCCTCATCACAGTTTATATTTATTGCTCCAGCGTTGCCAATGCAGGGGCTGTACTGGGCTGGCCAGCAACTTGTGTCGCCTTGTGTTACCTTCTGATGGGGTGAATTCCTCTAGTGCTTATGTTACCTTCTATTATCCTTCGATCTGGTATCCACTCATCTCGTTCCATATTTTTGCCAAATATTTCTTTCTTCAGTTAAAAAGTAGATTGGTTAGGTAGATTTGGTGCCCATTATATTTAATTAGAAATTTAAAATTTGATTCCCTAAAAATTTAAAAAGTTAATATCATCTTAATTTTGTTCATTAAACATAGTTTTTTTAAATATATACATATACATAAACACATTATTGCTAAAATACAAGGTACCTAACTTTTAATATAATCAACATTTAAGTATTGAATATTTTTAAATTATTTTTTGTATCAAATGTTTTAAAAAATGAACATATTTAATATTAACATGTAATCTCTATTTTAAAAAACATTATCATGCACATGTAACAATATTGATAGTATATTTTTTTAATGATATGATTTTTATATTGATGTAATATTATTTTTAAAAGATAAAAACATAATTTTTTATTACGATGGGAAGGGGAGGTTCGTCCGCTAGTGCAATGCAAGGGTTACATGAGTCTCCATTCGATTTCTCAACACGGAGCCCCACTACCCTTCTTCCTCTAGTGAGATTGCCCGGGTCCAGTGCCCCTAAGGACCTTGTAGGAGAACGACAGTCAGTAAGTTGCCTCTCGAGAAGCTATACGGAGGGAATCAACGCTCGTTTATTCGATTTCTCGGTGAGGCGGCTCCCTCGCCACCTCTCTTCCTCCGACAAGGTAGCTGGAAGGTACAAAACCTTGAACAACCGCTCACGCGAGGACAATATGCGTTGGGGTAACGGCAACTCCGATTTGTTTAATATTTTGTTATTTTATTATTTATTTATTTATTTAAAAATTAAGTAATTTGAACGAATTATTAATTAAATTTATATATAATTAAAAGTAATAAATTATAATTAATTAAATATTTTAAAATATATTAAATTAAAAAAATTTCTATTTTATCTAATAGAAAATTATATTATAAATATAAACAATAACTATTTAAATTACGAGTATAATTTTTTCGATATCTCATACCAATTAATTCAGTTAAATATTTTTTCTAAATAATTAAATATAATATTAATCGAATTTTTAGAATTGGTTCTATTATAAAGGAAGTAAGAAAGTATTGTGAATATATATATAATCGAATCATATTTATTTATTATTTAATAAATTAAAAATATAATTATAAATTATATAAAATAGATAATTATTTTAATTTTATAAATTATTAAACTTTTTACTATCTATAATTAATAATTTTTAAGTATATATAAATATTTACATTTTTTATACCTGTAATCATTTCAATAATTCATATACAACCAGTTAATTACTCCAATAATTTTACACTGTTATCAACGTACTAAACTACAACTAATTAAGAATATAATAGGCCATCGACTTGGCAATATATATTCCACAAATAATCTTCCCACCCGTCAATATAATGGGCACAAACCACAGAGTAACTAGGGGTCCCATACCTACAGCCATTACAAACACCAGTGGGTCCATTAGACACGGAGACTAATAAGTTATATAATGTGTGTAAGTTACATGCTGTGATGGGCAAACAGCAATCACTAAATCAAATAAGTTATATGATGTCTGTAAGCTATTAATGTGATGGGTCCATCAGCATACTACAATTATAAACACAAGTGGATCTCAGTTATTTGCCCCCAAAAAATTATTTTGTTTGATGGGGTCACTAGGTAGAATATTTCTATCATGGCATCAATTAAAAAAAAATTGTACCAAGGCCTCATGTTTTCCCCACTTTCATATACAGTGCAACAATTCTCTTCTGCACTCCATGGACTTCAAATTTTAAGAATGGGCTAATGCGTTCTCATATGAACTAACATTTTAACTCACTCTTTTTCATGTTAAATTATATATATGAACAAGATTGAATGAGAGACTATCATCACATCTTATTCAATTTATGACGAAGAAAGACAGACGTTGCTGACATATTCTATGATTTAAGAAAGTTCAATTCCAGATGCCCGTTTGCCGTTGCTGTCACGCACTATCAGGCATGAGCAATTGCCCATTGATCACATTTTCATTTTTTTCTTTGTTCAAGGCCTCAGACAAGGACTTGTATACAAACTGACCTTTTGGTCAATTAAATATACTTTCTCTAACCAATTCATGTTATAGAGGGGATTCCAATGATTTTCAAATGGCCTTTGATTATACTAATCCTTTATGCATGTTGATCTAATCTATCCATAACAGACTCATATATTATTTGGCCATGATTTCGAGTATCAGGCAGAGTCGGAATTGGATTGATAGACTCATATAGAAATAAACTTTCTTATTCATAGATTTTATCAATTTAACAGTAGAAGTTCACTGAAAATTTTAACACTAAAAGAATTTGACCGATATCATTGAACCCACTCAATCAAGCCATTAGGGTAATTTTAACTATTGCTAATTCTAGGCCATGTGCCATTTATTTGTTAATTGTCATTGTGTATGGAGTATAATTGGCGGAGGAGGCTGGGAGGGGTGAGGCCGAGGCCAAAAGTGGTGAGAACTATTATGACATAGAGACCAGCAATCTTTTTACTTTTCAATGACACCACTTAAAGTTCTTCCTAATTCATTCGAGATGTAAATAAATAATCATTAAAAAGAAACCTATACATTTAAGGAGACCATAGTAATTGGTCTATATTATCTTTTATTAACATAAATTATCATGATTAATTTCTCTTTTTTTTTTCAAATGTTCATATATTTTAATTAATAATAAAGCATCCATTGAAATTAAAATAATTAAATAATCAATAAATTTTATTTTGAACTCATATTTTACTCTCAAACACCTACCTATTTTTCTCTATTTTTATAAACATAATTAGTCATTATTAAAATATTACTATAGTTATCTTATTTAAAGTTTTTGCATACGTTGGGTCTTTTCCTTTTGGTAAAACAAGGATGTAGTTATATGTGAAGTAATAATAAAATCATAAATTGATATTAAAATAGTTAAATTATCAATAATTTTTAGTTTTAACTTACCCATCTTTTTTTTACTATATATTATTTATGTGATTTTCTATTTATCAGTTAATTTAATTCTATTTATTTTCACTTTTTAATAATACAATTCATTATTAAATGTACTACTTTTATCATATTTATATTCTTCAATATTTTCTTAACAAAGTTGTACATAATATACATTAGTAAAAATATGTATATATTTTCTACCGCTAAGTAGTCCATTAATACATTAATTATTTAGAATATTAAAAATTAGTACAAAATATTTTTCTACCCATGTATAAATTCTTTTTAAATTTTTGGTTTACAACACTCAATAGGTGAGTGGTATTCCTAATGTTAAAATTTAACATAGCCAAGAAAAAAATAGTAAAAAATAGAAGTGATATAGCTCACTAAAATAAAAATATTTATTTATAAAATAAGAATAATATAAAAATATAAAAAAATAATATAATAATATAACATTAACTAATAATATTATATATTATAATTATGTAAAATAATATATTAACAATATAATTTAATATTTTAACAATTTCTCTCATCTCATCTCATTTGTTCCAAATATTCTTAACAACTCCCTACTTCTACGGGTTATTAAAAAATTATTCATCATTATAGTAGAAATCATGCCTAATTAAAAAATATTTCAATATAATTTAAAATAAATATTTTTATATAAAAACATACCGAAATAATATTGTAGTATAAAATTTACAAAGTATGAGAATTTTAAATTAATTTCTATTTTATTTGAGCGGCTAATCCAACTTGCTCTAATACGATTTTGGCTTAGCAACTTAAATAAGAATTATTAAATTATAATAATTTTATTAAACTCTTAAGTAATAATTTATTTATGAGATTTGATCAGTTTCCATTAGCATTGTACTCATTTGTTTGAGTTTTCAAGACACGACATTGTACTCACTTGTTTTTTCAAAACGGTGGCCTTATACCAACTTTCATAAACCTATATCTAACAAATTCTTGTTAACCATGAGTTCCACCCATAACTTGTATTGACGGTCGGGATTAGATCATTCATTTGAAGTGTAACTAGACACATTGTCACGCCCCAACCCAGTTTGGTCGGATCCTCGTAAGTAACCCATCACTCTCCCAGTTTATTAAGGGTTTTCCCCTTCTTTAAACTATGAGGAGTAAGACATCTTTTAAACCTGTACCTTTCTTGTAATAACATTAATAAAATTTGTATAAAAATTTGAACTTTCGTACCTATCTTGTAGGTTTAGCTGGTTGCAGGTCTTTAGATCGGTTTTCCCTTGTTTTCTTGAAAAGGGGTAAAAGGAGGGGGTGAGTTTGACAACTCAGTGAATAAGTGTTTGAAATATGAGTTTTAGAAAAATAGTTTAGATTGTACTGTGCCAAACTTCTTATTTTCTTTAAAATCATTCTTTTCTCAAGTCCTAGTTTTCAAAACCTATTTTTTTTCCAAGGTTTACCAATTATTTTCCAAGGATTTTTAAATCCTTTCCACGGTTTGCATAACCTCTTTCCCATTTGCATATTCAGTGTGTTTCACAAACAACACACGCGCTTCATCATGAATGGATCACACACATTCATGAGATACAGTTACACCGACTGCACCCACTTGTGGATCGGAGCGTCTTTACCATCCACCCTGATAGAAGTTTTTGACTTCTACCCGAAGTCTGAGTGAATGTCTCTGATGTCCTACCCTCAGACCAAAAATACTTCGTGTCCATATGAGGATAGAGACCTCATCCCGACCCCACCCCGGTCTCATGCGCATGAAGCTATGTTGAGCTTCCCTGACTGCTGGTACGACAAACTGCCCTTATCTCCACCATGTCATCCATAGGACGCATCACTACCCCTCTTGGGCATCTTGAAGCTCCCATACCTCAGTGCATGCACAAAACAATAGTTTTCCTCATAAGCCATTTAATCTTTGGTACCACTAGTCCAACGGCCCCGACCCTCAACTCGACCTGCAACTATTTGTCTCAACTGGTCTGTCAACTTATCTTGTTGCACTATTACCAGTCCATCGAGTATGTCGGTCCTGTCTTGGTACCATGGCCAAACACATCATTCATTAAAGTTTTCTTGGCTTATTCTCATGTTTATTTATGAGCTCCTACTCATGCCAACTGGCCTTGGGCTCTCACTGTATGAGATTTTCAAAATCGGACATATTAGCCTCTAAGTTCCAAAACCGAGGTTATCACACCTCAACCCTGTTTAGTTGAATCCCCGTGAACAACTTGCTGCTCTCTTGGTTCAAGAGGGGTTTCCTCCTTTTTTAACTCAAGAGGAGCTAGACATAATTTTAACCTTATTCCTTGGAATAACATATATCAAATAAAATGCAAGCTAAAGGGAAATTAAGCATACTTCACAGAGGGTAAGGCTTGGTGTTATCCCTAGTCTTTTTCTCTATTTCTTGAAAATGGTTAAAAATGGTGAGTGAGTTCAACAACTCAGTGAATGGGTGTTTTAAAGTACGACTTTCAAAAAATAAAATTGCTCCTAGGTGGGGTGGTGACATGTAGGCCCCAGACATTGTCCCGTCATCTTTTTACACTGGCCTCTAGGAAAAATTCTGCTAGGATCACCATGTCCTCTAGTGAAATCCTGACTATCCCCATAAGCTTCTTGATGTTGACCAGCCAGTCCATAGCAGCTTCAGCATCCTTCTCTCCAAGGAAAGGCTTACACCACATTTGATAGAGAGTTTTGAGGTATTTAGGGATGTCAACTAGAAAAGGGTGGTTAATATAAGGGGATGAGATTGTACTTACTTTGACTCAGCTCGAGAGTTGGTGCCCACCTCAGGAATGAGGTTAGGTCGTCCAAACACTTGGATGAATTTGTAAAATCTCTAGTGTTCTGAGCTTAGTCCAGGTGGGGTTGTTTAGGCTACTCGGGGAGTTTCCACGGGAAGGGGTTGTTGGGCAGTGTCAGAAACTATGACTCTTGTTCTCTTGGTTCCTCTCTTAGGAGCCATCTGAAATTTTAAGATTTATTCCTATTAGTTACTAGATGTTATAGTCATGATAATGTATTCAAGGAAACAGGTTCTAATACCACTCAAGTTGTCATGCCCCGATTCGGTTTGGTCGGATCACCATGAGCAACCCACCACCCCTTTGGTTATTGAAGGGTTTCACCCTCTTCTGGACCGTGAGGAGTAAGGCGTAATTTTCTTGTTTTTGCTATAATAGAATTATACAAAACATAATATATTAAATCTTCAAGATTTGGCTACTGGGAGGTCTTTAGGGTTGGTTTCCCTTGGTTACCTGAAATGGGGTAAAGGGAGGGGGTGAATTCTACAACTCAGTGAATGGGTGTTGGGAGTAAGTTTTCATAAAAACTGCTTTAATCAAAGTGTGCCAAAATCTTTATTTCTTTTTTAGAATGATCTTTTCCCAAATTCTAGTTTTTCAAAACCTCTTTCCATTTGCCATCTGATGTGTTTAGCAAACAACACATGCCCTCCATCTAGAAGGGAGCATACATTCATAGGTGCAACCCGTCCACTGCACCCACTCGTGGCTCGGAGCGTCTTTAAACTTTGTATTTGTATGAGGACAAAGAACTCATCCCAACTCCACCATAGTCTCTTGCGCAAGAAGCTATGTCGAGATTCCTAACTATTGGCATGACAAACTGCTTTTATCTCCACCATGTCGTCAAGTAGCCTTTAGGATGCATCACTACCTCTCTTGGGCATCTTGATGGTCTTGTACCTCAAGTGCATGCACAAACAATAGTTTTTTTCCACATAGCCATTTATCTTTAGTGCCACTATTCCAACGGGGTTATCAAATAGCTGACCTCAACGATGAAAAAATTTGATTCCGCCAGCGATCCTCGAATCGAACGAAGGTTGCTATCAGATAGCTGACTTCACTTGGAGTGTAAACCCCACACATTTGAGTTAAGGAAAATTGGGAAAAGAACCGGTCAAACCGAATAAGAAAACCAAGCCGGTTTACATTTAGGCATAAGCAATATGGAAATTTACTACGTTCGGGTGATCCAAAGGGTTCATTAAACTTTGGAAAAGAAACTTAAGACAAACTAAAAAATAAAAATCAAATTGGTTCAGGTGAACTAGATTTCATAAGAACTTAAAAGTTAGGCGTGCTTGCCTGAGAGTAGTGTGAGGATGGGTGATCTCTTGGGAAGTTCATCCCCATTTCATTCTCTTCACATCTTAACACTTCTCTCTCTCTCTCTACTGCTCCATTTTCCAGTAAAGCTCGAACCAGAGCTTCATCTTGAACAAAAGTCAGTCTCTTTAGAACCGGGGAGAAGACAACTATCTAAGAGCAAACTCCAGTCAATCCGAGAATCGTTGGAGAAGCGCCGACATGATGGAATAGTGAAGCAACTCCGGCGGACCGAAGCTGCCCTATTTCGGCCAAGCTGAAATTGGCCATTTCAAGCCCTCCTCAGGCCAAAAAAGCCCTCCCAACACTTCCTCAGCCTTTTCACGGCCGAATTAGGACCGAAATGTAAGCCAATTCGGCTCCCCTTTACAATTTTTGATATGTGCTAGAGAGAGAGTTGACCGAATTTCAATGACGAAATTCTAATCCAATTCTACATCAATTGATGCAATTCTTGATTCTAGGATGAACCTCAGGATGAGACCTATCTGCCCAGATCAAAAGCTCGAACCGCCGTGCCTTCACCGGTGAGTAATTGAAGCTTTCTCTCTCTACAGTTTATTTTCCAGCAAAGCTCCATTTGAGCTCGTTTCGGCATTAAAATCTGCAATTCAAAGTTTCTTAGAATCGTATGAACATGCAGGAACTCAATTTCAACTCCAATTTCAATAATTAGAAGTGTTTGATCGGTCAATTTGATGAAATCAAATTCGGTAGTGTTGAAGAATTGAAATTGGGGATTTTTGAAATTCAAAGGGCCAAAATACAATTTTATGAAATTGAGGGTCAATTGGGCATGAAAATAATATTGGAGGGCCAATTGAGGAATTTTGGAATTTTTGGGGGCAAAACTTACCATTTTTGTAAAAGAAGGGCAAAATGGTAATTTTGGAAAAATTGGGGAACCAAATTAGAAATTTGGAAAATTAAACCCCTTTTTGTAAAATGGAATAAATTCAGGTCCTATGATAAATTTTAGAAGTTTCGGGACTCAATTTGAGGAAAAACCGGCATTTGAGACTTAAAGTTAAAGAGAAATAACTTTAGGGACCTAATTGCAAATAAATGAAAGTTTGAATTTCTCATTCATTTGGAATGAATGAAGGCAATTAGGCCAAAGGATAATGAACCAAGATATTCATATCGTGTAGGAACACGAAGTACCAGGAACGCTAGTAAGGACAAGCTCGCATGAATACCAAGAACCGGTCTAGTGGAATTCACGACATTAACGGGTGATTGAGTTTACTAAAATCATACCCGGTTGGGATGATGAGCACAACTTAAAGATAAAAACCACTTACTGATTGTGAGTGGGTTTACAAACATCATACCCGATTGGGATGATGAACACACCTTATAATTTAAAAACCATTTACCGGTTGTGAGTGGGTTTATTAACATCATACCCAGTTGGGATGATGAGCACAACTTAAATATAAAAACCACTTAACAGTTGTGAGTGAAAATTTTATATCATACTCGGTAGGGGATGATAAGTACCTCAGTATAAAAACCCACCGTTTAGTGGTATTTTAATCATCACCACTTAGAGAAAGTGATGTAAAAATTATGCGAAAAAAAAATTACTTACCGGTTGTAAGTAGATCATACCCGGTTGGTATGATAAGACTTCCTCGAAGGAAGTTGAAAACCCGTTCATCGATTATGAATGGAGATGTCCTTATACCAGTTGGTATAATGGACAGTGAAAACCTATTTTATCGGAAGTGTTCTCCCCTGACTGTGTGCCAATGCTTAAACTATTTGGGAGACCTTCTCGACGGGAGCTCGAATAGCTTTGATAGGCCAGCGACCTTGGTTTTGGAACTTGGGGGCTAAATGCCCGATTTTGAAAATCTCATACAGTGGGCCCAAGGCTAGTTGGCACGAGCAGGAGCTCGTAAACGAACATGATATATGTGCCATAAAACTTAATAAATGAATTGTTTGGCCATGGTACCAAGATAGGACCGACATGCTTAGTCAACTAGCGGCAGTGCGACATGACAGGTCGACGGACTAGTCAAGACAAACAGCTGTGGGTTGAGTTGAGAGTCGGGGCCATTAGACTAGTGGCACCACATATTACATGGCAATATAAGAAAATATTGTTTGTGCATGAACTGTGAGTACGGGATCATCAAGATGCCCATGAGGGGTAGTGATGCATCCTAAGGGCACTGGACGACCTGGTGGCTATAAGGGCAGTTCGTTGTTCCAGGTGTCTCTGCGAAATCTGGAGTAGCACGAAGCGCATGAGATCGGGGTGGGGACAGGATGAGGTCTCTGTCCTCATACGGACACGAAGAAGTGATTTCGGGATTGTGGGTCGGATGTCACGTATATCCACTCATTCCTAGGGTAGAAGTAAGTGGTTGTACTTCTATCCGGGTGGCAGGAAAAGTCGCTTCGAAGCCACTAGCGGGTTCAGTAGTGATACTGACTTGCGAATGTGTGTAACCTTCATGATGAAGGATGTGTGTTGGATGATAACACACCAGTAACTAAGAAATAATGAAAAAACCCAAATTTTTAAATGAAGGGATTTTTTTGAAAAGAAAGGAGTCTGGTACACTCCATATAAATATTTTTCTTAAAAGTTAATAGTAAACCTTTGAAAACCCATTCATTGAGTAGTTGTACTCACCCCCTCCCTTATATCCCTTTCAGGAAATCCCGGAAAGCCTACCTTGAATGACCATTAACTAAGATGCCTATAAGACTGGTATGTAAAGTTTAAAATTTCATGCAGTTTTGATTATGCTATTCCAGGAATTGGTGCAGGTTTAAAGGACGCCTTACTCTTTACGGATTATAATAAGGGGAAACCCTTTAATAAACCGGGAGAGTGGCGGGTTGTTCACGGGGATCCGACCAAACTGGGTCGGGGCATGACAACTAGAGTGGTATCAGAGCCTGTTTCCTCAAATACATAATCAAGACTATAAAATATTGTAACTAATAGGATTTATCCTAAAATTTTCAGATGGTTCCCATGTGAATAACCAAGAAAACTAAGAATGGCTCTACTCAACACCTTATCTTCATAGGAAGACAACTCTAGAAGCTTCCCAAATGCCTGAAGCATGGCAGGAATCTCAAAAGAGCAAATGAGGAAGTATACCAGAGAATGGTGACAGGACCTATTGAGGTCACAACTCTAAGTATAAAAGAAGCCAAGCGTGAAGCCATAAAAGGGGGCATATAACCTTACATAGGAAGATGCTTATCAAGAATCTCGTAGCTCCCTTGTTATTTGGTGACCATTTTCTGTAATAGGGCCAAAATCCCTAACATATGGTACTACTCTATTAATGAAGTACTCCAAATTCCTAAAAACCATGTCCCTCAAATGATGTTATCTTCAAGGAAGACTCCAAAAAGAAAAAAAAACTCTTACGGTATCCAGACTTAAGGACGAGGAGCACCAAAACTAACAATTCCCAAGAAAACACTAGGAGGAACCACTTATGTTCATGTAATTACAAGCATGAATGATAGGGACACTGCGTGGAGAAGTGACCAACCCTATAAAGAACAGAAATCAAGTTAACCTAGAGGGGAATAGGACACAAAGTGAAAAACTGTCCCACATTGCCAGGAGTCAGGATAATATTTTCCAAGAATAAACACCCCACAACTATAGGAAATCCGAAAGGATACCATCCCAAGAAACGTGACTCCATTTGCAACCACAGATAAGAGGAAACTCTTCAAAATCTTAGCAAAGTGATAAGAAGGAAAAATGGATAAAGGTATGACATCAATAAAACCACAAACGGAACAAAGGATAACTGAAGAGAATTCCCCCTTTAAGAAGAAAATCCAAACAATTTAGGAGCAAAGAAAGGAGTTCATCCACAAGAGAAGACAAGACGAACATTTGATGACAAATGGGACGTATTGGGATTGCAGGAATAAATCACCTTGGAAAAAGCAACTATGTCAAATAGGAAGTTCGGACAAACAGGACAAGAGAAAGCAAGTTGTTACAACAAGATAGTCAGAGGGGACAAATGACACCCTAAGGAAGACCGGGAAGTAGAAGGGACTACACCCTAAAAAGGTCAGTGAGATGGATGTTAAGGACAGGAGGACTCGAGAAACAACTGCTAAGAAACTTAGACCAAACAAATGGTGGAGGCAAAGCAGTTAACAAACAAATACTTGGGAAAGCCATAATGTAAGTTCCGACAAAGAAGAGAGAGGTAAAAGGACCAAGGGCCAATTAACGACTAAACTCAAGCCAAGAAAGGAATAGGCAAGCCTCTCCCATAATGATCCTAAAACAAGGAAGATTTGTATGCTCCCTAAAGAAATAGACAGGTACTGGGTATGAATAAGGATGCAAATAGAGCATAAAGGATGTGCCTAAAAGATTTGAGGAGTAAAGGTAAATAGGAGAAGACAACATCAAGGGATGTCATTTAAGGGTAGAAATCCCCTAGAGCAAATGTAAGAAAAGAATGTCAGGGGAAAGGCAAAGAATCCTACCAAGGAAGGAAGCCCCGGAAAGACATGTGTATCCCACTTAAGAGGAAATGGAACCAACCCTTATTTAGGAAATGTTTTCCAAGGAAGGAAGTATTTTAATGGTCCATTATGACCTGTTTGGAGAGAATAGGAGAACCATGTAGAAAGAGGAAAACTAGTAATGGCGGACAGCCAAAGATAATGAACAAAACTGGATGGAGTGAACCTTCCCAAGCAAAGTAATCGACACATAGATCGAAAGCAATTATTGTAGAATGAAGAATCATGAAGTGATTTATGAGCAAGTAAAAGTGGATTAAGGAAAAAGGAAGTCATTGAATAAGGGATGTCACTAAAGAAGAGAAAGGACATAAGAAGGGAAAAAAATCCTCGTATGTCAATAATCATCAAGAAACCCAATGATTGGAATTGAAAGGGCCCAATAAAAATGTTTGGAAAGGATGAGTAGGTAAGAGAAATCCATGCAGTTATGTGAGACATAAATTCAAAGGCATGATGGATGAGAGGATAACGGTAAAAAGGATAGTTGAGGAATGCTATCAAAAGAAAAGAGGGATGAAGTTATATGATTCCTGAAAGGTAAAAAAAAAAAAAAGCTAAGAGAGACCCTCAAGGAGATGTTCTAAAAATCTAATGGACAAAGACAGGTCCTAGAAAATGCCATGCTGTAAGGGGTATGTAAGCCCAACAATCCCGAGGAGAATATGACTCAAAGTAAGGAAGAGTCGGCTAATATGCATGACGAGGTTGAATATAAAAATTTGGACTGAAGTTATAATAGAAAATGAATGGAGGAAGGGTCAAAATGGGATGAAAAAGTAGAATAAAGAAAACCATGGCAACCAGTATGTAACACCCGAAAGAACATTGAGCTAAAGGTTTCAACGACCAAGGGGTTAACTAGACACGGGAATGGTTAGGTATCTTGGAATTTTCAATCTTTAGTACAAAACCTCAAAGGGAAGAATGTGCTCTAAACAAAGAAAGATATAAATCTAAGAATATACTCTAAAGTAAGGTATGTCTCCTTATGATAAACTCCATGGAGGGAGTAAATAATATAAAGGAAAAGAAATTCCTTAAGTGAAGGATGTAAACAAGACTAATTAAAAGAACAAGAGAAGACTTTGCATGTTAAGCAAACACCAAAGGGGCATCAAAGGAAATGATTGCTCATGCAAGGATGTTTGACATCTTGGTCAAGCTTATCCTCACCCTGAAATGGCTTGAATGGAGATGATTTCTCTTCATCGGCGCTATCCGTTCATGCATTGAATGAACAGTGTCATCATCTGAAGGAAGAAGATGACACTGTTCAAAACCGGATTGGACCGGTCCGACCGTGTTCAATTCTTAAATCGGTCTTGAAGCAGAGCTCTGACATTGGTATTTTTTTTAGCCTCAGTAGGCGAGGTTGGGCTCTTTATATTCCTGAGGAGGTCAGCTACGTGATAACACTTTCTGTTCAACCTGAGGACCACCAGAGAAGTACTGACGGAATCAAATACTGAAGTAGCTCCGAAGGACCGAAGTTGCCCTATTTAGGTCGAGTTGAAATCGGCCAAATTTAGCCCTACTCTGACCAAACCAAGCCCTCTTGACACTCTCACGACCTTCATACGACCTCAACTGAGTTGAAAGGTAAGCCAATTCGGCTCTCCTTAGTCGTTGCAGGTTGGAGTTAGAGAGAGAAACTACGAAATTTTACTGACAAAATTCTCTCTTAATTCAAGGTGAATTATAGAAATTCTTGATCCTTGAAGGTACCTCAGGAAGAGAGATACTTGCCCTGATAGAGAGCTCAGAATGCTGCTCCTCCGACCGTAAGCTTTTGAAGCTTTCTATCTCTACGTACAATTTTCCAACGAAGCTCCGTTTGAGCTCGTTTCAACCTCAATTCTTGCAATTCAAAGCTCTATTGAATCGTATGGAAGTATAGGAACTGATTTACTCCTCCAATTGAAGTAATTAACCTAGATTGAATGGTCAATTTGAAAAGAACAAATTCAATTAGTTTGAAAGGGGGAATTGGGGAAATTTGGGTATTTTGTAAAATTGTGGGACCATTTTGAAGTTTCCCAAATATTGAGGGCCAATTGGCCATGGAAAAGATGTTGGAGGACCAATTGGTCAATTTTTGGAACAATTGGGGTCAAATTGCCATTTTTGGAAAGTAGCGGTAAAATGGTAAATTTTGAAAAGTTAGGGGAACAAATTGAAAATTTAGAAAACTTATATCCCTTATACAATTTTGAGTAAAATGAAGACTCCAAAAGGAAATTTTGGAAATCTTGGGGCTCAAATTGGGATCCAAGTTTGATTCGTAAGTGATAAGGCTGTCCAAATCGTGTAAGGACAAATGTGATTGGAACGCCAACAAGAGAAAGCTCGCGTTAACTGGAAAACTATATGAGGATGAACACGTCACAGTTATCAGGTGAGAGGACTTATTCACATAATACCTGGTTGTGATGATTAACACTTTAGAAATGAAAAACCACTTATATGTGGTATTTTAACATCACACCCGGTTAGAGTGATGTGTGAACTAAGCTAAAAACTTCTTACCGGTTATAAGTAGAGGAAATCATACCCCGTTTGTATGATGGGCTTCCTTGAATGAAGAATAAACCTGCTTGCCAGTTGTTAGTGGAGGTATCGTGATGAAGTGAAAAATACAATTTTTGTCAGAAATGTTCTCCCCTGACTGTGTGCCAATGCTTAAACTCTTTGGGAGACATTCTTGATGGGAGCTAGATTAGCTCAGATAGGCTAGAGGCCTCAATTTTTGAACTTGTGGGGCTAAATGCTTGGTTTTGGAAAATCACGTATAGTGGGCCCAAGCCTAGTGGGCACGACCATGGGCTCATAAACAAACATGAGATATGAAAGCCATGAAAACTCTTAATGAAATGGTTATGCGATTTCACCATGTTACCAAGATAGGACTGACATTCTCGATGGATTGGCGGTATTGCATCGGGGCGAGGTCGACGAACCGACCTAGACAAACAGCTGCAGGTCGGGTTGAGGGTTGGGGCCATTGGACCTATGGCACCAAAAATAAATGGCTATGTGGAAAAACTATTGTTTGTGCATGCACTTGAGGTACAAGACCGTTAAGATGCCCAAGAGGGCTAGTGATGCATCCTAAGGGCTACTAGAAGACATGGTGTTGATAAGGGCAGTTTGTCATGCCAGCAGTCGGGAAGTTTGACGTAGCCTCTTGCACATGAGGTCGGAGTGTGGTCAGGATGAGGTCTCTATTCTCATACAGACACGGAGTTATTTTCGGGTCTGATGGTCGGATGTCGCGAACATCCACTCAGACTCAGGGTAGAAGTGGATGAGCTTCTAACTTGGTAGTTGGTAAAGATGCTCCAAGCCCCAAGTGGGTGCAGTGGACGGGTTGCACCTGCGAATGTGTCATGCCTTCCTGATGAAGGGCGTGTGTTGACTGTTAAACACACATAATGTGGAAAACGAGGAAAAAGGATTTTGAAAAATTAGAATTTGAGGAAAGATCCTTATTAAAGGAAATAAGAATTTTTGCCATACTTTGATTAAAGCTACTTATGAAAACTCACTCCCAACACCCATTCACTGAGTTGTAGAACTCACCCCCTCCCTTTACCCCTTTTTAGCTAACCAAGGGAAATCAAACCTAAAGACATTCTTGTAGCCGAACTTGAAAGACAAGTATGTAAGATTTAATATATTTAGTTTTGTATAATGTTATTACAGGAAAATAGGAAAAAAAGGATGCCTTACTCCTTGTGGTTTAGAAGGGGGTGAAACTCTTCATAAACCATAGGGAGTGGTGGGTTGTTCATGGAGATCTGACTAAACCAGGTCAGTATGTGACAACTTTAGTGGTATCAGAGCTTGTTTCCTCGAATACATTATCAAGACTATAAAACCTAGTAACTAATAGGAATAAATCTTAAAATTTTCGATGGCTCCCAAGAGAGGAACCAAGAGAATAAGAGTCGTAGTCTCTAACACTGCCAACAACCCCTTCCTATGGAAATTCCCCGAGGAGCCTAAACAACTCCACCTGGACTAAGCTAGGAACACCAGAGATTGTACGAGGAATTCACCCGAGTATTGGGTTACCTTGGCTATCTCGTTGGGTTGTTAGGTCTATCCTTGGCTTGTCCACGATGTTTTTCTAGGTCTGCACCTCTAGGTAATTCAACTTTTGTCCTGCTGTCAGTCCTAGTCCGTGTTCTTTTTCGCTATTTCTTTGGGGTTGCCTTTCTTGTTGTGGCTCTCCTTTGCTTCACCTCTTAGGGTTCATACTAATTTGTCGGTGGCATCTAATCTGTACAGTTTCCTACTTTGCTCTCTGGGCTAGTCATGGGTTTCCCTAACTTTCCTTTGTCTTTTAAGGCACTTCTTGGGCCTCTTGTCATCCTAGCCCCATCTTGTGGGCTATAGGTGTTGGAAGGAGATGAACAACCTATGTTGGGCTTTGGTTTTTCTCCTTTAGGTTTCTTGGTATTTTAGGGGCTTTTGAAGCTCCCTTGTTTTGGGAATTGGTTATGAAATTTGGGGTTTTCTTTTTGAAAAGGAAATCTTCTTTATTTGTTGGACCGGAAAACCCTTGCCAAGGTTTATTACAATGGACATTTCTAGAATCTACTACCCCTTTTCTATCCCCACTAGTTAACTGACCTAGAATTATACCTATGTGGATTGCGAGACTCTGCATCTAGTGTCTAGAGGCGCCTTCTCATTCTGGGTGGGCATTTGCCTCCATGGTACCTGCTGCAGCGGGGACACGGGTTCATACTGAGCTCCTCAAATTCTGCTGATGCCGATAGACTAGAGGCCCACATGGCCTATATGGGAGGTGCTATATTTATTCTATATCAGCATAAGACAACTAGATCGTGGGCATGTTGTGTCACGCTCTGACCTGGTTTGGTTGGATCCCCGTGATCAACCTGCCACTCTTCCGTCTTATTAAGGGTTACCCCTTCTTTTTAAATTATGAGGAGTAAGTTGTCCTTTAAACCTGCACATTTCCTAGAATAACATAAATAAAAACTACATCAAATTTTAACTTTTTCATACCTATTTTACAGTTATGTAAACTGGTGGTCTTTGGGTAAGCTTTCTGGGGTTACTTGAAAGGGATATAAGGGAGGGGGTGGGTTCAACAACTTAGTGAATAGATGTTTAAAGTTTGAATTTTAGAAAAATAGTTTAAATTTGGAGTGTGTCAGACTCCTCATTTTTCTTTTAAAAACATTTCTTTCTCAAATCTCGATTTTGATAACTATTTCTCATCATCACTGTGTGTTTATCAACCAACACACGCCCTTGATCATGAAGGAAATACACATTCGCTGGCCAACCCATCCACTGTACCCACTTATGGCGTCGGAGCGACTTTACCGGCCACTTAGATAGAAGTACGTCCACTTCTACCTTGAGAATGAGTGGATGTATGCGACATCCGACCCTCAATCCCATAAACCTCTATGTCTGCATGAGGACAGAGATCTCATCCTGTCCCCACCCTAGACTTATGCACAATGAAGCTACGTCGAGCTTCTCAAGACTTCTAGTATGACTAACTGCCTTTATCTCCATGAGGTCGTCAATAGCCCTAGGATGCATCACTACCCCTCTTGGGCATCTTGAAAGTCTCGTAACATAGTGCATGCACAAATCAATAGTTTTTCACAAAAGTCATATAATTTGTGGTGCCAGTGGTCCAATGGCCCCGAATCTCAACTAGACTTGTAGCTGTTTGTCTTGATTAGTCCGAAGACCTGTCATGCCACATTGCCGCTAGTCCATTGAGTATGTCGGTCCTATCTCGGTACCATGGCCAAAAAACTCATTTACGTAAGTGTTCATGGCTTAATTATCATGTTTTTTTATGAGCTCCTGCTCGTGCCAACTGGCCTAGGGCTTATTGTTAGAGTTTTTCAAAATCGAGCATATTAGCCCCAAGTTCCAAAATCGGGAGCTATTCGAGCTCACGTCAAGAAAGTTTCCCAAAAATTTAAAGATGTGGCACATAGACAAGGGAGAGCATTTCTGGCAAAATAAACTTTTCAACTATCCATCATACCAACAGGGTATGAGGACATCTCCGCTTATAACAAGCAAGCAGGTTTTCCACTTCCTTCGAGGAAGTTTTATCATACCAACCGGGTATGATCTACTTACAACCGTTAAGTAGTTTTTCCGTAAGATTTCCACATCACTCTTCTTAGTTGTGATGGTTAAAATACCACTTAGTAGTGGATTTTCATTTCAGAGGTGCTTATTATCCCAACTAGGTATGATATTAAATATCCCACTCACTTGATAGTGTAGTAAATTTCCTATTAGCCGGCTTGTTGCTTTTACGCGAACTTGTCTTAGCTGGCGTTCCTGGTACTTTGTGTTCGTATAGTATATGAACATACTTGTTCTTTATCTTTTTCATTTATTTGCAATGAGATCCCTAAAGTTATTTTTTTTAACTTTAAGTCCCAAATGCAAGTTTTTCCTCAAACTGAGTCCCGAAACTTTTAAATTTCAACTTGAGGCCTCAATTTACTCAAATTCACAAAAGGGGTTAAATTTCTAAAATTTCCATTTTGGTCCCCAACTTTACAAAAATGGTAAGTTTTGCCCCAAAAATTCCAAAATTGCCAGTTGGTCCTCCAACATCTTTATCATGCCCAATTGGTCCTCAATTTTTGTGAAATTGCACTTTAGTCCCTCGAATTTTTGAAATTCCTAGTTTTCCCCCAGTTGTTCCCCCAAATTTCAACCTTCTAACTCTGCCAAATTTGATTTAATCAAATTGACCAATTAAAGTTAGATTGGAGTTCCTACACCTTCATACGATTTAATTGCACTTTGAATCGCAAGATTTGGTGCCAGAACGAGCTCAAACGGAGCTTCACCAGAAAACTGGACTTAGAGATAGAAAGCTTCGAAAGCTTACCCTCAGAGGCGCAGCAGCCCGAGCTTTCAATCTGGTTAGATAACTCTCATTTTGAAGTTTCTCCTAGGATCAAGAGTTTAATCAATTGATACCAAATTGAGTGAGAATTTAGTCATCGATGTTTTGCCGGTTCTCTCTCTAGCACCGATCAAAATTTAAAGAGGGAAGTCAAATTGGCTTAACTTTTAGCTCTAATTCAACTATAGGAGGACTGTGGATGTTTTGGAAGGGCTTGGTTTAGCTTGAGAAGGGCTTAAATTGTCCGATTTTAGCTTGGCTGAAACAAGACAACTTTGGTCCACCGGAGCTACTTCACTATTCGATCACACCGACGCTTCTCCGACGACCCTTAGAGCGAATGGAGACTACCGTCGGGTAACTGACTTCTCCCCGGTTCTAAAGAACCTGACCATGTCTTCTTTGGCTTAGAAAAGACCCTATGTCAAAGCTCTGGTTTGAGCTTCACCGAAAAATAGAGCAGTTGAGAGAGAATGGAGTTTTTAGGTGTGAAGAGGATGAATGAGGATGGGCTCTTTATATAGGAAGCTCGGGGACTTCTTGGCCATCCAATTGGTGCCTTAATTACGGTCATTCATTGCCTGAAACTCCATGGTTGGAGACTTTTCATCTTCGCCGGCACTGCTGGATTTTCTAGTGAGTGAACAGTGCTGCCATCTGAAGGAAGAAGACGACACTGTTCCGAATCGGACCGAACCGGTCCGAACCGGGTTCAAAGCTTAAACCGGCCGGTTCAAGCTCGATTCGACCAATTTTTCAAAATTAAAAATTTCTTAATTTATCTAAATTCATTATATATCCAATGGTGGCCTCAATTCTCCAATTTGAATTTTCTAAGCAACCTAGAAAAATGAATTTAGCATTTGGTTCAATAGTAGTTCAAACCGGTTTAATCTTGTTCGGATCCGTTTCAGATTCAGTTCACCTGAACCATTTTGGTTTTCATCTCCAATTCATCCTAAAGTCCTTTTTCATGACTTTTGTGACTGTTTAGGTCACTCAAGATCCATAAATTTTCCGATTTTCCCTTTTTGTATTGGTTCCAGTTCATAAACGGACTCGATTCATAAACCGGTTCAATCCAGCTCGAATCTAGTTCTCATGAACTGGTCTGGTTTTCTCTCCCAATTTTTTCTAAGGTCCTTTTCCATGGTTTTATGAACCCTTTGGATCACTTGGGAGTTATAAATTTCCCAAATTGCCTGTTCTCTAATGATTGGGTTTGTGAACTAGTTTAGTTTTCTCACTCGGTTTGACCGGTTCTTTTTTCGGTTTCCTTAACTTTAAAAGAGTGGGGTTTACATGTTGGGTGGGGCCTGTGATACACCCACTATTGTGGATAAGGTGGAGTCGATGAAAAACCATCATGTAGTTGGTGTATGCTTACTAGAAATTTATTTTAGCTTCAGCTTGAATTTGGGCCAAGTTTGGTCCCTTGGGTGGAGACACTTCATCCTCCACCGAGTAGGGAAGGGTCCTATCTTGGGGTGTGTCCCAGGGGATGGGCTCCTCTAGGGCCTTTACTCATTGCTCCATAGTGTGGATATAAAGAATATATTCTTCAGGGGGGGGGGGGGGGGGGACGATGTTCCAATTCAAATTTTCTACATTGTTGTAAAAAATTGGGGATTAGGATGGGTTGGGGGGAAAACTAATCAGGAAATTTGTGCTCTAATACCAATCAAGTTGTCACGCCTCGTCCCTGTTTGATCGGGGTTCGTTATCAACCCACCACTATTTCTTTCATCATTTGGGTATACCTACCCGAATGAGACAAGAAAGGTATAAACATATTTACGTTCAAACCCTTACTTTTAAGTTGGGAGTAGGAAGCGTACCTTGAGGGCCTGGGCGTGTCAGGGAACTTTTCATTAGGGTACGATCCTAAAAAAGGCTTGAGAGAGGGGTGAGTAAAACACTAAGTGAGGGAAACTAATATATTGTTTTCTTAATTTCATTTGTTCATTAAATTTTTCAGTTTGCTGTTATTCATGCATTTCACATGATCAATGATCAATAACCACCCTCCTATCATAGGAGGGATCACACATTCATAGAACAGTTCTCTACCATGCCACTTATGGACCGGAGCACCTTCACTGTCAACCTGCCAATAAATCCCTCCGAAAAGGCCTTAAATTGGAGAGTTAACGGACGACCGATTGATGAACGAATATAATGGTTAGTCCCCAAGCTTCCTATATAAAGAACTCCTCTCCATTCATTCTCTCCATCCTTTAATGCTTGAAGAAGATGAACTACTCAACTTTTGGACCAACCTCGACAAGAGCTCCAACGTCGATCCTTTTGTCCACCTCCTACCGTGCTATTTAGTTCTTTGGAATCTTAAAGATGTCCTCTACCTTCCTACACACTCCATCCAGCTCGAGGATTACCAAAGAAGCTCCGATGAGGTCATAGACTACCAAAACATGTGGTAGCTTCCCATTGGATGCCCGTGTTTACATGGGGTGAGTGGGTTTATTCACTTCAGTTGTCGGAGAAGGATACACTTCAGTTATCGGGTGAGTGGGTTTATTCACATCATACCCAGTTGGGATAATGAGCACCTCAAAAATGAAAAACCACTTATTTGTGGGATTTTAATATCACACCAAGTTGGAGTGATGTGAGAACTAAGTGGAAAACTACTTATCCGTTGTAAGTAGAGAAAACCATACCCGATTGGTATATGGACTTCCTTGAAGGAAGAAGAAAACCTGCTTGCTGGTTGTAAGCAGAGATGTCATCACACCCGATTAGTGTGATGAATTGAAAGATGATTTTGTCAAAATTGTTCTCCTTTGACTGTGTGCTAATGCTTAAAAGTTTTGGGAGACCTTATTGATGAGAGCTAGAACAACTCAGATAGGCCAGAGACCTCAATTTTGGAACTTGTGGAGCTAAATGCTCGATTTTGAAAAATCACGTGTAGTGGGCCCAAGCCTGTTGGCACAAGCAGGAGCTCGCAAACAAACATGAGATATTTAAATGATGAAAACTTTTAATGAATGGATTATGTGATTTTGCCATGGTACCATGATAGGACCGGCATACTTGATGGACTGGCGGCAGTGCGTGAGGGCCAGGTCACCTAGATCGGCCTCTTAAACCAAGGGAGCGGCAGGTTGATCACAGGGATCTAACCAAATCAAGTCGGGGTGTGACAACTTGAGCAGTATCAGAGCCTAGTTCCCTTGAAGCATTATCAATACTATGCCTTGACTCTAATGATAACTTAATTTCCATGTAGGAAAAAGAATTCCTAGAAAATTTGCTATGAAATCCAATCCCCCACATATGATCGTGAAAAAAATGCCTACCCCCAATGAGGCAGCTGTTCAACGATTCTTGGAGGGTGAGAAGAGAGAGCCCAACGATATGGTCAAGGATTATAGGAAACTCGTAGGAGCCCTACTAGAGCTAGAAGACATTACCTATCCTCCTCCAAGATAGGAAGAACCTGTCCCTCCTCCAAGGTACCCAACACCTCCTCTAGCCACACAACAACCTAAGAGGACTCCCACTAAGAAGGTGACCTAGGACAACTATTGGGATGCCTATGCCACTTTCATGAAAGTCCACCAAGTACCTCCAACTGCTCAATTCAGCTTCAATCCTTCTCAATGGATGAAGTGGACATACGAGTGCGAGGTAGAGGTATTCAAAAGGTACGAACTTGAGGTCATTCATGAAGTTCAATCCATAAGGGAAATCCAAAGGGAATATGGATGGACTTCAACCAGTTCCTTAGAGCCTTCAGACCGTGAATCCTGCAATCGTTCAGAGGAAAACTCCCTGCCTATGACCCAAAGGGTCTAGGAAGTAGTAAATTCATGTAATAAGCCAAGTACAACTAGAAACTATCTCTTGGAATGAGTGAAACTTAAGTTTTCCTTAAAATTTTATCACCTTGATAATTACAAGCACAACTAACTGAAATGAAAGTATACCAATAATTATCAGGGTAGTAGATAGAGAAAAGATCACCTAAGGAAGAAAACTGCAGGTCATCTCTAGTTAATCCAAACTTTAAAAATAGCCTAATAAGTTTCCCCTACAAAAACCAGGTGTATGGAGTAACAAGGCAACAAAACTGGGAAAGAAATTCTAGAAGAGTCTACCTAGAGTTCACTAGGAAGGACATACCCTAACTAAGGGGAGGAAGAAGAGGAAGAGTGTGAAGTCCGGTGTAAAGGAAGTAAGCATCAAAAGGTGCATGAGTAGTAAAAGCATAAGGATTTAAGGAAGAGCCCCTATATCTAAAAGTTAGGAAAATAAGAAGAATTGGGTTGCCCCAAGTGAAACCAGTGGAGGGGAAGCTGACCAAGAGGAAAGTAAGGAAAAAGTAGGAGCGCGGAAGGTGCTAAGCCACTTTAGAATAAGATAAGGAGAGAGGGAAGATGAAAAGAAGTATGATAGGAAGAAAATCCGTACGAATACACAAGTATCCTTGAAAGAGTTCATGATAGGCAAGACATAAATTATTAGGAACTCACCAACAATCAGGAGTTCCTTGAAGGAAGGATAATGAATAAAAAGGAATTGGAGAACATGGATGGATCAAGGGTGAATAACCATATCGATGTCAGAAAGGTGTAAGAAAATTAAATGAATGAAAAGCTTTCAAGAAGCGTTAGGGAGGTTGAACGTGAAACTCCCAAGGCTAAACAATTCAATTACTTAAGTTTTCATGGCATATAAATCATGTTTGTTTACAAGCTCCTACTCTTGCCAAACGTCCTAGGGCCCATTGTTCGAGATTTTCAAAATTTGGGTATAACGGCCCCCAAGTTCCAATACCAAGGCCTCCAGCCTAATAGAGCTATTCGGGCTCCCGTCAAGAATGTCTCCCAAATTGTTTAAGTATTGACACATAGTCAGGGTAGAGCACTTCTAAAAAAAATATATTTCCAATTGTCCATCATACCAACCAAGTGTGAGGACATCTTCGCTCATAACCGATGAACGAGTTTTTCCACTTCATACGAGAAAGTTTCATCATACCAACCGGGTATGATCTACTTACAACCGGTATGTAGTTTTTCCGTGTGATTTTCATATCACTCCTCTTAGGTGTGTTGTTTAAAATACCACTTAGTAGTGGGTTTTCATTATCGAGGTGCTTATCATCCCAACAGGGTATGATATAAAAATCCCATACACTCGATCGTGCAGTGAAATTACTCTTAGCCGGCCTGTTGTCCTTACTAGAACTCGTCTTAGCTGTCATCCTCAGTACTTCGTGTTCCTACATGTTATTAACCATCTTATTCATTATTCTTTGGCCTAATAGCCCTCATTCATCCTAAATGAATGAGAAAATTAACTTTTCCTTTATTTGAAATTAGGTCCCTAAAGTTATTTTTCTTTAAGTCCCTAATGTCAGTTTTTCCTGATATTGTGTCCCGAAACTTTTAAAATTTATCGTAGGACCTCAATTTATTTAAATTCACAAAAAGGGGTTTAATTTTCCAAATTTCCAATTTCGTCCTCCAACATCTTTATCATGCCCAATTGGTCCTCAATTTTATTAAATTGCACTTTAGTCCCTCTAATTTTTGAAATTCCCAAATTTCCACCAAATTTTCCTCCAATTTCAACCTTCTAACTCTTCCGAATTTGATTTCATCAAATTGACCGATCAAATGAGTTTAATTATTGAAATTGAAGTTAAATTGAAGTTCCTACACCTTCATACGATTCAATGACACTTTAAATAGAATGATTTGGTGTCAGAATTAGCTCAAATAGAGCTTCGCCAAAAAACTGGACTTAGAGAGAGAAAGCTTCGAGAGCTTACTGTCGGGGGTGCAGTTGTCTGAGCTTTTGATCTAGGTAGATAGCTTGTGTCCTGGGGTTTCTCCATCAAAGTTCTGTTGGTTCTCTCTCTAGCACAAGTCAAAAATTGTAGAGGGGAGCCAAATTGGCTTGCCTTTCAGCTCTAACTCAGCTATAGGAGGGCCGTGGAGGTGTTGGAAGGCTTGGTTTGGCCTAAGAAGGGCTCAAATTGGTCAATTTCAGCTCGGCCAAAATAGGGCAGCTTCGGTCTGTTGGAGCTGCTTCACTATTCTATCACGCCAGCGCTTCTTTGGCGAATCTAGAAGCAAATGGAGACTATAGGCGTTTAGCTAACTTCTCCCTAGTTCTAAAGAACCTGATCTCGCCTAGTTTGGCTCACAAAAATGCCCAAGACAGAGCTCTGGTTCTAGCTTCGCCGGAAATTGGAGTAGTCGAAAGAGAATGGAGTTTTTAGGTGTGGAGAGGATGAATGAGGAGGGGCTCTTTCTATATGAAGCTCGGGGACTTCTTGGTCATCTGATTGGCACCTTAATGATAGTCATTCATTGCCTGAAACTCCCTAGCCGAATGCTTTTCAGCTTCGCCGGCATTGCGCGATTTTTCGGTAAGTGAACATTGTTGTCATTTGAAGTAAGAAGATGACACTGTTCTGAACCAAATCGGACTGGTCTAAACCGGATTAAAAGCTTAAACCGGCCAGTTCACCCCAATTTGATCGAATTTTTCAAATCTAAAATTTTTTAAATTAATCTAAATTTATTTTCTATCCAATGGTGGCGTAAAATCTCAAATTTGAATTTTTTTTATGCCACGTTGAAAAATCAATTTATAATCCTGTTCAATAGTGGTTCAAGCCGGTCCAAACTGGTTCAATCCAGTTCGGATCCGGTTCACCTGAACCGATTTGGTTTTCATCTCCAATTCACTCTTAACTCCATTTCCATGACTTTTGGGATACTTTGGGTCACTTGGGATCCATAGATTTCCCGGTTTGCCCTCTCTCTATTGGTTCCGGTTTGTAGACCGACTTGGTTTTCAATTTGGAAATGACCGGTTCTTTCCCCGGTTTTCTTATTATCAAAGGATGTGGTTTACAAGTATTAATCCTAGCAAGGAAGGAAAACTTGGAGGACATACGTGTCCCAACCAAGAAGTAATGGAACCAACAGAAGTTGGAAAGAAGATAAGATCATAAATGATCTATTGGTTGAGATGGAAAGATCAAGTACAAGGGAAGAGTACTTATGATGGTTCAAGGAGTAAGTTAAATCCAAGTAATGGGTAAGTAGGAGGATAGCATCAAACGATGATGTATAGATAAGAAAGGAGTGGACTAGCCACAAGAAGGAAATAGAGGAAAGAAAGTCTAAGAGGCCTCAGAAAGATAAGCCCTCTAATTAAGTAGTGGTTAGAGTAAATGATCACTGACATAAAGATTGGTTATAGTCCACGCTCAATGGTTGGAGCCTAAAGAGTGGAGTATGAAAAAGGAAGTCCTTGAGGAAAGGACTCCATTGGAAATGAGGAAGGATAAAGGAAGGGAAGGATCTCCACGTGTCGGTAAGTCACATGGAGACCCAATGATTGGAATTGGAAAGACCCAATAAGGAAGTTGAGAAAGGATGAATGGGTAAGGAAAACCGACATGGTTATGTAATACATGACGAAAAAAGCAAGATGGATGATGAGATAACAGTAGAGGTAGTCGAGCAACACTATGAGACGAAAAAGAGGGACAAAGTGAGACGATCCCTGAAAGGTAGGAAGATTAAGAACAACCATTAAGGAAGTATCCTAAGATTTTAAATGGCCAAAGATAGGTTCTAGAGCATGCCATGTTGTAAGGGATATGTAAGCCCAACAATACCATGGAAAAATATGAATCAAATAAGGAAGAGTCAATTAGTTAATCATGACAAGGTCAAACATAAGGGGAGGGTGATAACATGAAAACCTATGAAGGCAAGTACGTAACGCTCGAAAGGACACCGAGCTAAGGGTTTCAACCATAAAGAGAATGACTAGACACAGGAATGATAGGGCATCTTACAAATCCCAATACTGAAATCTTGATTAAGAATTTCAAGGGGAAGAATCTTGCCCTAAGCAAAGGAAGATGTGAACCTAAGGATATACCCTTGAACTCACATGTAAGACATGCTTAGCTAAGTTAAACTCCATGGAATGAGTAAGCAATGGAAATGAAAAGAAATTCCTTAAGTGTGTGTTATAAAAGGGGCTAAGTGAAAATAACAGAAGTGTTAGCATGTCAAACAAACTCCAAGTTGACATCAAGGGAAGTTATTTATGATGCAAAGGATGTTGAATAAGTTTTGGGGACAAAACTCTTAAAAGGAGAGGAGAGTTGTATACCCTGTTCCTTAAAGAGAAGAAAACCGAGGAAAGAATCGGACAACCCAAGTGAGAAAATCGAACCAGTTCAAGAATGCCAATTGTTAGAAAAAGGGAAAATTGAGAAATTTACAAATCCCGAGTGACCCAAAGAGTCATAAAAACCATGGAAAGGGACTTTGGGACAAATTATATGAGAAAACTAGACCGATTTAGGTGAACCGAATCTGAACCGGTTTGGACCGGTTTGAAACATCATTAAATTGGTTGCTAAATTCATTTTTCTTGGTGGCTTAAAATATTCAAATTGGTGAATTAAAGCTACTGTTGGATAGAGAATGAATTTAGAAATTTTTAATTTTGAAAAACTCGGTCAAATCGGGCCTAAACCGACCGGTTTAAGCATTGAACACGGTTAGGACCGGTACGGTATGATTTGGAACAATGTCACCTTCTTCCTTTAGATGATGACATTGTTCATTCAATGGATGAATGGACAGCACCGGTGAAGATGAAACTCCTCTATTTAGGGCATTTCTGATCATCAATGATCATGACCAAGATGCCAAATGGTCGGGCAGAGAGTCCTCGAGCTCCCTATATAATGAGCCTATCTCCATTCATTCTTCTCACACTTGAAATCTTCATTCTCTCTCAACTACTCAGTTTTTCGGTGAAGCTCGAACCAGAGCTCTGACATTGGAGTTTTTCTTATCCATAGAAGACGAGGTCAGGTCCTTTAGATTTTGGGAGAGGTCAGCTACATGACGAGATCCTCCATTAGATCCGAGTATCGTCGACGAAGCGCTGATGGAATCAAATAATGAAGAAGCTTTGACAGACCGAAGCTGCCCTATTTTGGTCGAGCTGAAATTGGAAAAAATACAGCCCTCCTTAGGCCAAACCAAGCCCTCATGACACTTCCACAACCCTCACACCACCGTAAAAGAGCTGAAAGGTAATCCAATTTGGCCCCCTCTATCATTTCTGATCAGTGTTAAAGAGAGAAATTGTGAAAAATTCACTAACTAAATTCTCCCTCGATTTGATATGAATTGTATCGATTCTTAATCCTAGAAGTAACCTCGAGAGGATGACTACCTGCCCAGATAGAAAGCTCGGATTGGTACACCTTTAACGATAAACTTTCGAATCTTTCTCTCTCTACGCATAGTTTTCCAGTGAAGCTTTGTTTAAGCTTGTTTCGGCCGTAATTCATGTGATTAAAAGCTCAATTGAATCATATGGATGTGTAGGAACTAAATTATACCTCCAATTGAAGCAATTAACCTCGATTGAATTGTTAATTTGATGAAATCATATTTGACCTATTTGAAAGGGGGAAATTGGGGGAATCTTTTGGGGAAATTTGGGGATTTCATAAAATTGAGAAACAAAATTGTAATTACCCAAAATTGATGGCCAATTGGCCATGAAAAGGATGTTGGAGGAACAATTGGTTAATTTTTAAAATAATTGGGGTCAAATTGCCATTTTTGGAAAGTTGTGGCAAAATGGTAATTTTTGAAAAATTGGGGACCAAATTGGGAATTTGGAAAACTTGAACCCCTTCAATATTTTTGAGTAAACTAAGGACCCAAAGTAAAATTTTGGAAGTTTTGGGACTCAATTTGTAGAAAAGTTAGCATTAGGGACCTAAAGTCAAGGAAAATGAACTTTACAGACGTAAGTGCAATTAACTTAAAATTTTCGGTCTAGTTGTTTGTATGTGAGAAACGAAGGCTTTATGTCAAATATTAACTGATAAGGATGTCTAAATAGTGTAGGAACACGAGGGACCGGGATGCCAGCAAGGATAAGTTAGCGTGGAAGCGGAAACCGACTAGAGAAGGATACACTTCAGTTGTCGGGTGAGTGGGTTTATTCACATCATACCTGATTGAGATGATGAGCACCTTGGAATTGAAAAACCACTTATATGTGGGATTTTAACATCACACCCGATTGGAGTGATGTGAGAACATAATTAAAAACTACTTACCAGTTTTATGTAGAGAAAACCATACCAGTTGGTATGATGGACTCCCTTGAAGGAAGAAGAAAACCTGCTTGCTAGTTGTAAGCGGAGATGTCATCACACCCAGTTGGTTTGACGAATTGAAAGATGATTTTGTCAGAAGTGTTCTCCCCTGACTATGTGCCAATGCTTAAAAGTTTTGGGAGACCTTCTTGACGAGAGCTAAAACAGCTAAGACCGATTTTGGAAAATCACGTGCAGGGGCTTGTAAACAAACATGAGATATTTAAGCCATGAAAACTATTAATGAATGGATTATGTGATTTCACCTTGGTACCAAGATAGGACCGACATGCTTGATGGACTAGCGGTAGTGTGTTAGGGCCAGGTCGAGAGACCGGCCTAGACAAACAGTTGCATGTGGAGTTGAGGGTCGGGGCCATTGGACCAGTAGCGCCAAAGATAAATGGCGTTGTGGAAAAATTATTGTTTGTGCATGCACTTGAGGTTTAGGACCATCAATATGCCCAAGAGTGGGTAGTGATGCGTTCTAAGGGCTACTAGATGACCTAGTGGAGATAAGGGCAGTTTGTCATGCCAACAGTTAGGGAAGCTCGACGTAGCTTCATGCTCATGAGACGAGGGTGGGGTTGGGATGAGGTCTTTATTCTCATACAGACATGGAGTTGATTTCGGGTTTGAGGGTCGAATGTCATGAACATGCAGTCAAACCTAGGGTAGAAGTGGACGGACTTCTATCTTGGTGGCTAATAAAGTCGATCCGAGCCACAAGTGGGTGCAGTGGACGAGCTGCCCTACGAATGTGTGATCCCTTCCCGATAAAGGGCGTGTGTTGATTGTTAAACATACCTAATGTGGAAAATGGGGAAAAAGTATTTTGAAATTTGAGGAAAGAACATTTTTAAAGTAACTAAGGAGTTTTGCACACTCTGATTAAAACTGCTTTATTTATGAAAACTCACTCCAAACACCAATTCACCGAGTTGTAGAAACTCACCCCTCGTTTATATCTCATTTCAGGAGTAGAGAAACTGACTAAAGAAAACACATGGATCCACCATTTGTCAGGTATGCTTAAAAGTTTTTCTAAGCTTGCATTTTTATTGATTTATGTTATTATAGGGAACAAGGTTAAATAATGCCTAACTCCTCTTGATTAAAGAAAGGGGGAAACCCGTCTTAAAACAAGGGAGCGATGGGTTGATCACGAGGATCTGACCAAATCGGGTCGGGGCATGACATGTGAGATCAAGATTGGTGGAATCAAACTAGAGGCAGATTTGATCCCATTAGAAAATAGAGTAGTTGAGAGAGAATGGAGATTTCACGTGTGAGGAGGATGAATGGAGAGAAGCTCTTTATATTGGGAGCTCGGGGACTTTTTGTCCAACTGTTTAGCATCATGGTCAAGATCATTCATGACCTGAAATAGCCTGAACAAAGATGATTCCTCTTCGCTGGTGCTGTCAGTTCAAGCATTGAATGAACAATGTCGTCATTTGAAGGAAGAAGATAACACTATTCCGAACCGGACCAGACTGGTTCAGTGCTTAAATTGGTCAGTTTAGGCCCGATTCGATCAGTTTTCTCAAAATTAAAAATTTCTAAATTAATTATCTATGGCTTCAATTCTCCAATTTGAATATTATAAGCCACCTAGAAAAATAAATTTAAAAACCGATTCAAGCTGGTTCAATTCAGTTTAGATCTAGTTCACCTAAAGTCCTTTGTCATTAGATCTAGTCTAGACTGGTCCGGTCCGGTTCGGAACAGTGTCATCTTCTTCATTTAGGTGACAACACTATTCACTCGTCGAAAAATTGCGCAGTGCCGGCGAAGTTGAAAAGTCTCTAGCTAGTGAGTTTCAAACATTAAATGAGCACCATTAAGGCTCTAATCAGACGACCAAGGAGTCCCTGAGCTTCCTATATAACGGCCCCCTCCCCATTCATCCTCTCCACACTTGAAAACTCCATTCTCTCTCAACTGCTCTATCTTTTGGTGAAGCTCGAGCCAGAGCTCAAACCTGGGCACTTTTCTGAGTAAAATAAGGCAAGATCGGGTTCTATAGAACTGAGGAGAAGTCAGCTACACACCTGTAGTCTTCGTTTGCTCCGAGGGTCACCAGAGAAGTGCCAATATGATGGAATAATGAAGTAGCACTGGTGGACCAAAGCTGTCCTATTTCGGCCGAGCTGAAATCAGCTAATTCAAGCCCTCCTCAGGCCAAACCAAGTCCTCCCAATACCTCCACAACCCTTCCACGGCCGAATTAGGACTGAAAGGTAAGTCAATTTGGCTCCCCTCTACAATTTCTGGCTAGGGCTAGAGAGAGAACCAACAAAATTTTGATGATGAAATTCTAACTCAATTCGACATCAATTGATGCAATTCTTGATTCTCAGATGAACCTCAGGACGAGAGCTATCTGTCCAGATCGAAAGCTCGGACCGCCATGCCCCCGACTGTGAGTAATTGAAGCTTTCTCTCTCTACAGTCTATTTTTCATCAAAGCTCCGTTTGATCTCGTTCTGACATCAAAACTTGCGATTCAAAGTGCTATTGAATTGTATGAAGATGTAGGAACTCAATTTCAACAATTAGAAGTGTTTTATCGGTCAATTTGATGAAATCAAATTTGACTGTGTTAGGAAGTTGAAATTGTGGGAAAATTGGGGATTTTCGAAAATTCGAAGGACCAAGTTGCAATTTTATAAAATTGAGGGTCAATTGGGCATGATAAGAATGTTAAAGGGCCAATTGAGGTATTTTAGAATTTTTGGGGTGAAACTTACCATTTTTGTAAAGGAAGGGCAAAATGGTAATTTTAGAAAAGTTGGGGGACCAAATTGGAAATTTGGAAATTTAATCCCTTTTTGTGAAATTAAATAAATTGAGGTCCTAAGATAAAATTTAAATGTTTTGGGACTCAATTTGAGTAAAAACCAACATTATGGACTTAAAGTTAATGAAAAATAACTTTAGGGACCTAATTACAAATAAATAGAAATTTTAGTTTTTTCATTCGTTTGCAATGAATGAAAGCTATTAGGCTGAGGGATAATGAACAAGGATGTTCATATCGTGTAGGAATAGGAAGTACCAAGAACGCCAACTAGGACAAGTTCGCGTGAATATAAAGAGCCGGTTGAGTGGAATTCACTGTATTAACAAGTGAGTTGGATTTTATATCATACCCAGTTGAGAATGGTATGTACCTCGAAATGAAAACCCACTATTTAGTGGTATTTTAAATATCACAACTTAGAGAAGTGATGTAAAAATCACGTGAAAAAACTACTTAACAGTTGTAAGTAGATCATACCAAGTTGGTATGATGAAACTTACTCGAAGGAAGTGGAAAACCTGTTCATCGGTTATGAGCGGACATGCTCATACTCGGTTAGTATGATGGACAGTTGAAAATATATTTTGTCTGAAGTGCTCTCCCTTGATTATGTGACAATGCTTAAATGATATGGGAGACCTTCTTGATGGGAGCTCGAATAGCTCTTATAGGCCCGAGGCCTCAGTTTTAGAACTTGGGGGCTATTATGCCCGGTTTTGAAAATCTCGAACAGTGGGCCATCGACCAATGTGCACGAGTAGGAGCTCATAAAAAAAATATGAGATATGTGCAATAAAACTTTAATAAATGAATTGTTTGGCCATGGTACCAAGAGATAATCGACATACTCAATTAATTAGCGACAGTTCGACATGACAGGTCTACGGATCAATCAAGACAAATAGCTGCAAGTTGAGTTGAGGGTCAGGGCTGTTGGACTAGTGACACCACATATTATATGGCATGATAAGAAAATACTGATTGTGCATGCACTGTGATTACGGGACCATCAAGATGCCCAAGAGGGGTAGTGGTGCATCCTAAGGGTCCTGGATGACCTGGTGGATATAAGGGCAGTTAATCGTACCAGGTGACCATGTGAAATTTGGAGTAGCATCAAGTGCATGAGACCGTGGTGGGGATGGGATGAGGTCTCTATCCTCATACGGACATGAAGAATCGTTACAAGATTGAGGGTCAGATGTCATGAACATCCACTCATTCTCAAGGTAGAAGTGGATGTGTTTCTATCTAGGTGGCCAGTAAAGTCGCTTCGATGCCACAAGTGGGTTCAGTGGATGTACTAGCCTACAAATGTGGGTTTGACCTTCATGATTAAGGATGTGTGTTGGGTGATGACACACCGTGATTAATAAGAAATGGTGGTAAAAACTGTGATTTGAAATGAAATGATTTTTGAAAGAAATGAGTCTGACACACTCCAATACTAATATTTTTCCTAAAAGTTAAAAATTTTGAAAATCCATTCATTGAGTCATTGTACTCATCCCCTCCCTTATACCCCTTTCAGGAAATTCTGAAAAGCCTATCCTTAAAGACCATCAACTAAGATGCCTATGAGACAGGTATGATAAATTTAAAATATTATGCAGTTTTGATTTATGTTACTCTAGGAAAAGGTGCAGGTTTAAAGGATGCCTTCCTCTTTATGGTTTATAATAAGGGAAACCCTTTAATAAATGGGGAGAGTGGCGGGTTGATCACGGGGTTTCGATCAAATCGGGTCGGGGCGTGACATAACCGATAAGCGGGTTTTCCACTTCCTTCCAAGAAGTTTCATCATACCAACCGAGTATGATCTACTTACAACTGGTAAGTAGTTTTTCCACATAATTTCAACATCAGTATTATCAGGTGTGATGGTTAAAATACCACTAATTAGTGAGTTTTCATTTCCGAGATGTATATCATCCCAACCAGGTATGATATTAAACCCCACTCACCCGATTATGCAGTGATCTCTTCTTAACTGATTTTCGTCTCCTTGTGAGCTTTGTCTTAGCTGACTTTCCCAATATCTCATGTTACTACACGGTATGAACATCCTTGTTCATTATTATTTGGCTTGATAGCCTTCATTCATTATGAATTACTAAACATATCCAACTTTTCAGATATTTGCGATTTGGTTCCGAAAGTTTTTTTCTTTTACTTTAGGCCCCAAATGCTAATTTTTCCCTAAATTTAGTCCCGAAACTTTTAAAATTCACCTTGGGACCTCATTTATTCAAATTCACAAAAAGGGGTACAATTTTCCCAAATTCCTAATTTGGTACTCAAAATTTCCAAAATTACAATTTTGCCCCTCCTTTATAAAAATGGTAAGTTTTACCCCAAACTTTTCAAAAATTGCTTAATTAGTCTTGTAACACACTTATCATGCCCAATTGGCACTCAATTTTATAAAATTGCATTTTAGTCCCACGAATTTTTGAAATCCCCAATTTTTCCCCAATTTCAACTTTACAACACAGCCGAATTTGATTTCGTCAAATTGATTGATCAAATGAGTTTAATTGTTGAAATTGAAGGTAAATTGGAGTTCCCACATCTTCATAAGATTCAATTGCACTTTGATTCGCATGATTTGACGCCGAAACGAGCTCAAACAAAGCTTCGATGGAAAATTGAACGTAGAGAGAGAAAGCTTCGAATGCTTACCGTAGGGGGTGCGATAGTTTGAGCTTTCAATCTGAGTAGATAACTCTCATCCTGAGGTTTCTCCTAGGATCAAGAATTGCATCAATTGATGCCGAATTGAGTGAGAATTTAGTCATTGAAAATCTGTCGATTCTCTCTCTATCATCGATCTGAATTTACACAAGGGAGCCAAATTGGATTATCTTTCCTTTTTAGTTCGGCCGTAGGAGGGCTGATGACATGTTGGGAGAGCTTGATTTGGCCTAAGTAGGGCTCAAATTGGCCGATTTTGGCTTTGGTCCACTGGAGCTACTTCACTATTCGATCACGCCGGTGTTTCTCCAACGACCATCGAAGGAACTGGAGACTCCACCGTATAGCTAAATTCTCCCCAATTCTAAAAAACCCAACCACACCTTCTTTGGCTCAAAAAATACCCTATATCAGAGCACTCGTTTGAGCTTCACCAAAAAACTAAGTGGTTGAGAGAGAGTGAGGTTTTTAGTTGTGGAGAGGATGAATGGAGAGGGGTTCTTTATATAGGGAGCTCAGGGACTCGTCGACTGTCTGTTTGACACTTTTATGATAGCCATTGATGGCCTGAAATGTACTGAACAGAAATATTTCCTCTTCATCGGCGCTAGTACGATTTTTTGGCGAGTGAATAGTGTTGTTCTGAAGGAAGAAGACGACACTGTTCCGAACCAGACGAAACCAGTTTGAACCGGGTTCAAAGCTTAAACCGGCCGGTTTAGGTCCGATTTGACCGAGTTTTTCAAAATTAAATTTTTTTAAATTTATCTAAATTCATTCTCTGTCAAATGGTCGTCTTAATTATCCAATTGGAATTTTTTAAGCCACCTAGAAAAATGAATTTAGTATCTGGTTCAATAGTGGCTCAAACCGGTCCAAATCGATTCGGATCCGGTTCACCTGAACCGGTTTGGTTATCATCTCCAATTCATCCTAAAGTCCTTTTTCATGACTTTTGTGACTTTTTAGGTCACCCGGGATCCATAAATTTCCCAATTTTCCCTCTCTCTATCGGTTCTAATTCATAAACCGGTTTAATCCGGCTTGTATCCGATTCATGTGAACCGGTCTGGTTTTTCTCTTCCAATTTGTTCTAAGGTTCTTTTCCTAGATTTTATGAACACTTTGGGTTACTCGGGAGTTATAAATTTTCCTAATTTCCTGTTCTCTGGTGATCAGGTTTGTGAACCGGTTTGGTTTTCTCACTTAGTTTGACCGGTTCTTTTCCTGATTTTCGTTAACTCCAAAGAGCGGGGTTTGGAAAGGCCTTCGACCTATACAAGCTATTTGAGCTCCCATCAAGAAGGTCTCCCAAAAAGTTTAAGCAGTGAGACACAGTCAGGGGAGAGCACTTCTGATAAAAATAACTTTTTAGCCATCCATCACACCAACCGAGTAGGAGGACATCTCCACTCATATCCGATAAGCGGGTTTTCTACTTCCTTCCAGGAAGTCCATCATACCACGGGTATGATCTACTTACAACCGGTAAGTAGTTTTTCCATGTGTTTTCTCTCATCGTCTCATCTAGGCGTGATGTTAAAAATTCCACAAAATAGTGGGTTTTAAGTTCTGAGGTACTCATCATCACCAACTAGGTATGATGTGAAAATTCCCACTCACCCGATAATGCAGTGAATTTCTCTTAACTAGGTTTTTGCCTCCACGTGAGCTTGTCTTGTCCAGCGTTCCCGGTACTTCGTGTTCCTACATGATATGAACATCCTTGTTCATTATTTTTTGGCCTAATAGCCTTCATTCATCATAAATGAATAAAGTAACCTAACTTTTCAATTATTTTCAATTAGGTTTGTAAAGTTTTTTTTTCTTTTACTTTAGTTCCCTAATGCCAAATTTTCCCCAAATTAAGTCCCAAAACTTCTAAAATTCGCTTTGGGATGTCCATTTATTCAAAATCACGAAAAGGGGTTCAAGTTTCCCAAATTCCCAATTTGGTCCCTAACTTTTCCAAAATTTCCATTTTTCCATTACTTACAAAAATGGTAAAATTGACCTCAATAATTCCAAAAATCAACCAATTGGCCCTTTAGCATCTTTTCCATGCCCAATTGCCCTCAATTTTGGAAGATTGCACTTTAGTCCCTCAAATTTTTGAAATCCCCAATTTCCCCCAAACATTTCCCCCTTTCAACGAGGCCGAATTTGATTTCATCAAATTAACTGATCAATCCAGGTTAATTATTGAAATTGAATGTAAAATTGAGTTCCTACACTTCCACATGATTCAATGGAACTTTGGATCGCGTAATTTGGATCCGAATTGAGCTCAAATGGAGCTTCGTCAGAAAACTCAACTTAGAGAGAGAAAAATTCGAAAGCTTACCGTTGGAGGGGCGGCAGTCCGAGCTTTCAATTTGGACAGATAGCTCTCATCTTGAGGTTCCACCTAGGATCAAGAATCACATCAATTGATGCCGAATTGAGGGATAATTATGTCAGTGAAATTTCACCGGCTCTGTCACGCCCCGACCAGGTTTGGTCAGATCCCCGTAATCAACCCGCCACTCTCCCGATTTATTAAAGGATTTCCCCGTATTGTAAACCGTAAAGAGTAAGGCATCCTTTAACCTGCACCTTTTCCTAGAATATAATAATCAAAACTGCATAAAATTTAAAACTTTACATACCTATCTTACGGGCATCTTAGTTGACGGTCTTTAAGGGGTGGCTTTCCGGGATTTCCTAAAAGGGATATAAGGGAGGGGGTGAGTACGACTACTTAGTGAATGGGTTTTTAAAAGCTTTTGACTTTTAAGAAAAGCATTTATATGGAGTGTGCTAGACTCCTTTGTTTTAAAAAATTTGGGTTTTTCCATTATTTCTTAGTTACCGGTGTGTCATCGCCCAACACACATCCTTCATCATGAAGGTTACACACATTCGCAAGTCAGTATCACTACTGAACCCGCTAGTGGCTTCGGAGCAACTTTTCCTGCCACCCGGATAGAAGCATGACCAGTTCTACCCTGGGAATGAGTTGATGTACCCGACATTCGACCCACAATCCCGAAATCACTTATTCATGTCTTTATGAGGACATAGACCTCATCCTGTCCCCACCCCGGTTTCATGCGCTTGGTGCTACTCCAGATTTCACACGGACATCTGGAACGACGAATTGCCCTTATAGCCACCAGGTCGTCCAGTGCCCTTAGGACGCATCACTACCCCTCATGGGCATCTTGATGATCCCGTATTCAGAATGCATACACAAACAATGTTTTCTTACATTGCCATGTAATCTGTGGTGCCACTGGTCCAACGGCCCTGACTCTCAACTCAACTCACAGTTGTTTGTCTTGACTGGTCCGTCGACCTGTCATGTCGCACTGCTGCTAGTTGACTAAGTATGTCGGTCCCATCTTGGTACCATGGCCAAACAATTCAATTATTAATTTTTATGGAACATATATCATGTTCGTTTACGAGCTCTTGCTCGTGCCAACTAGCCTTGGGCCGACTATACGATATTTTTAAAATTGGGTATTTAGCCCCCAAGTTGCAAAATCAAGGCCTCCGGCCTATCAGAGCTATTCGAGCTCCTGTCGAGAAAGTCTCCCAAATTGTTTAAGCATTGGCACACAGTCAGAGGAGAACACTTCCAACAAAACATATATTTTCTCTATCCATTATACCGCTCGGGTATAAGGACACCTCCATTCATAATCGATGAACGGGTTTTCAACTTCCTTCGAGGAAGTCTCATCATACAACCAGTATGATCTACTTACAACCGGTAAGTAGTTTTTTCGCATAATTTTCACATCACTTTCTCTAAGTGGTGATGATTAAAATACCACTAAATGGTGGGTTTTTATACCGAGGTACTTATCATCCCCTACCAGGTATGATATAAAATTTCCACTCACAATCGGTAAGTGATTTTTATCTTTAAGTTGTGCTCATCATCCCAACCGGGTATGATGTTAGTAAATCCACTCACCCATTAATGTCGTGAATTCCACTAGACCGGTTCTTTGTATTCACGCGAGCTTGTCCTTGCTGGCGTTCCTGGTATTTTGCATTCCTACACGATATGAACAACCTTATTCATTATTACTCGACATAACAACCTTCATTCATTTCCAATGAATGAGAAAATCCAAACTTTTAGTTATTTGCAATTAGGTCCCTAAAGTTATTTCTCTTTAACTTTAAGTCCCTAATGTCGGTTTTTCCTCAAATTGAGTCCCGTAACTTTTAAAATTTATCCTGGGACCTCAATTTATTCAATTTCACCAAAAAAGGGTTTAATTTCCCAAATTTCCAATTTGGTCCCCTAGTTTTACCAAAATTACCATTTTACCCTTCTTTTACAAAAATGGTAAGTTTTGCCCCAAAAATTCCAAAATTCCTCAATTGGTCCTCCAACATTATTTTCATGCCCAATTGACCCTCAATTTCATAAAATTTCATTTTGGCCCTTTGAATTTCGAAAATCCCCAAAATTTCCCCCAATTTCAACTCTTTAATACTATCGAATTTGATTTTATCAAATTGACCGATCAAGCACTTCTAATTATTGAAATTGGAGTTGAAATTGAGTTACTGCATGTTCATACAATTCTAAGAAACTTTGAATCGCTGATTTTAACGCTGGAACGAGCTCAAACGGAGCTTCGCTGGAAAATAGACTATAGAGAGAGAAAGTTTCGATTTCTCACCGGTGAGGGCACGGCGGTCTGAGATTTCAATCTAGGCAGATAACTCTTATCTTGAGGTTCATACTAGAATCAAGAGTTGCATCAATTGATGCATAATTGAGTTAGAATTTCTTTATTAAATTTCTGTCGGTTCTCTCTCTAACACCGACCGGAAATTGTAGAGGGGAGCCGAATTGACTTACCTTTTAGTCATAATTCGGCTGTGGGAGGGCTGAGGTAGTGTTGGGAAGGCTTGGTTTGTCTTGAGGAGGGCTCGAAATGGCCAATTTCAACTTGGCCGAAATAGGGTAGCTTCGGTCCACTGGAGCTGCTTGACTGTTCCATCATGTCTGTGCTTGTCTAGTGATTCTCGGATTGACTGAAGTTTGCTATCAGATAGGTGACTTCTCCCCAGTTCTAAAGAGCCCGACCTCTCCTTTCGAGGTTAAGAAAAATGTTGAAGTCGAAGCTCTGGTTTAAGCTTCACCGGGAAATGAAGTAGTAGAGAGAGAGAGAGAGAGAGAGAAGTGTTCGGGTGTGAGGAGAATTAATGGGGATGACCTCTTTATATAGGCGTAAAACCCGTGTATTAAATGGGCGAGATTTATTACTAGTATTAATATTACCATAAATTATTGGTATTAATTCCAATAATTTAATTTCAGTATTAATTCCAATAATTTAATTTCGATATTAAATATATATTAATTTATGTTTATTTATGATAAGGCGTACATAAAAATTTTTTACCGAAATTTCGGGTTACAAAAAAATTCATACTTCCCAAGAGGTCACCCATCCTCACACTACTCTCAAGTAAGCATGCTTAACTTCAAAGTTCTTATGAAATCTTGTTCACTTGAACCAATTTGGTTTTTGTCTTTATTTTGTTTTAAGTTTATTTTCCAAGGTATATTGAACCCTTTGGATCACCCGGAACTTGAAATTTCCAAATTGCTTGTTCCCATATGATAGGGTTTGTAAACCGGCTTGGTTTTCTTACTTGGGTTGACCGGTTCTTTCCCGATTTTCCTTAACTCAAAAGTGTGTGGTTTACAGGTTCTCTCTCTAGCAATGATCGAAAATTATAGGGGGGAGTCAAATTAGCAAACCTTTCAGCTCTAATTCAGTCGTATGAGGGTTGTGGAAGTGTTGGGGGAGCTTGGTTTAGCCTAAGAAGGGCTAGAATTGGCCATTTTCAGCTCGGCCGAAATAGGGTAGCTTTGGTCCACTAGAGCTACTTCACTGTTTGATCACGTCGACGTTTCTCAGACGACCCTTAGAGCAAATGGAGATTATCGTTGGGTCTGACTTCTCCCCGAATCTAATGAACCTGACCTTGCCTTCTTTGGATAAAAAAAATGCCCAAGTTGGAGTTGTAGTTCGAGTTTCACCGAAAATGGAATAGTAGGGAGAGAGTGGAGTTTTCAGGTGTGAGGAGGATGAATGAGGAGGGACTCTTTATGTAGGAAGCTTGGGAACTTCTTGGCCATCTGATTGGTACCTTAATAGCGGTCATTCATTGCCTAAAACTCCCTGGCTAGAGACTTTTCATCTTCGTCGGTGCTACTCGATTTTACAGCGAGTGAACAATGTTGTCATTTGAAGGAAGAAGACGACACTGTTCCGAATCGAACCAGACTAGTCCGAACCAAGTTAAATGCTTAAATTGGCTGGTTCAGGCCCGATTCGACTGAGTTTTTCAAAATTAAAAATTTCTAAATACATCTAAATTCATTCTCTATCCAATGGTGGCCTCAATTCTTCAATTTGAATTTTCTAGGCTACCTAGAAAAATGAATTTAGCATCTAGTTCGGATCCAATTCACTTGAACTGGTCTGGTTTTTTTTCCCAAATTATCCCGAAGTCCCTTTCCAAGGTTTTTATGACTTTTTGGGTCACTCGGGAGTTGTAAATTGTCATGCCCCGACCTGGTTTGGTCGGATCCCCGTGAGCAACCCACCACTCTTCGTAGTTTGTCAAGGATTTTCCCCTATTTTAAACCCGAGAGGAGTAAGGCGTCCTTTAAACTTGTACCTTTCCTGGAATAACATTATACAAAATTGAAAAATAGACATACCTGATTTTATAGTTCCTATACAGGGAAGTCTTTAAAATTGGTTTTCCCTTGGTTTCCTGAAAAATATATAAGGGATGGGGTGAGTTCTACAATTCAGTAAGTGGGGGTGGGAAGTGAGTTTTCATAAACAAAACAACTTTAATCGGAGTGTATCAAACTCCTTATTTTCTTTTAAAATATCCTTTACTCAAATACTGGTTTTTAAAACCTTTATCCTACAAAGGGTGACATTTTCAAGTTGGAGTGTGCCATACTACTTAATTTCCTTTAGATTTTCTACAGTTCAAAAATCTCAGTTTTTCACCATTTCTTATTAATCATGGTGTGTCATCACCCAATACACATCCTTCATCATGAAGGTCAAAACACATAATCGCAAGCCAGCCCATCCACTGAACCCACTTGTGGCATCGGAGCAACTTTACCGACCACCTAGATAGAAGCACGTCCACTTCTACCTCGAGAATGAGTGGATATACGCGACATCCAACCCTCAATCCCGAAATCAATTCTCCATGTTCGTATGAGGACAGAGACCTCATCTCGTCCCCACCCCGGTCTCATGCGCTTGGTGCTACTCCAAATTTCACACAGTTACCTAGTACGACAAACTACCCTTATACTCACCAGGTTGTCCAAGGCCTTTAGCATCACTTCCCCTCTTGGGCATCTTGATGGTCAAGTAATCACAGTGCATGCATAAACAGTATTTTCTTATCATGCCATGTAATATGTGGTGCCATTAGTCCAATGGCCCCGACCTTCAACTCAACCTGCAGCTGTTTGTCTTGACTGGCCATGTAATATGTCATGTCGCATTGCCACTAGTTCACTGAATATATCGATCTTATCTTGGTACCATAACCAAACAATTCTTTATTAAAATTTTATGGCACATATCTCATATTTGTTTACGAGCTCCTACTCGTGCCCACTGGCCTATGATCCACTGTTCGATATTTTCAAAACCGAGCATAGTAGCCCCCAAGTTCCAAAATTGAGGCCACCGACCTATAAGAGCTATTCGAGCTCCCGTCAAGAAGGTCTCCCAAATCGTTTAAGAATTTGCACACAGTCAGGGGATAGCACTTCCGACAAAATAAATTTTCAACTATCCATCATACCAACCGAGTATGAGAATATCTCTGCTCATAACTGATGAATGTGTTTTCCACTTACTCCGAAGAAGTTTCATCATACCAACCGGGTATGATCTACTTACAATCTGTAAGTAGTTTTTCCGCGTCATTTTCACCTCACTTCTCTAAGTTATGATGTTTAAAATACCACTGAATAGTGGGTTTTCATTTCGAGGTACTTATCATTCCCAATCAGGTATGCTATAAAATCTCACTCACAATTGGTAAGGGGTTTTTAACTTTAATTTGTGCTCATCATCCCAATCGGGTATGACGTTAGTAAGCCTAGTCACCCGTTAACTATGACGTGTTCATCCACGGTTGGTTTTCCAAGTTGACGCGAGTTTTCTCTTTTTGGCGTTCTGATCACACTTATCCCGTCGAAGTTGCGACGGTTCGAGCTTTTTATCGGGAAAGGTAGCTCTCTTCCTAAAGTACCTTTTAGGATCAAGAATTCCTACTATTGACCTTTTAGCATTGTCGAGGTTGTGTGAGGGTTGTGGGGATGTTGGGAGTACTTAGTTTGGCTAGAGGAGGGCTGAATTGGGCTAATTTTAGTTGGGCCGAAACAAGGCAGCTTTGGTCTACTAGAGCTGTTTCACTATTTGATTTTGTTGGCGCTTCAACGACAATCCTCAGATTAAATGGAGGTTGCTATTAGATAGCTGACTTCCTTCGGAATCTAAATAGTCTGGCCTCTCCTTATGAGGTTAAGAAAAATGCATAAGTCTAACCTTTGGTTCGAGCTTCACCATGAAATGAAATATTAGAGAGAGAAAGGAGTTTTCATGTGTGAGTTGAATTGTGTATTAAATGGGGAGGATTTATTACTACAATATTAATATTGTCATTATTCTCTGGAAATTGATGGGCATTTATTAGTATTAATTCCAATAATTAAATATATGTATTAAATTATTGGTATTAATTCTAATAATTAAATATATGTATTAAATTATTGGTATTAATTCCAATAATTAAATATATGGATATATATATATATATATATTTATCTCATTATTTTCACCTAATAATTTACACTTTTCATTTTATTTATTCCAATTATATCAATTGAATTTTAAAGTTATATTATAATCCCATAAACTATTTTTGACCTAAATTTCGGGTTACTAAAAGAAAACTTCTAGGAGGTCACCCATCCTAGCTACTTTCACCCAAGCACAGTTAACTTCGATGTTTTGATAGGATATGGTGCATTAGTGCTAGTATATTATTACATTTTGGATTACTAAAAAATATGGTTTAACAACTATTGAGGGGATGCAACATGAATACTTCCCAATAAGCACACTTAACCTTGGAGTTTTAATAGGATCCGATGCATTAGTGCTAGTATGTTATTTAATTATGGGTTACTAAAATAGTATGATTTGACAACTATTGAGAGAAGGCAAAATGAATACTTCCCGAGGTCACCCATCCTAACACTACTCTCGCCCAAGCACACTTAAACTTGGAGTTTTGATAGGATTATATGCATTAGTGCTAGTATGTTATTTAATTTTGAGTTACTAAAACAATATTGGTTGACAACTATTGAGAGAATGTAAAATGAATTCTTCCCAAGCACACTTAACTTCGGTGTTTTGATGAGATCTAGTTCATCTGAACCGGTCTGGTTTTTCTCTTTTAATTTTTTTTTCTGGTTACTAAAAATACGGTGTTACATAAATTTTCCAATTTGCCCGTTCTCTAGCGGTCGGGGTTTGTGAACTGGTTCAATTTTCTCACTCAGTTTGACTAGTTCTTTCCCGGTTTCCTTATCTTTAAGGGACGAGGTTTACACACACTGTGTAATATCGTGTTTTAGTAACCCAAAATTTCAGTTAGAAAATTTTCCATAATTTTATTTTAAATTGAAAATCTAATTAATATAATTGGAATAAATATAATATAAAATGAAATGATAATAGTTGATGTGACCGAAATAAATAACTTGATGAAATCGAGTTAAATCTGTTGAATATAATCGAATATATATATATATATAATTGTACATGATTAATTTCTAAACAAATATAGAGGAGAAAATGAATTAAGAGGTGTGTTTATATTAATATCAAATAAATAAATACATAAATGTATTAACATGTTCAAGTACATAGCTAATTACAAGTGTTCCTAAAGGGGGTGCATGACCCATGACATTAGAAATAGGAATACTTAACAAGTAGAGAAAGTAAAATCTATCCATGATGGTCTTTGCAAGGATCTAGAGTTAGTTGTTTGTGGTTACTTGTGTCACGGATTTAAGCAAGCGACTTGAATCCCTCAACTGTTGGGGCCTACAATATAAGTAAACAAAAATTACATAAGACTACCAAGTACATTTAAATATTTAATGAAAAGAGGAGAGGAAAATACCTGGAAGGAAATATAGAATGATGTGAAATATGTCTTTCCAAAATTATCCAAGAAAAACCAGTAGTGCAGTTGGAAGAGTTTTAGAGCCTAAGAAAAATGCAAACTCAAAAATTGTAAGTCCAACAAATCGGGAAACATATATCCACAACATGTTAGAACTAATACAATTTAGAAAAAAAAAGAAAGTTAAGGAGTATACCTTCTATCAAGCTATCAACAAACTTTGAACATTGTTATTCAGCTCAAGAAATAACTCAGTGAATCCAAATGTCTTACAAAAATATAATTACATAATTGGGCATAAGCCAAGGAAAAGTCAGATACATTGCTTGTGGTATAGCTGACCTGAAATGAAAGAAAGTTGAGTTAAGTGTATTTAAATAACAAAGAAAGCCCAATCAGTATGCTAATAACCTGAGTAAAAGGATACTAGATTGAGTGGACTGTAGCAAATCATGAAGCCTAATTATACAAGCCATATTAAAAATATTGGAAGTAAAAGAAAGTGTGAATGATGATTACCCATGGCTTAGGCACAACTCCCTCATCTATTCAATGATGAAAATTTAAGCCTTGACTTCTTTCTATCAGATGTAACTTGCAAGGTATGATAAACAAACATCTGAAACTAACAAAGATTTAACAATGGAAAGGACAAGGAATATGTATTCAACCCATCTAACAAATGGATCGTTGCATCATTAAGAAGATATTATCAACATTGAAGAGAAATCAACATTTCTTACCCAAACCTAATCACAGAAATTGGGCACAAACTGAAATGGGAAAATTTCAAGAGAAACTCGACCACATATGTAAACCCCGCCCCTTCAGGATAAGAAAAACCGGGGAAAGAACTGGTCAACTCAAGAGAGAGAACCGAACTGATTCACAAATCCCAACCGTTAGAGAAAGGGCAAATTGGGAAATTTATAAATCTCAAGTGACCCAAAGAGTCATAAAAACCATGGAAAGGGACTGTAGGACAAATTGGAAGAGGAAACCAGACCAGTTCATGTGAACCGGATTGAACCATTTTGAACCATCATTAAACCATTTGCTAAATTCATTTTTTTAGGTGGCTTAAAATATTCAAATTGGGGAATTGAAGCCACCATTGGATAGAGAATGAATTTAGAAATTTTTAATTTTGAAAAACTCGATCGAATCGAGCTTGAACCGACTGGTTTAAGCATTGAACCTGGTTCGGTTCCCCTAACTATCTACCACTACTTAAAAATTTTGGGAGATCTTATTGACGAGAGCTCGAATAGCTTAGATAGGCCAAAGGCCTCAATTTTGGAACTTGGGGCTAAAATACCCAATTTTGAAAATCTCATTCAGTGGGCCCAAGGCTAGTTGGTATGAGCTGGAGCTCGTAAGCAAACATGATGTTAAGCCATGAAAATTTTAATGAATGATATGATTTGGACATGGTACCAAGATAGGACCGACATAATTAATGGACTGGTGGCAGTGCGACAAGACCCGGTCGACGAACTGGTCTAGACAAATAGCTGTAGATCGAGTTGAGGGTTGGGGCCGTTGGACTAGTGACACCAAAGATTAATGGCTAATATGGAAAATTATTGTTTGTGCATGCACTGAGGTTCGGGACCATAAGGACGCCTAAGATGGGTAGTGATGTGTCCTAGTGGCTTCTAGTCGACATGGTGGAGATAAGAGTAGTTTGTCATGCCCGAACACGATGTTTCTTTTTGGGTTGGTTCAGTCCCGATTCGACCGAGTTTTTAAAATTAAAAATTTCTAAATTCATTCTCTATCCAATGATGGCTTCAATTCTCCAATTTGAATTTTGTAAGCCACATAGAAAAATGAATTTCAAAACTGGTTCAATAGTGGTTCAAACTGGTTCAAGTCCGGTTCACCTGAATTGGTTTGGTTTTCTCTTTCAAGTTATCCTAAAGTCCTTTCCCATGATTTTTGAGACTCTTTAGATCACTCAGGATTTATAATTTTCTCGATTTGCCCTTTCTCTAGAAACACTTGGTCTCCCCACATCAAACTCCAGATCTCTCCTCTGATTGTCCGCATAACTCTTTTGCTTGTCCTGAGCGGCCTTAAGACGACTCTTGATTAACTTGATTTTCTTTGTGGCATCCTCAATTAACTTAACCCTTTCCCACTTCCTTTCCCCTACTTCTTCCCAAAATAAAGGGGTACGACAAGGTTGTCCATAAAGGGCTTCATAAGGAGCCATCTAAATACTAGCCTGATAGCTATTATTGTAAGCAAATTCCATTAGGCACAAGTATTCCTCCCAACCTTTGCCCATGGTGAGTACGCATGCCCTTAGCATGTCCTCCAAGGTGTTAATCATCCATTCAAACTGTCCATCGGTCTGAGGATGAAACGCCATACTCATATGGAGCTTGGTTCCCAAGGAACTTTTTAAACTTGGCCAGAACCTTGAAATAAATCGGGGGTATCTATCCGATACTATACTCACCGGGACACCATGGAGTCTTACTATCTCCCTATGTATAAGGCAGCCAGTTGTTCCACCGTATCCGTCACTCTTATAGGAAGGAAATGAGCAGATTTGGTCAATCTATCCACGTAGACCCAAATTGCGTCTTGACCCTTCCTGGTCACAGGTAGTCCTATGACAAAGTCCATGGTAATGTCCTCCCATTTCAATTCAAGAATTGGCAAGGGTTGGAGCAGTCCTAATGATTTTCGATGCTCAGCCTTTATCTGCAAGCATCGAGCTATGTATTTCGCTATGTCCCTCTTCATTCATTTCCACCAATATCCTTATTTGAGGATGGAGTACATGTTAGTACTGCTCGGATGCATCGCATACACCGAATCGTGTGCCACTTCTAGAATTAACCTCTTCTGCTCTTTATCTTGAGGCATACACACCCTACCCTTGAAGGTTAGCACAACATCACCTCACAAGTCGTAGTCCGATTTTGTATCTCTATTAACCGGGTCCAAATAAGATTAGAGTTCCTTATCAGCCTTTTGTTGGGCCTTAATCAACTTGGTTAGACTAGGTCTCACCACTACATTAGCCAACAAGCATTTCTCCTACTTGTACATCTTCAGGTCCACCTCCATTCTCCCCAACTATTGCAACAAGGGTATGTAACTTATATTTATTTGTGCCGCCTCGGTTTGGTATTTGCGACTTAAGGCATCTACCACCACATTTTCCTTTCTGGGGTGATACTCTATCACAAGGTCATAGTCTTTCACCAATTCCAGCCATCTCCTCTGGCGGAGATTTAACTCTTTCTGAGTTATGAAATACTTAAGACTCTTGTGATCAGTGTATATTCTACACTTAACCCCGTAGAGGTAGTGTTACCAAATCTTTAAGGCAAACACTATCGCAGCTAATTCTCGGTCATTGGTTGGGTAATTTCTCTCATGTACCTTAAGTTGTAGTGAGGCATAGGCGATAACCTTTCCTTGTTGCATTAGTACACATACGAGTCCCTGTCCGGATGCACCACTCTAGACGGTGCACTCTCCTACACTTGGGTTAGGAAGGGAGAGTACATGTGCGGTTGTCAATTGAGTCTTCAACTCCAAGAAAGACTTCTCACAACTTTCATCCCATTTATACTCAACTCCTTTCTTGGTGAGCCGAGTCAGATGAGCTGCTATCTTAAAAAAATCTTGAACGAACTATTTGTAGTATCCTGCCATACCTGAGAAACTTCATATTTCTAAAGGATTCCTAGGTGCCTTCCAATTAGATATGGCTTCCACCTTTGCTGGATCTATGTTGACTCCATCCTTGGAGATTATATGTCCTAAGAATCCTAACTCCTCCAGCCAGAACTTACCCTTGGAAAATTTTGCATATAAGTGGTTTTCCTTCTATATCTCCAAGGTGATTGCCAAATGTTCTTCATGATCCAACCTAGTTCTTGAGTATATGAGAATATCATCTATGAATAATATCACAGACCTGTCCAAGTGTGGTTGGAACACTTGGTTCATTATATCCATGAAGGCTGAAGGGGCATTTTTTAATCTAAATGGCATCACTTTGAACTTGTAATGTTCGTGTCGAGACCGAAATGTCGTCTTAGGAATGTCCTCCTCTTGAATCCTGAGTTGGTGAGAGCCCGACCAAAGGTCTATCTTGGAGAAGTAGGTTGCTCCTTTTATTTGGTCGAATAGGTCATCAATTCATGGAAGTGGCTACCTACTCTTGATGGTGACCTGATTCAACTTGCTATAATCTATGCATAGTCTCATGCTCCCATCCTTTTTCTTCATGAATAGGACCGGTGCACCCCATGGAGACTAGCTAGGACTTATAAAATCCTTCTCCAATAGTTCGTCCAATTGCTCCTTCAATTCCTTCAGTTCTACTGGAGCCATGCGATAAGGAGCTTGAGATATGGGGTTTATTCCTAGGATAATTTCTATAGTTCACTATAGAAATAATTCCAGGAACAAACCCTATATCCCAAGCCCCATACTGTATGGCTCCGACGGAACTGAAGGAATTAAAGGAGCAATTAGACGAATTATTGGAGAAGGATTTCATACGTCCTAGCCAGTCTTCGTGGGGTGCACTAGTTCTATATATCACAAAAAAGGATGGAAATATGAGATTGTGCATAAACTACAGGAAGCTGAACCCGGTCACCATCAAGAATAGATACCCACTTCCATGGATATATGGCTTATTCGATCAATTAAAAGGAGCAGTTTACTTCTCCAAAATAGACCTTCGGTCGAGCTAGCATCAACTTAGGATTCGAGAGGAAGACATTCCCAAAACAACATTTCGATCCAGATTTGGATATTACGAGTTTAGGGTAATGAACCGCATGTTTCAACCACATTTGGATAGGTTTGTGATAGAATTCATAGATGACATCCTTATATACTCACTAACTAGGTTGTAACATGAAGAGCATTTGACAATCACCTTGGAGATATTAAAGGAAAATCAATGATATGCAAAATTCTCCAAGTGTGAGTTCTAGCAACATGAGGTAAGATTCTTAGGACATATAGTGTCCAAGGATGGAGTCAAAGTTGATCCAGCCAAGGTGGAAGCCATATAAGATTGGAAGGCTCCAAGAAATCCTACATAAATAAGAAGTTTCTTATGTCTGACAGTATACTATAGATGGTTCGTGCAAGATTTTTCTAAGGTAACAGCTCCTCTAACTTGACTCACCAGGAAAGGAGTTGAGTATAAGTGGGATGAAAACTATGAGAAGTCTTTCCTTGAGTTAAAGACTCGATTAACAATGGCACTAGTACTCTCCTTACCTAACTCTAATGTGAGAGAGTACACCATCTATAGTGATGCATTCGAACAAGGACTCGGGTGTGTGTTAATGCAACAATGGAAGGTTATCGCCTATGCCTTGTGACAACTTAAGGTACATGAAAGAAACTACCCAACTCATGATTTGGAATTAGCTGTAATAGTGTTTGTCCTAAAGATTTGGCAACACTACCTTTACGGGGTTAAGTGTAGGATATACACAGATCACAAGAGTCTTAAATATTTCCTAACTCAAAAGGAGTTAAATCTCTACTAGAGGAGATGGTTTGAATTGGTTAAGTACTATTACCTTATGATAGAATATCACCCTGGAAAGGCAAATGTGGTGGCAGATGCCTTAAGTTGCAAGTACCAAACTGAGGTGACACAAGTGAAGACGAGTTACATACCCCTGTTGCAACAATTGGGAAGAATGGAGGTGAACCTGGAAATAGATAAGCGAGAAAGGTGCATGGTGGCTAACGTGATAGTGAGGTCCAATCTAACTGAGCCGATCCAGGCCTAACAAAAAGTAGATAAGGAACTTCAACCCTACCTGGATTCGATTAATAGAGAAGCCTAAACCAGCTGATTTAAGCTTTGAACCCAGTTCGGACCGGTCCGATTTGATTCGGAACATTGTCATCTTCTTCCATTAGATGACAACATTGTTCACTTGTCGAAAAATCGAACAGCGCTGACGAAGCTGAAATGTCTTCAGCCATGGAGTTTCAGACAATGAATGACTGCCATTAAGGAGATAATCGGACAACCCAGAAGTCCCCAAGCTTTTTATATAAAGAGCCCTTCCGCATTCATCCTCTACACACCTGAAGACTTCATTCTCTCCCAACTGCTCCAATTTCAGGTAAAGCTCGGACCAAAGCTTTGATATAGTGTCTTTTCTGAGCCAAAGAAGGCATGGTCGAGTTCTTTGGATTCGGGAAGAAGTCAACTATACACCTAGGGTCACTGGATAAGTGTCGACGTGATCGAATGAGGAATCAGCTCCAACGAACCGAAGCTGCCTTATTTTGGCCGAGCTGAAATCATGCAATTTGAGCCCTTCTCAGGCTAAACGAAGCCCTCCCAACACCTCTAGAGTCCTTCTACAGCTTAATTAGAGCTTAAAGGTAAGCCCATTTGGCTCCCCTTTGTAATTTTCAACCGGTGCTAGAGAGAGAACCGATAGAAGTTCGATGATAAAATTCTCATTGAATTCAGCAATGATTGATGCAATTCTTGATCCTAGGAGAAACCTCAGGATAAGAGCTATCTGCCTAGATTGAAAGTTCGGACCGCCGCACCCCTGATGGTAAACTTTTGAAGCTTTCTCTCTCTAAGTCTAATTTTCTGGTAAAGCTTTGTTTGAGCTCATTTCGACATCAAATTGTGTGATTCAAAGTGCAATTGAATCGTATGAAGGTGTAGAAAATCCAATCTAACTTCAGTTTCAATAATTAAACTCATTTGATTGGTCAATATGATGAAATCAAATTCAACTGAGTTAGAATGTTGAAATTTGGGAAATATTGGGGGAATCAAGAATTTTAAAAATTCAAGGGACTAAAATGAAATTTCATAAAATTGAGGGACAATTGGGCATGATAAAGATGTTGGAGGAATGATTAGGGAAATTTTTGAATTTTTGGGGCAAAACTTACCATTTTTGTAAAGTAGGGGCAAAATGGTAATTTTGGAAAAGTTGGGGACCAAATTGGAAATTTGGGAAATTAAACCCATTTTTGTGAATTTGAATAAATTTAGGTCCCAAGGTAATTTTTAAAAGTTTCGGGACTCAATTTGAGGAAAAACCAACATTAGGGACTTAAAGTTAAAGAAAAATCACTTTATTGACCTAATTGTAAATAAAGGAAAAGTTTATCTTTCTCATTTATTTGTGATGAATGAGAGCTATTAGGCCAAAGGATAATGAATAAGAGTGTTCATATCATGTAGGAACACGAAGTACCGTGAACGCCAGGTAAGACAAGTTCAAGTAAGGACAACAAGCCGATTAAGAGGATATTCACTGCACTATTGGGTGAGTGGAAATTTAATATCATACCCGGTTGGGATGATAAGCTCGAAAATAAAAACCCATTGCTAAGTGGTATTTTAACCATCACACCTGAGAGGAGTGATGTGGAAATCATACAGAAAAACTACTTAACGGTTGTAAGTAGATCATACCCGATTGGTATGATGAAACTTCCTGGAAGGAAGCGGAAAACCCGCTTATCGGTTATAAGCGGAGATGTCCTCCTACCCGGTTGGTATGATAGATAGTTGAAAAGTTTATTTTGTCAGAAGTGCTCTCCCCTGACTATGTGCCACTACTTAAAAGTTTTGGGAGACCTTCTTGACAGGAGCTCAAATAGCTCATAAAGGTCGGAGGCCTCAGTTTTGGAACTTTGAGGTTAATATGCCCGATTTTAAAAATCTCGAACAGTGGGCCCTAGGTCAGTTCGCACGAGTAGGAGCTCGTAAAAAAACATGATTATTATGCCATGAAAACTTAAGTAAATGTGTTCTTTGGCCATGGTACCAAGACATGACCGACATACTCGATGGACTAGTAGCAGTACGACATGATAGGTATTCGGACTAGTCAAGACAAACAACTACAAGTCTATTTGAGGGTTGGGGCCGTTGGAACAGTGGCACCACAAATTATATGGCTTTTGTGAAAACTATTGATTGTGCATGGACTGTGTTACAAGACCTTCAAGACACCCAAGAGGGGTAGTGATGTGCCTCAGGGCTTTGGACGACCTAGTGGATATAAGGGCAGTTCGTCGTACCAAAAGTCTTTCGAAGCTTGACGTTGCTTCAAGCGCATGAGACCGGGGTGGGGACGGGTTGAGGTCTCTGTCCTTATATGGGATTGAGGGTTGGATGTTGTGAACATCCACTCATTCTGAGGGTAGAAGTGGATGTGCTTCTATCTAGGTGGCCGGTAAAGTCGCTACGATGCCATAAGTGGGTTCAGTGGATGGGCTATCCTATGATTGTGTGTTCCTTCATGATGAAAGGCATGTGTTGGTTGATAAACACACCATAATGATGAGAAATGGTTATGGAAACAAAGAATTAAGAATGAAATGTTTTTGAAAGAAAAATAAGAAGTCTAGCACACTCCAAATTCAAACTATTTTTCTAAAAGTAAATCCTTGAACACCCATTCACTGAGTCATTGAACTCATCCACTTGCTTATATCCCTTTCAGGTAATCCTTGAAAAGCTTTCCTCAAAGACCACCAGCTAACGCAACTGTAATGCAAGTATGATAAATTTAAAATCTTGTGCAGTTTTGATTTTTGTTATTCTAGGAAAGGTGCAGGTTTAAAGGACGCATTACTCCTTATGGTTTATAAAGAAGGGGCAACCCTTAGTAAACCGGGAGTGTGGTGGGTTGCTCATGGGGATCCGACCAAACTAGGTCGAGGTGTGACGGTATGTAAGTTTTTCCCTCAGTTTCCTAAAAAGGCATAATGGGAGGGGGTGAGTTCGACAACTTAGTGAATGGGTGTTTGAAACATGTGTTTTGTAAAAGATAGTTTGATTTCGCCATGGTACCAAGACAGGTCAGAGATACTTGATTGGTTGGTAGTAGTGAGTCAAGACCAAGTTGACGGACCGGTCTTGACAAACAATCGTAGGTCGAGTTGAGGGTCGGGGTCATTGGACCAATGACACCAAACATAAATGGATTTGTGGAAAACTATTGTTTGTGCATGCACTTGATGTTCGGAACCATCCAATCGCCCAAGAGGGGTAGTGATGCGTCCTAGGGGCTACTGGATGACATGGTGGAGATAAAGGTAGTTTGTCATACTAGTAGTCAGGGAAGCTTGACGTTGCTTAATGTGCATGAGGCCGGGGTGGGGTCGGGATGAGGTTTTTGTCCTCATATGGACATAGAGTTGATTTCGGGTTTGAGGGTTGGATTTCACGGAGATCCACTCATACCTAGAGTAGAAGTGGACATGCTTGTATCTGGGTGGCCGGTAAAGTCACTTCGATGCCACAAGTGAGTGTTGTGGATGGGTTGCCCTGTGAATATGTGATCCCTTCATGATGAAGGGCATGTGTTGACTATTAAACACACCTATTGTGGATAATGAGGAAAGAATATTTTTAAAAGAAATAAGGAGTCTAGCACACTCCGAATAAAAATATCTTGTTTTTGGAAACTCTCTCCCAACACTCATTCACTGAGTTGTTGAATGCACCCCCTCCCTTTACCCTTTTCAGGTAACCAAGGGAAAAAAAACTTTAAGAACTTCTTATAGCCGAACTTGCAAGATAGGTATGTAAGGTTTAATGTATCTAGATTTGATTAATGTTATTCCTAGAAAGATATAGGTGAAAAAGATGCCTTACTCCTCGCAGTTTAGAAAAGAGGAAACTCTTAATAAACTAGAAGAGTGGCTAGTTGCTCACGGGGATCCGAACAAACCGGGTCAAAATGTGACAACTTGAGTTGTATTAGAGTCTATTTCCTCGAATACATTATCAATACTATATAACATAATGATTAAACTAAAACTACCTACCTTGTAGGAAGATGGCCCCAAGAAAAGTAGCCAAATAAACCTGCGTTACCTTAGCCACCCTGGAAATCAAGGAAAATCCCATCCCAAAGGAGGAATTGAACCAGAAGTATAGGAGGACTCTTGGAGTAACATCGGGTCAAAGGGGACTCGACAAGAAAACTTTCAAGGTGTTCGGGCTCAAGGATGGCGAATCACTGAACCATCAACAATCCCTTAGAAAGACCCCACAATACTCAAAGTATGGGAGGAACAACAAAGGTCCATGCAAAGAGAGGGTCTGTTATAGATGTGGGCAATGTGGACACTACATGAGAAGGTGCCCAACATTTCGGAGGACAGGACTTGAAAGAACCAGTTATGAGTGTAGAAGGGTAGGACACATAGCAAAGGACTGTCCCACACCGCAAGGAATCAAAGCAATAACTTCCAACAAGGACACCTCCACCCCTACAGAAATCCGAAGGGATAACACTACTACAATTCCGATTAGGGATCCCAATCTTACTCGGGAAGAAATCCTTCTAGACCCTAGCATAGTAATAAGTACTTTCCAAACTGTCATTGTAACATTCTCCATTAAGAGATGTTAAAACCCCAAACTGTATTCTTACTTCAATAATGAATAATATTTTGAGTTCCTAAATTTTTTTTCTGTAACTCAATAATGCTATTTGTGTGCCTCAATTACACAAGGATCATGGGAAAATGACCAAGGGTAGGAGCTGTAAACCCGGACATAACATAATGTAGATTAAGGGAATTTTCCCTTAAAGGGCTCTACAAGCCACCTAGAAGCAAAAAAAGGAGGCACCTCCTCCATAGAAGGCATGCCCCGAACGATGAAAGAAAACTAGGATATCTCGGGATAGCAAGGTGTGACCTACTTTGGAAAAGCAAAGGAGTCAAGTAGGGTGGTAGACTAACCTAGCAAAAAGGTGTAACTAGAAACTTTGGAAGAAGGCACTCTACGAAGAACCAGAAAATAGTAAGGACTACACCCCAAAAAGAACAACGGGATAGGCATCAAAGAAGGATAACTGTTCCGAGACAAGTGAACCAGGAGAGTAGTAGAGATGAGGCAGTTAATGAACTAACCCTCGAGAAGGTCATAAATTTAAACCCTAGCAAGGAAGGGGGAAGTGGAAAGGCCAGAACAATGAAAAAGAAGGATGAAGAAAATCCTTGAAGAAATAAATGGCTGAAAATGAAATGGTGACCGTACTTAAGTTATAAGGAGAATTTAGTAAGTCTCGCACAAAGAGGCCTTGGAGTAAATAATGCCTGAACCCTTCCCAAGGAAGGAAACCATGGGAAGGCATACATGTCCCAACTGAGAAGTAATGGACCAAGTGACAAATGATGAGAAGATGAAGTGTATGCAAAGTTGAAAGAACTAAGGGAAGCATACTAGGAGGACCCAAGGAGTAAGTTAAACCTAATGAATGGGTAAGTAGGAAGATAGCATCAAAGGAAACCGCGACAAGTAAGAATGGGTGGGCTAACCATAATATGGAAATAACAGAAAGAAAACCCAGGAAACCTTGGAGAAGTAAGCCTTCCAATTCGGAAGTAATTAAAGGGAAAAGCCACTTACATTAAGGTTGGTTGTAGTCCACACATGCTTAATAGAACCCAAGGAGTGGACGACTAGATATAAAACAAAGTGCTAGGAACCAACCTATTAGCAGGAGTTCCTCGAAGGGTGAATGAGGAACAAAAGGGAGGTGGAGGACAGGGAAGAATAAAGAGCGGACAACCATACTGATCCCAAAAGGGTGTAAGAAAGGAATGAAGGAAAAAATTTCAAGGAGCGTTAGGGAGGTTGAACCAAGATGGAAGTCCCTAGGTAGAAGGATAAAGGAAGGAAGTGAAACCTTAAAAAGGGAAATCCCAAGCTAAGGAACTAACAGATGGATCATAAGAGGCTTAATCTAAAATAAGGAACCTCATAAAAAAGCATAAGTGGTTGAGGGTCTATTAGGACGACCAAGTGTGACATGTTTTAAAAGAGTAAAGAAGCCAAATAAGGATTTCAGACGAGCCTAGCGGAAGGAAACTACTAGTAACAATGGGATGGTCAAGGAGGATAAACAATGCTCTAAGAAGGATCGGGAAATAGTAGAAGAAGGGCAATAGCATGGGCATAATGTGAAGTACACGAAATAAGATCTAACAATCGGAGATACCTCAGGTAGGAAAGAAAAAGGTGAACTAGGGAATTAATGATGGTGAATGATTAAAGGTGGGAAAAAGCTCTAATTCAAATGGGTTATGAATGTGAAGGAAGGAAAACCGATACAGTTATGTAAGATATGATGTCAAGGGGCAAGATGGATGATTGGACAATAGTAAAGGTAGTCGAGAAATACCACCAGACAAAAAGAGGGACGGAGTTATACTATCCCTAAAAGGTTGAGAATAACCATTATGGAAATGTTCTAAAATTTAAAATGGTCAAAGAGAGGTTCTAGAGTATGTCATATTGTAAGGGACATGTAATCCCAAGAGTCCCGAGGAAAAATGTGACTCAAGTAAGGAAGAGTCAGTTAGTAAGCATGACGAGGTCATACATAATTTAAACTGAAGTTGTAATAAATAAAGGATGGAGGAAGGGTGTCACAATTGAGAGTTCCAAAATGCCCAATCATTCTCGTGTCTAGTTATTCTCTTGTTCATTGAAACTCCTAGCTCAGTGTTTTTTTGAGCATTACGTGCTTGTTTTCACGGTTATAGTGTTATCACACTTTCTTCCTATTTTGACCCATCCTCATCCATTATTTATTACAACTTTGGTCCAAATTATGTTTGACCTCATGATGTTTACTAACCGACTATTCCTTACTTGAGTCACATTTTTCCTTTAGACTATTGGGCTTACATGTCCCTTATAGCATGACATATTTCAGAACCTGTCTCTGTCCATTAGATTTCTATAACACTTCATTTAGGGTTGTTCTTAACTTTCTAACCTTTCAAGGATCGTATAACTCCATCCCTCTTTCCATATAGTAGTATTATTCTTCAACTACCTTTACCATTGTCCAATCAGCCTTCATGCCTTTGACGTCATGCCTTATATAACTATGTTAGTTTTCCTTATCCACTCATCATTTTCCAACTTCCTTATTGGGTTTTTTCGATGCCAATCATTGGATTTCCCAATGATTTACTGACTCATTTGGATTCTTCCCTTCTTAGGCCCTTCCTTATTCCCAGTGGAATCCTTTACTCAAGGACTTTCCCTTTCCTTCATCCACTCTTTCTCGCTCGTAACCATTTCACGATTATTTATTCCGAGTTGATCCCTTTCAGTCTATGTCTCGATTACTTTGTTTGGGGAGTTTCCTTTTTATGGTTTCATTCTCTACTATGTCCTTCTTACCATTCCTTGAAGGTCTCCCTTCTTCATCTACTTACACCCTTTGCCCATTGAGGCAATTGCCCACTTTCAATCCTCCATTTCCTTCTTTATTCCCTATCCAAAATCTTCCTACTATTGGTCTTATTTCATGTATTCCCCCCCTATGCTTAACTCTCCACTCTTTGGGCTCCATTAGGCAAGCGTGGACCACGACCAATCTTGATGTCGGTGGTCATTTCTCTTAATCACTTCTAAAATGGAGGGCTTAACTTTCTGAGGTTTCTCAGATGTTCTTTCCTCTATTCCTTTGTTATGGGTAGTCCACCCCTTTCCTACTTGTTCGACATCTTTTGATGATATCTTCCTACTTACTCGTTCCCTGTGTTTAACTTACTCCTTGGGTCCTCCTAGTATGCTTCCCTTAGTTCTTTCACCTCAGCATGCACTTCATCTCTTCATCTTTCATCGCTTGGTCCATTACTTCTTAGTTGGGACATGTATGCCTCCTTAGGGTTTCCTTCCTTGGAAGGGTTCTTCCCCTTCTCTTCCTGAATTCCTTTCTATTCACCACTAAGGGCATCTAACCTTAAATCTACTTCCTGACATCCTTGGATTCCATCCTTCATATTTCCCTTTCTTTGGAGATTCAGTGGGTACGTCCTTTGGATTTTATCCTACTTGTATCTCATCACATGTTTATTTCTGTAGAGAATGGAACTTTAATTTATTATAATGATAATGAATTGTAGGGTTTTTTGCTATATTTATCTAGGGGAATTTTGATAAGTACTAGCTATGATACTAGGAACATTTTGTGCTTCCCCCTAGGTGAGGTTGTATACTCTGGTTGGTAACCTATACGTAGTGGCTATGTCTTGTCCCCCGTCTAGTGCCCTTGGGTTCCCTTGAAGTGGTTGATGGGCACTTCATTGTGTATTACCACGAAGGGCTGGACAGCTCTTCGCAAAGTGTGTGAGTTGTCCGCATTCGAAGCATTCTTGACACATGGCCCTTCATGGTTTTTCCAGCACCTGGGGCAATAGGGGTTTCTCCTTTGTGGAGTTGTATGTGCCTTCCTTTGGGCATGATAACCTTCATTCCTTCTAAAGGACCCCATTCTTATCCCCCATCTTTGCCACCAGGCTCCTTTTGACCTCTATGGTTGTTTTGTCCTCCTTCTTTTCGGCCAGCTTGCTCCATCTGATGGCGTCTTGTCTATACCAGACGCTCACATTCATGAGTCATGATGATGATGGTAGCCAAATCCGTGTGGCATCCTAGTACTCTCATCTGGTCTCGTATGTCCATGTTGAGACCATCCACAAACCGTTGGCAGATATTTGTCGGTCCGACTAAGTCTGGAGAAAAAGGTCTTATCTCAACAAATCTAGTCTCATACTCCGAGATGGTGTGGGATCCTTGTCGGAGTTAGGAGAATTATTGTTTCTTCTCGTTGATCAGATGCAAAGCTAAGTATTCCTCTAAATACCTCCCCACGAATTGCTCCCAGGTGGTGTGGTGGTATGCATGCTCCTAATGTTGTCCCACCACCTTTTACACTAGCTTCTAGGAAGAATTCTTTCAGGATCACCATGTCCTTTGGTGGAATCCTAATTATTCCCATGAGTTTCTTTATGCTGACCAGCTAGTCCATAGTGGCTCTAGCATCCTTCTCTTTTGGGAATGACTTACATCCTAATTGATGGAGGGTCTTGAGGTATTTGGGGATATCAATTATATGAGTGGTGTTGACAGAAGTTGGATGGGATTGTATTTCCTCGAGCTCGGCTTGAGAATTGGTGTTCACTTTTGGAGAGAAGTTGGGCCTTCTAAACACTCAGGTGAAGTCTTCATATAGTCTTTGATGTTCCAAGCTTAGTCCAGGTGGACTCGTTGGGGCTTTTCTAGGAGTTTCTATAGGAAGTAGTGGATGGGCAGTGTGAGAGACTACAACTCTTGTTCTCTTGGTTCCTCTCTTGGGAGCCATTTGAAATTTTAAGATTTTTTCCTATTAGTTACTATGTTTTATAGTCTTAATAATGTATTCGAGTAAACAGGCTCTAATACCACAAAGTTGTCTCGCCTTGACCCGGGTTGGTCAGATCCCCATGAGCAACCTGCCACTATCTTTGGTTCGTAAAGGGTTTCACCCGTTTTTAAACCGCAAGAAGTAAGGCGTCCTTCTTACTTGTCTTTCCTGGAATAGCATTATACAGAACTAAATATCTTAAAACTGACATACTTGTCTTACAAGGAGGTCTTTAAGTTTTAGTTTCCCTTGGGAGGGGGTGCATTCTACAACTCAATGAGCATGTAAACCCCGTCCTTTGATAATAAGAAAATAGGGGAAAGAACCGGTCATTTCCAAAGAGAAAACTAAATCGGTTTACAAACCAGAACCGATAGAGAAAGGAAAAACCAGGAAATTTATGGATCCCAAGTTACCTAAAAAGTCACAAAAGTCACAAAGTCATGAAAAAGGACACTATGGTGAATTGGAGATGAAAACCAAATATGTTTAGGTGAACCGGATCCAAACCGGATTGAACCGGTTTGACCGATTTGAACCACTATTGAACTGGATGGTAAATTCATTTTTCTAGGTGGCTTAAAAAATTCAAATTGGAGAATTGAGGCCATAATTGGATAGAGAATGAATTTAGATGAATTTAAAAATTATTAATTTTGAAAAATTCGATCAAATCAGGCCTGAACTGGCCGGTTTAAGCTTTGAACCCAATTCGGATCGGTCCGGTCTAGTTCGGAATAGTGTCATCTTCTTCCTTCAGATGAATGCACTGTTCACTCACCGGAAAATTGAGCAGCGCCGATGAAGATGAAAATTCTCTGGCCATGGAGTTTCAAGCAATGAATAACTTCCAATAAAGCGCCAATCGGACTGCCAAGAATTCTTTGAGGTTCCTATATAAAAAGCCCATCATCATTCATCATCCTCACACCTGATAACTCCACTATCTCCCTACTGCTCCATTTTCCGGTGAAGCTCGAATCAGAGCTCTGACTTGAGCATTTTTCTAGGCCAAAGAAGGCATGGTCGAGTTCTTTGGATTTGGGGAGAAGTCAGCTACACGCTTATAATCTTCGTTTGCTACAAGGGTCACCGGAGAAACACTAGTGTGATAGAATATTGAAGCAGCTTCGGCGGTCTGAAGCTGCCCAGTTCTGGCTAAGCTAAAAATGGCTAATTCAAGCCCTTTTCAGGTCAAACCAAGCCCTCTCAACACCTCCACAACCCTCCTACAACTAAATTTGAGCAGAAAGGTAAGCCAATTTGGCTCCCTCTGTAAATTTCGATCGGTTCTAGAGAGAGAACTGGTAGATTTTTATTGACTAAATTTTCCCTTAATTCGGCATCAATTGATGCAATTCTTGATCCTAATAGGAACCTCAAGATGAGAGCTACCCAGATCAAAAGCTCAAACCGCCGCACTTCCGCCGTTAAGCTTTCGAAACTTTCTCTCTCTACGTTTAGTTTTCTGGCGAAGCTCCATTTGAACTCATTCCAACATCAAATCGTGCGATTCAAAGTGCAATTGAACCGTATGAAAGAGTATGAACTCCAATATAACTTTAATTTCAACAATTAAACTCATTTAATCGGTCAATTTGATGAAATCAAATTCGGTTAAGTTAGAAGGTTGAAATTGGGGGAAATTTTGGGTATTTCAAAAATTCGAGAGACTAAAGTGCAATTTCATAAAATTGAGGGCCAATTGGGCATGATAAAGATGTTTGAGGACCAATTAGGCAATTTTTGGAATTTTTTGCGCAAAACTTAAGATTTTTGTAAAGTAGGGGCAAAATGGTAAGTTTGGAAAAATTGGGGACCAAATTGGAAATTTGGGAAACTTGAACCCCTTTTGTGATTTTGAATAAATTAATGTCCTAAGGTGAATTCTAGAGTTTCGGGACTCGATTTGGGGGAAAATCAGCATTAGGGACCTAATGTTAAAGAAAAATAACTTTAGGGACCTAATTGCAAATAAATGAAAAGTGTGGTCATTTCATTCACTCATGATGAATGAAGGCTATTAGGCCAAAGGATAATGAACAATGATGTTCATATCGTGTAGGAACTTGACGTATTGAGAATGCCAGCTAAGATAAGTTCGCGTGAAAACAACAAGCCGGTAAAGAGGAAATTCATTACACTATCGGGTGAGTGAGTTTTTTATATCATACCCAGTTGGGATGATAAGCACCTCGGAAATGAAAACCCACTACTAAATGGTATTTTAAACATCACACCTGAGAGGAGTCATGTCACGCCCCGACCCAATTTGGTCGGATCCCCGTGATCAACCCGCCATTCTCCCGGTTTACTAAAGGGTTCCCCCTAAATATAAACCGTAAAGAGTAAAGCGTCCTTTAAACCTACAACTTTCCTGGAATAACATAAATCAAAACGGCATAAAATTTTAAATTTATCATACCTGTCTCACATGCGTCTTAGTTGATGGTCTTTAATGGTAGGCTTTCCGAAATTTTCTGAAAGGGATTTAAGGGAGGGGATGAGTACGACTACTCAGTGAATGAGTTTTCAAAAATTAACTTTTAGGAAAAAGATTTGTGTTGGAGTGTGCTAAACTCCTTATTTTTTATAAAAAAATCCTTTCATTTCAAATCTATGTTTTTCACCCAACACACACATCCTTCATCTTGAAGGTCAATCACACAATCGCAGGCCAGCCCATCCACTAAACCCACTTGTGGCGTTGAAGTGACTTTACCAGGCAGCTAGATAGAAGTACATCCACTTCTATCCTGATAATGAGTGAATGCACGTGACATCCAACCCTCAATACCGAAATCAATTCTTTGTGTCCGTATGAGGACAGAGACCTCATCCCGACCCCACCCCGGTCTGGTGCGCTCGAAGCTACGTCGAGCTTCGCAAGGTCACCTAGTCTGACGAACTGCTCTTATATCCACCAGGTCGTCCAGGGACTTAGGACATATAACTACCCCTCTAAGGCATCTTGAAGGTCCCGTACACATAGTGCATGCACAATCAGTATTTTCACATCTTAAGATATAATCTGTGGTGCCACTAGTCCAACGGCCACGACCCTCAACTCAACCTGCAACTATTTGTCTTCACTGTTCCATAAACCTGTCATGTCGCACTGCTGCTAGTTGACTAAGTATGTTAGTCTTGTCTTGGTACCATGGCCAAACAATTCATTTATTTAAAGTTTTATGGCATATAACTCATGTTTTGTTTACGAGCTCTTGCTCATGTCAACTAGCCTTGGGCCCACTGTACGAGATTTTCAAAATCGGGCATATTAGCCTCCAAGTTCCAAAATCGAGGCCTATGGCCTAACAAAGCTATCCGAGATCCTGTCAAGAAGGTCTCCCAAATCATTTAAGCAATGGAAAATAGTCAAGGGAGAGCACTTCCGACAAACTAAATTTTCAACTATCCATCATACCAACCGAGTATGAGGATATCAACTGATGAATGGGTTTTCCACTTCCTTCGAGAAAATTTTATCATACCAACCGGGTATTATCTACTTACAATTTGTAAGAGGTTTTTTCGCATCATTTTCACATCACTACTCTAAGTTGTGATGTTTAAAATACCACTAAGTAATGGGATTTAATTTCGAGGTACTTATCATCCTCAACCTGTTATGATATAAAATTTCCACTCACTCATTAATGTGTGAATTTCACTCGACCGGTTCTTTGTATTCACGCGAGCTTGTCCTTGCTGGTGATCCCGATACTTTGTATCCTTACATGATATGGACATCCTTGTTCATTATCACTTGGCCTAATAGCCTTCATTCATTACAAATGAATGAGAAAACCAAACTTTCTATTTATTTGCAATTAGGTCCCAAAAGTTATTTTTCTTTAACTTTAAGTCCATAATGCCGGTTTTTCCTCAAATTGAGTCCTAAAACTTTTAAAATTTATCTTAGGACCTCAGTTTATTCAAATTGATAAAAAAAAAGGGGTTTAATTTCCCAAATTTCCAAATTGGTCCCCAAATTTTTCTAAAATTACCATTTTGCCCTTCCTTTACCAAAATGGTTTCACCCCAAAAATTCAAAAATTCCTCAATAGGCCCTTTAACTTTCTTATCATCCCCAATTGCCCTCAATTTTATAAAATTGCATCTTAGTCCTTCAAATTTTTGAAAATCGCCAATTTCAACTTCCTAACACAATCAAATTTTATTTCATCAAATTGACCAATTAATCTAATTGTTGAAATTGAAGTTAAAATTGAGTTCCTACATCTTCATATGATTCAATAGCACTTTGAATCGAAAGTTTTGACGTCGAAACGAGCTTAAACGGAGCTTTACTGGAGATACTTTTGATTCATGGTCTTATTCCGTGCATTCCACACTATGCTCTATTGTCCACTCTTTATGATTTATATGCATGTGTGGACTATCACCCATCTTAACAATTGTGGTTATTCTTCCTTAGCTGCATCTTATTTGGAGGACTTACTTTCTAAAAGTTTTTCAGACTTCTTTTCTTTATTACCTTAGTATGGGTAGTCCACTCATTCTTACTTGTCACAACATCTTTTTATGCTATCCCATTAACTTGTTTCTTTTTTTAAGGGGGGTTCACATACTCCTTGTTTCAAAATCTCTTGATCATCCTTTGTGAGGCTCACTTAACCGTCTCAAGACTTTTAATTATAAATCCGGTTTTGGCCATTGATTTCTTTAAGGATTTTCCTTTGTTCTTCTTTTCCAATGTTTTGTCCTATTCACTTCTCCCTTATTTGTTGTGGTTTAAATCCATGGTTCTCTCGAATACCAATTCTTTAACAGCCTCCTTCTCACTATTTTTTTGTTCTAATTGTTTGGGCAGCTATATCACTCGTCCTTCATGTCCATCCTATTGTCCTTTATAGGGTGTAGTCTTTACAACATCTCAGCCTTTCTTAGGGTTTTGTTTATTCTCTATGATCAGCCCGTTGCTACTAGTTTCTTCTTTCTACTTGGTTCTCCTGGAATTATTATTTGGTTCTTCTGCTCTCTTCAAATAGGTCACATTGGGCCATCACGATACCTCCTTCCTTTAAAACGTTTCCTAATTAAGGGTTGGTTTCTTGCACTGCACATTATGTCCATCCGCCCATCAATGATTCCTTCAGGGGTACCTAGTTGTATGCATCCCTCCAAAGTTTACTTTCATAGTGTATTTCTTCTCCTCTTCACTCATACTATGTCATACCTATAGAGTTTCCGGAAAACATTTTTCCGCGTTTGCCCCTTATGAGAGGATTCTACGTATACTTTCTTACCTTCATTCTTGTGTTATCCTTCTCAGCTTGTCCTTCTTAAGAAGAAGTTTAAATTTGGTTTTTTTACCTCGTCATTTCTTGACCTCTTTGTGAACTGCTTACTTAACTTGCTCCATGGTTTTGGTCATCAGTCCTTCCTGTCTTTCATGACCTTTGAGGAGTTATTGCCCTAAATCTATGAGGTGTGGAACAGTCCTTCTTTACCTGTCCTATCCCCTCACACTCATGAAAAGTTTGGTATTTGTCCTTAGTAGGGTTGGGTACTTCTTCACGTAGTGTCCCCATTGTTCACACTTTTAATAGGTTATTCCCTTGCATGGACCATTGTGGTTCCTCCTTTCCTTCGGGTATTGAGGGGCCTTTCTAGGGGTTATTGGTAGTTTTGGTGCTTCACCGTCGTTGAGTGTGATTACCTTGAGAGATTTCTTGTTAAGTATTCTTTGCCAAATGGTCACTCTAGGAGTCCTCTTATATTCCATGATTTCCTCATTAACTTTACTTAACTTGGATGCGATTCTCCCTAATTTTAATGGTGAATGGGTTTGTTTGTTTACTATTCTTGGGACCACCTTCCTAGCAAGATCACTTCATCAAAAGATAGGATTTTAGGAATTTCGAGTACTTTATTAATCGAGGAGTACAGTATGTTGGGGGTTTTAGATCTATTACAGAAAGTGGTCACAAGAGAAATAGGGAGGTATGGGATTCTAGATAAGCATCCTCCTAGGTAAGGTTCTACGCCCTTTGCTGGCATTTATAGCTTCACGCTTAGCTTTCTTTGTACTTAGAGTTGTGCCCTCAATAGATCCTAGCACCATTCTCTGGGATACTTCCCCATTTGATCTTTTGAGATTCCTACCATGCCTTAGGCATTTGAGAAGCTACTAGGGATGTCTTCCTATGAGGATTGGGGTATTGAGTAGAGTCATTCCTAGTTTTCTTGGTTCCTCTCCTAGGAGCCATCTAAAAATTTTAAGATCAATCCTATTAGTTACTATATTTTCTAGTCTTGATTATGTATTCAAGGAAGCAGGCTCTAATACCACTCAAGTTGTCACGCCCCGACCCGACTTGGTTGGATCCCCGTGATCAACCCGCCACTATTCTGGTTTACTAAAGGGTTCAACCTTTTTATAAACTGTAAAGAGTAAGGCATCCTTTAAACTTGCACCTTTCCTAAAATAACATAAATCAAAACTGCATAAAATTTTAAATTTATCATACCTATCTCACAGGCGTCTTAGTTGATGGTCTTTAAGGATAGGCTTTCCAAAATTTCCTGAAAGGGATTTAAGGGAGTGGGTGAGTACGACTACTAAGTGAATGGGTTTTCGAAAATTAACTTTTACGAAAAAGAGTTGTATTGGAGTGTGCCAGACTCCTTATTTTTTTCAAAAATCCTTTCATTTCAAATCTCTATTTTTATCATCATTTCTTATTAATCACAGTGTGTTTTCACCCAACACACACATCCTTCATCATGAAGGTCAATCACACAATTTCAGGCTAACTCGTCCACTGAACCCACTTGTGGCGTCGGAGCGACTTTATCGGCCACCTAGATAGAAGCACCTCCACTTCTACCTTGAGAATGTGTGGATGTACGCAACATCCGACCCTCAATCCCAAAATCAATTCTTCATGTCCGTATGAGAACAAAGACCTCATCCTGACCCCACCCGGGTCTCGTGCGCTTGAAGCTACGTCGAGATTCGCAAGGTCACCTGGTCTGACGAACTGCCCTTATATCCACCAGGTCGTCTAGGGCCCTAGGACACGTCACTACCCCCCTTGGCGTCTTGAAGGTCCCATACACATAGTGCATGCACAATCAATATTTTCACATATTTCCATATAATCTATGGCACCACTGCTCCAACGGCCCCAACCCTCAACTCAACCTGTAGCTGTTTGTCTGACTGTTTTGTCGATCTATCATGTCGCACTGTCGCTAGTTGACTGAGTATGTCGGTCTTGCCTTGGTACCATGGACAAATAATTCTTTTATTTAAAGTTTTATGACATATAACTCATGTTTTATTTACGAGCTCCTGCTCGTGCCAACTGGCCTTGGGCCAACTATATGAAATATTCAAAATCGGGCATATTAACCCCAACCGGGCATGATCTACTTACAATCTGTAAGTTGTTTTTCCACATTATTTTCATATCACTCCTCTAAGTTGTGATATTTAAAATACAACTAAGTAATGGGTTTTCATTTTGAGGTACTTATCATCCCCAACAGTTATGATATAAAATTCTCACTCACCCGTTAATGCAGTGAATTCCTCTCGACTGGTTCTTTATATTCACGTGAGCTTGTCCTTGCTGGCGATCCTTGTTCGTTATCATGGTACTTTGTATTCCTATTCTATATGAACATCCTTGTTCATTATCACTCGACCTAATAGCCTTCACTCATTCCAAATGAATGAGAAAACCAAACTTTCTATTTAGTTAAAATTAGGTCCCCAAAGTTATTTTCTTTAACTTTAAGTCCCTAATGTCAGTTTTTCCTCAAATTAAATCCTGAAACTTTTAAAATTTATCTTAGGACCTCAATTTATTCAAATTCACAAAAAAGGGTTTAATTTCCCAAATTTCCAATTTATTCTGTCAAATTTTCTAAAATTACCATTTTTCCCTTCATTTACAAAAATGGTAAGTTTCACCCCAATAATTCTAAAATTCCTCAATTGGCCCTCTAACTGTCTTATCATACCTAATTAACACTCAATTTTATAAAATTGCATCTTGGTCATTCAAATTTTTGAAAATCCTCAAATTTTCCCAATTTTCCCCCAATTTCAACTTTCTAACACAGTCGAATTTGATTTCATCAAATTGATGGATTAAACACTTATAATTGTTGAAATAGAAGTTAAAATTGAGTTCCTACATCTTTGTGCAATTCAATAGCACTTTGAATTGCAAGTTTTGACGTCTAAACGAGCTCAAAAGGAGCTTCACCGGAAAACAGACTATAGAGAGAGAAGGCTTCAATTACTCACCGAGCTTTTGATCTGGACAGATAGCTCTCGTCCTAAGGTTCATCCTAGAATAAATAATTGCATCAATTGATGTCGAATTGCATCAATTGATGCCAAATTTCATCGTCAAAATTCTGTCGGTTCTCTCTATAGCACTGGTCGGAAATTGTAGAGGGGAGTCAAATTGGCTTACCTATCAGTCCTAATTTGGTCATGTGAGGGTTGAGGAAGTGTTGGGAGGGCTTGGTTTGGCCTGAGGAGGGCACAAATTGGCTAGTTTTAGCTTGGCCGAAACAGGGCAGCTTTAGTCTGCCGGAGCTGCTTCACTGTTCCATCATGTTGGCGTTTCTCCTACGACCCTCGAAGCAAACGGAGACTATAGGCATGTAGCTGACTTCTCCCCAATTCTAAAGAACCCGACCTCACCTTGTTTGGCTTGGAAAAGTTCCCAAGTCAAAGCTCCGGTTCAAGCTTCACTGGAAAATGGAGTAGTTGAGAGAGAATGGAGTTTTTAGGTGTGGAGAGAATGAATGAGGAGGGGCTCTTTATATGGGGAGTTCAGGGACTCGTCGACCGTCCATTTGGCACCTTTATGAAAGACATTGATGGCCTGAAACATACTAAATGGAAGCATTTCTTCTTCATCGGCGCTGCTTCAATTTTCCAGCAAGTGAACAGTGTTGTCATCTGAAGGAAGAAGATGACACTGTTCCGAAACGGGTTCAAAGTTTAAACCGGCCAGTTCACCCCCCATTCGACCGAGTTTTTCAAATATAAAAATTTCTAAATTCATTTTCTATCCCATGGTGGCCTCAAATCTCAAATTTGAATTTTTTTAAGCCACCTAAAAAAATGAATTTAGAATTGGGTTCAATAGTGGTTCAAACTTGTCCAAACTGGTTCAATCCCGTTTGAATCTGGTTCGCCTGAATTGGTTTGGTTTTCATCTCCAATTCATTCTCAAGTCCATTTTCATGACTTACTCTTTGGGTCACTCGAGATCCACAAATTTCCCGGTTTACCCTTTCTCTATAGGTTCCAGTTCATGAACCAACTCAGTTAATAAACCGATTCAATCTAGTTAGATCTGGTTCTTCTAAACCGGTCTGGTTTTTCTCTTCCAATTTGTGCTAAGGTTATTTTCCAAAGTTTAATGAACCATTTGGATCACCCGAGAGTTGTAAATTTCCAAATTGCTCGTTTCCTCATAATCGGGTTTGTGAACCGGTTTAGTTTTCTCACTCAATTCAACCGATTATTTTCCCGGTTTTCCTTGACTAAAAAGGGCGGTGTTTACAAGTGATGTAGAAATTATACGGAAAAACTACTTACTGGTTGTAAGTATATCATACCCGGTTGGTTTGATGAAACTTCATGGGAGTAAGTAGAAAATCCCCTTATCAGTTATAAGTGGAGATGTCCTCATGCCTGGTTGGTGTGATCGAGGGCTAAAAGTTTATTTTTGTCGGAAGTGCCCTCCCTTGACTATAGGCCACTGCTTAAACTTTTTGGGAGACCTTTTTAATGGTAGCTTGAATAGCTCGGATAGGCCGGAGGCCTCGGTTTTGAAACTTTGGGGCGAATATGCCTGATTTTGAAAATCTTGTACAGTGGGCCCAATGCTAGTTTGCACGAGCAGGAGCTCGTAAACAAATATGATTTAAGCCATGAAAACTTTAAATGAATGAGTTGTTTGGCTAGGTACCAAGACAAAACCGACATATCGATGAACTGGCAATAGTGTGATATGACAGGTCGATGGACCAGTCACGACAAATAGCTGCAGGTTGAGTTGAGGGTCGGGGCTGTTAGATTAGTGGCACCACATACGGACACGAAGTTTTGTTACGGGGTTGAGGGTCGGATGTCGAGTACATCCACTCATTTTCAGGGTAGAAGTGGATGTGCTTCTATCTAGGTGGCTAGTAAAATTGCTATGACGTCGTTTGGCCGTTAAACAAACAACCCAAGAGGGTAGTGATGTGTCTTAAGGCTACTGGATGACATGGTGGAGATAAGGGTAGTTAGTCTTGCCAGCAGCCTTGGAAGCTCGACGTAGCTTTATGCGCATGAGACAGGGGTGGGGTCGGGATGAGGTCTCTGTCCTCATACGGACACAGAGTTTTGTTACGGGGTTAAGGGTCGAATGTCACATACATCCACTCATTTTCAGGGTAGAAGTGGATGTGCTTCTATCTAGGTGGCTGGTAAAGTCGCTCTGAAGCCACAAGTGGGTATAGTGGACGTGCTGGCCTACGAATGTGTGTTCCCTTCATGATGAATGGCGTGTGCTGGCTAATAAACACACCGGTTATCATTGAGGATTGAGTAATAGCTATAAAAATGATATTTTAAGGATGAATTGTTTAAAAAAAAGAAATAAAGTAATATGGCACAATCCAATTCAAACATTTTTCCTAAAAGTCAAACTTTGTAAACCCATTTACTGAGGTGTTGAACTCACCCCCTCCCTTATATCCCTTTACAGGTTTAAAGGATACCTTACTCCTACCGAGTAAAAGAAGGGGAAACCCTTAATAAACCGAGAGAGTGGCGGGTTGCTCACGGGGAGCCAACCAAACTCGGTCAGGGCGTAAAAGCTTGAGTGGTATTAGAGCCTGTTTCCTCAAATACATAATCAAGACTAGAAAACATAGTAACTAATAGGATTGATTTTAAAATTTACAGAATGGCTCTCAAGAAAGGAACCAAGAGAACTAGGCAATAGTGTGATATGACAGGTCGACGGACCAGTCACGACAAACAGCTGCAGGTCGAGTTGAGGGTCGGGGCCATTAGATTAGTGGCACCACATACGGACATGAAGTTTTGTTACAGGGTTGAGGGTCAAATGTCGAGTACATCCACTCATTTTTAGGGTAGAAGTGGACGTGCTTCTATATAGGTGGCTGGTAAAATCTCTCTGATGCCGTTTGGCCATTAGACAAATAACCCAAGAGGGTAGTGATGTGTCTTAAGGCTACTGGATGACATGGTGGAGATAAGGGTAGTTAGTCTTGCCAGCAGCCTTGGAAGCTCGACGTAGCTTTATGCGCATGAGACAAGGGTGGGGTCAGGATGAGGTCTCTGTCCTCATACGGACACAGAGTTTTGTTACGTGGTTAAGGGTCGAATGTCGCATACATCCACTCATTTTCAGGGTAGAAGTGGATGTGCTTCTATCTAGGTGGCTGGTAAAGTCACTCTGAAGCCACAAGTGGGTATAGTGGACGTGCTGGCCTGCGAATGTGTGTTCCCTTCATGATGAATGGTGTGTGTTGGCTAATAAACACACCAGTTATCATTGAGGATTGAGTAATAGCTATAAAAATGATATTTTAAGGATGAATTGTTTAAAAAAAGAAATCAAGTAATATGGCACACTCTAATTCAAACATTTTTCCTAAAAGTCAAACTTTGTAAACCCATTTACTGAGGTGTTGAACTCACCCCCCTCCCTTATATCCCTTTACAGGTAACCAAGGGAAACATACCCAAGACCTCATGTTAGTTACACCTGCAAGACATGTATTTAAAGTTAAAATTTTATGATTTTTTATTTATGTTATTACAGGAAAGGTACATGTTTAAAGGATACCTTACTCCTACCGGGTAAAAGAAGGGAAACCCTGAATAAACCGGGAGAGTGGCGGGTTGCTCACGGGGATCCGACCAAACTCGGTCAGGGCATAAAAGCTTGAGTGGTATTAGAGCCTATTTCCTCAAATACATAATTAAGACTAGAAAACATAGTAACTAATAGGATTGATTTTAAAATTTACAAAATGGCTCTCAAGAAAGGAACCAAGAGAACTAGGGTTGCAGTCTCCAATACTGCCCAACCACCCCTACCTGTGGAAACTCCCAAAGGAGCCTAGACAACCCCTCCTGGACTGAGCCCAAAACACCAGAGGTTGTACGAAGAGTTCACCGGTGTATTTGGGCAATCTAACCTCATCCATAAGGCAGGCACCAACTCTCAGGTTGAACCAGAGTAAGTGCAATCCCATCCTCTCCCTATTAACCATCCTCCTCCAGTAGACATTCCCAGAAACCTCAAGACTCTCTGTCAACTGGGGTGTAAGCCCTTCCTCGGAGAGAAAGGTGCTGGTGCTACCATGGATTGGCTAGCAAATACTAAGAAACTGATGGGAATCGTCAGGATACCACTAGAGGACATGGTGATCCTAACAGAATTCTTCCTGGAGGGAAGTGCCAAACGGTGGTGGGACAATGTCCGAAACCTGCATACCAACACCCCCACTTAGGAACAGTTTAAGGAGAGGTACTCGGAGGAGTACCTGGTGCCTCATTTGATAAATGAGAAGAAGCAAGAGTTCATTCGGCTTCGCCAAGGACTTAACACCATATTGGAGTACGAAACGATATTCAATGAGTTAAGACCCTTTGCTCTTGATTTAGTTGGACTGGCAGACATATGCTAGCGGTTCATGGACGGTCTCAATATGGACATTCGAGACCGTATGGGAGTACTAGCATGCCTCACAGACCTGGTAGCGGTAATCGGTATGGCTCATGAGTGTGAGCGACTGGTGTAGACCCGACGCCATCGGATGGAGTGGACGACCTAGAAGGAGGATAAGGGTCAAAACTATCAGAGAGGATGGAAGGAACACAATGGTCCAAAATAGGCGTATAGAATGGCATTTCAAAGTAGAAAGGACATGTCACCACCTCCCCAAAGAGTAATCCCCACCTTGCATCAAGGAAACCCTCGCTATTGAAGGTGTCAAAGGAGCCATGAGGGAGCATGCTTGACCTGCTTTGCATGCGGACAAGTGGGGCACTTTGTAAAGGAATGCCCAACTCTCAGGGAGAACAAGTAGAGGAATACCCTTGGACCACCTCAAGGGAAGCCCAGGCTAGATGCCACCGCACGAGTACTAGCTAGGGTATACAACCTCCCTGAGGAAGAGACTAGAAGAGACCCTAGTACTATAGCGGGTACATCCCAAAACCCTCCCAACTAGTTCAAGAGACTCTTGTAAATTGAAAATTTTATTCAATAAAAAAAAGACTTTCCTCTAAAATACACGTTTCTTCAAGTCAGGGTATATACAATTATGGGGGCAACAAGTCTATGCCCTCTTCGACTCAGGAGCTGAGAGATCCTTCATCAAGGAAGACTTGATTTCAAGTGTGCCCCTAGAACTTACTCCACTAGAATAGAGCCTCAACATCCTCACACCCTTAGGAGAAGGGTTATATAGGAATAAGCAGGAAAAGCGACCTTCCATACTCCCAAGACGAATGGATTAAAGTTCAAAGGAGATTGAAGGAAAAGCGAAGTAACTCCAATCTAACTTCAATTTCAACAATTAAACTCATTTGATTGGTCAAATTGATAAAATCAAATTCGGCTGAGTTAGTAGTTAAAATTGGAGGAAATTTAGGGAAATTTGGGGATTTCAAAATTTTGAGGGACTAAAGTGCAATTTCGTAAAATTGAGGGCCAATTGGGCATGATAAAGATCTTTGAGGACCAATTGGGCAATTTTTGGAATTTTTGGGGCAAAACTTACCATTTTTGTAAAGTAGGGACAAAATGGTAATTTTGGAAAAATTGGGGACCAAATTGGAAATTTGGGAAACTTGAACCCCTTTATGTGATTTTGAATAAATTGAGGTCCTAAGGTGAATCCTAGAGTTTCAAGACTCAATTAGGGGGAATACCGGCATTATGGACCTAAAGTTAAAGAAAAATAACTTTAGGGACCTAATTGCAAATAAATGAAAAGTTTGATTATTTGATTCACTCGTGATGAATGAAGGCTATTAGGCCAAAGGATAATGAACAAGGATGTTTATATAGTGCAGGAACACGAATTACCAGGAATGCCAACTAAGACAAGTTCGCGTGAAGGCAACAAGACAATTAAGAGTAAATTCACTGCACTATCGGATGAGTGGGGTTTTTATATCATACCCGGTTGGAATGACAAGCACCTCGGAAATGAAAACCCACTACTAAGTGGTATTTTAACTATCACACCTGAGAGGAGTGATGTGAAAATTATGCAAAAAAAATATTTACCGGTTGTAACTAGATCATACCCGGTTGGTATGATGAAACTTACTAGAAGGAAGTAAAAAAACTCGCTTATCGGTTATAAGCGGAGATGTCCTCATACTCGGTTGGTGTGATAGACGGCTAAAAGTTTATTTTTGTCGAAAGTGCTCTCCCCTTACCGTGTGCCACTACTTAAACTTTTTGGGAGATATTCTTGACAGGAGCTATAATAGCTCAGATGGGTCGGAGGCCTCGGTTTTGGAACTTGGGGTCTAATATGCCTGATTTTGAAAATCTCGTACAGTGGGCCCAAGGCTTGTTGGCATGAGCAAGAGCTCATAAACAAACATGATTTAAGTCATGAAAACTTTAAATGAATGATTTGTTTGGCCATGGTACCAAGAAAGGACCGACATACTCGATGGACTGGCGGTAGTGCGACATGATAGGTCGACGAACCAGTCAAGACAAACAGCTGCAGGTCGAGTTGAGAGTCGGGGCGGTTGGACTAGTGGCACCACAGATTAAATGACTTATGTTAGAAAACTATTGTTTTGTACATGCACTAAGTTACAGGACCTTCAAGATGCCCAAGAGGGGTAGTGATGTGTCCTAGGGCTACTGGACGACATAGTAGAGATAAGGGCAGTTAGTTGTGCCAACAGTCTTGGAAGCTCAATGTAGCTTCATGCACATGAGACCGGGGTGGGGTTGGGATAAGGTCTCTGTCCTCATACGGACATGGAGTTTTGTTACGGGGTTAAGGGTCAGATGTTGCATACATCCACTCATTTTCAAGGTAGAAGTGGATGTGTTTTTATCTAGGTGGCTGGTAAAGTCGCTCCGACGCCACAAGTGGGTACAGTGGACATGCTGGCTTGCAAATGTGTGTTCCCTTCATGATCAACGGCGTGTGTTGGTTGATAAACACACTGGTTATGATTGAGGATTAAGTAATGGCTATGAAGACGTGGTTTTAAGGATAAATTGTTTAAAAAAAAAAAGAAATCAAGTAGTCTAGCGCACTCTGATTCAAACATTTTTCCTAAAAGTCAAACTTTGAAAACTCATTCACTGAGTTGTTGAACTCACCCCCTCCCTTATATCCCTTTATAGGTAACCAAGGGAAACCTACCCAAGACCACCTGTTAGTTACACCTGCAAGACAGGTATGTAAAGTTAAAATTTTATACAGTTTTGATTTGTGTTATTCTAGGAAAGGTACATGTTTAAAGGACGCCTTACTCCTACCGGGTAAAAAAGGGGAAACCATTAATAAACCAGGAGAATGGCGGGTTGCTCACGGGGATCCGACCAAACTGGGTCGGGGCGTGACAAAGTGGGTGTTGAGAATGAGTTTTAAAAATAGTCACGCCAATGTTATCATTTCTTTAAAATAAGGTTTTCCTCAAAGTTTGGTTTTACCCCTCTAAGAGCGACATTTTCTTTGAAAAGGGGTTTTTCTCAATTTTCAATCTATTTTTTCAAAACCTTTTTCCAAGATTTATCGATTATTTTTCAAGGATTCTCAAATCTTATTCAATGTTTTCAAAACCTTTTTCTCATTTCCATATTAGGTGTGTTTCACAAACAACATATGCCCGTCATCAGGAAGGGTACACACATTCGCGAGATACAGTTATGCCAACTGCACCCACTTGTGGATCGGAGCATATTTACCATCAATCCTAATAGAAGTCTCTAACTACTACCTAGAGTCTGAGTGAACGTCTCAGACGTTCAACCCTCAGACCCAAAATACTTCATGTCCATTTGACAACAAAGACCTCATCCTGACCCACCCCGATCTCATGCGCAAGAAGCTACGCTGAGCTTTGTGATGTCATCCAGTATTCCTTAGGACACATCACTACCCCTCTTGAGCGTCTTGATGGTTTTGTACCTTAAGTGCATGCACAAACAATAGTTTATCCACATAGCCATTTATCTTTGGTGCCACTAGTCCAACGGCCCCGACCCTCAACCCGACCTGCAGCTATTTGTTTAGGCCAGTTCGTCGACCTGGCCCTAACGTACTACCACCAGTCCATCGAGTATTGTCGGTCCTGTATTGGTACCATGGCAAAATCTCACATTCATTTCATTAGAAATTTTCATGTCTTTCATATCTCATGTTTGTTTACAAGCTCCTACTCGTGGCAACTGGCATTGGGCCCACTATACGTGATTTTTTAAAACCGATTATTTAGCCCCACAAGTTCAAAAACCGATGTCTCTAGCTTATCTGAGTTGTTCTAACTCCTTTCAATAAGGTCTCCCAAAGCAATTAAGCATTGGCACACATTAAGCGGAGAACATTTCTGACAAAAATATAATTTTCACTTCATCACACCAACCGATTGTGATAATACCTTCTTTTACAATCGACAAGCGGGTTTCTTTTTCATTTAAGAAAGTTTATCATACCAACCAGGTATAATTCCATCTACTTGCAAATGGTGAGTAGGTTTTAACATTATTTGTCCATCACCCCAACTGAGTAGTATGTTAGAATTCCACTTATAAGTATTTTTTATTTCTAAAATGCTCATCATCTTAACCGGTATAATGTGAATAATCTCACTCACCCGATAAACATGATGTGTTCGTAATTGGTCGATTTTCCATTTCTATGTGAGCTTGATCTTACTTGCGTTCCGATCACACGTGTCCCTACACGATTTGGGCAGTCTTATCACTTATGGTTTGGTATAAAAGAATAGGCTCACAAATTATCGATAATTTACACTTAGTTCCAAAAAGTTTATTTTTCTTATTATGTATTAAATGACAACTCTTGCCCAATTTAATTCCCAAAATTCTCAAAAATTTCCTTTTTAAGTCCTCAAAATACCCTGCCGTATTCTATTCCTATTTATGTCACTAGAAGAAATATCTTTTGATGGATTCTAAAGCCTAGATACACTAACGGCTTCTATAAGGTGTTCTTGAGCTGAGTATTCAAGATATCAATCGTACTGTCGCCTAGATAGGAAAAACTGTAATCAGGATGCCGTTTGGCTAACCACAGAGGGCCTTAACTTTAACCAGGATTCACCCTGCACAGACATAGAGGCAATAGGATCATGAGAAAGAATTCTTGCTAGGGAAAGACATAAACTTACCTCTCATACGGTGATAGCCTCTCTTGTGGTAGCTCCAACTCAAAATATTCAAAAATTAAGTTAGTTTCATATAGATATGTTAATTAGTCGAGTTGGCTTGAGTTTTATCTGATCCCGACCAGAGCCCGCATGGACCTGAGTTTCGGGTCTGTGCAATCTGATCCAGTCACTGGGTCGGCGAGTTTGTATAAGTTATGGACCTATCCCAGATGTTGAGGAGATTGTTGTTGCCTCCGCTGGCCAGCTGCTTGGCCAAAGTAGACCATTTTAGTCCGCACACCTCCTGAGTGTGCCCTCTGTAGGTCTCAACCTTGTGGGATCTTATCCTGACGTGGTTGTTAATGGTATGACCATATTCCTCCTGTCGTCGGGATATGATTGTTCCAGGCAAGCGATCCGACTAGCCATATGTGACCTTCTTTAAATGTCCTTAGTTGTAGCAAAGTTATCACTCCTTCAGCAATAGTAAATTGCAGAGTTTAAACAAGTAGCAGTGGTGTAGAGGTTAAACTAACCAGTCTATTAGCAGTAGAATCCCACAGCTGAACTTCGGAGTTATTCAGCCCGACAGCAACATGGCGACCATCGGAAGCCCAGCTAATGTTGGTGACAGGACCACCTTCATCATCCACGGTTACTAGTTCCGAGGTGGATCTGGAGGAAGTATCCCACAATCCACGGTTACTAGTTCCACGGTTACTGCTTCCCCAATCCATCAGGTTGAGATAGTAGTCATCAACAAGATCTGGAGCATCTAGCGTCCTCTCAGAAGTAATAATAATTAGAAATGTCTGAGAATCTGTACCCACATACCTGTGGGATGTAACTGTGGGACTTGGCGGCCTTGGATGGCTGAGCCCAAGTGAAATCTCGTGGGAATAAGCTCAACGGGTACAGGAGGCTGGTTCTTGAAGGTGAGGATTCGGGTCTAAGTTCATGTTGAAGGTCTCCGCCAATTTGAGCCCGTACTCAAATATTTTTTTGGGATTCGTGACCAAAACTTAGACTCGAACTCTATATTAGACCCGAAAATTTTCGGGTCAGGCGCCGAGTTCGAGTCTCGGGTATTTTTAACAAGTTTAGCTTAATAAGACTTCTCACACTCTCTCAGATCAGAAGAACTAAAATCAGTGAAAGAATAAGGAAACTGCTGGATCTTGTTCCAAGCATGGATAAGGTAGTCTTACCTTTCCCAGACTAGCCTTTAAACTTTGTGTGATGTGTGCGATATCAATCTATAGATTCCATGTACTTGCAGTAAACCAACACGGCAGAGATGTTGGATTGGGCAGTGGAGTACATCAAGGACCTTCAAGAACAGGTCAAGGTATGGAGACAAAAAAAGCCTTTGGACCTACGATTCTTAGATGTTTCTTCCTGTGAATGGATTTCCTTTGGATACCATTCCTCTGAGGCTGGCTTCCATCATAGCCAATATATAAACCTTATAAGAAACACTCAAACTAACGCACGCCCCACTTCATGCTGATACAAAAATCTCAATGAAATCTCAGATTATCTCCTCTCTCTCCCTGTACTCTCTTATTATCTTCTGCCTTTTCTTTTTGCATGGAAATGAGTAAAAGGAACGCAGAAATCTCAGATTATCTCCTCTCTCTCCCTGTACTCTTTTATTATCTTCTGCCTTTTCTTTTTGCATGGAAATGAGTAAAAGGAAGGCAGAAATATTCTGTCAAAGAACTTTGATTAAACAGACAGACAAACAGACAGAAATGGATTTAGATTACACCGCCACTACCACCACTCCCCTCTCTCATCCACACCGCTTCACATTCCGATCAGAGAGAGAGATGTATGATTAGGGGGGATCGGTCATCAATAGCTTCTCGTGTAATTCTTGTTGTCACCTATGGTGCCTTTTAGGTGAAATTGCATTTATTTTATAATTAGTAACCTTTATACTCAGTATTTGATCTTTCTTTTTTTTTTCGAACCCATTATGAGTGACGTAATAGTAGGAATATAAGTTTTATGGGTATAAAAAATCTCGCAAATTAATCTATTTATTAGTATAATAGATTGAAAAATAACATTTACTTTCAATCTATTGTAAATTGACAGCACATGTCCTGCTAGGCACCATTGATATAGATACGGTGAATCTTGACCTTTATTTATTGGGGGCATGACGCGTGTGAATGTGGATGAAAACATGTCTCTAGGATCAAAGTCCAACCTTGGGGAGAAGAAATGTCAGCTGTATGACAATGGAAGGCTGACTCACCTGTCATGCGTGTATCTATCAAAATCTTCTATTATTATAAAGCCTATAAGCTTTCATCAACTTCCTTTAAAGCAAGTGAAACTGTAGAAGTAAGCATTTCAAAATTTGTGAATTTGAATTTGAAAAATTTAAGGTAAGATTAAAAGAATATACTAGAATGGTGAATTTTCTTTTAATAAAACATAAAGGTTAAAACCTACCCAACAAGAGAACATCTGGAGGAATCTGCGGAAGGGAAGGAGAAGAGTAAATAAAAGTCTATTAATTATAAATATAAATTAATTAGTATATTATTTTTAAATTTATTTAAATAATGTTATATTAATTTATATGTATATATTTAAATTTTATATGATAAAATAATATGGGATACTATTTTATATTATTATAATTATATAAAATTATCATTTTAGTAAATGTGGGATTAATTAGAGTTTTATATTTAAAAATAATTTATAATGGACAAAAAGGCACACACTATAAATAACAACAAAACATTACATGCATCAAAGGGTTGCTCTCTCTCTCTCCCTGCACATCTTCAAACTGCTGCTTCTTGATTAAATGGGTGGTCTAACTTTCTATTTATATACCATGCAGTAATCCTAATATGAGAATTGAGGCGTAAGAGTATATTGATCCCGCACATGTTCTGAGTTGCTACGGCATAAATAAATCATCAACAATTGCACAACGATTTTCTGCTGCCTCTAGTTTATGGAATATTCAAAGGGACAACAAACTCTAAGTTTGAAAATACTGCAACTGAGCTTTCATTAATGTAAATGGTCTAGATGTACAACAATTTCACATAGCTTCAAATCAGTTGAACAAAAAAGTGATCATTTAAACCTAAGCTTCTCATCTGTTGAAAGAATAAAAAACACCCAAAAAATTATAACTTTTGCGTAACCCACGAAAGTGAATGATAATTTATAACTATAAAAAATAGCAATTAAAACTAAGAACTATCTACAAGTGAAACATATCTACAACATATATGTCAATTGATATGAATATGTGATTGTGCCTAATATATATATATATATATATGACGTGGAGCATCTAATAAAAATATATTTGGCCCATTGGCAAAAGCAAAAGGGGGAAAAGAGAAAAGGTTCAAAATAGATCAAGAACTTAGAGCGAAAATTGACATGTGGGACAGAGTATGAGGAGATGTACTTTCATAACCTGAAATGGGTCAGGCATAGGAGAGTTTTAAGTCTACTCTCAACCATATTTCTTTGCATATCAATCTCCTCCACTGTCATAATTAAAGCTGACTTGCAAGACTCATCATCCCGAAACACTAGAGTCCACCTCCATCAACTAGAGCTCTTACCTTTGCTTTCCCTTGTTGGGAAGACTTATTGGGATCTAGAGAGGGCAATCGGATGGACAGATCCAAACATGCAGCTATTTTGGGTGCTTCCCATCAATATTGGACTGAATATCATGAGAACATGAGAATCTGTTATTATTCCACTTCTATAAAAAGAATTTTCAGGTGATCATATGAATAAATGTGGATAAAATCTAATGTGAAGTGTGTTGGTTCCAAGTTTAGAGAAGTAATAATCAAGAAGTTTTCCTCTTTATTCCTCAATTTTCATATATACATTGCACGTATTTGTGGTTTCTCTTGGAAAGCATGTGCAATTGTTACTAGTCAGTAAATGTCTAATATGTAGTTATTCCATTATTATGGACAATTTTTCCTTTTTTTTAGTTGATCAATATTGACATATATAATGCAAACAAAAAATGTTTCTATAGAGATTGTTTAATGAGATAAAATAAATTGAATGTTCAATAAGAGAAGATGCTTACATTTGAACCGGCCAAAGGACCAACATTGCGCTCAATGCCATGATGTTGCTTCAACGGTAATTCCTCAGCAAGATAAATCCATGTGAAAATACTGTTCTCTTCCCCTTTCAAATGAAATTCTACAAGGCACACCATCACCGGAAAAAGTAACCCAAAAGTAGGGATGCTAATAAAAGGAGATAAACGAGGATAAAGTTTACGAATCTTTACTTCAGTCCCTGCTTTGGACCACACCCATCTAATCCAACAGTTTTCCCACATGAATTTTCACTAACATTGGTACTAGAGTCTATCGGAGTCTCCTCAGATAAAGATCTACCCACTGAAAACACTCGAAGCTGGTGTAGCAGTATAAAGACCCAGCACCAAAAGACACTGTGATATTGAAAAAAATGATACATTAAAGAAATAAAATATGTACGCAAATTCTTAATAGCAATTCTAATTGACAAGTAACTAACTCAGCAATTTCTTGAAAAAATTGAACAACAAAATGCACACCTTCACTGTTTCACACATACTTTAGCCAACAGCATAGCATAATAACAAGATCCAGCTAGAATACCATTTGTTCATACATCAATGACAGGAGAATCATTTCATATGCAACATAACATGCAACTTTTTTTGTTTTCTTGAAAAAACTTTCCCTTGTAAACTATTTTTCTATGTAAATTTACCTTCAAATGGCCTTAATAGTAGTGACAAGATTATATATATTTTGGCTCCTTTCTCAGTGATGGAGCCTCCATAGCTACAAGTAAGAGAGCAAGTGTATTGCCAATCAAAAAAATAAATTGGTCAAAAAATCGTAAATATTAATTTCTAATTTTTTTTGCTTATCAAAATAAATGGTCATTAACCTATCAAATTTAATATAATATCGGTAAAATAAAAAATAAAAATAAAATAATTATCTATTTTAAATAATATATCTAATATTATCGAGTATAGTAAAATTTAAACCAATTTAATCCTAATTATTTCTATAAAAACATGTTAATGTATTTGAACTATAATTGTTTAATTATTTAATTAATGTGATTTTACACTTTAAAAACTTCATCATATAGCATAATTATTGATCAATTTATATACAGCAATCAAAATTTCTAATTACTGCCTATAAAATATGATAATACGTAGGAGTAATATTTAAGTATAATTTTGGATTAACCCTATTTTTTGTTAATTTTAATCTTTATAATATAGCTTAGAACTCATATAATTTATGTGTGTAATAAAAATTGGAGCTAATAATTTACAATATATTGTATTATTTATTTCTTATGATAATTTATGTTATACATCTCTAGTAAATTGATTAAATAAAATACTAATTTCTAATTGACTAAACCATTAAAGTAAATTTTCTTCAATTTTCGACTAATGAAAAATATTTGAAAAAATAGATTAAATCGACCTAATTTTTAACTAAATTTTCTTTTATAAATAATTTATTTGAACTAATATTTATTGTTATATTGATGAATTCTGATTAATAAAGAGATTCAATAAATACCAATAATTTTATTATTTATTTAAAATATAAATATTGTAATATAAAAGTTTAATATAGATATTAACAATCTAAAAATGTTATTCTAAAAATTGAGATAAATAATAATTTTATTTATTTATTTAGAATATAAACATTATAATATTAAAGTTTAATATATATATTTCTTAAAAAAACTTTTATGAATCTAATAATGAACTAAACCGTTTATTTTTTTTTCGAATGTCTTCAAAACACTTGTGTGGTATATAATTAGTTTTGAATATTTTATGCTATTTAAAATCCAACTATTCAAATTTGATCGATATCATAGCTATAGAATTCAAGTAATTTATTGAATAATATACTATATATTTTAATATTATATCATTTATTTAGTATGTATTATTTGTTTCTAATACATTTGGATTGCATTAATGTGCACGTTCCTTTTAAAAAATATCATTTTATTCATTCGGTGTCAAATTAAAAAATATTAGCGGTACAAGTTTTTTATAAATTAAGGTTTTTTCTAAAAAGTTTCTTATAAAAATCTGATATTATAAATTTTATGTTTTAAATAGATAATAAAATTAACATTTAACTCAATTGGTAGTGTAAAATTGGGATTGTGTTGATTGACATTTCTAATTATTTGATACTTTTTTGCTAAAATAATACTTATAAGATTAAGAAGGTACACAATTAGTTAGAGGTTGGTTGTCACAAATATATATTATTTAAGTGGAATATTATTTTGATATTCTGACTAGTATTCAAGAATCAATTTCCTATTGTTTGATAAAATACATTGATATTAGTTTTATGGAAATATTAAAAAAATTATCACATATTATTTAGGTGCTCATTTAAAAAGTATGTTTATGATATAATATTAATGGCTTAATATTCACCTAAAGGTAACCACATAAAATGGTTCAAAATAAAATTAAATAGGGATAAAATTAGATTAAATTGACTAATTTATAAATTATTGTTCACTATATATGTTTATATTATTTACCCATAGTAGGTGGGGTAAATGAACGGCGATTCCTATACTCTTTCAAAGTGAATATCCCACAAAAATCTGACAGCATTTATTCTATACATAGAAAGTTGAAAAATAAAAAGGGACAAAGGTCAAATTGTAAATAACCCGGAGTATTTACATCAATTCCTATTTATGATACTAGAAGAAATATCTTCTTAGTGGTATTGTTGTCTAGATAGGAAAAACTCGTAATCAGGGTGCCTATTTACAGAGCTGCTGCCATCACCCCTTCGCTCACTCTAGCTCTAGACATAGAGGAAGCTGCCTCTCGAGGATTCTGAGTCGTTCCTTGAGAATCTTTGATGGGTCTAAGCTCGCATTTTCTGACGTTTGGCTAACCACAGAGGGCCTTTACTGCATCCAGCATTCACCCTGCACATAGAGGCAACAGGATCATGAGAAAGAATTCTTGCTGGACCTTCACTATACTCGAAGGAAATTGGTGAGCAACCACAGTTTTCATCTAATTTTGATATATTCTTGATTTCATTTTATCATGAATTTTGAAAGCGCAACATGACTTTTTATGATGAGTTATTCATAAATCTTAATTTGGTCATATACTGCCAACAAAATATTTGAATATTTCCCTCAAAACGTTTTAATGACGGGGATTCATGTTTTCATGGAAAACTGGATTCCAAAATAGACTCGTATCGTTCCTCTATCATGGGTGTCTCTTTCAGAAAATAAACACATTAATATTTTCATAATTAGGCATGTAATTCCATCGGATCGGATCGAATTTTCGTTGATTCGAACCCAAAGTCGGGTCCTTCCCAAACGACCCAAAGTCCGGTCCTTCCCAAAGGTCGTCTTAATACCGAGTAAGCTAAAAATTCTAAAAAACTCTTTGAAGTATGCTATCGGATGAGAGTATTTCGACCCATATACAATACTGACCATTTTAGTGAAGATGAGGCTCTTGTCATCTTTCTTAGATGTTCTCTCTAGAAAAAAAAGTAAGTGTCAGATTAGATTTACACAGAAGCCACTCGATTAAAGGATTTTTTTTTTGTTATGGTTTTAGGCAAGGTGGTACTTATTTCAGCCGCTCATCTTAGGTGTCCAATACTATCATTACAAGATAATGATAAGACACTACAACTAGATCAGCATTAGAGGGGCCGACTATCATTTATTATTCGAAATATTACTAATCGAGCCATTTACGGGCACAATATGTTGATAGATAGGATTGATATTTCATAAGCACAAGCAACAATAAAAACGGTTTATTAATAATTGATTCAATTAATGACACATAATTGTGTCTATTTATAAATTAATGATAATATAAATATAAAAATAAATAATACAAGAAAATATATATTATATAATGTTGACTATTTAATATTATATATATATATATTATAACTATTTAAAATAATATAATAATAATATATTATAATATTATAATATTTCTTCTTAATATTAGGATTCTTATTACTCTACTGCAAGATCAAAGGGAGTTAACGAATATTAAGCTTGTCTCGAATAAAGCGGAAGTGAGTGGATAATAAACTCTTGGTTAGTTCAACTTATTAATAAAATGAATATTAAGAAGACCACGACTGACTTGTTCACAAACAAAGTGATAGTCAATCTCGTTGTGTTTGGTGCAAGTATAAAAAACATGATTTGCCGTGAGATAGGTAGCAAACAGGTTGTTGCACTAGAGTGTAAGAGAAGTGGAAATTGGTCGATCAAGTTCTTAGATAAGAGATCGAGTCCAAATAAGTTTAGTTGTTGCATTACCAATACTCTAATATTCGACTTATGTACTAGAATGGGTGATAGTGCATTGCTTCTTAGAACTCCAAAAAATAAGATTACGACCGAGAAAAATAGTATATCCACTGACATAATGATGATCATCAGGATTCTCGGCCTAGTCGGCATGAGAGAACCAATTGAGAGTTGTAGGGGGCTGACACCAAATGGTAAGGCCAAGATGAATAGATCCTTGAAGGTAGCAAATTATACGTTTGACAGCAATCCAATGGATATTAGTAGTTTGATGCATAAATTACCATGCTTGATGCACAACATAGGAAAGATCGGGACGAATGATAGTGAAATACTGAAGTAAATCCACAATTTGACAATACGAAGTGGGATCCGAAAAAGGTGTCATATCCTTGAGAGATAATGGTGATCCATGAGCAATAGACGTAGATAGAGACTTACAAATATCCATAGCAGATTTAGATAATAAATCCCAAATGTACTTGGATTGAGTGATATAAATACCTTGAGAATGATTGTGGACTTCAATACCAAGGAAATGATGGAGAGACCTCGGATCTTTGATGAAAAATTTCCGTTGTAGAGAATGTAGAGTGGAGTTGAGAGGGGCATTGAGAGATCTATTTTAATAATAATATCATCGACATAGATGAGTAAAAACAAAATATATGTAGATGTACGATAGATGAAAAGAGAGATATCGACAATAGAACTATGAAAGCCTAATTGAGTGAGAAAAGAGCTAAGGTGTATAAACCAAGTGTGGGGCATCTACTTGAGACCATAAAATGAAGTCAACAAATATAATAAGGAGTCAACAAAATCTGATGATTATTGCATGTAGACTTATTCAGCAATATGATCATGAAGAAACATATTATTGACATTTAACTGACGAATGAGCCAATTAAGTGAAACTACAATAGAAAGAATCACTCAAATGGTAACTATCTTAATAATAGGACCGTAAGTCTCATCATAATCAAGCCCATGTTACCAAGAGAATTCTTTGGCAATGAGACAAGTCTTGAATTGAGCAATAAAACCACCAAGATTTTCTTTTACTTGGTAGACCCACTTGTAACTGATAATGGGTCGTTTAGGCGGTGCATGCATCAAATCACACGTGCGATTGTGGAGAAGGGCATAAAATTCTTCTTACATAGCATGCATCTAAGGGGCATGACGACAAGACTGTGCGTAAGTGCAAGATTCTTGAGGAATGACAATAAATATAGAAAGGTCATTAGTAAAATGTCATGGGGGCAAAGAGCCATCTTGCGAGCGAGTGACCGTACGAGTAGGAGCCACAATAGAGTATTGGTCAGTAGGAGAGACAACTAGAGAAGGAGGGTCAACATGTATTGTGGGAGAAGAGTGAGTTGATTTCACGCACCGACCCAGTTTGGTTGGAACCCCATGAGTAACCTGCCACTTCGTATGACCTAGAGGAATTGCTTCCTCTAAAACCATGGGGAGTTGGGTGTACTTTTTCTGATTGTTTCCCCAGAATAACATTATCAAAACTATTATGTCATGCCCCAACCCAGTTTGGTTGGATCCCCGTGAGCAACCCGCCACTCTCCCAATTTATTAAGGGTTTTCCCACTTCTCTAAACCGTAAGGAGTAAGGCATTCTTTTCACCTATATTTTTCCTGGAATAACATTAATAAAAAATTGAGTATATTAAACCTTATATACCTGTCTTGCAAGTTCAACTATAGCAAATTCTTTAAGTGGGTTTTTCCCTTGGTTACTTGAAAAGGGGTAAAGGGAGGGAGTGAGTTCGACAACTGAGTGAATGGGTATTGGGAGAGACTTTTCATAATCAAAACATCTTTAATAGGAGTGTGCCAAACTTCTTATTTTCTTTAAGAACATTCTTTTCTCAAATTCTAGTTTTCAAACCTTTTTCCTCATTTCCACATCAGGTGTGTTTAACAATCAACACCCGTCCTTCATCAGGAAGGGATCACATATTCGTAGGGCAGTCCGTCCACTACACCCACTTGTGGTGTCAGAGCAACTTTACCGACCACCTATATAGAAGCTCGTCCACTTCTACCCTAGGTATGAGTGGATGTTCGCGACATTCAACCCTCGAACCTGAAAATCAACTCCGTGTCCGCATGAGGATAGAGACCTCATCCCGACCCACCCCGACCTCATGCACATGAAGCTACGTTGAGCTTCCATGACTACTCGCACGACAAACTGCCCTTATCTCCACCATATTGTCTAGTAGCCCCTAGGACGCGTCACTACCTCCCCTCTTGGGCATTTTTATGGTCCTGAACCTCGCATGCACAAACAATAATTTTTTGCCACACTGTCATTTATCTTTGGTGCCACTAGTCCAACGGCCCCGACCCTCAACTCGACCTGCAGCTGTTTGTCTAGGCCGATACGTTGACCTAGCCCTGACACACTGCCGCCAATCCATCGAGTATGTCGGTCCTGTCTTGGTACCATGGAAAAATCACACATTCCATTCATTTAGAATTTTCATGGCATAAATATCACATGTTTGTTTACGAGATTCTGCTCGTGCCAACTGGCCTTGGGCCCTCTATATGTGATTTTTCAAAATCGGGTATTTTAGCCCACAAGTTCCAAAACCAAAGCCTCTAGCCTACCTGAGCTATTCTAGCTCTCGTCAAGAAGGTCTCCAAAAAATTTTAAGCATTGGCACATAATTATCGGTGTGATGACATTTCCGCTTACAAAGCAAGTTTTCTCCATCCTTATAGGAAGTCCATCATACCAGCTAGGTATGATCTCTCTACTTACAACTAGTAAGTAGTTTTTCCGCTTAGTTCTCACATCACTCCAACATGCTATGATGTTAAAATCCCACATAGAAGTGGTTTTTCATTTATGAAGTGCTCATCATCCCAATCGGGTATGATGTGAATAAACCCACTCACAAGATAATGGAAGTGTACTCTTCTCTAGTCGATTTTCGCTTCCACTCTAGCTTGTCCTCGCTGGCATTCCGGTCCTTCATATTCCTACATGATTTGGACATCCTTATCTATTAATATTTGGCATAACAGCCTTCGTTCTCTCACTTATGAACCACTAGACTCAAAATTTTTAATTAATTACACTTAGGTCCCTAAAGTTCATTTTCCCTGACTTTAGGTCCATAATGACCATTCAATCGGGGTTAATTTGGGAGAGCTTGGTTTGGTTTGAGGAGGGCTGAATTTGGCCAATTTCAGCTCTTGAAAAATATGGTAGCTTCGGTCCGTCAGAGGTGCTTCATTTTTTTATTATGTCGACGCTTCTCCGGTGGTCCTCGGATCGAACGAAGGTTGCTATCAGATAGCTGACTTCCCCTGGAGTCTAATGAACCCAACCTCGCCTTTTGAGGTTGAGAAAATTACCCAAGTTGGAGCTCTAGTTCGAGCTTTACTGGAAAATGGAGAAGTTGAGAGAGTGTGGAGTTTCCAGGTGTGAGAAGGATGAATGGAGAGGGGCTCTTTATATAGGGAGCTTGGGGACTCTCTGGCCGTCCGTTTAGCACCTTTATGGTGCTCATTCATGGCTTGAAACACCCTAAACAGAGGCAATTCAACTTTTCCGGTGCTGTTTGTTCTTCCGGCGAGTGAACAGTGTTGTCATATGAAGGAAGAAGACGATACTATTTTGAACCGGACTAGAGCGGTCTGATCCAAACCAGGTTCAATGATTAAAATGGCTGGTTTAGGTTCGATTCGACCGATTTTTTCAAAATTAAAAATTTATAAATTCATCTAAATTCATTCTCTATCCAATGGTGGCTTCAATTATCCAATTTGAATATTTTAAGAAACATAGAAAAATGAATTTAGAAACCAGTTCAATGATTGTTCAAATTGGCTCAAACCGGTTCAAGTCCGCTTCACCTGAACCGGTCTAGTTTTCTCTTCCAATTTGTCCCAAAGCCCTTTTCCATGACTTTTATGACTCTTTAGGTCACTTAGGATTTGTAAATTTTCCAATTTTCCCTTTCTCTAATGGTTGGCGTTTGTGAATTAATTCAGTTTTCTACCTTGGGTTGACCGGTTCTTTCCTCGGTTTCCGTATATTTAAGGGACGGGGTTTACAACTCTCCCCTCCTTTTAAGAGTTTTGTCCCCAAAAGTTAATCAACATCCTTTGCATAGGAAATAACCTCCCTTGATATCAACTTGGAGTTTGTTTGATATGCTAACACATCGTTTAGTTCCACTTAGCCTCTTTATAACATGCACTTAAGGAATTTCATTTTCCTTTCCATTGCTCACTCATTCCCTGGAGTTTATCCTCACTAAGCTTGTTTTACCTACGAGTTCAAGGGTATATCCTTAGGTTCACATCTTCCTTTGCTTAGGGCAAGATTCTTCCCCTTGAGGTTCTTACTCAAGATTTCAGGATTGAGAGTCCCAAGATACCCAATCGTTCCCATGTCTAGTTATTCTCTTGATCATTGAAACCCTTAGCTTGGTGTTCTTTCGAGCGTTAAATACTTGTTTTTCACGGGTTTCAGTGTTATCACCTTTTTGTCTTATTTTGACCCTTTCCTCATCTGTTGTTTATTACAACTTCGGTCCAAATTCGATGTTGGCCTTATCATACTTAACTAACTGAATCTTCCTTAGTTGAGTGATATCCTTCCCTAGGGCTATTGGGCTTGCATATCCCTTATAGAATGACATGCTCTAGAATCTATCTTTGACCATTAAAATTTTAGAACACTTCCTTAATGGTTGTTCTCAACCTTCCAACCTTTTGGGGAACGTATAGCGTCGCTCTCTCTTCATTTGGTAGTATTTCTTGACTACCTTTACCGTTATCCTCTCATCCATCCTTCCTTTGATGTCATGTCTCACATAATCATGTCGATTTCTCTTACCTACTTGTCCTTTCCCAACTTCTTTATTGGGTCTTTCTAGTTCCAATCATTTGGGTTTCCCGATGACTTACCGACATGCAAGAATTCTTCCCTTCTTATGTCCTTCCTCTTCTCTAGTGGTGTCCTTTATTCAAGGACTTTCCTTTTCCTTAATCCACTCTTACTCGCTCGTGACCATTTCATGATTCATTATTTCAAGTTGATCCTTTTTGGTCTATGTGTCAATTGCTTTGTCTAGGGAGTTCCTTTCTTACGGTTTCATTCTCTACTATGTTCCTCAAAGTAGAGATTTTAACCTTAGGAGCTACATGCTTAACCTTCTTACCATTCCTTGAAGGTTTCTTCCTTCATTTCCTTACACCTCCTTCTATATTGAGGCATTTGCCCACTTTGAATCCTTTCTCATCTTAAAATTCCATTTTATCCCTTATTAGTTATCTAAGGATCTTTTGATTATTGGTCTTATTTCGTGTACTCCACCCTATGCCCAGCCGCTCACTCTTTAGGCTCCATTATACACGTGTGAACTAAGACCCATCTTACTATTAGTGGCTGTTCCTCCTTAACCACTTCTTATTTGGAGGGCTAACTTCCCCAACGTTTCTTGAACATTCTTTCCTTTATTTCCTTATTATGGGTTGTCAACCCATTCTTACTTGTCACATCTTCTTTTGATGCTAACTTCCTACTTACCCGTTCCTTGGGTTTAACTTATTCCTTGGGTTCTCCTAGTATGCTTCCCTTGGTTCTTTCACCTCAGCATGTGCTTCATTTGCAAGTTCATCTCCTTATCCCTCTTCACTTGGTTCCATTACCTTTTAGTTGGGATACATATGCCTTTCCAAGGTTTCCTTACTTGGTAGGACTCTTCCCCTTTCTCCCATAATTCCTTTTTCATTTGCCCTTGGGAATATCTATCCTTAAATGACATCCTTTAATGTCATCTTCTCCTATTTACCCTTACTCTTGAAATCTTGCGGGCACATCTTTTGTACCTTGTCCCCATCCCCACGTGTACCCCAGTACATGTCTATTTCTTTTAGGGGGAGCTCAAGTCCTCATTGTTTCAAGATCTCTTGGTCATCATGTGATAGGCTTGCCTACCATTCTCTTGGCTTGAGTTTGGTCGTTAATCCGGTCTTGGCCATTGGTCTTTGTAAGGATTTCCTTCATACTTCTTTTTCCAAATGTTTGGCTTTTCCACCTCTCCCTTCTTTGCTGGAGCTTAAATTATGACCTTCACAAGTATCAGTTCGTTAACTACCTCGTCCCTACCATTCCCCTGGTCTAATTATCTTAGGGCAGTTGTCTCTTGAGCCTTCTTGTCCTTAATGTCCATCCTACTGCCCTTTTTAGGGTGTAGTCCTTACTACTTTCCGGTCTTCCTTAGGGCATAGTTTATCCTCCTTTACTATCTTGTTGTTACGACTTGCTTCCTTCTGCTATGTTGGTCCGAAACTCCTATTTGGCTTCACTGCTTTTCCAAAGTGAGTCGTACTTGCCATCCTGAGACATCCTATTTATTGTCAGTTGCTCGACTTGTCTTTTCTTGTGGAGGCATTCACTTCTTTGCTCCTAAATGGCTGGAAATTTCTTCTTAAGGAAGAATTCTCTTCATCTACCCTTTGTTCTATTTGCGGTTTATCGAGGTCCTACCTTCAATCCTTTTTCCTTCCTCATGTAGTTGAGGCACACCATTGCACCATCATTGAGGAACAAAAAAGTTTTAGGAACTAAAACTTTTACTTTCAAAATAGGATTACCAACTTGGGGCTTTGGCTTTTCTTAAAGGGAGGTTGGGTCAATAAGTACTTATCACTATGCTAGAATCTTGAAGAGCTTCCTCTTGGATGTGGTTGAAATTCTGAGCTGAAGTCGTATTTCTTAGGATGGTATCCTTTTGGATTCCTATAGTTGTGCAAGCGTTATTCTTGGAAAGTATTATTCTAAATCCTTGTGGTGTGGGATAGTCCTTCACTTCATGTCCCATTTCCCATACACCTATAACATGTTATCTTGATACCTATCCTTAGTAATGTTGGGTACTTTCTTAAGTAGTGTCCCTATTGTCCACACCTTGTAATAGATCATTTCCTTGCCCAGTTGTTACTCCAAGAGTTCTTCTAGACTCCTTAATTATCTTGACGATTTTCTTGTCGTGCCTTCTTTGCTTAATAATTCCCCTGATTCATTCCTTTATTTGGGATGAGAATTTCGTTGGTCTCCATGGTGTCTAGGGTAACATGGGTTTGTTTGGTTGCTTTTCTTGGGCAATCTTCCTACAGCTGAGATGCAAGGTCACATCATTTTTGAGAGATATGGTTTTAGGAACTCAGAGTTCTTTATTAGTGGAGAAGTAGTACAATATGTTGGGGTCTTAGCCCCATTACAAAAAGTGGTTACGAAATAGATGGAGAGCTACGGGTTCTTGACAAGCATCTTACTTGGAAAGTTTATAAGCCCTTAATGGCGTTCCTAGCCTTAGGCTTGGCTCCCTTCATACTCAGGATTGTTCCCACTAACGTCTCTTGGTTCTTTGGGACTTCTCGGGTATTGAAGGGCTTTTTAGGGTGATCTTCCTACGGGGACAAAGTGCCGAGTGATGTTGGTAACGCCAGTCCTAGTTTTCTTGGTTCCTCTCTTGGGAGCCATCTAAAAATTTTAAAATTTTCTCTTAGTTACTATGTTCTATAGTCTTGATAATGTATTTGAGAAAACAGACTCTGATACCACTCAAGTTGTCACGCCCCGACCCGGTTTGGTCGGATCCCTGTGAGCAACCCGCCATTTCCCCGATTTATTAAGAGTTTTCCCCCTTCTCTAAACCATGAGGAGTAAGGTGTCCTTTTCACATGTATTTTTCCTGGAATAACATTAATCAAAACTGAGTACATTAAACTTTACATACTTGTCTTACAGGTTCAACTATAGCAAAGTTTTTAAGTGGGTTTTTCCCTTAGTTACTTGAAAAGGGGTAAAGTGAGGGGGTGAGTTCAACAACTTAGTGAATGGTTATTGGGAGAGAGTTTTCATAATCAAAATATCTTTAATCGAAGTGTGCTAAACTCCTTATTTTCTTTAAGAACATTCTTTTCTCAAATTATAATTTTCAAACCTTTTTCCTCATTTCCACATCAGGTGCGTTTAACAATCAACACACACCCTTCATCAAGAAGGGATCACACATTCGTAGGGCAGTCCGTCCACTACACCCACTTGTGGCATCGAAGCGACTTTACCGGCCACCTAGATAGAAGCCCGTCCACTTCTACCCTAGGTATGTGTGGATGTTCACGACATCCAACCCTCAAACTCGAAAATCAACTCCTTGTTCGTATGAGGACAAATACCTCATTTCGACCCCACCCCAACCTCATGTGCATGAAGCTACGTCAAGCTTCCCTGACTGCTGGCACGACAAACTACCCTTATCTCCACCATGTCGTCCAGTAGCCCCTAGGACGCATCACTACCCCTCTTAGGCGTCTTGATGGTCCCAAACCTCAAGTGCATGCACAAACAATAATTTTTTTCCACAACGCCATTTATCTTTGGTGACACTAGTCTAACAGCCCTGACCCTCAACTCGACGTGCAACTATTTGTCTAGGCCGGTTTGTCGACCTAGCCCTGATGCACTGCAGGCTGTCCATCGAGTATGTCGGTCCTGTCTTGGTACCATGGAAAAATGACACATTCCATTCATTTTGAATTTTCCTGGCATAAATATCACATGTTTGTTTATGAGCTCTTGCTTGTGCCAATTGGCCTTGGGCCCACTATACGTGATTTTCCAAAACTAGGCATTTTAACCCATAAGTTCCAAAACCGAGGCCTCTGGCCCAGCTGAGCTGTTCTAGCTCTTGTCAAGAAGGTTTACCAAAAATTTTAAGCATTGGCACACAGTAAGGTGAGAACACTTCTGACAAAATAATATTTCCACTCATCACACCAACCGGGTGTGATGACATCTTCGCTTACAAAGCGGGTTTTCTCCTTTCGTCTAGGAAGTCTATCATACCAACCGGGTATGATCTCTCTACTTACAACTAGTAAGTAGTTTTTCCGCTTACTTCTCACATTACTCCAACATGCTAGGATGTTAAAATTCCACATAGAAATGGTTTTTCGTTTACGAAGTGCTCATCATCCCAATCGGGTATGATGTGAATAAACCCACTCACTCAATAACTGAAGTGTACTATTCTCTAGTCGATTTTTGCTTCCATGCTAGCTTGTTCTCACCAGTATTCCGGTCCCTCGTGTAAACCACTAGACTCAAAATTTCCAATTAATTGCACTTAGGTCCCTAAAGTTCATTTTCCTTGACTTTAGGTCCCTAATGTTAACTTTTCCCCAAATTGAGTTCCAAAACTTCCAAAATTTCACTTTAGATCCTCAATTTACTCAAAATTATTTAAGGGGTTCAAGTTTTCCAATTTTCCAATTTCGTCCCCAACTTTTCTAAAATTACCATTTTACACATACTTTACAAAAATGGCAATTTGACCCTAATTATTTTCCATGGCCAATTGGTCTTCCAACATCGTTTCCAAGGCCAATTGGCCCTCAATTTTGGGAAATTGCAATATAGTCCCTCAATTTTATGAAATCCCCAAATTTCCTCAAATGTTTCCCCAATTTCCCCTTTCAAACTGGCTGAATATGATTTCTTAAATTTGACCATTCAATCAAGGTTAATTGCTCCAATTGAAGGTATGGATTAGTTCCTACACTTCCATACTATTCAATTGAGCTTTGAACCATGTCATTTGGGTCCGAATTGAGCTCAAACGGAGCTTCGCCAGAAAAACTAAGCGTAGAGAGAGAAAGATTCGAAAGCTTACCGTCGGAGGTGTGGCGGTCCAATCTCTCTATCATGAAAGATAACTCTCTTCCTGAGGTATCTTTTAGGATAAAAAATTCCTACAATTGACCTTGAATAGAGGTAGAATTTCGTTAGTGAATTTCTGTAGTTTTTTTCACTAACTCGGACTTGCAACAACTGAGGAGGGCCGAATTGGCTTACCTTACAGCTCAATTGAGGTCGTCTAAGGGTTGTGGGGATGTTGAAAGAGCTTGGTTTGGTTTGAATAGGGCTGAAGTTGGATGATTTCAGCTCGGCTGAAATAGGGCAGCTTTGGTCCACCGGAGCTGCTTCACTATTTGATTGCGCCGATGCTTCTTCGACGGTCCTTAGATCAAACGGAGGTTGCTATCAGATAATTGACTTCCCTTAGAGTCTAAAGAATATGACCCCACCTTCTAAGGTTGAGAAAACTACCCAAGTTAGAGCTCTGGTTCGAGCTTCATTAGAAAATGGAGCAATTGAGAGAGAGTGGAGCTTTCAGGTGTGAGGAGGATGAATGGAGAGGGTCTCTTTATATAGGAAGCTCAGGGACTCTCTGGCCATCCATTTGGCACTTTAATGGCGGTCATTCATGGCTTGAAACACCCTGAACGAAGGCAAATTAACTTTGTTGGCGCTGTCCGTTCTTCCGGCGAGTGAATAGTGCTGTCATCTGAAGGAAGAAGATGACACTGTTCTGAAATGGACCGGACCGGTCCGAGCAGGGTTTAATGCTTAAACCAACCGGTTCAGGCTCGATTAGATTGAGTTTTTCAAAATTAAAAATTTCTAAATTCATTTTCTATCCAACGATGGCTTCAATTCCCCCATTTGAATATTTTAAGTTACCTAGAAAAATAAATTTAGAAACCGGTTCAATGATGGTTCAAACCGACTCAAACTGGTTCAATTTGGTTCACCTGAACCGGTTGGTTTTCTCTTCTAATTTGTCCCAAGTCCCTTTTCCATGACTTTTATGACTCTTTAGGTCACTCGGGATTTGTAAATTTCCCAATTTTCCCTTTCTCTAATGTTTGGGGTTCATGAACCAGTTCGGTTTTCTCCCTTTGGTTGACCGGTACTTTCCCTAGTTTCCTTTTCTTTAAGGGACGGGTTTTCATGTTACGTCAAGAAAATCTTAAGCATAAAGTACCTGAGGTTGGGTTAGGGTTATGGTTGTCAACTTTAAAAATTCTTCCTTCTTAAAAAAGGAAAAAAGGGGAGGGGGTGAGTTTCTCAACTTAGTGAGCGTGTATCATAGGGGAAAGATTTGTTTGTATTTCTTATTTTATTTTGTCCAGACTCATGATTAGGCTACATTATCTTTTTCCATTTCCTTTTTATCACTGCAAAAGTATTCGATTCATATCATCGGGATTACAAATAACACATGCCCTTTTATCATCAAAAGGGATCACACATTCGTAGAACAGTCTTCGACTATTCTACTTGTGGACTAGAGAATCTTTACCATCCACCTTTGTAGAAGTTCAAAACTTCCACCAAAGTCTGTGTGGGCATCAATCGCCCAATCCCGAGACTCAAGTTCATATTTCATGTCCACAAATGTGGGATGAGACCTCTCTCCTTCCAACTTCGGTCTCAATGCATATGAAGCTCCTTGAGCTTCCAAACATACTAAACGACAAATCTTCCATTATGCTCCTTGGGTCGTTCAACTGCCCTTAGAACCACCACTTCCCCATATCGGATGTCTTGATGGTTCCGTAATAAGGCATGCACAATCAACAGTCTTATTTTGATTGACCTTTATCTTTGGGGCTACCAGCCCAATGAGTTCAACAACTCGGCTTCGGCTCGGTAGCTAATCCACATAATCAATTCATTATGAAAATATTTTAATCGCATAGTCTTTAACTTGTTTACGAGCCTAAGCTCTTGCCCATTGGCCTTGGGCCCACTCGAGCAAGACTACTTCTAACAATTCATGGTTCATGCTCTCGTTAGAAAAGTCTTCCAAAATATTTAAGTTGGTTCAAGCAGTCAGGGGAGATCAATTATGGAAAATCATTTTCAATTCGGGAAAGTGCATTCATTAGACCAATCGGATGTGATGCCAAAGTCCACTCACCCGAAATGTCGTGACTCATTCCCGGCTGGATCTCAAACGGCTATAGTCTCCTCTGCACTAGTCCTATAATCGACCGTCCTACATGGTCTAAGCGTTCACATCAGTAAAATTGGCATCAAGGGCCTCATATGTGCATGTATTGGCACCTAGGTCCTTAATTATGCCTTAATCGCAATTAGGTTCCTAAAATTCTTAATTTTTCATTTAGATCCATAATGCCCAATTTATCTTCAATTATGTCCCTAAGATTTTCAATTTCCATCTTAGGTCCCTAATTTCCTCTTATTTTCACCCAAGTCCTCAATTTTCCCTTAATTGCAATTCGACCCCCAATTTTCCAAAAATCCCCTAATTGTCCAATTTCTTTTCCAAAAATTGCACTTTGACCCCAAAAATCTCATTTCATCCAATTGTGTGCTTAAACTCAGTTAATTACACCTTATCATGCTACTAATAATTTAGCCCATCTCTCTAAGGTCATTTTGGCTTTTGAATGAACTCAAATGACTTAATTTTAAGCTCAAACGAAGCTTTATTGAATATTTTTTCCAGAGAGAGGAAGCTCAATTTTCTTACTAGCGAGGGGGTGGCGGTCTGAGCTCTGGGTAGGGGCGGCTATTGCTCTTCTCGGGTATCTTCTTAGGATTAAATTGCAGGTCAATTGGGTGCCTGAGTATAGAGAATTTGATGAGAGAAGTTCTAGTGTTCCAGTTTCTACATCTTCACTGTTCTGGTGAAATGGGCGAGCATTGGCTTACCTCAAAGGTTCCTAGAGGTCAAGGGTCAGTTGAGAAGGGATATGGGAGGTTTGGCCTGGTTGTAGGACGGTGAAGGTGGCCGGAGTTCAGCTCGAGACTTTTTACAGTTTCGAGACTGCTGAGCGATGGTACTGTGCAAGCTTCCCATTGCTTCTCTGATGATCCTCAAACTGAAAGGAAGTGGAACTGAGGTAGGGGACTTCTTCCCCGTTCCAAAGAGCCTAAATGCTCCTTCTATGTTTGTAGAAAAGGCCCTCGTCGGAGCTTTGGTTTCTGTCTCACAGGAAAATGGAACCCTTCTTCTTCTCCATACGTTTGAGGGATGAGGAAGATGAGGGGAGGGGTGCTCTTTATATAGGAAGCTCAACAATTGACATGGCTACCAGCGATATAGGACTTGGCCCTAGCCTAACCCACCGACGGTCAAATCGGAGAGCTTTCCAGGTTACTAGAGACCAAACTTCTCACCCTTCTTTCTTTCTGCCAACTTTTCCAAGGAGGAAGACGTATGTCACGCGTGCCAGCTTCGCACGAAGCTTGCCACATGGTGTGCTGTGATTGGCTGGCTTTGTTGATATGACTTCCTACTCAGCATCCTAATCAACCTTTGACTTGCTGATTAGACACGTGGTGACCTCCCATTGGTTGATCATTCCATCGTGGTTGTTGACTGTATATTTATTGACTACTGTGACACATGGCGTCCTCTAATTGGCCAATTTAAATACATTAGATTTGCCATTTGACGCATAGTGCCACTATCACATGTCACCCTCTAGTTGGCTGAGGCTATCCAACGTGGCTCTGCCACATGTTAACCTTTGATTGGTTGATAGTTTCTCTAATACCCTAGTAAGATGCTGACATGGCATCTTTGCCACGCGCCCACTTCTCATTGGCCGGTTTGACTGATAGGGCTTTTCAAACATTGACCATTGACTAGGGATGTCACACCCTGACCCAGTTCGGCCGAGGTTCTATGAACAAACCACCACTCTCTTGAATCTTGAAGAGGGGTTCCTCTGGGAGATCAAGAGAGTCAGGTGTAGTACCTGTCATGTTTTTCCTAGACAACATTAAACAAAACTGAAACTTTAAATTTGTGTACCTAGGTTGGGATTTGGGGAGGAAAAGTCAGTGTAGTCACATTCCTTCTTGAAAATGTATAGAGGGAGGGGGTGAGTTCGACAACTCACTAAGTGGGGAAAAATCTTTTATGAAGGTTCAATTTAGCAATTTTAATTATTTTATATTTCAACAGTTTCTTCTTGGGTTTCTCAAATTCACATCAACGACTGACCTCCTATCATAGAGGGGATCACACATTCGCAGAACGGTCCTTGACCATGCCACTTGTTGACCAAGCACCTTTACCGTCCACCCTAATAGAGGTGCATTAGAAAATGATAGGTTCTTTTCCTGATTTTTCTTATTATCAAAGGATGGGGTTTACATTTTCTTTAATTAGTATTTATGTTATAAAGTCTTGATAATGTATCTGGTATAACACAAGCTATGATACCACCAAAGTTGTGGTTGAGGTTCGGCTGAGGTTCTGTGAACAACCCGCCACTCTCCCAAATCTCAAAGAGGGGCTCCTCTCAGAGATCAAGAGTGTTAACCATAGTAAATGTCATGTTTTCCCTATACAACATTAAACAAAATTGAAACTTTAAATTTGTGTACCTAGGTTGGGATCTGCGGAGGAAAAGTTGGTGTAGTCGCATTCCTTCCTAAAAATGTTTAGAGGGAGAGGATGAGTTCGACAACTTAATGAGTGAGGAAAAAGTTTTTATGAAGGTTCAATTTAGCAATTTCAATTATTTGATATTTCAGTAGTTTCTTCATGGGTTTCACAAATTCACATCAACAACTACCCTCTTATCATTGGGCGGTTGTAGAATAGTCCTTAACCATGCCACTTGTGGACTGGAGCGCCTTTACCATCCACCCTAATAGAGGTGCATTGCCTCTACCTAGAGTTTGGGTTGACATCAATAGTTTGACACTCAAACCCTGATTACATCACCATATCCGCTCTATGGGACGATACCTCATTTCCCTTACTGCCCCGGTCTCCATGCGCAGGAAGCTACTCGGCTTCACAACCTACTGGATGACAAAACTACCCTTATGCATCTTGGGTCATCTAATAGTCCTTGTGCTCCATCACTACCTCATGTTAGGTGTCCTGATGGCCCGGACATCACAATGCATGTACAATCAACAATATTTTTGAATTATAACCTTTATCTTTGGCCCACTAGCACAATGGTTTGTCTTCTTGGCTTTGGCCCATGCATACTAGCCTAACTGGTTCGACGACATAGCCTTGACAGAGTAGCGGTTCAGCCCAACAAGCTCGAAAACTCAGCTTGGCTCGATGTGTAAACCCCGCTCCTTTAGGATGAGAAAATCGGGGAAAGAACCGGTCAACCCGAGTGAGAAAACCAACCGGTTCATGAATCCCAATCGATAAAGAAAGGGTAAACTGGGAAATTTATGGATCTCGAGTGACCTAAACTGTCATAAGAGTCATGAGAAAGGACTTTAGGATGAATTGGAAGTGAAAACCAAATTGGTTCAGGTGAATCGGACCTGAACTAGTTTCTAAATTCATTTTTCTACATAGCTTAGAAAATTCAAATTGGAGAATTGAGGCCATCATTTGATAGATAATGAATTTAGATGAATTTACAAATTTTTAATTTTGAAAAACTCGGTCGAATCGGGCTCCATCGTCCTTAAGTCTGGATACCGTGGGAGTTTTTTTTTTCCTTTTTGGAGTCTTCCTTGAAGATCACATAATTTAAGGGACAAGGTTTTTTAGGAATTTGGAGTACTTCATTAATAGAGTAGTACAGTATGCTGGAGATTTTGGCCCTATTACAGAATATGGTCACCAAATAACTAGGGAGCTACAAGATTGTTGATAAGCATTCTCCTATGTAAGGTTATATGCCCCATTTTATGGCTTCACGCTTGGCTTCCTTTATACTTAAAGTTGTGACCTCAATAGGTCCTGTCACAATTCTCTGGGATACTTTCTCATTTGCTCTTTTGAGATTCCTGCCTTGCTTTAGGCATTTGGGATCTTCTAGGGTTGTCTTCCTACGAAGATAAGGTGTTGAGTAGAGCCATTCCTAGTTTTTTGGTTCCTCTCCTGGGAGCCATCTGAAAATTTTATGATAAATCCTATTAGTTACAATATTTTATAGTCTTGATTATATATTGGAGGAAACAGGCTCTGATACCACTCTAGTTGTCACGCCCCGACCCGGTTTGGTCGGATCCCCGTGATCAACCCGCCACTCTCCCGGTTTATTAAAGGGTTTCCCCTTATCGTAAGCCGTAAAGAGTAAGGCGTCCTTTAACTTGCACCTTTTTCTTGGAATAGCATAATCAAAACTGTATGAAATTTAAAACTTTACATACCTGTCTTACAGGCATCTTAGTTGACGGTCTTTAAGGGGAGGCGTTTCGGGATTTCCTGAAAGGGATATAAGGGAAGGGGTGAGTATGACTACTCAGTGAATGGATTTTTAAAAGCTTTTGACTTTTTAAGAAAAATATTTATATGGAGTGTGCCAGACTCCTTTGTTTTAAAAAATCCCAACATTTAAAAATTTGGATTTTTCCATTATTTCTTAGTTACCACAGTGTGTCATCACCCAACACACATCCTTCATCATGAAGGTTACACACATTCGCAAGTCAGTATCACTATTGAACCCGCTAGTGGCTTCAGAGCGACTTTTCCTACCACCCGGATAGAAGTACGACCACTTCTACCCTGGGAATGAGTGGATGTACGTGACATCCTACCCACAATCCCGAAATCTCTTCTTCATGTCCGTATGAGGACATAGACCTCATCCTGTCCCCACCCCGGTCTGATGCACTTGGTGCTACTCCAGATTTCGCACAGACACCTGGAACGACGAACTGCCCTTATAGCCACCAGGTCGTCTAGTGCCCTTAGGACGCATCACTACCCCTCATGGGCATCTTGATGATCCCGTGCTCACAGTGCATGCACAAACAATGTTTTCTTATATTGCCATGTAATCTGTGGTGCCACTAGTCCAACGGACCCGACTCTCAACTCAACCCGCAGCTGTTTGTCTTGACTAGTCCATCGACCTGTCATGTCGCACTGCCGCTAGTTAACTGAGCATGTCGGTCCTATCTTGGTAACATGGCCAAACAATTCACTTATTAAGTTTTATGGCACATATATCATGTTCATTTACGAGCTCCTACTCGTGCCAACTAGCCTTGGGCCCATTGTACGAGATTTTCAAAATCGGGCATTTAGCCCCCAAGTTCCAAAATCGAGGCCCCCGGCCTATTAGAGCTATTCGAGCACCCATCGAGAAGGTCTCCCAAATTGTTTTAGCATTGGCACACAGTCAAGGGAGAGCACTTCCGACAAAAATAGGTTTTTACTGTCCATCATATCGACCGGTATAAGGACATCTACGTTCATAACCGATGAACAGGTTTTCAACTTCCTTCGAGTAAGTCTAATCATACCAACCGGGTATGATCTACTTACAACCCATATGTAGTTTTTTCGCATAACTTTCACATCACATTCTCTAAGTAGTGATGATTAAAATACCACTAAATAGTGGGTTTTTATATCGAGGCACTTATCATCCCCAAACGGGTATGATGTTAGTAAACCCACTCACCCGTTAGTGCCGTGAATTACACTAGACTGGTTCTTTGTATTCACGCGAGCTTGTCCTTGCTAGCGTTCTCGGTACTTCATGTTCCTACACGATATGAACAACCTTGTTCATTATTACTCGACATAATAGCCTTCATTCATTTCCAATGAATGAGAAAACCCAAACTTTTAGTTATTTGCAATTAGGTCCCTAAAGTTATTTCTCTTTAACTTTAAGTCCCTAATGTCAGTTTTTCCTCAAATTGAGTCCTGGAACTTTTAAAATTTATGCTGGGACCTCAATTTATTCAATTTCACCAAAAAGGGGTTTAATTTCCCAAATTTCTAATTTGGTCCCCCAATTTTTCCAAAATTACCATTTTGCCCTTCTTTTACAAAAATGGTATGTTTTGCCCCAAAAATTCCAAAATTCTTCAATTGGTCCTCTAACATTATTTTCATGCCCAGTTGACCCTCAATTTCATAAAATTTTATTTTGGCCCTTTGAATTTCGAAAATCCCCAAAATTTTCCCCCAATTTCAACTCTTTAACACTACCGAATTTGATTTCATCAAATTGATCGATCAAACACTTCTAATTATTGAAATTGGAGTTGAAATTGAGTTCCTGCATGTTCATACGATTCTAAGAAACTTTGAATCGCAGATTTAATCGCCGGAACGAGCTCAAATGGAGCTTCGTCTGAAAATAGACTATAGAGAGAGAAAGCTTCGATTACTCACTGGTGAAGGCATGACAGTCCGAGCTTTCAATCTGAGCAGATAGGTCTCGTCCTGAGGTTCATCCTAGAATCAAGAGTTGCATCAATTGATGTAGAATTGGATTAGAATTTCATCATTGAAATTTGGTCGACTCTCTCTAGCACCGATCAAAAATTGTAAAGGGGTACTGAATTGGCTTACCTTTCGGTTCTAATTCAGCCGTGGAAAGGCTGAGGAAGTGTTGTGAGGGCTTGGTTTTGCCTGAGGAGGGCTTGAAATGGTCGATTTTGGCTTGGCCGAAATAGGGCAGCTTCGGTCCGCCGGAGTTGCTTCACTATTCCATCATGTCAATGCTTCTCCAACGATTCTCGGATTGACTGGAGTTTTGCTATCAGATAGATGTCTTGTCCCCGGTTTTAAAGAGCCCGACTTTTGTTCAAGTCGAAGCTCTGGTTCGAGCTTTACCAAGAAATGGAGCAGTAGAGAGAGAGAGAAGTGTTCAGGTGTGAGGAGAATGAAATGGGGATGACCTATTTATATAGTTGTAAAACCCGTGTATTAAATGAGCGAGATTTATTACTAGTATTAATAATGCCATAAATTATTGGAATTAATTCCAATAATTTAATTTCAGTATTAATTCCAATAAATTAAATTTCAGTATTAATCCCAATAATTTAATTTCGGTATTAAATTATTTGTATTAATTTCAATAATTTAATTTAGGTATTAAATTATTGGTATTAATTACAATAATTAAATATATTTTAATTTATTGTTATTTATAATAAGGCGTACATACAAATTTTTGACTGAAATTTTGGGTTACAAAAAAATTTATACTTCCCAAGAGGTCACCCATCCTCTTGAAGTTCTTATGAAATCTAGTTCACCTGAACCAATTTGGTTTTTGTTTTCTAGTTTGTCTTAAGTTTCTTTTCCAATGTTTAATAAATCCTTTGGATCAATCAAAAGTTGTAAATTTTCATATTGCTTATTCCCAAATGTAAACCAGTTTGGTTTTCTTATTCGGTTTGACCAGTTCTTTTCCCGGTTTTCCTTAACTCAAATGTGCGGGGTTTACAGGTTCTTTCCCGGTTTTCCCTAACTCAAAAGTGCGAGGTTTACAGCCCCACCTCCGATGGTAAGATTTTGAAGCTTTCTCTCTCTACGCACAATTTTCTGACAAAGCTCTGTTTGAACTCTATTCGACCTCAATTCATGCGATTCAAAGCTCAATTGAATAATATGGAAATGTAGGAACTGAATTATACCTCCAATTTCAACAATTAACCTCAACTGGATGGTGAATTTGATGAAATAAATTCAACCAGTTTGAAAGGGCTAAATTGGGGGAATATTTTGGGGAAATTTAGGGATTTCGTAAAATTGAGTGACCAAATTGCAATTTCCCATAATTGAGGGCTAATTGGCCATGAAAAGAATGTTGGAGGATCAATTGATCGATTTTTGAAAGATTTGGGGTCAAATTGCCAATTTCTCCCATTAAAACTGACTGAATTTGATTTCTTCAAATTGGTAATTCAATCAGGGCTAATTGCTCCAATTGAAGATATATTAGTTCATACACTTCCATATGATTCAATTGAGATTTGAACCGCATCATTTGGGTCTGAATTAGGCTCAAACTGAGCTTCACCAAAAAATTGTACATAGAGAGAGAGAAAGCTTCGAAAGCTTATTGTCGGACGTGCAACTGTTCGAGCTCTCGGTTGAGCAAGGTAGCTCTTGACCTGAGGTTCCTTCTAAGATCAGGAATTGCTACAATTGATATATAATCGAGAGAGAATTTTGTTAGTAAGTTTAGCACTTTCTTTCTCTAACTCCAAACTGCAACGACTGAGAAATGCCGAATTGGATTACCCTTCTGCTCTATTGATGTGTGTGTGTGTGTGGGGGGGGGGGGGTGTTGGGGACGCTTGGTTTGGATAGCGTAGGGATGAATTTGGCCTAATTCAGCTTGGCAAAAATAGGACAGCTTCGGGCCATTAATCCCCTTTTTGTGAAGTGGAATAAATTGAGGTCCTATGACAAAATTTAAAAGTTTCGGGACTCAATTTGAGGGAAAACTAGCATTAGGGACTTAAAGAGAAATAACTTTAGGGACCTAATTACAAATAAATGAAAGTGTGACTTTCTCATTCATTTGGAATGAATGAAGCCTATTAGGCCATATGATCATGAACCGAGATGTTCATATCGTGTAGAAACACAAAGTACCGGGAACACCAGCAAGGACAAGCTCGTATGAATACAAAGAACTGGTCTAGTAGAATTCATGGCATTAATGGATGAGTGGGTTTACTAACATCATACCCGATTGGGATGATGAGCACAACTTAAAGTTAAAAACCACTTACCAATTGTGAGTGAGATTTTATGTCAAACCCGATTAGGGATGATAAGCTCATCGAAATAAAAACCCATTACTATGTGGTATTTTAAACATCACGACTTAGAGTAGTGATGTGAAAACCATGTGGATAAACTACTTATTGGTTGTAAGTAGAACATAATCGGTTGGTATGATGAAACTTCCTCGAAGGAAGTTGAAAACCCGTTCATCGGTTATGAACGGAGATGTCCTTATATCAAGTCGGTATAATGGACAGTGAAAATATACTTTTGTTGGACATGTTCTCCCCTAACTGTGTGCCAATGCTTAAAAAATTTGGGAGACCTTCTCGACGGAAGCTCGAATAGCTCTTATAGGCCGGGGGTCTAGATTTTGGAACTTAGGGGCTAATATGCCCGATTTTGAAATGCAGTTTTGATTATGTTATTCTAGGAAATGGTGCAGGTTTAAAGGACGCCTTACTTTTTACGGTCTATAATAAGGTGTTGGGATAGTCATCATCAAAACCCTTTAATAAACCGGGAGAGTGGTGGGTTGATCACGGGGATCCGACCAAACAGGGTCGGGCCGTGACACGCTCCGAGCCACAGGTGGGTGTAGTGGACGGGCTGCACCTACGAATGTGTGTACCCTTCCTGATGAAGGGTATGTGTTGTTTGCTAAACACACCTAATGTTGAAATGGGAAAAAGGTTTAGAAAAACTGAAATTTGAGGAAAGATCCTTCTTAAAAGAAATAAGGATTTTGGCACACTTTGAATAAAGTTGTTTTTTTTAAAACTCACTTCCAACACCCGCTCACTAAGCTGTAGAACTTATCCCCTCACTTCTTACCCCTTTTACGTAATTGAGGAAAGACCCTCCCTAAAAGACCATACTAATTCAGAACAAGACAGGTATGTCTACTTTAAATTACTCACTTTTGTATAATGCTATTCCAGGAAAGACATAGGTAAAAGGACGCCTTACTACTCATGATTTAGAAAAGGGGAAATCCTAGATAAACCAAGGGTGTAGCGAGTTGTTTATGACGATCTGACCAAACCGGGTTGGGGAGTGACAACTTGAGTGGTATTAGAGGGTGTTTCCTCGAATGCATTAACAAGACTTTATAACATAGTAACTAAGAGGAATAAATATTAAAATTTTAGATGGCTCCCAAGAAAGCAACCAAGAGAAGAAGAGTCGTAGTTTCTGACACTGCCCAACCACCCCTTTCTATAGAAACTCCTTGAGGAGCCTAGATAGTTCCACCTAGACTGAGCTCAAAACATCAAAGATTGTATGAGGAGATCACTCGAGTGGTTGGATGGCCTAACCTCGCCCCTAAGGTGGACACCAACTCTTGAGCTGAGCCTGAGGAAGTGCAATCTCATCCCCCTCCTATTTATAATCCTCCTCCAGTTGACATACCTAAATACCTCAAAACACTCCATCAACTGGGATGTAAGCCTTTCCTAGATGAAAAAGATGTTGTAGTCGCTATGGATTGGCTAGCCATCATCAAGAAGATTATTGGGATAGTAAGGATTTCACCAGAGGACATGGTGATCCTGGTAAAAGTCTTCCTAGAGGTTAGTGCAAAAAGATGGTTGGACAATGTTCGGAGCCTAAATATGACCACCCCCACCTAGGAACAATTTGAGGAAAGGTACACAGAGGAGTACCTGGCTCAGCATTTGATTAATGAGAAGAAGCAAGATTTCCTCCAACTCCGACAAGGGCTTAACTCTATTTCAGAGTACAAAACTAAGATCAATGAGTGAAGAACCTTTTCCCCAGACCTGGACTGTAAACCTTGTCCCTAGATAAGGAAACTAGGGAACGAACCGATTAACCCAAGTGAGAAAACTGAACCAATTCACGAACCCCAACCATTAGAGAATGGGCAAATTGGGAAATTTACAAATCCCGATTGACCCAAAGGGCCTTAAAAACCATGGAAAGGGGCTTTAGGACAACTTGGAAGAGAAAACCATACCGGTTCAAGTGAACCGGATTAAACTAGTTTGGATCGGTTTGAACCATCCTTGAACCGGTTGCTAAATTTATTTTTCTAGGTGGCTTAAAATATTCAAATTGTGGGATTGTAGCCACCATTTGATAGAGAATGAATTTAGAAAATTTTAATTTTGAAAAACTTGGTCGAATTGGGCATGAACCAGCCAGTTTAAGCATTGAACCCGGTTCAGTCCAGTTCAAAACAATGTCTTCTTCTTCCTCCAGACGACGACACTATTCACTCGCCGGAAAAATGAACTACGTCGGCGATAGGGAAACGTTTCCATTCAAGGTGTTTCATGCTATTAATGAGCACCATTAAGGTGCCAAATGGATGACCAAATAGTCCCCGAGCTCCTTATATAAAGAGCTACTCTCCATTCATCCTCTTCACTCCTAAAAACTCAACTCTCTCTCAACTACTCAGTTTTTTTGTGAAGCTCACACCAGAGCAACGACATTGGGGTTTTTCTGAGCCTTAGAAGGTGAGGTGAGGTTCCTTAGATTCGGGGAGAAGTCAACTACCCAATGACAGTCTCCATTCGATCCAAGGACCGCCGGAGAAGCACCAGCGTAATCAAATAGTGAAGCAGCTCCGACGGACCGAAGCTGCCTTGCTTCTACGGAGTTGAAATCAGCCAATTTAGCCCTTCTCAGGCCAAACCAAGCTCTCACAACACTCACACGACCGAATTAGAGCTGAAAGGTAAGCCAATTCCACTCCCCTATGTTATTTTCGATCAGTGTTAGAGAGAGAAATTGTGAAAACTCACTGATCAAATTCTTCATCAATTCGACATGAATTTTTGTAATTCTTGATCCTAGGAGGAACCTTAGGACAAGAGTTACCTATTCCGATAGAAAGCTCAGACCATCGCACCTCCGACAATAAGCTTTCGAAGCTTTCTCTCTCTATGCACAGTTTTTCGACGAAGCTTTGTTTGAGCACGTTTCGGCCTTAATTCATGTGATTCAAAGTTCAATTGAAACATATGGATGTGTAGGAACTCAACTATACCTTCAATTTCAACAATTAACCTCAATTGGATGGTCAATTTGATAAATTAAATTTGGTTAGTTTGAAAGGGGGAAATTGGAGGGAATTTTTAGAGAAAATTGGGGATTTTGTAAAATTAACGGACCAAATTGCAATTTCCCAAATCTAAGGGCCAATTGGCCATGAAAATAATGTTGGAGGACCAATTGGTCGATTTTTTTTTAAAATAATTGGGGTCAAATTGCCACTTTATAAAGTAGGGGTAAAATGGTAATTTTTGAAATATTGGTGACCAAATTGGAAATTTGGAAAACTGGTGCCCCTTTAACAATTTTTGGCAAATTGAGGACCCAAAGAGAATTTTGGAAGTTTTAGGACTCAATTTGGGGAAATGTTTGCATTAGAAACCTAAAGTCAAGGAAAATGAACCTTTGGGACTTAAGTGCAATTAATTGGAAATTTTGATTTCAGTCATTCATACGTGAGGAACGAAGGCTATTATGCCAAGTATTAATAGATAAGATTGTCCAAATTGTGCAGGAGCATGAAGGACTGGAACACCAGCAAGAGATGCTTGCGTCAACTTGGAAAAATCAACTAAGGACGAACACGTCACGGTTAACAGGTGAGTAGGTTTATTCACATCATATCTAGTTAGGCTGATGAGCACTTCAGAAATGAAAAACCACTTCTATCTGGAATTTAAACATCACACTTGATAGGAGTGATGTGAAAACTATGTAAAAAATTTACTTACCATTTGTAAGTAGAGAGATCATTCCCAGTTGGTATAATGGACTTCCTGGAAGGAAGGAGAAAATCTGCTTTGTCAATTTTAAGCAGAGATGTCATCACACCTGGTTGGTGTGATGTGTGGAAAAATTATTTTATTAGAAGTATTCTCCCTTAACTGTATGCTAATGCTTAAAAATTTTGGGAAACCTTCTTGACAAGAGCTTGAACATTTCAGATAGGCCAGAGGCCTCGATTTTGGAACTTGAGGGCTAAAATTCCCGGCTTTGGAAAATCACGTACAGTGAGCCCAAGGCCATTTGGCACGAACAAGAGCTCTTAAAAAAACATGTGATATTCATTCCATGAAAATTCTTAATGAATGGAAAGTGTGATATCGTCGTGGTATCAAGACAGGACTAACTTTCTAGATGGACTCACGGTAGTGCATTAGGGCCAGGTCGACAGACCGGCCTAGACAAACAGTTGCAGGTCGAGTTGATGTTTGAGGCCGTTAGACTAGTGTCACCAAAGATAAATGCATTGTGTGAAACAATTATTGTTTGTGGATGCACACGAGGTTTAGGACCATCAAGACACCTAAGAGGGGTAGTGATGTGTCCTAGGGGCCTCTAGACGACATGGTGGAGATAAGGGCAGTTTGTCGTGCCATCAGTCATGAAAGCTTGACGTAGCTTCAACCACATGAGACCGGGGTGGCATAGGATGAAGACTCTGTCCTCATATGGACACGAAGTTAATTTTGGGTTTGAGGGTTGGATGTTGCGAACATTCACTCAAACCTAGGGTAGAAGTGGATTAGCTTCTATCTAGGTGGCCGATAAAGTCGCTCTGACACCACAAGTGGGTGCAGTGGATGGGTTGTCCTGTGAATGTGTGATCCCTTCATGATGAAGGGCACGTGTTAACTATTAAACACACCTATTATGGATAAAGAGGAAAGAAACTTCAAAAACTAAAATTTGAGAAAGAAATTATCTTAAATGAACTAAGGAGTCTAGCACACTCCAATCAAAAACTATTTTTTTATGAAAGCTCATTCCCAACACCCATCCACTGAGTTGTAGAAACTTGCCCCTCTTTTCTTTCGCTTTTCAGGATTAAGGAAAATGACTAAGGAAAACACTTAAATCTACCTTTTGTCAGGTATGCTTAAAAGTTATTTTTTAATCTTGCATTTTTATTGATTTATGTTATTCTAGGGAACAAGGTTAAATTATGCATGGCTCCTCTTGATTAAAGAAAGTGGAAACCCCTCTTAAACCAAGGGAGTGGTGGGTTGATCATGGGGATCCAACCAAACTGGGTCGGGGCGTGACAACTTGAGTGGTATAAGAGCCAAGTTCCCTTGAAGCATTATCAATATTATTGTAAAATCCGCCCTTTTGAGCTAAGGAAAACCAGGAAAAGAACCGGTCAAACCAAGTGAGGATTTATAACAGGTTCACAAACCCGATTATTTCTGAACGGGCAAGTTGAGAATTTACAACTCTCGGGTGATCCAAAGGGTTCATTAAACCTTGGAAAAGAAACTTAAGACAAATTAGAAAATAAAAACCAAATTGGTTCAAGTGAACTAGATTCCATAAGAACTTTAAAGTTAAGCGTGCTTACTTGAGAGTAATGTGAGGATCAGTGACCTCCTGGGAAATATGAATTTTTTTGTAAATCGAAATTTCGGTTAAAAATTTGTATGTACGCCTTATCATAAATTAATATATAATTAATAGCAATGGAATTAATACAAATAATTTAATACCGAAATTAAATTATTAGAATTAATACCGAAATTAAATTATTGGAATTAATACCAATAATTTATGGCAATATTAATACCAGTAATAAATCTCGCCCATTTAATACACGGGTTGTACAACTATATAAAGAGTTCATCCCCATTTCATTCTCCTCACACCTTAACACTTCTCTCTCTCTCTCTACTGCTCCATTTCCCGGTAAAGCTCGAACGAGAGCTTCGACTTGAACAAAGGTCGGGCTCTTTAGAACCGGGGGGAAGACAGCTATCTAATAGCAAACTCCAATCAATCCGAGTATCGTTGGAGAAACGCCGACATGATGGAATAGTGAAGCAACTCCGGCGGATCGAAGCTGCCCTATTTCGGCCAAGCTAAAATCGGCCATTTCAAGCCCTCCCAACACTTTCTCAGCCTTTCCACGACCGAATTAGGACCGAAAGGATGAACCTCAGGATGAGACCTATCTGCCCAGATCGAAAGCTCGGACCGCCGTGCCTTCACCGGAACACGAAGTACCGGGAACGCCAGCAAGGACAAGCTCACGTGAATACCAAGAACCGGTCTAGTGGAATTCACGGCATTAACGGGTGAGTGGGTTTACAAACATCATACCTGATTGGGATGATGAGCACACCTTATAAAGTTAAAAACCACTTACCGGTTGTGAGTGGGTTTACAAACATCATACCTGATTGGGATGATGAGCACACCTTATAAAGTTAAAAACCACTTACCGGTTGTGAGTGGGTTTACAAACATCATACCTGATTGGGATGATGAGCACACCTTATAAAGTTAAAAACCACTTACCGGTTGTGAGTGGGTTTACAAACATCATACCTGATTGGGATGATGAGCACACCTTATAAAGTTAAAAACCACTTACCGGTTGTGAGTGGGTTTACAAACATCATACCTGATTGGGATGATGAGCACAACTTAAAATTTAAAACCACTTACCGGTTGTGAGTGGGTTATTCAGATCATACCCGGTTAGTATGATAAGACTTCCTCGAAGGAAGTTGAAAACCCGTTCATCGGTTATGAACGGAGATGTCCTTATACCGATTGGTATAATGGACAGTGAAAACCTATTTTGTCGAAAGTGTTCTCCCCTGACTGTGTGCCAATGCTTAAACTATTTGGGAGACCTTCTCGACGGGAGCTCGAATAGCTCTGATAGGCCAAGGGCCTCGGTTTTGGAACTTGGGGGCTAAATGCCCGATTTTGAAAATCTCGTACAGTGGGCCCAAGGCCAGTTGGCACGAGCAGGAGCTCGTAAACGAATATGATATATGTGCCATAAAACTTAATAAGTGAATTGTTTGGCCATGGTACCAAGATGGGACCGACATGCTCAGTCAACTAGCGGCAGTGCGACATGACAGGTCGACGGACTAGTCAAGACAAACAGTTGCAGGTTGAGTTGAGAGTCGGGGCCTTTGGACTAGTGGCACCACAGATTACATGGCAATATAAGAAAATTTTGTTTGTGCATGCACTATGAGTACGGGATCATCAAGACGCCCATGAGGGGTAGTGATGCATCCTAAGGGCATTGGACGACCTGGTGGCTATAAGGGCAGTTCATCGTTCCAGGTGTCTGTGCTAAATCTGGAGTAGCACTAAGCGCATGAGACTGGGCTGGGGACAGGATGAGGTCTCTGTCCTCATACGGACACGAAGAAGTGATTTTGGGATTGTGGGTCGGATGTTCCGTACATCCACTCATTCCTAGGGTAGAAGTGGTCGTACTTCTATCCGGGTGGTAGGAAAAGTCGCTCCGAAGCCACTAGCGGGTTCAGTAGTGATACTGACTTGCGAATGTGTGTAACCTTCATTATGAAGGATGTGTGTTGGGTGATGACACATCGATAACTAAGAAATAATCGAAAAAGATGAATTTTTAAATGAAGGGATTTTTAAAAACAAAGGAGTCTGGCACACTCCATATAAATGTTTTTCTTGAAAGTTAAAAGATTTGAATCCCACTCACTGAGTAGTTGTACTCACCCCCTCCCTTATACCTCTTTCAGGAAGTCCCGGAAAGCCGAACCTTAAAGGACTTGCGCAATTAAACGCCTGCAAGATTGGCACAACTAATTTAAATTACTATCCAGTTTTGATTTATGATATTCCTGGAAAAAGGTGCAGGTTAACGCCTTACTCTTTACGATTTATAATATAAGGGAAAACCCTTTAGTAAATCGGGAGAGTGGCGGGTTGATCACGGGGATCCGACCAAACCGGGTCGGGGCGTGACAATTATGCCCTGACACAAATGAAAACTTAATTACCCTGTAGGAAGGACAATCCATAGAAAATTTGTCGGGAAACCCAATCCTCTACACTTGACCTTGAAAAAGACGTCTACCCCTAGGGAGGCGGTAGTTCAACGATTCATGAAAGGTGAGAAGAGAGTGCCCAAGGATATGGTTAAGGATTAGAGAAAACTCATTGGAGCCCTATTAGAACCAGAGGACATTACGTATCCTCCTACAAGACAGGAAAAACATGTCCCTCCTCGAAGGAGCCCAACACCTCCTCCAGCCCCACAACAGTTAGAGAGGAATCCCACTATGAGGCTTGGGACAACTATTGGGATGCTAATGCCACCTTCACGAAAGTCCACCAAGTACCCCACCTGCTCAATCCAACTTCAATCCTTCCCAATGGATGAAGTGGACATATGAATGCTAGGCAGAGGTGTTAAGGTGGTACAGAGTGGAAGCCATACATGAAGTTCATCCCATAAGGGAATATGGGTGGACCTCAACTAGTTCCTCAGAGCCATTAGACCGTGAATCCTGCAATTATTCTAAGTCTGACTCCTAGCCTACAACTCCAAGGGACTAGGGAATAGAAATTTTCCTATAAATAAGTCGAGTATAGCAAGAAACCATCTCTTAGAATGAATGAAAATTTAGTTTCTCCTTGATTAAAAATTTCACTTCCTTGAAAATGACAAGAACAACTAACAAAAATGAGGGTATGCCAATAAGGATCGGAGTAATGAGTAGAGAAAAGATCGCCTAAGAAAGGAAAACTACAGGTCACCTCGAGTTAACCCAAACCTTTAAAGTAGCCAAGTAAGTTTATCCCTACTCGAAGAATGGAGAAGAGACAACAAAACTTGTAAAGAAATACTAGAAGAGTCTACCTAGATTTCACCAAGGAAGACATACCCTAACTAAGGGAAGGTAGAAGAAGAGTGTGAAGTCCGATACAAGGGAAGTGAGCATCAAAGGGTAAAGGAATGGTGAAAGTTCAAGTACTATAAGGAGTTAAGGAAAGGTCTTATTGATAAACGTAAGGAGACCAAGAAAGATTGGACTGTTCTAAGGAAAACTAGTGAAATGGGAGCTGACCAAGGGGTAGTAAGAAAGACATAGGAACGTAGAAGATGCTAGGTCACTTTGGGACAAGACAAGGAGAAAGGAAAGAGGAAAGAAGTATGGTAGGAACAAAACCAAGAGAAATAATACAAGTACCTTGAAGGAGTCAATGATAAGTAGGAGACAAATTATTAAGAACTCAACAACAATCCAGGGCTTCTTGAAGGAAGAATAAGGAATAAAAAGAAATTTGAGAATCAGGAAGAATCTGGGGTGAATAACCATACTAATGTTAGAAAGGTGTAAGAAAAGAATATAGGAAAAAAAACTTTCAAGAAACATAAGGTAGGTTGAATGTGAAACTTCAAGGACGGAAGTCCCTAGAAAGATGGATAGAGATAGGAAGAGAGACCAAGGAAGGAAAAAGTTCCAAGCTAAATAACCGATAGATGAACCATTAGAAGCTAGAACTGAAATAAGAACCTCATTAAAAGACATTTGGTGGTTAAGGACATACCAGATGGCTAGGTGTGCCCTATTATAGAAGAGCAGTAAAGCCAAATATGGATTTCTAATGGACCTATTTGTAGAAAATAACTATTAACAATAGGATAATCAAGGCAAACCAACAACGTCCTAAGATGCATCAGAAGTAGTAAGGACTACGCCCAAAAAGGGAAATAAGATGGTCATTAAGGACAAGAACACTCAAGAGATAACTACCTCAAGATGACTTGAAAGAAATGATAATAGGATCGAGGCAGTTAATGGAAGGACGTTGTGAAGGTCAATAATCCAGTAAAGAAGGAAGATGTGGAAAGGCTAAAAATATTTGAGAAATAGGGATGAACAGAAGCCTTAAAGAAACCAATGGCTGAGACGGGAGTAACGATCAAAAAGCCTTGAGAAGGTTAAAGCAAACCTCTTGCAAAACAATCAAGAGATCTTGAAACAAGAAGAGGTGAATTACAACTAAAAGAATTAAATGGGTACTAAGAACAAGTAAGAATGTAGTTGAAGTATAGAAGAAGTACATGTAAGTTTTCAAGAGTAAAAGTAAGAAGGAAATGGTAGCATCAGAAAATGTCATTTAAGACTAGATGTCCTCAATGGAAAAACTAGTAGAAAACCTCGGGACAAAAAGAGTGTAAAACTACCTAGAAAGAAAACCTTGGAAGGACATAAGTGCCCCAATTAAGAGATAAGGGGACCAACAAAAGTGGAGTGAGATAAACTCATCAAAGATATGTTGGTTTAAATGTAAATACCAAGTACAAAGGAAAGGTGCTCAGGAGGACTCAAGGAGTAAGTTAAGACCAAATAACATGTAAGTAGGAAATCAACATCAAAAGATGTCGTGCGAGTATAGAAGGGGTGGATTGTCCATAAAAGGGGAAAACAAGGGAAAGCACACTTAAGAACCCTTGGAAAAGTCTAACCCTCCAGTAAGAGATTATTAAAGTAAATGATTACTAACATCAAGAATGGTGGTGGTCAACACGCAATTGATGGATCTTAAAGAGAGAATGACTAGACACAGTGTGGAGTACATGAAATAAGACCGGGAATCGAAAGTGTTTCAAGTAAAAAATAAGGGATGAAACTGAAATTTCTATTAGAGAAAGATTCAAATGGGCAATTACCCTAATAAAGAAAGGAAGTTAAGAAACCTTCAAGGAATGATAAAAAAAGGTTGAGTATGTAGTTTGTAAGGTGAAAGTCTCTACTATGAGGGACATAGTGGAGAAAAAGCTGAAATGTGGAAGCTTTCCCAAACAAGTAATTGACACTTAGACCGTAGGAGATTAACTCGAGATAAGAATCGTGAAATGATCACGAGAGAGTAAGAGTGATCCCCACCTTACCACAAGGAAACCCCCACTGTCTTAGGTGTCAAAGGTACCACGAAAGAGCTTGTTTGTCCTAGTTCGCATGTAGCAGGTGGGGCACTTTACAAAGGAATGCCCCACTCTTAGGGAGACTAAGCAACATAACACACTTGAACCACCCCAAGGGAATCCAAGGACACCGAGGCAGGATGTCACAACCCATGTATTGGCTAGGGTATACAACCTCACCCATGAAGAGGCTAGAAAAGACCCTACTACTGTAGCAGGTACTTCCCAAAACATCTCCAACTAAGATTGAAATAAAACCTATAATTTAAATTTTATTCAATAAAGGAATTTTTCTTCTAAAACATCTATTCTTTTCAATCAGGGTACGTACATTGTGGGGGAGAAAAATCTACACCCTTTTCGACTCAAGAGCAGAAAGATCCTTCATCAAAGAAGATCTAATCCCAAGTCTCAACATCCTGACACAATTAGGAGAATGACTAAATAGGGACAAACTGTAAAGTCTGTCCATTAGACCAAAGGTATCCAAAAAAGAACCGACATAAGTTTATACATGAAGAACCGAGCCATTTAATTAATGAAAAATAGCTAACATGGGAAATTGGAAAATTTCAAGTGACCAAAAAATCCACAAAAACTACAAGGAAGAACCGGAAGGTAGAATTAAAGAGAGAACCGAACCCAAACTGAACCAAACCAACATGAACCATAATGAACCGGTTCACAAATTCATTTTTCTAGGTGGCTTTAAAATGTCAAATTGGAAAATTGAGACCACCATTAGATAGAAAATAAATTTAGATGAATTTAGAAATTTTTAAATTTGAGAAAACCCATCGATCCAAGTTTGAACCAACCGATTTTTGAATTTCGAACTACGAACCCTGTCGGACTGCAATCTCAGTTGGACCAGATGGGTCAACGGTCTGAACAAACGGGTCAACGGTCCACAACCAATTGGCACCACATCAGCTGCCATGTAGACATGATCAGTCAATGGAAGACTACCATGTGTCAGATCAACGGACAGTTGGCTCCTCATAAGCATGCCACACAGACACGAGCGGTCAATGAGAGGCCACCACGTGTCCAGTCAACATGTCAACGGTTTATGCGATAGTCGAGTTGGCGTTCCACATCATAAAAACTTACCAAACACAGTGCACCATGTGGCATGACCACCGCGTCATTGCCTTCAACCTTCAGATGCTCATAGAGAAGACAGAGAGAGAGCAAGTTGCTGGAAATGCTGGAGTCTCCGGGGACTCAAAAAATGCTCCGATGAGGTCTACAGCGGCCGAGTCGGAGGTCGAGTCTTACGTCGCGGTAGCCTAAACAGTTACCGAGCTCCCTATATAAAGAGCACCCCCCTCATTTTTCTCTTAGCATCCCACAATTCAGAGAAGAAGAAGAAGAGTGAGTTTTTAGCGAACTATTAACCAGAGCTCTAGCAACGGGACTTTTCTCGACCTTTGAAGCCACATTGGGTGTCTTTGGAATTGTAAGTCCTCTACCCAACCATACCTTCCATTTAGCTTGAGAACCACCGAGAAGGAGCAAGGAAGCTCGAATAGTGCCGCCGCTCCTCGGTCGGAAACCAGTCAGCCACCTGCCGCCCACTTCAAGTGTTCCCTCAACGAATTGCCACTAAGCCAGACCCCCTATGCCCCATGTAACGCCTCGACCGGGTTTTGTCGGATCCCCGTGTGCAACCCGCCACTCTCCCGATTTATTAAGGGTTTCCTCTTCTTTAAAGAATGTTTGAATTGGAGTGTGCCATACTCCTTATTTTCTTTTAAAAACATTTCGTTCTCAACTTCTATTTTTATATCCATTTCTTATTACCACGTTATGTCATCACCAAACACACATCCTTTATCAAGAAGGTCAAACACACAATCGTAAGCCAGCCCGTCCATTGAACCCACTTGTGGCATCGAAGCGACTTTACCGACCACCTAGATAAAAGCACATGCACTTCTACCCTAAGAATGAGTGGATGTTCACAATATCTGACCCTCAATCCCATAACAAATCTCCATGTCTGTATGAGGACAGAAACCTCAGCCTGACCCCACCCTAGTCTCATGCGCTTGAAGCTATGTCGAGCTTCACAAGGCTCTGTTAAGATGGTCTCCCAAGCGCATGAGACCAGGGTGAGGATGGGATGAGGTCTCTGTCCTCATACGGACACGGAGAATTGTTACGGAATTGAGGGTCGGATGTCGCGAACATCCACTCATTCTTAGGGTAGAAGTGGACGTACTTTGCCGGTAAAGTTGCTCCGATGCCACAAGTGGGTTCAGTGGACGTACTGACCTGCGAATGTGTGTTTGACCTTCATGATAATGGATGTGTGTTGTGTGATGACACACCATGATTAATAAGAAATGGTGGTAAAAACTGAGATTTGAAATGAAAGGACTTTTGAAAGAAAGGAGTTTGACACACTCCAATACAAATCTTTTTCCTAAAAGTTAAAAGTTTTGAAAACCCATTCACTGAGAAGTCGTCTTCACCCCCTCCCTTTCATCCCTTTTAAGAAATTCTGGAAAGCCTACACTTAAAGACCATCAATTAAGACGCCTATGAGACAAGCATGATAAATTTAAAATATTATTCAGTTTTGATTTATGTTATTCTAGGAAAATGTGTAGGTTTAAAGGATGCCTTACTCTTTACGGTCTTTAATAAGGGGAAACCCTTTAATAAACCTTTAGAGTGGCGGGTTGATCATGGGGATCCGACCAAACTGGGTCGGGGCATGACTCTCGAGATGCCAATGGGCCCAACGCTAGTGGATACGGGCATGGACCCATCCACTTTGATCAATTCCCCAATTTGATCATTTTATGCCTCCAAGAAAAATAAATTTAGAAACTGATTCAAGTATGGTTCAAACCGGTTCAATTTAGTTCAATCCGGTTCACCCTAAACCAATCTAGTTTTCTATTCACATTTGTCCCAAGGTTATTTTCCATGATTTTTATGACTATTTGAGTCACTTTAGATTTGTAAATTTCCCATTTTATCCTCTCTTTACCGGTTATGGTTCGTTAACCAACTCTATTTTCTCTTTTGAAATGACTAGCTCATTCCCCAATTTTCTTATCCCCTCCTTTTAGGAGTTTTGTCCCCAAAACGTATTCAACATCCTTTGCATTTGGAATAATTTCCCTTAATGTCAACTTGGGGTTTGCTTGACATGTTAATACTTCAATTGTTCTTTTAGTTAGCCCCTTCAAATCATGCACTTAAGAAATTTCTTTTTGCCTCCAGTGTTTACTCACTCCATGGAGTTTATTACAACTAGGCATGTCTTACCCACTAGTCCAAAAGTACATCCTTAGGTTCACTTCTTCCTCTACTTAGGGTAAGATTCTTCCTCTTGAGGGTTCTTGCCCAAGATTTCAGGATTAGGAGTTCAAAATGCCCCATCGTTCCCATGTCTAGTTATCCGCTTGATCAATGAAACCCTTAGCTTGGTGCTCTTTTGAGCTTTTCATACTTGTTTTCATGGGTTCCGCTGTTATCACCTTTTGTCCTATTTTGACCATTCCTCCATCCGTTGTTTATTACAACTTTAGTCCAAATTTTATGTTTGACCTTGTCATGCTTAACTAATTGACTCTTCCTTATTTCGACCATATTTTTCCCTAGGCCTATTAGGCTTACATGTCCCTTACTGCATGACATGCTCTAGAAGAATCGGGAAGTAAATTGAATAGAAAATCGAATGAGTTTGGGATGAACCGAACGAAAACAACAATGAACCATAGTGAACCAGTTCACAAATTCATTTATCTAGGTGGCTTAAAAATGTCAAATTGGAAAATTGAGAGCACCATTAGATAAAAAATGAATTTAGAAATTTTTAAATTTGAGAAAACTGGTCGAACCAGGTCCGAACCGACCGATTTTTGAATTTCGAACAACGAACCCGGTCGGATCGGACTGGTCAATGGTCAAACGGTCAACAACGAGTTGGTGCCATGTCAACAGCCATGTAGACACAAATAACCAATGGAAGACTGCCATGTGTGTGGTCATCGGCCAGTTGGGGCCATCAGCGTGCCACAAAGATACGAGCAACCAATGAGAGGTTGCCACATGTTCGATAAACGGGTCAACGACTGATGCGACGGTCGAGCTGGCATCCCACATTAGAAAAACTGACCAATCACAGCACACCACGTGGCACAATTGCCATGTCATCGTCTTCAACCTTCAGACACATACAGAGAAGAGAGAGAGAGAAGAAGATGAAGGGTGGGGTAAGATTAGAAGCAAGAATTGAAGAAAACAAGGACTTATAGGCCGCCGATTGGATGGGGTAAGATTCAAAGTGCCATATGCTCGAATTGTGGAAGAAGATGAAGGGTGATTTGGGTATCTTGGGAAACTTTTGTGCAATTTTCAAAAATTGGAGTGTTGAACAATAATTCTACATAATTGAGGGTGTTTTCATGAAATTAACCCCAATTAAGGGTCAACTGGATAAATTGGAAAATTTTGGGGCAAATTGAAAATTTTGAAAAGTTGGGGGACCAAACTATAATTTTTAGAAAAGTAAGGACTAGAAGGTAAAATTGGTAAATCAAGGGCAAATTAGTGAAATTAAAAGAGTAAAGGACCTAAAAGGAATAATTGGGGACCTAGGGGACCCAACAGAGATTAAAGAGAAACTTGGGTCCTAGGTGCAATTTAAGCAAAGTACGGGACCTTAGGTGCAGATATGAGAAAGTATGGGACCCATTTGTCACCACAACCTAATCCCAACACTCATACCTTGTAGGACCGAATTACTCAAGCGTCGGCCCTAGAAGCGCACCAAGGAGATAAAATTCTATTGGCATGACCCCCACTGAGATCACCGGGCGAGTGGGAACCACTATGACATTCATTTCGGTTGGAATGATGATTTAAGCTTTGAAAAAAAATTTGCTCAGAATTAGCATCCTCTGACTGAGTAACTCTACTTGAAACATTTGGGAGCTAATTCTAGGCTTACACTCGAGATGGTAGTTGTCCCAAGGCTTGTGGATACGGGCATGAACCCATCCAAAATAAACATGTGATACATGAGGCTAAAAGACTTGAATAATGGGAACTTGTGTGATACCCATCGAGCCAAGCTGAGTTGTTGAACTTGTTGGGCCAAACCGCTGCTCTAACGAAGCTAGCTCATCAAACCTTTTAGGCCAGTATGCATTCTTGGGCTGAAGCAAAGCTGATAGACCGTTATGTAAGAGAGCCAAAGATAATGGCTATAACTTAAAAGCCTTGTTGATTGTGCATGTACCGTGATGTTCAGGCCATCAGGACACCTGGCATGAGGTAGTGATGGGACCCAAGGACTATTGGACGAACCAGGAAGCATAAGGGTATTATCGTCATTTAGTAGGTCGTGAAGCCGAGGAGGTTCCTATGCACGGTGACTGAGGTAGTAGAGGGAATGAGGTCTCGTCCCATTGAGTGGACATGGTGGAGAAACTTGAGTTTGTGATTGGACTATTGATGTTTGCACAACCTCCGGGTAGAGGCAATATCCCTCTATCACGGTGGATGGTAAAGGTGCTCTGGTCCACAAGTGGCACGGTCGAGGACTATTCTGCAAATGTGTGATCCCTCCTATGATAGGAGGGCAGTTGTTAATCTTGTAACTATGTGAAATAACAACGAGATATTAAATTTAAAAAAGATAAATTCAAGTAAAACGTGATAGTAGTTCCCCTCAGTGAGTATTGTACTCAACCCCTTCCTCAATCCCTTTGTAGGACATCACACCGATAGAATGTTCCTGTCACGCTTAGGCCCTCAAGGTACATTTCATACCTCCAACATAAATAAGGGTTCAAACCTGAAAACGTCTTCACCTTCCTTGCCTCATTCTAGTAGATATACCTGAATGATATATGGAAGGGTGGCAGGTTGATCACAAACTCTAACCAAATCGGGTTGGGACGTGATACTATGATTATTCCCTTCATATATCCTTCCTCATTTCAGTGACATCGTTTATTCAACGACTTTCCTTTTCCTTAATCCACTCCTACTTGTCCGTGACCATTTCACAATTCTTTATTCTGAGTTGATCCTTTTCGGTCTATGTGTGGATTGCTTTATTTGGGGAGTTCCCTTCTTAATTTTCGTTCTCTACTATGTCCCTCAAAGTAGTGACTTTCACCTTAGGAGCTACATGCTCAAGCTTCTTACCATTCCTTGAAGGTTTCTTTCTTCATCTCCTTACACCTCCTTCTATATTGGGGAATTTGACCACTTTCAATCCTACATTTCATCCCTTATTCCCTATACGAGGAACATCAAATTATCGGGTTTTATTTTGTGTACTCCATACTATGCCTAGCTGTCCACTCTTTAGCCTCCATTAGGCGTGTGTGGACCATAACATGTCTTGATATTAGTGGTTGTTCCCCCTTAACCACTTCTTATTTAGGGGGCTTACTTCCCCGAGGTTTCTTGGACGTCATTTCCTTTATTTCCTTATTATGGGTAGTCTACCCATTCTTATTCATCATGGCATCTATTGATGCTATCTTTCTACCTACCCGTTCCTTGGGTTTAACTTACTCCTTGGGTCCTCCTAGTATGCTTCCCTTGGTTCTTTCATTTCAGCATGCACTTCATTTGCAAGTTCACCTCCTCATCCCTCGTTACTTGGTTCCATTACACATTAGTTGGGACATGTATCCCTCCCCAAGGTTTCCTTCCTTGAGAGGATTCTTACCATTTTCTCCCGAAATTCCTTTTTCATTCGCCCATGAGGGCACCTAACTTTAAATGACATCTTTTGATGCCGTCCTCTCCTACTTACTTTTACTCTTGAAACCTTGTGGGCACATCTTTTGAACCCCATCTTCATTCCCACTTGTACCCAGTACATGCCTATTCCTTTTAGAGAGAGCTAAAATCCTCATTGTTTCAAGATCTCTTGATCATCCTACGAGAGGCTTACTTAACCTTCTCATGGTTTGAGTTTGGTCGTTAATCCAATCTTGGTCATTGATCTCTTTAAGGATTTCCTTCATTCTTATCTTCCAAATGTTTGGCCTTTCCACTTTTCCCTTCATTGTTGGAGTTATATTTTATGACCTTCATGAGGGTCAGTTCATTAACTACCTCATCCCCACTATTCTACTAGTCTAATTATCTTGCGACCATTGTCTCTCGAGTCTTCTGGTCCTTAATGTCTATCCTATTGCCCTTTTTAGGGTGTATTCCTTACTATTTCCCTATCCTCCTTAGAGCGTTATATTTTCTCCTTGATTATCTTGTTGTTATGATTTGCTTCGTTCTGCTATGTTAGTCATTTGGCTTCTATGCTTTTTCCAAAGCAGGTCACACTTGCCATCCCGAGACACCCCATTTGTCATCAAATGCTCGGTTTGTCTTCTCACCTTGAAACAAGTCATTTCCTTGCCCATCAAATACTACAAGAGTTCTCCTAGACTCCTTAGTCACCTTGTCAGTTTTCTTGTCGAGCCTTCTTTATCCACTAGTTTTTCCCCCAAGAGTTCTCCTTGACACTTTAGTCCCTTGGTTCATTTCCTTATTTGGGATGGGATTCTCCAAGGTCTCCGTGGTGTCTAGAGGAGCACAGTTTGTTTGGTTACTTTTCTTGGGCCAATCTTCCAATGGTGGAGGTGCATGCTCACATCATTTTTGAGAGATAGGGTTTTAGGAATTTGGAATGCTTCATTAATGGAGGAGTACAATATGTTGGGGGTCTTAGCCTATTATAAAAAAGTGGTTATGAAATCAGTAAAGGGCTACAGGGTTCTTAACAAGCGTCCTCCTTGGTAAGGTTATAAGCCCTAGCTGGTGTTCCTAGCTTTAGGCATGGATCCCTTCGTACTCGAGGTTGTGACCTCAATAGGTCCTAGCACCATCCTCTTACTATTTATTTGTTCTTTAGGACTTCTACTATACCTCAGGTATTGGAGAGCTTTGTAGGGTGGTCTTCTTACGGGGACATAGTGTTGGTTAGTATCAGTCTTAGTTTTCTTGGTTCCTCTCCTAGAAAACATATGTAAAAAAATTTTATTCCTCTTTATTACTATGTTATATAGTCTTAATAATGTATTCGAGAAAACATGTTCTGATAACACTCAAGTTGTCACGCCCTGACTCAGTTTGGTCGGATCCCTATGAGCAACCCGCCACTCCCTTTGATCCATCAAGGGTTTCACCCTTTTCTAAACCATAAGGAGTAAGGCGTCCTTCTTTCCTATCTTTCTTAGAATAGCATTATACAAAATTGAATATCTTAAAACTGACCTACCTGTCTTACACGGAGGTCTTTAAGTTTAGTTTTCCCTTACTTACCTTAAAGGGGTAAAAAGGGAGGGGTGAGTTCTACAACTCACTAAGTGGGTGTTGGGAATGAGTTTTCATAATAATCTTAGTTTATCCAAACCGTGCCAAGGTTATCATTTCTTTTTTAAAAGAGTTTTTCCTCAAAATTTGGTTTTCAAAATATTTACCCTACTAAGGGTGTCATTTTCTTTCAAAAGGGTTTCCTCAATTTCAATTTCTTTTCCAAAACATTTTTCCAAGGTTTACCATTTATTTCTCCAAGGATTCTCAAATCCTTTCCAAGGTTTTCAAAAACTTTTTCCCATTTCCATATTAGTTGTGTTTGACAAACAACACATGTCGTTCATCAAGAAGGGAACACACATTCGTAGGTGCAGCTAGTCCACTATACCCACTTGTGGCTTAGAGAGTCTTTACCGGCTACCAAGATAGAAGCCTGTCCATTTCTACATTGGGTCTGAGTTAATGTTCTTGACATTCGCCCTTAGACTCGAATACCACTCCGTGTCCGTATGAGGACAGAGACCTTATCCCAGTCTCGTTCACAGGAAGCTCACTCATAGTAGCTTTATGAAGCCCAAATGTAATAACGCCGTGGAGTCCAAACATAGTAACTCCATGGAGTCCAAACACAATAACTCTATGGAGTCCAAACACATTAACTCCATGACTAACTGGTATGATGAGAAACCTAAACAGAGTAGTTTCTCTTTCTCGTATTGCCACCATGTCATCCAACAGCCCTTAGGACCTATCACTACCCCTAGTGTGTCTTGATGGTCCCGTACCACAACGACATGCATAAACAATAGTTTTCATTTTCTTATCCACTCTCTTTGGTGCTGACGGTCCAACGACCTTGACTCTCAACCCGACATGCAGCTGTTTGACTAGGCTGGTTCATCGACCTAGCCCTAATGCACTGTCGCCACTCCATCGAGTATTGTCGGACCGAACTCGGTATCATGGCGAAACTTTAGCCCCTTATAAATTTTTAGTAAAATGAGGTCTCAAAGGGAATTTTGGAAAATTTGGGAGTCAAATTGGGCAAAGGTTTGCATTAGGGACCTAAAGTTAAGAAAAATAAACTTTAGAGACCTATATGCAATTTATAGATAAATTGTGAGCCTAAGCTTTTATGCCAAACCTTAAGTGAAGAGGATGCACAATTCATGTAGAGAAAAGTGTGATCGGAATGCTAGCAAGAGAAAGGTCACGTTAATGTGGAAAACCAACAAAGGACAAACACATCACAATTATCGAGTGAGTGGACTTATTTACATCATACCCGGTTGGCATGATGAGTACTTTTATCAAAAGAAAACCTACTTACTGGTTATAAGTAGAGATGATCATACCCGGTTGGTATGACGAATTTCCTTGAAGAAAATAGAAACCCGGTTGTAAGCAGGGATAATATCACACCCGGCTGGTGTGATGAAGTGGAAAAATACATTTTTGTTAAGAGTGTTCTAACCTGACTATGTGACATTGCTTAAACTATTTGGTAGACCTTGACGAGAGCTAGAATAGCTCAGATAGGCCAAAGGCCTTAGTTTTTGAACTCATGGGGGCTAAATGCCCAATTTTGGAAAATTACGTACAGTGGGCCCAAGGCTAGTGGGCACGGGCATAAGCTCGTAAACAAACATGAATAGGAAGAGCCAAGAAAACACTCATTAAAAAGTGGAATTTACTGTGTAATTCACCATGGTACCAAATCAAGACCTACAAGGCTCGATGGGCTAACGGCAGTTCATCATGGCTAGGTCGATGAACTAGTCGGATAAACAACTGAAGGCTAGTTGAGTGTCGGAGCAGTTGGACCATAGGATCCAAAGAGAATGGCTATGAAAAAAATGAAAACTATTATTTTTGCATGCACTTGTGGTGTGGGACCATCAAGATGCCCTAGGGGTAGTGATAGGTCTTAAGGGCTACTGGACAACATGGTGGCGATAAGGGAAGGAGAAGCTACTGTGTTTGGGTTTCTCATCGTACCAATTAGTCATGGAGTTACTATGTTGGGACTCCATGGAGTTACTATGTTTGGACTCCATGAAGCTACTATGTTTCGGGCTTCCTGGAGCTACTGTGTTTGTGCTTTATTTGCACCAAACGGAGATAAGGTCTCTATTCTCATATAGACATGGAGTGGTATTCAAATCTGAGGGTCGAATGTTGAGAACATCCACTTAGATCCAACAGTAAAGGTAGTTGAATCAGCCCTGAACCGGCTGGTTTATTCATTGAACTCGGTCAGACCAGTCCGGTCCAGCTCGGAATAGTGTTTTCTTCTTCCTTTAGATGACGACACTGTTCATTCAACTAAAGAATGGACAGCGTCGACGAAGATGAATTGCCTCCATTCAGGGTGTTTCAGGTCATGAATGAGTGCGACCAAGATGCTAAATGGTCAAGCAGAGAGTTCCTAAGCTCTGTATATAAAGAGCTCCTCTCCATTCATCCTCCTCACACATGAAAACTCTATTCTCTCTCAACTGCTCCATTTTCCAGTGAAGCTCGAACCAGAGCTCTGACTTGGGCAGTTTTCTCAACCTCAGAAGGTGAGGTCAGGTTCTTTAGACTCTGAGAGAAGTCAACAATGTCATAGCAACGTCCGTTCGATCCGAGGACCGCAAGAGAAGCGTTGGCGGAAACAAACAGTGAAGCAGCTCCGATGGACCGAAGCTGCACTATTTCGGCCGAGCTGAATTCGGCCAAATTCAGCCCTCCTCCGACCAAACCAAGCTCTCTCAACATCCACATAGCCCTCATAAGACCTCAACTAAGGAAAGGTAAACTAATTTGGCCCTACTCAGTCGTTGCATGTAGGAGTTAGAGAGAGAAACTGCAAAATTTCACTGATGAAATTCTCCCTCGATTTGAGGTCAATTGTAGGAATTCTTGATCCTAAGGAAGAGAGCTACCTTCCTAATAGAGAGCTCAAACTGTCGCACCTCCGACAGTAAGCTTTCAAAGAATTCAATCTATACGCATAGTTTTCTAACAAATCTTCGTTCAAAGCTCAATTGAATCATATGGAAGTGTATGAATTGATCCATACTTTCAATTGGAGCAATTTACCCCGATTGATTGGCCAATTTGAAGAAATCAAATTTGGTCAGTTTGAATGGGAGAAATAAGGGGAAAATTTTGGGGGAAATTGGGGATTTTGTATAATTGAGGTACTTCTTTGCAATTTCACAAAAATGGAGAGTTAATTGGCCATGGAAAAGATGTTGGAAGACTAATTTGATAATTTTTGGGACATTTGGGGTCAAGTTGCCAAATTTGTAAAGTAGGGGCAAAATGGGAATTTTTGAAAACTTTGGCACCAAATTGGAAATTTGGGAAACTTGAGGCCCTTATACAATTTTGAGTAAAATGAGGACTCAAAATGGAATTATGGAAACTTTAGATTTCAATCTAGACAAAAGATGGCATTAGGGACCTAAAGTTAAGAAAAATAAACTTTAGGGACCTAAATACAATTTAATGATAAATTGTGATCCTAGGTTTTTATGCTAAATTATAAGTGATCAAAATGCGTAAATAGTGTAGGGACAAGTGTGACCAGAATGCAAGCAAGAGAAAACTCGCGTAGACTTGGAAAACTAACTGAGGACGAACATGTCACTATTATCAGGTGAGTGGGCTTATTTATATCATACCCAATTGGGGTGATGAATTCTTTTATCAATAGAAAACCTACTCACTACTTGTAAGTTGAGATGATTATACCTGATTGATATGATGAATTTTCTTGAGGAAAGGAGAAACCTGGTTGTAATTGGAGATATCATCACATCCAATTGGTGTGATGAACTGGAAAAATACATTTTTCTCAGAAGTATTCCCCCTTATCTGTGTACCACTACTTAAACTATTTGGTAGACCTTAATGAGAGCTAGAACAGTTCAGATAGGTCGGATGCCTCGATTTTTGAACTAATGGGGGCTAAATGCCCGATTTTGGAAAATCACAAATAGTGGGCCCAAGGCGAATGGGCAGGAGTAGAAGCTCGTAAACAAACATGAATAGGAAGAGCCATGAAAGCTCTCATTAAAAAGTGGAATTACTATGTTTGGACTCCACAAAGCTACTGTGTTTGGGGCATCCTGAAACTATTGTGTTTGAGCTTCATGCACACGAGACTGAGATAAGGTCTCTATCCTCATACAGACAAGGAGTGGTATTCGGGTCTGAGTGCCAGATGTCAAGAACATCGGCTCTGACCATGGACTTCTATCTTGGTGGCTGGTAAAAATGCTCCGAACCACAAGGGGATGCATTGGACGTGCTGCACCTGCGAATGTGTATACCCTTCTTGATGAAGGGCGTATGTTGTTTGCTAAACACACCTAACATAGAGATGGGAAAAAGGTTTTGAAAACCTTGGGAAAGAATTGGTAAACCATGGAAAGAGGTTTTTGCAAAAGAATATGAAATTGAGTAAACCCTGTTAAAAGGAAAATGTCACCCTTGGCAGGGTAAAGGTTTTGAAAAACTCAACTTTGAGGAAAAACATTCTTGATAAAGAAATGATAACCTTGGCATGTATATATTTAAAACTCACTCCCAACACCAGCTCAATGAGTTGTAGAACTCAACCCCTCCCTTTTACCCCTTTCAGGTAATCGAGGGAAAACCAAACTTAAAGACCTCCCTGTAGTGAGATTGTAAGACCAATACGTCAATTTTAAGATATTTAGTTTTCTATAATGCTATTCTAGAAAAGATAGGAAAGAAGGACGCCTTACTCCTCGTGGTTTAAAATGGGTGAAACCCTTCATAGACCAAAGTTAGTGGCGGGTTGCTCACGGGGATCCAACCAAACCGGGTTTGGGTGTGACATCAATGGTCAACGGTGCCTAGTTAGCAGTCACGCAAGCACGTGCAGCCAATGGGAGGCTGCCATGTATCTAGTCAAGGGTCAGCAAATGACCGATTAGCCTGCCATAGAGACACGAGCAACCAATGGGAGGCTATCATGTGTCCGGTCAATGGTTGACATGTCATTTGAGTTGGAACGCCACGTTAGAAAAACTTATCAATCATAGCATGCCGCATGGCACACCCGCGATGTCATCATCTTCAACCTCTGGTCATTGACAAAGAGAAATTAGAGGAGGGAAAGTGAAGGAAGGGGAGTTTTCGGTGACTCAGAAATCACTCTACTCAGGTCGTCGACAGCCTAGTCGGAGGCCGAGTCCTATGTCGATCGGTAGCTCAGTGAGTTGTCAAGCTCCTTATATTAAGAGCACCCCTCCATTCATTCTTAGCATCCCACATCGACTGAAGAAGGTGAAGTGCTCAATTTTCCAATGAGCGGTAAACTAGAGCTCTGACATAGGTGTGTTTCACCACCATTGAAGTTGCTTTCAGTCTCATTAGAACCGGGAGGAAGTCCTCTACCTAGCTGCACCTTCCCTTCAGCCTAAGGTCCATCGTAGAAGACTGAGGAAGCTTAAATAATAATGCTGCTCCTCGGCTGTCAATAACCCGAGCTGCTCAAGCTCAAGTCAAGCTGTCCCCAGGCCAATTCTGACCAAACCAAGCCCACCAAACTCTACCTAGACTTGCCCCGACCTTCCCCCGAGCTAATACGGTAAGCTCCTCCATCACCCCTTCACCAGAAAATACTGTTCACGACGTAATATTGCAAAAACATAAATTGAGAAATTCACACTACTCATGCCACCAATTGAGGTGTGGTTTGATCCAAGGAGGATCCCCGGGAATAGAGCAATTCAGAGGAAGCAAAAGCTCCGATTGCTGGAGACCCACACATAAGATATCAAAGCTTTCTCTCTCTAGACTGAATTTTCTGGTGAAGCTCCATTTGAGCTCATTTCCGAGCCAAATCGAGTGGTTTAAAGCTCTAAATGATGAGAAAAACATAGGGAATATGATTTAAATCAAGAATGAGGGCAATTAACCAAGTTTTGTTTGTCAATTGAACAAAATTGTGATTCGGGGACCAAATTGCATTTTCTAAGAAATTAGGCAATTTGGAGATTTTTGGAAAATTGGGGGTTGAATTGTAATTTAAGGAAAATTGGGGCATTTTCATGAGATTAACTTCCATTTGGGGCCTAATTGGGCAATTTGATGAAATGGATGGCCAATTGGCAATTTTTGTGGAATTAAGGATCTATTGGCAATTTTGGGAAATTGAGGTCCAATTGGTAATTTTGGTAAAGTTAAGGACTCATGAGGGATAATTGGAAGTCCTAAAGACTTAATTGAGATTAAATGAAGATTCTTGAGAGGGGCAGTCGATGGGTCACACTGGCTGCTAAACGACCCAAAGGTGCATAAAGGTGGTTTGGCGTCCAGTATTCTGAGAAGCTCAGATAGCTTCCTACACACTATGACCAATGCTAGTGGGGAAATAAGGTCTCGTCCCACAAAGCGTTCATGATGAAGAACCGAGACCGAGGCTGGAGGGGAAATAAGGTATCGAAACCAGGGCTGAAGAGGAAATGAGGTCTTGTCCCACTAAGCGGACATGTTTAGGGTTTGAGGGTCTGACTATTGATGTCCACTCAAACTTAGGTGGACAATAAATGCGCTCCGATCCACAAGCAAAATTGTCGAGGACTATTCTGTGAATATGTGATCCCTTTCTATGATTGAAAGGGCGTGTGAATGTTTGCTAAAATACCTCCTGAGCAATGGGAAGGGCTCAAGAAGAGATAAGTTCATATTATAACAAACTAAAAGTATAAAATGTTTTGATCAACTGATTATTTTGAAAGCTCACTTTCTAACCCCCACTCACTAAGTGTTAGAAACTCACCCCCATCCATTAAAACTTTTTCGGGAGAACCATCTCACCATGACGAGCAAAGACTAGAGGATAACACCAAAGATACTGTAGGCATGTAACTTTTATTTAGTTGTTTTGTAAACTTTGTTATGGAAAACATGTACACTTCTATCCCTTTACCTTCCTTGGACTATTTGGTAGAAATACTAAATTAGTACAAGAAAGGGTGGTGGGTTGATCACAAGACTTCGACCAGACCGAGTTAGGGCGTGATAGAGACTGCCACATGTCCGGTGAACCAATCAACAACTTAGTTGGACCTCTACGTCTGAAAAAATAACCAATCCCAGCACGCCACATGGCACACCCACCATGTCATCCTCTTCAAACTTTGTCCGCTAACCGAGAAGAGAGGGAGGCTGGGAAAGCTAGAGTCATCGATGACTCCAAAATCCCTTCAGTCAGGTCACTGGTAAGTGGGGCAGGGGCCGAGTCTTATGCTAGCCAGTTGCCTGAATAGTTCCCATGCTCCCTATATAAAGAGAACCCCTCAATTCATCCTCTACATCCCATAATCAAGTGAAGAAGAAGAAGTATAACAGTTTCCAATGAGTAGCTAACCAAAGCTCTGGCGGCAGGACTTTTCTCAACCTCTAAAGCCACATTTGGTGTCTTTGGAACTGGGTGGAAGTCCTCTACCTAGCTATACCCTTCTTTCAGCATGAGCATCACCAAGGAAGAGCGAGGGAGCTCAAATAGTGTTGTCGCTCCTCAGCTAGAAAATTGTCCAACCTTCTACAGTCTAGATCGAGCTTTCCGCTAGCCAAGCCAGACCCCTCCGCACCCCCCCTACACACACACACACCACTCCACCTAGAGGTGCCCTGACCGTCCCCCGAGCTAAGAAGGTAAGACCCTCTGCCGCCCTTCACCAAAAAACACTATTCGAGCCCAAATTCTACAAAAACTTTTACTATGAAATTCACATTACTCATATCATCAATTGAGGCGTGGTTTGATCCAGGGAGGATCCCCATGATGAGAGCAACGTAGTGACAGCCAAATCTCCGATCACCAGACCCCACCAGTAAGATATCAAACCTTTCTCTCTAGATTGTATTTTTCGGTAAATCTCCATTTGAGCTCATTTATAAGTCAAATGTGGAAATTGGGGGCTTAAAATGATGAGGAAAACTTAAGGAAGGTGATCCAATCATGATTGGGGGTAATTAACAATGTTTTGATGATCAATTTAATGAGATTGCAATCCGACAGCCAAAGTGCAATTTTTGAGAAATTTGGGCAAATTGGGGATATTTAAAAAATTGGGAGCCGAATGGAAAATTGATTAAATTGAGGGAATTTTCATGAAATTCACTCCCAATTGAGGGCTAATTTACAATTTAGATAAAATGGAGGACCAATTTATAATTTTGAGAATGTTGGGGTCAATTTGTAATTTTGGGGAAAGTAGGGACAAAATGTGAATTTTGGATAACTATGGGCCAATGTGCAATTTTGATAAGACTAAGGACCCTAGAAGGATAATTGGGAATCCTAGGGGCCTAATTGAAACTAAGGGGCAAATAAGGAACTAAAGGAAATAGTACAAACTTTAGGGACATAAATGTAATTAAGGCATAATGTAAGGGGCTATGTGCAAATGCCCAAAAAGATACAGTCTCTTAGACAAAGCATCCTAATGTGGATATTCATGATGTGTAGGAGTAGACTGCTTGAGAACCGGCTCGAGGAAGCACGTCGCGAAGCCAGACTCCACTGGGACAACCCATTGAAATTAATAGGTGAGTGGGAATTCTATAACATCCATTCTAGTTAGAATAACGATTCGTTTTAAAAATGATTTTCTCAGAATTAGCATTCCCTAACTGAGTGACTCTGCTTAAAATATTTGGGGGCTAATTTTGGGGCTTAGGCTCAATTTTCAAGTGGGCCCAAGGCTGATGGACATAAGTATGGGCTCGTCTAGAACCAGCATGTGATGAGTAATGCTAAAAGATCAAATTAACAGGAAATTGTGTGTGATGCCCATCGAGCCAAATCTGAGATATTGGCCTTGTTAGGCAAAACTGCTTCTACGCCGAAGTCGGGTTGTTGAACCTGTTGGGCTTGTACACCTAGGCCGAAGCCAAGCCAATAGACTGTTGCACTAGAGGGCCAAAGATAATGGCTATAACTTAAAAAACTCTTGTTTTGTCCATTCACTGTGAGATTCAGGCCATCAGGACACCTAGTATGAAGTAGTGATGGATCCCAAGGGCTGCTAGATGACTGAGGGTGCATAAGGTCAATTTGGCATCAAGTTGGTCGAGAAGCACGGGGAGCTTCTTGTAAACTAAGACCAAGGCAATAGGGGAAAGGAGGTCTCATCCCACAAAGCGGACATTATGAAGTGATCTGGGTTTGATGGTCAGACTATTGATGTCCACTCAAAATCAGGGTAGAGGCAATTAACCATTATGAGGGTGGACAGTAAAGGCACTCCAATCCACAAGTGGAATGGTCGGGGACCGTTCTACGAACGTATGATCCCTCATATTATAGGAGGGTGGTTGATTTTGTGTAAAACCTGAGAAGGAGATGCTTGTGAAATGTCAAACATCTTGAAAGTGCTTAATTGAACAATTTCTAAAAGACCTCTCTCCCACTCACTAAGTTGTCAAACTCACCCCCTCCATCTAAACATTTTTCAGGAAGGAATGACTACACCAACCTCTCCCTCCCTAGGACACGTACCATGTATAAAGATTTAACTACAAGTCTTGTTTAATGTTCTCCAGGGAAAACATAACAGGTATTCTGCCTGACTCTCCTTGATCTCCTAGACGAGTCCCTCTTTAAGGTCCGAGAGAGTGGTGGGTTGATCACGGGATCTCGACCAAACTAGGTTGGGGCATGAAAACTTAGGTGGTATTAGAGCTTGTGCTTTCCCGAATGCATTATCAAGAGTATATAACCTAAATGGTAATAAAAAATTTTAACTCAACTATGGCACTGAAGCAAGGAGAAAAGAGAACAAGGGCGACAATCGCAAATTCTGTCGGAAACCCCCTCCCAAAAGGTAGAATTCCCGGTGGCACAGCCAACCCCGCAAGGTCTTAGCTCCGAACACCAAAGGCTGTACAAGGAGATTACAAGGGTGTTCGGGGAACCCCACCTAGACTCTGAGTCCCAAACCCAACCTGAGGAGGTCCAATCCTAGCCCTCTTCGACACCTGTCCCACCCATCTTCGATATCCCCAAGTACCTCGAGACACTTAGACAATTGGGGTGCAAGCCCTTCCATAGAGAGAAGAAGGATGTCGGGGCTACCATAGACTGGCTGGTGAGACTCAAGAAGTTCATGTGGATCATCAGGACACCCTTGGAGGAGATGGTAACGCTGGTAGAATTCTTCTTAGAGTCCAACGGAAAACAATGGTGGGATAACATGAGGAGCCTCTTTCCAATCACCCCCACCTAGGAGGAGTCTTAAGGAAGGTACACAAAGGAGTACCTGGTTCTCCACTTGATCAATGAGAAGAAGGTGGAATTCTTCCTGCTCTACTAGGGAGCAAGCACGGTCTCAGGACTATGAGACCAAATTTCACTAGTTGAGACCCTTCGACCTTAATTTGGTGAGACTAGTAGACATCTACCAAAAATTCATCAATGGTCTCAATATGGACATAAGAGACCGAATGGGGGTTTTGGGATGCCCCACTGATTTGGCCGCCATCATCAGCATGGCACACGAATGTGAGTGGCTAGTTCAGATATGATGCTGTAGGTTCGAGCAAAGTGGGTGGATGGAAGAAAGGTGGCATCACAGCTGATGAGGCCCAAGAGAATAGGGCAGACCGCGATGGGGGAACATGCCAAGGTTCCCAAGAATGGATTAGGGCTACCCAGCCCAAAGGGAGGTGAATGCACCCCCTCCAAGGAGAAGTCCCTACTGCCCCAGATGTTGGAGAAACCATGAAGGGGCATGCACAATATGCTACAGGTGCAGGTAGCCCGGGCATTACATTAGGAATTGTTTGATGCCTCAAGACAATGCCCCATAGAAATGCTCCACAACTACGAATCCAGAGGGCACCCAATGGGGGATGGGAAGCACCCACTAGAGTTCTGGCCCGAGTCTACAACGTGACACAAGAGAAATCCCGGAAGGACCCCAACATAGTGGCTTATACATCCCAACCTCTATAAATCGAGTCTGTAGCTGGAGTCTTATAGTCCCCTTTTCAATTTAATAAAATACTTTCCCTCAAAAGTTCTGTTAACTCCCCCTCAAGTTTCGTACAATTATTTAGAAAGTAAAGGCATGCCCTCTTCAAGTTAGAGGCAGAGCAATCGTTAATCAAGGAAACCCAATTTCCAGGCTTCCCCTAAGGAACTCTCTCCTCTCATACCGCCCTCAACATCCTCACACCACTAGGAGAGGCACTAAGGTGGTGCAAGTACCTTAAGGTATGTAAAGTGTAGATAGGAATAATTACTTGAGAGGCTGACTTGATTCCCCTTCCGCTAAGAGAAGTAGAGTTCATCTTGGGAATGGACTTGTTGAGGACACATCAAGCCCAGGTAGACTGTGGAAAGAAGAGGATAACCTTTTGCACCCCTAGAAAGGAGGAGGATGTATTTGAAGGGGATACGAAAAGAGTCAGAATACACTAAGTATCCTGCACGGAGGCGTAGGACTTACTATGATAAGGGTGTAAGGTATTCCTTGCCTAGATCACATACAAGGATTCCCTAGAAAAAGGGCTAGAAGAAATCCTAGTAGTCAACCGTTACCCCGACATTTTCCAGTTAGAGTTACCTGACCTACCTCCAGATCACCAGCTAGAGTTCGTAATTGAAGTGGTACCAGGAACACACCCCATATCACGAGCTCCCTACTGCATGGCACCCATCTAACTTAAGGAGTTGAGAGACCAGTTTGACGAACAGCTAGAAAGTGGCTTCATACGCCTGAGCCAATCCCCATGGGGTGCACCGATCTTATTGTTCAAAAAGGATGGCAACATGCGGCTCTGCATCAACTACCGAAAATTGAACTAGGTGACAATTAAGAATAAGTACCCTCTCCCTAGGATAGACGAATTATTCAACCAGCTAAGAGGGGCGACCTACTTCTCAAAGATAAACCTACGATCGGTTTACCATCAATTGAAGAATAGGGAGGAGGACAAATAGAAAAATGTGTTCCGATCACGATATGGGAATTACAAGTTTAGGGTAATGCCCTTCAGGCTGACGAATGCACCCGTCGCCTTCATGGACCTGATGAACTGGGTGTTCCAGCCCTACTTGGACAAGTTCATGATCATGTTCATAGACGATAGCCTCATATACTCCCAAACTAAAGAGGAACATCGGGCGCACTCAGATACCACCTGAATTCCTTGCGAGAAAATCAGCTCTACGCAAAATTCTCTAAGTCCAAATTTTGGTTACAAGAGGTGGGCTTCATGGGACATATAGTGTCGAAAGACAAAGTGAAGGTGGACCCAGCAAAAATAGAGATCATTTCCAGTTGGAAAGCTCCCACCAACCCAACCGAAGTGCGTAGTTTCCTAGGCCTTGACAGATACTACTGGAAGTTTATGGAGGACTTCTCATGAATTGCAGCTCCATTAACTCACCTCACGAGGAAGAGGGTAGATTATAAGTGGGACGCAAAGTACGAGGAGTCCTTCTAGGAGCTCAAGTCCTGATTGATGATGACACTAGTGCTGGACTAACCCGACTCGGACGCCAGGGAGTACACAATATACAGTGATGCATCCGGACTAGGATTACGGTGTCTCCTAATGAAACATGGGAGAGTCATTGCTTATGCCTCGTGACAACTGAAGCCCCATGAGAAAAAACTACCCCACCCATAACCTTGAGCTGGTAGTAATAGTGTTCGCCCTCAAGATATGGCATCACTATCCCCCCACCCCACCTGACCCAGTTTGGTAAGATCCTCGTAATCAACCCACCACTCTCTTGGTTTAAGAAGGGTTTTCCTTTCTTGTAATTAGGAGGAGCTAGGTTTAAATTTAACCTTATTTCCTAGAATAGCATAAATCAATCAAATACATGCTTAAAAGGAACTTTAAGCATACATGATGGAGGGTATATCTTCACGTTTTCTTTCATTGTATCTCCTTACTCCTGAAAAGGGGTAAAAGATAGGGGTGAGTTCTACAACTCATTGAGCGGGTGTTGGGAGTGAGTTTTTAAAATATTTTTAGCTTATCCAAACCATACCAGTGTTATCATTTTCTTTAAAAAGGATTCTTCCTCCATTCAGGTTTTCAAAATCTTTTTTCCATTTCCAAATTAGGTGTGTTTAGCTCTCTTAGCCCATCCCTTTCCCTCAGGAGGCGTTAAGCAAATAAACACAATCCCTTCATCAGGAAGGGTACACACATTTGTAAGTGCTGCCCATCCACTGCACCTACTTGTCGATCGGAGCATTTTTACCATCCATAAAGATAGAAGCCCGTCCACTTCCACCCTGGGTCTGAGTGGTTGTTCTCGACATCCGACTCTCAGACCTGAATGCCACTCCATTTACCTTTTAGGATAGACGCCTCATCATGTCCCCACCCTAGTCTCATGCGCAAGAAGCTCCTAGACCTCCATAACTAACTAGCACAACAAACTGCCCTTATCGCCCCCCACATCGTCCAATAACCCTTGGGACCCATCACTACCCCCTAGGCATCTTGATGGTCCTGTACCATAAGTGCATGCACAAACAAGAGTTTTCCACATATAGCCATTATCTTTGGTGCCAACGGTCTAATGGTCCCGATGCTTAATCGACCTGCAACAATTTGTCTAGGCCGGTTCGTCGACCTGGCCCTGTCGCACTACTGCTAGTCCATCGAGCACTATCGATCCTAACTTGGTACCGTGGAAAAATCACACAACCAATTGCATTAGAAATTTTCATGGATTCCTTTAATAAAGTTTGTTTACGAGCTCCTACTCATGCCCATTGGCCTTGGGCCCATTGCACGTGTTTTTCCAAAACTGGGCATTTAGCCCCATGAGTTCAAAAGTTGAGGCCCCTGGCCTATCTAAGCTATTTTAGCTCCCGTAAAGAAGGTCTCCCAAATAGTTTAAGCATTGGCACACAATTAAAGGAGAACACTTCTAACAAATTCATTTTTCAACTTCATCACACCAATTGAGTGTGATAAAATCTCCGCTAACAACCGGTAGGTGGGTTTCTCCTTTCCTCAAAGAAACTTATCTTACCAACTGGGTATGATTATCTATACTTACAATTAGTAAGTAGGTTTTATCAGTTAAAGATAGTACTCCTCATCCCAACCGAGTATGAAGTTAGATAATCCCACTCACCCGATGATCGTGACGTGTTTGTCCCAATTGGTTTTCCAAGTCCATGCTAGCTTCTCCTTGCTAGCGTTTCAGTTTCTCTTGTCCCTACATGATTGGTGCATCCTTAACAATTAAGGTTTGGCATGATAGCCATTGCTTTCTCTTGTATGAGTGACTCGGCTCAAAATGATTGGTTTATTACACTTAGGTCCCTAAAGTTCATTTTCTTTAAATTTAGGTCCCTAATGCTAATGCTTCTTGAAATTGAGTCCCAAGGCTTCCAAAATTCCCTTTGGATCCTTAATTTACTCAAAATTGTGTAAGGGGCTCAAGTTTTCCAAATTTCCAATTTGGTTCCCAACTTTTCAAACATTGCAATTTTTCCCCTACATTCCAAAAAAAGCAATTTAACCCCAAATGCTCTAGAAATTGACCAATTGGTCTTCAACATCTTTCTTATGGCTAGTTGGCCTTCAATTTTGGGAAATTGCCAAGCGGCCCCTCAATTTTTCAAAATCCCCAATTTTCCCCCAAAAGTTTCCTCCAATTTCTCCTATTCAAACTAACCAACTTTGATTTCTTCAAATTGGTCGTTCAATTAGGGCTATTTGCTCCAATTAGCCTTATATGTTAAGTTTTGGCATAACAACCATCGTTGGCTCAAAATTGCTAACTAATAGCACTTAGGTCCCTAATGCCAACATTTCCCCCAAATTGAGTCCTAATGCTTCCGAAATTCCCTTTGATACTGATGCCAACAATTCTGCCCCTACTTTCTAAAAATGGCAATTTGACCCAAAACGTTCCAGAAATTGACCAATTGGTCCTTTGACATCTTTCTAATGGCCAATTCGCCTTAAATTTTGGGAAATTGCAAAGAGATCCCTCAATTTTACGAAATCCCCAATTTTCCCCAAAATGTTCCCTAATTTCTCCACTTGATACTGATCGAATTTCATTTTTTAAATTGGCCTTTCAATCATGGTTAATTGTTCAAATTGAATGTATAGATTAGTACCAACACTTCCATATGATTCAATTGAGCTTTCAATTGCATGATTTGAGTTTGAAAAAAGCTCAAATGGAGCTTCAATAGAAAATTGTTCGTAGAGAGAGAAAGCTTCGAAAGCTTACAGTCGGAGGTGCGGCGGTTCGAGATTTCGATCCAGGGAGGTAGCTCTCATCCTGAAGTTACTTCTAGGATAAAACATTGCTACAAGTGACATCCAAATGAGGGTGGATTTGGTTAGTGAAATTTGACACTTTCTCTCTCTAACACCTATTTGTAACGACAGATGAGGGCTGAGTTGGCTTACCTTTTAACTCTATTGAGGTCGTGTGAGGGTCATGGTGGTGTCGGGGAGGTTTCGTTTGACCGGAGGAGGGCTAAATTTGGCTGAATTCAACTCGGCCAAAACAGGGAAGCATCGGTACGTCTGAGCTGCTTCATTGTTTGATTCCACTAGCGCTTCTCCTGTGGTCCTTGGGTCAAAAGGAAGTTATTAACGGGTAGCTAACTTACCCGGAGTCTGTAGGATCCGACCTTGTATTTTGAGGCTATGAAAACTACCCAAGTTGGAGCTCTGGTTTGAGCTTCACCGTAAAATGGAGCAGTTGAGAGAGAATGGCGATTTGAGGTGTGTGGGGGAAGAATTGAGAAAGCTCTTTATATAGGGAGCCCGAGGACCCTCTGCCCGACCATTTTCCATTTTGGTCAAGCATATCCTTGCTCAAAAAAGGCCTGATCGGAGCGGTTACATCATTGCAGAAAAAGGAAGTTTTCTACATTTATGAATAGTGTTGTCATCCTAAGGATGGAGATGACACTGTTCCGAACCGGACCGGACTGGTCTGACTGGGTTCAAAGGCGAAAATTGGCTGGTTCAGGCACGATTCGACTAGTTATCTCAAAATTAAAATTTTCTAAATTAATCTAAATTCATTCTCTATCTAATGGTGGCTTCAATTTACCAATTGGAATATTTTAAGCTACCAAGAAATATGAATTTAGAAACTAGTTGAAGTATGGTTCAAACTAGTTCATCCTAAGCCGGTTTGGTTTTCTCTTCCCATTTGTTCCAAGGTTCGTTTGCATGATTTTTATGAATGTTTGAGTCACTTGGGATTGTCAATTTCCCATTTTACCCTTTCTTTACCAGTTATGGTTCATGAACTGGCTCAGTTTTCTCTTTTGAATTGATCGGTTCTTTTCCTGGTTTTCTTATCTTTAAAGGACAGGGTTTACAGTCACTATTTATATGAAGTAAAGTGTCGCATCTCCACTGACCACAAGAGCTTGAAATACTTCCTAACCCAAAAGGATCTAAACCTATGGCAATGAAGGTGGCTAAAGTTGGTGAAGGACTACTATCTAATGATCGAGTACTACACCAGTAAGGCAAAAGTGGTAGCCGATGCGCTCAACCACAAACACCACATAGGAGTGGCCTCAGTAAGTACAAGCTACCTGCCCCTATTAAGCCGGCTACATAGCTTGATAGTGGACCTCAACATGGGCAATGGCCAACCTAGCCGTACAGCCCATCTTAGTACACCAAATACGGGCCCTACAAATGGAGGATGAGGAGTTTCGTCCCCATTGGAAACAACCTATTGACGTCCCATCCCAAGATCTCACGGTAAGGAGTGATGGGGCAATGACCTTCAAAGGAAGGGTCTGGGTACCAAAGAATCTAGAATTGAAAAGAGGGATACTAGAGAAGGCACATGACTCGATGTACGCCATGCATCCAACAGCACCAAGATGTACCACACCTTAAAACAAGGGTTCTGGTAGAGGGGGATGAAAAGGGATATCGTCGAGTACATGGCGAGATGCCTGTCATGCCAGCAGATTAAGTCCGAACACCAGAAACCCTCTAGACTACTACAACCCCTCCCGATTCCCGAATGGAAATGGGAGCATATCACAATGGATTTCGTAACTAGGCTACAAGTAACAAAAAGGGGTTGGAATGCAATATGGGTCATTGTGGATCGGTTGACAATGTTCGCCCACATCTTACCCATCTAGGTGACAGGCCTGATAGAAAGGTTAGTCACCCTATACATTGGGAGAGATTGTGTGGCTCCACAGAGTCCTCATAAGCATAGTATCGAATTAGGACACAAGGTTCACCTCTCAGTTTTGGCCCAGCCTACAAGCTGCCCTCGGAACTAAACTCTACATGAGCACCCCCTTCCACCCCCAGATAAATGGGCAGTCCAAATGGACCATCCAAAAACCCTAGAGGACATGCTCTAGGCATGCGTTCTGACGATAAAAAAGGGCTAGGTGGAATATTTGTGCCTCATGGAGTTCGCATATAACAATAGCTATTAGGCTCGCATCCAGATGGCACCTTACGAGGCCATCTATGATTGACCTTGTTGTGTGCCCCTATTTTGGGTGGAGGTAGGGGAAAAAAACTCGAGAAGGTTAAGTTAATAGAGGATGCAACTGAGAAAATCTAGATAATAACGAGCCGACTCGAGGTAGCTCATGATAGGTAGAAAAGTTATGCCAGCCACTAGAGAAAGAACCTGGAGGGTTGGACCGTATGCCATAACCTAGAGGGTTGGACCAATAGCATACCGATTGAAGTTACCCCCGGGCCTAAAGAGAATCCACGACATCTTCCAGTCTCGGTGCTACGAAAATACGAGACCGACCCCAGGCATGTGCTAGACCAACCGCTGACCAAGATCGAGGAAGACCTTGTCATGCCCCGACCTGGTTTGATCAAATCCCCCTGAACATCCCACTACTCTCCCGGATTATGAAGGGTTTTCCCCTTCTATAAGCCATGGGGAATAAGATGTCCTTTTTCACATGTACCTTTCCTGGAAAAACATTAATCAAAACTTAATATATTAACCTTACATACCTACCATATAGGTTCAACTTTAGGTAGGTTTTCCCTTGGTTATCTAAAAAGGATGTAAAGGGAGGGGTGAGTTCCACAACTCAGTCAATGGGTGTAGGGTGAGAGTTTTCACAAAATCAATTTTAATCATAGTGTGCCAGACTCCTCATTTCATTAAAAATACTTTTCTTCAAATTGCAGTTTGTCAAAACCTTTTTCTAAGGTTTACCAATTCATTTCTAAGGATTTTCAAATCCTTTCCACGGTTTTCATAACCTCTTTCCCATTTCCATATTAGGTGTGTTTCACAAACAACACAAGCCCTTCATCAGGAAGGGTTCACATGCATCTGTGAGATGCGATTACATCGACTGCATCCACTTGTGGATCGGAGCGTCTTTACCATCCATCCTAATAGAAGTCTCTAACTTCTACACGAAGTCTAAGTGAACATCTTCGACGTCCTACCCTCAGACCCAAAATACTTCGTGTCCATATGAAGATGAAGACCTCATCCTGACTCCACCTCAGTCTCATGTGCATGAAGCTACGTCGAGCTTCCCTGAACACTGGCACGACAAACTGCCCTTATATCCACCATGTCGTCCAGTAGCCCCTTGGACACATCAATACCCCTCTTTGGCACCTTAATGGTCTAGAACCTCAAGTACATGCACAAAAAAAGTTTTCCAATAAGCCATTCATCTTTGGTGCCTCTAGTCCAAAGGTCGCTACACTCAACTCGACTTGCAGCTATTTGTCTAGATAGGTCCATCGACCTAGTCTTGACGCACTACCACCAGCCCATCAAGTATGTTGTCCTATCTTAGTACTATGGCGAAATCAGACAATCCATTTATTAGGAATTTTAATGGCTTATACATCATGTTTGTTTACGAGCTCCTACTCGTGCCAACTGGCCTTGGGCCCACAATAAGTGATTTTCCAAAACCGGGCATTTAGCGCCACAAGTTGCAAAATTGAGGCCTCTAGCCTATCAGGGTTATTCGAGCTCTCGTCAAAAAGGTCTCCCAAAATTTTTAAGCATTGGCACACAATCAAGGGAGAGCACTTCTAAAAAAATAACCTTTCTACTTATCCATCACACCAACCGGGTGTGATTACATCTATGCTTACAACTAGAAAGCGGGTTTTCTACTTCCTTCTAGAAAGTTTATCATACCAACCGGGTGTGATCTACTTACAATGGGTAATTAGTTTTCCGCGTAGTTTCCATATCACCCCATCTAGGTGTAATGTTAAAATTTCACTTAGTAGTGGTTTTTCATTATGAGGTACTCAGCATCCCAACCGACCCAAAATTTGTAGTGTATTTCCTCTAAATTGGTTTTTTGCCTCCACGTGAGGTTATTATTGCTAGCGTTTTAGTCCTTCATGTTCCTACACGATTGGGACATTCTTATTTATTAACATTTGGCATAATAGCCTTCATTCATCACGTATGAATAAAATTTCTAAACTTTTCAATTATTTACATTTAGGCCCCTAAAGTTCTTTTTCCATAACTTTAGGTTCCCAATGCAAATTTTTCCCCAAATAGAGTCCTGAAACTTCTAAAATTCACTTTGGACACTCAATTTATTCAAAATCACTTAAGAGTTTCAAGATTGCCAAATTTCTAATTTGGTCCCCAACTTTTACAAAATTACCATTTTTCCCCTACTTTACAAAAATGGTAATTTTACCCCAATAAATGCCAAAAATCAACCAATTTGTCCTCCAATATCCTTTATATGGCCAATTGACCCTCAAAATCAAGAAATTGCACTTTGGTCCCTCAATTTTACAAAATGCCCAATTTCCCCCCTTTTAAACTAGTTGAATTTGATTTCATCAAATTAACCATTCAATCGAGGTTAATTGATCTAATTGAAGGTATGGATCATTTCCTACACTTTCACATGATTCAATGGAGATTTGAATCGCGTCATTTGGGTCTGAATTGAGCTCAAACGAAGCTTGGTAGGAAAACTGAACTTAGAGAGAGAAAGGTTCAAAAACTTACCGTCTGGGGTGCGGCGGTCCGAGCTTTCGATCGAGGTAGGTAGCTCTCATCCTGAGGTTTCTCCTAGGATCAAGAATTAAATCAATTCATGTTGAATTGAGGGAGAATTTGGTCTATGAGGTTTCATCGATTCTCTCTCTAACACAAATCATAAATTACATAGGGGAGCAAAATTGGCTTACCTTTCCGCTATAATTCGGTTGTATGAGGGCTGTGAAAGTGTTGGGAGAGCTTGGTTTAGCCAGAGGAGGGCTAAATTCAGACAATTTTAGCTCAGCTAAAACAGGGCAGCTTCGGTCCGCGAGAGCTGTTTCACTATTTAATTATGTCGGTGCTTCTTTAGCGATCCTCGAATTGAATGAAGGTTGCTATCAGATAGCTGACTTCCCCCATAGTCTAAAGAGCCCGACCTCGCCTTCTCAAGTTGAGAAAAATACCCAAATCGAAGCTCTAGTTCAAGTATCACCGAAAAATGGAGTAGAGAGAGTAGTTTTCAAGTGTGACGAGGGTGAATGGGGAGAATCTCTTTATATAGCTGTAAAAATTATTTTTTTAACGAGGAATATTTATTACTATATTATGGGTATTTATTCTTATTAAAATAGTAAATTGATGGGCATTTATGGTTATTAATTCTAATAATTGAATGTATGTATTAATTTATGGGTATTTATTTAATAAATGTATTAATTTCTCAAGTCTCGAATACCTTTCTCCTTAATATTTGTTAGGAAATTAATTTTGTATTGGTATATATATATATATATATGTAAACATCTCTTCAACATTTATATATATGCATAATTAATAATTATGTATATAATATTTAATTTATGCTTAAATTCAACAGGAAAATTTTTCGACGGAAATTTCGGGTTACTAAAAATACGGTGTGACAACTACTACCCACTTTTTTAGAAGTTTTATCCACAAAACTTATTCAACTTCCTTTGCATGGGAAATAACTTCCCTTGATGTCAATTTGGAGTTTGTTTGACATGCTAACACTTCAATTATTTTCACATAGCCCCTTTATAACACACAATTAAGGAATTTCTTTTCCTTTGCATTGCTTACTCATTCCATGGAGTTTATCCTAGATAAGCATGTCTTACCTGCGAGGTCAAGGGTATATCCTTAGGTTCACATCTTCCTTTCTTAGGGAAAGATTCTTACCCTTTAGGTTCTTATTCAAAATTTCAGGTTTGGGAGTTTCAAGATGCCCAATCGTTCATGTGTCTAGTTATTCTCTTTATCATTAAAACACCTAGCTCGGTGTTCTTCTGAGCATTACGTACTTGTTTTCACTGGTTTTGGTGTTATTACCCCCTTCGTCCTATTTTGACCCTTCCTCCTTCTGTTATTTATTTCAACTTTGATCCAAATTAGGTCTGACCTCGTCATGCTTACCAATTGACTCTTCCCTACTTGAGTCACATTTTTCTTTGGAACTATTAAACTTACATGTCCCTTACAGCATGACATACTCTAGAACTTGTTTTTGACCATTTTAAATTTTAGAACACTTCTATACTAGTTGTTCTTAACCTTCCAACCTTTCGGGGTTGTATAGCTTCATCTCAGTCTTCGTCTAGTAGTATTTCTTGACTACCTTTACCGTTATCCTCACATCCATCTTGCCTTTGATGTCATGACTTACATAACTATGTCAATCTCCTTACCCAGTCTTGTTTGTTCATGACCATTTCACGATTCCCTCATTTGGAGAGATCTCCTTTCACGATTTTCTTTCTCTACTATGTCCTTCAAGTCAAGACTCCCTCTTGAAGGTTCCCTTCCTACGCATTCTTACACCCTTTAGAGCTTTTGTGAACCTTTAATCAGTCACCAACCTTAATTTCCTAGTTAACCCTTTACTTTCTTATCCGAGGTATCTCCGATCATCAAGTCTTATTTCGTGTACTCCTCACCATGCCCATCATATTTCCCTTCTTATAGTGTAGTCTCTACTACTCTTAGATCCTTCTTAGCACCTCCTTAATCATCCTATTGTTACTAGCTTCTCTCTTCACTAGGTTCATCTAAAGTCCTTATTTGGCGTCCTTGTCCTTCCTAAACAGGTCACAATTGGTAGTTCTGGTATACCTTCATCCATTTATGCTTCTTTATTAGGTTCCTTAGCTTGGGAATTCCCCTTGTAAGGTCTCCCTTCCTAACTTTATCCTTCTACCCAGGGACTCATGTCCTAGTTCAACCTCCCTAATGCCCTTGAAAGATTTATCTTTATTTCCTTATCATAGGTTGTCCACTTGTCATGACGTCCTTTGATGCCATCTTCCTACTTACCTGTTCCTTGGGTTTAGCTTACTCCTTGGGTCTGCCTAGTATGCTTCCTTTGATTCTTTCACCTCAGTATGCACATCATCTCCTCATCCTACATCACTTGGTCCATTACTTCTTAGTTGAGATATGTATGCCTCCTTAGGGTTTCCTTCTTAAGGAGAATCCATTCCCTTCTTTCTTAAAATTCATTTTATTCGTCCTTGAGGGTATCTAACCTTAACTTTCCTGATATCCTTGGATGCCATCCTTCCAGCTTCACCTTTCTTTGGAGGTTTGGTGGATATGTCCTTAGGATTTTCTTTTACTTGTATTACATCACAAGTTTTATAAGAAATGAAACTTTTATTATAATGATAATGAATTACAGGGTTTTTGGTTATATTGTTCTAGGTGAGCTATGGTATGTACTAGCTATAGTACTAGGTTCATCCCGAGCTTCCTCCTAGTTGAGGTTGTATATTTGGGTTGGTACCCTCAACGTAATGGCTATGTCTTATCCTTCGTCTAGTGCCATTGGGTTTCCTTGAGGTGGTTGATGTTCACTTCATTGTGTATTACCTCGAAGGGTTGGACGGTTCTTTGCAAAGTGTTTGAGCTGTCCGCATTCGAAGCATGCACGACACGACTCTTCATGGCTTTTTCAACACCTAGGGCAATAGGGGTTTCTCCTTTGTGGGGTTGTACTTGTCTCCCTATGGGCATGGTAACCGTCATTTTTCCTAAAATGCCCCATTCTTGTCCCCCATTTTTGCCCATCAGGCTCCTTCTATCCTCTCTAGTTATTCTGTCCTTCCTCTTCCTTCCAGCCAGCTTGCTCTATCCAACGGTGTCTTGTCTGTACCAAACGTTCACACTCATGCACCATGCTAATGATGGCAGCCAAATCCATAGGGCATCCTAGTGCTCCTATCCAGTTTCTTATATCCATGTTGAGACCGTCCACGAACCGTTGGCAGATATCTACTGGTCCGACTAATTCTAGAGTAGAAGGCCTTAGCTCATTAAATTTAGTCTCATACTCCAATATAGAGTTAAGCCTTTGTTGAAGTCTAAGAAAATCATACTTCTTCTCATTAAATAGATGAGGGGCCAGGTACTCTTCTGCGTACCTATCCTGAAATTGCTCCCAGGAGGGTGTGGAGGTATGCAAGCTCCGGATATTGTTCCACCATAATTTGGGACTACCCTTCAGGAAAAATTCTGTCATGATCACCATATCCTCTAGTGATATCCTAACTATCCCCATCAGCTTCTTGATGTTATCCATCCATTCCATGGTGGCTCCCACGTCATTCTCTCCAAGAAAAGGCTTACTCACCAGTTGACGGAGAGTCTTGAGATACTTGGGCATATCAACTACAGAGGGTGATTAACAGGAGGAGGATGAGATTATACTTCCTCCGGTTTAGCCCAAGAGTCGGTGCCTGCCTTAAGGACGATTTTAGGTTGCCCAAATACTTTAGTGAACTCCACATACAACCTCTGGTGTTCTGATCTTAATCCATGTGTAACTGTTTGGGTTTCTTAGGGGGTTTCTACTAGAACGGGTTGTTGGGCAGTGTCAGAAACCATGACTTTTATTCTCTTGGTTCCTCTCTTAGGAGCCATCTTAAATTTTAAGATTTATTCCTCTTAGTTACTATGTGATGTAGTCTTGATAATGCATTCGAGGACATAGGTTCTGATACCACTCAAGTTGTCATGCCTCGACCCAGTTTGGTCGGATCCCCATGAACAACCCGCCACTCTCCCAGCTTATTAAGGGTTTTCCACTTCTCTAAGCCGTGGGGAGTAAGGTGTCCTTTCTCTCATGTACCTTTCCTGGAATAATATTAATCAAAACTGAATATATTAACATTACATACTAGTCATACAAGTTCAACTTTAGGTGGGTAAAGGGAGGGGGTAAGTTTGACAACTCGGTGAATGGGTGTTGGATGAGAGTTTTCACAAAATCAATTTTAATCAGAGTGTGACAGACTCATCATTTCATTAAAAATGCTTTTCATCAAATTGTGGTTTATCAAAACCTTTTTCCAAGGTTTACCAATTCATTTCAAAGAATTCTCAAATCATTTCCACAGTTTTCATAACATCTTTCTCATTTCCATATTAGGTGTGTTTCACAAACAACACACGCCCTTCATTAGGAAGGGTTCACATACATTCATGAGAAGCAGTTACACCGACTGCACCCATTTGTGGATCGGAGCATCTTTACTATAAACCTTGATTGAAGTCTCTCACTTCTACCCGAAGTCTAAGTGAACATCTCCGACGTCCTACCCTCAGACCCAAAATACTTCATGTCCAAATGAGGACGAAGACCTCATCCCGACCCCACCCCAGTCTCATGTGCATGAAGCTACATCGAGTTTCCTTGACTACTGGCACGACAAACTGCCCTTATATACACCATGTCGCCCATTATACCCTAGGACACATCACTACCCCTCTTGGGTGTCTTGATGGTCTCGAACCTCAAGTGCATGCAAAAACAAAGTTTTCCAATAAGCCATTAATCTTTTCTAGCTTTGGTCCAAGAGCCCCAACCCTCAACTCGACCTGTAGTAATTTGTCTAGACTAGTCCGTCGACCTGGTCTTGATGCACTGCTGCTAGCCCAACGAGTATGTCGATCCTGTCTTGGTACCATGGCAAAATCACATAATCCATTTATTAGGAATTTTCATTGCTTATATATCATGTTTGTTTACGAACTCCTACTCATGCTAACTAGCCCTGGGCCCACTGTACATGATTTTCCAAAACCGGGCATTTAGTCCCACAACTTCTAAAACCGAGGCCTTTGACCTATCTGAGATATTCGAGCTCTCGTCAATAAGGTCTCCCAATATTTTTAAGCATTAGCACACAATCAGGGGAGAGCACTTCTGACAAAATAACATTTCAACTTATCCATCACACCAACCGAGTGTGACGACATCTCCGCTTACAATCAAAAAATGAGTTTTCTACTTTCTTCTAGAAAGTTTATCATACCAACTGGGTATGATCTACTTACAACCGGTAAGTAGTTTTTTCGTGTAGTTTCCGCATCACCTCATCCAGGTGCGATGATAAAATTCCAATTAGTAGTGATTTTTCATTCCAAGGTACTCATCATCCCAACCGAGTATGATGTGAAAATTCCCACTCACCCGATATTTGTATTGTATTTCCTCTAAATCGGCTTTTTGCCTCCACGCAAGCTTATTATTGTTGGCGTTTCAGTCCTTCGTGTTCCTACACGATTTGGACATTTTTATTTATTAACATTTGGCATAATAGCCTTCATTCTTCACGTATGAACAAAATGTCCAAACTTTTCAATTATTTACATTTAGGTCCCTAAAGTTCATTTTCATTAACTTTAGGTCCCTAATGCAAAATTTTCCTCAAATTGAGTCCCGAAACTTCTAAAATTCACTTTGGGTCCTCAATTTATTCAAAATCACTTAAGGGGTTCAGGTTTCCCAAATTTCCAATTTGGTCCCCAACTTTTCAAAAATTACCATTTTGCCCCCTACTTTTTAAAAATGGCAATTTGACCCCAATAAATACCAAAAATTGACTAATTGGTCCTCCAACATCCTTTTCATGGCCAATTGACCCTCAATTTCCCAATATTGCACTTTAGTCTCTCAATTTCTAAAAATTGCACTTTGGTCCCTCAATTTTACGAAATTCCCAATTTTCCCCCTTTTAAACTGGCTAAATTTGATTTTATCAAATTGACCATTCAATCAAGGTTAATTGATCCAATTGAAGGTATGGATCATTTCCTACACTTCCACACGATTCAATGGAGCTTTGAATCATGTCATTTGGGTCCGAATTGAGCTTAATTCGAGCTGTGTTAGAAAATTGACTTAGAGAGAGAAAGCTTCGAAAGCTTACCGTCAGGGGTGCGGCGGTCCGAGCTTTCAATCAAGGTAGGTAGCTTTCATCCTAAGGTTACTCCTAGGATCAAGAATTACATCAATTCATATTGAATTGAGGGAGAATTTCGTCAATGAAGTTTGGCCGGTTCTCTCTTTAACACTTATTGAAAATTATAGAGTGGAGCCAAATTCGCTTTCCATTCCATTCTAATTCGGTAGTATGAGGGTTGTGGAAGTGTTAGGAGAGCTTGGTTTGGCTGGAGGAGGGCTGAATTTGGCCGATTTCAGCTCGACCGAAACAAGACAGCTTCGGTTTGCTAGAGCTACTTCATTGTTTGATTATGACGGTGCTTCTCCGGTAATCCTCAGATCGATTGAAGGTTGCTATTAGATAGCTGACATCTCCCGGAGTTTAAAGAGCCTGACCTTGCCTTCTTAGGTTGAGAAAAATGCACAAGTCGTAGCTATGGTTTGAGCTTCAATGGAAAATGGAGCAATAGAGAGAGGAGTTTTCAGTTGTGAGGAGGATGAATGAGTAGAGCTATGTAAAATTTATTTTTTTAATGGAAAATATTTATTACTACATTATGGGTATTTATTCTCATTAAATTGGGATATTGATGGGTATTAATTTTAATAATTAAATGTAGTAATTAATTCATGGGTATTTATTTAATAATGGTATTAATTCATCAACTCTCTAATCCCTTTCTCCTTTATATTTGTTTGAAAATTAATTATGTACAAGTATATATATACCCTTATATGTAAACATCTCTTCAACATTTATATATATACACATAATTAACAATTATGTAAATAATATTTAATTTCCACTTAAATTAAACATGAAAATTTTCCGACAGAAATTTTGGGTTACTAAAAATACGGAGTGACAGACCTAGTCTACGAAGTGGCATCAATATGAATCCTCGATCGACGTGAGAAAAACCTCCGGAATAAGAAGATTCCCATGGTAAAAATCCTCTCGCAAATGGTCAAGTAGAGGAGGAAACCTGGGAGGTTGAGTCGGTTGTAAAGGGTAGATGTCTGCAATTGTTTAGTATGTAATAATTTTGAGGACAAAACTCCAAAAGTAGGGGAGAGTTGCAAAACCTGTCCTTTGGGACCAAGGAGAATCGGAAAAAGAACTAGTTAACTTTTCATGCGGAAAACCAAGCTAATTAATGAACAAAAAATAGTAACCAATGGTTAATGTGAGAAATTAGAAGATCCCGAGTGACCAAAAATTCACAAAAAATTGTGAGAAAGAACCAGGAAGTGGATTGGATGAAAGAACCGGACCGGTTCGGGGTGAACCGAACTCGAACTGGATTGAACCGGGAGGAACCACAGTGAACCAGTTCAATAATTAATTTTTCTAGGTGGCTTAAAAATATTAATATCAGAAATTGAGGACACCATTAGATAGAAAATGAATTTATAAATTTATAAATTTTAGAAAATCGGTTGAACAGGGTTTGAACCGGCAGATTTTTGAATTTGGGTCACCGAACTCGGTCGGACCAGAGCGATCAACGGTCCAGTCGATCAACGGTCAACGGTCAACGATGCCCAGTCAGCAGCCACACAAATATAGGCAACCAATGGGAGACTGCAATGTGTCCTCTCAATGGCTGACTCGATGGTTGAGTTGGACCTCCATGTCAAAAAAATTGGCCAATCACAACGTGCCACATCACATGACCACCACATCATCATCTTTAAACTCAGTCCATTGATAGAGAAGAGAGATAGGCCGGGAAAGCTGGAGTCTGTGACGACTCAAAAATCCCTCCAGTCAGGTCACCGACGAGCAGGGCTGGGGCTAAGTCTTAGGCCAGCTGGTAGCCTGAACAGTTGTCAAGCTCCCTATATAAAGAGCACCCCTCCATTCGTCCTCAGCATCCCATAAACGAGCAAAGAAGAAGAAGTGTACCAGTTTCCAATGAGCATCGAACTAGAGCTCCGGTGACAAGACTTTTCTCATCCTCCAAAGCCACATTTAGTCTCTCTAGAACCGGAAGGAAGTCCTCAACCTAGCCATACCCTCCTTTTAGCTTGAGAACCACCGATGAGGAGCAAGGGAGCCCAAACAGTGCTGCCTCTCTTTGGCTAGAAAACTGCTTAACCATCTATATCCCACATCGAGCTTTCCCCCATCCAATTCTAGCCAACTGAGCCACACCATACTACACCTGGAAGTGCGCTAACCTTCCCCTGAGCAAAGAAGGTAAGACCCCTCTACCGCCCTTCACAGAAAAATACTATTCATAGCCAAATTATGCAAAAACTTTAACTAAGAAATTCACACTGCTCAGGTTATCAATTGAGGCATGGTTTGATCCAGGGAGGATCCCCATGAATAGAGCAATGCAGTAATAGCCAAAACTCCGATCACTGGACCCCCACCGGTAAGATATCAATGCTTTCTCTCACTGGATTGTATTTTCAGATAAAGCTCCGCTTGAGATCATTGACGAGCTAAATGAGGTGGTTTAGGGCTTAAAATGATGAGGAAAATGTAAGGAAGGTGCTCCAATCATGAATGGAGGCAATTAACAACATTTTGATGATCAATTTAACGAGATTGTCACATGGGGGCTAAAGTACAATTTTTGAGAAATTTGGGCAAATTGGGGATTTTCTGAAAATTGGGGGCCGAATGGCAAATTGATGAAATTGAGAGCATTGCCATGAAATTCACTCACAATTATAAATCAATTGGGCCATTTAGACAAAATAGAGGACCAATTTACAATTTTGAGAAGTATGGGGTCAATTTACAATTTTGGGGAAATTAGGGACTAAATGACAATTTTGGAAAATTAAGAGCGAGTGGGTGATTTTGATAAAACTAAGGACCCGATAAGGATAATTGGGAATACCATGGGCTTAATTAAAACTAAGGGGCAAATAAGGACCTAAAGGAAAGAGTACAAACTTTAGGGACCTAAATGCAATTAAGGCATAATGTGAGGGCCTATGTGCAAATGCCCAAAAAGATACAGCCTCTAAAACAAAGCTTCCTAATATGGATATTCATGTCGTGTAGGAGCAGACTGCTCAAGCACCGGCTCCCGAAAGCACGTCACGAAGCCAGACTTTGTCGGGACAACCTGTCAAAATTATCGGGTGAGTGGAAATTATATAACGTCCATTCCGTTTAGAATGACGATTCATTTTGAAAATCATTTTCTTGGAATTAGCTATCCCTGACTGGGTGACTCTGCTTAAAATATTTGGGAGCTAATTTTGAGCCTTTGGATCAATATGCAAGTGGGCCCATTGTTGATGTACACGGGTATGGAATCGTCAAGAACTAGCATGAGATGAGTAATGCTAAAAGATCCAATTAACGGGAAATTGTGTGTGATACACATCGAGCCAAGTCTGAGATGTTGAGCTTGTTGCGCCAAACCACTGCTAAGTCAAAGCAAGGTCGTCGAACCTGTTGGGCTAGTACGCGTGGGTTGAAGCCTAGCTAAGAGACCGTTCTGCTGGAATGCCAAAGATAATAGCTATAACTTAAAAGACTCTTGATTTGTGCATGCATTGTGAGATCCAGGCCATCAGGACAACTGATATGAGGTAGTGATGGATCCCAAGGGGTGCTAGATGACCTAGGATGGATAATGGCGGTTTGGCATCCAGTAGGTCGAGAAGCTCAGAGAGCTACCTACGCATTGAGACTACGGCAGTAGGGGAAAGGAGGTCTCATCCCACAATGAGAACATCATGAAGTGATCGGGGTTTGAGGGTCGGACTATATATGTCCACTCAAACTCATGGTCGAGGTAGTTAATATCTATTAGGGTGGACAGTAAATGCGCTCCGGTCCACAAGTGGAATGGTCGAGGACCGTTCTGCGAACATATGATCCCTCCTATGATAGGAGGGCAGTTGATTGTGTAAAACCCGAGAAGGAGCTGCTTGTGAAATGTCAAACATCTTAAAAGTGCTTAATTGAACATTCCCTAAAAGATCTTGATCCCACTCACTGAGTTGTCAATCTCACCCCCTCCCTAAACATTTTTAAGGAAGGAATGACTATGCCAACCTCTCCCTCCCCAGGACATGCACCAAGTATAAAGATTTAAATTCTAGTTTTGTTTATTGTTGTCCAAGGAAAACATGACAGGTATTACGACCGACTCTCCTTGATCTCTTGGAGGAGTACCTCTTCGAGGTTTAGGAGAGTGGTGGGTTGATCACATTACTTTGCTAAACTGGGTCAGAGCGTGACAATTTGTAAAACCCGCCCTTTTGAGCTACGGAAAATCAGGAAAAGAACCAGTCAAACTAAGTGAGGATTTAGAACCGATTCACAAACCTGATTATTTCTGAACGATCAAGTTGGGAATTTACAACTCTCGGGTGATCCAAATGGTTCATTAAACCTTGGAAAAGAAACTTAAGACAAATTAGAAAACAAAAATCAAGGTGGTTCAAGTGAACCAGATTCCATAAGAACTTTAAAATTAAGCGTGCTTGCCTGAGAGTAGTGTGAGGATGGGTGACCTCCTTGGAAGTATAAATTTTTTTGTAACCCGACATTTTGGTCAAAAATTTGTATGTACGCCTTAAATTAATATATATTTAATTATTGTAATTAACACTAATAATTTAATACCTAAATTAAATTATTGGAATTAATACAAATAATTTAATACCAAAATTAAATTATTGGAATTAATACCGAAATTTAATTTAATGGAATTAATACATAAATTAAATTATTGGAATTAATATCGAAATTTAATTTAATGGAATTAATACCAAAATTAAATTATTGGAATTAATACAAATAATTTATGGCAATATTAATACTATTAATAAATCTCACCCATTTAATACACAGGTTTTACACCTATATAAAGAGGTCATCCCCATTACATTCTCCTCACACCTGAACACTTCTGTCTCTCTCTACTGCTCCATTTCCCGATAAAGCTTGAACCAGAGCTTCAACTTTAACAAATGTCAGGCTCTTTAGAACCAGGGAGAAGACAGCTATCTGATAGCAAACTCCAATCAATCCGAGAATCGTTGGAGAAGCGCCGACATGATGTAATAGTGAAGTAACTCCGGTGGACCGAAGCTGCCCTATTTCAGCCAAGCTGAAATTGGCCATTTCAAGCCCTCCTCAGGCCAAACCAAGCCCTCCCAACACATCCTCAGCCTTTACACGGCCGAATTAGGACCGACAGGTAAGCCAATTCGGCAACCCTTTACAATTTTCGATCGGTGCTAGAGAGAGAATCGATCGAATTTGAATGACAAAATTCTAATCTAATTCTGCATCAATTGATGCGATTCTTGATTCAAGGATGAACCTCAGGACGAGAGCTATCTGCCTAGATCGAAAGCTCGAACCGCCGTGCCTTCACCGATGAGTAATCGAAGCTTTCTCTCTCTATAGTTCATTTTCCAACGAAGCTCCGTTTGAGCTAGTCCCGACATTAAAACTTGCGATTCACATTTCTGAAGAATCGTATGAACATGTAGAAACTCAATTTCAACTTCAATTTCAACAATTGGAAACTTTTGATGGGTCCATTTGATGAAATCAAATTCGGCCGTGTTAAGAAGTAGGAATTTGGGGAAAATTGGAAATTTTCAAAATTCAAAGGACCAAAATGAAATTTTATGAAATTGTGGGTCAATTGGGCATGAAAATAATGTGGAAGGATCAATTGAGGAATTTTGAAATTTTTGGGGCAAAACTTACCATTTTTGTAAAAGAAGGGCAAAATGGTAATTTTGGAAAAATTGGGGGGACCAAATTGGAAATTTGAGAAATTAAACCCCTTTTTGGTGAAATTGAATAAATTTAGGTCCTAGGATAAATTTTAAAAGTTACGGGACTCAATTTGAGGTAAAACCGATATTAGGGACTTAAAGTTAAAGAGAAATAACTTTAGGGACCTAATTGTAAATAACTAAAAGTTTGGGTTTTCTCATTCATTGGAAATGAATGAAGGCTGTTATGCCGAGTAATAATGAACAAGGTTGTTCATATCGTGTAGGAACGTGAAATACCGGGAACGCTACCAAGGACAAGCTCGCGTGAATACAAAGAACCAATCTAGTGGAATTCACGGCATTAACGGGTGAGTGGGTTTACAAACATCATACTCGATTGGGATGATGAGCACACCTTATAATTTAAAAACCACTTACCGGTTGTGAGTGGGTTTACTAACATCATACCTGGTTGGGATGATAAACACAACTTAAAGATAAAAACCACTTAACGGTTGTGAGTGGAAATTTTATATCGTACCTGGTAGGGGATGATAAGTACCTCGCTATAAATATCCACTGTTTAGTGGTATTTTAATAATCACCACTTAGAGAAAGTCATGTGAAAATTATGCGAAAAAACTACTTATCGGTTGTAAGTAGATCAAACCCGGTTGGTATGGTGAGACTTCCTCGAAGGAAGTTGAAAACCCGTTCATCGGTTATGAACGAAGATGTCCTTATACCGATTGGTATAATGGATAGTGAAAACCTATTTTGTCAGAAGTGTTCTCCCCTGACTGTGTGCCAATGCTTAAACTATTTGGGAGACCTTCTTGACCGAAGCTCGAATAGCTCTTAGTGGTCGGGGGCCTCGGTTTTGGAACTTCGGGGCTAAATGCCCGATTTTGAAAATCTCGTACAGTGGGCCCAAGGCCAGTTGGCATGAGCAGGAGCTCCTAAACGAACATGATATATGTGCCATAAAACTTAATAAGTAAATTGTTTGGCCATGGTACCAAGATAGGACCGACATGCTCAGTCAACTAGCGGCAGTGCGACATGACAGGTCGATGGACTAGTCAAGACAAACAGTTGCGGGTTGAGTTGAGAATCGGGGCCGTTGGACTAGTGGCACCACAAATTACATGGAAATATAAGAAAACATTGTTTGTGCATGAACTATGAGTACGAGATCATCAAGACCCCCATGAGGGGTAGTAATTCGTCCTAAGGGCACTGGACGACCTAGTAGTTATAAGGGCAGTTCGTCGCTCCAGGTGTCTGTGCGAAATCTGGAGTAGCACCAAGCGCATGAGACCGGGGTGGGGACAGGATGAGGTCTCTGTCCTCATACGGACACGAAGAAGTGATTTCGGGATTGTGGGTTGGATGTCACGTACATCCACTCATTCCGAGGTTAGAAGTGGTCGTACTTCTATCCGGGTGGCAGGAAAAGTCGCTCCGAAGCCCCTAGCGGGTTCAGTAGTGATACTGACTTGTTAATGTGTGTAACCTTGATGATGAAAGATGTGTGTTGGGTGATGACCCACCGTGATAACTAAGAAATAATGGAAAAACCCAAATTTTTAAAGGAAGGGATGTTTGAAAACAAAGGAGTCTAGCACACTCCATATAAATGTTTTTTTTAAAAGTCAAAAGCTTTTAAAAACCCATTCACTGAGTAGTCGTACTCACCCCCTCCCTTATATCCCTTTCAGGAAATCCCGAAAAGTCTCCCCTTAAAGACCGTCAACTAAGATGCCTGTAAGACAGGTATGTAAAGTTTTAAATTTCATGCAGTTTTGATTATGCTATTCCAAGAAAAAGGTGCAGGTTAAAGGACGCCTTACTCTTTACAGTTTACAATAAGGGGAAACCCTTTAATAAACCGGGAGAGTGGCGGGTTGATCACGGGGATCCGATCAAACCGTGTCGGGGTGTGACAACTAGAGTGGTATCAGAGCATGTTTCCTCGAATACATAATCAAGACTAGAAAATATAGTCACTAATAGGATTTATCCTAAAATTTTCAGATGGCTCCCAAAGAGGAACCAAGAAAACTTGGAATGGCTCTACTCAACACCCTACCTCCGTAGGGAGACAACCCTAGAAGCTTCCCAAATGCTTGAGACCGGGGTGAAATGTCAAAAGACCAAATGGGGAAGTATCCTGAAGAATGGTGCTAGGACCTATTGGTGGCACAACTCTAATTATGGAGGAAGACGATTATCAAAATTCTATTGCTCCTTAGTTATTTTGCAACCATTTTCTGTGATAGGGCTGAGAGCCCAACCTTTTGTATCCCCATGTTAATAAAAGATTCAAATTCCCCAAAACTCTATCTTCTGAGGATGTGATCTTACTAGGAATATGGCATAAAGAAAATAAAACAAACCCGCACTATCCTAGAAACTAAGGAAGAGTCGCAACCCAGTGATGGAAGATGAATCGGGAAACCTAGGAGGACTCTTACCATGACCCTTAGCGCTAGAAAACTGTCAAAGTGATCAGACTATAGAACAGTAAGCATCAAACCAATAGTAACCCTGGAAAAAGCCCTAGTTGAAGGAAAGTAAGAATCACAACAATCCATGTAAGGGAATGACGATGGGACATTACCTAAAGAGATGCCCAACCCTACTAAAGGACAAGTAACAAGTTGAACTATTATAGGTGTAAGGAAAGAAGGGGTGTTCCACATCTCATAGATTCAGGGCAATACCTCCTCAAAGGTCACGAAGGATATGAAGGATAAGAGATCGATGCCATGGAGTGGGTTACATAAACAATTCAAAAAGAGGTCAAGAAAAGACGAGGTGAATACAAAAACTTCTTAAGAAGGTCAAACCGAGAAGGATACCTCATGAATAGGGATAAGGTACATGAGAATCATACTTAGAACCCTCTCATAAGGAGCAAACATAGAGAAATGTCCCCCGAAACTCTAGGGAATGACACAGTGAGAGTGAAGAAGAGAAGGAATACGCTGTGAAAATGAATCATTAGTTGGCGGATGTGCAAGGAGCCAACCCCTCATTAGAAACTACTTGAAGGAAGGAAGTGTTAGAGGCCAAGACTAATATGCTTTGGAAAAGTGATATAATTTTAAAGTACTACCTCTTTTGGAAAAAGCAGAAAAGTTTAAAATCAAAGTCTCTGACCAACATACCTAAGGAAGATCGGAAAGTAGAAAGGACTACACCCTAAAAAGGTCAATGAGATGACGTTAAGGACAGGAGTACTCGAGAAGAAAACTACCCTAAGAAGACCTAAACCAAAGGACTGGTGAAGGCAGGGCAGTTAACTAGCTAATACGCGGAAGAACATGATGTAAGTTCTGACAAGGAAGAGAGGCGGAAAGGTCAAATACTCTGAAAGAGAAGGATGAAAGAAATCCCTAAAGGAACCAAAAGGCCAAATTAACAACCAAACTCAAGCCAAGAAAGAAATAGGCAAGCTTCTCACATAATGATCAATAAATCTTGAAATAAGGAAGATTTATACGCTTCCTAAGGAAATAGACAGGGATTGGGTATGAATGAGGATGCAGATAGAGTATAAAAGATGTCTTGCAAGACCTGAGGAGTAAAGGAAGCCTCGAAAAGACATGTGTATCCCAATTGAGAGAAAATGGAACCAACCAAAATAGAAGGAATGATAAGCTCACAAATGAAATGTTAGTTGAGATGGAAAAGTCGAGTACCAAGGAAAATGAGGTCCTAAGAAGGAAATTAAACTAAAGGAATTATGGAGGGACAGATGGACACAATGTGGAGTGAAAGGAACCAACCCTTAATTAGGAAATGTTTCCAAGGAAGGAAGTATCATAATGGCCCAGGCCGACCTGTTTGGAGGGAACGGGAGAACCAAGTAGAAAGAGGAAAACTAATAACGATAGACAACCAAATAGAATAAACAAAACCCTAAGAAGAAATGAGATGTAGTAAAGACTACACTCTATGATGGATAATAGGATGGGCATGAAGAACGAGTGTACAGCTACCCAGACGAATGGACCAGAAAAATAAATAATTGTGAAATGGTTGCGAACAAATCAGAGGGGATTAAGGCCAAAGGAAAACCTTTGAGTAGAGGATATCATTGGGAATGATGATGGATTTAAGAAAGGATGAAACCTAGCATGTCGGTAAAACATCTAGGAATTTAATTAATTGGAACATGAAATACTCAATAAGGAAGTCGAAAAGGAACGAGTGGGTAAGGAGAACCAACACAATTGAGTAAGTGGAGTTAATAATGGTAAAAAAAAAAGATAGTTGAGGAATACTATCAAAAGAAAAGAGAAATACGATCCCTGAAAGGTCTAAAAGCTAAGAGAGACACTTCAGGAGATATTCTAAAAATCAAATGGACAGAGACAGGTCCTAGAAAATGTCATGTTGTAAGGGCATGTAAGCCCCACAACCCGAGGAGAATACGACTCGAAGTAAGGAAGAGTCGGCTAATAAGCATGACGAGGTCAAATATAACAATTTGGATCGAATTTATAATAGACAACGAATGGAGAAAGAGTCGAAATAGGATGAAAAGGTGGTGATAAAGAAATCCACGAAAATAAGTATGAAATGCTCTATAGGACGATGAGCTAAGTGTTTCAATGATCAAGTGTTTAACTAGACACAAAAATGGTTAGTTATCTTGGAATTCCCAATCTTGAGTACAGGACCTAAAGGGGAAGAATGTTGCTCTAAGCAAAAAGAGAGATAAAATCTAAGAACGTACCCTGAGAAGGTATGTCTAGTTATGACAAACTCCATGGAGGGAGTAAATAATATTAACGAAAATGAATTTCTTAAGTGAAGGTTGTAAAAGGGACTAATTTTAAGGACGAGAGAAAAGTTTATATCTTAAGCAAACACCAAAGGGGCATCAAAGGAAATGATTGCTCATGCAAGGATGTTAACTAAGTTTTGGGGATAAAACTCCTAAAAGGAGGGGAGAGTTGTAAAACTTGCCCTTTTGAGCTAAGGAAAACCAGGAAAAGAACCGGTCAAACCAAGTGAGGATTTAGAACCGGTTCACAAACCTGATTATTTCTGAACGGGCAAGTCGGGAAGTTACAACTCTCGGGTGATCCAAAGGGTTCATTAAACCTTGGAAAAGAAACTTAAGACAAATTAGAAAACAAAAACCAAGGTGGTTTAGGTGAACTAGATTCCATAAAAACTTTAAAGTTAAGCGTGCTTGCCTGAGAGTAGTGTGAGGATGGGTGACCTCTTAGGAAGTATGAAATTTTTTGTAACCCAAAATTTCGGTCAAAAATTTGTATGTACGCCTTAAATTAATATATATTTAATTATTGTAATTAATATTAATAATTTAATACCTAAATTAAATTATTAGAATTAATACAAATGATTTAATACCGAAATTTAAATTATTGAAATTAATACCAATAATTTATGGCAATATTAATACTAGTAATAAATCTCACCTAATTAATACACGGGTTTTACGCCTACATAAAGAGTTCATCCCCATTTCATTCTCCACACCTGAACACTTTTCTCTCTCTACTGCTCCATTTCCCGGTAAAGCTTCAACCAGAGCTTCGACTTGAACAAAGGTCGAGCTCTTTAGAACCAGGGAGAAGACAACTATCTGATAGAAAACTCCAGTCAATCCGAAAATCGTTGAAGAAGCGCCGACATGATGGAATAGTGAAGCAACTTCGGCGGACCGAAACTGCCCTATTTCGGCAAAGCTGAAATCAGCCATTTCAAGCCCTCCTCAAGCCAAATCAAGTCCTCTCAACACTTCCTCAGCCTTTCCACGGCCGAATTAAGACCGACAGGTAAACCAATTCGGCTCCCCTTTACAATTTTTGATCGGTGCTAGAGAGACAATCGACCGAATTTCAATGACAAAATTTGAATCTAATTCCGCATCAATTGATGCGATTCTTAATTCTAGGATGAACCTCAGGACGAGAGCTATCTGCCTAGATCAAAAGCTCGAACCGTTGTGCCTTCACCGGTCAGTAATCGAAGCTTTCTCTCTATATAGTTCATTTTCCGGCGAAGCTCCATTTGAGCTAGTTCCAACATTAAAACTTGCAATTCACATTTCTGAAGAATTGTATGAACATGTAGAAACTCAATTTCAACTTCAATTTCAACAATTGGAAACGTTTGATGGGTCCATTTGATGAAATCAAATTCGGCCGTGTTAAGAAGTTGGAATTGGGGGAAAATTGGGGATTTTCGAAATTCAAAGAACCAAAATGAAATTTTATGAAATTGAGGGTCAATTGGGCATGAAAATAATGTTGGAGGACCAATTGAGGAATTTTGAAATTTTTGGGGCAAAACTTACCATTTTTGTAAAAGAAGGGCAAAATGGTAATTTTGGAAAAATTGGGGGACCAAATTGGAAATTTGGGAAATTAAACCCCTTTTTGGTGAAATTTAATAAATTGAGGTCCCAAGATAAATTTTAAAAGTTACGGGACTCAATTTGAGGAAAAACCAACATTAGGGACTTAAAGTTAAAGAGAAATAACTTTAGGGACCTAATTACAAATAACTAAAAGTTTGGGTTTTCTCATTCATTGGAATTGAATTAAGGTTGTTATGCCGAGTAATAATGAACAAGGTTATTCATATCGTGTAGGAACATGAAATACTGGGAATGCCAGCAAGGACAAGCTCGCGTGAATACAAAGAACCAGTCTAGTGGAATTCACGGCATTAACGGGTGAGTGGGTTTACAAACATCATACCCGATTGGGATGATGAGCACACCTTATAATTTAAAAACCACTTACCGGTTGTGAGTGGGTTTACTAACATCATACCCGGTTGGGATGATAAACACAACTTAAAGATAAAAACCACTTAACGGTTGTGAGTGGAAATTTTATATCGTACCCGGTAGGGGATGATAAGTACCTCGCTATAAATATCCACTGTTTAATGGTATTTTAATAATCACCACTTAGAGAAAGTCATGTGAAAATTATGCGGAAAAACTACTTATCGGTTGTAAGTAGATCAAACCCGGTTAGTATGGTGAGACTTCCTCGTAGGAAGTTGAAAACCCATTCATCGGTTATGAACGAAGATGTCCTTATACCGGTTGGTATAATGGATAGTGAAAACCTATTTTGTCAGAAGTGTTCTCCCCTAACTGTGTGCCAATGCTTAAACTATTTGGGAGACCTTCTTGACCGGAGCTTGAATAGCTCTTATAGGCCGGGGGCCTCGGTTTTGGAACTTGGGGGCTAAATGCCCGATTTTGAAAATCTCATACAGTGGGCCCAAGGCCAGTCGGCACGAGCAGGAGCTCCTAAACGAACATGATATATGTGCCATAAAACTTAATAAGTGAATTGTTTGGCCATGGTACCAAGATAGGACCGACATGCTCAGTCAACTAGCGGCAGTGCAACATGACAAGTCGATGGACTAGTCAAGATAAACAGTTGTGGGTTGAGTTGAGAGTCAGGGCCGTTAGACTAGTGGCACCACAGATTACATGGCAATATAAGAAAACATTGTTTGTGCATACACTATGAGTACGGGATCATCAAGACGCCCATGAGTGGTAGTGATGCATCCTAAGGGCACTGGACGACCTGGTGGCTATAAGGGCAGTTCGTCGTTCCAGGTGTCTGTGCAAAATCTGGAGTAGCACCAAGCGCATGAGACCGGGGTGGGAACAGGATGAGGTCTCTATCCTCATATGAACATGAAGAAGTGATTTCAAGTTTGTGGGTCGGATGTCACGTACATCCACTCATTACCAGGGTAGAAGTGGTCGTACTTCTATCCGGGTGGCAGGAAAAGTCGCTCCAAATCCACTAGCGGGTTCAGTAGTGATACTGACTTGCGAATGTGTGTAACCTTCATGATGAAGGATGTGTGTTGGGTGATGACACACTGGTAACTATGAAATAATGGAAAAACCTAAGAGAAATTTTAAATGAAGGGAGTTTTGAAAAGAAAGGAGTCTGACACACTCCATATAAATGTTTTTCTTATAAGTTAAAAGTAGACCTTCGAAAACCCATTCACTAAGTAGTCGTACTCACCCCCTTCCCTTATATCCCTTTCATGAAATCCCGGAAAGCCTACCCTGAAAGACCATCAACTAAGATGCCTATAAGACAGGTAAGTAAAGTTTAAAATTTCATGCAGTTTTTATTATACTATTCCAGGAAAAAGGTGCAGATTAAAGGATGTCTTACTATTTACGGTTTATAATAAGGGGATACCTTTTAATAAACCGGGAGAATGGCGGGTTGATCATGGGGATCCGACCAAACCGGATCGGGGTGTGACACAAATCCTTTCTACTTCGTCCTAAGCTTAAGTCAATTATGGCTTTCGCGGTTCTGGTGGAGGCATCTTATCTTCCTTGGGGGGTACCCTTCCCGTCGGGCAATCGCTTCCTCCTTAAGGAAGATTGGGTTTCTTGAACATTCTCATGAATTCTTTGTAGAGCTCTTTTTGCTCGTAAGTCATTCCAGGTGTAGTGATTTGAGCTCTCCTAAGTTCGGATGCTCCTAAGCTACCTCTCATGCTCGGTGTGGAAATCTTCACTGGTTCAAGGCCTTGTGGGTTCATTTAGCTCCTCATCTTGGGGCCATCTCAATAATAGGAGAGGTGTTTATTGGTCATGTTCCAAGATTTAGTTCTAAAACTTTGTTTGGAAAGCTCAAGCTCTGATACCATTGAAGTTGTCACACCCCGACCTTGTTTGGTCGGATATTTGTGAACAAACCACCACCCCTCCTGTACTAGAATGGTATTCCCACCAAGCTAGGCCTAGATAGGTAAAGGCATACAAAACACCAACGTTTTCCATAACAAAGTAAATAAAACAATTAAGTAAGGTTAGCTCTTCGGATCCGTGATGTCCTCCTCTATAGGTTTACTCGGACAACCAGTTCCTTCATGGTTCGAGTATTCACATCACGAAGATTGGCATAAAAAACCTTATACTTTCATGTATTTGCACATAGGTCATCACCTTATGCCTTAATTACAATTAGGTCCCTAAAGTTTATAACTTTAATTTTAGGTCCCTAATATCCATGTTATCTTCAATTAGGTTCCTAAGATCTCCAATATTCCTCTTAGGTCATTATTGCTACCTTATTTCCATTAAATCATCAGTTTTTCCTTAATTGCAATGCAACCCTTATTTTCCAAAAATCCCCCAATTTGGACAATTTTTCCCAAAAATTGTACTTTGACCCCCACCCCCCCCCCCCCCTCCACCCCTCTGAATCCTCATTTCATCCATTGGACTGCTTAAAATTGGTTAATTTCTCCCTATCCTACTGCTAATCATTTTTCCTATCTTCCTACGAGCTTCCTACCCTTTGAACAACCTCAATTAACTCAAATTTAAGCTCAAATAGGGCTTCACCATAAAAACTTTCTAGAGAGAGAAAGCTTGGTTTTCTTATCGGCAAGGGGCGACAGTTAGAGCTCTAGATAGGGGTGGTTAGTGCTCGTCCAAGGGATCCTCCTAGGATCAAAGAGTAAGTCAATTGGTTGTTGGAGTATAGAGAATTCGATGAGAGAATTTCTTGTACTTTAGTTTCTCAAACCATATTGTTTCGATGGAACTAGTGAAATTGAATTACCTTGTAGTTTCTAGGGAGTCGAGGGTCGATTAAGGAGGGCTCGAGGAGGTTTTATCGAGTTGTTGGAGGTCTGAGGTAACCAGAATTCGACTTGGGCAATTCAGATTCTTCGTGACCATTGGAGCAACAACACTGATTGAGTTTGCTAGCATGCCTATGGTGGTCCTCAAGCCAAATGGAGGGTGTAGCTAGGTAGAGGACTTTTTCCTAGTTCTAGGGAGCTCAAATGCAGTGTTGGAGGCTGAAGAAAATCCCCACGTCAAAGCTCTAGTTTGCATCACACAGGAAAGTGAAGCACTCTATAGTCTTCGATCGTTTGTGCGATGAGGAAGACGAGTGAGGAGAAGATCTTTATATAGGAAGCTTGGCAATTGACAGGGCTACTAGCCAGCATTGGACTCGACCCTCTCTCTACTAGAAAGGCTAAGGTTGAAGAATATGCACGTGTGTGTGAGCTTCACACGTGCGTGCTATGATTGGCTAGCTTTGTTGATGTGGCTTCCTACTTAATGTCCTAGTTAGCCTTTGACTCATTGACCAGACACGTGGTAGCGTCCCATTGGTTGCTCATTCCAATGTGTCTACTAACCATATTCGGTCAGTCGTTTGACTATGACACATGGCGTCCCCTCATTGGTTGATTTGAATATGTCAAATTTCGTTCCTAGTGCATAGTTCCATAACCACGTGTCAGCCTCTGATTGGCTAAGAATATCCATCATGGCTCTACCACATATCATCCTCTGATTGGTCGATAGTTTTTCTAACATCCCAATCGATTGCCAACATGACACCTTTACCACATGGCAACTCTTCATTGGCTAGCTCAGCTGATGGGGCTTCTCCATCATTGATCGTTGACTGCAGACACATGCTGATATCCTATTGGTCGGTCGTGCTGACGTGGATTCTCCTCTTCCAAGTGCTAATTGAGCAAATGACTAGGAACAATTCACCATGTGTTACGAACCAATTGGTCGCGTCTACTGACTCAGCACTAACCTTGCAACAATCTGTTAATGGGCTAGACCTTTGACTGATTCAGCCATACTATGTTTGGTGACCCGAAATCGAAAATCAGTCAGTTTAGGCCCAATTCGATAAATTTTTTAAATTTTCTAATTTTATCTAAATTAATTTTCTATTCAATGATAGTTTCAATTTTCCAAATTGCTGTTTTTAAACTTTTTAGAAAAATGAATATTTTAATTGGTTCTCCACTATTCATCCCGGTTCAGGTCTAGTTTGTAAACGAGTTCAATTCTTCCATCCAATTTATTTTGTGTTTCTTTTCCATGGTTTTTTAATCTTTGTTGGACAATAGAGGTTTTCCAATTTCTCATGGGTCTTCGAAATATGTGTTTCACTTTGTGTTAATCTTAGTTTTCACCTAAAATTTTTTAATTTCTTGATCTGACTTTTTTATTATTAACAACGGGGTTTACACATTGAGTTCTTTGTTGGAACAAGGAGATAGGATTTTGTAAATTAAGAAATGGGTATAAGCACCCTGTGAAACCTCACGATGAGATGCATGCAACTGGTTACATGGAGTCGACCAAGAGGCCAATGAACCTATGGAAAAGTCCAAGTAAGGAACCTAGGAGTGGAAGGAAGCATACCTTCAAACGACATCGCCATGGGAGTCGCCACCGATATTGACTATCACACTGCTTAGGAGACTTGGACAAAAAAATACTTCGGTTGTGTCACCGAAAATGAAGCCCCACGACGTTCATGGTGTCTCTCGGGAGAGCAGGTGTTATGGAATTAGCCTAGGAGCATCGTTACAAAATTCGAGGCTAAGAGAATAATTTGGATGAAATGAACTAAAGAGATAGAGGAAGCTAAGATCATCATTCAACCGATGGCATATGGTTGAAATGATCAAAATGACGCCTAGGGTGAATTGGTGAAATTGCCATCAACCTTGAACATAAATTACATGATCGCCTTATGGGCATGTTTGGGCAAACGTATACAAGGGGCTAGTAAGGGCGTGTTTGGGTCTGGAAACTTCAGACATCATAAGCCCGCATTTGGCAGACACAGAAATGAGAAAAATTAACGTCACGTTTGGCTAGGAGAATGTAAGGACAAAATGATGGAAATATCTTTAAATCCATTATTCAAGAATAGGAAATTCCTATGGCAGACAAGGAAAAATAACAATTGAACTCCTGATTTTCAAGTATTTTAGAAGTTAAGATTTTTAGAGCTATAAATGGTGGAATTTCCTTAATAATAAGATTCAGGATCAAATATAAAATTATAAATTTATAAATATTAAGGTACAATTTATTAAATAATATCTTATTAAACTTGAAATTACAAATAAATTCTTATATAATTTGTAAAAGATGAATTATGTCTCATCGTGCGAGAGATTCAAAACTTGAAAAATTTTAAGGATAAACACATACCTAATTAAGGAAGTGAAATTATAATTACGGGATTAAGTATAATTTGACCAATATTATACTTTTAACCAGTTTTAAATTTTATGTGATATACTATATAATTATAATTATTTTGTTAAAGTAAAATTAGCATGAAGGCCATGGAACAATATATTATGATAAAAGGATATCAACCCATATTTTAGAATATAGGATTTAAACTTAAATTTTATAAAAGATGAATCTTGGTCTATATTTTAAAAAGTAAGGATTAAGCTCATAAATTTTAAATAGAGGTAAAAGTCAAATTTGATAAAAGAATGACTTTACCTCATATTTTAAAAACAAGGCATTGGCCCTATTTTATAAACTAAGAACTTAATCTATATTTTATAAAAATAGTTCTAAGTCATAATTATAAAGTGGCTAGGGTCTAAATTTAATAAAGAAAATTCACTATTCTTTTCAAAATAAAATTTACAAATATGCTTTTATAAATTTTATAGAATGTAATATTCGTAACTAATGGAACACGGGATTACTGTGGATCTAGTCACATAGAGATGCTAACATATACCCCTATTTTATGTTAATTTTTTACTGAGTTATTTGGAATGGAAACGGACTCAGATGAGGTAGGTTGATACCTATATTAAAGGTAGTATGGAGCACTAACAAATTTCTAGTAGATGAAGTAATAAATAAAGAAGATATTTACTCCCAAATATACATATGATGAGAGTAATATAACCATATCAAAATAGATTAGGAGGTGGGTGAAGATTGTCCTCGTATTACTAAACTACTACTATCACAACTAGTCCTTACTTTATACGTTATAATAGTGGAACCTATACCAACAGTAAGAAATATATAATAAACATTAATTTTTAAAAAAAATATTAATATACAAAAACTATTATATCAAAATTTCCACCCGTACTACTGTAGATTTTGTATATTAATTTTTTGCAATGTTTGTCGCTTCAAAACTATATATACAAAACTATATAGTAGTGGTTGTCCCTTCAATTGCATGGTTTTTTTTCTCTCTTTTGCAATGTTTTATTTTATTTTTAAATAAATGTTAAAATTAGACCTAATATGTCAAACATGAGACTGAAAATGACTAATTTATAAAATGTTACACACACATTTATTTATTTTAAAATATTTACCTTTAAATTATAATATTCTTTCAATATTATCTGCGTCATGTAGCCGTATAGTGATGTAATACAATTGAATCGCACATTCATTTAGCTAGATCCATTGATTCATTGACATATTGATTATTTCAAAATAATGCAGTGGGTTCATTGGCACATGAAATCTGACAAGAGGAAAAAAATGAAGTAAAGGGGGAAATCAAGCAAGGCAGCTACGCTGAAAGGCAAAATTGGCTGCTCGTGTAAAGATAAACACTGGGGGACCCCTAAGAAGAGATGTAAAGGTACTAAGGGAGCATAACATGAGATGTTCCCCGTTGATTGATAATTGATCCATCGGCTTAATGATTTGATCTGACGATAAATTGAGGCCAGAGATGATGATATTATCGCGCATAGCTTTCTCAATGAGTCTAGAGTGCCAACGCCTTATGAGAATGGAATACTAGACGGAAATGAGAGGAAGACGAAGATGCGCCAGTAGTTTCATAAAAAGAGAATACACGAGGGACTAATGATGTATCTTTGCCCTTCATCCAAGGTTCTTATGTCCTATTTCATAATAAAAATGAAATTTAAATGAGATTTGGAGAATGTTCTCATTAATTATACAATAAAAAGAGATAATTTTTAATATTATAATAAGCTATTTTTTTTATTATTTTTAATGAATATTCTATAAATAATAAGAAAATGATCCCAATACAAATAAGAGGGTTCATTAATATAACTATATCAATCAATTATTTGTAATAAGGTTAAATAAAAATATTTTCGAATCTTATTCGTATTCCTATTTTATTTCACTTAGAACTAAGTCTTGGTAGTCATATGGAGATTGACGGGGTGTGAGTCAGCCGATTCTTAGTGGGGGTGGGGCATTCCTATCCACTTTCCATCTAATATTAGTTGGCGGCTCACTGGGTTATGTCCAGCTAGCTAGTAGTCTTTGCTGCCTTATTCAGATATGGATGATATATAATATAATAATTAGTATGTGATTTTTTAGAATAAAAAATACTATGTAATATAAGCTACTAATTATTTTGACCTTTCTACGATTAAAGTTTTAAATAGCTATATTTTTCTTTAATTAATAAATAATATCAACTCTTTTATAATGTAATAAAAACTGATGAAAATTATATTGTTTTAGAATTAATTGAATATTAAGACACCCAGAAAGTATCCTTTGATTCGTTGAGAAATAAATTTATTATATGTGAAATGAAATATTCTATCTTAATTTCTAAGGGTAAAAAATAGAAAAAAAAATCTATAAATTAGGTCCCAGATCTACAAGTGGTAACGTGAACCGAGTAAAGCAGGTCAGATCGGCCCCATGTTTGACATCAAAGGCCTTTGTTCTGTGATGAGGGAGAAAAAAAGGCACTGAATGAGTCATACAATCACGTGCTTCTCCCACATGCTCAGAAGCAGCGGCCAGCGTGTTTGTATGCTTTATGCATGCTATGGTTCCATCAATAATGCTATTTTATGTTGGGTCAAATTTCTAGTAGCTAGCAAATTCGGAATAAATGAGAATATAAGTAGAATTGAAAAATTATATTAAGTAAAACTTGGGAAGTTAAACCAAAGAAGATGTGCAAACTATCAAACTCACGGATAAGGATGTAGTATTGTATTTTATTAATAAAATATGAGTATTTGAAAATTTGTTCTTGAAAGATCTGTGGAAAAAGTCATCTCTTCTCAAATACCTTCTATTGTTTAAGAGCATGCAATCATTACTCTCATCGGCAAATATAACAAAGAGTAATCTATCAAGGAATGAGAAATCATCTCAATAATTGAAAACATATATTGTTATCTACGGTCCAATAAAAAGACAATTTTTCGTTAAATTTGTCTGCACTATAAAGGTGAATAAATTCATTTTATTCTGAAATTGGAAATAAATCAGAAGTCATGTGTTCAAGTATATGTGGAAGTATTAGTGTGGTACAAGAGGGAAATCCTGAAGTCTTGTATCGTGTTCCTAGGGAAGAAATATCATTAATTAGTTAGTAGTGATATTAGTGTTACTTTAACTATTCGTTGCAATTGTTTGATCGTTATATGAAATCATAAGGAATGAAGAAACTTCCACGACTTGACAAACAGTAGGTTATCTACCACCCGCTATACCTAAATTTGAATTATACAAAAAAACATTGAAAAATGTTAATGGAAAAAGTTTTTAGTTACACGAGACTTTGTAATAAGAACAATTCAGAATTATCTACTAAACTAGAAGATAAAAGATATTATTAGAAAGATGTTAAAGTGTAGTATAAGGATTTGAACGTAAAAAATTACCTATTTAAATATATTGATCGTACGATGATTGACACATTCCTTAATCGATATACCTCTATAGATATTTTGTAAATTGAGTTCACGGTATTAAGGATTCTGTCGAGATAGGAGGGTGCAACTTCACTGCCTAAGGCAAGATTTTGAGATAATGCAAATGAATGATAAAGAGATCATTGATGATTAATTTGCAAAAAATTTAATTGTGATGAATAAAATATAAATGTATGGAGATCATACTGATACTGGTACAATACTCGAGAATATTTTGAGAACATTGATTACTAAGTTTGACTACATTTTATGCATTTTTGAGAAAACAAGTGATACTACAAGTTTAAGTGTACAGATGGCACTATAATATTGGAAACAAATGTTGAAACGGGAATAGAAAATAAATTTAGTCGAACATGCAGTGAGTAAACAAGTGATACTGTAAGTATAAGTGTATACGTAAAATCGTAATATTTGAAATTGATATATAAACCAATTGTACTAAAAACTAATATTTAATAGCGAATGTAAACTAAAATTGGCATAGAAGATTAGCACGAATTAGATAATTTATTTGGATTGGGATTTATGGATAATTGAAATGAAGAATAAAACATTCTTAAAGAACCTAATTCAATCAGAAATCAATGATGGGAAAAACTATAATTGAAAAGTGGTTCGAAATAGAATTGAACATGCTCATAGTATAAAATCTCTTGATTTTTTGAATGAGTTATATATATAAATATATAGAAATTATTGAACCCAATTAATATTTAATTATATAAGAAATTTATAGAAAAATAAATTGAGTCAATAATCGATCCAATTTTAGGTGAATCAACTATAAAATGGCTCGGTTGATTTATTTGACATAAATCGGATCACTACCATGCGAACCAGTCAACGGTCTGTCGATCACATGAAACATGCTATATGCGTGACTCATCCACATGTCGCATGTGTCATTTTCTTTGCCCGACTGACAAATTGGATTTGACTTGGAAACCTAGTCTAAAACCAATTTTGTAGAAGAAAATTGTGCAATTTCAGACATCCTGCCTCTAAGAGAAATTAAATATAAAGTGAGCCTATGGGGGTTTAATCTAACTCGTTAATGATATGAGTTAATGGATCATTGTCCCAACGAGTTGTCCCTATAAAGCTCGCTTCGCTCCAATCAGTCAACCACCAAAATTCACATTAAAAGCCAACATACTCAATTTTCCAGTGATGCAACTTTGAGATATATAACTTTCAATTTTGACCACCAAATTTAGTATTCTTGTGATGTTATAACCAAACAAAAGTCAACTTTCAAACCCCACTTCTTCCGGACACTAATGTGTCATCTAACGGTGTCAATGCAATGGAATAATAACATTGCTCTATCTTCAAAAAACAAAGCAACCGCTTCTAAGCTAACTTTGACCTCCGTGATGGCCAAGTATGTCTCAAATTAATTCTAGAAACTCTTGAGTTGAAGGTAAGTCTCATGGCTAGGAAAATTTAGTGAATTTCTGGTGTCACCATAGTTTAGAACCTTATTTGTAAATCACATATTGCATGTGACTCAGACCACCATTTGGGGTGATTCGAGAAGCCACAAGCACATAAGAGAATTAATTTTCCAACCCACCCACATCTATGATAGACTCATTGTAAAACCAAAAAATCCCAACTCAATAATTGGGCCAAGTTGAACCCGTAAAGGGGATCAAACTAGGAATGAGGAGGGATTGATGGAGAGGGCAAGATGGGTAAAAAGGAACATAAGAAACACTTAGAAGTGTCTTGGAATATGAGGTCAAGAATTGAGAGATAAATTGTTTAAATCGGGTTCGGGCTAGGGAGAGTCCAAAAACCTCTCAAAAGATTAAGGGTGCAAAATAAATCCAAATTGAGTTGTTCTTAAGTTAATTCAATAGGAAATTGAATGTATAATTTTTAAATATTTTTATATTCTCAACAACCTATCACGCCCTGACCCTATTTGGTTGGATCCCTGTGAGCAACTCGCCACTCCCTTGGTCCATGAAGAGTTTTCACCCATTTCTGAACCGTGATGAGTAAGACATCCTTTTTTTTTACCTGTCATTCTTGGAATAACATTATTTAAAACAAAATATTTTTGAACAGACGTACTTGTCTTATATTATTGATAGAGGAGAGTCTATAGGTTGTGTGTTTCCCTCAGTTACCTGAAAGGGGTAAAAAGGGAGGGGTGAGTTCTACAACTCAATGAGTGGGTGTTGGGATTTAGTTTTCAAAATGATTTTATCCTGCCTGTGCCAATGTTATCATTACCTTAAAAAGGATTTTTCCTTAAAATTTGGTTTTTAAAACCTTTTCCATTTCCTTATTAGGTGTGTTTAGCTCTCTTAGCCAATCCCATTACCTTGGGAGGCGTATAGAAAATAAAAACACGCCCTACATCAAGAATGGTACACACATTCACAGGTATATCTCGTCAACTGTACCCACTTGTGGATCAGAGCATCTTTACCGTCCACTAAGATAGAAGCCCGACCGCTTCTACCCTAGGTCTGAGTGGAATATCCCAGGTGTCCGACCCTCAGATCCGAATACAACTCCATGTTCGTATGAGGATGAAGACCTCATCCTAACCCCACCCCGATCTCATGCGTAAGAAGCTCCTAGAACTTCATGACAGAATAACACGACAAACTATCCTTATCGCCCACCATATCATCTAATAGCCCTTGGGACCCATCACTACCCCCTAGGGCGTCTTGATGGTCCCATACCATAAGTGCATGCAAAAACAAAAGTTTTCCACATATAGCCATTATCTTTGGTGCCAACGGCCAAACAGCTCTAACGCTCAACCCGACCTGCAACTACTTGTCTAGGCCGGTCCGTCGACCTGGCCCTGACGCACTACCACCAATCCATCTAGTACTGTCGGTCCAAACTTGGTACCATGGTGAAATCACACAATCAATTTCATTAGATATTTTCATAGCTCTTCATAATCAAATTTGTTTATGAGCTCTTGCTTGTGCCCACTGGTCTTGGGTCCACTATACGTGTTTTTCCCAAACCGGGCATTTAGCCCCATGAGTTCAAAAACCGAGGCCCTTGGCCTATCTAAGCTATTTTAGCTCCTGTCAACAAGGTCTCCCATATAGTTTAAGCATTGACACACAGTTAGGGGAGAAAACATCTTACGAAAATTCATTTATCAACTTCATCACACCAACCGGATGTGATGATATCTTCGCTTACAACCGGTAGGCGGCTTTCACCTTTCCTCAAGGAAACTGATCATACCAACATGCTATGATTATCTCTACCTACAATTAGTAAGTAGGTTTTATCAGTTAAAGATAATACTCATCATCCCAACTGGGCATGAAGTTGGATAATCCCACTCACCCAATGACCATGACTTGTTCGTCCCTAGTCAGGTTTCCACTTCCATGCTAGCTTTTTCCTTGCTGGCATTCCGATCTTTCATATCCCTAGATAATTTGGGTATCCTTATCAATTAAGGTTTGGCATGACAACCATCATTTTCTCACGTATGAGCGACTAGACTGAAATTTGTTGGTTTATTCCGCTTGGTCCATAAAGTTCATTTTCTTTAATTTTAGGTCCCCAATGCTAAAATTTCCCTAAATTGATTCCCAAGGCTTCCAAATTCCCTTTGGGTCCTCAATTTACTCAAAATTGTGTAAGGGGATCAAGTTTTTCAAATTTCCAATTTGGTCCCCAACTTTTCCAAAAATACAATTTTGCCCTTACTTTGCAAAAATGGCAACTTGACCCCAAATGTTCTGGAAATTGACCAATTGGTCCCTCAACATCTTTCTCATAGCCAATTGGCCTTCAATTTTGGGAAATTGCAAAGAGGTCCCTCAATGTTTCAAAATCCCCAATTTTTCCAAAATTTTTTTCCCCAATTTCTCCTATTCAAACTGACCAAATATGATTTATTCAAATTGGCCATTCAATTAGGGTTAATTGCTCCAATTGGTGTTATGGATCATTTCCTACAGTTCCATGTGGGTTACTATGTTATATAGTCTTCATCAGGAAGCGTACACATATATTCGGGAGATGCAGTTACCCAAACTGCACCCACTTGTGGATCATAGCGTCTTTATCATCCACCCTGATAGAAGTCCCTGACTTCTATCCGGAGTCTGAGTGAATGTCTCTGACGTCCTACATTGAAACCCAAAATAATTTGTCTCCATATGAGGACGGAGAACTCATCCTGACCCTACCCCGGTATCCTGCGCATGACGCTACATCGAGCTTCCCTAACTACTGTCATGACAAACTGCCCTTATCACCACCATGTTGTCTAGTAGCCCATAGGATGCATCACTACCCCTCTTGGACATCTTGATGGTCCCGAACATCAAGTACATGCACAAAAAAAAGTTTTCCACAAAGCCATTTATCTTTGGTGCCACTGGTCTAATGACCCCGACCTTCAACTCGATTTGCAGCTGTTTATCTAGACTAGTCCATCGACCTGGTCCTGTCGCACTGCCGCCATTCCATCGAGTATGTCGGTCCCGTCTTGGTACCTTGGAAAAATCTCATAATTCATTCATTAAGAATTTTCATAGTTTAAACATCATATTTGTTTACAAGCTCCTGCTCGTGCCAATAGGCCTTGGGCCCATTGTACGTGATTTTCCATAACTAGGCTTTTTATCCCCGAAGTTTCAAAATCGAGGCCTCTGGCTTATCTGAGCTATTCTAACTCTCATTAAGAAGGTCTCACAAAAATTTTAATAATTGGCACACAGTCAGGGGAGAACACTTTTGACAAAATAAAATTTTTCATCCATCACACCAACCGGGTGTGATGACATCTCCACTTACAACTAGTAAGCGGGTTTTTTACATCCTTCTAGGAAGTCCATCATACCAACTGAGTATGATCTACTTATAACTAATAAATAGTTTTTCTGTGTAGTTCTCACATCACTCCAACTAAGTGTGATGTTAAAATTCCACATAATAGTGGTTTTTCATTTCCGAGGTGCTCATCATCCTAAACGGGTATGATGTGAATAATCTACTCACTTGATATTAGCTATGTATTCCTTCTTAATTGGATTTTTGCCTCCACACAAGCTTATCCTTGTTGGAGTTCCAATCCTTCGTGTTCCTACAAGATTTGGACATCCTTTTTTATTAACATTTGTCATGACAACCATCATTTTTCACGTATTAAAAAAATGCCCAAACTTTTTAGTTAATTACATTTAGGTCCCCAAAGTTCTTTTTCCTTGACTTTAGATCCGTAACGCTAACTTTTACCTAAATTAAGTCCCGAAACTTTTAGAAATTCACTTTGGGTCCTCAATTTACTCAAAATCATTAAAGGGGTTCATGTTTTCCAAATTTCCAATTTGATCCAAATCTTTTTAAAAATTACCATTTTGCCCCAACTTTACAAAAATGATAATTTGACCTCAATTATTTTAAAAAATTGACCAATTGGTCCTCCAACATCCTTTTCATGGCCAATTGGCCCTCAATTTTGGGAAATTGCAATTTGGTCCCTTAATTTTACGAAATTCCCAAAATTTCCTTAATTTCCCCCTTCCAAACTAGCTGAATTTGATTTCATCAAATTGACCATTCAATTGGGGTTATTTACTCCAATTGAAGGTATGGATCAATTCCTACACTTCCATACAATTCAATTGAGCTTTGAACCACGTCATTTAGGTCCAAATTGAGCTCAAACGGAGCTTCACCGAAAAACTGAACTTAGAGAAAGAAAGCTTCAAAAGCTTACCGTCAGAGGTGCGGCGGTCTGAGCTTTCGATCGGGGAAGATAGCTCTCTTCCTATGTTATCCTCTAGGATCAAGAATTCTTATAATTGACCTTGAATTGAGAGAGAATTTCGTTAGTGAAATTTTGTAGTTTCTCTCTTTAACTTCGACTTGCAACGATTGAGAAAGGCTGAATTGGCTTACTTTTCCGCTCAGTTAAGGTCATCTAAGTGCTAAGGGGACGTTAGGAGAGCTTGGTTTGGCTGGAGGAGAGCTGAATTCAGCTCGGCAAAAATAGGGTAACTTTAGTCCACCGGAGTTGCAACACCGTTTGATTACGTCAATGCTTCTCTGACAATCCTTAGATCAAATGGAGACTACCGTTGGGTAGCTAACTTCTCCCTGAATCTAAGGAACCCGAACTCACCTCCTAAGTCTCAATAAAATGCCCAAGTTAGAGCTCTAGTTTGAGCTTCAGTAGAAATTAGAGTAGTAGAGAGACAGGAGTTTTTAGGTGTGAGGAGGAATAGAGAGGAGCTTTTTATATAGGGAGCTTGAAAACTCTTTGGTCGTCCGATTGGCATATTTAAGGTGATCATTCATGGCTTGAAATGACCTAAATGGAGACTTTTCACCTTTACCGGTGCTATTAGCTTTTCCAGTGAGTGAAAAGTGCTATCATCTAACAGAAGAAGTTGACATTGTTTCGAACCAGACCGGGCCGGTTCGAACTGTGTTGAATGCTTAAACTGCCAGTTCAAGCCCTATTCAACTGACTTTTTTAAAATTAAAAATTCCTAAAATCATCTAAATTTATTCTCTATCCAATGGTGACTTCAATTCCCTAATTTGAATAATTTAAGCCACCTAGAAAATGAATTTATAAAATGGTTCAAACCGGTTCAGGTCCGGTTCACCTGAAACGGTTTGGTTTTCTCTTCCAATTCATCCCAAAGTCCTTTTCCATGACTTTTATGACACTTTGGGTCACTCTGGATTGGTAATTTTCCAAATTTGCCCTTTCCCTAACGGTTGGGGTTCATGAATTGGTTTGATTCTTTCTCTTGGTTTTGACCGGTTCTTTCCCCGGTTTTCTTATCCCGAAGGGGCAGGGTTTACAACTCTCCACTCTTTCTAGGAGTTTTGTCCACAAAACTTAATCAGTATTTTTCACATTGGGATAAACTTCCCTTAATGTCAACTTGGACATGTTAACACTTCAGTCGTTCTTTGACTTAGCCCACTTTAAATCACACGCTTAAGGAGTTTCTTTTCCTTTACATTGTTTACTCCTTCCATGGACTTTATCATAACTAGTACGTATTGCCCGCGATTCCAAAGATTTATCCCTAGGTTCACATCTTCCTTAGGGCAAGATTCTTCCCCCTGAGGTTCTTACTCAAGATTTCTGGATTGAGAGTTCCAAGGTGCCCAATTGTTCCTGTGTCTAGTTATTCTCTTGATCGTCGAAACCCTTAGCTCGGTGTTCTTTCGAGCATTATGTACTTGTTTTCACAAGTTTCAATGTTATTACCCCTTCATCCTATTTTGACCCTTCTTTCATCCGTCATTTATTACAACTTTGGTCAAAATTATGTCTGACCTCCATTATATTAAAATCTCAATTTCATTTCGTATTTTGTATCCAAGAACTTCCTACTATTAGTCTTATTTCATATATTCCACCGTATGTTTAGCCGTCCACTCTTTTTGGGCTCCATTTGCCGATCGTGGACCTCGACCAGTCTTGATATCGATGGTTGTTTCTCTTATCCACTTCTAAAGTGGAGGGTTTACCTTTATGAGATTTCTCAGGTGTTCTTTCACCTCATCATGCTCTTCATTTCCTCACCCTTCGTCACTTTGGTCAATTACTTCTCAATTATGACATTTATGCCTTCCAGGGTTTCCTTCCTTGGAAGAATCCTTCCCCTTCTTTCCCGAAATTCTTTTTTATTCGTCCTTGTGGATGTCAAACCTTAAATTTACATTCCTGACATCTGTAGATGCCATCCCTCCTGTTTCCCTTTCTTTGGAGGTTGGGTGGATATGTCCTTAGACTTTTGTTTTACTTGTATCTCATTATAAATTTATTTTTGTAGGAAATGAAACTTCTATTTATCGTAATGATAGCGAATTACATGGTTTTGGTTATATTTGTCTAGGGGAGCTATGGTACTAGGACTATTCCGTGCTTCCTCCTGGGTGAGGTTGTATTCTCTGGATGGTACCCTCAACGTAGTGGCTATGTCTTGTTCTCCATCTAGTGCCCTTGAGTTCCCTTGAAGTGGTTGATGGTTACTTTGTTCTGTATTACCTGAAAGGGCTGGACAACTCTTTCCAAAGTATCCGAGTTATCCGCATTCAAAGCATGCTCGACACGACCCTTCATGATTTTTCTGGCACCTCGGGCAATAGGGGTTTCTCCTTTGTGAGGTTGTACTTACCTCCCTTTGTGGATGGTAACCGTCATTTCTCCTAAATGGCTCCCTTCTTGTTCCCCCATCTTTGCCCACATGGCTCCTTTTGACTTCTCTGGTTGTTCTGTCCTTCCTCTTCCACCAGACGCTCACACTCATAGGCCATGCTGTTGATGGCAGCCAAATCCGTGGGGTGTCCTAGTACTCCCATCCGGTCTCGTATGTCCATATTGAGACTGTCCTGGAACTATTGGTAGATATCAGCCGGTTCGACTAAATGTGGAGCGAAAGATCTTAGCTTATTAAATATAGTCTCATACTTCTAGATGGTGTGGGATCCTTGTTGGAGTCGAGATATAAACCCCGCCCTTTGAAGTTAAGGAAAATTGGGGAAGGAAACGGTGAAACCATGTGAGAAAACCGAACCGGTTTACAAGCCCTGATCACCAAGGAACGGACAAATTGGGAAATTTACAACTTCCAAGTGACCTAAAGAGTCATAAAAACCTTGGAAAGGGACCTTAGGATAATTTGGGAGAGAAAACCAGACCGATTTAAGTGAATCAGATTCGAACCAGATTGAACAATTTTGGACAGGTTTGAACCACTATTGAACCATATGCTAAATTCATTTTTCTAGGTGACATAGAAAATTCAAATTGGAGAATTGAGGCCACCATTAGATAAAGAATGAATTTAGAAAATTTTAATTAAAAAAAGTAGGTTTAAGCATTGAACTAGGTTCGGACCGGTTCAGAACAGTGTCGTCTTCTTCCTTCAGATGACAGCACTGTTCACTCATTGGAAAATCGAACAGTGCCAGCGAAGAGGAAACATTTTCGTTCAGTACGTTTTAGGCCATCATCTATTGCCATTAAGGTGCCAAACAGACGACAAAAGAGTCCCCGAGCTCTAAATGTAAAGAGCCCCTCTCCATTCATCCTCCACACACCTAAAAACCCCACTCTCACTCAGCTACTTAGTTTTCTTATGAAGCTTGAACTAGAGTACCGACATAGGGTATTTTTTGAGCCAAAGAAGATGTGGTCATGTTCTTTAGACTCAAGGAGAAGTTAGCTACCCGACAATGGCCTCCAATTGCTCTGAGGATCGTCGGAGATGCGCCGACAAGATTGAAAAGTGAAGCAGCTCCGATAGACCAAAGCTGCCCTATTTCTATCGAGATGAAATAAGCCGTTTCGAGCCCTTCTCAAGCCAAACCAAGCTCTCCCAGCACTTCCTCAGCACTCATATGACCGAATTAGAGTGGAAAGGTAAGCCAATTTGGCTCCACTCCATGAATTTCGATTGATGCTAGAGAGAGAACCAATGAATTTTTACTAATCGAATTCTCCCTCAATTTGATATGAATTGAGGTGATTCTTAATTCTAGGAGAAACCACAGGATGAGAGCTATCTGCCTAGATCAAAAGCTCGAACCGCTTCACCTCCAACGGTAAGCTTTCGAATCTTTCTCTCTAGACGTCCAATTTTCCAATTTAGCTCCGTTTGGGCTCGTTCCTACGTCAACTCATGCGATTCAAAGTGCAATTGGATCATATGGATGTGTAGGAACTCAATTCTACCTTCAATTTCAACAATTAACCTCGATTGATCGGTCAATTTGATGAAATCAAATCCAGTCAGGTTAAAAGGTCGAAATTGGGGGAAATTTTTTGTGGAATTTGGGGATTTAAAAAAATTGAGGGAGTTAAGTGCAATTTCCTAAAATTGTGGCCAATCAGCCTTGGAAACGATCTTTGATGACCAATTGGTAAATTTTTGGAATTTTTGGGGTGAAATTTACGATTGTTATAAAGTAGGGGCAAAATGGTAATTTTGGAAAAGTGGGGGACCAAATTGGGAATTTGGGAAAGTTGAACCCATTTTTGTGATTTTGAATAAATTGAGGTCTAAAGTAAATTTTAGAAGTTTTGGTAATCAATTTGGGGGAAAATTAGCATTAGGGACCTAAAGTGAAAGAAAAAGAACATGAGAGACCTAATTGCAAATAATTAAAAAGTTTGGGTAATTTATTCATTCGTGATATAATAAAACTTCTCTTTTGAAAGTAGATCACACCTGGCCATCTGGGTACATCATTAGCCATCAAGTCTCTTTTAATAAGGTCATTATTCTGACTTTTAGACTTATGACGGTTCGTTTGTTGGTTACATGAGCTTGGAACTTCCTCTTTTCCATGATTCCACTTCCTATGCTTATCCTTCTTCTAGGGACTTCCGTTCTAGGATTTTCACGTTCATTCTCCCTACTACTCTTTGAAAATTCTTCCTTTATTGTTTTTTTATACTTTCTAACCTTTGTATGGTTATTCGCTATGGATTTCTTCCATATCTTTTATTCCTTTCTGTTCCATATCCTTTCTTCAAAAAGTCCCCTTATTATTATTGAGTTCCTAAAAATTTGTTTTCTAAGGTTTTCTTCCTATCGTACTTCTTTCATTTCTCCTTTCTCCTTGTCATATCTTAATTGACTTAACATATTGAGTGCTCCCATATCCTTCTTACTTTCTTCCTGGTCAGCTTCAATTCTATTGGTTTTCCTTGGGATAGTCTAATCCTTCCTGTTTCCTTACTTTTCCTCATAGGGTCTTTCCTTAACTCCTTACACTTCCACTAGTCCCATAACCTTTAGTGCTTTACCTCCCTTGCTCCAGACTCTTCTTCCTTTCCTTAGTTAGGATTTCACTTCCTTTGGTGGAATCTAGTAGTTTCTTCTTTACCAAGTCTGATGTATTTTTTTTCTTTTCTCTAGATGGTAAACTTTACTTTAAAGGTTTGGGTTAACTAGTAATGATCCTTATTTGCATACTCTCATTGTTTGAACCCATCAAAGAGACCAAAAATTTTTATCAGTAAAAATTTATTTTTCATTCATTCAAGAAATAGTTTTCTTGCCATACTTGGCTTATTATAGAGATTTTATACCCCTAGTCTCTTGGGGTCATATGTAAAACCTGCCCTTTTGAGCTAAGGAAAACAAAGGAAAAGAACTAGTCAAAACAACTGAGAATTCAGAACCGGTTCACAAACCCGATGATTTCTGAACGGGCAATTTGGGAATTTACAATTCTCAGGTGATCCAAAGAGATCATTAAACCTTGGAAATGAAAATTAAGACAAAATAAAAGATAAAAACCAAATTGGTTCAAGTGAACGAGATTCCATAAGAACTTTGAAGTTAAGCGTGCTTACTCGAGAGTAGTGTGAGGATGGATGACCTCCTAGGAAGTATGATTTTTTTTGTAACCGAAATTTTTATGCAAACATACGCCTTATCATAAATGGCCATAATATATATTTAATTATTGTAATTAATACAAATAATGTAATACCGAAATTAAATTATTGAAATTAATACCAATAATTTATGTCAATATTAATACTAGTAATAAATCTCTCCTATTTAATACATGATTTTACACCTTTATAGAGAGGTCATCCCCATTCATTCTTCTCACACCTGAACACTTCTCTCCCTCTCTCTACTGCTCCATTTCCCAGTGAAGCACGAACTAGACTTTCAACTTAAACATTTTTTTTAGCCTCGGAAGGAGAGGTCGAGCTCTTTAGAACCGAGGAGAAGACAACTATATGATAGCAAACTCTAGTCAATCCGAGAATCATTGGAGAAGCGCCGGCATGATGGAATAGTGAAGCAGCTCCGGCGGACCGAAGCTGCCCTATTTTGACCAAGCTGAAATCGGCCATTTCAAGCCATCCCAACACTTCCTCAGCCTTTCCATGGCCAAATTAAGACTGAAAGGTAAGCCAATTCGGCTCACCTTTATAATTTTTTATCGGTGCTAGAGAGAGAGCCGACCGAATTTCAATGACAAAATTTTAATCCAATTCCGCATCAATTTATGCAATTCTTAATTATAGGATAAACCTTAGTATGAGAGCTATCTGCCCAAATTGAAAGCTCGGACCGCTGTGCCTTCATCGGTGAGTAATCAAAGTTTTCTCTCTCTATAGTTCATTTTTCGGCGAAGCTCCATTTGAGCTCGTCCTGGCATTAAAGCTTGCGATTCACATTTCTGAAGAATCATATAAACATGTAGAAACTCATTTTCAACTTCAATTTCAAAATTGGAAATGTTTGATGGGTCAATTTGATGAAATCAAATTCGGCTGTGTTAAGAAGTTGGAATTGGGGGAAAATTGTGGATTTTCAAAATTCAAAGGACCAAAATGAAATTTTATGAAATTGAGGGTCAATTGGGCATGGAAATAATGTTGGAGGACCAATTGAGGAATTTTGAAAATTTTGGGGAAAAAATTACCATTTTTGAAAAGGAAGGGCAAAATGGTAATTTTGGAAAAGTTGGGGGACCAAATTGGAAATTTGGGAAAATAAACCCCTTTTTGTGAAATGGAATAAATTGAGGTCCTATGATAAATTTTAGAAGTTTCGGGACTCAATTTGAGGAAAAACCAGTATTTGGGACATAAAGTGAAAGAGAAATAACTTTAGGGACCTAATTGCAAATAAATGAAAGTTTGAATTTCTGATTCATTTGGAATGAATGCAGGCGATTAGGCCAAAGCATAATGAACGAAGATGTTCATGTCATGTAGGAACACAAAGTACCGGGAATGCCAGCAAGGACAAGCTCGTGTGAATACCAAAAACCAATCTATTAGAATTCACGGCATTAACGGGTGAGTGGGTTTACTAACATTGTACCCGGTTGGGATGATAAGCACAACTTAAAGATAAAAACCACTTACTGGTAGTGAGTGGAACTTTTATATCATACCCGGTAGGGGATGATAAGTACCTTAGTATAAAAACCCACTCTTTAGTGGCATTTTAATCATCACCACTTAGAGAAAGTGATGTGAAAATTTATGCGGAAAAACTACTTACCAGTTGTAAGTAGATCATACCCGGTTGGTATGATGAGACTTCCTCGAAGGAAGTTGAAAACCCGTTCATCGGTTATGAACGGAGATGTCCTTATACCTGTTGGTGTAATGGACAGTGAAAACCTATTTTGTCGGAAGTGTTCTCTCCTGACTGTGTGCCAATGCTTAAACTATTTTGCAGACCTTCTTGACGGGAGCTTGAATAGATCTTATAGGCCGGGGGCCTCAGTTTTGGAACATGAGTGCTAGAATGCCCAGGTTTTTGAAAATCTCGTACAGTGGCCCCAAGGCCAGTTGGCACGAGCAGGAACTCGTAAATGAACATGATATATATGCCATAAAACTTAATAAGTGAATTGCTTGGCCATGGTACCAAGATAGGACCGACATGCTCAATCAACTAGCGGTAGTGCGACATGACAAGTTGACGGACCAGCCAAGACAAACAACTGCGAGTTGAGTTGAGAGTTGGGGCCATTGGACTAGTGGCACCACAGATTACATGGAAAAATGAGAAAACATTGTTTGTGCATGCACTGTGAGTGCGAGATCATCAAGTCGCCCATGAGGGGTAGTGATTCGTTCTAGGGACACTGGATGAATCACAGTATTTTATTAACAAGGGGATACAAAAGATTAGGCTTTCAGCCCTATTACAAGAAATGGTTGCAAAATAACTAAGGACCTATGGATTTCATGATAAATGTCTTCCTCTATACTTAGAGTTGTGCCACCAATAGGTCCTAGCACCATTCTCCAGGATACTTCCCCATTTCGTCTTTTGACATTTCACCCTGGTCTCAAGCATTTGAGAAGCTTCTAGGGTTGTCTCCCTACAGAGGTAGGGTGTTGAGTAGAGCCATTCCAAGTTTTCTTGGTTCCTCTCCTGGGAGCCATCTGAAAAATTTAGGATAAATCCTATTAGTTACTATATTTTCTAGTCTTGATTATGTATTCTAGGAAACAAGCTCTAATACCACTCTAGTTGTCACGCCCCAACCCGGTTTGGTTAGATCCCCGTGAACAACCCGCCACTTTTCCAGTTTATTAAAGGGTTTCCCCTTATTATAATCCATAAAGAGTAAGGCATCCTTTAAACCTGCACCATTTCCTAGAATAGCATAATCAAAACTGCATGAAATTTTAAACTTTACATATTTGTCTTACAGGCATCTTAGTTGACGGTCTTTCAAGGTAGGCTTTCCGGGATTTCCTGGAAGGGATATAAGGGAGGGGGTGAGTACGACTACTCAGTGAATGGGTTTTCAAAGGTCTACTTTTAAGTTTTAAGAAAAACATTTATATGGAGTGTGCCAGACTTCTTTGTTTTCAAAAATCCCTTCATTTAAAAATTTGGGTTTTTCCATTATTTCTTAAACATGGAAACCGGCATTAGGGACTCAATTGCAAATAAATGAAAGTTTGACTTTCTCATTCATTTGGAATGAATGAAGGTGATTAGGCCGAAGGATAATGAACCGAGATGTTCATATCATGTAGGAACACGAAGTACCGGGAACGCCAGCAAGGACAAGCTCACATGAATACAAAAAATCGGTCTTTCAGGTGTTACGTACTTGTTTCCATGTTTTTCTTTATTATCACTTTTTTTTCCTATTTTGACCCTTCCTCCATTCGTTGTTTATTATAACTTCGGTCCAAATTTTTATATTCGACCTCGTCATGCTTATTAGCCGACTCTTCCTTACTTTGAGTCATATTCTCCTTGGGATTTTTGGGCTTACATACCCCTTACAACATGGCATTTTCAAGGACCTGTCTTTTCCATTAGATTTCTAGAACATCTCCTTGAGAGTCTCTCTCTTAGCTTTTTTTTTTGACCTTTCAGGGATCATATAACTTCATCCCTCTTTTCTTTTGATAGCATTCCTCAACTATCCTTTTTACCGTTATCCTCTCATCCATCATTCCTTTGAAGTTATGTCTCACATAACCGCATGGATTTCTCTTACCTACTCATCCTTTCCAAACGTTTTTATTGGGTCATTTCAATTCCAATCGTTGGGTTTCCTGATGATTATTGACATACGAGGATTTTTTTCCCTTCTTATGTCCTTTCTCTTCTTTAGTGACTTCCTTTTTTCTTAATCCACTTTTACTTGCTCATAAATCACTTCATGATTCTTCATTCTACAATAATTGCTTTCGATCTATGTGTCGATTACTTTGCTTGGGAAGGTTCACTCCTTCTAGTTTTGTTCATTATCTTTGGCTGTCCGCCGTTACTAGTTTTCCTCTTTCTACATGGTTCTCCTATTCTCTCCAAATAGGTCACATTGGACCATTACAATACTTCCTTCCTTGGAAAACATTTCCTAAAAAAGGGTTGGTTCCATTTCCTCTTAATTGGGATACACATGTCTTTCCGAGGCTTCCTTCCTTGGTAGGATTCTTTTCCTTTCCCTTAACATTCTTTTCTTACATTTGCTCTGGTGGATTTCTACCCTTAAATGACATCCCTTGATGTCGTCTTCTCCTATTTACCTTTACTTCTCAAATCTTGTAGGCACATCTCTTATGCTCTATTTGCATCCTTATTCGTACCCAGTACCTGTCTATTTCTTTAGGGAGTGTACAAATCTTCCTTGTTTCAGGATCATTGTGGGATAGGCTTGCCTATTCCTTTTCTGGCTTGAGTTTAGTCGTTAATTGGCCTTTGGTTCTTTCAAGGATTTCTTGCATCCTTCTTTTCCCGAGTATTTGACCTTTCCGCCTCTCTCTTCTTTGTCGGAACTTACATTATGGCTTTCCCAAGTGTTTGTTCGTTAACTGCTTTGCCTCCACCATTTGTTTGGTCTAAGTTTCTTAGCAGGTATTTCTCGAGTCCTCCTGTCCTTAACATCCATCTCATCGACCTTTTTAGGGTGTAGTCCTTTCTACCTCTCTGTCTTTCTTAGGGTGTCATTTATTCTCATTGAACCTATTTGGCTTTATTACTTTTTCCAAGGTGATTCGTTCCAATACATCCCATTATTTGGCTCTATTACTCTTCCAAGGCAGGTCATAATTGGCCTCCAATACATCCTTCCATCAAGAAGTTTCTAACCGTGGGTTGGTGCCTTGCACTTCACGTTATGTCCATTTACCAATCCAATGATTCCTTCAAGGTACTTAGTTGTATGCATCCCTCCAGAGTTTCCTTTCCTAGCGTATTCCTTCTCTTCTTTACTCTCATTGTGCCATTCTCTAGAGTTTCCAGAGGATGTTTCTCTATGTTTGCCCCTTATGAGAGGGTTCTAGATATACTTCCCATGTACCTTATCCCTACTCTTGAGGTATCTTTCTCGGGTTGACCTTCTTAAGAAGAAATTTAAAATTTGCATTTACCTCATCATTTCTTGACCTCTTGGTGAACCGCTTACTTAGCCAGCTCCATGGTTTCGGTCTCCAGTCCTTTGTGGCCTTTGAGGAGTTATTGCCTTGAATTTATGAGGTGTGAAACACCCCTTCTTTCCTTACACCTATAATAGTTTATCTTGGTACTTGTCCTTAGTAGGATTGGGCACTTCTTCAGGTAATGTCTCAATCGTTCATACTTGTAATAGGTTATTCCTTTACATGGATTGTTGTGGTCCGTTCTTTCCTTCGAGTAGGGCATTTCCATGGTTACTATTGGTTTAGTGCTCTACCGTTCTTTGAGTCTAATCACTTTAACAGTTTTCTTACTGAATCTCCTTTGCTAAAGGGTCATGGTAAGAGTCTTCCTAGGTTTCTTAATTCCATAATTCATCTTCCATAACTGGGATGTAACTTTTCCTTAGCTTCCAGGATAGTGTAGGATTGCTTTATTTTCCTTAGGCCATATTCCCAACAAGATTGCATCATCAGGAGAGAGAGTTTTAAGAATTTGAGTATTTTATTAACAGGGGGATACAAAAGATTAGGCTTCCATCCCTATCACAAGAAATGGTTGCAAAATAACTCAAGAGCTATGAAATTCTTGATAAACGTCTTCCTCCACACTTAGAGTTGTGCCACCAATAGGTCCTAGCACCATTCTCCAGGATACTTCCCCATTTCGTCTTTTGACATTTCACCTCGGTCTCAAGCATTTGGGAAGCTTCTAGGGTTGTCTCCCTAAAGAGGTAGGGTGTTGAGTAGAGCCATTCCAAGTTTTCTTGGTTCCTCTCCTGGGAGCCATTTGAAAAATTTAGGATAAATCCTATTAGTTACTACATTTTCTAGTCTTTATTATGTATTCGAGGAAACAGGCTCTAATACCACTTTAGTTGTCATGCCCCAACCCGGTTTGGTCGGATTCCCGTGAACAACCCGCCACTCTTCTAGTTTATTAAAGGGTTTCCCCTTATTATAATCCGTAAAGAGTAAGGTGTCCTTTAAACCTGCACCATTTCCTGGAATAGCATAATCAAAACTGCATGAAATTTTAAGCTTTACATATTTGTCTTACAAGCATCTTAGTTGATGGTCTTTCAAGATAGGCTTTTCGGGATTTCCTGGAAGGGATATAAGAGAGGGGGTGAGTACGACTACTCAGTGAATGGGTTTTCAAAGGTCTACTTTTAACTTTTAAGAAAAACATTTATCTGGAGTGTGCCGGACTTCTTTCTTTTCAAAAATCCATTCATTTAAAAATTTGGGTTTTTCCATTATTTCTTAGTTACCGGTGTGTCATCACCCAACACACATGCTTCATCATGAAGGTTACACACATTCGCAAATTAGTATCACTACTGAACCCGCTAGTGGCTTCGGAGTGACTTTTCCTGCCACCCGGATAGAACTACGAGCACTTCTACCTTGGGAATGAGTGGATGTATGCGACATCTGACCAACAATCCTTAAATCACTTCTTCGTGTCTGTATGAGGACAGAGACCTCATCCTGTCCCCACCCCGGTCTCATGCGCTTGGTGCTACTCCAGATTTCGCTCAGACACCTGGAACGACGAACTGTCCTTATAGCCACCAGGTCGTCCAGTGCCCTTAGGACGCATCACTACACCTCATGGGTGTCTTGATGCTTCCGTACTCATAGTCCATGCACAAACAATGTTTTCTCACATTGCCATGTAATCTGTGGTGCCACTGGTCCAACAGCCCTGACTCTCAACTCAACCCACAGTTGTTTGTCTTGATTGGTACGTCGACCTATCATGTCGCACTGCCGCTAGTTGACTGAGCATGTCGGTCCTATCTTGGTACCATGGCCAAGCAATTAACTTATTAAGTTTTATGGCATATATATCATGTTCATTTATGAGCTCCTGCTCGTGCCAACTGGCCTTGGGCCCACTGTATGAGATTTTCAAAATCGGGCATTTAGCCCCCAAGTTCCAAAACCGAGGCCCCCGACCTATCAGAGCTATTTGAGCTCCTGTCGAGAAGGTCTCCCAAATTGTTTAAGCATTGGCACACATTCAGGGGAGAGCACTTCCGACAAAAAATATTTTTTCTCTATCCATTATACCGCTCGGTATAAGGACACCTCCGTTCATAACCGATGAATGGGTTTTCAACTTCCTCCGAGGAAGTCTCATCATACCAAAAGGGTATGATCTACTTACAATCGGTAAGTAGTTTTTCCGCATGATTTTCACAATCGGGTATGATATAAAATTTTCACTCACAACTGGTAAATGGTTTTTAATTTTAAGTTGTGGTCATCATCCCAACCGGGTATGATGTTAGTAAACCCACTCTCCCGTTAATGCCGTGAATTCCACTAGACCGGTTTTTTATATTCAAGCGAGCTTGTCCTTGCTGGCGTTCCTGGTACTTCATGTTCCTACACGATATGAACATTTCGGTTCATTATCCTTTGGCCTAATCGCCTTCATTCATTCCAAATGAATGAGAAACTCAAACTTTCATTTATTTGCAATTAGGTCCCTAAAGTTAATTCTCTTTAAGTCCCTAATGCCGGTTTTTCCTGAAATTGAGTCCCGAAACTTCTAAAATTTATAATATGACCTCAATTTATTCCATTTCACTAAAAGGGGATTAATTTCTCAAATTCCCAATTTGGTCCTCCAACTTTTTCCAAAATTACCATTTTGCCCTTCCTTTACAAAAATGGTAAATTTTGCCCCAAAAATTTCAAAATTCGTCAATTGGTTCTCCAACATTATTTTCATGCCCAATTGACCCTCAATTTTATAAAATTTCATTTTGGTCCTTTGAATTTCGAAAATCCCCAATTTTCCCCCAATTCCAACTTCTTAACACAATTGAATTTGATTTTATCAAATTGACCCATCAAACGTTTCCAATTGTTAAAATTGAAGTTGAAATTGAGTTTCTACATGTTCATACGATTCTTTAGAAATGTGAATCGCAGATTTTAATGTCGGGACGAGCTCAAACGGAGCTTCGCCGGAAAATAAATTATAGAGAGAGAAAGCTTCGATTACTCACCAGTGAAGGCACGACACTCCAAGCTTTCGATCTGGGCAGATAGCTCTCGTCCTAAGGTTCTTTCTAGATTCAAGAATCGCATCAATTGATTATGAATTGGATTAGAATTTTGTCATTGAAATTCGGTCGATACTCTCTCTAGCACCTATCGAAAATTGTAAAGGGGAGCCGAATCGACTTACCTTTTGCTCCTAATTCGGCCGTGGAAAGGCTGAGGAAGTATTGGGAGAGCTTGGTTTAGCCTGAGGAGGGCTTAAAATGGCCGATTTCAGCTTGGCCAAAATAGGGCAGCTTCGGTCTGCCGGAGCTGTTTCACTATTCTATCATGTCGGCGCTTCTCCAACGATTCTTGGATTAACTAGAGTTTGCTATCATATAGCTGTCTTCTCCCCGGTTCTAAAGAGCCCAACCTTTGTTCAAGTCGAAGCTCTAGTTCGAGCTTCACCGGAAAATGGAGCAGTAGGGAGAGAGAGAGAGAGAGAGAGAGAGAGAGAGAGAGAGAGAGAGAGAGAAGTGTTCAGGAGTGAGGAGAATGAATGGGGATAACCTCTTTATATAGGTGTAAAATCGTTTATTAAATGGAAGAGATTTATTATTAGTATTAATTATTAAATTATTGGAATTAATACCAATAATTTAATTTTGGTATTAAATTATTAGTATTAATTATAATAATTAAATATATATTAATTTATGGCTATTTATGATAAGTTGTACATTGGCATAAAAATTTTTGACCGAAATTTTGAGTTAGAGAAAAATCATACTTCCCAAGAGGTCACCCATCCTCACACTACTTTGAGGCAAACACGCTTAACTTTAAAGTTCTTATAAAATCTAGTTAACCCGAATCAATTTGGTTTTTATTTTTTAATTTATCTTAAGTTTCTTTTTTCAAGGTTTATTGAACCCTTTGGATCACCTGAAAGTTGTAAATTTCCATATTGCTTGTTCCCAAATGTAAACTGGCTTGGTTTTCTTATTCGGTTTGACCGGTTCTTTTCCCGGTTTTCCTTAACTCAAAAGTGCGGGGTTTACAATGCTCAATTGATGGTGCCTAAAGAGTGGATGACCAGGCATAGTGTGAATACATTGCTTATTCCCCATGATTTTTGTGAATTTTTGGTCACTTGGGATATTCCAATTTCCCATATTAACACTTTCTTATTTTTGGTTCCTTTTTCGGCTCAATTTTCTCAAAATCGCCAGTTCTTTCCCAGTTTACTTGGTCTAGGGGACGGGTTTCATAGCCTCACATTGATTGCCCATGTCTACGTGGCTACTGAGTAGGCATTGTTCACCATTAACCGGTTTGGTATGTTTACTAGTCTGGTTCGTTGACAAGTTTGACTTTTGACCGGTCCGCTCTGACCAGTTTCGGTGACCTGAATTAAAAAATTGGACTATTCAGACCCGATTTGACTAGTTTTCTTAAATTTACAAATTTCTAAATTCATTTTTTATCTAATGGTGGCCTCAATTTCCCAAACTGATATTTTTAAGGCACCTAGAAAAATGAATTATTGAACCGGTTCACTACGATTGCTCCAGGTTCGGGTCCGGTTCACCCCGAAAAAGTATGGTTCTCTTATCCAATCCACTTACTGGTTCTTTCTCACAATTTTTGTGAATTTTTGGTCACTTGGTATCTGATGTGGCAAACATACAATCATGAAGCCGTAGTGTTGGAGAGGTAAGGGATCCTCATGACCCATGGAGTAAGAGTTCGGGGACCCCTAGGCGAAGCATCTTTCTCCAAGTACAAAGAGCCAAGTTGGAACCCATGTGCGAGGTGCGGGAGGCACAATGAAGGCCCTAGCTCACCTAGGAAGTAGTCGTCTACTTCCAAGCCTTCGGATGAAGAGTCATGCAACTCACCGATGTTGGACTCTTAGTTAGTCAACATGTGGGACTAGGACGAGAGGAAGTTAATGTGTTCAGTCGGTGTAATAAGCAACATTATGGAAATTTTATTAATAAATGAAATTTCCCCTTTATGCCATGCTCTATGATCTCCTCTAATAAACCAAGAAAAATATGGAAGGCCAAGAGAACCTTTTGAGAAAAGAAATTGAAAGCCAAGCATAAGAAAAGAAGAGACCCTAGGCAGTATAAAAGCACTAGGAAAGGACTGACAATGAGAAAGTCAATTACCCTAAGTAATGGAAAATAAGCCGGAGGGAAATGGGAACTTACAAGTGCAAGGGTGAAATGCAACCATTTTGGTTACCTCTATTTAGTCCCTTTTATAACACACACTTAAAAATTTTATTTTCCTTCCCATCACTTACTCATTCCATGTAGCTTACTTTAGCTAAGCATACCTTACTAGAAATTTTAAGGTCATATCCTTAAATTCACATCCTTCTTTCCTTAAAGCATAATTTTTCTTCTTGAGGTTCTTTACTTGGGATTTTTGGATTGGGAGTTCCAAGATACCCACTCATTCATGTGTGTCGTCACTTATTTTGTCATTAAGACCCTTAGTTGGGGTCCTCTCAAGCACCACCTACTTACTTCATAGATTTAGGTATTAGCTTCTTTTATCCATTTTAAACCCTTCTCATGTCCTTCCTTTATTTCGGTGGCGCCATTTTCTTAAGGACTTTCCTTTCTTCTAATCCACTCTTACTCACTCATGATCACTTCATGATTCTTTATTTTGAGTTAAACTCCTTTGGTCTAAGTATCGATTACTTGATTGGGAAAGTTCCCTTATTATGGTTTTGTTCTCTATTATGTCCCTCACAGCAGAGACTTTCACCTTAGTAACTACATACTTAAGAAGTTCTCCCAAATTCTTTAAGTAGTGGCACATAGTCAGGGGAGAGAACTTCCAACAAAATATAAATTTTCAACTATCCATCATGCTAAATGGGTTTTCAACTTCCTCCGACGAAGCTTTATAATACCAACCGGGTATGATCAACTTATGACTTGTAAGTAGATTTTCCGCGTCATTTTCACATCACTTCTCTATGTGGTGATATTTAAAATACCACTAAGTAGCGGGTTTTCATTTCGAGGTACTTATCATCCCCAACCGGGTTTGATAAAAAATCTCACTCACCCGTTAATGTCTTGAATTCCACTAGATCGGTTCTTTGTATTCACACGAGCTTGTCCTTACTGGCGTTCCCGGTACTTCGTGTTCCTACACAATATGAACATCTCGATTCATTATCCTTTGGCCTAATAGCCTTCATTCATTCCAAATAAATGAGAAAGTCAAACTTTCGTTTATTTGCAACTGGGACCCTAAAGTTATTTATCTTTAACTTTAAGTCCCCAAATGCCGATTTTTCCTCAAATTGAGTCCCAAAACTTTTAAAATTTATCATAGGACCTCAATTTATTCCATTTCACAAAAAGGGGATAATTTCCCAAATTTCCAATTTGGTCCCCCAACTTTTCCAAAATTACCATTTTTCCCTTCTTTTACAAAATTGTAAGTTTCACCCCAAAAATTCTAAAATTCCTCAATTGGCTCTCTAACAATTTTATCATGCCCAATTGACACACAATTTCAGGAAATTGCATTTTAGTCCCTCGAATTTTTTAAAATCCCCAATTTCCCCCAAATTTTCCCTCAATATCAACTCTTTAACATAGCCAAATTTGATTTTTTCAAGTTGACCGACCAAACACCTCTAATTGTTGAAATTGAAGTTGAAATTGAGTTTCTCCATGTTCATACGATTCCATATAACACCGATCAGAAATTGTAAAGGGGAGCTGAATTGGCTTACCTTTCAGTCCTAATTCGTCCGTGGAAGGGCTGAGGAGGTGTCAGGAGAGCTTGGTTTGGCCTAATGAGGGCTTGAATTGGCCAATTTAAACTCGGCCAAAATAGGATAGCTTCGGCCCGCTAGAGCTGCTTCAATATTCGATCACGTCGGCGCTTCTCTTGTGACTCTCGGAATGAACAGATGTCACCACCGTGTAGCTGACTTCCCCCCTAGTTCTAATGAACCTGACCTCCCCTTCTTTGGTTAAGAATTGACCCTATATCGGGGCTCTGGTTTGAGCTTCACTAGAAAACTAAGCAACTGAGAGAGAGTGGGCTTTTTAGTTGTGGAGCGTACGAATGGAGAGGGGCTCTTTATATTGAGAGTTTAGGGACTCGTTAACCGTCTGTTTGGCACCTTTATGATAGGCATTAAAGACCTGAAATGTACCGAACGGAAGAGTTTCTTCTTTGCCGGTGCTGCTTCAATTTTTCGGTGAGTGAACAGTGCTGTCATCTTGAGGAAGAAGATGACACTATTCCGAACCGGACCGGACCGGTCCGTACCAAGTTTGAAGCTTAAACTGGCCAGTTCACCCCTCATTCGATCGAGTTTTGAAATCTAAAAATTTTCTAAATTCATCTAAATTCATTTTCTATACAATGGTGGCCTCAAATCTCAAATTTGAATTATTTAAGCCACTTAGAAAAATAAATTTTAGATCCGGTTCAATAGTGGTTCAAATCGGTCCAAATCGGTTCAGATCCGGTTCACCAGAACCGGTTTGGTTTTCAACCCCAATTCTTTCACAAGTCCATTTTCATGTCTTTTGTGACTCCTTGGGTTACTTTGGGTCCATAAAATTCCTGGTTTACCATCTTTTTATTGATTCTGATTCATAAATTGACTTGGTCCTTAAATCAGTTCAATCCGGTTTAGGTCCGGTTCACTCGAACCGATCTAGTTTTTCTCTCCCACTTTTTTCTAAGGTTCCTTCCCAAGGTTTATAGATTTTTTTGGGGAACAAGGGAGTTGAATTTCTCTGATTTGCCCGTTCTCTATCAGTTCTGGTTCATGAAGCGACTCGGTTCATAAACTGGTTCAATCCAGTTGGATCCCGTTCATCTAAACCGGACTGGTATTTCTCTTCCAATTTGTCCTAAGGTTCTTTTTCATGGTATTATGAACCCTTTGGATCACCCGAGAGTTGTAAATTTCCAAATTGTCCATTCACAAAAGATCGGGTTTGTGAATCGGTTCTGTTTCTCACTTGGTTTGACTAGTTCTTTTCCCGATTTTTCTTAGCTCAAAAGTGCAGGGTTTGCAACTCTCCCCTCCTTTTATGTGTTTTGTCCCCAAAACTTAATTAGCAACCTTGCACGATCAATTATTTCCTTTGATGCCCCTTTGGTGTTTGCTTAACATGCAATTTTTTTCTCACCCTTTCCATTAGCCCCTTTTACAACCTTCACCTAGGGAATTCCTTTTACTTCATATTATTTACTCCCTCCATGGAGTTTGTCATAACTAGAGATACCTTACTTCAGGGTATGTTCGTAGATTTTATCTCTTTCTTTGCTTAGAGAAACATTCTTCCCTTTGAGGTTCTATACTCCAAATTGGGTGTTCTACGGTACCAAACCATTCCCATGTCTAGTTAACCTCTTGGTCGTTGAAACCCTTAGCTCGATGTACTTTAGAGCATTACGTACCTTTTTTCATGGATTTCCTTGTCCTCACCTTTTTGTCCTATTTCGACTCTTCTTTCATCCATTGCTCATTACAATTCAGTCTAAATTTTTTGTTTGACATTGTCATTTTTACTAACTGACTCTTCCTTATCTTGAGTCATGTTTTCCTCGGTGCTATCGGGTTTAGCTGCCCTTTATAGCGTGACATTTCCTAAAATCTTGTCTCTATGTCCATTAGATTTCCAGGACACCTCATTTAGGATTTTTCCTAACTTTCCCAACTCTCAGGATTGTATAACTTCATCCCACTCAATTTATAAATGTGTCGTTTCTCCTTACCCACTCATCCTTTTTTGACTTCCTTATTGAGTATTTTTTATTCCAATTATTTGCTTTCTGATTGTTTTATTGACATGCTAAGATTCGTCCTTTCTTCGGTCCATCATCATTCTCAATGACTTCCTTTACTCAAGGATTTTCCTTTGGCCTCAATCCACTCTTACTTGTTCGTAACCATTTCATAGTTTGTTATTCCTGTTTGACCCTTTTTCAGTTTATTGTTTTGACCAGGGAGTTCCCTTTTTACGTTTCCATTCTTTAAGGTAGAGACTTTCGTTCTAAGAGCTACATGCTCAACCTTCTTACCATTGTTTGAAGGTTTTTTTTCTCCCATTCCTCGTACCCTTATCTATGTTAGGGCACCTGTTTACTTTGGATCCTTCTCTACCCACCACTTTTGTTTTGTCCCTTATTCCTTACATGAGATACTTTCGATTATTAGTTTTATTCCGTGCATTCTGCATTATGCTAAGTCGTCCACTCTTTAGACTTCATATGCGTGTGTGGACTCTGACCCGTCTTACCAATTGTGGTTATTCCTTCTTAGCTACATTTTATTTAAAAGACTTACATCTCCTAATGTTTCTTGGACATTCTTTCCTTTTAAACTATTTCCTTGGATCGTTCAAGCATGCTTTCTTGGTTCTTTAACCTTGGCTTGCACTTCATTTGAAAGTTTATCTCTTTTTCCCTTTTTCTTGGTTCCATTATCTCATAGTTGGGATGCATATGTCCTTCTAGGATTTTCTTCCTTGATAGGACTCTCCCCTTTTTCCCTAGTTTTGGGGAATATCTACCTTTAAATGGCATCCTTTGATTGTCGTCCTCTTCTGTTTATCCTTTCTCTTGAAATATTGCAGGTATATCTTTAGTTCCCTATCCTTATCCCTACTCATACCACAATACCCGTCCATTTCTTTTAGGGAGAGTTTAAATTTTTCATTGTTTCAAGATTTCTTGACCATTATGTGAAAGACTTACCTACTCCTTTCTTGGCTTGAATTTTGTTGTTAATTTGGTCATTAGTTTTTTTTTAATGATTTCTTTCATCCTTCTTTTCTCCAATATTTGGCCTTTCCAACTCCTCCTTCTTTGTTGGAGTTTACTCTATAACCCTCATGAGAGAGTAGTTCGTTACCTGTCTCGCCCCTACTTTTCACTCGGTTTAGTTTTCTTGAGGCAGTTGTCTCTCTTATCTCCTTGTCCTTAATGATCCTTCTAATGCCCTTTTTAGGATGTATTCCTTACTACTTCCCGGTCCTCCTTAGGGTGTCGTTCATTCTCTTTGACTATCTCGTTGTCATGGTTTGCTTACTTTTGTTATGTTGCTCTGAATCTCCACTTTGACATCTCTATATTTTCCAAAGGAAGTTGTGCCTAAAATTATATCACTTTTCCAAAGCAGGTTAGTATTGGCCTCCAATACATCCTTCCTTCAAGTAGTTTCTAATGAGGGGTTAGCTCCTTGCATTCCATGTTATGTCCATCTGCCAACCAATGATTTCTTCAAGGCAGTTGGTTGCATGCATCCCTCCAGAGTTCCCTTTCACAGCGTATTCCTTCTCTTCTTCACTCTCATTGTGTCATTCCCTAGAGTTCCGAGGGATGTTTTTCTGTGTTTGCCCCTTATGAGAGGGTTCTAAGTTTTCTTCCCATGTACCTTATCCCTATTCACGAGGTATCCTTCTCGGTTTGACCTTCTTAAGAAGTTTTTGCATTCACCTCGTCATTTCTTGACCTCTTTGTGAACTGTTTATGTAACTTGCTCCATAGTATCGATCTCCAATCCTTCATGTCTTTCGTGACCTTTGAGGAGGTATTGCCCTGAATCTATGAGGTGTGGAACACCCCTTCTTTCCTTACACCTATAATAGTTCATCTTGGTACTTGTCATTTAGTAAGGTTGGGTATCTCTTCAGGTAATGTTCCATCATTATTCCCTTACATGGATTGTTGTGGTTCCTTCTTTCCTTCGAGTGGGGCTTTTCCAGGGCTACTAGTGGTTTGGTGCTTTACCGTTCTTGAGTCTGATCACTTTGATAGTTTTCTTACTAAATCTCCTTTGCTAAAGGGTCATGGTAAGAGTCCTCCTAGGTTTCTTAATTCCTTGATTCATCTTCCATAACCGAGATGTGACTTTTCCTTAGTTTCTAGGATAGTGTGGGTTTGTTTTATTTTCCTTAGGCCATATTCCCAACAAGATCGCATCATCAAGAGATAGAGTTTTGAGAATTTGAGTATTTTATTAACAAGGGGATACAAAAAGATTAGGCTTTCAGCCCTATCACATGAAATGGTCACAAAATAACTAAGGAGTTATGGAATTCTTGATAAACATCATCCTTCATACTTAGAGTTGTGCCATCGATAGGTCCTAGCAGCAGTCTCTATGATACTGCCCCATTTGGTCATTTGAGATTCATCCCAGGTATCAGGCATTTGGGAAGCTTCTAGGGTTGTCTTTCTACAAAGATAGGGTGTTGTGTAGAGCCACTCCAAGTTTTCTTGGTTCCTCTCCTAGGAGCCATCTAAACATTTTAGGATAAATCCTATTAGTTACTATATTTTCTAGTTTTGATTATGTATTCGAGGAAACAGGCTCTGATACCACTCTAGTTGTCACGCCCCGACCCAGTTTGGTCGGATTCCCGTGATCAACCCTCCACTCTCCCGGTTTATTAAAGGGTTTCCCTTAGTATAAACCGTAAAGAGTAAGGTGTCCTTTAAACCTGTACATTTTTCCTGGAATAACATAATCAAAACTGCATAACATTTTAAATTCATCATACCTATCTCACAGGCGTCTTAGTTGGTAGTCTTTAAGGATAGGCTTTCCGGGATTTCCTAAAAGGGATATAAGGAAGGGGATGAGTACGACTACTCAATAAATGGGTTTTCAATGCTTTTACTTTTATAAAAAAAATTTGTAATGGAGTGTGCCAGACTCCTTTCTTTCTAAAATTATTTCATTCAAAATCTCGGGTTTATCACCATTTCCTTATTTAATCACGGTGTGTCATCACCCAACACACATCCTTCATCATAAAGGTTAAACACACATTCGTAGGTCAGTACGTCCACTGAACCCACTTGTGGCTTCAGAGTGACTTTACCAGCCACTCGGATAGAAGTACGTCCACTCCGACCCTCATTCTTGAAATAAATTCTTCGTGTCTGTATGAGGACAGAGACCTCATCATGTCCCCACCATGGTCTCATGCGCTTGGTGCTACTCTAAATTTTGCACGGTCACCTGGAACGACGAACTACCCTTATACTCCTCGGGTCGTCTAGAGCCCTTAGGACGCATCACTACCCCTTATGGGCATCTTGATGATCCCTTACTCATAGTGCATGCACAAACAATGTTTTCTTATTATGCCATGTAATCTGTGGTGTCATTAGTCCAACGGTCCCGACTTTCAACTTCAACCTACAGCTATTTGTCTTGACTGGTTCGGAGACCAGTCATATCGCACTGTTACTAGTTGATTGAGAATGTTGGACCAGCCTTGGTACCATGACCATACAATTTACTTATTAAAGTTTTAGGGCACATATATTATTAGTCCCCAAGTTCCAAAACTGAGGACCCTGGCCTATAAGAGCTATTCGAGCTCCCGTCGAGAAGGTCTCCCAAATTGTTTAAGCATTGGCACACAGTCAGGGGAGAACACTTCTAACAAAATATGTTTTAACTATTCATTATATCGATCCGATATAAGGACATCTCTGTTCATAACTGATGAACGGGTTTTCAAGTTCCTTCGAGAAAGTTTCATCATAGTAACCAAGTGTGATCTACTTACAACCGGTAAGTAGTTTTTCCGCATGGTTTTCACATCACCACTCTAATTCGTGTTGTTTAAAATACCATATAGTAGTGGGTTTTCATTTCGATGTGGTTATCTTCCCCAACCAGGTATGATCTAAACTCCCACTCAAAACCGTTAAGTGGTTTTTAACTTTAAGTTATGCTCATCATCCCAACCGGGTATGATGTTAGTAAACCCACTCACCCGTTAATGTCGTGAATTCCACTAGATCGGTTCTTTATATTCACGCAGCTTGTCCATGCTAGCATTCCCAGTGCTTCGTGTTCCTACACGATATGAACATCTCGGTTCATTATCCTTTGGCCTAATTGCCTTCATTCATTCCAAATGAATGAGAAAGTCAAACTTTCATTTATTTGCAATTAGGTATCTAAAGTTATTTCTCTATATCTTTAAGTCCCCAAATGCCAATTTTTCCTCAAATTGAGTCCCGAAACTTTTAAAATTTATCATAGGACCTCAATTTATTCCATTTCACAAAAAAGGGATTAATTTCCCAAATTTCCAATTTGGTCCCCCAACTTTGCAAAGTGCCTTAGGAACCAAGCTCCACAGGAGTACAACATTTCATCCTTAGATTGATGGATAGTTTGAGCAAATGATCCAAACCTTGAAGACATGCTAAGAGCATGCGTACTCACTATGGATAAGGGTAGGAGGAATACTTGTTCCTAATGGAGTTTATGTACAATAACAGTTATCAGACTAGTATTCAAATGGCTCCTTATGAAGCCATTTATGAATGACCATGTTGTACACCCTTATTTTGGGATGAGGTGGGAGAAAGGAAGCTGGAAAGGGTCAAACTAATCGAGGATTCCACAAAAAAGATTAAGATATTCAGAAGTTACCATAAGACCACTCAGAACAGGCAAAAGTGTTATGTAGATCATCGGAGAAGAGATTTGGTGTTTGGTGTGGGAGACCAAGTGTTCCTAAAAGTATCTCCATGGAGGGAAATACTTAGGTTTCAACAACGGTGGATGTTGGAACCAAGGTACATTGGTCCCTACACAATAGTCCCAAGGATAGGACCGGTGGCATATAAACTGGAACTGCCTCCGGACTTATAAAGGATACATGATGTATTCCATATCTTTGTACTCCAGAACTACCAGCCTAATCCTATCCATGTGTTGGACCGACCTCCACCAGAGCAAGAAGAGAACCTAACCTATCAAACAGAACTGGTGCGAATCATCAATTGGAGGAACAAGAACTTAAGGAACAAGAGAATTCTTATGGTCAAGGTTCTTTGGCGGAATGGACCCGTGCAAGAGATGTGGAAAACCAAGAGCATTATGAGGGATGAGAACAATTAGTTATTGGACTTGTAATTATTTTGGGGATAAAACCCCTAAAAGGAGGGGAGAGTTGTAAACCCCGTACTTTTATAATTAGAAAACTGAGAAAAAAACCGGTCATTTTCAAAGAAAAAATCAAGTTGGTTCATGAACCTTAACCGATATAGAAAGGGGAAAAAAAGAAATTTACAAATCCCGAGTGGCCTAAAGAGTCATAAAATTCATGAAAAAGGACTTTGGGACAAATTAGAGAGGAAAACCAGTTTGGTTCAAGTGAACCGGACCTGAACTAGTTTCAACTACTTTCAACCATCATTGAACTGGTTGCTAAATTCATTTTTCTATGTAGGTTAAAATATTCAAATTGGGGAATTGAAGCCCCCATTGAATAGAGAATGAATTTAGAAGAATTTGGAAATTTTTAATTTTAAAAAACTCGGTCGAATTAGGCCTAAACCGACAGTTTAAGCATTTAACCCAGTTCGGACCGGTCCGGTCCAATTCAGAATAGTGTCATTTTATTCCTTCAAATGATGAAACTATTCATTCAATGGAAGAACGAACAACGCCGGTGAAGATGAATCACCTCCATTTAGGGCGTTTTAGGTCATGACTTAGCGGCATCAAGATACCAAACGGTCGGACAGAGAGTCCCTGAGCTCCCTATATAAATAGCTCCTCCCATTCATTCTCCTCACACTTGAAAACTCCATTCTCTCTCAACTGCTCCATTTTTCTATTAAGCTTGAACCAGAGCTCTGAATTGGGTACATTTCACAACCTCAGAAGGTGAGGTCAGGTTCTTTAGACTTCGGGGGAAGTCAGCTATCTAATAGTAACCTACATTCGATTTGAGGACCACCGGAAAAGCGACGATGGAATCAAACATTGAAGCACCTCCGATGGACCAAAGCTGCCCTGTTTCGGACGACCTGAATATGACTAAATTCAGCCCTCCTCCGGCCAAGCCAAGCCCTCCCAACACACCCATGACACTCACATGACCGTAACAAAGTTGAAATGTAAGCCAATTTGGCCTCCCTCTATCGTTTTCGGTCGCCATTAGAGAGAGAAACTATAAAACATCACTAACAAAATTCTCCCTCACTTTGGGGTGAATTGTATCGATTCTTAATCTTTGGAGAAACCTCAAGATTAGAGCTATCTACCAAGATAGAGAGCTCAGATTGCCACCCCTCCAATGATAAGCTTTCAAAGCTTTCAAAGCTTTCTCTCTTTACGCTTAGTTTTTCGGCGAAGCTCCATTGGAGGTCAATTTAGACCCAAATCACACAGTTTAAAGTACAATTGAATTGTATAGAAGTGTAGGAACTGATCAATACCTTCAATTAGAGCAATTAACCCCAATTGAATAGTCAATATGATTAAATCAAATTCGGCTAGTTTGAAATGGGGAAATTGGGGGAAATTTTTGGGGAAATTTGGGGATTTCGTAAAATTGAGGGACCATATTGCAATTTCCTAATATTGAGAAACCATTGGTCAATTTTTGAAACATTTCGTGTCAAATTATCATTTTTGGAAAGTAGGGGCAAAATGGTAATTTATGAAAAGTTGGGGACCGAAGTGGAAATTTGGGAAACTAGAGCCCTATATAATTTTGAGTAAACTGAGGACTAAAAGGGAATTTTGAAAACTTTCGAAGTCAAATTGGTCAAAGGTTTGCATTAGGGACATAAATGCAATTTATCGATAAATTGTGAGCCTAGGCTTTTATGCCAAACCTTAAGTGAAAAAGGTTGCACAATTCGTGTTGGGACTTGTGTGATCGGATCAGAATGCTCGCGTCAACTTGGAAAACCAACCAAGGACGAGCACATCACAATTAACGGGTGATTGGGTTTATTCACATCACACCAATTGGGATGATGAACATCTTAGAAATGAAAAACCACTTATTTGTGGGATTTTAACATCACATCTAGTTGGAGTGATATGTGAACTAAGCGGAAACCTACTTACCTATCGCAAATAGTGAAAATCATACCCGGTCGGTATGAATGACTTCCTTGAAGGAAGGAGAAAACCCGCTTGCCTGTTGTAAGCGGATATATTATCACACCCAGTTGGTGTGATGAATTGAAAGATAATTTTGTTAGAAGTGTTCTCCCCTGATTGTGTGCCAGTGCCTAAAATTTTTGGGAGACCATCTTGACGAGAGCTAGAACAGCTCAGATAGGCCAGATGCCTCATTTTTGGAACTTGTAGGCTAAATGCTTGATTTTTGGAAAATCCCGAATAGTGGGCCCAAGGCCAGTTGGCACGAGGAGGAGCTCGTAAAAAACATGATATATTAAAGCCATGAAAATTCTTAATGAATGAATTATGTGATTTCACCATGGTACCAAGACAGGACCGACATACTCGATGGACTGAGAGTAGTGCATTGGGGCTAGGTCGACCGATCGGTATACACAACCAGTTGTAGGTCGAGTTGAAGGTTGGGGTCGTTGGACTTGTGGCACCAAAGATAAATGGCTTTGTGGAAAACTATTGTTTGTGCATGCACTTGAGGTTCTAAATCATTAAGGTGCCCAAGAGGTGTAATGAAGTGTCCTAAGGGCTATTAGACGACATGGTGGAGATAAGGGCACTTTGTCGTGCTAGCAATTAGGGAAGCTCGACATAGCTTCATGCGCATGAGACCGAGGTGGGGTTGGGATGAGATCTCTATCCTCATATGGACACAGTTGATTTTAGGTCTAAGGGTTGGATGTTGGGATCATTCACTCAGAACTAAGGTAGAAGTGGATGGGCTTCTATCTTGGTGGCTGGTAAAGTCGCTTGGAGCTACAAGTGGGTGCAGTGGACGGGCAGCCCTACGAATGTGTGATACACTTCTTGATGAAGGGTGTGTGTTAAATGTTAAACTCATCTGATGTGGAAATGAGGAAAAAGAATTTTGAAAACCAAAATTTGAGGAAACAACTTTCTTAAAGTAAATAAGGAGTCTGACATACTCCGATTAAAAATGTTTTGTTTATGAAAACTGTCTCCTACCACCCATTGACAGAGTTGTCAAACTCACCCCCTCCCTTTTACCTCCTTTAGGTAACCAAGGAAAAATTAACCTAAAAATTTTCCTATAGCTGAACCTGAAAGATAGGTATTTAAGATTATATAATTTAAGTTTTGATTAATTCTATTCCAGGAAAAATATAGGTTAAAGGACACCTTACTTTTTGCGATTTAGATAAAGGGGAAAACTCTTAAGAAATCGTAAGAGTGGTGGGATGCTCATAGGGATACGACCAAACTAGGTTGGGGCATGATATCATTACTTGTCTATTTGTCCATGGTGCAAAGCCCATGCTCATTGGCCTTGGGCCCATGGGAGCATCTCTAGCTTTTCTTGAAAATAGCTCCCAAAATTTTTAAGGGGGTGGTGTGTTTTATAACTCAGTGAGTGGGGTATCACTAAAATACTTTTACTGTGTTTTATTTTATTCATCTCCCTCAATTTACTTAATCATTTTTAACACACAAGAAATTCCCCTTCATCATCAAAGGGTTGACACATCACAGAGCAGTCCCCGACTACTCCACTTATGGTCAGGAGCACCTTTACTGACCCTTATTGTAGTATATCTCACCTTCTACCACAGGTCAGAGTGAGACTTATTGCCCATCCCTCACATCATAGATTCTCTATGTTCGCTAAAGTGGGATGAGACCTTTCCCCTTGCTTCCTCAATCTCAATGCACACGAAGCTCCCTAAGCTTCTTGATTCACAAGACAACAATGCATAGGAAGCTCCCTGAGCTTCCTGATTCACTGAACTGATTCACAAACCCATTTATTTGGGGAACAGGCAAATTGGAGAAATTTGAACTCCCTTGTGACCCAAAAAGATTTATAAACCTTGGGAAAAAACCTTAGAACAAAGTGGGAGAGAAAAACCCGATAGGTTTGGGTGAATCTACCCCAAACTAAATTGAATCGGTTTAAGAACCGAGTTGGTTTATGAACCGAAAGCAATAGAGAGAGAGAAAACTGGGAAATTTATGAACCCTAAGTAACCTAAGGAGTTATAAAAATCATGAAAAAGGACTTTAGGATGAATTGGAGATGAAAATCAAACTGGTCCTGGTGAATCGGATCCGTACAAGATTGAACCAGTTTGGACTAGTTTGATCCACTATTAAACTAGATGCTAAATTCATTTTTCTAGGTGGCTAAAAAAATTAAAATTTGAGATTTGAGGCCACAATTGGATAGGAAATGAATATAGAAAATTTTTAGATTTGAAAAATTTGATCGAATTGGGGGTGAAAGGGTCGGTTTAAGCTTTGAACCCCGTTTGGACCAGTCCGGTTCGGAACAATGTCGTCTTCTTCCTTTATATGACAACACTGTTCACTCGTCAAAAAATCGAAGCAGCGCTGGCATTCAGGACATTTCAGGCAATCAATGTCTGTCATAAAGGAGTCAAACGAATGGCCGACGAGTCCCCGAGCTCCCTATATAAAGAGCCCCTCTTCATTCATCCTCTCCACATCTGAAAACCTCACTCTCTATCAACTGCTTAGTTTTTCAGTGAAGCTCGAACAAGAGCTTCGATATATGGTCATTTTGGAGCCAATGAAGGCATGGTCGGATTCCATAGAACTGAGGAGAAGTCAGCTACACGGTGGTAACATCCATTCGCTCCGAGGGTCACTGGAGGAGCATCGGCGTGATTGAACAATGAAGCAACTCCAGCGGACCGAACCTGCCCTATTTCGACTGAGCTGAAATTGGCCGATTCAAGCCCTCCTCACACCAAACCATGCTCTCCCAACACTTCCTTCAGCCCTTACATGACAAAATTAGGACTGCAAGGTTAGCCAACTCGGCTCCCCTCTACAATTTCCAATTGGTGTTAGAGAGAGAACCGACAAACTTGAACCCCTTTTTATGAAATTGAGTAAATTTAGATTCCAAGAGAATTTTAAAAGTTGTGAGACTCAATTTGGGAAAAACTAGCAATTGGGGCCTTAGGTAATAGGAAAAATAACTTTACAAACCAATTTGAAAATATTGGAAAAGTTGTGAATTGAGTCATTTATACTGAATGAGTTTATCAACCATATGATAATGAACAACGATGTTCATTTCATGTAGGAAAACGAGACATCGGGAACACCGACTGAGGTTAAGCTCGCAATGGACAAAAACTGACTTAGTGGAAATTCACTGCATGAATGGGTGAGTGGGATTTTTATTTCATACCCGGTTGGGATGATAATACCTCGAAAATGAAAACCTACTACTTAGTTGTATTTTAAACATCACAACTTAGACGAGTGGTGTGAAAATAACACGGAAAAAACTACTTATTGGTTGTAAGTAGATCATACCCTGTTGGTATTATGAAACTTTCTCAAAGGAAGTGGAAAACCCGTTCATTGGTTATGAGTGGAGATATCCTCATACTCGGTTGGTATTATGGACAGTTGAAAATATATTTTTATAAAAAATGCTCTCCCTGACTGTGTGCCACTGCTTAAATGATTTGGGAGACCTTCTTAATGGGAGCTCGAATATCTTTGTTAGGTTGGAGGCCTCGATTTTGGAACATGGGGGCTATTATGCCCAATTTTGATAATCTTGAATAGTGGGCCACAGGCCAATTGGCACGAGGAGGAGCTCGTAAACAAACATGAATTATATGCCATGAAAACTTGAATAATTGAATTATTTGGCCATGGTACCAAGACATGGACCGAGATACTCAGTCAACTAGTGGTAGTGCGACATGACAGGTCTCCAGACTAGTCAGGACAAACACTTGTAAGTTAAGTTGAGGGTCGGGGCCGTTGGACCTGTGGCATCATAGATTATATGGCATAAGGTGAAAATACTTATTGTGCATGCACTATGATTACGGGACCTTCAAGAAGCCGAAGAGGGGTAGTGATGCGTCCTAGGGCCCTAGATGACCTAGTGGATATAAGGGCAGTTAGTCGTACCAGGTGACCTTGCGAAGCTTGACATAGCTTCAAGCGCTTGAGACCGGGCTGGGGACGGGATGAGCTCTCTATCCTCATAAAGATATGGACAATTGTTACAGGATTAGGGGGGTCAGTTGTCATAGGCATCCACTCATTCTCAGGGTAGAAGTGGACGTCCATCTATCTAGGTGGCCGGTAAAGTCACTCCAGTGCTACAAGTGGGTTCAGTGGACGTACTGGCCTACGATTGTGTGATTAACCATCATGACGAAGCATGTTCTATTGAAAACTGGGATTTTATAGTGGAGAAAATTTAAAGGGAATTAAGGAGTTTGACACACTTCAACTTGAACATATTTTTTTAAAAAAACTCCATTTTTAAAATACCCATTAACTGAGTTGTAGAAACTCACCCCTCTTTTCTATCCCATTTCAGGAAAAGAGAAAATGACTAGGAATAACACCAAGCCTTACCCTCTGTCAGGTATGCTTAATTTCTCTTAAGCTTGCATTTTATTTGATATATGTCTTTCTAGGGAACAAGGTCAAAAATACACCTAGCTCCTCTCAAGTAAAAGAAGGGGGAAACTCCTCTTGAACTGGGAGAGCGGCGGGTTGTTCATGGGGATCCGACCAAACCGGGTCAGGGTGTGACAACTAGAGTGGTATTAGAGCCTAGTTCCATTGAAACATTATCAATATTATGCCCTACCATTAACCCAACCCTAAACTATCGTATAGGAAGGAGAGTCCCTAGGAAATTCACGGTGAAATCTAGTCCTCCACCTATAACCTTGAAAAAGACATCCAACCTAAGGGAGGAAGCCATCCAAAGGTTTCTAATGGGCGAGAAAAGGATGCCCAAGGACATGGTGGAAGACTACTACAAACTAGTAGGAGCCTTACTAGAAGGCATTATATACCCTCCTCCTAGACAAGAAGAACCAGCATCAACTCCTAGAAGTGCAAGCCCTCCTCCTCTAGTCCCACAACAACCAGAAGGGAATCCAACCAAGAAGGAGGCATGAGATAATTATTAGGATGCATATGCCACCTTCATGAAAGTCCACCAAGTACCTCCACCCACTCAACCTGGCTTCAAACCCTCCCAATAGATGAAGTGGTCTTATGAGTGTGAGGTTGAAGTACTAAGGCAGTACGGATTGGAGGCCATACATGAAATTCGTCCTATTAGGGAGCGCAAATGTGCCCCAATCAGTTCCTCATAACCTTCTCATCAAGAGTCCCATAATCGTTATAAGGTTAACTCTAGTCCTTTGACCCCAAGGGATTAGGGGGTAGAGAATTCCTATAATAAGTCAAATTATGGCAAGAAAATATTTCTTGAATAATGAAAGTAAAAGTTTATTAAAACATCTAAGTTCTTTGATAAAATTCAAGATAAAAGAATATGATAGTAAAAGGTAGAAATTCACCTAAGGAAGAAAAGATTGGTGGTTTATAGTTAGACTTACCCTTGGAAACACAATAAGGAATAATCCATCTAAAGGAGATAGTAAAGGAAAAAGAAGTCAGAGAAGAAACCATCCAAGAGTACAGATTATTGGAGAGTCCAAGAAGTTAAAACTAAGCTTTGAAGATGAAGGTTAAGCAAAAACCAGGAGAAGTTAAACATCCCAATGGGAATCATAGGAATATAAGCTGATCAAAAAGAAAAAGAAATATGTATAGAGTCCTCCAATGAAGGATGTAGAGAAAATAAAATAACAAGAAGGACCATGTGTAACAACTACTTATAAAAAACTAAGATACAGTTCCTTAGGAACTCCAAATGATAAGGAGACATGTGGAAGGCAAAAGTATAGATCAAAGGAAGAAGAGAAGTAGGAATAGATGAATCATACAAGGTCCTTAAGCTTAGGAGAAAATTTAAAAAGAGAAAATTTCTAAAAGAAAGATAGGACAATCAAACAAAAGAATCCCATAATGAAAGACACCAGAAGGAGGATGGAAAATAGGAAGTTAGATTAGGAAGGAGAGAGCTCTAGGTCAAGACAATTTATCCAAGGAAGGTTGTAACACCAAAGCTGAAATAAGGTCCTCAATAAAGAGTACAAGTGGCTAAGTGAGTGGGTTGGGAGGATAAGTATGATCTACCAAATCTGATTTAAGGAAATAACATATATGGACCAAATCATTTGGAGGAGTAGACGAAGTCTAATAAGAGATGGGACTAGTAAAAGAATATACCCTAACCAAGACAAAAGGGGAATACCAAAGACATGAAGGTACGAAAGGTTTGGAGACAATGAGGATGAGAGGTCCTCCTCAAAGATATAAACAAATACTGATGCAAGTGGGAATGAAGCATGATCAACAGAAGGTACTCATGGATCTAAAGAGTAAGAGTAAGTTGGGAAAATATCGGCAAAAATATACTTCAGAATTTAAGGATTTCAATGGTAGAACTAAAAGGAAATACTGATGAAAAGAGAATGTGAAGCTCACCAGAGAAAGAAATCATGGGAAGACATGGGTGTTCCAAGGAGAGAAAATGGAACCAATGGAATAAGAAAGAGAATGAACACCTTAAGAACAAAATGCTGGAAAAGAATGGATCATGTACAAGGAGAAGGAAACCGTAAAGAATTAAGGGATAAGTCAAACCCAAGTAATGTATAGGTAGGAAGATGACATCGAAAGAAGCCATACGAGTAAGAAAGGAACTAAACTTAGAATGAATAATAGTGGAAGGAACATTGATAAGAGTAAGTATGGATTTAGAAAGAGAGATATTTTAAGGGGAGAAGAACACTAGTGGGAATGAAGAATGAAGTTAAAGATCAGAAATTTTAATATGTCATTAAGTATCAGGAAATTCAAGTTTTTGAAGGCGGAATGATCGAATAAAGAAATTTGAAAAAAAATTAGAAGTACGGAAACAAATACTGTTATAGGGATGAAAAGTTAAGAAATCATGAAGAATACCATGCGGTAAGGGGCATGTAAATCCAACTAACTTAGAGAAATACGACTTAGGCAAGGAATGGTCTATGAGTAGGGCATAACAAAGCCAAGCATAAACGTGATGACCAAGGAATGAGGAAGGAATCCTTGTACAATGAAAATATAATAAATGCCAGAATTTGTGTAAGAAAAATGACCGGAATTTATAGTTATGAAATTTTGGGTAAAAGAAACTAGGGATGTGAAATGGTGCCTTAGCAAAGAAAAACGTAACGAAAGGAAATGATGATAGATTTTCAAGGAAATACTCCAGGCTAAGGTAAGTTCCTTGGAATGAGGAATAACTGAGAAGGTGGTAGGACGATTTGATGAGAATCATAGATATGTGATGAAAGGAATGGACGAAAATAATTGAGAAGGTGGTAGGACAATAAAATAGAAAACTTAATAACAATAAGAAGTTTAAGGAAACACACGAACAATGTGAAATATGTTTTTGGGAAAAAACTCCTAAAAGGAGGGGAGAGTTATAAACCCCGCTCTTTGGAGTTAAGAAAACTGGGAAAGAACAAGTCAAACCGAGTGAGAAACCAAACTTGTTTCCAAACCCGTTTATTTGTGGAACGGGCAAATTGGAGAAATTTCAACTCCCTTGTGACCCAAAAGGATTTATAAACCTTTGGAAGGAACCTTAGATCAAAGTGGAAGAGAAAAAAAATCAGATCAGTTCGGGTGAATCAGAACTGAACCAATTTAAGAACCGAGCCGATTTATGAACCAGAACAACTAGAGAGAGGGCAAATTGCCAAATTTATGGACCCTAAGTGACCTAAGGAGTCATAAAAGGTATGAAAAAGGACTTTAGGATGAATTGGTAATGAAAATAAAACTAGTTCAGGTGAACCGGATTGAACCTGTTTGGATTGGTTTGAACCACTATTGAACCGAATGATAAATTCATTTTTCTTGGTGGCTTAGAAAATTCAAATTGGAGAATTGAGGCCACCATTGGATAGAGAATGAATTTAGATGAATTTAGAAAATTTTAATTTTGAAAAACTTGGTTGAGTCGGGCTTGAACCAGTCAGTTTAAGCTTTGAACCTGGTTCGGACCGGTTCAGTCAAGTTCGGAACAATGTCATTTTCTTCCTTCAAATGACAACACTGTTCACTCAATGAAAAATCAAACCAGCACTAGTGAAGAGGAAACATTTCTATTCAATATGTTTAAAGCCATCAATGAGTGTCACAAAGGTGTCAAGCGAACGGCCGACGAGTCCTCAAGCTCCCTATATAAAGAGCATCTCTCCATTCATCCTCTCCACACTTGAAAACCACACTCTCTGATCTACTCAATTTTTGTAGGGAAGCTCGACCTATAGCTCTGATATAGGGTCTTTTCTGAGCCAAAGAAGGCGTGGTCGGGTTCCTTTGACTTGGTGAATACACGGTGGTAGTCTACAATTACTCCGAGAGTCACTGAAGAAACGCCGATGTGATCGAACAGTGAAGCAGCTCTAGCGGACCGAAGCTGCCCTTTTTCTGTCGAGCTAAAATTAGCCATTTTGAGCCCTCCTCAAGTAAAATCATGCTCTCCCAACACCTCCTCAGCCTTCCTACGGCTGAATTAGTGCGGAAAGGTAAGCCAATTTGGCTTCCTTCTCTGAATTTCGATCGATGCTAGACAAAAAACTGACAGATTTTCACCAACTAATTTCTCCCTCAATTGATCATGTATTGAGGTAATTCTTGAATCTAGAAAGGACCTCATGGTGAGAGCAATCTGCCTAGATCGAAACCTTGGACCGCCCCACCCCCGACGATAAGCTTTCTCTCTCTACATTCAATTTTCCGACGAAACTCCATTTGAGTTTGTTCAGGCGTCAAATCATGCGATTCAAAGTACAATTGAATTGTATGAAGGTGTAGGAACTCCAATTAACTTCAATTTCAACAATTAAACTTATTTGATCGGTTAATTTGATGAAACCAAGTTCGGCTGAGTTAGAAGGTTGAAGTTAGGGGAAAATTTGGGGAAATTTTAGGGATTTCAAAATTTTGATGAACTAAGATGTAATTATATAAAATCGAGAGCCAATTGGGCATGATAAAGATTTTGGAGGACCAATTAGGCAATTTTTGGAAAATTTGGGGCAAAACATATCATTTTTGTAAAGTATGGGCAAAATAGGAATTTTGGAAAAATTATGGACCAAATTAGGAATTTGGGAAAGTTGAACCTCTTTTTGTGATTTTGAATAAAATAAGGTCCCAAGGTGAATTTTAAATGTTTCGAGACTCAATTTAGGGAAAATCGACATTAGGACCCTAAAGTTAATGAAAAAGAACTTTAGGGACCTAATTACAAATAATTGAAAAGTTTGGATATTTTATTCACCTTGTGGTTCTAAGCTCACTCTCCCTTGAGGAAATCATTAACGTTAAACGATTTTCCTTAATGATTTCCAGCTTACATATTTTCTTTCCTTCTTAGTCGCACATCCAACGTTCTTATTAATAGTTCCCCTAGTCTGCCTGCTTCCCTTCTAGCGTCATGTTGACTTTACACTCGTTTCTTGATTTTTTTTGTGTAGTGTTTAGTCATTTTATCCGCATCGCTTCCTTATTGGTCGCCCTTGGATCATCGGGTTTTCTGATCCCCTTATCATTAGTCTTCTTGAATTGGGGGTTTCCACTTATTTGGACCACCCTTCCTTATGTGCATCAATCCTTCAGTCTATCGGCATTCGTTCGTGAACTTTTTCACAATTATCACCCCCCCCCCCCCCCCACACACACACACCCAGGAATCAAGGGGATTTGACCAAACCGGGTCGGGGCATGACAAACTGATCTGGATTCCCTTACTAGCAAGTTGTGGGATTCTTCATTAGATGTAGTGGTTCTTCTCTTGGGTGGGAATTAGCCTCCATGGTATGTCCCACACCTAGTACACGGGTTCATTCTTGGCAATTCATACTCCGAGGATGATGCCTCACTCCGTGCTCCCTAGACATTAACTTCATGAGTTATAGTGTCCCAAATTTTTTCAAGACTGTGGCCTCGTACTCATAAGCTTGTTCATTTGCTTCACCGGATCATGTTTGATCGGAACAAGCAGTAGTTTGTGAAGGCCCCTTACAAAATTAACGTAGGCCTTTGAAAACATCTTCTCAACTTACTCTTGGATAGGGGTTAGTCTCAGGTATACTAGTGGAGGGGTCACATCTTCCACCGAGCATTGGTTGATTCTCTTCCTCGAGTTCCTCCATGGTATATACTCCTCAACCACATTTCCTTGTATGTTCCTGGGATTCTTCCAATGAATGTACTCCCTGCTCGCGTTCCGATTCATATTTCCCTATAAAAGGTTTACAGTTTCTTAGGTTTCTAGGTTTTTAAAAACTTGACTGGAAAACTTTACTCTTATACCACTTAAATTGTCACGCCATAAATCGGTCTAGTCTAAACCTTGTGATCAATCCAACACTCTTTCTTGTGTCATCTAGGTATCTCTACCGAGATGACCCAAGAAAGGTAAAGGCTTAATAGTAAGATATATTTTTCCAATACAAATTTATAGGTCCTAAAGTTACCTTCTAGGGGAAGTTCAATCACGTTCTTCAAGCTACCATTACTCTTGGTACAAAAAGTTCCCATGAAAAGGAGTTTAAGGTAGTGGTGAGTTTTATAACTCAGTGAGTGGGGTATCACAGAAATATTTTTACTGGGTTTTATTTTATTCATCTCCCTCAATTTTATGAATGATTTTTAATACACAAGCAATTGCCCTTCATCATCGAAGGATTCACACATTCATAGAGCAGTCCCTGACTACTTCACTTGTGGTCCAGAACACCTTTACCGACCACCATGGTAGAAGGTCTCACCTTCTACCACAAGAATGAGTGGGCCTTATTGCCCATCCCTCAGACCATAGATTCTTCGTGTCTGCTACAACTTGACAAGACCTTTCCCCTTACATACTCGGTCTCAATGCACATGAAACTCCTTGAGCTTCCTAATTCACTTAACAACAAAGTTCCCTTGTGCTCCCTCAATCATCTAGTTGCCCTTGGAACCAGCACTACCCCATATCAGAAACCTCCATGGTTCTGTATCTCATGCATTCCCAAGAGCAAGTTTTTTTAGTTAAGACCATTTATTTATGGTGTTATCAGCCCCCATGAGCTTGCTGACCTGACTTCATCTAGGTACTACTAACCTAACGATTTCGACGACCTATCTTCTACTTGATAACCACCAAACCAATGATTTTGACAACCTTAATCATATCTCAGTTGCGATCACACATAATTTACCAATTATATGAGTTTTATATGCTCATTCCTCGTCTATTTGTCTGCGGGCCTAAGCTTGTGCCCATTGACCTTGGGCCCACAGGACCATTTCTTGCTCTCCTCAAAAATAGCTCTCAAAACATATTAGTAGTTTCACGCGATCAGGGTGACTATTTCCAGAAATATTGTTGTTAAATTTCAAACATGCTCATCTCCCCAACTGGGAGTGATGTTGGAAATTTCCACTCACCCGGTATCATAACTCATTTGTTCTGAGAGACTTTGTAGTGTCTCGTGGCCTTCTCATGATTGTGGGTCGTAGTCTCTTAGTATGTGCATATATTATCATTAATAATTCACTAAATTATCCGAACCTTTTCATTTGGACCCCTAATTCATCTTATATATGCAATTTCACCTTATAAATCCATTACTTACAAATAATTCAACATAAATACTTCTAATTGCAGTTAAATTCCTAAATTTAACTTTAGTTGCATTTAGGTCCATAATTTAACCTTAATTTCCAATTGGCCCTCAATTGAGTTTAATTCCACAAAAAACCCCAATTTTCACAAAATTCCAAAATTTCCCAAATTTCAACAAAGCAACATTTTAGTTCCTTGATTCCTTAATTAATCAAATTGTTCAGGAAAACATCATTAATTGTCTTCTAAGATGCTACTAATCATCATCCCTACTTAAAACAATCAATTCATGTTTTGAACTTTATTAATTGGCCTATAATTAAGCTCAAAAGTAGCTTCACCATAAAATTGGCTTTTGAGGGAGGATGATTCGAAATCTTTTTGGCCTAGGCATAGTTGCTAGCGCACTTAATTTGGGGAGGTTGCACTCATTGAGAGGGTCTACCTAGGATCAACAATTTCCCCAATTGATGCCCTATGCATGAAGAATTGATCAATATAATTTTGGCATTTTCTATCTCTAGAAGTTTACGATTCCCATGAGTGTAGGTAGAATTGACTTACTTCGAATGTTCTGGGGGTCGAGGGTTTGTCGAAAAGAGTTGTGGTAGGTTTTGACTGGTTGCAGGAGGTCGGAGTTGGCCGAAGTTCAACTTGAAAACTTCTGCAGTTTTGGGACTGCTGGAGGGACGGTATTGTGCGAGCCTAACGATGCTTTTCTGGTGATCCTTATACCAAAAGGAGGTTGCAGCGAGGCATGAAACTTCTTCCTGGTTCGAGAGAACCTGAATTCGCCTTCTGAGGTTGTGAAAATGGCCCTCGTCAGAGCTTTAGTTCATGCCTGACCAGGAAATGGAGCACCTCATCTTCTTTAATCATTTGCAGGATGGAGATTATAAATTGGGAGGTGCTCTTTATATATTGAGCTCAACAACTGAGAGGGCTACCGGTCAGCCTAAGACTTGGCCTTAGATTTGCCCATTGACATTCATTCTGGAAGGGTTTTTGTTCACCATATACTCGAATGCCCTCCGTTGACCTTAACCCCTCTCATCTGCCCAAGAATGAAGACGACTTTGTGTTACGCGTGCGATCTGCCACATGGCACACTATAATTGGCTAGTTTGTTTGACGCATCTTCCCACTGTGCCTCCGAGCCACCCTTTGACTCGTTGACCAGCCACGTGGTGACCTCCCATGAGCCGCTTATTCTAATGTGGTCGCTGACCATATTCGGCCAATCTTTTCAACGAGACACATGGCGTCCTCTAATTGCCTAATTTAAATATGTCAGAATTCCCTCCTGACACACAATTCCATTGCCATGTGTTAGCCTATGATTGGTTGAGGCCATCTGATAGAGCTCTGCCATGTGCCAACCCCTGATCGATTGATCGTTTGACCAACATCCCGATTGCCTACTAACGTGGCACCTTTTCCATGTGCCTACTTCTCATTGTCCAAATTGGCTTACATGGCTTTTCTCCAATTGACCATTGACTGAGGACATGTGTTGCTCTCCAATTGATCGGTCATTAATGACATGGATTTGACTGTTGACCGAGAACACGTGTTATGCTCTGATTGGTCAGGGCTTCCAAGTGTTGACCGAGTAGCTTACTGCGCACGCTTCACCATGGGTCGCTCTCTGATTGGTCACACATGTTGACTGGGGACTGATGTGGTAGGTGGTCCATTGATCAACTGTACCATTGACTAGTTCGATTGGACCAAGTTCGATAAAGCAAAATTGATAGTAGGTCGGTTCATGCATGATTCGATGAGTTTTCTAAAATTTATAACTTTATCTAAATTCATTTCCTAGCTAATGGCGACTTCAATTTCCGAACTTGACATTTTTATGTCACCTAGAAAAATCTGTCTTTGAACTGATTCTTCATAGTTTAGTCCGGTTCTATCTGATTTAGGCCATGTTCACCCTAAACCAGTTCGGTTTTCTCCTCCCATGCCATTCGTGATTCCTCTCCATGACCTTTGGATTCTTATTGATTCTTCATAGATTAGTCCGGTTCTATCTTATTTAGGCCATGTTCACCCTGAACCAGTCCGGTTTTCTCCTCCTATGCCATTCGTGGTTCCTCTCCATGACCTTTGGATTCTTATTAATTCTTCATAGATTAGTCTGGTTCTATCTAATTTAGGTCATGTTCACCCTAAACTGGTCCAGTTTTCTCCTCCTATGCCATTCGTGGTTCCTCTCCATGATCTTTAGATTCTTATTGGTTAATAGGGATTTTCCAATTTCCCGTTTTGGCTCTTATTTACCAATTCTATTTCACTTAGGTCCCCAATTTTTCCATAGAAATTTGCCAGTTCTACTTTTCGATTCCTTATTTCGAGACAATGGGGTTTGGATAGGGTGTTGAGTTACCCAACTGTGAGATGACACATGTCATGCCCTAGCCCAAAACCCTTGGTCGAAGACACATGAACCCCTCTCCAATCCCCCCAAAATTATAGAGCCGGGTACCTTCACCAAGGAAACACTAGTAGGACCAAGGGTCAGAAATGTAAAATCATAAAAATTGTAGTCGAATTATTGAACTTTTGTGAATAAGTATTGGGTAGGGGTCCTTAAATGTATGGTTATAAATCATAGGAATAGTAGAGTTATGATATGATAGTGAGTTTAAACCTTTGTAAGTAAAGTTGTGGTTACCTCGTAGCAAGGGGTCTCAGTTTTTTACTTTCCCCTTCTCTTTTGTGAGGTTCCTTGTCTTATCAACACAAATGTTAGGGGAAGGGGTGAGCTTACAACTTAGTGTGTTGCATGCTAATGTTGTGCCACTACCTAACTTACGACCCAGACCTTTCCCATAAACCAACTATGTAAACCATGTCCCTTAAAGATAAGAAAATCGGGGAAAGAATCGATCAACTCAAAAAAGAAAACTAAATCGGTTAATGAACCATAACTGATAAGAAAGGGTAAAAACGGAAAATTGACGAATGCCAATGAATCAAAGCGTCATAAAAATCATGGGAAATGACCTTGGGACAAATTAGAAGAAAAAAACCACACTAGTTAAGGAGAATTGGACCTGAACTAGATTGAACCAGTTTGAACTATCATAGAACCGATTACTAAATTCATTTTTCAAGGTGGCTTAAAATATTTAAATTGGGGAATTGAAGCCACCATTGGATAGAGAATGAATTTATAAATCTTTAATTTTGAGAAAATCGGTCGAATCGGGGTGAGGATAAGCTGGACCAAGATGTCAGGAATGGACAGCGCCAACCAAAAGAAAACATCTCTGTTTAGCCAATTTTAGGGTGAGGATAAGCTTGACCAAGATGTGAAATGGTCGGACAAAATGTCCCCGAGCTCCCTATATAAATAGCTAGTCTCCAATCATCCTCCTCACACCTGAAATCTCCATTCTCTCTTAACTGCTCCATTTTCTAGCGAAGCTCGAACAGAGCTCCGACATTTATATTTTTTCTGAGCCTTAGAAGGTGAGGTTGGGTTCATAAGATTTCAAGGGAAGTTAACTACCTAATGGCAATCTCTGTTAGACTCGAGGACTACCAGAGAAGCCTAGGCAGAATTAAACAGTGAAGCTACTTCGAAGGACCCAAGCTGCCCTGTTTTGGCTGAGCTGAAATTAGATATGAATTGTAGTGATTCTTGATCCTAGGAGGAACCTCAGGACGAGAGCTACATGTCCAGATAGAGAGTTCAGACCATCGCACCTCCAATGTTAAGCTTTCGAAGCTTTCTCTCTCTATGCAAAGTTTTCCAGCAAAGCTCCATTTTAGCTCGTTTCGGCCTCAATCCATGCAATTCAAAGCTCAATTGAATCGTATGGAAGTGTAGGAACTTATTTACATCTCCAATTGAAGCAATTAACCTTGATTGAATGGTCAATTTGATGAAATCAAATTCATCCAGTTTGAAAGGGGGAAATTGGCGGAAAGTTTTAGGTAAAATTGGGGATTTCATAAAATTGATGGACTTCTTTGCAATTTCCCAAAATTGAGGTGCAATTGGCCATGAAAAAGATGTTGGAGGACCAATTGGTCGATTTTTGAAATAATTGGGTTCAAATTGCCATTTTTGGAAAGTAGAGGCAAAATAGTAAATTTTGAAAAGTTGGGGACCAAAATAGAAATTAGGAAAACTTGAGCCCCTTAAACAATTTTAAGGAAATTGAGGAAACAAATATAATTTTTGGAAGTTCCGGGACTCAATTTGGGGAAAAGTTAGCAATAGGGACCTAAAGGAAAATGAACTTTAGGGACCTAGGGGCAATTAACTAACAATTTTGAGCCTAGTAGGTCATATGTGAGAAACAAAGGCTATTATGACAAACTCTAATAGATAAGAGTGCCAAAAACATGTATAAACACGAGAGAACAGAACGCTAGCATGGATAAGCTAGCATGGAGGCGAAAATCGATTGGAAATGAATACACCACGATTATCGGGTGAGTGGGCTTATTTACATCATACCAGGTTAGGATGATAAGTATTTTTGAAATGAAAAACCACTTGTAAGTGGAATTTTGACATCATACCTGGTTGGGGTGACGGGCAAACAAAGTTAAAACCTACTTATATATTATAAGTAGAGGAAATCATACCCGATTTGTATAATGGAGTTCCTTGAAGGAAGGAGAAACTAGCTTGCTGATTATAAGTGGAGGTATCATCACACCCGGTTCGTATGATGAAGTGAAAATTATATTTTTATTAGAAGAGTTCTTCCGTGATAGTGTGTGGAGACTTTCTCGATGGGACTGGATTAGCTCAGATAGGCCATAGGCCTCGATTTTTGAACTTGTGGGGCTAAATGCCAGGTTTTGGAAAATCACGTACAGTGGGCCTAAGGCCAGTTGTCATGAGCATGAGATATGGAAGCCATGAAAATTTCTAATGAAATGAATGTGGGATATCACCATGGTACCAAGATAGGACCAACAATACTCAATGAACTAGTGATAGTGCTTTAAGGTTAGGTCGACGGACCAGCCTAGAAAAATAGCTACAGGTCGGGTTGAGGGTAGGGGGCATTGGACAAGTGGCACCAAAGATAAATGGCCGTAGAAAAACTATTGTTTATACATTCACTTGAGATACATGACCATCAAGACACCCAAGAAAGGTAGTGATGCATCCTAAGAGCTACTGGACAACATGGTGGAGATAAGGGCAGTTTGTCGTGCCAATAATCGTGAAGCTCGACGTAGCTTCTTACGCACGAGACCAAGGTAGGGTTAGGATGAGGTCTCTGTCCTCATATGGATACAAAGTTGCTTCCTGTTCTGAGGGTCAGATGTCCAGAATATCGACTCAGATCCAGGGTAGAAGTGAACATGTTTCTATCTTCGTGGACGGTCAAGACGCTCCGAGCCACAAGTGGGTGCAGTGGACGGGCTCCACCTGCAAATATGTGTTCCCTTCCTGATAAAGGGCGTGTGTGGTCTACTAAACACACCTAATGTGTAATTGAGGAAAAAGGGTCTTGAAAACTAAATTTTAAGGAGAATTTCTTTTGAAAGAAAAACAACAACATTGGCAAACTTAGTAAAAAATTATATGTTTGAAAATTCACTTCCAACCTCCACTCACTGAGTTGTAGAACTTACCCCTCTTTTATATCCCGTTTTAGGAGTAGAGAAAACATTACTAAAGAAAACTCCCAGATCTACCCTTTGTCAGGTATGCTTAAAAGTTATTTTAAGATTGTATTTTTATTGATTTATGTTATTCCATAGAACAAGGTTTAAATTATGCATGGATCCTCTTTATTAAAGAAAGTAGGAAACCCCTATTAAACCAAGGGAGCGGTGGGTTTATCACTGGGATCCAACCAAACTAGGTCGTGGCGTAACAACTTGAGTGGTATCAGAGCATGGTTCCCTTGAAGCATTATCAATACTATACCTTGACACTAATGGAAACTTAATTACCGTGGTGGAAGGAGAGTTCCTAGGAAATTTGTCATGCGATCCAAACCCCCCACATGAAATCATGAAAAAGACGCCTACCTCCAGAGAGGCAGCCGTTCAACGATTCCTAGAGGGCGAGAAAAGAGTGCCCAACGACATGGTCAAGGACTATAGGAAACTTCGGAGCCTTATTAGAGCTAGAAGGCATCATCTATACTCCTCCAAGGCAGAAAGAACCTACCCTCCGCCAAGGTAGAAAGAACATATCCCTCCTCCAAGGGGCCCAAAACCTCCTCCACCCCCACAACAACCAAAAAGGTCACCCACTAAGAAAGAGGCCTCTGACAGATATTGGGATGCCCACGCCACCTTTATGAAAGTCCACCAAGTACCCCCACCAGTTCAATCCAAATTCGATCCTTCCCAATGGATGAAGTGGACATACGAGTGCGAGGCTGAGGTGTTGAGAAGGTATGGACTCGAGGCCATTCATGAAGTTCGTCCTATTAGGGAAATCCAAAGGGAATATGGATGGACTTCAACCAGTTCATCAGAAGCTTTAGACCATGAATCTCGCAACCGTTCAGAGGCTAAGTCCCAGCCAATGACTCCAAGGCACTAGGAAGTAGTGAATTCCTGTAACAAGCTGAGTATGATAAGAAACTATCTCTTTCAATGAATGAAAGTTTAGTTTTCTTTAATTAAAATTTAATCTCCCAGATGATGACAAGTACATCTAATAGATTGAAAGTATACCAATCATGACCAGGGTAGTAGATGGAGAAAACCACATAAGGAGGAAAACTACAAGTCACCTCTAGTTAAACACTAAACCTAAGATAGTCAAATAAGTTCCTCCATTAAAACCAAGAATATGGAGTAACATGGCAACAAGACTGGGAAAGAAAATCTAGAGGAGTCTACCTAGAATCACCAAGAAGGACATACCTTAACTAAGGGTAGGAAGAAAAGGAAGTGTGTGAAGTCTGGGGTAAAGGAAGTAAGCATCAAAAGGTGCAGGAGCAGTAAAGGAAAACGTAAGGACCATAAGGAGTTAAGGAAGAGCCCCCATATAAAAGTTAGGAAACCAAGAAGAATTGGGTTGCCCCAAGGAAAACCAGTGGAATGGAGGCTAACCAAAAGGAAAGTAAGGAAGAAGTGTGAGTGCGAAAAGTGCTATGCCACTTTAGGGTAAAAGAAGGAGAGGGAATAGGAAAAGAAGTGTGATATGAGGAGAACTCCAGAGGAATACACAAGTATCCTTAAAAGAGTTAGTGATAGGCACAATATAAATTATTAAGAACTCACCAACAATCAGGAGCTCCTCGAAGGAAGGATAAAGAATGAAAAGAAATTGGACAACATGAAAGGATCAAGGGCAAATAACCATACCGATGTCAAAAATATGTAAGAAAAGAAAGAAGGAAAAGCCTTCAAGGAGCATTAGGAAGGTTTAACGTGAAACTCCCAAGACAGAATTTGTAAACTCCATCCCTTAAAGACAAGTAAACTGGGGAAAGAACCGGTCAATTAAGGTGAGAAAACTGAACTGGTTAACAAACCCAACTGTTAAATAAAGGGAAAAACTAGAAATTTACAGATCCCGAGTATCCTAGAGAGTCATAAAAGTAATGGAAAAGGACTTTGGGATGAATTCGAAGTGAAAACTAGACTGGTTCTGGTAAACTATACATGAACCAGATTGAACCAATTTGAAATAATTTGAACCACTATTAAACCGATTTCTAAATTCATTTTTCTAGGTGGCTTTGAAAATCCAAATTGGAGAATTGAAGCCACCATTGGATAGATAATGAGAAAACTGGGAAAAGAACTGGTCAATTTGAATCTTTAAACCGGATTGGTCTAAAAACTTGATTGTTAGGGGACGAGCAAATGTGAAAATTTCTAACTCCCATGTAAATTAAAAAGGTTCATAAACTTGGGCAAAATAACCCTAGGATGGAATGAGGAAGAAAGACCAAAGCAGTTAAATAGAATCAGGTCTGAACCGGATAGAACCGGTTTATGAACCAAGTTGATTAATTGAACTAGAACCGATAAAGAATGGGTAAACTAAGATCCTTATGGATCCCTTGTGATTTAAAGTGGTTTATAATGCTTGGGAAGGAACCTTAGAACAATGTGGGAGAGAAAAACCAGATCGGTTCGGGTGAACCGGACCCGAACCAGATTAAATCAATTTAAGAACCGAGCCAGTTTATAAATCGGAATCAATTAAGAGATGGTAAACCGGGAATTTTATGGACCCTAAGTGACCCAAGTAGTCACAAAAGACATGGAAATGGACTTGTGAAGGAAATGGGGATGAAAACCAAACCGGTTCAGGTGAACCAGATTCGAACCGGTTCGGACTGGTTTGAACAACTATTGAACCGAATCTTAAATTCATTTTTCTAGTTGGCTTAAATAATTCAAATTTGAGATTGGAGGCCACCATTGGATAAAAAATGAATTTAGAAATCTTTGGATTTGAAAAACTCAGTCAAATGAGGGGTGAACTAGCCGGTTTAAGTTTTGAACCCAGTTCGGACCGTTCCGGTCCGGTTCGAAACAGTGTCATCTTCTTCCTCAGGATGACAACATTGTTCACTCGCTGGAAAATTGAAGCAGCACCAGTGAAAAAGAAACATTTTCATTCGGTACATTTTAGGTCTTTAATGTCTATTATAAAGGTGTCAAATTGACGGCCAACGAGTCCCTGAGCTCCCTATATAAAGAGCCCCTCTCTATTCATCCTCTCCACACCTGAAAAGCTCACTCTCTCTCAGTTGCATAGTTTTATGACAAATCTCAAACCAGAGCTTTGATATAACGTCAATTCTAAGCCAAAGAAGGTGAGGTCGGGTTCATTAGAACTGGGGGGGAAGTCAGCTACACAGTGGTAACATCTGTTCATTCTGAGAGTCGTCGGAGAAGTGCCGGCATGATCGAACAGAGAAGCAGCTCCGACGAACAGGAGCTACCCTGTTTCGACCGAGTTTTTGTAAAGGAAGGGCAAAATGGTAATTTTGGAAAAAATTGGGTGCAAATTGGAAATTTGGGAAACTTGAACCCCTGTTTGTGAAATTGAGTAAATTGAGGTCCCAAGAGAAATTTTAAAAGTTTTGGGACTCCATTTTTTAAAAAAAACTGGCAATTGGGGCCTAAAGTAAAAGGAAAAATAACTCCAGAAACCAATTTGTAAATATTAGAAAAATTGTTAATTTAGTCATTCATACTGAATGAGGTGATCAAGCCAGATGATAATGAACAACGATGTTCATTTTGTGTAGAAACATGTGACCTCAGGAACGCCGGCTAAGGTTAAGCTCGCAAGGGACGAAAACTGACCGAGTGAAATTTCACTATATGATCGGGTGAGTGAGATTTTTATATCATAAACAATTGGATGATAAGTACCTCAGAAATAAAAACCCACTACAAAATTGTATTTTAAATATCACAACTTATATGAGTGATGTGAAAATGACGCGAAAATACTTCTTATCGATTATAAGTAGATGATACCCGGTTGGTATGATGAAAACTTCCTCGGAGGAAGTGGAAAACCCATTCATTCGTTATGAGCGTAGATGTCCTCATACTCAGTTGTTATGATTGACAATTGAAAATATAGTTTGTCGGAAGTGCTCTCCCCTGACTGTTTGCCACTACTTAAACTATTTGGGAGACCTTCTTGACGGGAGCTCGAATAGCTCTATTAGGCCGGAGGACTCGGTTTTGAAACTTAGGGGCTATTATGCCCAATTTTAAATATCTTGAATAGTGGGCCCTAGGCCAGTTGGCATGAGTAGGAGCTCGTAAAGAAACATCTAGTAGCAATGCGAAATGACAGGTATTTGGACTAGTCAAGACAGACAGCTGCATGTTCAGGGTCATGGCCGTTGGACCGGTGGCACCACAAATTATATGGCATGGTGTGAAAATACTAATTGTGCATGCACTGTGTTTATTGGACCTTCAAGATGCCCTAGAGGTGTAATGATGTGTCATAGGGCCCTAGACGACTTGCTAGATATAAGGACTATTAGTCGTATTAGGAGGCCTTGCGAAGCTCAACGTAGCTTCAAGTGCACGAGACCGGTGTGGGGTCAAGATGAGGTCTTTGTCCTCATACGGACACAGAGAATTGTTACGGGATTGAGGGTTAGAGGTCACGAAGATCCACTCATTTTCAGGGTAGAAGTGGACGTATTTCTATCTAGGTGGTTGGTAAAGTCGCTCCGACGCCACAAGTGGGTTCAGTAGATGTAATGGCCTGTGATTGTGTGCTTGACCTTCGTGATGAAGGATGTGTGTTGGTGATCACATACCATAATTAATAAGAAATGATGATAAAAACCCAAATTTTAAATAAAAGTTTTTTAAAAGAAAATACAGAGATTGACACACTCCAAAATAAACATTTTTCCTAAAAAGATAAATTTTGAAAACCCATTCACTGAGTCATTGTACTCACACCCTCCCTTATACCCCTTTCAGGAAATCCCGGAAAGCCTACCCAAAGGACCATCAACTAATATGCCTGTGACATAGGTATGATCAGTGTAAAATTATATGCAATTTTGATTTATCTTATTCCAGCAAAGGTACAGGTTTAAAGGATGTCTTACTCTTCACGATTTATAAATAAGGGGCAACCCTTAGTAAACTGAGAGTGGCAGGTTGATTATGGGGATCCAACGAAACTGGGTCGGGGCATCACACACAGAGTTGCTTTTCGGGTTTGAAGGTCGGATGTTGAGAAAATCCACTCATTCCTAGGGTAGAAGTCGACGAGCTTCTATCTAGGTGGCCGGTAAAGTCGCTTGGACGCCACAAGTAGGTGCAGTGGACGGGCTGCCCTGTGAATGTGTGATCCATTCATGAGAAAGGGCGTGTGTTGATTGTTAAACCCACCTGATGTGTAAATGAGAAAATTTGTTTTGAATAACCGGGAATTCAAGGAAGGAAATGATTTTAAATAAAATAAGTAGTGTGGCACAGTCCAATTAAAACTATTTTATAGAAGCTTATGTTCCAAACAACCATTCATTGAGTTGTCGAACTCACCCCCTCACTTTATCCCATTTTAGGTAACCAAGGGATAAACCTACCTATAGACATTCCACTAGCTAAACCTGCAAGATAGGTATGTAAGTTTAATTTTTTTAATTTTGATTAATATTATTCTAGGAAAGGTACATGTATAAAGTGCGCCTTACTCCTCTTTATTAAAGGTTTAAAGAAGGGAAAAATCTTTAATAAACCGAGAGAGTGGTGGGTTGCTCACGGGGATTCGACCAAACTGGGTCGGGGCGTGACAACTAGAGTGGTATCAAAGCCTATTTCCTCGAATACATTATCAAAACTAGATATTATAGTATCTCATAGGAATAATTTTTACATAAGGACTCATGAAAAGTAGCCAAACAAACCTGTGCTACCTTAGCCACCCTAGAAGCCAGGGAGAACCCCATTTTAAGGAAGGAAATGAACCAAAAGTATAGAAGAACTCTTGGAGTAACCTTGGGTAAAAAAGGATTCAACAAGAAAACCTCCAAGATGTTCTGGCTCAAGGATGGAAAAGCATCAAACCATCAGCAATCCCTTAAAAAGGCCTCGCAATGCTCAAAGTATAGGAGGAACCACAAAGGTGGATAAAAGGGAATTTTCCCTTAACGAGCGTTAAAAGCCACCTAGGAGAAAAGAAGGAAGCACCTCCTCCATAGAAGACAAGCCCCTAGCGATGAAATGTCTCTGGATAACAAAGTTTGACCTACCTTGGAAAAGTATAGGATCCAAGTAGGGTTGTAGACTAAGCTATCAAGAAGTTGTAATTAAAAACTTTGGGAGAAGACACCCTAGGAAGAATTGGCAATATAGAAAGGACTACACTCTAAAAGGGTAGTAGGATGGACATTAAGAACAAGAAGACTCGACAAACAACTGCACTCAGATAATTATACCAAGGGAATGGTAAGGACGAGGAAATTAACGAACTGATACTTGTAAAGGTCATCATTTAAGCTCTAACAAAGAAGGGAGAGGTGGAAAAGCCAAATATTGTGAAAAAGAGGGATGAAAGAAATCCTTAAAAAGACCAATGGCCAAATTAACGACTAAAATCAAGCCAAGTTATGGGTAGGCAAGCCTCTCATATGATAGTCAAGAGATCTTAAAACAAGAAGGATTTGAACTCTCCCAAAAAGAAATAGACGTGTACTGGGTACGAGTGGGGTTGAGGATAGGGTACAAAAGATGTGCCCACAAGATTTCAAGAGTGAGGGTAAATAGGAGATGACGACATCAATAGATATTATTTAAGGGTAGATATTCCCTAGAGCAAATGAAAAAAGAATTCCGGGAGAAAAGGGGAAAGAGTCCTCTCAAGGAGGAAAACCCTAAAAGGCATATATATCCCAACTAAGAGGTAATGGAACCAAGTGAAAGGGATAAGGAGATAAACTTGCAAATGAAGCGCATGCTGAGGTGAAAGAACCAGGGAAGCATACAGGACCCAAGGAATAAGTTAAACCCAAGGAATGGTTAAGTAGGATGTTAGCAACAAAAGATGTTGTGGCAAGTAAGAATGAGTAGACTACCCATAATAAGGAAATAAGGTAAGGAATATTTGAGAAACGTTGGGAAAGTAAGCCCTCCAAATATGAAGTGGTAAAGGGAAAACAACCAATGACATCAAGAGTGGTTGTGGCCCACACTCGTTTAATAGAGCCCAAGGAGTGGGCGGTTGGACAGAAAACAAAGTGTTAGGAACCAACCTATCAACATGAGTTCCTCGAAGAGAGGATAAGGAACAAAAAGGAGATGGAAGACAGGGAAGGATAAAGAACAGACAATAATACCGATCTCAGAAGGGTGTAAGAATGGGAAGAAGGAAAAGCCTCAAAGGATCGCTAGGGACGTAGAACTAGGACTAGAGTACCTAAGTAGAAGGATAAAGATGGAAGTATGTAAACCCTGCACTTTTGAGTTAAGGAAAATCGGGAAAAGAACCGATCAAATCGAGTAAGAAAACTGAGACGGTTTACAAACTCGATCATTTGGGATCAAGCAATTTGGAAATTTACAACTTTTGAGTGATCCAAAGGGTTTATTAAACCTTGGAAAAGAAACTTAACACAAATTAGAATAGAAAAATAAAATTGGTTCAGGTGAACGAGAATCCATAAGAATTCTGAAGTTAAGCGTGCTTACCCAATAGTAATGTGAGAATGGGTGACCTCCATTTCCCAATGAAGCTCGAACCAAAGCTTCGACTTGAACAAAGTTCGGGCTCTTTAGAACCGGGGAGAGGACAGCTATCTGATAGCAAACTCCAGTCAATCCGAGAATTGTTGGAGAAGCGCCGACATGATGGAATAGTGAAGCAACTCTGGCAGACCGAAGCTGCCCTATTTCGGCCAAGATGAAATCAGCCATTTCATGCCCTCCTCAAGCCAAACCAAGCCCTTTCAACACTTCCTCAGCCTTTCCACGGCCAAATTAGGACCGAAGGTAAGCCAATTTGACTCTCCTTTACAATTTTCGATCAGTGCTAAAGAGAGAGTCGACCGAATTTCAATGACGAAATCCTAATCCAATTCCATATCAATTGATACGATTCTTGATTATAGGATGAACCTCAGGACGAGACCTATCTGCCCAGATCGAAAGCTCGGACCGTTGTGCCTTCACCGGTGAGTAATCAAAGCTTTCTCTCTCTATACTTCATTTTCTGGCAAAGCTTCGTTGGAGCTTGTCCCGACGTTAAAACTTGCTATTCACATTTCTAAAGAATCGTATGAACATGTAGAAACTCAATATCAACTTCAACTTCAACAATTGGAATTGTTTGATGGGTCAATTTGATAAAATCAAATTCGACTGTGTTAAGAAGTTAGAATTGGGGGAAAATTGGGGATTTTCGAAATTCCAAGGACTAAAATGAAATTTTATGAAATTGAGGGCCAATTGGGCATGGAAATAATGTTGGAGGATCAATTGAGGAATTTTGGAATTTTTGGGGCAAAACATACCATTTTTGTAAAGGAAAGGCAAAATGGTAATTTTGAAAAAATTGGGGACCAAATTGAAAATTTGGGAAATTAAACCACTTTTTGGTGAAATTGAATAAATTGAGGTCCCAAGATAAATTTTAAAAGTTACAGGACTCAATTTGAGGAAAAACTGACAATAGGGATTTAAAGTTAAAGAGAAATAACTTTAGGGACCTAATTACAAATAACTAAAAGTTTGGGTTTTCTCATTCATTGGAAATGAATGAAGGCTGTTATGCCGAGTAATAATGAATAAGGATGTTCGTATCGTGTAGGAACGCATAATACCGGGAATGCTAGAATGGACGAGCTCGCGTCAATACGAAGAACCGGTCAAGTGGAATTCACTACGTTAACCGGTGAGTGGGTTTACTAACATCATACCCGGTTGGGATGATGAGCACAACTTAAAATTTTAAAACCACTTACCGGTTGTGAGTAGAAATTTTATATCATACCCGGTTGGGAATGATAAGTACCTCGATATGAAAACCCACTATTAAGTGGTATTTTAAACATCTCTACTTAGAGGAAGTGATGTGAAAATCATGAGGAAAGACTACTTACTCATTGTAAGTAGATCATACCCATTTGTTACGATGAGACTTCCTCGAAGGAAGTTGATAACACGTTCATCAGTTATGAACGGAGGTGTCCTTATACCCGGGCGGTATAATAGATAGAGAAAACATATGTTTTGTCAGAAGTGCTCTCCCCTGACTATGTGCCAATACTTAAACAATTTGGGAGACTTTCTCGACGGGAGCTCAAATAGCTCTAATAGGCCGAGGGCCTCAGTTTTGGAACTTGGGGGCAAAAATGCCCAATTTTAAAAATCTCGTATAGTGGGCCCAAGGATTGTTGGCACGAGCAGGAGCTCGTAAATGAACATGATATATGTGCCATAAAACTTAATAAGTGAATTGTTTGGCCATGGTACCAAGATAGGACCGACATGCTCAGTCAACTAGCGGCAGTGCGACATGATAGGTCGAAGGACCAGTCAAGACAAACAACTGCGGGTTGAGTTGAGAGTCGGGGCCGTTGGACCAGTGGCACCACAGATTACATGGCAATATAAGAAAACATTATTTGTGCATGCACTGTGAGTACGAGATCATCAAGACGCCCATGAGAGGTAGTGATGCATCCTAAGGGCAGTGGACGACCTGGTGGCTATAAGGGCAGTTCGTTGTTCTAGGTGTCTGTGCAAAATCTGGAGTAGCACTAAGCACATTAGACCGAGGTGGGGACGGGATGAGGTCTCTGTCCTCGTACGGACATGAAGAAGTGATTTCGGGATTGTGGGTTGGATGTCGCATACATCCACTCATTCCTAGGGTAGAAGTGGTCGTACTTCTATTCGAATGGCAAGAAAAGTCGCTCTGATGCCACTAGCGGGTTCAGTAGTGATACTGAATTGCGAATGTGTGTAACCTTCATGATGAAGGATGTGTGTTGGGTGATGACACACCAGTAACTAAGAAATAATGAAAAAACCCAAATTTTTAACTTAATGAATTTTTGGAAAGAAACGAGTTTGGCACACTCCATATAAATGTTTTTCTTAAAAGTTAAAAGTAGACCTTTAAAAACCCATTCACTGAGTAGTGTACTCGCCCCCTCCCATATATCCCTTTCAGGAAATCCCAGAAAGCCTATCCTGAAAGACAATCAACTAAGATGCCTGTAAGACAAGTATGTAAAGTTTAAAATTTCATGCAGTTTTGATTATGCTATTCCAGGAATTGGTGCAAGTTTAAAGGATGCCTTACTCTTTATTATAATAAGGGGAAACCCTTTAATAAACCGAGAGAGTGTCGGGTTGTTCACGGGGATCCGATCAAACCGGGTCGGGGTGTGACAAAGTGAGACCATAAATAGGGAAGTTTTGAAGCTATCTGAAGCTATGGAACTGCCAGATGAATCATAAGAGACTTATATCTAACATAAGGAACCACATAAAGACCATATGTGGATGATAGTATAACGTGGTGGTCAAGGAGAATAAATGAGAGGCTAAGAAGGACCGGGAGGTAGTGGAGACTACACTCTAAAGAAGGGTAATAGGATGGGCATTTTGTTTTGTACACAAAATAGGACCCAACGATTGGAGATACCTTGGGTAGGAAAGTAAAGGGGGAACTGGGAAATTATGGTCGATGAATTATTAACGTGGGAAAAAGCCAAATTCAAAAGGGTGTAAGAATGCAAAGGAAGGAAACCTTCAAGGAGTAGTAAGAAATTCGAGCATATAACACCTAAGGGAGAAATCTCTACTTTGAAGGACATATTAGAGAATGAAAATCGTTAAAGGAGAACTCCACAAAAAAAGGAATCATGAATTGGTCACCAGTGAGTAAGAGTGGACTAAGGAAAAGGAAAGTCCTTGAATAAAGGACCCAACTAAAGAAGAGGCAGGACACAAGAAGGGAAGAATCCTCGCATGTCGGTAAGTCATCAGGAAACTCAACGATTGGAATCGGAAAGACCCAATAAAGAAGTTGGGAAATAACAAGCAACTAAGAAAAATCGATATGGTTAGGTGAGACATGACGTCAAATGCAAGATGGATGAGAGGATAATGGTAAATGTAGTTGAGGAATACTACCAAACGAAAAGATGGATAAAGTTATACGATCCCTAAAAGTTTGGAAAGCTGAGAATGACACTCAAGGAGGTGTTCTAGAAATTTAATGGACAGAGACAGGTTCTAGAAAATGTCATCCTGTAAGGGACATGTAAACCCAACAGTCCCAAGGAAGATATTACTCAAAGTAAGGATGAGTTAGCTATTAAGCATGACAAGGTCAAACATAAAATTTGGATCGAAGTTATAATAAACAACGGATGAAGAGAGAATTGAAATAGAACGAAAAGGTGATAACAAAGAAACCCATGAAAAAATGTATGTAACACTCAAAAGAATATCGAGCTAAGGGTTTTCAACGACCAAGAGAAAAACTAGACACGAGAAAGGTTGGGTATCTTGGAACTCCCAATCCTAAGTACAGGACATCAAAGGGAAAAATGTTGCTCTAATCAAAGAAAGATGTGAATTTAAGGATATACCTTAAGTGATGTATGCCTTGTTATGATAAACCCCATGGAAAGAGTAAATAATGGAAAGGAAAATAAATTCCTTAAGTAAATGATATAAAAAAAGCTAGGGTGAGAAACTGGGGAAAGAATTGGTCAACTAGGGTGAGAAAACTAAACCGGTTCACGATCCCCAACCTTTAGGAAAAGGGAAAAACTGGAAATTTACAAATCCCGAGTAACCTATAGAGTCATAAAAGTCATGGAAAAGGACTTTAGGATGAATTGGAAGTGAAAACTAGACCGATTTAGGTGAACAGGACCTAAACTCCGGACTAAACAATTTTGAACTAGTTTGAACCACTATTGAACTGATTTCTAAATTCATTTTTGTAGGTGGCCTAGAAAATTCAAATTGGAGAATTAAAGCCACCATTGCATAGAAAATGAATTTAGATTTTTTTAATTTTGAAAAACTCGGTCGAATCGGGCCTAAACCGACCTGTTTAATTATTGAACCCAGTTTAGACCGTTATGGTCCGGTTCAGAACAGTGTCGTCTTCTTCCTTCAGATGATAATACTATTCACTCGTCGAAAAAGCGAGCAGCACCAACGAAAATTAAAAGTGTTTATTAAGGGCATTTTTTGCCATGAATGATTGCCATAAAGTGCCAATCGAATGGCCAAGGAGTCCCCAAGCTTCCTATATAAAGAGCTCTTCCTCATTCATCCTCCTCACACCTGAAAACTCCTCTCTCTCTCTCTCTCTCTCTCTCTCTCCTGCTACAATTTCTGGTAAGCTCGAACCAGAGCTCCGACTTGGGCATTTTTTAAGGCAAATAAGGCGAGGTTGGATCCTTAGACTCGGGGAGAATTCTGCTACCTGAAGGTAGTCTTCATTTGCTCCTAGGAACACCGGAGAAGCATCTGTGTGATCAAATAGTGAAGTAGCTCCGATGGACTGAAGCTACCCTATTTTGGTCGAGCTTAACATGGATAATTTGAGCCCTTCTCAGGCCAAACCAAGCTCTTTCAACACTTCCACAACGCTTATACAATCAAATTAGAGTAGAAACTTTAGGAACCGACGAAAGTTCACTAACTGAATTCTCCCTCAATTTGATATGAATTGTTGCAATTCTTGATGAGAAACCTTAGGACGAGAGCTATCTACCTTGATCGAAAGCTCAAACTGCCACACCCCAACGGTAAGCTTTCGAAGCATTCTCTTTCTAAGTCTAGTTTCCTGTCAAAGCTCCATTTGAGCTCAATTCAGTTCCAAATGACGCAATTTGAAACATTCTCTTTCTAAGTAAAAATTATATATAATTAATATTTTATTTAATTAATTTTAAAAAATAAATTGAATATGTCACACAAATCCATCTCTTAAATTTTATAATAATATAATTTTGTTACCAAATTATATAATTTATTATCATTAAAATGTTAAATTTTATTAATTTATTTGTCTAATATTATAGGAGAAGTTGTTATATGAAAAGTTTACATAGCTATATCACATGCTAATAGTTAGCATTTGATTGAAGTACAAATAAATAAATAAATAATCCGCCTCATAATTTATAGTAGGGATCCCTTCATGACCATTGGTGTCATACTCCGACTCATTTTATTCGGTCGAACTTATAGACAATTCGTTACATACTTATAGTTTTACAACGATTCACCGCTAATCATTATAAGTCTGTCTTAATACTCAAAAAGAAATATTTTAGGTTATTTTCAAAAAATATTTATTTTGAATTTTAAAATAAAATTTAATAAATAATATCGAGACTAAGTACTAAATTAATGCATAGTTTTAGTTTATGATGGCTTTTCATACATTTGCTTGTCCTTTAATCATTTCAATTCTCTAAAATGGGTATTGGAGTTGAGTTAATTCACAATTCAGTGGGTAGGGTAGCTAAAACTGTGACGTAATTTCCATAATTCAGCACATACTCCAGAGTAGTTTAAGCGATATTTTAAAAATAATAAGCTTTGACCATATAGTTATTAAGGTTTTAATAAACGGGGTTTGTATTGAGCAAGCATCGCACACATCTTTTCTCTCATAGAAAAGATCACACATTTATAGAATATAAATTTTATATATTCCACTTGTAGTTTGTAGCAAATTTACCAACTACCATGGTACAAGGTTACAACCTCGTCCACTATTTGATTGGATCTTGATACCCATGTCAGATTGTCTGTGTGAGCACTATCGCCCACCCCCCAAACATATAAGTCTAGTTGTCCGGTAGAGATGGACTAGACCTTCCACAGTCTAATGCACATATAACTTCTAGAGCCTTCGATGTTCTAGTTCAGCTATAAATTCCCTTGTACCGATCTTGTTGATCGGTAGTTATAAGAACTATCACTACTCCGTATTTGATGTCTCATGGTCCCGTTACTAAATATACACATACAAGTGTTTTAGCTTAACACATTCATTTTTGTACTATTTGACCTACGAGATGAGACTCGCCTTTAGCTCAATAGTATTTATTGTGCATAGACCATTTCATACAAGTCACATTTTAAGTATTTTAACATACTTAAAATTTACCATCAAGATTATTTATGATACAAGGCTTATTCTATTAGCATTGAGCCAACTTATATGAGTTTACACTATATGGCATTCAACCCATTATGTTTTGAAAAAGATTGCATTAGGCCCACTTCTCACATTATAAATTTAATCAAATTTCCTCAACAATTGGATCGAACCATTTCCTCCATCAGGAAATGGATATATATGCCACACTTGAAATTATTTCTCACAGTACAACCATAAATGATAAATTTTCTAAGAAACATTAATGCTTATCTCAATAGTATATTCCCTAAAATTATTTTAGCGAGGTTCGCGAAATGAATGAGAATATATGTCACGCCCCGACCCGGTTTGGTCGGATCCCCGTGATCAACCCGCCACTCTCCCGATTTACTAAAGGGTTTTCCCTTATATTATAAATCGTAAAGAGTAAGGCGTTAACCTGCACCTTTTTCCAGGAATATCATAAATCAAAACTGTATAGTAATTTAAATTAGTTGTACCAATCTTGCAGGCGTTTAATTACGCAAGTCCTTTAAAGTTCGGCTTTCCAGGACTTCCTGAAAGAGGTATAAGGAAGGGGGTGAGTACAACTACTCAGTGAGTGGGATTCAAATCTTTTAACTTTCAAGAAAAACATTTATATGGAGTGTGCCAGACTCCTTTGTTTTAAAAAAAAACTATTTCATTTAAAAATTCATCTTTTTCCATTATTTCTTAGTTATCGATGTGTCATCACCCAACACACATCCTTCATAATGAAGGTTACACACATTCGCAAGTCAGTATCACTACTGAACCCGCTAGTGGCTTCGGAGCGACTTTTCCTGCCACCCGGATAGAAGTACGACCACTTCTACCCTGGGAATGAATGGATGTACGAAACATCCGACCCACAATCCCGAAATCACTTCTTCGTGTCCGTATGAGGACAGAGACCTCATCCTGTCCCCACCTCGGTCTCATGCGCTTAGTGCTACTCCAGATTTCGCACAGACACCTGGAACGATGAACTGCCCTTATAGCCACCAGGTCGTCCAGTGCCCTTAGGATGCATCACTACCCCTCATGGGCGTCTTGATGATCCCGTACTCATAGTGCATGCACAAACAATGTTTTCTTATATTGCCATGTAATATGTGGTGCCATTAGTCCAATGGCCCCGACTCTCAACTCAACCCGCAGCTGTTTGTCTTGACTAGTCCGTCGACATGTCATGTCGCACTGCCGCTAGTTGACTGAGCATGTCGGTCCTATCTTGGTACCATGGCCAAACAATTTACTTATTAAGTTTTATGGCACATATATCATGTTCGTTTACGAGCTCCTGCTCGTGCCAACTAGCCTTGGGCCCACTGTACGAGATTTTCAAAATCGGGCATTTCGCCCCCAAGTTCCAAAACCGAGGCCCTTGGCCTATCAGAGCTATTCGAGCTCCCGTCGAGAAGGTCTCCCAAATAGTTTAAGCATTGGCACACAGTCAGGGGAGAACACTTCCGACAAAAATAGGTTTTTACTATCCATCATACCGACCGGTATAAGGACATCTCCGTTCATAACCGATGAACGGGTTTTCAACTTCCTTCCAGGAAGTCTCATCATACCAACTAGGTATGATCTACTTACAACCCGTAAGTAGTTTTTCCACATAACTTTCACATCACTTTCTTTAAGTAGTGATGATTAAAATACCACTAAACAATGGGTTTTTATATCGAGGTACTTATCATCCCCAACCGGGTATGATGTTAGTAAACCCACTCACAACCCGTAAGTGGTTTTTAACTTTATAAGGTGTGCTCATCATCCCAATCAGGTATGATGTTTGTAAACCCACTCACCCGTTAATGCTGTGAATTCCACTAGACCGGTTCTTGGTATTCACGCGAGCTTGTCCTTGTTGGCGTTCCCGGTACTTCGTGTTCCGGTGAAGGCACGGCGGTCCGAGCTTTCGATCTGGGCAGATAGGTCTCATCCTGAGGTTCATCCTTTCGGTCCTAATTCGGTCGTGGAAAGGCTAAGAAAGTGTTGGGAGGGCTTGAAATGGCCGATTTCAGCTTGGCCGAAATAGGGCAGCTTCGGTTTGCCGGAGTTGCTTCACTATTCCATCATGTCGGCGTTTCTCCAACGATACTCGGATTGATTGGAGTTTGCTATCAGATAGCTGTCTTCCCCCCGGTTCTAAAGAGCCCGACCTTTGTTCAAGTCGAAGCTCTCGTTCGAGCTTTACCGGGAAATGGAGCAGTAGAGAGAGAGAGAGAAGTGTTCAGGTGTGAGGAGAATGAAATGGGGATGAACTCTTTATATAGTTGTAAAACCCGTGTATTAAATGGGCGAGATTTATTACTAGTATTAATATTGCCATAAATTATTGGTATTAATTCCAATAATTTAATTTTGGTATTAATTCTAATAAATTAAATTTCGGTATTAATTCTAATAAATTAAATTTCAGTATTAATTCTAATAATTTAATTTTGGTATTAAATTATTTGTATTAATTCCAATAATTTAATTTAGGTATTAAATTATTCAGGAGGTCACCCATCCTCACATTACTCTCAAGTAAGCACGCTTAACTTTAAAATTCTTATGGAATATAGTTCACTTGAACCACTTTGGTTTTTATTTTCTAATATGTCTTAAGTTTCTTTTCCAAGGTTTAATGAACCATTTGGATCACCCGAGAGTTGTTAATTCCCAACTTGCCCGTTCAGAAATAATCGAGTTTCTGAACCGGTTCTAAATCCTCACTTGGTTTGACCGGTTCTTTTCCTGGTTTTCCTTAGCTCAAAAGGGCGAGTTTTACAATATATTCCAAAAATACTTTAATTGATTTATGATATTAATTTTATGAATAATATCATGTTGTCAGTCCAATCGAACTTGATGCCAAAAATTTCACTTCCCTATGATGACATGTTCGTCCTAGAGGGATTCTCAAGTTTTCGTACTTTTGTTGTACAATCAAGTAGGATACATTTCCTACACATCATACATGGATTTTGGTAATTGTGTTTTAGGTACTTAATTCAGGTATTTAATACATGTTACCATAAAATATTTAAAATTATGGTTTTGCCACTATACATATTCCCATAATTTAAATCTATAAGGGTATCTAAATAATTTGTAAATATGCACCTTCCAATCTGAATCTCATTCTCAGACTATTTGGATATGGTTGTATGACGTTTATTTAATTACTTGTGGTAGGGGTATTTTTGGAATTGTTTCCTTGTGAATCTTGTTCAGCCAAACTTGGCCTTATAAGTTTTAAATTTATCGTCCACTAAATGTTCGGTCAAACCGAGTTAGAAAACCGAATTACTTCACAAAACCAATCATCAGAGAACGGGCAATTTGGGAAAGTTACAACCTCTGAGTGACCCAATGGGTTCATAAAATCTTGGAAAAGAACCGAAAAACAAATTGGAAGAGAAAAACTAGATTGGTTCAGGTGAACCGGATCCAAGCCGGATTGAACCAGTTTATTAGCTGGAATAGAGAGAGATAGGGCAAACTGGGAAATTTATGGATCTTGAGTGACCTAACAAGTCACAAAAGTCATGAAAAAGTACGTTAGAATGAATGAGGGATGAAAACCAAACCGATTTAGGTGAATCGGATTGAACACGTTTGGATCGGTTTGAAATACTATTAAACTGGATGCTAAATTCATTTTTCTAGGTTGCTTAGAAAATTCCAATTTAAGAATTGAGGCCACCATTTGATAGAGAATAAATTTAAAAATTTTTAATTTTCAAAAACTCGGTTGAATCGGGCCTGGATCAGCCAATTTAAGCTTTGAACCTGGTTCATCTTCTTCCTTCAGATGACAGCACTGTTCACTTGCTGAAAAATTGAACCAGCTTTGGCAAAGAGGAAACTTTTCCATTTAGTACGTTTCATACCATCAATGACAATTAGAAAGGTGTCAAATGGATGGCTGACGAGTATCCGAGCTTCCTATATAAGGAACCCCTGTCCATTCATCCTCTCCACACTGAAAACCTCACTCTCTCTCAGCTACCCAGTTTTCTGGCGAAACTTGAACCAGACTGCAATATAGGGTCTTTTCTGAGTAAAAGAAGGCGTGGTCAGATTCCTTAGAATCGGAGAGAAGTCAGCTACATGGTGGTAGTCTCCAACTGCTTCGAGGGTCGTCGGAGAAGTGCTAGTGTGATCGAATAGTGAAGCAGCTCCAGTGGACCGAAGCTACCCTGTTTATGTCAGGATGTAATCAGCCAATTTGAACCCTCCTTAGGCCAAACCAAGCTCTCCCAATACCTCCTTAGCCCTCCTATGGCCGAATAAGAATGGAAAGGTAAGCCAACTTGGCTCCCCTTTGTAAATTTCGATCAGTGTTAGAGAGAATTGAGGGCCAATTGGGAAAGATAAGGGTATTGGAGGACCAATTGAGAAATTTTTGGAATTTTAGGGGTAAAACATACCATTTTTGTAAATGAGAGGCAAAGTGGTAATTTTAGAAAAATTGAGGACCAAATTGGGAATTTGGAAAAGTTGAACCCCTTTTGTGAATTTGAATAAATTCAGGTCCCAAGGTGAATTTTAAATGTATCGAGACTTAATTTAGGGAAAAATCGGCATTTGGGGCCTAAAATGAAAGAAAAAGAACTTTAGGGATCAAATTGCAAATACTTGAAAACTTGGATATTTATAGTGATTAATAATGAATTAAGGTTATCAAGCCAAATGATAATGAACAAGTATGTTTATAGCATGTAGGAACATGAGATATTGGGAACGCCACTAGAGACAAAGCTTGCAAGGGAGAAAAATCGATTTAGAGGAGATACACCGCACGATCGGGTGAGTGTGATTTTAAATCATACCCGGTTGGGATGATAAGCAACTCGGAAATGAAAACCCACTATTAAGTGGTATTTTAACCATCACACCAGAGAGTTGGTATGAAAACTATTTACCGATTATAAGTAGATCAAATCATGTTGGTATGATGAACTTTTTGAAAGGAAGTAGAAAACCCGCTTACCAGTTATAAGTGGAGATGTCTTCATTCTAGTTGGTATGATGGATAAATGAAAAGTTTATTTTGTCGGAAGTGCTCTCCCATGAATGTGTGCCACTGCTTAAAACTTTTGGGAGACCTTCTTGACGGGAGCTCGAATAGCTCAGATAGGTTGGATACCTTAGTTTTGGAACTTGGGGCTAATATGCTCGATTTTAAAAATCTCTAACAGTGGGCCCTAGGCCAGTTGGCATGAGCAAGAGCTCATAAACAAATATGATTTTAAGCCATGAAAACTTAAATGAATGAATTGTTTGGCCATGGTATCGAGACAGGACTGACATACTCGATGGATTGGCGGCAGTGCGACAAGATAGGTCTATGGACTAGTCGAGACAAACAGTTGTAGGTCGAGTTAAGAGTGGGGATCGTTGGACCAGTGGCACCACAGATTATATGGCTTATGTGAAAAATTATTTATTTGTGCATGCAGTAAGTTTACGGGACCTTCAAGACGCCCAAGAGGGGTAGCAATGTGTCCTAGGGCTTTAGACGACATGGTGGGGATAAGGGCAGTTAGTTGTGCAAGCAATCTTGGAAGCTCGACGTAGCTTCATGTGCATGAGACCAGAGTGGGGACGGGATGAGGTCTTTATCCTTTTACAGACATAGAGTTTTGTTACAGGATTGAGGTTCAGATGTTGCATTCATCCACTCATTCTCATGGTAGAAGTGAACATACTTCTATCTAGGTGGCCGGTAAAGTCACTCCGATGCCACAAGTGGGTACAGTGGATGTATTGGCCTGCAAATGTGTGTTCCCTTCATGATGAAGGGCATGTGTTGGTTAATTAACACACCATTGTGATGAGAAATGGCTATAAAAAACTGAGATTTCAAGAACGAGATACCTTAAAGAAATTAAGGAATCTGGCACACTCCAATTTAAAAACTATTTTTATTGAAACTTTATTTTTTTTAAATGCTCATTCACTGAGTTTTAGAAACTCACTCACCCTTTTTATCCTTTTTCAGGAAATAGAAAGATCACTTGGGATAACACCAAGCCTTACCCTCTGTCGGGTAAGCATAATTCTTCTTAAGCTTGCATTTTATTTGATATATGTTATTCCAGGGAACATGGTTGAGATAGCGTCTGGCTCCTCTTGACTAAAAGAAGGGGCAAAACCATCTTGAACCAAGAGAGCGGCAGGTTGTTCATGGGTATCTAACCAAACCGGGTCGGGGCATGACAACTTTAGTAGTATCAAAGCTAAGTTCCCTTGAAACATTACCAATATTATGCCCTGACATTAATCAAACTTTAAACTATCGTGTAGGAAGGAGAATTCCTAAGAAGTTCGTAGTGAAATCCAGCCATCCACCCATAAACCTGAAAAAGACACCCAACCCAAGAGAGGAAGCCACACAAAGATTCCTAAAAGGCAAGAAAAGAGTACCCAAAGACATGGTGGAAGAATAGTAGGAGCCTTGTTGGAACCAGAGGGCATCACACACCCTCCTCCAAGAAGCCCAACTCCTCCTCCAATCCCACAAAAACCAATGCCATGCCCCGACTTAGTTTGGTCGGATCCCCGTGATCAACCCGCCACTCTCCCTGTTTATTAAAGGGTTTCCCCTTATTATAAACCGTAAATATTTATCCTTCACCTTTTCCTGGAATAACATAAATTAAAACTGTGTAATAATTTAGATTTATCATACCTATCTCACAGGCGTCTTATTTGATGGTCTTTAAGGGTAGTCTTTCCAAAATCCCCTAAAAGGGATATAAGGGAGGGGGTGAGTATGACTACTGAGTGAATGGGATTTCAAAAGATTAGACTTTTAAGAAAACATTTATTATTGGAGTGTGCCAGACTCATTTCCTTCAAAACCATTTCATTTGCAAATCTCGGGTTTGTCACCATTTCTTTTTAACCATAGTGTGTCATCACCCAACACACATGCTTCATCATGAAGGTTACACACATTCATAGGTCAGCATGACCACTAAACCCACTTGTGGCTTGGGAGTGACTTTACCTATCACCTAGATAAAAGTACAACCACTTCTACCCTGAGAATGAGCATATGTACGTGACATCCGGCCCTCAATCTTGAAATCAATTCTTCATGTTTGTATGAGGATAGAGGCCTCATCCTGTCCCCACCCCAGTCTCATGCGATTGATGCTACTCCAAATTTTGCACGGTCACCTAGTATGATGAACTGCCCTTATACTGAATAGGTCGTCAAGTGCCCTTAGGACGCATCACTACCCCTCTTGGGCGTCTTGATGGTCTCGTACTCACAGTGCATGCACAATCAATATTTTCTCATTATACCATATAATCTGTGGTGCCACTGGTCCAACGGCCTCGACCCTCAAGTCAACCCGCAGTTGTTTGTCTTGATTGGTCCGTCGACCTGTCATGTCAGACTGTCGCTAGTTGACTGAGTATGTCGGTCCTATCTTGATACCATGACCAAACAATTCCTTTATGTAAAGTTTTATGGCATATAATTCATGTTTGTTTACAAGCTCCTGCTCGTGCTAACTAGCCTTGGGCCCACTATACGAGATTTTCAAAATCGGGCATATTAGCCCCCAAGTTCCAAAACCGAGGCCCCCGGCCTATCAGAGCTATTCGAGCTCCCGTCAAGAAGGACTCCCAAATAGTTTAAGCATTGGCACACGGTCAGGGGAGAGCACTTCCGAGAAAAATATGTTTTCACTGTCCCTTATACCGCCCAGGTAAAGGACATCTCCGTTCATAAACAATGAACGAGTTTTCAACTTCCTTCGAGGAAGTTTATCATACTAGCCGGGTATGATCTACTTACAACCGATAAGTAGTTTTTCCTCATGATTTTCACATCACTACTCTAAGTCGTGATGTTTAAAATACCACATAGTATTAGGTTTTCATTTTGAAGTGCTTATCATCCCCAATAGGGTATGATATAAAATCTCACTCACAACCGGTAAGTGGTTTTTATCTTTAAGTTATGCTCATCATCCCAACCGTGTATGACATTAGTAAAGCCACTCACCTGTTAATGCCGTGAATTCCACTAAACTGGTTCTTTGTATTCACGCGAGCTTGTCCTTGCTGGCGTTCCCGGTACTTCATGTTCCTACACGATATGAACATCTCGGTTCATTATCTTTCAGCCTAATAGCCTTCATTCATTTCAAATGAATGAGAAAGTCAAACTTTCATTTATTTGCAATTAGGTCCCTAAAGTTATTTCTCTTTAACTTTAAGTCCCTAATGCCGGTTTTTCCCAAATTGAGTCTCGAAACTTTTAAAATTTATCCTAGGACCTCAATTTATTCCATTTCACAAAAAAGGTGATTAATTTCCCATATTTCCAATTTGGTCCCCCAACTTTTCCAAAATTACCATTTTTGCCTTTCCTTTACAAAAATCGTAAGTTTCACCCCAAAAATTCTAAAATTCCTCAATTGGCCCTCTAACATTTTTACCATGCCCAATTGACCCTAAATTTTAGGAAATTGCATTTCGGTCCCACGAATTTTCAAAAATCCCCAATTTCCCCCAATTCCAACTCTTTAACACATCTGAATTTGATTTCATCAAATTGACCGATCAAACACCTCTAATTGTTGAAATTGAGTTTCTTCATGTTCATACGATTCCATAGAATTTTGAACCATGAATTTTAACGCCGAAACGAGCTCAAATGAAGCTTCGCTAGAAAACAGGCTGTAGAGAGAGAGCTTTGATTACTCACCAGTGAGGGCACGACGGTCCGAGCTTTCGATCTGGGCAGATATCTCTCGTCCTGTGGTTCATCCTAGAATCAAGAATCGCAGCAATTGATGCAAAATTGAGTTAGAAATTTATCATTGTAATTCTCCCGATTCTCTCTCTAGCACTGGCCGGAAATTGTAGAGGGGAGCTGAATTGGCTTACCTTTCAGTCTTAATTCGGCTGTAAGAGGGCTGAGGAAGTATTGAGAAGGCTTGGTTTGGCCTAAGGAGGGCTCAAAATGGTTGATTTCAACTCGGCCAAAACAGGGCAGCTTCGATCTACCGGAGCTTCTTCAATGTTTCATCACATCGGCATTTCTCCGGCGACCCTCGGAGCAAACAGAGACTATAGGCATGTAGCTGACTTCTCCCCAATTCTAAAGAACTTGACCTCACCTTGTTTGGCATAGAAAAGACCCTATATCAGAGCTCTGGTTCAAGCTTCACCAGAAAACTAAGCAACTGAGAGAGAGTGAGCTTTTCAAGTGTGGAGAGGATGAATGGGGAGGAGCTCTTTATATAAGGAGCATGGGGACCCGTTGGTTGTCCGTTTGGCACTATTATGATATGAATTGAAGACCTAAAACGTACCGAACAGAAGCGTTTCTTCTTAGCCGGCACTGATTCGATTTTCTAGCAAGTGAACAGTGCTGTCATCCTGACCGGTCCAACCTGGGTTCGATGCTTAAACCTACCAGTTCACCTAGAAAAATAAATTTAGGATCTGGTTCAATAGTGGTTCAAACCGGTCCAAACCGGTCCAAACCGGTTCGGATCCGGTTCACCTAAACCGGTTTGGTTTTCATCCCCAATTCCTTCACAAGTCCATTTCCATGTCTTTTGTGACTCCTTGGGTCACTTAGGGTACATAAAATTTCCAGTTTACCATCTCTTTATCGATTTCGGTTCATAAACTAGCTTAGTTCTTAAACCGGTTTAATCGAGTTCGGGTTCAGGTCCGGTTCACCCGAATCAGTCTGGTTTTTATCTCCCACTTTATTCTAAGGTTCCTGCCCAAGGTTTATAAATTTATTTGGAGCACAAGGGAGTTGAATTTCACTGATTTGCCCATTGTCTATCGGTTTCTATTCATGAACCGACTTGGTTCATAAACCGGTTCAATCTAATTGGATCCGGTTCTTCCAAACCGGTTTGATTTTTCTCACTTGGTTTGATTGGTTCCTTTCCCAGTTTTCCTTAGCTCAAAAGGGTAGGGTGTATAACCAGAGAGGAATCCAACCAAGAAGGAGGCATGTGATAATTATTGGGATGCATTTGCCACCTTCATGAAGGTCCACCAAGTACCTCCACCTAATCAACCTAGCTTCAATCCCTCCCAATGGGTGAAGTGGACCTATGAGTGTGAGTTTGTGGTACAAAGGCGGTACGAATTGGAGGCCATACATGAGATTTGTCCTATAAGGGAATACGAGTGGACCCCAACTAGTTCCTCAGAACCTTCTAATCAAGAATCCCACAATCGCTCTAGGGCTAACTCTCGACCTATGACCCCAAGGGATTAGAGTGTAGAAAATTGTTGTAATAAGTCAAGTATGGCAATAAAATATTTCCTTGAATGAATGAAAGTAAAACTTTTTTATAAAACTGTTCCTTAATAAATTCAAAGAGAAAAGAGTATGATAGTAAAGATTAAAAAAATGTAGGAAATTACCTAAAGAAGAAAAGATGGGTTATTTGTAGTTAATCTAAACCCTTAAAGACTATTTCCTCGGAAGTACAATAAAGAAGAGTTCATCTGTGAGAGATCTTAACTGAGAAAAGGAAGAAGAAGCTGAAACAAAGGGAAGTGAACATCAAAGAGTATGGAATTATAGAGAGTTCAAGAATTTTGGGAAAGGTTAAGAGTATGGAAAAACAAGAAGGAACAGAATATTCCAAAGGGAACCAAAGGAGTGGAATCTAATTAGGAAGAAATGAAGTAGTGGGAGAACACTAAGGATGTCAAGATCACTAAGGTAGGATGAGAAGAATAATTTGATAACAAGGAAGTCAGGCATAACCCCTACCTGAAAAAGAACTAAGACACAATTTCTTAGAAACTGCATAAAATAAGGAGACTTGTGGAAAGTAAAGGTATGGGACCAAAAAGAAAGAAAACCTAGAATGACTGAACCATATAAGATCCTTAAGTATAAGTGGAGACAAACAAAAGAATCTTTAAGGAATAGTAGTAAGATCGAACGTAAAAATCCTCGAACAGGAGACACTAGCAGAAGGATGAGAATAGGAAGTGGATCGAGGAAGGAAAAAGCTCCAGGTTAAGAAAATCAACCGAGGAAATGTCAAAATTAGAGTTGACTAAGGATTTCAGTAAGAAGTATGAATGGCTAAGTGAGTGTTTGGGGAGGTTAAATATGGTCTACTTGCAAGAAGATAGGGAAACCCAAATAAGAATTTTAGATGGATCTAATTGAAGGAAATAACTCATGTTGACCAAAACATCGGAGGAGTAAACGAAGCTCTAATAAGAACTTGGGAGTAGTAAGGAATGCACCCTAAAAGAGGCGAAGGGAGGAATACCAAGAACACAAAGATGCGAAAGATCTTGACACAAGAGGGATGTGAGGTCCACCTTAAAGGAATAAACAAATGCTAGAGCAAGTGGGAATGAGGTAAGAAAAATGAAAAGTACCCATAGGATCTTAAGAGTAAAGGTAAGTTGGTGAAGATAACGGCAAGGAAGGACATTCCAAATTGAATATTTACAAAGATAAAACTAGAAGGGAATTCCGAAAGAAAAGGAGTGTGAAAACTTACCAAGAGAAGGGAATCTTGGAGAAACATAGGTGTATTAATTAGGAGAAAATGGAACCAACGGAATTGGAAAGAAAATAAGCTCCCCAAGAAGAAGCTGCTAGAGAGGGAAGGATCAAGTACAAAAGGAAAGTAATCGTGAAGATCCAAGAGATGAGTCAAACCCAAGTAACGGGTAAGTAGGAAGACAACATCAAAAGATGCCATACGAGTAAGAAAGGAACTCACTCGGAATAACGTATAGTGAAATGATCACGATGTAAGAATGGATTAAGAAAGAGAAGAGACCTCAAAAAGGAAGGACGCTAGTAGAAAAGAAGAATGAAGTAAGAAAGGAAGAGTTTTAATATGTTAGTAAGTTATCAGAAAGCTCAAGGACTTGAAGGTTGAATGACCAAATAAAGAAGTCTGAAAAAGACGAGTAAGTAAGGAAATCAATAAGGTTATAGGGATGTGAAGTCAAAGACAAGTTCCGAAGAATGTCATGCGATAAGGGACATATAAGCCCAACTGTCCTAGGGAAATATGACCTAGGTAAGGAAGAGTCTATGATTAAAGCATGATGAGGTCAAGTGTTAAAATGTGGAACGAACAAGTGATAACCAAAGAATGAGGAAAGGATCCATGTAGGATGAAAAGGTGATAACGCCAAAACCTATGGAAGAAGATAACTAGAACTCCTAGTCCTGAAATCTTAGGTAAAGGAGTTTGGAATGAAGAAATGTTGCCTTGGAAAAAGAAGGATGTAAACTTAAGGATATGATCCTAAGTCTTCTAGGGAGATATGCTTAACTAAAGTAAACTCCATAGGAATGAGAAAAGGAGGTGAATGAAACGAAAATCTTAGGTATGTGATGTAAGGGATGAACAGAAACAACCGAGAAGGTTATAGGACGATAAACTAGAAAAGTTCATATTAATGAAAATTAAGATTAGTACAAAAAGTGTGAAATATTTTTTGGTGTCAAAACTCCAAAAAGGTGGGGAGAGTTGTAAACCCCACTCGCTTAAGTTAAGGAAAACTGGAAAAAAAAACCAATCAAACCGAGTGAGAAAACCGAATCAGTTCACAAACTCGATCATCAGATAACAGGAAATTTGGGAAAGTTCCAACCCCTAAATGATCCAAAGGGTTCATAAAATATAGGAAAAGAACCGAAGAATAAATTGGAAGAGAAAAACTAAACCGGTTCAGGTGAACTGGATCCAAGCTAGATTGAATTAGTTTATAAACTAGGTTGGTTTATGAACTGGACCGGTTTATGAACTAGACCGATAGAGAGAGGGCAAACTGGGAAATTTATGAATCTCGAGAGACCTAAGAGTCACAAAAGTCATGAAAAAAGAATTTAGGATGAATGGGGGCAAAAACTAATCCAGTTTAAGTAAACTAGATTCGAATCAAATTCAACCAATTTGGACCGGTTTAAACCACTATTGAGTCAGATGCTAAATTCATTTTTCTTGGTGGTTTAGAAAATTCCAATTTGAGAATTGAGGCTACCATTTGAAAAACTTGGTTGAATCGGGCCAGAACCGGCAGGTTTATGCTTTGAACCCAATTCGGACCAGTCTGGTCTGGTTCGGAACAGTGTCATCTTCTTCCTTCAGATGACAACACTATTCACTCGTCGAAAAATAGAACCAGCTCTAGCAAAAAAGAAACATTTATGTTCAGTACATTTTAGGCCATCAATGACTATCATAAAGGTGTCTAAGGATCGGTCGATGAGTCTCCAAGCTGCTTACATAAGGAGCCCCTTTCCATTCATCCTTTCTACACTTGAAAACCTCACACTCTCTCAGCTACTTAGTTTTTTGGTGAAGCTCAAACCAAAGCATCGATATAGAGTCTTTTTTGAGCTAACGAAAGCATGGTCTTGTTCCTTAGAATCGAAGAGAAGTGCCAGCGTGATCGAACAGTGAAGCAGCTCTGGCAGATCGGAGCTACCCTATTTCTATTAGGCTAAAATCATCCAATTCGAGCCCTCTTTAGGCCAAACCAAGCTCTCCCAACACCCCCCCTAACCCTCCTCAAACCATACTGCCATTGGGTTCCTCTATTTTCTAAAACTACCATTTAGCTCCAAACTTTCCCCAAATTACAATTTGACCCCAACATTTCAAATTTTACAAATTAGACCTCCATTTGATCCAATTTGTCCAATGTACCCTTAATTGGAAGGAAAATTGCATGGGAAGACCCTCAATTTTATCAAATTACCATTTGGTCCACAATTTTTTTAAAATATCCAATTTGCCCAAACTTTTCAAAAATTGAATTTTGGTCCTGAATCACAATTTCGTTCAATTAACCCCTAAAACTTGGTTAATTGTCCTAAATCATGATTTAAATCAACTCCTCTGTGTTTTTCCCATCATTTCAAGCTTTGAATCGCTCGATTTGGCTTGAGAATGAGCTCAAACGAAGCTTTGCCGAAAAATGTAGTCTAGAGAGAGAAAGCTTCGATATCTTACCGGTGAGGGTCCGGTGGTCAGAGCTTGGGATACCATCGTGTTGCTCTCATCCCAGGGATCCTTCTTGGATCCCACGCTTCAATTGATGACTTGAGTAGTGCGAATTTTAGTCATAAATTTTTTGTAGAATTTGGTTATGCATATTATTTTCTGGCGAAGGGTGGTGGAGGAAGCTTAACTTTTTAGCTTGAGGGAAGTACGAGGCACCTCTAAGTGGGGCGTAGGGGTTCTAGCTTGGCCGCAATTGGTCAAGGGAAGGCTCGAAGTGGGTGGCAGGGGGCTGGCTGGCTGGTTTCAGGTTGAGGAGTGGCAGCACTGTTCTAGCTTCCTCGCTCCTCCTCGGTGGCTCTAAAGCTAAATAGAAGGTATGGTCAGGTAAAGGACTTCCTCCTGATTCCAAAGACACCCAATGTGGCTTTAGAGGTCGAGAAAAGTCTCGTCATCAAAGCTATAGTTTATAGCTCACAGGAAAAGTCACTCTTCTTCTTCTTCGCTCGATTATGGGATGTTGAGAACAAATGACGGGTGCTCTTTATATAGGGAGGTTGGCAAGTGCTTAGGCTATTAGCCCGCGTAAGACTCGGCCTCTGACTCGGCCACTGGAGACCTAACCAGAGCAATTTTCAAGTCGTCGGAGACTCTAGGTTTTCTAGTGAATTCCTCTCCCTTTCTCTCTCTCTCTTATTTGTCAACATTTGAATGTTGAACATGATGACATGGCGGTCGTTCCACATGGCGCACTGTGATTGGTCAATTTTTCTAACTTGGAATGCCAGCTCGGCCACCGCATCAACCGTTGACCCGTTGACCGGACATGTGGCAACCTATCCATGGTTGTTCATGTCTGTGTGGCTTGCTGACGAGGCCCAGTTGTCCATTGACCAGACACATGGCAACCTCCCATTGGCTGACCATGTCTAAATGGAAACTGTCATGACGCTAGTTGGTCATTGACCGTTGACTATTGATCAGTTCATTGACTGTTGACCGGTCCGGTCCGATGGGGTTTGCGGTACGAAATTCAAAAATCGAACAAATCAGACCAGGTTCAACTAGTTTTCTCAAATTTAAAATTTTCTAAATTAATCTAAATTCATTTTCTATCTAATGGTGGCCACAATTTTCCAATTTGACATTTTTAAGCCACATAGAAAAATGAATTTGTGAACCGGTTCACTATGGTTCGTGCCAGTTCAGGTCCAATTCGGTTCTCTCTTCAATTCCACTTCCAGGTTCTTGCTTGAAGTTTTGTGAAATTTTTTGTCACTTGGGATTTTCCCATTTCTCACGTTAGCTATTTTTTGTTCATTAAACGGCTTGGTTCTTCATTTAGAAACCTATGTCGGTTCTTTTTCCAGTTTCCTTGGGTCCAATTGGATGGGTTTTACAACTTTTCTATTCTAAATTGTCCCAACGTCCTTTTCCATGATTTTTATGACTCTATGAATCACTTGGCATTTGTAAATTTCTCAATTTACCCTTTCCTTATCGATTGTGGTTTGTAAATCGGCTTGGTTTTCTCTTTTGAAATGACCGGTTTTTTTCCGGTTTTCTTATCAATGAAAGGATGGGGTTTCCAACTCTCCTCTTCTTTTAGGGGTTTTGTCCCCAAAACATAAGTTAGCAATTATTTGTGTTGAGGGTGACTTTCCTTTATGCCCTCCTGGGTTTGCTTGGTATTTATCTCTTTGGATATTCCTTTCATATGGTCCCTTAGCCACGTACCTAAGTAGTCTCTCTTCATTTATATCTTCCACTCACTCGACGTAGTGTATCAAGTTAGTCATGTCCAAATTCCTCATCCCTAGGTACTTCCTTAAGTCTCCTTCTTACTCCACTTAGGGTAAGACATTTCTTCTTAAGGATTGTTATATGTATCATTGGGTTGGATGTTCCATATATAACTGATCGTCCCTGTTTTCCTTTTATTTAATATATTATTGATGCTCTTCGTTTAGCATCCTTTCTAACTATTTGCCCATAAAACCATGGATTTGGTCATACTTTCTTCCTCATCTTATTTTAGTCATTCCTCCATCTTTTGTTTACTGCAGTTCTAGTTCCAGTTCTTATGTTTGACTTCATCATATTTGATTAACAGACTCCTTACTCAAGTCACGTTTTCCTGGGACTGTTGGACCTACATGTCCCTTATATCATGACGTCTTCTAGAATTTTCCTTGTCCATTATAGTTTTAGAACATTTTTCTCGATAACGGTTCATGCCTTTCCGACCATTAGAAGTCGTGTGGCTTTGTTCCTCTTTGTTACTTGGTAGTGTTCCCCAACTACCTTCAGCATTATCCAATTATTACTTTACAATCTAACATCCTGATTTTGTCGGTTTGTCCTTATCTACTCATCCCTTACCAACTTCTTTATTGGTTTTCCCTGGTTCCAACCATCGGGTTTCCCGATGACTTACCAACACGTTGTGATTCTTTCTTACTTATGTCCTTTACGTTAACGTCTTTCATTCAACGGCTTCCCTTTCTTCCATCATTTATTACTTGCTTATGACCATTCACCAACTCCTTATTCTGAGTTGACCACTTTTTGGTCTATGTATTGATTTCTTGTTTGGGGAGGTCTCCCTTTTATGGTTTTAATTCTCTACTACATTCTTCAAAGTAGAAATTTCATTTTAGGGTGATCCCTTTGATCTTCTTACTATTCCCTTGAAGGTTCCTTCCCTTGACATCCCTACACTCTTCTTTATTTTGGGGCTTTCGCCCACCTTAATTTCTCCTTTGTCTTAAAATTCTCATTCCAACCCTCATCCCCTATCCAATGCACCTCGGGTTTTCAGGTCTTATCTCGTGTACTCCACACTATGCCCAACCGTCATCCTTTAGGCTCCAATAAGTGAACATGGACCATGATAAGTCCCGATGTATGTGGTCGTTTCATTATCCACTACTTAATTTGAGGCTTATTTCTTCCAACATTTCTCAGTTAGTCCTTCCTCTATTTCCTTATTATGGACAATCCACCCATTACTTACTAATATGACATCTTTCGAGGCTATCTCCTTCTCTACTTGTTCCTTGAGTTTTAATTTACTCCTTGGGTCCTAGGTAAACATCCTTTGTAACTAGTCTCTGCATTCTTTTTGAAACTTTTCTCCTCTATCCCACTTTAGTTAGGTTCATTACTTCTCCTTGGAATATGTATGCCTCTTTTGAGCTTCTTTCCTAATTAGGCTTCTTCCTCTTTTTCCTGGGTTTCCTCTTTCCTTTGTCATCTTGGTTATCTATCTTTAATTTGACTTCATGACATCCTTTATGTCATCCCATTCAACTCATCCATACTTTGGGGAGTCTTACTAGCACATCCCTTATTCTTGTCTTTATTTCAACTTGTACTCACTACAATTTTTGTTCCTATTGGTGAAGGGTTATTAGTCTTTTTCCTTTTGAGATTGCTCCATCCCCTTTTGTGAGCTTACTTAATTCCTTTCATGGCTTGGGTTTGGTTGTCGATTCGTTTCTGGTCATTTATTTCTTCAAGAAATTCTTCATTCCTCCTTTCCAATGTTTTGACCTTTACACCCTTTCCTTCATTACTGGTGTCCAATTTATGGTCTTCTGGCGGGTCAGTTTATTAACTGCCTTGCTCCAATATATTCCTTGTCCACTTGTCTTGGAACAGTTGTTCTTCAAGTTTACTCATCCTAAATGTCTATCCCGTTGTCCTTTTTAGGGTGTAATCCTTACTATGTTTTTGGTCCTTCATAGGGTGTCGTTTATTCTCCTTGATCATTTCGTTGTTTCCTGCTTGACCACTCTCTTGTTTCCAAAGTAGGTAACACTTGTCATCCCTAGACACCCTTAACCACTCTCGTCCGCCTTTTTAAGGTTCCTTATTTCAGGTTAAGCCTCTTAGGATCCTCCTTTCGGTTCCTTAGCTTGGAAGTTTCTTTTCCACGGTCTTATTTCCTACCTTTATCACTTTAATTAGGGACTTCCTTCCTGGGATTTTCACGTTCATCTTCTTAATGCTTCCTGATTGTTTTTCCTTCTTTCCTTTCTTACACCCTTCAACATTGGTATGGTTATCCACCCTTAATCCTTCTCTGTCCTTAAATTCCTTTCGTGTTCCTTATCCTTCCTTTGAGGAGTTCCTGATTGGAGTGGGTTTCTAGCACTCTTCATTTTTATCCATCTGCCTATTAATAACTCTTTCTAGGGTACTTGTGCATTCCCCCTAGAGTTCTCTTCCAAGCACACTTCTTTCCCTCTTTCCTCTTACCATGTCTTATCCTAGAGTTACCCAAAGAGGTTTTTCCGCGTTCTTCCTTTTTGAGGGGGTTCTTGTATCTTATCTCTCCTCTCTTGGTTCTTCTTAGAGGTCACTCAATTCCTCTTGATTTCGTAACTCTTGTATGAGGATTCTTTCTCAATCCCTTATGCTCCTTAGGTTTTCCTTTACTACCCCTACACGTTTTGATGCCTATTTCCCTTATACTAGACCTCACACTCTTTCTCTTCTCCCTACCCTTGGTTAGGGTATGTCCTTTCTGGTGATTCTAGGCAGACTCTTGGTCCTTCCCTAAAATTCCTTTTTCCAGTCTCGTTGCCTTGTTACTCCACATTTCTAGTTCTTGTGGGGGAACTTATTTGGTTATCTTAGGGTTAATGTTAACCATAGGTGACCTATAGTTTGCCTTCTTAGGTGGTCTTTTCTCCATTTACTACATTGGTCATGATTGGTATACTTCCAGTCTGTTAGTTGTACTTGTCATTATCAAGGAGATTAAATTTTTAATTAAGGAAAACTGAGCTTTTATTCATTCAAAGATGTAGTTTCTTATCGTATTCGACTTATTATAGGAATTCACTACTTTCTAGTCCCTTGGAGTCATAGGCCAGGTGTTAGCCTTTGAACAGTTGCAGGATTCATGGTCTGAAGGCTCTGATGAACTAGTTGGGTTCCATCCATAGTCCCTTTGGATTTCCTAAATGGGACGAACTTCATGAAGGGCCTCGAGTCTGTACCTTCTTAACACCTCAGCCACACACTCGTATGTCCACTTCATCCATTGGGAAGGATTGAAGTTTGATTGAACTAGTGGGGGTACTTGGTGGACTTTCATAAAGGTGGTGTAGGCATCCCAATAGTTACCACAGGCCTCCTTCTTAGTTGGAGTCCTTTTTGGTAGTTATGGGGTAAGAGGAGGTGTCGGGCTCCTTGGAGGAGGGATATATTCTTCCTACCCTAGAGGAGGATAGATGATGCCTTCTGGCTCTAATAGGGCTCCAATAAGTTTCCTATAGTCCTCGACCATGTCGTTGGGCAGTCTCTTCTCACCCTCCAAGAACCATTGAACGGTCGCCTCTCTGGGGGTAGGCGTCTTTTTCACAATCTTGTGTGGGGGTTTGGTTCGCATGGCGAATTTCCTAGGAATTATTCTTCCTATAGGGTAATTAAATTTTTATTAGTATTAGCTCATAATATTGATAATTCTTTCAAGAGAACATGGCTCTGATACAACTCAAGTTGTCACACCCCAACCCAGTTTGGTCAGATCCCCATGATCAACCTGCCACCTCCTTGGTTTAAGAGGGGTTTCCCCCTTCCTTTAAATCAAGAGTAGCCAAGCGTAATTTAAACCATATTCCCTGGAATAGCAAAAATTAATAAAAATGCAAGCTTAAAAGAACTTTTAAGCATACCTGACAGAGGGTAGATCCTGGTGTTTTCTTTAGTCATGTTTCCCTACTCCTAAAAAAGGATATAAAAGACGGGGTGAGTTTCTACAACTCAGTTAGCGGGGGTTAGAAGTAAATTTTCAAAATAAATAGTTTTAACTAAATTGTGCCAGGGTTGTTATCTTCTTTCAAAGAAAGTTTTTCTCATTGTTCTAGTTTTCAAAACCTTTTTACTCATTTCCACATTACGTATGTTTAACAAATAGCACACGCCCTTCATCAAGAAGGTAATACACTTTTGTAGGTGCAGCCCGTCCATTGCACCTACTTGTGGCTCAAAGCATCTTTATCAGCCACCAAGGTAGAAGCCCATCCACTTCTACCTTGGGTCTGAGTGGATGTTTGCGACATCCGACCCTCAAACCCAAATATCACTCTGTGTCTATATGAGTACAAAGACCACATCCCGACCCCATCCCAGTCTCATGTGCAAGAAGCTACTCCAAGCATCCCGACTGCTGCCACGATGATCTGCCCTTATCTCTAACATGTCATCTAGTAGCCCTTAGGATGCATCACTACCCCTCTTGGGTGTCTTGATGGTCATGTACCTTAAGTGCATGCACAAACAACAATTTTCAAAAAGCCATTTATCTTTCGTGCCACTGGTCCAACAGCCCCGACTCTCAACCCAACTTGCAGTTGTTTGTCAAGGTCAGTTCATTGACCTAGCCCTAACGCACTACCGCCAGTCCATCGAGTACTATTGGTCCTGACTTGGTGCAACAAAATAACACAACCATTTCATTAATAATTTTTTGGGCTTTCATATCTCATGTTTGTTTACAAGCTTCTGCTCGTGCCCACTAGCTTTGGGCCCACCACACATGATTTTTCCAAAATCGGGCATTTAGCCCCATAAGTTCAAACACTGAGGCCTTAAGCCTATCTAGCTCCCATCAAAAAGGTCTTCTAAAAGTTTATGTATTGGCACATAGTCAGGGGAGAACACTTCTAACAAAACACATTTTCACTTCATCACACCATCCGAGTGTGATGATATCTTCGCTTACAACCAGCAAGCAGGTTTCTTCTTCCTTCAAGGAAGACCATCATACCAATTGGGTATGATTTCCTCTACTTACAACCAGTAAGTAGCTTTTAGCTTAGTTTGCCCATCACCTCATCTGGGTATGATGTTAAAAATCTCACTTACAAGTGGTTTTTCATTTCTAAAGTGCTCACTATCCCAACTAGGTATGATGTAAATAAACCCACTCACCCAATAACCATGGTATATTCTTCTCCAGTCGGTTTTCACCTCCACACTAGCTTATCCTTGATGGCGTTCTGGTCTCTCATGTTCCTACATTATATGGGCAACCATATAATTTCAGTTAGGCATAAAAGTATGGGCTCACATTTTACCTATAAATTGCACTTAGGTCCCTAAAGTTCCTTTTTCTTAACTTTATGTCCCTAATGCAAATTTTCCCCAATCTTGAGTTCCAAAACTTCCAAAAATTCTCCTTGCATCCAGAATTTACAAAAAAATTGTTTAAGGGGTTCAAGTTTTCCAAATTTCCAATTTGATCCCCAACTTTTCAAAAATAAACATTTTCCCAATACTTTCCAAAAATGGCAATTTGACCCCAAATGTTTCCAAAAATTGATCAATTGGTCCTCCAACATCTTTTTTATGGTCAATTGGCCCTTAATTTTTGGAAATTGCAAAATGGTCCATCAATTTTACAAAATCCGTAATTTTCCCAAAAAGTTTCCCCCAATTTTCCCCTTTCAAACTCGCTAAATTTGATTTCTTCAAATTGACCATTCAATCGGGGTTAATTGCTTCAATTGGAGGTGTAAATTAGTTCCTACACTTCCATACGAATTGAGCTTTGAATCGCATGAATTGAGGGTGAAATGAGCTCAAACGGAGCTTCGCTGAAAAACTGTGCATAGAGGGAGAAAGCTTTGAAAGTTTACTATTGGAGGTGCGGCGGTCCAAGCTTTTATCAGGCGAGGTAGATCTCTTCCTATGTTACCTTCTAGGATCAAGAATTCCTACAATTGGCATTGAATCTAGGGAGAATGTTATTAGTAAATTTTTGCAGTTTCTCTCTCTAAATCTGAACTGCAACGACTAAGGAGGGTCGGATTGGCTTAACTTTCAGCTCAATTAAAGTCGTACGAGGGATGTAGGAATATTGGGAGGGCTTCATTTGGCTGGAGAGGGTTGAATTTGGTTGATTTTAGCTCAGCCGAAATAGGACAGCTTCGGTCCTTCTATGCTGCTTCACTGTTTGATTCTGCCAACGCTTCTCTGGTAGTCCTCAGATCAAACAAAGGCTGTTGTCTGGTAGATGACTTCCCCCGGAGTCTAAAGAAATAAACCTTGCATTCTAAGGCTCAGAAAAATGCCTATGTCGAAGCTCTGGTTTGAGCTTCATCGAAAAATGGAGCAGTTGGGAGAGAATGGAGATTTCAGGTTTGAGGAGGATGAATGAAGAGGAGCTCTTTATATAGGGAGCTCGGGGACTCTCTGCCCGACCATTTCACATCTTGATCAAGCTTATCCTCACCTTGAAATAGCCTGAACGGAGCCATTTTTCCTTCACCGGCGTTGCCCGTTTTTACATTGAATGAACAATGTTGTTATCTGAAGGAAGAAGACGACACTGTTCCGAACCAGATCGAACTGGTCCGATCGAGTTGAATGCTTAAACCGGCCGGTTCAAGACCGATTCAACCAATTTTCTCAAAATTAAAATTTTCTAAATTCATTATTTATCAAATCATGGCTTTAATTCTCTAGTTTGAATATTTTAAGTCACCTAGAAAAATGAATTTAGTAACCTTTTCAATGATGGTTGAACTGGTTCACATGGATCGGTTCAGATCCGGTTCACATGAACAGGTCTGGTTTTCTCTTCTAATTTATCCCAAAGTCCTTTTCCATTATTTTCATGAATCTTTGAGTTACTTGGCATTTGTAAATTTCTCAATTTACCCTTTCCTTATCGGTTGTGGTTCATGAACTGGCTCGGTTTTCTCTTTTGAAATGACCGGTTCTTTTCCCGGTTTTCTTATATATGAAGGGACAGGGTTTACAAGAAGAATTAAGAAATATTTAACATTTAGAAAACCAGCTGAATCGGGCATGAACTGGCTGATTTTCGATTCCGGGTCACAAAACCTAGTTTGCGAACTGATCAAAGGTCCAGTCGGTCATCAAACCACCCGACAAGTCAACGCCCAATCAGTATGTGAGACCAATCAATGAGCAATGCGTAGCGAAACGTGCCTAGTAAACTTCTCAGTCAATGCTTAGAAGCACTCACCAAACAAGTCCAGTTCACCTGAACCGGTCTAGTTTTCTCTTCCAATGTATCCCAAAGTCCTTTTCCATGATTTTTATGACTTTTTGAGTCACTTGGCATTTGTAAATTTCTCAATTTACCCTTTCCTTATCAATTGTGGTTTATGAATCGGCTCGATTTTCTCTTTTGAAATGACCGGTTCTTTTTCCGATTTTTTTATCTATGAAGGGACGGGGTTTACAAGAAGAATTTAGAAATTTTTTCAATTTTGAAAACTGGTCGAACCGGGCATGAACTAGCTGATTTTCATTTTCGAGTCACTAAACCTGGTTCGACCGAACTAGTCAACGGTTCAGCCAGTCAACAGACCGCCCGGTAAGTCAACGCCCAATTAGTAGGTGTGACCAAGCTATGTGTGGTGAAGCACGCCTAGTCAACCTCTTGGTCAATGCCTAGAAGCACTCTACAAACATAAAATAACATGTGTACTCGGACAACTATCAAAGCCACGTCACCAACGACCAACCAATAGAAAAGTGACACGTGTCCTCAGTCAATGGTAAACTCAATAAAAAGCCTCATCAGCTAGGCTAGCCAATGGGGAATTGACACATGGAAAAGGTTCCACGTTAGTTGTCGACTAGGATATCAGACACACAATTGACTAATCAGAGGTCACCATGTGGCATAGCCACTTCAAATTATTTTAGCCATTCAGGGGCTAACATGTGGTAGTATCACAGTCTGCGAGGAGGGGAATCTGATTTATTTAAATTAGCAAATTAAAGGATGCCACGTGTCATGGTCAAAGAGCTAGTTGAGTCTGATTAGCAGCCACATAGGAATGTGGAGGTCGCCATGTGGCCGGTCAACAAGTCAAAGGGTGACCTAGACACTAAGTGGGAAGCCGTGTCAGTAAAGTCAGCCAATCACATTGCACCACATGGCAACCTGCATGTGCAAAGCTCGCTTGTGTGAGCACAGTATCATCTTCAACCGTGGGTAGATGATAGGAGAAGGTAGATAGAGAATTGTCGAGTCTCCGACGACCAAAAACTCCTCTAGAACGATCGTGATCGGGTGAGTCTGAGGTCTGGTCTTGGGCAGACCAGTAGCCCTATCAGTTTCTAAACTCCCTATATAAAGAGCTTCTCCCAATTCGTCCTCTCCATCCCACAAACGATCAAAGAAGATGAAGTGCTCCATTACCCAATGAAGCATGAACTAGAGCTCTAACGATGGCCTTTTTTGAAACCTCAGAAGGCACAATCGAGTTACCTAGAACCGAGAAGAAGTTCCCTACCTCGTTGCAACCTCCTTTCAGCCTAAGGATCACCAGAGATGCCCTAGGAAGCTCACACAATAATGTCGCTCGAGCAGTTCCAAAATAGTAGAATTCCTCGAGCTAAACATCAGACACCTACGACCTCCTATGAACAGACCAATCCTCCCAAAGCCCTCCTCGACCGATCCTCGACCCACAGAAACTTTCAAAGTAAGTCAATTATGCCTCTACTCGCTGAAATCATGAATTTTAGAGAGAGGAAATGTCTTAAATATACTGATCAAATTATCCTTGATTAGGGCATCAATTAGAGCAATTCTTGATCCTAGAATGACCCTCTTGATGAGTACTAACTCCCAAAATCGAGAGCTCAAGTAACTGCACCCTGGCCGGTAAGAATTCGAAGCTTCCTCTCTCTAAGAACAGTTTTTTGGCGGGGCTCCATTTGAGCCAAATTCTTGGCCAATTAGGGTAATTCAAAGCACGAATTAGTCATGGAAAGGTAGGGAAAATGATTAGCAGCATCCTAGTAAACAATTAACAAAGTTTGCATGGTCAATTTGATGAATCAAGGAATTAGGGAGCTAAAATACAATTTTGGAGAAAATTGGGCAATTTGGGAATTTTTCAAAAAGTTGGGGTTTTGTGGAATTCACCTATATTAAGGGCCAATTAATTATTATGGTGAAATTAAGGACTTAATTGTAATTAAAAATAATTTTTATGAATTTAATTGTAATTAGAAGGAATTATGTGGATTTATTTGCAAGTTAATGGATTTTATAAGGGGTGAAATTGCAAATAAAAAAATGAACTAGGCATCCATGTAAAAATATTCGGATAATTCAATGAATTATTCGTGATAAAATAGGTACGTACCGAGAGACTACAACCTACGACCTATGACTGCAAGGAGGCCATGATACATAGGAGGTGCCCAGTATCGGTGAGTTAGGACATACGCGTGAGAGGGAATTTTCAACATCACACCCGGTTGGGGTGCTAAGCATATTTTTTATTTTAAAACCATTTTTCTCGAAATAGTCCCCTTTGATGGTGTGAAATTGCTTAAACTTTTTTGGAGTTATTTCCAAGAAAAGCTAGAGATGCTCTAATGGGCCCAAGGCCAATGGGCATGGGCTTAAGCCCGTAGAGAAATAGACAAGTATTGAGCCTATGAAACACTCATATAAATGGTAAATTATGTGTGATAGCTACCGAGCAAGGCAAGGGTTTCCAAACTCATTGGGCTAGTAGTTACCGAGCCAAAGCGGTGTTGTCAAACTCGTTGGGTTGGTAATTATCAAGCGGAAGCTATTAGCACCAAAGATAAAGGTTTTAATTGAAAAGACTTGTGTTTGTGCATTCTAAGATATAGAACCTTCAACGTGTCCAGTATGGGGTAGTATTGGTTCCAAGGGCTACTGGATGACCCAGGGAGCATAAGGGAAGTTGGTCGTATAGTTAGTCAAGAAGCTTAGGGAGTTTCATGTGCATGGAGATCGAAGAAGTAGGGGAAGACGTCTCGTCCCACTATAGTAGACATGAAGGAGATTAAGATCTAAGGGGTGAGTGGTAAGGCTCATTCAGACTAAGGGTGGAAGATGTGACCTTCTATCAAGGTGGTTGGGTAAAGGTGCACTGGATCACAAGTGGAGTAGTTGGGTACTGTTCTGCAAATGTGTGAAACCCTTTGATGATAAATGATGATTGTTTGTGTGATAAAATTATTAAAAAAACTAAAATTGATGGAGATGAATAAAAGAAACCCAATAAAGTTTTTTTGTTTGTGATACCCCACTCACTGAGTTAAAAAAACTTACCCCTCCCTCAAACTTCTTTTTAGTGGGAAATTTTTGAGCCAAGAAGAGTGGAAGCTTAAAGGGCAAGGCAAAACTTCCACTAAAAGGTAATTATAGGCTTTATAAATTTGTTATGGAAAATATTTGTACTGATAAGCATTTACTTTTCTTGAACTATCTTGGTAGAAATACCATTATGGTACATGAGAGTGTGGCAGGTTGATCATGGGGATCCAACCAAACCGATTTGGGGCATGACAAACTATGCCTAAAAGGACCCTCATGTAAGCTTACCATTCTTTATTCAATTCCATACTTCATGGTCATGCGTGTCTTTCATTCATTTGGTAAGCTGTCAGTTTATGTATCAGTAATTTCCTCAAATTTTGATTTTTCAATTCTATTTGATCTTCGATTTCACCACTCTAAGACAACTGAAACCATGTTGTTCTTGAATTGGGATCTTCCTAACTCAATTCAAACTTCTCACAATTCGATTAGGCTTAACCTATTGTCGAATAGCCTCTAGATTCAAGGGTTCTTTTTCAGGTCTAGAAAGATTTTAGACTCATTACTCACGTTCATTTTTTTGTTGTAGGTTATTTGAAGAATGCGCAATTTCACTGTTATTGGTTCATCAATCACTGGCGTCCAATGACTAAACATGTAGCTCCCATATCTTCTCTTTTCTAGGTTTGAATATTTTTTTTGTTTTAATATGTCTATCTCTTCCCTACTAATTACATGTACCTGCTCAGATTTCAGCCTTCCAATGTATATTACTTTCTCCTCCATTACCCATAAGATTCTTTGATGCATAATTTCCACAAAATGAATTTCCATTGAAACTCTGCTTCCCATGTCGACTTCCATGTATGGAGTCAATTCGATCTTAGCTTCATATTCCTATTCTTTTAGTGAGCATGTTATTGATTTTTCCATTGTCATGCACCGACCCGGTTTGATCGGATCCCCATAATCAACCCGCCACTCTCCCAGTTTATTAAAGGGTTTCCCCTTATTATAAACAGTAAAGAGTAAGGCGTCCTTTAAACTGACACCTTTTCGTAGAATAACATCAATCAAAACTGCATAATATTTTAAATTTATCAGACTTATCTCACATGTGTCTTAGTTAATGGTCGTTAAGGGTAGGCTTTCTGAAATTTCCTAAAAGGGATATAAGGGAGGGGGTGAGTACCACGACTCAGTGAATGGGTTTTCAAAATTTTTAACTTTTAGGAAAAAGAATTGTATTGGAGTGTGCTAGACTCCTTTCTTTCAAAAAATCCTTTCATTTCAAATCTTGATTTTTACCACCATTTCTTATTAATCATGGTGTGTCATCACCTAACACACATCATTCACCATGGAGGTAAAACACACATTCACAGACCAGTATGTCCACTAAACCCACTTGTGGCGTCGGAGCGACTTTACCGGCCACCTAGATAGAAGCACATCCACTTCTACCCTGAGAATGAGTGGATGTATGCGACACCCTCAATCCCAAAATCAATTCTCCTTGTTTGTATGAGGATAGAGACCTCATCTCGTTCCCACCTCGGTCTCATGCCCTTGGTGCTACTCCAAATTTCGCACGGTTACCTGGTACGACGAATTGCCCTTATACTCACCAGGTTGCCCAGGGCCCTTAGAAAGCATCACTACCCCTTTTGGGCATCTTGAAGGTCTCGTAATCACAGTGTATGCACAAACAATATTTTCTTATCAGGCCATGTAATATGTGGTGCTATTAATCTAACGGCTCTAACCTTTAACTCAACCTGCAACTGTTTGTCTTGACTGGTCCGGAGACCTGTCATGTCGCACTGCCACTAGTTGATTGAATATGTCGGTCTTGTCTTGGTACCATAGCCAAACAATTCATTTATTAAAGTTTTATGGCACATGTCTCATGTTTGTTTACGAGCTCCTGTTTGTGCCCACCGACCTATGGCCCACTGTTTGAGATTTTCAAAATTGGGCATAGTAGCCCCCAAGTTCCAAAATCGAGGCCCCTAGCCTATAAGAGCTATTTGAGCTCCCATCAAGAAGGTCTCACAAATCGTTTAAGCATTGGCACACAGTCAGAGGAGAGCACTTCGAACAAATCGAGTATGAGGACATCTCCGCTCATAATTGATAAATAGGTTTTCCACTTCCTTCGAGTAAGTTTCATCATACCAACTGGGTATGATCTACTTATGATCAGTAAGTAGTTTTTTTGTATGATTTTCACATCACTTCCCTAAATGGTGATGTTTAAAATACCACTAAATAGTGGGTTTTTCATTTCGAGGTACTTATCATTCCCAACCGGGTATGATATAAAATCCCACTCCCAACCGGTAAGTGGTTTTTAACTTTAAACTGTGCTCATCATCCTAACTGGGTATGACGTTAGTAAGCCCACTCACCTGTTAATGCAATGAATTCCACTAGATCGGTTCATTATATTCACGTGAGCTTGACCTTGCTGGCATTCCCGGTACCTCATGTTCCTACACAATATGAACATCCATGTTCAATATCCCTTAGCCTAAAAGCCTTCATTCATTCAAAATGAATGAGAAAACCAAACTTCTATTTATTTGCAATTAGGTCCCTAAAATTATTTTTCTTTAACTTTATGTCCCAAATGCCAGTTTTTTCTTAAATTAAGTCCCAAAACTTTTAATATTCCCCTTGGGACCTCAATTTATTTAATTTCACAAAAAAGGGTTTAATTTCCCAAATTTCCAATTTGGTCCCCCAACTTTTCCAAAATTACCATTTTGCCCTTCCTTTGCATAAATGGTAAGTTTTACCCCAAAAATTCTAAAATTCCTCAATTGGCCCCCTAATATTCTTATCATGCCCAAATGACCCTAACTTTATAAAATTGCATTTTGGTCTTTCAAATTTCAAAAATCCCCAATTTTCCCCAATTTCAACTCCTTGACATAGCCTAATTTGATTTCATCAAATTGACTGATCAAACACTTCTAATTGTTGAAGTTGAAGTTAAAATTGAGTTCCAATATCCTCATAGGATTCAATAGCACTTTGAATCGCAAGTTTTGACGTTGGAACGAGCTCAAACGAAAAATAGACTGTAGAGAGAGAGCTTCGAAAGCTTACCGTCAGGGGCACAGCGATCCGAGCTTTCGATCTGGGCATATAGCTCTTGTTCTAAGGTTTATCCTAAAATTAAGAATTGCATCAATTAATGCTGAATTGTGTTAGAATTTTCTCATCCAAATTCTGTTAGTTCTCTCTCTAACACCGGTCAGAAATTATAGAGGGGAGCCAAATTGGCTTACCTTTCCATTCTAATTCGATCATGGGAGGGCTAAGGAAGTGTTGGGATGGCTTGGTTTGGTCTGAGGAAGGCTTGAATTGGCTGATTTCAGCTCGGCCAAAATAGGGCAGCTTCGGTCCAACGGAGCTGCTTCATTGTTCCATCATGCTAGCGCTTCTCTGGCGACCCTCGGAGTAAATGGAGACTACAAGCATGTAGCTGACTTCTCCCTGGTTCTAAAGAGCCCGACCTCTCCTTCCGAGGTTAAGAAAAATGCTCAAGTCGAAGCTCTTGTTCGAGCTTCACCGAGAAATTGAGCAGTAGAGAGAGAGAAGTGTTCAGGTGTGAGAAGAATGAATGGGGATTAGCTCTTTATATAGGTGTAAAATTATGTATTAAACAGGGGAGATTTATTACTAGTATTAATGTTGTCATAAATTCATTGGTATTTAGTAATATTAATTCTAATAATTTAATTTAGGTATTAAATTATTGGTATTAATTCCAATAATTAAATATATATATATATATATATATAAATTTATGGCTATTTATGATAAGACGTATGTTGCATAAAACTTTTTGACCGAAATTTCGGGTTCCAAGAAAAACATACTTCACAGGAGGTCATCCATCCTTGTACAAGCATTCTTAACTTTGTTTTTTCTGATGAGATCAAGTTCATATGAACCAATCTAGTTTTTCTCTGCTAATTTGTCTTGAGGTTCTTTTCTAAGGTTTTATGAACCCTTAAATGGTCGGTTCGATTTTTTTACTCGGTTTGACCAGTTCTTTTCCCAATTTTTCGTAACTCAAAAGTGTGGGGTTTACATACATAATCAATTTAGGACAAATTATGTTTGTGTTTTTTTCAGATTTGGGCATTTCCATTACTCTTCTCCAAATTTGAGAGTTCCCATTTCCTTCTATACTTTTGTCATTGTCTTTGCATTAAATCTCTAGAATTCATGAATCAAGATGACCTCTTGGGGTTGTTGGTAGACTTCCACTGTAAACCCCACTCTTTGTATTTAAGGAAAACCGGGAAGAGAACCGGCCAAACCGAGTGATAAAAATCGAACCAATTCACAAACCCGATCATTAGAGAACATGCAATTTGGGAGAGAAAAACTAGACCAGTTTAGGTGAACCGAATACGAGCCGGATTTAACCAGTTTATGAACCAAGTCAGTTTATGAACTGGAACCGATAGAAGAAGTACAAACTGGAAAATTTATGGATTTCAAGTGACCTAAAAAGTCACAAAAGTCATGAAAAATGACTTTAGGATGAATGGGGGATGAAAACTAAACTGGTTCAGGTGAACTGGATCCAAACCAGATTGGATGTTAAATTTATTTTTCTAGGTCGCTTAGAAAATTTAAATTGAAAATTTGAGGCTACCATTTGATAGAGAATGAATTTAGATGAATTTTGAAATTTTTAATTTTGAAAAACTCAATCGAATCGGGCATGAACCGGCTGGTTTAAGCTTTGAACCCGATTCAGACCGATATAGTCCAGTTCAAAATATTGTCGTCTTCTTCCTTCAATTGATAACACTATTCACTCGCCAAAAAATTGAACCAGTATCAGTGAAGAGGAAACTTTTCCGTTCAGTACATTTCAGGCCATCAATGAATGTCATAAAGGTGCCAAATGGACGGTCGACAAGTCCCCGAGCTCCCTCTATAAAGAGCCCCTCTTCATTCATCCTCTTCATGCCTGAAAAGCTCATTCTCTCTCAACTACTAAGTGAAGCTCGAACCAGAGCTCCAATATAGGGTCTTTTTTTAGTCAAAGAAGGCATGATCGAGTTCCTTAGGATCGAAGAGAGGTTAGCTACACAGTGGTAGTCTCCAATTGCTACGAGGATCATCGGAGAAGCACCAGCATGATCGAACAGTGAAGTAGCTCCAGCGGACCAAAGCAGCCCTATTTCTATTGGGCTAAAATCAGCCAATTCGATCCCTTCTCATGCCAAACCAAGCTCTTCCAACACCTTCTCATCCCTCCTACGACCGAATTAGAATGAAAAGGTAAGCCAATTTGGCTCCACTATGTAAATTTCGATCGGTGCTAGAAAGAGAACAGACAGATTTTCAATGACTAAATTCTCACTCAATTCGGCATCAATTGATGTAATTCTTGATCATAGGAGGATCCTTAGGACGAGAGCTATCTGCTGAAATTGAAAGCTCGGACCATCGCGCCCCCGACGGTAAGCTTTCTCTCTGTAAGTCTAGTTTTTCGGTGAAGCACCATTTGAGCTCATTCTGGCATCAAATCATGTGATTCAAAGTGCAATTAAATCGTATGAAGGTGTAAGAACTCCAATCTAACTTCAATTTTAACAATGAGACTCATTTGTTTCGTCAATTTGATGAAATCAAATTCAGCTATGTTGAAAGTTGAAATTGATGGAAAAATTGGGGATTTCAAAAATTCAAGTGACTAAAATGCAATTTCAAAAAATTGAGGGCCAATTGGGCATGATAAAGATGTTGGAGGACTAATTGGGCAAGTTTTGGAAATTTTGGGGTAACACTTACCATTTTTGTAGAGTAGCAAAATAGTAATTTTAGAAAATTTGAGGACCAAATTGGGAATATATTAAACTTGAACCCCTTTATGTAATTTTGAATAAATTGAGGTCTCAAAGTGTAATTTTAAATTTTTTGGACTCAATTTGGGGGGAAATCGGCATTTGGGACCTAAAGTAAAAGAAAAGGAATTTTAGGGACCAAATTGTAAATATTTGAAAAATTAGAATTTTTTATTCATTTATAATGAATGAAGGCTATCAAGCCAATGGATAATAAACAAAAATGTTCATACCGTGTAGGAACACGAGGTATCGGGAACACCAACAAGTACAAGTTCGTGTGGAGGCAAAGAGCCAAATAAGAGGAATTCGCTGCACGATCGGGTGAGTGTGATTTTGTATCATACCTAGTTGGGATGATAAGCACCTCGAAAATGAAAATCCAATACTAAGTGGTATTTTAACCATCACACTTAAGAGGAGTGATGTGGAAATTATGCGGAAAAACTACTTAACATTTGTAAGTAAATCATACCCGGCTGATATGATAAAATTTATTGTAAGGAAGTAGAAAACTCGCTTATCGGTTATAAGCAGAGATGTCCTCATACTCGGTTGGTGTGATGGACGGCTAATAGTTTATTTTTGTCGGAAGTGCTCTCCCCTGACTATGTGCCACTACATAAACTTTTTGGGAAACCTTCTTAATTGAAGCTCGAATAGCTCAGATAGGCCGGAGGTCTCGGTTTTAGAACTTGGGGGCTAATATGCTTGATTTTGAAAATCTCATATAGTGGGCCCTAGGCCAGTTGGCACGAGCATGAGCTCGTACACAAACATGAATTTAAGCTATGAAAACTTTAAATGAAGGAATTATTTGGCTATGGTACCAAGATAGGACCGACATACAAGATAGACTAGCGGTAGTGCGACATGGCAAGTCTACGGACCAGTCGAGACAAATAGTTGTAGGTCGAGTTGAGGGTCGGGGCCATTGGACCAGTGGCATCACAAATTAAATGGCTTATGTGGAAAACTGTTGATTTGTGCATGCACTGAGTTACGAGACCTTCAAGATGTCCAAGAGGGGTAGTGATGTGTCCTAGGGCTACTGGACGACATGGGGGAGATAAAGACAGTTAGTCGTGTCAGCAATCTTGGAATCTTGACGTAGCTTCATGCGCATGAGATCGAGGTGGGGTCAGCATGAGGTCTCTGTCCTCATACGGACATGGAATTTTATTTATGGGATTGAGGGTCGGATGTTGCGTACATCCACTCATTCTTAGGGTAGAAGTAGACGTGCTTTTATCTAGGTGGCCGGTAAAGTCGCTCTGATGCCACAAGTGGGTACAATGGATGTGTTGGCTTGCGAATATGTGTTTCCTTCATGATAAATGACGTGTGTTGATTAATAAACACACCGACATTTATTGAGGATTGAGAAATGGCTATAAAAATCGAGATTTCAAGAATGAAATACTTTAAAGAAATTAAGGAGTTTGGCACACTCCAATTTAAAAACTATTTTATTGAAACTTCATTTTTGAAAATACATATTCACTGAGTTGTAGAAACTCACCCACCATTTTTTATTCCTTTTTAGGAAATAGAAAGATGACTAGGGATAACACCAACCCTTACCCTCTGTCAGGTATGCTTAAATTTTCTTAAGCTTGTATTTTATTCAATATATGTTATTCCAGGAAACAAGGTTGAGATTTCACCTGGCTTCTCTTGAATTAAGGAAGGGGGAAACCCCTCTTGAACCAAGAGAACAGCGGGTTGTTTATAAGGATCTCACCAAACCAGGTCGGATCGTGACATCCACACTCCCACCAATGAAACCCCTTTAAACCTTACTATTCCTTTTTCATCTAAATAATAAAGGTTTGTGTGTGTGTCATGGGTTCCTTAGTGTTCCTTTTTATAGTGAATGCATGATATGACTTCTATCATAACATATAGAAGTTTTAGTGTTTAGATGGCCATAGGAATCATTTTTCATTCATTTCTTCATTAACTCAGTATATTGAATTCATTTTTATTGATTACATATATTGATTTATGTTTCCTATAATTGACTCTTATCTTTCATAGTAAGGATTACTCATGGCATTCTAGTCCTTAACTGGTAAGATCTCACCCATTGGGCTTTTTCAATGTCCAAACATTATTAATTCAGATTAAAGATTTAGCCCACCAGATTAGCCCTTATAAAATTTTAAATTCTCATTTCAATTGTATTCTACTCATTCTTATAGTCTTGTTGTATGTATGGAGATATCGATGGATTTCCTTCTCTCTCCTATTGCTAATTGAGGCTGGCCCAGCCTAATATTCCCCTCCTACGTTCATTTTTAGTTAAGTACTTAATTTATTTAGTTTTCTGGTACATTAGTCATGAGCTAACTAAAAGTTAGACAATTGACTTTACTATGGATTAGTATATAACATGTAAAAATTTAGTTATTTGTTGTTCGTTGGTAGGTAGGAGATGATTATCTCTTCATTTTTAATGTAGGATATCTCCAATATATCCAGCATCATTGATGCACTATGCTTCCATAGAGGTTCGTGAGATTTAATTTCAATAGGAGTATAATTAAATTTTAAATTACTACTTTAATCTCTTCAGGGTATAATTTTTTATTTTTATGCTTCTATTTGTCCTCTGTAGGTCCTTAATTAATGAAACAACATGTTTCTCAAGCTTAACCTAGGCTTATCCTAAAGATTTCTCCCCATTTGCGTGTAATGGAAATAGAGCTTGGACTTCGCTTCAAACAAAGTCAAATTTTCTAATAAAAATGGCAAATTCTTTTAAGGCTTAATGTATTATAAGAGCCCATATAATTTGTTTGTTTATTTTTGTCTAAGATTTGTAAAATTTGTGGGTTCCTTACATAGCGCCCTTCTTATTAAGCCTAAGTAAAATTTTGGGTGAGACTCATTTTCTATAATACTAAGGCCCTTAGTTAGGCTTTTTTTTTACACTTTTAGGTTTAACTTGTATTTTTAATCCCCTTTTTGTTTCTCGAGGCTTAGGCCTCTTCCTTTCTTATCATTTCCCTTTGTATTTTGATTGGAATTTGTATAGTATTTAGTTATGTTTGATAAAATTAATCAAGTTCTTCGTATATAATTCTGTCTCCATCTTCACTTTCATACTTATATAAATAAATATATATTTACATATACTCATATATATTTATAAACTTTTTTGTTTAATGATTATCTAATTTCATTAATTTAAATTAGATCTTATGATATTAATTAGCTCAACGAATTAAATATAGTTCAATATATTCCTTAGACCAAGTCCATGCAATTCAATGGATTTATTTTACACTCAATTTCTAATTGAATTAATTATAAAATATATTAATTACCATCCAAAAATAATAGTATTATTATTCTTATTCCCCAGGAATAAATCTCTTATGGAAACTTATTTTCTTCTGTGGTTTGAAAATTATTATAAAAATTTTTTAATTAAGAAAGTTGTGGTATTAAAGTTAGATTAAAGGACATGAATTGAAATAAAAATATAATAATTATAGAATAAAATTCAGCCTACACAACATTAATTTAGATAAAACCTTATAGTCTAGACTTGACTATATATTATAGTCTGATTAAAATTTTGATTACATTTGTAGCATTATATATATATATATATATATTTGTGATTAGTAAAGCCTGATTACATTTGTAGCCTTTTATTTATATATATATATGATTAGTAAAGTCGGTTCAAATCACAGGTGAAATAAATGTGATGCTTATTATATATTAACTTAGTGAAATGTATTTTTATGATACAATAACGTGTTGGAAAAGGTTTTTAAAATTTTCCTATAACTACTTAGAGTATTTGTTGAATTGTGTAAATGATTTGAGAATTTCAGTAAGTTGTAAAGTTATTTTAATATCATATTCATTTTACTAAACTAAAATTTTTTACGTATACATTAAATAGATATATAAAATTTCCTAAAGTATGTATTATATTTAATAGTTGATCTTGTTATTATTTATTAAATTTATTTTCTAATTTTAAATAAATATTTTTTAATAATAACATGACATAATTTATTTTTATCCTTAAGTACTATGAAATTTTTAATTATTAAACCATCATTATTATAATATGAAAAGTATTTAATGGGTTCAAGGAACTAGATAAATCAAGTTGGAATGAGATTATATTTACATAATAATGGGACAGATATTCTAGAATTGTCGCTCAAACTAAATTTGATATTACACTAAAATTTGTTATTTTATAGACTATTAACCTTAAATTATATGATATATATAGATAGTAGAAATATTAAATTACAATTGTGTTAATATGAGTACATTACTTCTATTCAATGTATTATATAACAAACATCATTAATTATATGCATATAATAATATTCATATAAAATAAATAATATTAAAATATCACAATATAAATTAAATAGCTTAAATTATAAATTCATGATAATATTAAAATAAAAATAAATAAATTAAAAATATCATAATACTAATTAATTTAATAATATATTAATGATCTTAATTAATTAGAATAATATTAATTAACTAAGATAATATTTCAATAGTTAAGTTGGTTGACCCTCATTAACAATGTACATTATGTATTTGAGATTCTTTATTCCAAAAATGGTTCCCTAACATTAAGTTTAGATGGAGGAAGTTAAAGTGATTTTCGAAGAGAGATTCACATGTATAACTCACTACTTTTGAATTGTTTGTTTGGATTGTAGATGAGAGTGATAATGAAAAGTTAATGAAATTATATTAATTGTGTTTTGAATGTGAATATAGATTGCATCATTTTTAATTAACTTAAATAATTTTTTAATAATAGAATATTTATACATGCATATATATATATATATACATACTCACATTTTATAATTGATTCCGCTGTAAAATTTTTATATAATTACTATTTATAAATATCTTTTCTTGCCGCTTAATTAATTTTATTGTAGAAGTTTATCAAATATTTTATATCTTGTCAAATAATATTATAGGACATAGTTTTTATATATAATTTTATCATAAATGTTTTTAACATATAATTTTATCGTATAGATTTTAATAATAAGAAAAACTATATATAAATTAATAAATTATAATATATAACTTGCTAACAAATAGCCAAGTTTATTGCACTGAAATTAGGATACTACAAATTTTATAGATTTAAAATTTATTTGATGCATTTTTTATCATATAAGTGAACACGTGAATAAACATTGGAATCTGCAAAAATCCAAAATATACAGTATTATATTTTGATTAATATAAATTAGGTGATATGTTATTCAGAAGAAATCTTCTGATTAAATTTAGATATAAATGTTAAAAATTAGGGATATCATAATAAATTTTTTACGGTCTTTCATTAATTATTTATTAATTTCATAGAAAAATCTATTTATATTGGTAAATATAAAATTTTATACTGTCGGAGGATGTGAATTTTATTATTAGTTATGCTACTGAGGGAGACGTTACATGGCAGCTTTTTCTCTGCTTCCTTCCCCCCTTTCTCTACTTGTTTTTCTATATATACATAGGAAGCGTGAAGAGCGCCTTCTGCCAAAGTCTCTCTCTCCATCTTCTCCGCTACCTCGCCACTGACTTTGGTGTTAAGCCCTCAAAGAAGGAGGCTTACATTCATTGTTTTTTTTTTCTTCTTTCTTTCTGGGCAACTGCCCAACTAAAGAACTCAAGGGATGGCCATTTCTTCCTGTCGCCTCCTGCAGTCCCCTGCCCCGGTGATTCTCGCGGTCCTCTGTTTGTGCTCTGCTCTGAAGCTATGCTATGGCAACTACTACGCCATTAACAGGCACTCTTTCGGTCACCACAGCAGACCTCGCTTCGCCAGGCACAACTACAGGGAAGCCCTTACGAAATCCGTCCTCTTCTTTGAGGGCCAGAGGTCAGGGAAGCTGCCTTCCAGCCAGAGGCTCTCTTGGAGGAGGGACTCTGGTCTCTCCGATGGCTCTGCCGCCAATGTATGCCCCTTCTATATAAAAGCTAATGGTCAGCTTGCTCATCTGATGCTTCTAGGAGGGTTTACAAGGGGGCTTTTAACTTTTCAAGTTTTATCCATTTCTTGTTTTTTTTATTGAATGGAGGGAGAGAAATAAAAGCATTTTCCTATTCATTCTGCTACCAGAAGTACATGAAGTTTTGGGGGGTCTTTACTATTTCTTGATGACTGCAACTTAATCTACTCTAGCTTTCAAACTTCTGATGAGAAAATATTATTGCATTTCACTCTATCTGTTCTTTTGGGTGAATGCAATGTGTAGATGAGGCATTTATTCGCATTTCATGATTATGCACAGAAAGTAAAATATGACCAACTGTTTTTTTTCTTTCTTCTTGGAAATACGCCCAACCATTAAGGATATTTGTAAAATACAGGTGGATTTGATCGGAGGGTACTACGATGCAGGGGACAATGTGAAGTTCGGGTTCCCAATGGCGTTCACCACCACGATGTTGTCATGGAGTGTGATCGAGTTTGGAGGGCTGATGAAGTCAGAGCTCCCAAATGTGAGAGAAGCCATTCGTTGGGCAACCGACTATCTCCTCAAGGCCACCGCTCATCCTGATACAATCTACGTTCAGGTATTCTTGATTTCCTTTCCAGTCTCTAGATATGGGAAATTCTCATTTTCATCTTTTTGAAGTAAAGATGATATATATTCATTTTATAGTCATTATTGAGAGGGAATCTTAACTATAATAAATAGACCATCACTATTGTTGCTGGATGTGTGCAAAATAACTCGTGTAGCTGGATGTTTTATTCTGAGAAGAAGCATTCTTCTCTTTGACACTCTCTTGCTCCACTTTTTCTTGTTTCATGTGCATCCCTGTAGGTAATCTGGAGGCCAATAATAGTAGTTGACTGTCATGGAAATTTGGATGGAACTGATAAATCTGATTAGCACAGTATGAAAGTAATTAGTTTATGAGGCTAAGTTCAACCCTTAGGTTCATATGATTTATAAGACTTCTTAAAGCCTGGACTAGAATGATCTCCACCATCCCAAGTTGTGGAAAGTAAAAGGGATCGATTTTCTTCCTTGTTTTGACTAAAAAGACAGTTTTAATTGTCTCGCAACAAGTGAGCTTTTTTATTCAATCGGGTATACTAACTTTGAGATTTGGATTTGTGTCAACTGTTGATCATAGGTAGGGGATCCCAATAAGGATCACGCTTGTTGGGAGAGACCAGAAGACATGGACACACCTAGGAACGTCTACAAAGTTGACAAGAACACCCCTGGTTCCGATGTTGCCGGAGAAATGGCTTCTGCTCTTGCTGCTGCCTCCCTGGTATTCCGGAGGAGCGATCCCACCTACTCCAAGCTCCTCGTGAGAAGAGCTTTAAGGGTATAACCAAGTCTCGATTGGTTAAATAGGATGAAATTATAAGCAGATCTTCAAAACTATTGAAATTACTAGGTGATTTCCTATGTTTTCTTGGTTTGTAGGTCTTCCAGTTTGCTGATAAGTACAGGGGATCCTACAGCAATGGGTTGAAGAAAGTTGTGTGTCCTTTCTATTGTTCTTACTCCGGATATGAGGTAAAGCTAGTAATTTTATTTTTGCCTTTTACAAATGATGATAAGGGAAAGATGGGAAGAAAGGGTACGATTATATACTTTCTATTTGTATCCTTGGCCGTGTGGCCATGGAGTCTACTTTCTCAAATATGATAATTTAGTTACTCAATTATATGACCTCACTTCTTACAAATAAAGTGGATGGTCTGGCGGAGAAGACTTTGCCAACTAAGATTAGACCCACATGGCTCTAGGAGACATAGTTTATCAATAGACTCAAACTATCACATTTGATGAAATGCTACGCAAGGCACTATCCATGTGATATACCAAGAAACATTCTGAACCATTGGCTTACTAAAAATATGTATTAGGATGAGCTGCTATGGGGAGCTGCGTGGCTTTTTAAGGCCACAAGGAATCCCATGTTCCTCAAATATATCCAAATCAATGGACTAACTCTCGGAGCTGGAGAATACGACAACACATTCGGTTGGGATAACAAGCATGTCGGTGCGAGGATCCTTCTCTCGAAGGTAAAATTCTCCGCCACTCTCATCAATTTCTTAATATGACCCTTTAATAAAAATTGCTTATGCATTTATTTGTTGGATTGGATAGGCCTTCCTCGTTCAGAAATTGCAGTCACTGCATGACTACAAAGGCCACGCAGATAACTTCATATGTTCAGTGATGCCCGGGGCTTCTTTCTCCTCTACTCAATACACTCCTGGTACAATCGTGCCCTATTCCTAACGGCTATACTTCAGAATCTGACATTTTTGCTATTGGTTTAATGACTTGTCTTATTCCGGGGAAAATGATGAAGGGGGATTAATTTACAAAATGAGCGACAGCAACATGCAGTATGTTACGTCGACCTCATTCCTACTTTTGGCTTATGCTAAGTACTTGACATCCGCCAAGAAGGTGGTTAACTGCGGCGTTGCCACAGTCACAGCCAGCAAACTCCGCTCCATCGCCAAGAAACAGGTAATTTATATATGCAAATTAAAATGCATTAAATGAATGGATAATGATTATTTTTTGCCAATGGGATAATAACTTGAAAAAGACTCCAATTTTATGGATAATAGATGATATTATGTCTTACTTGGGCATTATTTGATTTCATTATACTGCACTAGGTGGACTACTTGTTGGGAGACAACCCGTTGAAGATGTCGTACATGGTCGGATACGGGCCAAGGTACCCGCAGAGGATCCACCACAGGGCCTCATCCTTGCCGTCAGTGGCCGCTCACCCGGCCAAGATCCAGTGCAACGCCGGCTTCAGCTTCATGAAGTCCCCCTCTCCCAACCCCAACATCCTTTTAGGCGCTGTTGTGGGTGGGCCTGACAAACATGACAGGTTTCCCGATCAACGGTCCGATTATGAGCAGTCCGAGCCGGCCACTTACATCAATGCACCTCTTGTCGGAGCCCTTGCATATCTTGCCCACTCCTTCCGTCAGCTTTAAAAGTATTAGACGGTCATTTCATGGGGTTAGTTAATATAATATCTACCCCCGTCCTAGACAATATTATAATATCCTTTCCAACAATATTTTGGAATTTTAGGATTTGAATCTATTGGTCTACCAAGAAATGTTTGTAAGGGAGAAACGGATTCTAGCCCGAAACCCGTTGAGCTGAGAGGCAATTGAATGTGATCAACAAGATGTATAGGGGAGGGCTTCTTTAGATCAAGAAACTGCTATATTTGATTTTCTTTCCAGTGCTAAAATTGGCAAAATATGTCTATCTTGCCTAATTAGAACGATATTTCCTCATAACTCAAGTAGGCTACTTTCAGTTAATTTTTTTTTGCTCCAACAATCAGTCTACTATAGAGTTTTTCATGCTAATATATTAAATAGGATAAATAATCGAGTATTAAGTTTCTATTCACTCGTTTCTAGGTTATAATTATATTGGCACACGAGTTACCATGTGCATGGACTGGTTTGCCTCTCGAAAAGGAAACACCCATCATGATCTCGGGCTATCACTCCAACACCCCACGGGTTCTACTTTTTGAGTAGAATGATCAGTTCATCTTAACTACTCTATTAGGGGTTAACTCAGTTGTGACAGAACTTTCTAACACTGTAATTTTTTAATTCAGTAATTTTAATTGAAAATTGAACGGAAAATATCATTAAAAACTCAATTAATTTGATTTATATTTTGATATAAATTATAATAACTTTAATTTAATATCAATGGTGATAATCGATTTAATTAGTATAAATTAATCAAATAATAAAATTAAACCAGAATTTAGATTTAAAAAAATTATTTAATTGAACTTGTATGAATAAATTTAAATTTATTTAAATGATTTCAGGTTAAATAAGATAAATAATCTAATTTAGATAAGTGTGAAAGTAAATAATTATTAAATAAAAAGGTATATATTTGAATATATATATATATATATATATATATATGAGAAAATTGTGTTTATATTATTTAAATAAATACATAATTTTCAAATTCATATATATATATATATATATATAAATAAATAAGAGAAAGGAGGGTTGTAGTTATAGGTGGGGCATCTCACTTCAATAATATAATTATTAAAGAATAAGTGCCTTAAAAGAGTAAATTTCTATTAATGGTTCTTAAATCTTAATAAAAAAACTAAATAGTCTAGAAATTGGGTTAAGTACTTGTGTTTCTAAAGAGCAATGACCTACAATCCATGACTTTAATAACAAGATTTAAAATATAACTTAACATACTGAGAAAATAAAATTAAAACAAAAATATTGTACATCCAAAAATCTAATAAGATAAATACTTAATAAACTTCAAACTTTAATATTTTAGGATTCAGCTCTCTCGTTCCTCATACTTAGTAAATTTATTTTGAAATCTATTCATAATAGTCTATACAAGAATTATAATTTACTTCCTTCTAGTTACTTGTCACGTGGATTTAAGCAAGTAATTTGAATCACTCATTTACTACAACTTACCATTCGGGTAAATAGAAATTATATAAGACAACCAAGTTATTTGAAACAATTGATAAAAATTAACACATGATAACAATTTTATCTAAAGTCTGAAATAGTGATAAATAGTAAAAATTTATAAAAAAAATTAAATTTAAATATTTTATAAGCTAGAATATATAGTTTAAATTCTATGGAGCAATTGACTTAATGGCATAATGATTAAGCCTATAATTCACCTATAATTAGATCCCAACAATTAAGCCATGACATATAAGAGTGGAGTAAACCTATCCACAAGATCATATAGAGTGAAATTTCGATCACCTATGGAAATTAAGTATCTTAAATATTAAGATGCTCAATTATTCATGTATTTAAACAAAAAAGTTCAAGTTCCTTAAATATACCTTAAGACAATGGGTAGAACAATGCCTAAGGAACCCAACTTTTTCATTCAAAGATTCAAGAAGCCTATAAAAGTGTTAGAACAGTCCTATAAAACCTAAACAAGATAAACGTAAACCATAGTACTTATCATGCAAAGGAAAATTTATGTTCCAAAAGTCCTAGAGATGTTCATCAACACCCATTATAAGGAATTGAAGACATGCTAACCTAAAATTACAATTGGACTTTGCGTGGAACTCGAGCCACCGAATAAAACCTATAATTATCCTAAATATATAGCTCACATTCATAATAGAAATAAAATCCATGATAGTTTAATGGATCATAAAAAATTAGTAATTTGAATAACCCAATGCCAAGCCTTTATTAGATTGGTGGACAACTAGTTGAATAGTAGGTAAATACAAGCATTAAACTCAACTTAGAGGAACCCAAAACCCAATTTTAGTCTTTAGGTAATAAGTGAGATGATTCCTTGGTTATCAGAACATGGATTAAATTAACTCAAGTCTACATAATCTTAAGGAGTGTGTTTTGCACGCCTACAAAATTTCAAGAAACGTATCCCATAAATAGAAGATGCAAGGGCTGATGAAGAGCCCACTTTCTCCTACCAAATGAAATGAATTATTTATAGATAAGTTAGAGATTAAAACAATGATGTAAAACCTCTTCATAAATATAATTAATTTGTAAACTCCGTTTTCCAAAGACGAGTAATTCGGAATGGAGAACTGAAATTTTTCGAAAGAAACCATGGATAAAAGTAAACCAAAAATTTGAAAAGCAATAAAAAATGGGAAATTTAAAAATCTCAAGTGATCAATAAGAATTCAAGAATTAAGGAAAAGAACCATGAGACAAATAGGATGTCATGACCCGACCCAATTTGATTGGGGTCCGTGATCAACCCACCACCCTTTCTTGTGTATTCAGGTATACCTACCCGAATGAGACAAGGAAGATATAGGGGTTTTTACGTTCAAACCCTTACTTTAAGTTGGGGGTAGGAAGCGTACCTTGAGAGCCTGAGCGTATCGGGAAACTTTCTGTTATGGTATGATCCTGAAAAAGGGTTGAAAGAGGGGGTGAGTAAAACACTCAATGAGGGAAACTACTATAAGGTTTTCTTAAATTTATTTGTTCATTAAATTTTTCCGTTTGTCGTTATTCACACATTTCACACGATCAATGATCAACAACAGCCCTTCTATCATAGGAGGGATCACACATTCGAAGAATGGTTCTCTACCGTGCCACTTGTGGACCAGAGCACCTTTACCGTCCACCCTGGTAGAGGGATACTGCCTCTACCTGGGGTTTGAAAGGACATCAATAGTTTGACACATCAAACCACCAATTGCTTTACCATGTTCGCTCAGTGGGACGAGACCTCATTTCCCTGCCTTAGTCTCCCTGCGCAGGAAGCTCCTCGGCTTCACGACCTACTGAACGATAAGGAAGGTATAAAGATTTTTACATTCAAACCCTTGATAAGGAAGGTATAAAGATTTTTACATTCAAACCCTTACTTTAAGTTGGGCGTAGGAAGCGTACCTTGAGAGCCTGAGCACGTCGAGGAACTTTCTGTTAGTGTATGATCTTGAAAAAGGGTCAAGAGAGGGGGTGAGTAAAACACTCAGTGAGAGAAACTGCTATAATGTTTTCTTAATTTCATTTGTTCATTAAATTTTTTTGTTTTCCGTTATTCATACATTTCACACGATCAATGATCAACAACTGCCCTCCTATCATAGGAGGGATCACACATTTGAAGAATGGTTCTCTACCGTGCCACTTGTGGACTGTAGCCCCTTTACCGTCCACCTTAGTAGAAGGATACTGCCTCTATCCAGGGTTTGAGTGGATATCAATAGTCTGACACATCAAACCACCAATTGCTTCACCATCTTCTCTCAGTGGGACGAGATCTCATTTCCCCTACTACCTCGGTCTCCATGCGCAGGAAGCTCCTCAACTTCACGACCTATCAAATGACGAAACCGCCCTTATGGTCCCTAGGTCATCCAGCAGTCCTTGGGCTCCATCACTACCTCATGCTAGGTGTCCCGATGGCCCGAACATCATAGTGCATGCACAATCAACAATCTTTTTGAATTATAGCCTTTATTTGTGGCCCTCTAGCACAACGGTTTGTCGACTTGGTTTGAACCACCACGTGTACTAGCCCCACATGTTCGACGACTTGGCTTTGGTAGAGTAGCGGTTAGGCCCAACAAGCTTGAAACCTCAGCTTGGCTCGATGGGTGTTAGGTAAGGTTCCCATTACTCAGGTATTTTAGCATCATATATCACATGTCTGTTCTGGATGGGGTCCATGCCCGTATCCTTTGGCCTTTGGCCCACTAGCATCTTGAGCCTAAGCCCGGAATTAGCTCCCAAATATTTTAAGTAGAGTCACCCACTCAGGGGATGCTAATTATGAGAAAATAGTTTTGAAAGCTGAATCGTCATTCCAATTATAATGGACGTTATAGCAGTTCCCACTCACCTGATGATCTTGGCGGGGTCGCACCGGCGAAATCCCTCTCCTCGGTGCACTTCTAGGGGTCAGTGTTCGAGTAATCCGTTTCTGAAGGGGGTGAGTGTTCATATTAGGACATGGTGATGAATGGGTCACATACTTTCTCATATTTGCACCTAAGGCCCGTACTTTGCTTAAATTGCAATTGGGTCCCTAATTTCCCTTTATTCTCTATTGGTTCCCTTGGATTCTAAATTATTCTTATTGGGTCCTTAACTCTTTCAATTTCACCAATTGGTCCTTAATTCACCAAATTTTCCTTTTTGTCCTCAATTTTCCAAAAATTGCAATTTGGTCCCTCAACTTTTCTAAATTTCCAATTTGCCCAAAATTTATCCAAATTGCCCAACTGACCCTCAATTGGGGCTAATTTCATGAAAACATCCTCAATTTCGTGAAATTGTCGTTCAACCCTCAAAATTTTGAAAATTTCACAAAAGTCCCCCAAAATCCCCAAATCAAACTTCATCTTCTTCGCCAATTCAAGTATATGAAGCTTCAGATCTTACCTCATACAATTGGTGGCCTGTATATCCTTAATTTCTTCGATTCTTGCCTTTATTCACCTCCTCCAACTTCTTTCGATCGTCATACACTTCGAATTTCTAAATTTGGTTGAGTTTTACACCCTATCGGAGCTTCGCCAGAAAATTAAAAGTAGAGAGAGAAAGCTTGTGTTTCTTACCGATGGAGTGGCGATGACCAGAGCTTGAGATGGGGGCAGCTTGATCTAGTCAAGGGGGATTTAGTAGGATTGAATCCCGCTGCAATTCACTGCCATCCTACGGGAATTTGAAGAGACAAGTTTTGGGTGGTGCAACTCTAAAATTTATAAATTCTGACAAGGGGAGGCAAAATTGAGCTTACCGGGATTTGTAGGGGTGCTGTAGAGTGTCTTAGGTAGTTAGAGGTGGGTTGTGGAAGGGCCGAAAGGGGCGAGGTGGCATTTGACAAGAGCTCGTTGCTTTGAGCTCCTGAGCAGCTTCATTGTGCGATTCTCTATGCACTTCTTCGAGTGTCTTCTGACTATTCTGAGAAGGTCTGAAGCTAGTGAACTCTTCCCCAGTTCTAATGCCACCCTTCGAAGCTCCTTTGGTGGAGGTTTTTCCCGTCGTTGTAGCTCTGGTTTGCGGCTCGCCGAAAAACTCACTCTTCTTCTTCTTCGCACAATCGTGGGATGCTAAGAATCAATGAGGGGGTGCTCTTTATATAGGAAACCCGACAACTATTTAGGCTGCCCATCGGAGTAAGACTCGGCCTCCGACTCGGCCGCCGACAATCTGACTAGAGTGTTTTTTGAGTCATGGGAGACTCCAGCTTTTTCGGCAACTCTCTCTCTCTCTCTTCTATATTAGTGTTTAAAGGTTGAAAATGATGATGTGGTGGTCGTGTCACATGGCACACTGTGATTTGTAAGTTTTTCTAATGTGGAGTGCTAGTTCGGCCGCCACGTCAATCATTGACCCATTGACCTAGAATGTGATAGCCTCTCATTGGCTACTCGTGTCTGCGTGGCATGCTGTTAGGACACCAGTTGTCCATTGACCAGACACATGGCAGCCTCCCATTAGTGTCTGCATGGTAGCTGACGTGGCGCAACATGGATGTTGACTGTTAACCGGTTTGGTCCAACCAGGTTCGCTGTCCAAAATTTGAAAATCTGCCGGTTTGTCCATTTTTCTAAAATTTAAAATTTCTATATTCATTTTCTATCTAATGGTGGTCTCAATTTTCCAAATCAACATTTTTTAAGCCACCTAGAAAAATGAATTTGTGAACCGGTTCACTATGGTTTCGACCGGTTCGAGTTTGGTTCACTTGTTATTTTTGTGAATTTTTGGTCACTTGGGATTTTTTATTTTCCCACATTAGCTATTTTTCGTTCATTAAACGACTCGTTTCTTCATGTATAAACCTATACCGGTTCCTTTTTCCTAATTTTCTTTGATTCCAAGGGACGAGTTTTACAACTCTCCCCTCCTTTTAGGAGTTTTATCCTCAAAACTCTGTCGCCTAACTTTTCATTCTGTTGAGGTACTGATGCGACTTCCTTAGGGTGTGAGTTGATATCCTACCGGCTTAAGTCACTCTCTTTGCCTCACTTCCTCCACTCTCTAGGGTTCGATCAATTTGACTCGTCCTCCTTTTCTCAGCATTCATAAAGTCTCACCGGTCTGATACTTCCAGTAGCTTGGGTTCATACTTTCTTTCTGGGGGTGTTGTCTGGGTTTAGGGTTCCAATACCTCCCATCGTACCTGGGTTCATTTACTCCTTCGTCGGTTTGGCACCATGTTCGACCGACTATTGTGTTTTCCTTTCTCGACGTACTTCCCTTTTTCTATCCCTCTAGCTCCTCCTTGGTTACTTGAGTTCTTTCCTTATTGACAATTAACTTAGTTATCCTTAGCAGTGCGACTCCTAAGCCTGTGGTTCCATCTTGGGCCTTAGGTCCGACTTGCCTTGCGGTTGGAATCGTGTCCCTTCACTTTGGTCCTTAGGGTGTACTCTCTCTTATTCTCATCCTTTGTATTGCCTAGGTCACTTCGTTGCTTGACTCTCTTGCTCCTAGGGTCCTGATTCCATATGTCCTACCCATGCTTCGAGGTCCCCGAGAACATGGGTGTCCGACTCCTTATGTGAGTTTGGCGGTCATTACTTTTGCCAATGGCGGTACTCCTTCGGATTTCTCTCCTTCCCATCATAGTTGTCCTTCATGGAACTTCTTCCTCCTATGAAGTATGTTCCCACATGGAATTGGTTTCCAGAGGTTTCCCTTACTAGTTCTGGGGTGTGGTCTCTTGTTCTGTCCTCGAGGACCTGAGTCCTCCTTTGCTGGTCCTTAGTTGCTTTATCCAGATAGTTGCTTTATCTCAACTCATTCTACTATCCACTCCTCCCTTAGGGTTGGTGGCTCTAAGTGTTGATCATTCCTTCTTGGGTTTGTGTTCCTCCTCGTGTGTTAAGGTTTGTGACTCTCCTTTGCCTTTTGTCATGCAATTGATTTGTCCTTTCAATTCAGCGTCCTTCTCCAATTCCGAGTCTCTCGATGTGACTTCCTTATGTAACTGTCCTATTTGACATTAGAATTTCCATGCTTGTTGGCTCTTCCCTCTGCCTTTCCCTAATCTTTGAGGTTAGGATGTTTCATTCCTTTGTCACAACCTTGCTTTTCTATCCCTTGCCCTTGGGGTACTATGCTACAACCCTTTGGTTACCTTGGCTATCTCGTGGGGTGGTTAGGTCTATCCTTGGCCTATCCACGACATTTTTCTAGGTCTAAGCCTCTGGGTAATTCGACCTTTGTCCTAGTGCCAGTCCCTGTCCATGTTCTTCTTCTCTGTTTCTTTGGGTTGCCTTTCTTGATGTGGCTCTCCTATGGTTCACCTCTTAGGGTTCTTACTGATTTACTGGTGGCATCTAATTTGTACGGTTTCCTACTCTGCTCTCTAGGCTAGTCATGGGTTGCCCCGACTTTCCTTTGTCCTATAAGGCACTTCTCAGGCCTCTTGTCATCCTAGCCCCGTCTTGTGGGGTATAGGTGTTGGAAGGAGACGGACAACCTAAGGTGGGCATTGATTTTTCTCCTTTAGGGTTCTTGGTATTTCAAGGGCTTCTAAAGCTCCCTTGTTCTAGGAATTGGTTAAGAAATTTGGGGTTTTCTTTTTGAAAAGGAAATCTTCTTTATTCATTGGACCGGAAAACCCCGATTGAGGTTTATTACAATGAACATTTCTAGAATCTACTACCCCTTTTCTATCCCCACCAGTTAACTTACCTAGAATTATACCTATGTGGATTGCGAGACTCTACATTTGGTGTTTGGAGGCGACTTCTCCTTCTGGGTGGGCATTCGCCTCCATGGTACCTGCAGTAGCGGGGACACAGGTTCATACTGGGCTGCTCGAATTCTACTGATGTCGATAGACTAGGGGCCCTCCTGGCCTGTGCGGGAGGTGTTATATCTATTCCGTATCAACGTAAGACAATTGCATTGTGGGCGTGTTGTGTCATGCCCCGACCCAGTTTGGTCTGATCCCCATGATTAACCCACCACTCTCCCGACTTACTAAGGGTTGCCCCTTCTTTTTAAACTGTGAGGAGTAAGGCGTCTTTTAGACTTGCACCTTTCTTGGAATAATATAAATCAAAACTGCATAAAATTTTAAAATTTTCATACCTTTCCTACAAGTATGTTAACCGGTGGTCTTTGGTTAAGCTTTCTAAGGTTTCCTGAAAGGGATATAAGGGAGGGGGTGAGTTTAACGACTCAGTTAATGGGTGTTTTAAGTTTGACTTTTAGAAAAATAGTTTGAATTTGGAGTGTGCGATACTCTTCATTTTTCTTTTAAAAACATTTTTTTTTCAAATCTAGATTTTCATAACCATTTCTCATCATCACGGTGTGTTTATCAACCAACACACACCCTTCATCATGAAGGAAACACACATTCGCAGGCCTGCCCGTCCAGTGTACCCACTTGTGGCGTCAGAGCGACTTTATCGACCACCTAGATAGAAGTATGTCCACTTCTACCCTAAGAATGAGTGGATGTACGCGATCTCCGACCCTCAATCTCGTAAAAAAAACTTTGTGCTTGTATGAGGACAGAGACCTCATCCTGTCCCCCACCCCAGTCTCATGCGCAATGAAGCTACGTCGAGCTTCTCAAGACTTCTGGTACGACTAACTGCTATTATCTCCACCAGGTCGTCCTAAGCCCTAGGATGCATCACTACCCCTCTTGGGCATCTTGAAGGTCCCATAACACAGCGCATGCACAAATCAACAGTTTTTCACATAAGCTATATAATCTGTGGTGCTAGTGGCCCAACGGCCCCGACTCTCAACTCGACCTGCAACTGTTTGTCTTGACTAGTTCGAAGACCTGTCATGTCACACAACCGTTAGTCCATTGAGTGTATCGGTCATGTCTCGGTACCATGGACAAACAACTCATTTACTTAAGTTTTCATGGCTTAATAATCATGTTTGTTTACGAACGCCTGCTCGTGCCAACTGGCCTAGGGCCCACTGTTTAAGTGTGTCAAAATCGGGCATATTAGCCCCAAGTTCCAAAAATGAGGCCTCCGGCCTATATAAGCTATTTAAACTCCTGTCAAGAAAGTCTCCAAAAAATTTAAGAAGTGGCATACAGTTAGGGGAGAGCATTTCTGACAAAATAGACATTTCAACTATCAAACAAACCAACCGGGTATGAGGACATCTCCACTTATAACCAGCAAATGAGTTTTCCACTTCCTTCTAGGAAGTTTCATCATACCAACCGGGTATGATCTACTTACAACTGGTAAGTAGTTTTTCCGTGAGATTTCCACATCATTCTCCTCAAATGTGATGATTAAAATACCACTTAGCAGTGGGTTTTCATTTTTGAGGTGTTTATCATCCCAACCGGGTATGATATTAAATGTCCCACTCACCCGATAGTGTAGTGAATTTCCTCTTAGTTGGCTTGGTTGCCTTTACGTGAACTTGTCTTAGTTGGCGTTCCCCGTACTTCGTGTTCCTACACGATATGGACATCCTTGTTCATTATCCTTTGGCCTAAGCCTTCATTCATCCCAAATGAATTAGAAAACTAAACTTTTCATTTATTTGCAATTAGGTCTCTAAAGATATTTTTCATTAACTTTAAGTCCCAAATGCTAGTTTTTTCTCAAATTGAGTTCCAAAACTTTTAAATTTTACCTTAGGATCTCAATTTATTCAAATTCACAAAAGGGATTAAATTCCCAAATTTCCAATTTGGTCCCCAACTTTTCCAAAATTACCATTTTGCCCCTACTTTACAAAAATAGTATGTTTTGCCCCAAAAATTCCAAAATTTCCCAATCGGTCATCCAAAATCTTTATCATGCCCAATTGGTCTTCAATTTTATGAAATTGCACTTTAGTCCCTAGAATTTTTGAAATTTCCTACAATTTTTGAAATTCTCTATGATACTTCCTCTTTTGCTCTTTTGAGATTCCTGCCATGCTTTAGGCATTTGGGAAGCTTCTAGGTTTGTCTTCCTATGAAGATAAGGTGTTGAGTAGAGCCATTCCTAGATTTCTTGGTTCCTCTCCTGGGAGCCATCTGAAAATTTTAGGATAAATTCTATTAGTTACAATATTTTATAGTTTTGATTATGTATTCGAGGAAACAGGCTTTGATACCACTCTAGTTGTCACGTCCCGACCTGGTTTGGTCAGATCCCCGTGAACAACCCGCCACTCTCACGATTTATTAAAGGGTTTCCCCTTATTATAATCCGTAAAGAGTAAGGCGTCCTTTAAACCTGCACCATTTCCTAGAATAGCATAATCGAAACTGCATGAAATTTTAAACTTTACATACCTGTCTTAAAGGCATCTTAGTTGATGCTATTTCAAGGTAGCCTTTACGGGATTTTTTGAAAGGTATATAAGGGAGGGGGTGAGTACGACTACTCAGTGAATAGTTTTTCAAAGGTCTACTTTTAACTTTTAAGAAAAAACATTTATATGGAGTGTGCCAGACTCCTTTCTTTTCAAAAAATCCCTTCATTTAAAAATTTGGGTTTTTCCATTATTTCTTAGTTATTGCTGTGTCATCACCCAACACACATCCTTCATCATGAAGGTTACACACATTCGCAAGTCAGTATTACTACTGAACTTGCTAGTGGCTTCGGAGCGACTTTTCCTACCACTCGAATAGAAGTACAACGACTTCTACCCTGAGAATGAGTGGATGTACGTGACATCCGACCCAGAATCCCGAAGTCACTTCTTTGTGTCCGTATGAGGACAGAGACCTCATCCTGTCCCCACCCCGGTTTCATGCGCTTGGTCCTACTCTAGATTTCGCACAAACACCTGGAACGACGAAAAGCCCTTATAGCCACCAGGTTGTCCAGTGCCCTTAGGACGCATCACTACCCCTCATGTGCGTCTTGATGATCCCGTAATCACAGTGCATGCACAAACAATATTTTCTTATATTTCCATGTAATCTATGGTGCCACTAGTCCAACGGCCCCGACTCTCGACTCAACCCGGAGTTATTTGTCTTATTAGTCCGTCAACCTGTCATGTCACACTGCCGCTAATTGACTTAGCATGTTGGTCCTATCTTGGTACCATGGCCAAACAATTCACTTATTAAGTTTTATGGCACATATATCATGTTCGTTTACGAGCTCATGCTCGTGCCAACTAGCCTTGGGCCCACTGTACGAGATTTTCAAAATTGGGCATTTAGCCCCCAAGTTCCAAAACCGAGGCCCCTGACCTATCAGAGCTATTCGAGCTCCCATCGTGAAGGTCTCTCAAATTGTTTAAGCATTGGCACACAGTCAGGGGAGAGAACTTTCGATAAAAATACGTTTTTACTGTCCATCATACCGACCGATATAAGGACATCTCCGTTCATAACCGATGAACGAGTTTTCAACTTCCTTCGAGGAAGTCTCATCATACCAACCATGTATGATCTACTTACAACCTGTAAGTAGTTTTTCCGCATAACTTTCACAGCACTTTCTCTAATTAGTGATAACTAAAAATACCACTAAGTAGTGGGTTTTTATACCGAGGTACTTATCATCCCCAACTAGGTATGATATAAAATTTTCACTCACAATCGGTAAGTGATTTTTAATTTTGAATTGTGCTCATCATCCCAACCGGGTATGATGTTAGTAAACCCACTCACAACCGGTAAGTGGTTTTTAACTTTAAGTTGTACTCATCATCCCAACCGAGTATGATGTTAGTAAACCTACTCACCCGTTAATGCCGTGAATTCCACTAGACTAGTTCTTTATATTCACGCGAGCTTGTCCTTGCTGGCGTTCCCGGAATTTCGCGTTCCTACACGATATGAACAACCTTGTTCATTATTACTCAATATAACAACCTTCATTCATTTCCAATGAATGAGAAAACCCAAACTTTTAGTTATTTGCAATTAGGTCCCTAAAGTTATTTCTCTTTAACTTTAAGTCCCTAATGTCAGTTTTTCCTCAAATTGTGTCCCGTAACTTTTAAAATTTATTATGGGATCACAATTTATTCAATTTCACCAAAAAGGGGTTTAATTTCCCAAATTTCCAATTTGGTCCCCCAATTTTTCCAAAATTACCATTTGCCCTTCTTTTACAAAAAATGGTAAGTTTTGCCCCAAAAATTCCAAAATTCCTCAATTGGTCCTCCAACATTATTTTCATGCCCAACTGACCCTCAATGTCATAAAATTACATTTTGGCCCTTTGAATTTCGAAAATCCCCAATTTTCCCCCAATTTCAACTCTTCAACACTACCAAATTTGATTTCATCAAATTGACCGATCAAACACTTTTAATTATTGAAATTGGAGTTGAAATTGAGTTCCTGCATGTTCATACGATTCTAAGAAACTTTGAATCGCTGATTTTAACACCAGAACGAGCTCAAATGGAGCTTTGCCTGAAAATAGACTGTAGAGAAAGAAAGCTTCGATTTCTCACCTGTGAAGGCACGGTGGTCCGAGCTTTTGATCTAGGCAGATAGATCTCATCCTGAGGTTCATCCTAGAATCAAGAATTGCATCAATTGATGTGGAATTGGATTAGAATTTTGTTATTGAAATTCGGTCGACTCTCTCTCTATTACCAATCAAAAATTGTAAAGGGGAGCCGAATTGGCTTACCTTTCAGTCCTAATTCGGCCGTGGAAATACTGAGGAAGTGTTGGAAGGGCTTGGTTTGGCCTAAGGAGGGCTTGAAATGGCTGATTTTAGCTTGGCCGAAATAGGGCAGCTTCGGTCCGCCGGAGTAGCTTCACTATTCGATCATATCGGCGCTTCTCCAACGATTCTCGAATTGACTGGAGTTTACTATCAGATAGCTGTCTTCTCCCCAATTCTAAAGAGCCCGACCTTCGTTCAAGTCGAAGCTCTCGTTCGAGCTTTACTAGGAAATAGAGCAGTAGAGAAAGAGAGAGAGAAGTGTTCAGGTGTGAGTAGAATGAAATGGGGATGACCTCTTTATATAGATGTAAAACCCATGTATTAAATGAGTGAGATTTATTACTAGTATTAATATTGTCATAAATTAGTGGTATTAATTCCAATAATTTAAGTTCAGTATTAATTCCAATAATTTAATTTATGTATTAATTCTAATAATTTAATTTAGCTATTAAATTATTGGAATTAATTACAATAATTAAATATATATTAATTTATGGTTATTTGTGATAAGGCGTATATAAAAATTTTTGACCAAAATTTTGGGTTAAAAAAAAATTCATACTTCCCATGATGTCACCCATCCTCACACTACTCTCAAGAAAGCACACTTAACTTTAAAGTTCTTATGAAATCTAGTTCACCTAAACCAATTTAGTCTTTGTTTTCTAAAGTTTCTTAAATTTCTTATCCAAGGTTTAATGAACCCTTTAGATCACCCGGAAGTTGTAAATTTCCATATTGCATGTTCTCAAATATAAACCAGCTCGGTTTTCTTACTCGGTTTGACCGGTTTTTTTCCCATTTTTTCTTAACTCAAAAGTGCGAGGTTTACAACTCTCCCCTTCTTTTAGGAGTTTTGTCCCCAAAACTTAACAAATATATTCCACATCAGGAATAATTTTCCTTAATATCAACTTGGGTTTTCTTGACATGCTAACACTTTGGTAGCTCTTTCGCTTAGTCCCTGTAATCATTCATATAAGAAATTTCTTTTCATTTATCATGCTTACTCCTTCCATGGAGTTATAATAGCAAGGCATGTATGGCTCATTAATCCAAATGTATATTCTTAGGTTCACATCTCCCTTTATTTAGGACAAGGTTCTTCCTTTTGGGGATTTTACTCAAGATTTCAGGATTAGGAGTTCCAAGGTGCCCAATCGTTCCTTTGTCTAGTTATTCTCTTCATCGTTGAAACCCCTAGCTCGACATTCTTTCAAGTATTACATTCTTGTTTTCATAGGTTTTTGTGTTATTATTCTTTCATCCCAATTTGACCCATCCTTCATCCGTCATTGATTACAACTTCGGTCAAATTTATGTTTGACATTGTTATGTTTACCAACTAACTCCTTCTTACTCGAGTTACATTTTACTCGGGATTGTTGGTGCTTATATGTCCCTTATGATGTGACATAGTTCTGAACCTATCTCAGTCCATCAAACTCCTACAACACCTCTTTTAGGGCTGTTTCCAACTTTCCAGTCTTCTAGGGACTGTATAATTTCATCACTCTTTTCATTGGGTAGTATTCCTCAACTATCTTGACTGTTACCCAATTATCATTCGTATCTTGACAACATGTCTTACATAATCGTGTCGATTTTCCTTACCCACTCGTCCTTTCCCAACTTCTTTATTGGGTCTTTCTGGTGCCAATTATTTGGTTTCCCAATAGTTTACCAACAAACTAGGATTCTTTCCTTCTTAAGTCCTTGGCATTCCTTATTCAAGGGTTTTTCCTTTTTCCTTAATCCACTTTTACTTACTCATAATCATGTCATGATTCTTCATTCTACAATAATTGCTTTTGATCCATTTATCGATTACTTTGCTTGGGAAGGTTCCCTACTTCCGGTTTTGTTCTCTACTATGTCCCTTACAATAGAGATTTCCATCTTAGGAGTTACATGCTCAACCTCCTTATCATTCATTGTATGGTTCTTTCTCCCTTTCTTCGCACCCTTATCTATGTTAGGGCATTTGTTTGCTTTGGATCCTTTTCTATCCACAACTTTTGTTTTATCCCTTATTCATTAGATAGGATACTTCCGATTATTGGTTTTATTCCATGCATTCCACCCTATGCTCGGTCGTCCACTCTTTAAGCTTCATATGCGCGTGTGGACTATGACCCGTCTTACCAATTGCGGTTTTTCCTCCTTAGCCACATCTTATTTGGAGGACTTACTTTCCCAATTTTTCTCGAACATTCTTTACTTTATTACCTTAGTATGGGTTGTCCACTCATTCATACTTGTCACAACATCTTTTTGATGCTAACTCGTTAAATTATTTCCGTTTAAGGAGGGTTCACATCCTTCTTGTTTCAAAATCTCTTGTTCATCCTGAAATTATTGTTTGGTTCTCCTGCTCTCTCCAAGTAGGTCACACTAGGCCATCACGATACTTTCTTCCTTTGAAACATTTCCCAATTAAGGGTAGGTTCCTTGCACTCCACATTATGTTCATCCACCCATCAAAATTCCTTCAACGGTAGTTAGTCGTATGCATCCCTCTAAAGTTTACTTTCATAGTGTATTTCTTTATGGAGCGTTCAAATCTTCCTTGTTTCAAGATTTCTTGATAATTATGTGAGAGGCTTGCCTATTTTTTTTCTTGGTTAATTTGGCCTTTGGTCCTATTAAGGATTGCTTTCATCCTTCTTTTCCCGAGTATTTGGCCTTTTCGCCCCTCTCTTCTTTGTTGGAACTCAAATTATGGTTTTCCCATGTATTAGTTTGTTAACTGTCTCGCCTCCACCATTCCTTTGGTCTAAGTTTCTTAGGGCAGTTTTTTCTCGAGTACTCTTGTCCTTAACATCCATCTCACTGACCTTTTTATGGTGTAGCCCCTTTTACTTCCCGGTCTTCCTCATGGTGTCATTTGTTCCCTCTGGCTATCTTATTTTAACGACTTACTTTCTCTTGTCCTGTTGGTCTGAACTTCCTATTTGGCATAGTTGCTTTTTCCAAGGTGATTTATTCCTGTAATCCCAATATGTCTCGTTTGTCATCAAGTGTTCGTCTTGTCTTCTCTTGTGGATGCACTCCTTTCTTTGCTCCTAAATTGTTTGGATTTTATTCTTAAAGGGGGAATTCTCTTTAGCTATCCTTTGTTCCGTTTGTGGTTTTATTGAGGTTCTACCTTTACCCCTTTTTCCTTCTTACCACTTTACTAAGATTTTGAAGAGTCTCCTCTTATCCATGGTTGCAAATGGAGTCATGTTTCTTGGGATGGTATCCTTTTAGATTTCCTATAGTTGTAGGTCGTTTATTCTTGGAAAATATTGTCCTGACTCCTGGTGATGTGGGACAGTTTTTCACTTCGTGTCTTATTCCCCTCTAAGTTAACTTGATTCCTGTCCTTTGTAGGGTTGGGCACTTCTCCACGCAGTGTCCCTATCATTCATGCTTGTAATTACATGAACATAAGTGGTTCCTCCTGGCATTTTCTTGGAAATTGTTAGTTTTGGTGCTCATTCATCCTTAAGTCTAGATACCGTGAGAGTTTTTTTTTTTCTTTTTGGAGTCTTCCTTGAAGATCACATCATTTGAGGGATAGGGTTTTTAGGAATTTGGAGTACTTCATTAATAGTGTAGTATAGTATGTTGGGATTTTGGCCCTATTAAAGAAATGGTCACCAAATAACTAGGGAGCTACGAGATTCTTGATAAGCATCCTCTTATGTAAGGTTATAGGCCCCCTTTTATGGCTTCACGCTTGGCTTCCTTTATGCTTAGAGTTGTGACCTCAATAGGTCCTGTCACCATTCTCTGGGATACTTCCTCATTTGCTCTTTTGAGATTCCTGCCATGCTTTAGGCATTTGAGAAGCTTCTAGGGTTGTCTTCCAATGAAGATAAGGTGTTGAGTAGAGCCATTCTTAGTTTTCTTGGTTCCTCTCCTGGGAGCCATCTGAAAATTTTAGGATAAATCCTATTAGTTACAATATTTTATAGTTTTGATTATGTATACGAGGAAACAGGCTCTGATACCACTCTAGTTGTCACGCCCCGACCCAGTTTGGTCGGATCCCCATGAACAACCCGCCACTCTCACGGTTTATTAAAGGGTTTCCCCTTATTATAATCCGTAAAGAGTAAGACGTCCTTTAAACCTCCACAATTTCCTAGAATAACATAATCAAAACTGCACGAAATTTTAAACTTTACATACCTGTCTTACACGCATCTTAGTTGATGGTCTTTCAAGGTAGGCTTTCCAAGATTTCCTAAAAGGATTATAAGGGAGGGGGTGAGTACGACTACTCAGTGAATGGGTTTTCAAAGGTCTACTTTTAACTTTTAAGAAAAATATTTATATGGAGTGTGCCAGACTCCTTTCTTTTCAAAAAATCCCTTCATTTAAAAATTTGGGTTTTTCCATTATTTCTTAGTTATCGGTGTGTCATCACCCAACACACATCCTTCATCATGAAGGTTACACACATTCGCAAGTCAGTATCACTACTGAACCCGCTAGTGGCTTCGGAGCGACTTTTCTTGCCACCTGGATAGAAGTACAACGACTTCTACCCTGGGAATGAGTGGATGTACGTGACATCCGATCCACAATCCCAATGTCACTTCTTCGTGTCCGTATGAGGACAGAGACGTCATCCTATCCCCACCTCGGTCTCATGCGCTTGGTGCTACTCTAGATTTTGCACAGACACCTGGAACGACGAACTACCCTTATAGCCACTAGGTCGTCCAGTGCTCTTAGGACTTATCACTACCCCTCATGGGCGTCTTGATGATCCCTACTCACTGTGCATGCACAAACAATATTTTCTTATATTTCCATGTAATCTGTGGTGCCACTGGTCCAACGGCCGTGACTCTCAACTCAACTCGGAGTTGTTTGTCTTGACTGGTACGTCGACCTGTCATGTCGCACTGCCACTAGTTGACTGAGCATGTCGGTCCTATATTGGTACCATGGCTAAACAATTCACTTATTAAGTTTTATGGCACATATATGATGTTTGTTTACGAGCTCATGCTCGTGCCAACTGGCCTTGAGCCCACGGTACGAGATTTTCAAAATTGAGCATTTAGGAGCCAAGTTCCAAAACCGAGGCTCCTGGCCTATCAGAGCTATTCGAGCTCCCGTTGAGAAGGTCTCCCAAATTGTTTAAGCATTGGCACGCGGTCAGGGGAGAGCACTTCCGACAAAAATAGGTTTTTACTATCAATCATATCGACCGGTATAAGGACATCTTTGTTCATAACCGATGAACGGGTTTTCAACTTCCTTTGAGTAAGTCTTATCTACCAACTGGGTCTTATCATACTTACAACTTCCGCATAACATTCACATCACTTTCTCTTAGTGGTGATGATTAAAAATACCACTAAGTAGTGGGTTTTTATACCGGTGTACTTATCATCCCCAACCGGGTATGACATAAAATTTTCACTCACAATCGGTAAGTGGTTTTTAATTTTAAATTGTGCTCATCATCCCAACCGGGTATGATTTTAGTAAACCCACTCACAACCGGTAAGTGATTTTTAACTTTAAGTTGTGCTCATCATCCCAACTGGGTATGATGTTAGTAAATCCACTCACAACCAGTAAGTGATTTTTAACTTTAAGTTGTGCTCATCATCCCAACTGGGTATGATGTTAGTAAACCCACTCACAACTGGTAAGTGGTTTTTAACTTTAAGTTGTGCTTATCATCCCAAACGGGTATGATGTTAGTAAACCCACTCACCCGTTAATGCTGTGAATTCCACTATACCGGTTCTTTATATTCACGTGAGCTTATCCTTGCTGACGTTCCCTGTATTTCGCGTTCCTACACGATATGAACAAACTTGTTCATTATTACTCAGCATAATAGCCTTCATTCATTTCCAATGAATGAGAAAACCTAAACTTTTAGTTATTTTCAATTAGGTCCCTAAAATTATTTCTCTTTAACTTTAAGTCCCTAATCTCGATTTTTCCTCAAATTGAGTCCTGTAACTTTTAAAATTTATCCTGGGACCTCAATTTATTCAATTTCACCAAAAAGGGATTTAATTTCCTACATTTCCAATTTGGTCCCCCAATTTTTCCAAAATTACCATTTTTCCCTCCTTTTTACAAAAATGGTAAGTTTTACCCCAAAAATTCCAAAATTCCTCAATTGGTCCTCCAACATTATTTTCATGGCCAATTGACCCTCAATTTCATAAAATTGCATTTTGGCCCTTTGAATTTTGAAAATCCCCAATTTTCCCCCAATTTCAACTCTTCGACCCACCATGTGTACTAGCTTAACAGGTTCGACGACCTAGCTTCAACAGAGCAACGATTAGGCCCAACAAGCTTGACAACTCATCTTGGCTTGATGGGTGTCATGCAAGGTTCCCATTATTCAGGATTTTTATCATCATATATGACATGTCTGTTCTAGACGGGGTCCACGCCCGTATCCATTGGCCTTGGGCCCATTGGCATCTTGAGCCTAAGCCCAGAATTAGCTCCCAAATATTTTATGTAGAGTCACCTAGTGAGGGGATGCTAACCGGAATAGACGATGAACTGTCATTCTAACCGGAATAGACGTTATAGTAGTTCTCACCCACCCAGTGGTCTTAGTAGGGTCGCACCGGTGAAATCTCTCTCCCGGGTGCGCTTCTAGGGTCGGCACTCGAGTAATCCATTCTTGTAGGGTGCGAGTGTTTGTATTAGGACGTGGTGACAAATGGGTCAAATACTTTCTTATATTTGCACCTAAGGCCCTGTACTTTGCTTAAATTGCCTCTAGTCCTTGATTTCCCTTTAATCTCTATTGGGTGCCTTGGGTTCTCAATTATTCTTGTTGGGTCCATAACTCTTTCAATTTCACTCATTAGTCCTTAATTCACCAAATTTGCCTTTTTATCCTCAATTTTCCAAAAATTGCAATTTGGTCCCCTAACTTTTCAAAATTTCAATTTGCCCCTAAATTTGTCCAAATTGTGCCCAATTGACCCTCAATTAGGGTGAATTTCATGAAAGCATCCACATTTTCATGAAATTGTCGTTCACCCTCCAACTTTTGAAAATTGCACAAAAGTCCTCCAAAATCCCCAAATCAAACTTAACCTTCTTCCCCAATTCAAGCACATGAAGCTTTTGATCTTATCTCATCCAATTGGCAACCTGTAAGTCCTTATTTTTTTGATTCTTGCCTTTATTCGCCTTCTCTAGCTCCCTTCGATCATCCTACAATTCAAACTTCTAAATTTAGTTGAGTTTTATGCCTTGTAGGAGCTTCACCGGAAAATTCACAATAGAGAGAGGAAGCTTGTGTTTCTTATCGACGGAGGGACGATGGCCAGAGCTTGAGGTGGGGGTAGCTAGAGCTAGTCAAGTGGGATCTAGCATGACTGAATCTTGCTGTAATTTGCTGCTGTCCTGCTGGAATTTGAAAAGAGAAGTTTCAAGTGGTGTAGCTTTGAAATTTAGAAATTCCGACGAGGGGAGGCAAAATTAAGCTTACCGAGGCCTGTGGGGGTGTTGTGGAGGGTCTTAGGTGGTAAAGGGTTGTCAAGGTGCGTGGTGGAAGGGCCAAAAGGGGCGAGGTGGCATCGGGCAGGAGCTCGCTGCTTTGAGCTCTAGAGCAGCTTTACTGTGCACTTCCCCGAGCATCCTCTAGTTGTTTTGAGAAGGTATGGAGCTAGAGAACTCTTCCTTAGTTCCAATGCCACCCTTAGGAGCTCCTTTGGTGGTGGTTTTTCCCGTCGTCGGAGCTTTGTTTGTAGCTCGTTGGAAAACTCACTCTTCTTCTTCTTCTTCGCTTGATTGTGGGATGCTAAGAATGAATGAGCGGGTGCTCTTTATATAGGGAGCTCAACAACTATTCAGGCTACTCACTGGCGTAATACTCGGCCTCCGACTTGGCCACTAGTGACCTGAACGAAGAGTTTTTTAAGTTGCTAGAGACTCAATCTTTTCTAGAGACTCTCTCTCTCTCTCTCTCTCTCTCTCTCTCTCTCTCTCTCTTCTTTGTAAGCATTTAAAGGTTGAAGACGATGACTTGATGGTCATGCCATGTGGCACGCTATGATTGGATAGTTTTTCTAACATGGAGTGCCAGCTCGGCCGTTGCTTCAATCGTTGACCCATTGACCGGACACGAAGCAACCTCTCATTGGTTGCTCGTGTTAGCCTGGTGTGTTGATGGGGTGGCATCTGTCCATTGACCGGACACGTGGCAGCCTCCCATTGGCTGCCCGTGTCTACATGGTAGCTGATGTGGTGCCACATGGCCATTGACTGTTGACCGTTGATAGTTGACTGGTCCGATTTGACCAAGTTCGCTATCCAAAATTTAAAAATTGGCCGGTTTAGACCTGATTCAACCATTTTTCTAAAATTTAAAAATAGATAAATTCATCTAAATTCATTTTCTATCTAATGATGGTCTCAATTTTCTAAATTGACATTTTTTAAGCCTCTTAGAAAAATGAATTTTTGAACCATTTCACTATGGTTTTAGCCGGTTCGGTCTATTTCGGGTTTGGTTCACCCCGAACCGGTTCGATTCTGTCCTCAATTCCACTTCTTCGTTCTTTCTTGTTATTTTTTTGAATTTTTTGTCACTTGGGATTTTCCATTTTCCCACATTAGCTATTTTTTATCCATTAAATAGCTCATTTTTTTGTGTATAAACCTATACTAGCCCATTTTCCCCAGTTTTCTTTGATTACAAGGGACGAGTTTTATATTGGATGTGAAAACTAGACTGATTTAGGGTGAACTCGACATGAACAAGATTGAACCGGATCAAAGATTCATTTTTGTAGGTGACTTAAAAATATCAATTTAGAAAATTGGCGTCACCATTATTTAGAAATTTTTTTTGATGATTTTAGAAAATTTTAAATTTAAGAAAACTAGCCAAATCGAGCTTGAATCGATTGATTTTCGATTTTGGGTCACTGAACCCGGTCCGACTAATTCGGTCAATGGTCTAGCCGATCAATAGACCTCCTGCTAGGTTAGTGCCTAGTAAGCGCTCACAACTAATCAACATGAGTTCCTCCATATTCATATGATTCCATAGAACTTTGAATCATGAGTTTTGAAGCTGGAACAAGCTCAAAGGAGCTTTACCGAAAAACGGACTATAGAGAGAGAAAGCTTCAATTATTCACCGGTGAGGGCACGACGGTCCGAGCTTTCGATCTGGGCAGATAGCTCTTATCTTGAGGTTCATCCTAATCAAGAATTGCATCAATTGATGCTAAATTGAGTTAGATTTTCATCATTGAAATTATATTATTTCTCTCTCTAGCACCGGCGGGAAAATACAGAGGTGAGTCGAATTGGCTTACCTTTCAGTCCTAATTCAGCCTTGGGAGGGCTGAGGTAGTGTTGGGAAGGCTTGGTTTGGCTTGAGGAGGGCTCAAATTGGCCGATTTCAACTCGGCCGAAATAGGGCAGCTTCAGTTCACTGGAGCTGCTTCATTGTTTCATCACACTGGTGTTTCTCCGGCGACCCTCAGAGCAAATGAAGACTACAGACGTGTAGCTGACTTCTCCCCTATTCTAATGAACATGACCTCGCCTTGTTTAGCTCAGAAAAGACCCCATGTTGGAGTTCTGGTTTGAGCTTCATCGGAAAATGGAGCAGTTGAGTGAAAATGGAGTTTTCAGGTGTGGAGAGGATGAATGGGGAGGGGCTCTTTATATATGGAGCTTGGAGACCCGTTGGTCATCCGTTTGGCACCGTTATTGCTGACATTGAAGATCTAAAACGCCTTGAATAGAAGCGTTTCTTCTTTTCCGCGTTTCTTTAGTTTCCCGGCGAGTGAACAGTGCTGTCATCCCGAGGAAGAAGATGACACTGTTCCGAACCAGACCGTACCAGTCCGTACCGGGTTCAAAACTTAAATTGGACGGTTCACCCCCCATTCGATCGAGTTTTTCAAATCTAAAAATTTCTGAATTCATCTAAATTCATTCTCTATCCAATGGTGGCCTCAAATCTCCAATTTGAATTATTTAAGCTACCTAGAAAAATGAATTTAGGATTTGGTTCAATAGTGGTTCAAACCGGTTCAGATTCGGTTCACCTAAACCGGTTTGGTTTTCATCCCCAATTCCTTCACAAGTCCATTTCCATGTCTTTTGTGACTCCTTGGGTCACTTAGGGTCCATAAAATCCCTAGTTTACCATCTCTTTATTGATTTCGGTTCATAAATCGACTCGGTCCATAAACCGGTTCAATCCGGTTCGGGTCCGATTCACTTGTACCGGTTTGGTTTTTCTCTCCCACTTTGTTCTAAGGTTCCTTCCCAAGGTTTATGAATTTCTTTGGAGTACAATGAAGTTGAATTCCTTTGTTTTGCCCGATCTCTATCGGTTCTGGTTCATGAACCAACTCGGTTCAATCCAGTTGGACCGGGTTCATCCAAACTGGTCTAATTTTCCTCTTCCAATTCATCCTAAGGTTCTTTTCCATAGTATTTTGAACCCTTTGGATCACCTAGGAGTATTAAATTCCTAAATTGCCCATTCACAATTATCGGGTTTGTGAGCTGATTCGGTTTTCTCACTTGGTTTGTCCGGTTCTCTTCCTGGTTTTCCTTAGCTCAAAAGGACGGGGTTTACAGATAAGGAACTGGGTTAACGGACCAGGTCAATGGAGGGAAGAAACTAGACTATGACCTTCGAAGAGACAGAGTATTAACCTACAAGGGTAGAGTGTGTCTGCCTCAAGATAAGGAATTGAAGAGGTTAATTCTGGAAGAGGCACATGACTTTGTTTATGCGATTCATCTGGGCAGTACTAAGATGTACCACACCATCAACCAAGGTTATTGGTGGAAAGGGATGAAGATGGATATTGCAGAATATGTAGCCCAATGCTTGTCTTGTCAAGAGATTAAAGCTGATCATCAGAAACCATCAAGACTGCTACAACCCTTGCCAACTTCAGAATGGAAATGGAAGCACATCACTATGGACTTTGTCATGGGACTACATGTGACTAGAAAGGGATGAGACGTAATTTGGGTCATTGTGGATAGATTGACCAAGTTTGCCCATTTCCTACGTATAAGGGTGATGGATTTAGTGGAACAATTGGCCATCTTATACATGAAGGAAATAGTGAGACTCCATGGCATCCTGGTAAGCATAGTGTCATATAGAGACCCCAGATTTACCTCGAGGTTCTAGCCTAGTTTGCAAAGTGCCTTGGGAACCAAACTCCACATGATTACAGCATTTTATCTTCAAACTGATGGATAGTTTGAGCGAATGATCCAAACTGTGGAAGATATGCTAAGTGCATGCGTACTCACCATGAATAAGGGCTAGGAGTAATAATTGTGCTTGATGGAGTTTGCGTACAATAACTGTTATCAGGTGAGTATTCAAATGGCCCCTTATGGATGACCATGTTGTACCCCATTATTTTAGGAAGAGGTGGGAGAAAGGAAATAGGAAAGGGTCGAACTAATTGAGGATGCCATAGAAAAGATCAAGATCATAAGGAGTCGACTTAAGGCCACCCATGATAGGCAAAAGAGTTATGCAGATTATTGAAGAAGAGATCTGGAATTTGATGTGGGGGACCAAGTGTTAAAAGTATCCCCTTGGAGGGGAATACTTAAGTTTCAACAACGGGGAAAGTTGAAGCCAATGTACATCGGTCCTTACACAATAGTTAAAAGGATAGGGTCGGTGGCATATAAACTAGAATTGCCTCTAGACGTTCAAATAATATATGATGTATTACATATATCGGTACTCCGGAAGTACCAGCCTAATCCTAGCCATGTGCTGGACCGACCTCTACCAGAGCTAGAAGAGAGTCTGATCTATCAAGTAGAACCGGTGCAAATCATCTACCGGAGGGACAAGAACTTGAGTAATAAGAAGATTCCTATGGTAAAGGTTCTTTGGCAGAACGAACTCATGCAAGAAGAGACATGGGAAATTGAGAGTGTTATGAGGGATGAGTACCCTCAGTTATTTGACGTGTAACTTTTTTTGGGGACAAAACCCCTAAAAGGAGGGGAGAGTTGTAAACCCTGTACCTTTATAGATAATGTAACTAGGAAAAGAACCAATTATTTCAAAAGAGAAAACCAAGCCGATTCACCAGCCACAACCGAGAGGAAAAGGGTAAATTGGGAAATTTACATATCTCAAGTGACTCAAATAGTGATAAAAATCATGGAAAAGAATTTTGGGAAAATTGGAAGAGAAAACTAGATCGGTTCTGGTGAACCGAATCTAAACCTAATTGAACCGGTTTCTAAATTCATTTTTTTAGGTGGCTTAAAATATTCAAATGGGAGAATTGAAACCACATTGGATAGAGAATGAATTTAGATGAATTTACAATTTTTAGTTTAGAGAAAATTGGTCGAATCGGGCATGAACCAACTGATTTATGCATTGAATTGGTCGGACCGGTCCAGTTCGGTTCGAAATAGTGTTGTCTTCTTCCTTCAGATGAGGACACTATTCATTCAATGCTTGAATGGACAATGCCAACGAAGATGAATCGTTTCTATTCAGGCTGTTTCAGGTCATGAATGATCTTGACTAAGATGTAAATGGTTGAGCAAAGAGTCCCCAAGCTCCCCATATAAAGAGCTCCTCTCCATTCATTCTTCTCACACGTGAAATCTCCATTCTCTCTCAACCGCTCTATTTTTTGGCAAAGCTCGAACCAAAGCTCCGACATTGGTGTTTTTCTGAGCCTCATTAGCCAAGGTTGGGTTCTTTAGATTCCAGGTGAAGTCAGCTACCTGATAGCAATTTTTATTCGATTCGAGGACCGTCGAAGAAGCACCGATGGAATAAAATAGTGAAGTAGCTATGAAGGACCGAAGCTGCCCTATTTTGGTCGAGTTGAAATCAACCAAATTCAGCCCTTCTCCGGTCAAACCAAGCCCTCTAGACACTCCCACATCCTTCATACAATCCCAACCGAACTGAATGTTAAGCCAATTCGACCCTCCTCAATCATTGTGGGTCGAAGTTAGAGAGAGAAATTGTGAAATTTCATTGACAAAATTCTCTCTCTATTTGAGGAGAATTGTAGAAATTCTTCATCCTAGAAGGTATCTTAAGAAGATAGATTCTTGCCTCGATAGAGAGCTCGGACTGTCGCACCTCTAATAGTAAGCTTTTGAAGCTTTCTCTCTCTCCATACATTTTTTCGGTGAAGCTCCGTTTGAACTCGTTTCGTCCTCAATTCTTCCGATTCAAAGCTCCATTGAATTGTATGAAAGTGTAGAAACTAATTTACACCACCAATTGAAGTAATTAACCATGATTTAATGGTTAATTTGAAGAGATCAAATTTGGCCTGTTTGATAGAGGGAATTGGGGAAAGATTATGGGAAATTTGGAGATTTCGTCAAATTAAGGGACCATTTTGTAATTTCCAAAAAATTGAGGGCCAATTGGCCACGAGAAAGATGTTGGAGGACCAATTGGTCAATTTTTTGAACAATTGGGGTCAACTTGCAATATTTGGAAAGTAGTGGCAAAATGGTAATTTTGAAATGTTGGGGCACCAAATTGAAAATTTGGAAAATTTGAATCCCTTATACAATTTTGAGTAAAATGAAAACTCAAAAGGAAATTTTGGAAATTTTGGTGCTCAAATTAGGCAAACATGGGCATTAGGGACCTAAAGTGAAAAGAAATAAACTTTAGGGTCTTAAATGCAATTTATTGATAAATTGTTAGCCTAGGCTTTTATGCCAAGCTGTAAGTGATAAGGTTGTCCAAATCATGTAGGGGCAAGTGTGATTGGAATACCATTAAAAGAACGCTCGCGACGACTTGGAAAACTAACCTAGGACGAACATGTCACAGTTACCGAGTGAGTGGGCTTATTCACATCATACCCGATTTGGATGATGAGCACTTTAGAAACGAAAAATGACTTATATGTGAAATTTTAACATCACTCTCAGTTGGAGTGATGTGCGAACTAAGCTAAAAACTACTTACCGGTTGTAAGTAGAAGAAACCATACCCGATTGGTATAATAGACTTCCTTGAAGGAAGAAGAAACCAGCTTTCTGGTTGTAAGAGGAGGTATCGTCACACCCGGTTGGTGTGATGAAGTGAAAAATACATTTTTTGTTAGAAGTTTTCTCCTCTAACTATGTGCCAATGCTTAAACTCTTTTGGAGACCTTCTTGACACGAGCTATATTAGCTTAAATAGGCCGAAGGCCTTGATTTTTTAACTTGTGGGGCTAAATGCTCGATTTTGGAAAATCACGTATAGTGGGCCCACGGCTAGTGGGCACGAGCAGGAGCTCGAAAACAAACATGAAATATTGAAGCCATGAAAACTCTTAATGAAATGGTTATGTGATTTTGCCATGGTACCAAGACAGGACCGACATACCCGATGGACTAGCGGTAGTGCATCAGGGAGATGTCAATGGACTAGCCCAGACAAACAGCTGTAGGTCGTGTTGAGGGTTGGGGCCGTTGGACTAGTGGCACCAAAGATAAATGGATATGTGGAAAAATAATTGTTTGTGCATGCACTTAAGGTACATGACCATTAAGACTTCCAAGAGGGGTAGTGATATGTCCTAAGGGCTACTGTACGACATGGTGGAAAAAAGGGTAGTTTGTCGTGCCAGTAGTCAGGAAGCTCGACATAGCTTCTTGTACATGAGGCCAGGGTGGGGTCAGGATGAGGTCTTTGTCCTCATATGGACACAGAGTTACTTTCGAGTCTAAGGGTTGGATGTTGCAAACATCCACTCCGACCTAGGGTAGAAGTGGACGAGCTTCTATCTTGATGGTTGGTAAAGACGCTCCGAGCCACAAGTGGGTGCAGTGGACGGGCTGTACCTACGAATGTGTGACCCCTTCCCAATGAAGGGCGTGTGTTGATTGTTAAACTCACCTAATGTGGAAAATGAGGAAAAAGGGTTTTGAAAAACTAGAATTTGATGAAAGAACCTTCTTTAAGGAAATAAGGAGTTTTGGCACACTTTGATTAAAGCTACATATAATGATTATATTTCTCCTGCAATTAGGTTTTCATTATTTAAAGTTTTTTTATTATTTTAATTCATTACTGCATTTAGATTTAATATTATTTATTATTATTGAGCTATTAAATTTAGATGAGAAGAGGAAAACCAAGTTTCTAAAACAAACTCAGAAGACAAATATGCATATAAAGCAATAGACTCAATTATATGAAAATGAAGTCAACCAGAGCTTTAAGAAGATCATTTTTGATATATGAATTTGGGTTAAATTCATTTTTAGAAGAGATAGAGCAATTGTAATGTTTAAACTAATCAATAATACACACAAGTGGGGGGAATGGGGGGGTGGAGGGAGAGTATGGAGGGGGGATGATGTGAATCAAATTGGGTTTGCTATGATTCACAAGTTAACGGCTAAAAATTTTTAAGAAGTATTGAATGGGCTAATTGAAGCAATTGAAAAACCCAAGTTCAAGACCAAAAGAAGAGTTCAATAAGATTTCAAGCCCAAAAGAAGAGTACAATAAGCTCGCAATAAGATAATTCAAATTTGAATTTCAAGTAGAAGGTTTAGTAACATAATAAATCTTTTAGAAGATTGCATAATAAAATAATATATTTTCAAATATGCCTAAGATTATATACTAAGTTTAGAATATTTATTATCTTAGATATCTATAAATAAATACATAAAAAATATATTAGAAATATATATTTTTATGAAAAATTACTGGTTGATATGTCAATAATAATATTTTATTTACTTATTTATAGGATAGTTAATATTCATAATTGCCTATAAAAGGGTAACTTCATAGCATTGTAAGGGTAGATTTTTGATTTCAATGATATTGTGAGGTTTATTTCCTTTTTCTCTTTTAAGAGAACTTTTGAACTTATCAGGTTTTTACTTATAGTGTTTAAGCAATCAGACATATTATCAAGGTTTTCTGAGAGCTCTTCTTAGATGAGTTTTTTGTGGCGTATACATCTATCCCTACCTTGTTTCTCAATCAAATAAGATATATTCCATTTATTTTACTTGTGTCGTGAAAGTTTTGGGGTCTATTTCATATTTGGTTTAAGGTGTCGTGAGTATATTGGCCAGATTCACATCAAATTCACAAAAATCATGGGAAAGAACCATGAAGTGAATTGGATAGGAGAAACCTCCAGTTCAAGGTGAACCAGACCTGAACCGTACTGAATTGAATAGAACCATAGTTAACCAGTTCAATAATTCATTTTTCTAGGTGGCTTAAAAATGTCTATTTGAAAAATTGAGGCAACCATTAGATTGAAAATAAATTTAGATTATTTTAGAAAATTTTAAATTTTAGAAAATTGATCGAATCGGGTCCGTATCAACTGATTTTTGAATTTGGGTCACCAAACTCGGTCGGATCGGACCAGTTAATGGTACAGCCAGTCAACAAACTAGACTGGTCAACAATTCAAACCGATTAACAGTCTAGACTGGTCAACAGACCGAACCGGTCAACGAAGCCAGTTAGAAGCCATGCAAGCTTGGGCAGCCAATGGAAGGCTGCCACATGTCTGATCAACAATTAGCGGATAACTGGTCAAACTGTCACACAAATACAAACAACCAATGGGAGGCTGCCACGTGTCCGGTTAACCAGTCAATGATTAACGTGGTGGTTGAATTGGAACACCACGTTAGAAAATCTACCTAATCATAATGCACCACGTGGCACACCTGCCACATCATCGTCATCAATCTCTAGCCGATGATAGAGAGAACATATAAGAGAGAGAGAGAGCAGAGGAAGGGGAGTCTTTGATGACTTGGAAATCCCTCCAGTCAGGTTGCCGGTGGCCGAATCCTAAGCTCGTCAGTAGCCTGGTCAGTTATTGAGCTCACTGTATAAAGAGTACCCCTCTATTCATTCTTAGCATCCCACAATTGACTGAAGAAGGAGAAATGCTCAGTTTTTCGATGAGCAGACAAGCAGAGCTCCAATATTGGATTTTTTCTCCATCTCTGAAGCTGCATTTGATCTCATTAGAACTAGGAGGAAGTCCTTTACCTAGCTGCACCTTCCCTTCAGCCTAAGTTGTTTGTGCTCAAGTCAAGCAGTCCCCAAGCCAATTCCAGCCAAAGCACGCCCCCCAAACTCCGCCTAGAGGTGCGCTGACCTTCCCCCGAGCTAATACGGAAAGCCCCTCCGCTGCCCCTACGCCGGAAAATACTATTCATGTCACATTTCTATAAAAACTAAAACTAAGAAATTAACACTACTCACGCCACCAATTAAGGCATGATTTGATTCGGAGGATCCTTGGGAGGAGAGCAATTCAGAGAAAGCAAAAGCTTTGATCGCTGAACCCTCATTGGAAAGATATCAAAGCTTTCTTTCTATATACTAAATTTTTTGGCAATGCTCCATTTGAGCTCATTTTCAAGCCAAATCGATCGGTTGAAAGCTTGAAATGAAGAGAAAAATATAGAGAAGATGATTCAAATCAAGAATGGGGACAATTAACAATGTTTTGGGGGTCAATTAAATGAAATTGTGATTCAGTGATCAAGTAGCAATTTTTGAGAAATTGGGCAATTTGGGGATTTTTGGAAAAATTGGCAGCCGAATTGCAATTTAAGGAAAATTGGGGCATTTTCATAAAATTAACTTCCAATTGGGACCCAATTGAGCAATTGGATGAAATGGAGGGCCAATTGGGAATTTTTGAAAATTCAAGGACCAATTGGAAATTTTGGAAAAGTTAAGGACTCATGAGGGTTTATTGGAAGTCATAGGGACTTAATTTAGATTAAATGAAGATTAAGGACCCAATGTAAGGTTATAAACCTTAAGGGACCTAAATACAATTAAGGCATAGTGTAAGGACCTATGCACAAATACCTGAAACTAAGAGGCCCCTTATGTCGATTCTCCTGATAAGGGTACTCGAACCATGAAGTAGCAAATTATTCAAGTACCGGTGCAAGGAAGCGCACCAAAAATCAAGATCTCACTAGGACAACCATGTCACTGTTACTAGGTGAGTGGGATTTTTGGCATCATACCCAGTTGGGGGTAATGAGAACCATTTTTAAGCTTGAAAAATCATTTTTCTAGGAATGGTCTCCCTTGACTACGTGAAACTGCTTAAACATTTTGGGGGACGTACCTGATGGGATCTAGAATTGCTCCAATAAGGAATCAAGCCTTGAATTTTAAAATGATAGGGCCGAAGGCCCAATTTTGGAAAACTCGTGAAGTGGGCCCAATGCCAGTGTGCATGGGTTGAACCCATAGACAAACGTGAATTTTAAGAACCATGACAACTGTCATGAAACTGGAATTATTGTGTGACTTGCCACGGGGCCAAGACAGGATTGACAAGGCTCGATAGGCTAGTGGCTATGCGTCCAAACTAGGTTGATGGGCCAACCAAGGCAAATAGTTGCAGGCCAGGTCGAGTGTCGGGGCCGTTGGACCATTGGCACCAAATATCATGGTCAATGATTCAAAAATATTGTTATGCATGTATGTGAATCCAAGAGCATCTAGACGTCCGAGAGGGGTAGTCGATGGGTCCCAAGGGCTGCTAGATGACCCAAGGGTGCATAAGGGCGGTTTGGCGTCTAATATGTCAAGAAGCTCTAATAGCTTCATGCGCACTAAGACCGAGGCTGGAGGGGAAATGAGGTCTTGTCCAACAAAGTGGACATGATGAAGCACCAAGATTGAGGCTAGGGTGGAAATGAGGTCTCAAGACTGAGGCTAGAGGAGAAATGACGTCTCATCCCACAAAGCGATCATGATGAGGGTCTGAGGGTCGGACTATTGATGTCCACTCAAACGCAGGTGGATGGTAAAGGCACTTTGGTCCGCAAGTGGGGTAGTCAAGGACTTTTATGAGAATTTGTGATTCCTTTCTGTGATAGAAAGAGCGTGTGAATGTTTCCTAAAACACCTTCTGAGCATGGGGAAGTGCTCAAGAACAAATGAATTCATATTACCACAAAAATTTGTGCATAAAACATTTTGATCAACTTATTGTCTTGAAAACTCACTTCCCAACCCCCACTCACTGAGTTGCGGAAACTCACACCCTTCCATTAAACCTTATTAAGGAGAACCACCTTGCCACGAAGAGTAAAGTCTAGAGAAGAAAGCCAAAGGTACCGTAAGTAGGTAAATTTCATTTAGTTGTGTTGTAAACCTTGTTATGGAAAATAGGTACAATGACAACTTTACCTTCCTCGGTACATTTGCTAGAAATACTAAACTAGTACAAGGAAGGTTGGTGGATTGATTAAAAGACTCCGACCGATCCAGGTCAGGGCGTGACAACTTAAGTGGTATTAGAGCATGGTTTTCCAAACAAAGTTTCAAAACTAAAAGCCTCGGAACCCTCATCCACAATAAACTCCGGTTGAATAGATATGACCACTCCTAGAGAAACCAAACAGACCCACGCTGTTGTAGCCACCCATAACCAGGAAGAAATCCTGCCCCACGCAAGGGAATTAGCTTCGGAGCTCAAGAGTCTGGGAGGATCCAACCCACAAGACCAATAATGTCTCTTGAGCCAAGAAGACTCTACGAATAATTCGTCAAGGTATTTGGGGAACCTTGTTTCGCAACTAGGAAGGGGGACTACTCCGTAGGAAGTATGCACCTAAGGATGGTGAAACGTAGAGGCCCCCAACAACCAACAAGAAAAACTTCCCAAAACCTGAGATGGAGAAGAAGCTATAACGGTCCACGCAAGAAAGTAACCTGCTACAACTGTGGCCAGAGGGGACACTACGCATGAAAGTGCCCAAAACCACTAAGGAATGTGGCACCCACTCCTGGAAGCACTACCTCCACAAGTGGGGAAGGACATGAAGTGTAAACCCCACCCCTTCAGGATAAGAAAACGGGGAAAGAACCGGTTTACTCAAGTGAGAGAACCGAACCGGTTCACGAACCCCAAACTTTAGAGAAAGGGAAAATTGGGAAAATTACAAGTTTTGAATGACCTAAAGAGTCATAAAAGTCATGAAAAAAGGGCTTTGGGATGAATTAGAAGAGGAAACCAAACCTGTTCAGGTGAACCGGATTGAATCGGTTTATAAATTTATTTTTCTTTGTGGCTTGAAATATTCAAATTGGAGAATTGAAGCCATGGGATAGAGAATGGATTTAGAAATTTTTAATTTTGAAAAACTCGGTCAAATCAGGCCTGAACCAGCCAGTTTAAGCATTGAACTCAATTTGGAACAATATCATCTTCTTCCTGTAGATGACAACACTATTCACTTGCTAGAAAAATGAACAGCGTCGGCGAAGGTGAAAAGTCTGCATTCAAGGCAATTCAGGTCATGAATGAATGCTATAAAGGTGCCAAACGGATGGCCCGAGAGTCACCGAACTCCCTATATAACGAGCTCCTCTCCATTCATTCTTCTCACACATGAAAACTCCATTCTCTCTTTGTTACTCAATTTTCCGATGAAGCTCGAACCAGAGCTCTGACATTGATGTTTTTCTGACACTTAGAAGGTGAGGTCGGGTTCTTTAGAGTTGGGGAGAAGTCAACTACATCACAGTAGTCTCCTTTTGATCCAAGAACTGTCGAAGAAGTGTTGGCGTAATCAAACAGTGAAGCAGCTCCGTCTGACCGAAGCTACCCTATTTCGGCCGAGCTGAAATTGGCTGAATTTATCCCTCCTCTAGCCAAACCAAGCTCCCCAGCATCCCCATGACCCTTAGACGACCTCAACTGAGTTGAAAATTCTCAATGAATGGAATGTGTGATTTTGCCATGGTTCCAAGATAGGATCAACATACTCGATGGACTGGTAGTAGTGCGTCAACGCTAGGTCGACGGACCGGTCTAGATAAACATCTACAAGCCGATTGGAGGGTCAGGGCCATTGGACCATTGGCACCAAAGATAAATGGCATTCTCAATGAATGGAATGTTCTGGAAAAACCAAACTGGTTCACAAACCCATTTATTGGGGAATGGACAAATTAGAGAAATTTCATCTCCCTTGTGACACAAAGAGATTTATAAACCTTGGGAAGGAACCATAGGACAAAGTGGGAGAGAAAAACCAGACCGATTTGGGTCAAACCGACCCGTACCGGATTAAACAGGTTTAAGAACCCAGCCGGTTTATGAACCGGAACCAATAGAGAGATGGTAAACTGGAAAATGTATGGATACCAAGTGACCCAAAGAGTCTTAAAAGTCATGGAAATGGACTTTATGAGGAATTGGAGATGAAAACCAAACCGGTTCAGGTGAACCGGATCCAAACCAGTTTGGACTAGTTTGAACTACTCTTGAAGCGGATTCTAAATTCATTTTTCTAGGTGGCTTAAAAAATTCAAATTTGAGATTTGAAGCCACCATTGGATAGAAAATGAATTTAAAAATTTTTAGATTTGAAAAATTTGATCAAATGAGGGGTGAACCAGCCAGTTTAAGCTTTAAACCCGGTTCAAAACATTGTTGTGTTCTTCCTCCAGATGACAACACTGTTCACTCACCAGAAAATCAAATCAGCACTGAAGAAGAAGAAATGTCTCCATTCAATATGTTTTCGGCCATCAATGCATGTCATAAAGATGCCAAACAAACGGCCGACGAGTCCTCGAGCTTCCTATATAAAGAGCCCCTCTCCATTCATACTCTCCACACTTGAAAAGTTCACTCTCTCTCAGTTGCTTAGTTTCCGGTGAAGATCGAACCAGAGCTCCAATATAGGGTCATTTCTGAGCCAAAGGAGGTGAGGTCAGGTTCATTAGAACTGGGGAGAAGTTAGCTTCACGGTGGTGACATCCATTCGTTTTGAGAGTTGTTGGAGGAGCACCAACATGATCGAAAGATGAAGCAGCTCCGGCGGATTGAAGCTGCCCTGTTTTGGCTGAGTTGAAATTGGCGAATTCGAGCCCTCCTCAAGCCAAACCAAGCCCTCCCAACACTTCCTCAGCCATCCCACGGTCAAATTAGGATAGAAAGGTAAGCCAATTCGGCTTCCCTCTGCAATTTCCGATCGGTGTTAGAGAGAGAGTTAGCCGTATTTAAATGACAAAATTCTAATCCAATTCAACATCAATTTATGTCATTCTTGATCCTAGGAAGAACCCTAGGAGGAGAACCACCTACCCAGATAGAAAGCTCGGACTATCGTGCCCTCACCGGTGAGTAATCAAAGCTTTCACTCTCTACAATTCATTTTCCAGCGAAGCTCCATTTGAGCTCGTTTTGATGTTAAAACTTGCGATTCAAATTGCTAAAGAATCGTATGAACATGTAGAAACTCAATTTCAACTTCAATTTCAACAATTGGAAATGTTTGATCAGTCAATTTGATGAAATCAAATTCATCTATGTTAAGAAGTTGGAATTTGGGTAAAATTTGTGGAAAATTGGGGATTTTCAAAAATTTGAAGGACCGAAATGCAATTTCCTAAAATTGAGGGTCAATTGGGCATGATAAAAATGTTAGAGGGCCAATTGAGGAATTTGAGAATTTTTGGGATAAAAATTACCATTTTAGTAAAGGAAGGGCAAAATGGTAATTTTGGAAAAGTTGGGGGACCAAATTGGAAATTTGGAAAATTAAACCCCTTTTTGTGAAATTGAATAAATTGAGGCCCCAGGGGGAATTTTAAAAGTTTTGGGACTCAATTTGAGGAAAAATCGGTATTAGGGACTTAAAGTTAAAGAAAATTAACTTTAGAGACCTAATGGCAAATAAATAAAAGTTTGGTTTTTCTCATTCATTTAGAATGAATAAAGGCTATTAGGCAGAGAGATAATGAATAGCTCTTATAGGTTGGGGGCCTCAGTTTTGGAACTTGGGGGCTATTTGCCCAATTTTGAAAATCTTCAACAAGTGGGCCATAGGCCAGTGGGCATGAGTAGGAGCTCGTAAACAAACATGAGATATGTGCCATAAAACTTTAATAAATGAATTGTTTGGTCATGGTACCAAGATAGGACCGACATATTCAGTCAATTAGTGGCAGTGTGACATGACAGGTCTCTGGATTAGTCAAGACAAATAGCTCTAAGTTGAGTTGAGAGTCAAGACTGTTGGACTAGTGGCACCACATATTATATGGCATGATAAGAAAATACTGTTTGTGCATGCACTATGATTACGGGATCATCAAGATGCCCATGAGGGTTAATGATATATCCTAAGGGCCTTGGATGACCAAGTGAGTATAAGGGTAGGTTGTTGTACCAAGTGACCATGTGAAATTTAGAGTAGCACAAAGTGCATGAGACTGGGGTGGGGATGGGATGAGGTCTATGTTCTCATACGGAAACAAAGAATTGATTCTAAGATTGAGGTCGGATGTCACGTACATCCACTCATTCTCAAGGTAGAAGTAGACGTACTTCTATCTAGGTGGTTAGTAAAGTCGCTTTGAAGCCACGAGTGGGTTCAGTAGACGTGCGGCTCTGCGAATGTGTCTTTAACCTTCATGATGAAGGTTGTGTGTTGGTTGATGACATACCGTGATTAAATAAGAAAATGGTGATAAAACCCAAGATTTTAAATGAAAGGATTTTTGAAATAAAGGAGTTTGGCACACTCCAATACAATCCTTTTTCCTCAAAGTGAATTTTTGAAAAACCCATTCACTGAGTAGTCGTACTCAACCCCCCCCCCCCCCCCCCCCCCCCCCATATCCCTTTCAGTAAATTTCAGAAAGTCTACCCTTAAAGACCATTAACCCAGATGCCTGTGACATAGGTATGACAAAAATTAAATTATTATGCAGTTTTGATTTATGTTATTCCAGGAAAATGGCAGGTTTAAAGGATGCCTTACTCTTTACGGTTTATAAGGAGGAAAAACCCTTTAATAAACCAAGAGAGTGACGGGTTGATCACAGAGATCCGACCAAACCGAGTCGGAGCATGACATTAGGTCCCTAATGCTAACTTTTTCCCAAATTAAGTCTTGAAACTTCCAAAATTCTCTTTGGGACCTTAATTTATTCAAAATTTTATACGGGGCTCAAGTTTTCCAAATTTCCAATTTGGTCCCTAATTTTTTAAAAATTACAATTTTGACCCCAATTATTCCAAAAATTGACTAATTGATCATCCAACATCTTTCTTAATATCAATTGGCCTTCAATTTTGGAAAATTGCAAAGAGGTCCCTCAATTTTCTAAAATTCCATACTTTCCCCAAATGTTTCCCCCAATTTTCCCCTTCAAACTGATTCAATTTGATTTCTTCAAGTTGGCCATTCATCCGGGGTTAATTGTTTCAATTGGAGGTATAAATTAGTTCTTACACTTACATACGATTTAATTGAGCTTTAAATCGCATGATTTCACTCTGCCAAAATATCATTTGTAAAGAGATAAAGCTTCAAAAGCTTACTATCGGAGGTGCGGCAGTCTAAGTTCTCTATCTGGGAAGGTAGCTCTCATCCAAAGGTTTCTTCTAAGATCAAGAATTGCTATAATTGATATCATATCAAGGAAGAATTCTGTCAATAAATTTTAGCACTTTCTCTCTCTAACTCCGACCAGCAATGATAGAGGAGGGCCGAGTTGGCTTACCTTTCAGCTTGGTTGTAGTCATGTGAGGGTCGTGGGGTGTCAGAGAGGCTTAGTTTGACCGGAGGAGGGTTGAATTTGGTCAAATTTTTCTCGGCCAAAATAGAGCAGTTTCGGTCCTTTGGAGCTACTTCACTATTTCATTCCATAGGCACTTCTCCGGCAATACTCAGGTCAAAAGGAGGTTGCTGTCAAGTAGTTGACTTTCCCTGGAGTCTATAGGACCCAACCCTTTTGAGACTGAGAAAAAGGCCTATGTCTAAGCTCTGGTTGGAGCAATTGAGAGAAAATGGAGATTTGAGGTGTGTGGAGGATGAATGGAGAGGAGCTCTTTATATAGGGAGCTCGGGGACCCTCTACGAGACCAATTTTTATTTTGGTCGAGATTATCCTTGCCCTAAAATGGCCTAAATGGAGCAATTTCAGCTCGCTGACATTATCCGTGTTTTGCATTAATGAATAGTGTTGTCATCCTAAGTAAGAAGATGACACTCTTCCGAACTGGACCAGATCAGTCAGACTTGGTTCAATGCATAAATTGATCGGTTCATACCCGATTCGACAGGTTTTCTCAAAATTAAAATTTTTTAAATTCATCTAAATTCATTCTCTATCTAACGGTGGCTTCAATTCCTCAATTTGATCATTTTAAGCTGCCAAGAGAAATGAATTTAGAAACTGGTTCAAGTATGGTTTAAACAGGTTCAGGTCCGGTTCACTCTGAATCGATCTAGTTTTCTCTTCCCAATTATCCCAAGGTTCTTTTCCATGCTTTTTATGACTCTTTGAGTCACTTGGGATTTGTCAATTTCCCATTTTACCCATTCTCTATTGGGTAAGGTTCATTAACCAGCTTAATTTTCTCTTTTGAGTTGACCTGTTCTTTTCTCGGTTTTCTTACCTTTAAATGACGTTGTATACATGACATGTTTCACATATTGATACTACGAAAGTATGAGCCTGACCCTAGTCATGTATTGGCACACCCACCAGCTTAAGTAGAAGATAACCTGTCTTATGAGGTGGAACCAATCAAAATCCTTGACTAGCAAGAAAGGAATCTCTGGAATAAGAAGATTCCAATGGTGAAGGTAGTATGGCGAAGTAGCTAGATTGAGGAGGAGACATGGGAAATTGAGTCTATAATGAAAGAAAAGTATCCTTAATTATTCAATGTATAGGAAGTTTTGAGGACAAAACTCCTTAAAGGAGGGGAGAAGTTGTAAACCCTATTTTCTCAAAATAAGAAACTGGAAAATGAGAACTAGAAATATTTCTTGAGAAAACCATTACAAAGGTGAATCAAAATTGGAAAAGAAGAGCCAAAACAAGAAATTGGGAAACCCTTAATGATCAATTAAGATCCAAATTGGATCATAAACCAAATTGGATATGAGAACTAAACCGATTCATAGTGAACCGGACCTGAACCAAATTTAACTTGGAAGAACTTGTTCACAAATTTATTTTTATAGGTGACTTAAAAATATCAATTTGTGAAATTGAAGTAATAAAAGTGTAGAAAATGAATTTATATTAATTTAGAAAATTTTTATTTTTAGAAAATCGGTCGAATCGGGCTTGAACCAGCCAATTTTCAATTTCAGGTCATCGAACCCAATCCAACCAAACTGGTCAACAGTCGAGCTAGTCAATGGACTACCTGCCAAGTCAATGCATGACCAATCAACATGTCACACATGGCGATGCATGCTTAGTTAATCGCTTGGTCAGTGCCTAGAAGTGCTGACTAATTAGAGCGTGACACGTGTCCTTGATCAATGATCAAACAAAGAAAATCCACATTACCAATGACTGACTAATGGGAGAGTGAGATATGTCCCTAATCAATGGTCAATGGAGGAGAAATGGCATTAGCAGGGCTAACTAATGATGAGCTGATGCATGGCAAAGGTGGCACATTAGTGACCAACTAGGATGTCAGGGAACGGTTGACTAATTAGAGGTCGCCACATGAAAAAGTCATGTCGGATGTCCACAACCAATTAGGGACTGACACGTGGTAATGGTACAGTGTGTAAGGAGGGAAAACTGACAGATTTAAATCAATCAATTAGAGGATGACACATGCCATGCTCAACAGATGGTCAAATTTGGTTAGCGACCACATTAGAATGAGGAACCAATGGGACGTCATCACGTGGCTAGTCAATGAGTCAAAGGATGACTCAGATGATAAGTGGGAAGTAGCATCAATGAAACTAACCAATCATAGAGTGCCACATGGTAGCTTGCACGTGCACGCAATGTCATCCTCTTCCTTGAGAAGAAGGAAGGTTGTTATAACTCCGGTGGCCAATAAATCTCTCCAACAAGGGAGTAATTTGAAGAGTTAATGGCCAGCCGATGTATGATCGGATAGGAACAAATGTTCCCTAGCCCCCTATATAAAGAGCTCCCTTCCACTCATCCTCTCCACACCCTTAAAGCTGAGAGAACACAAACTTCTCCTTTTTTAGATCACGTACAAAATAGAGCTCCGAATTTGGAACTTTTCTCCACCATATTGCGAAATCGACTTCCCTAGAATCTTGTGGATGTTTGCTACATGAGTGCATACTTTGTACACCTCGAGGGTGTCTCGAATGGAGCTTGATCAAAACTGGTCTCAGACTATTGAGGGAGCAGTGATAAGCAACCAATCATAGCGCGCCATGTAGCAGCTCGCATGTGCATGCAATGTCGTCCTCTTCCTTGAGAATTCTAAATAGTATAGAAGAAGGAAGATTGTCATTACTCCAATAGCAATCTCTCTGACAAGAGAGTAAACCAAAGAGTTAATGGCCAGGTGATGGATGACTGGATAGGAACGAAAGTTCCCTAGCCCCCTATATAAAGAGCTACCTTCCATTCATCCTCTCCACACCCTAAAAGCTGAGAGAACACAAACTGCTCCTTTTTTAGATCAAGCGCAAACCAAAGCTCCGACTTTGGCACTTTTCTCCACATCATAATGCGAATTCGACTTCTCTGGAATCCCGTGGATGTTTGCTACACAACTGCATACTCCATACACCTTGAGGGTCGCTCCAGAAGCGCCGACAAGCTTGCATAGTACCATCACTCCCTCAATAGTTTGAGACTAGTGTTGATCAAGCTTTATTCGAGCCATCCTAGGGCCAACCATGACCAAACCAAGCCCTCTAGTCCTTCCCTGAACTGTCTTGGTAAATCCCCTCCACTACCCTTCGTCGAAATTTACTATTCTTAGTGAATTTTTTCCCAAAAACTACGTTAAGAAATTCGCGCATCTCAAGCCACCAATCGAGCCATGGTTTGATCCAAAAAGGATCCCCATGAAGAGAGTAATCCATTGGAATTAAGGTATACCTTAGGGGCCAAATCATAATTATTGGAAAGTTAGGGGTCTTAAGTGTAATTACCTTATTACTTTGTAGTTAAATGTCCAATCTTTTGTAGGATGAACCACCTACAAGTTCATGCAAAGGAAAGGCATGCCAAGCTCAGAAGTCCCTAGGATGAACAACTCTCGGAACATGAGTGAGTGGTGTTTTTGACATCGGGACTGATTGGACCAATTATAAGCATTATTAAAACCATGCTTTATTTTGAAATAAAATTTCCTAAAATATAATCTCCTGATTGTGTGAAATTGCTTAAGCTTTTTAGGATTACATTTATGAAGAATGCAGGAAGTATACTATTAGGACAACCCGTGAATGGTGTATGGATAGACCTCAAGGGATATGGTCTAGTCGGATCGTCGATTAAAGATATGGGTGAGGCCCATGGTGGACAATGGTGGGCTTAATCTAGCTTTGTGCAAGTAGGTCCAAGGCCATAGTTTTTGGATAGTGAAGTGGACCTAAGGCCATGTTTTGAAAACCCATACAAGTGGGCCCAAGGCCAATGGAAATGTGTCCACTCTCGTAAATACGTTTTATTTAAGAGACTGTAAAAAATTATCACAACTGGATAATGCTTGTTGAAGCTACTATGTCAAAGCTAGGTTGTAGACTGTTGGGCTAGTAGTGCAAAAATAAAGGTCTTAAATCATATGTCACTTGTATGTGATTGCAATCATTTGGAACTAAAGAGACATCCGATACAGGGTAGTGTTGGTTCTAAGGGCTGCTAAACAGAAGGTTGGCACAAGGGGGAAAATGCTAGTCTAGTATGTCCTAAAGGTCTAGGAGCTTCGTGCATATTGAGATAGAGGATGAAGGGGGTAGAGGTCTTATCCCTCAATATCGGACAAAAGAAGAGATGAGGAATGGAGATGGGCAATGGTGGTCACATAGACTATGTGGTGGAGGTTGTGGCCTTTCACCAGGGTGGATGGTAAAGATGCTCTAAGACACTAGTAGAACAAATCGAGGTTGTTAACTCTAAAGGTGTCATGTCCCAACCCGGTTTGGTTCGATCCTTGTGATTTATTCGCCACTCTTCTCGGTATAGAAGGATACTTTCCCTCTAGTCACTAATAAGAGTCAAGTGTGATTCAATCTCATTGGTTTCCCTGGAGCAACATTAGCAAAACTAAGTCAAAAGAAAGGTGGTATACCGATTGTACCTTATGTTATGTGGTGGGACTTCATCAATTTGACCTGAATTCCTCTCAATTGAGTCCTAACATGATATTAATCATCTTCCCCACTCCTCCTAGTTCATTTCAAGCATTAAAACACCCATTTTGGCTTAGAAATGAGCTTAAATGGAGCTTCACCAGAAAATATTTTTAGAGAGAGAAAATTTCGATTACTCACTAGTGAGGAGTCAGTGATCAGAGCTTTCATTTCAACTAGTTTCCTCTCTTCCTCAGGATCCTTGCTGGATCACCTTGGCCCAATTGATGGCTTGAGCAGTGATAATTTCTAACTTTAGTTCTCAGGAATAGTACACTATGAACAGTGAATTCCGATGAATGATGGCGGAGGAGACTTACCAAGATGGCTTAGAGGAGGTCAGGGCTCTACTACGAAAGGTCGGGGTGCTTGGTTTGGTTGTGGTTGCTTCGAGGATGGCTCAAATGAGCTCGACCGTCACTTTTAGGGAGTAAGTTCACTGTGTGAGATCGTTAGTGCTTCTCCGATGATCCTCGAGTTGAAAGGTGGTTACAGTGAGGAAGAGGACTTCTTCCCACTTTTAGGGAACCCAAATTTATCTTCTAATGTTTTAAGAAAGGACCTCATTGGAGCTTTGGTTCGTGCGTCTATTGAAAATGGTGTATCTCATGTTCCTTGATTGTTTGAAGGATGAGGATGATGAATGGGGAGTAGCTTTTTATATAGGGATCTCAACAACTTACATGGCTACTACATCATGCCTAACTCAGTTCATTCTTGTGAGTCCTTGGTTAGATCGAAGGCATTTTGTGTCGCTAGAGACCATGCAGTTCGCCTAGTCTTTCACTCTTCCAGCATTATAAGGAAGAAGACGACAATTTGTTGTGCATGCAAGATGCCATGTGGTGCACTACGATTGGTTGGCTTTGCTGACGTGGATTCTCACTCTACATCTGGGTTAGTCTTTGACTCATTGATTGACCATGTGGTAGACTCCCATTGGTCATTCGTTCCGACGTAGTTATTGGCTATTCTTAACTAATCGTTTGGCCATGACACGTGACATCCTCTAATTGGCTAATTTAAATAAATCAAGTATTCCTCTGGGTGTAATGTGCCACTACCATGTGTCAGTCTATGATTGGTTGAAATCTTTCGACATGGCTCTGCCACATGTTGACCTCTAATTGGTTGACCATTTCTCTGATGTCCTACTCAGCTGCTTATGTGTCACCTTTACCACCTGTCAGCATCTCAATAGCCAGCTTGGCTGACGAGGCTTCTCCTCAGTTGACTGTTGACTAAGGACACATATCGCTCTCCTATTTGGTTGATCGTCAATGACATGGATTTGACCCTTGATCGGGGAGACTTGTTATGTTATAATTGGTCAGCGTTTCTAGGTGCTGACCAAGCGACTAATAGGGTGCACTTTGCCATGCGTCGCTCGCTGATTGGTCACGTCTGTTGATTGGGTGCTAACCTGGTAGGCGGTCTGTTGACCTGTTGGATCATTGTCCTTTTAGGTTGGATGATGTTCAATGACTCGAAATAAAAAATTGGTTGGTTTAGTCCCAATTCGACCAATTTTCTAAAATCTAAAATAAATGAGGGTACTTCTCCCTCATTACGGACTCGGTTTCCCATGTTTCTTCCTCAACTTGACTACTCTGCTAGAGGACCTTCACCAATAAAATCTTCTTGTTTCTTAGGTGTCTTTCACACTTGTCGAGGATTTGGGTTGGCTCCACTTCATATGACAGGTTCTTTCCAGTTCAGGTGGTAGCTCGTCTAGTACATGGCTATGGTCAAGCTCATACTTTCTTAGCACCGATATGTGAAACACATCATGTATTTGTTGCAAGTCTGGGGGCAGCTCGAGTTTGTATGCCACCGGTCTGATCCTTGAATTATGGTGTAAGGGATGATGTATCTTGGCTTAAACATTCCTCATTGTTGAAACCTCAATATTCCTCACCATGGTGACACCTTGTGGAATACTTTATCTCCCTCCTTGAATTCCAGCTCTCTCCTCCTTTGGCCAACATAGCCCTTTTATTGATCTTGGGTTGCTTTGAGCTAGATCCTTATCATTTTAATCTTCTTGGTGGCATCTTCTTTGAGCTCGATCCTTTCCAATTTCCTTTCCCCCACTTCTTCCTAGAATAGGGGTGATCAACACGGCCTCACGTATAGAGCCTCACATGGCACCATTTGTATGCTAGCCTAATAGCTATTGTTGTAGGCGAACTTCATGAGGCATAAGTAGTCTTCCCATCCTTTATTTATCATTAGTACAATGATCGAACCAGTTCTTCAAGTGTCTGGACGGTCCATTCACACTATCCATTAGTTTGGGGACGGAAGGTCGTACTCATGTAGTGTTTAGTTCCTAATGCCTCTTGTAGGTTGAGCCAAAATTGGGATGTAAATCTAGGATCTCTATCTGACACCGTGCTCACTCGGACCCCATGTAGCCTTACAATTTCTCCAACATAGAGTTTTACTAACACTTCACAAGTTTTTCAAAAAACAATTGGCCTTGAGCGCTATGAGTTCAAAATCGAGCCCCCCTCTGGTTTGTTGGTGCAGTTCTAGCTCTTGTCAGGAAAGTTTCCCAAAAAGTTTAAGCATTTGCACAGTCAGGGGAGAACATTTTCGACAAAATGGTTTTTAGCTCAAAGTACTCACCACACCAATCGAGTATGATGATAGAGATATGTCCATTCATAAATGGATTTTCCATTTTTAGAGGGTGCTCATCATCCCAACTGGTATGATGTGTAAACTTCCCACTCACAACCGGTAAGTAGGTTTTTCCTTTAATAAAATTAAGCTCATCACCCCAATTGGGTATGATGTTTAAAATGTCCCACTCACAGTAGTCTTTCAATTTAAAGCGTGCTGATCATCCCAATCCGTATGATTTATAGAGTTCCCACTCACGGTGGTCTTTCAATTTAAAGAGTGCTCATCATCCCAATCGGTATGATGTATAAAGTTCCCACTCACTCGATGACTATGACGTGACGTGTCCTGATGACTGTGACGTGACGTGTCCTGATGACTGTGACGTGGAAGCCTTCTTATTCTCACGTATTGGCAACTAGGCTCAAATATTGGTTTAATTGCACTTAGGTCCCTAAGGTTCATACTTCTTGACATTAGGTCCTTAAGTGCTCAATTATTTTTAATAAAGTCCCAGAGGTTTCCAATATACCTCTTGGATCTTTAATTTTCTCAAATGGTATTTGGGGCTCAAATTTTTCGATTTTCCAAATTGGTCCCCAACTTTTCCAAAATTACCATTTTGACCCTAACTTCCAAAAATGGCCAATTGGCCCCAATTCTTTCGAAAACTAACTAATTGGTCCTCCAACATCTTTTGCATTGCTAATTGACTTTCAATTTTGAGAAATTGCTTGGAGGTCCTTCAATTTTTTGAAATCCCCAATTTTCCCCAAAATTTCTCCCAATTTTCACCCCTTTCTACTAACCAAATTTGATTTCATCAAATTGGCCATTCAACATAGTTAATTCTTCAAATTGGTGGCATGAATCAACTTCTATGTTTCCCTACAATCCAATAAAGCATTGAATTGAAGGATTTGGGTCCGTAGCGAGCTCAAACTAAGCTTCGCCGGAAAATTGTATATAGAGAGAGAAAGCTTCGAAAGCTTACTGTCAAAGGCACGACGATACAAGTTCTTGATCTAGGGAGTTAGCTATTATTGTAAGGGTCCTCCTAAGATCAAGAATTGGAACAATTGTTGTCAAGATCAATGGGATTTGATCAAAGAAATCTGTCACTTCTCTCTCTAGAACTGAACTGCATCAATGAAGGAGAGTCAGATTTGCTTACATTTTTCCTTTGGAGCAATCATGTGATGGTCGTGGGGGCTAAGGGAGGACTCAATTCGGCCATAAAAGGTCTGAATTAGTAGAATTCAGATCGACCAAAATAGAGCAACTTCAAATTCAATATGTGGGCTCGCCCGAGCTACTCCAACGATCCTCTGGTCGGTTGGAGGTGGGCGTTAGGTAGCTGACTTCTTCCTAAGTCTGTAGGTCCTGAGTTTGTCTTCTAAGGCTGAGAAAATTTCTCAAGTCAGAGCTTTGGTTTGAGCTTCACCGAAAAACTGAGCACCATTGATTGCTCGTGTTTACGTGGTAGTTGACCGGGCATCCGTTTACCGTTGACCGATGACCAGACACGTGTCTCACCTTGATTGGTTAGCACTCGGGCACTTCTTGCCACGCGTCGTGTCATGCCCCGACCTAGTTTGGTCGGATCTATGTGATCAACCTCCCACTCCCTTGGTTTAAGAGGGGTTTCTCCTTTTCTTTAATCAAGAGAAGCCATGCGCAATTTAACCTTGTTCCCCGGAATAACATATATCAATAAAAATGCGAGATTAAAATAACTTTTAAAGATACCTGACAAAGGGTAGATCTAGGTGTTTTCCTTGGTCATTTTCTGTACTCCTGAAAAGGGATATAAAAAAGGGTGAGTTTCTACAACTCAGTAAATGGGTGTTGGGTGTGAGTTTTCATAAATAAAACAACTTTAATCGGAGTGTGTCAAACTCCTTATTTCCTTAAAGAATCTTCTTTCATCAAATTTCGGTTTCCAAAATTCATTTTCCTCATTTTCCACATTAAGTGTGTTTAATAGTCAACACATGCCCTTCATCAGGAAGGGATCACACATTCGCAGGATAACCCGTCCACTGCACCCACTTGTGGCTCGGAGCAACTTTACCGGCCACCAATATAGAAGCCAGTTCACATCTACCCTAGGTTTGAGTGGATGTTCACGACATCTGACCCTCAAACTTGAAAACAATTCCTTGTCCATATGAGGACATCTATCTCATCTCAACCCCACCCTGGTCTCATGTGCATGAAGCTATGTCGAGCTTCCCTGACTAATGGCACGATAAACTGCCCTTATCTCCACCATGTCATCTAGTAGCCCTTAGGACGCACCACTACCCCTATTGGGCGACTTAATGGTCTTGAACCTCAAGTGCATGCACAAACAATAGTTTTTCCACAAAGCCATTTATGTTTGGTGCCACTTATCCAATGGTCCCGACCCTCAGCTCGACCTGCAATTGTTTGTCTAGAACGGTCTGTGGACCTGGCCCTGACACACTGCGAATCCATCGAGTATGTTGGTTCTTTCTTTGTACCATGGCATAATCACATAATAAATTCATTAATATTTGTCATGGCTTTCTAATCTCATGTTTGTTTATGAGCTCCTGCTCGTGTCCACTAGCCTTGGGCCCATTGTATGTGATTTTCCAAAACCGGGCAATTAGCCCTACAAGTTCCAAAATTGAGGCCTCTGACCTATCTGAGTTGTTCTAGCACTCGTCAAGAAGGTCTCCCAAAAAGTTCAAGCATTGGCACATAGTCAGGGGAGAACACTTTTGACAAAAACATCTTTCACATCATCACACCAACCCGGTGTGATGATATCCCCGACCCTCAACTCGACCTGTAGATATTTGTCTTAACTAATCCGAAGACCTGTCATGTCACAATACCACTAGTTGACTGAATATGTCATGCCTCGACCCAATTTGGTCGGATCCCCATGATCAACCCGCCACTCTCCCGGTTTATTAAAGGGTTTCCCCTTATTATAAACCATAAAGAGTAAGATGTCCTTTAAACCTGCACCTTTTCCTAGAATAACAAAAATGAAAACTGCATAATATTTTAAATTTATCATACTTGTTTCACAGGCATCTTAGTTGATGGTCTTTAAGGGTAGGCTTTCCAGAATTTCTTGCAAGGGATATAAAGGAGGGGGTGAGTACGACTTCTCAGTGAATGTGTTTTCAAAAATTTTAACTTTTAGGAAAAAAAGATTTGTATTGGAGTGTGCCAGACTCCTTTCTTTCAAAAATCCTTTCATTTCAAATCTCAGTTTTTACCACCATTTCTTATTAATCACAGTGTGTCGTCACCCAACACACATCCTTCATCAAGAAGGTCAAACACACATTCATAGGTCAGTATGTCCACTAAACCCACAAGTGGCGTCGGAGCGACTTTACTGACAACTTAGATAGAAGCACGTCCACTTCTACCCTAAGAATGAGTGGATGTGCAAGACATCCAAATCTCAATCTTGAAATCAATTCTCCATGTCTGTATGAGGATAGAGACCTCATCTCATCCCCACCCCGGTCTCATGCACTTGATGCTACTCCAAATTTCGCATGGTCACCTGGTACGACGAACTGCCCTTATACCCATCAGATCGTCCAGGGCCCTTAGGACGTATCACTATCTCTCTTGGGTGTCTTGATGGTCTCGTAATCATAGTGCATGCACAATCAATATTTTTACATCATGCCTTATAATCTGTGGTGCCACTGGTCCAACGGCCCCGACCCTCAACTCAACATGCAATCGTTTGTCTTAACTAGTTTATCGACCTGTCATGTCGTACTGCCGCTAGTTGACTGAGTATGTTAATCCTGTCTTGGTACTATGGCCAAACAATTCATTTATTAAAGTTTTATGGCACATATCTCATGTTTGTTTATGAGCTCTTGCTTGTGCCCACTGTTCAAAATTTTCAAAACCTGGCATATTAGCCCCCAAGTTCCTAAATCGAGGCCCCCGACCTATAAGAGCTATTCGAGCTCCTATTAAAAAGGTCTCCCAAATCGTTTAAGCATTGGCACACAGTTAGGGGAGAGCACTTCTGATAAAAATAAGTTTTCAACTATCTATCATACCAACCGGGTATGAGGATATCTCTGCCTATAACCAATGAACGGGTTTTCCACTTCCTCCGAGGAAGCTTCATCATACCAATCAAGTATGATCTACTCACAATTTGTAACTAGTTTTTCCGCATCATTTTCACAACACTCCTCTATGGTGTGATGTTTAAAATACCACTAAGTAGTTTTTTTTCATTTCGAGGTACTTATCATCCCCAACCAGGTATGATATAAAATCCCACTCACCCGTTAATATGCTGAATTCCACTCGACTGGTTCTTTGTATTCACGTGAGCTTTGTCCTTGTTGTCATTCCCGGTACTTCGTATTCCTACAAGATATGAACATCCTTGTTCATTATCCCTCGGCCTAATAGCCTTCATTCATTTCAAATGAATGAGAAAACCAAGCTTTCTATTTATTTGCAATTAGACCCCTAAAGTTATTTTTCTTTAACTTTAAGTCCCTAATGCCGATTTTTCCTCAAATTGAGTCCCAGAACTTTTAAAATTTATCTTAGGATCTCAATTTATTCAAATTCACAAAAAGGGATTTAATTTCTCAAATTTCCAATTTGGTCCCACAATTTTCCATTCCTTTACAAAAATGGTAAGTTTCACCCTAAAAATTGGAAACTTCAGTCCACCGGAGCTACTACACTATTCCATTATGCTAGCGCTTCTCTGGTGACCCTCGGAGCAAATGGAGACTACAGGCGTGTAGCTGACTTCTCCTCGGTTCTAAGGAACCTGACCTCACCTTGTTTAGCTTAGAAAAGTGCCCAAGTTGGAGCTCTAGTTTGAGCTCCACCGAAAAATAGAGCAATTGAGAGAGAATAGAGTTTTCAGGATGAATGGGGAGGGGATTTCTTGGCCGTCTGATTGGCGCGTTAATGGCAGTCATTCATTGTTTGAAACTCCTTGGTCGAAGACTTTTCAGCATCGCCGGCGTTGCACAATTTTCCAGCTAGTGAATAGTGCTATCATCTGAAAGAAGAAGATGATATTGTTCCGAATCGAACTATACCGGTTTAAACTAGGTTCAAAGATTAAACAGGCCGGTCCACCCCCCATTTGATCGAGTTTTTCAAGTCTAAAAATTTCTAAATTCATTTTCTATCCAATGGTGGCCTCAAATCTCAAATTTGAATTTTTTAAGACAAACAGTAAAATGAATTTAGAATCTGGTTCAATAGTGGTTCAAACTGGTCCAAACTAGTTCAATCCAGTTCGGATTCGGTTCACCTAAACTGGTTTGGTTTTCATCTCCAATTCATTCACAAGTCCATTTCCATGACTTTTAGGACTCTTTGGATCACTTGAGATCCATAAATTTTTCGGTTTGCCCTTTTATCTATCGGTTCTAGTTTATGAACCGACTCGGTTCATAAACCGATTCAATCCAATTGAATCCGGTTCATCTAAATCGATCTGGTTTTTCTATTCCAATTTGCCATAAGGTTCTTTTCCAAGGTTTTATAAACCATTTAGGTCACTCAGGAGTTGTAAGTTTCCAAATTGCCCGTTCCCAAATGATCGGGTTTGTGAACTGGTTCAGTTTTCTTACTCAGTTTGACCGGTTCTTTTCCTAGTTTTCCTTAACTCAAAAGGGCGGGGTTTATAGAGTGTGTCGGTCATGTCTTCGTACCATGGCCAAACAATTCGTTTACTTAAGTTTTCATGACATATAAATCATGTTTGTTTATGAGCTCCTGCTCATGCCAATTGGCCTAGTGCCCACTCTTTGAGATTTTCAAAATTGAGCATATTAGCTTCTAAGCTCCAAAACCGAGGCCTCCGACCTAATAGAGCTATTCGAGCTTCCGTGAAAAAGGTCTCCCAAATTGTTTAAGTAGTGGCACACAGTGAAGGGAGAGCACTTCTAACAAAATATCTTTTACAACTATCCATCATACCAATCGAGTATGAGTACATCTCCACTCATAACCGATTAACGAGTTTTCCACTTCCTTCAAGTTTCATCATACCAATTGGGTGTCATCTACTTACAAGCGGTAAGTAGTTTTTTTCTGCGTAATTTTCACATCACTCCTCTAAGGTGTGATGTTTAAAATACCACTTAGCAGTGGGTTTTTATTTTCAAGGTGCTTATCATCCCAACCGGGTATTATATAAAAATCCCACTCACCCAATCGTGTAGTGAAATTACTCATAGCCGACTTGTTATCCTTACTCGAACTTGCTTTAGTTGGCATTCTTGGTACTTCGTATTCTTACATGATATGAACATTCTTATTGATTATTCTTTGGCCTAATAGCCCTCATTCATCCCAAATGAATGAGAAACCCAACATTTCCATTATTTACAATTAGATTTCTAAAGTTATTTTTCTTTAACTTTAAGTCTCAAATTGCTAGTTTTTCCTCAAATTGAGTCCCAAAACTTTTAAAATTCATCTTAGGACCTCAATTTATTCAAATTCACAAAAAGTGGTTTAATTTCCAAAATTTTCAATTTGGTCCCCTAACTTTTCCAAAATTACCATTGTGCCCCTACTTTACAAAAATGGTAGGTTTTGCCCCAAAATTTTCAAAAATTGCCTAATTGGTCCTCCAACATCTTTATCATGCCAAATTGGTCATCAATTTTATGAAATTGCACTTTAGTTCCTCTAATTTTTTAAATTACCAAAATTTCCCCAATTGTTTTCCTCCAATTTCAACCTTCTAACCCTGCCGAATTTGATTTCATCAAATTGACCAATCAAATGAGTTTAATTGTTGAAATTGAAGTTACATCAGAGTTCTTACACCTTCATACAATTCAATTGCACTTTAAATCACACAATTTGGTGCTGGAATGAGCTAAAATGAAGCTCTGCTGAAAAACTGAACTTAGAAAGAGAAAGGTTCGAAAGCTTACCGCTTCGAATGGAGATTTGAGCTTTCAATCTAGGCAGATAGCTCTTGTCTTGAGGTTCATCCTAGGATCAAGAATTGCATCAATTAATTTCGAATTGAGTGTGAATTTTATCATCGAAGTTCTATCGGTTCTCTCTTTAGCACCTGTTGGAAATTACAAAGGGGAGTCGAACTGGCTTACCTTTCAGCTCTAATTCAGCTGTAGGAGGGCCGTAGAGGTGTTAGGAGGGTTTGGTTTAGCTTGAGAAGGCTCGAATTGGGTGATTTTAACTTGGTCGAAAGAGGGTAGCTTCGGTCCGCAGGAGCTACTTCACTGTTCGATCACGCCGAAGCTTCTCCAGCGACCATCGGAGAAAATGCAGACTACGTGTAGCTGACTTCTCCTCAAATCCATAGAATCTAACCTCACCTTGTTTGGCTCAAAAAAGTTCCCAAATCGGAGCTCTAGTTCAAGCTTTGCCGAAAATTGGAGCAGTTGAGAGAGAATAGAGTTTTCATTTGTGGAGAGGATGAATGAGGAGAGGCTCATTATATATGAAGCTCGGGGACTACTTGGTCGTCTGATTGGTGTCTGAATGGTGGTCATGCATAGCTTGAAAATCAATGGCTGGAGAATTTTCAGCTTCGCCAGCACTGCGCGATTTTCTGGTGAGTGAATAGTGCTGTCATATGAAGGAAGAAGACAACATTGTTCTGAGCCGGACTGGACCGATCTGAACCAGGCTCAAAGTTTAAACCATCTAGTTCACCCCAATTCGACCAAAATTTTCAAATCTAAAAATTTCTAAATTCATTTTCTATCCAATGGTGGCCTCAAATCTCAAATTTGAATTTTTTAATCCACCTAGAAAAATGAATTTATCATTTGGTTCAATAGTGGTTCAAACCGGTTCATATCTGATTCACCTGAACTGGTTTGGTTTTCATCTCCAATTCATCATGAAGTCCTTTTTCATGTCTTTTGCAAATCTTTAGGTCACTCAGGATTCCATAAATTTCTTAGTTTGCCCTTTTTTCTATCAGTTTTGGTTCATAAACTGGTTCAATCCTATTCGATCTAGTTCATCTGAATTGGTCTAGTTTTTCTCTTCCAATTTGTTCTAAGCTTCTTTTCCAAAGTTTTATGAATCCTTTGGGTCACTTGGGAGTTGAAATTTCTCAAATTTCTTGTTCTCTGATAATCGGGTTTGTGAATAGGTTCAATTTTCTCACTCGGTTTAACGGTTCTTTCTCGGTTTTCCTTAACTTCAATGAGTGGGGTTTATAGTTATCCAATCATCCATCTTCTTTTGACATCATATCTTACATAATTGTCTCAGTTTTCCTTAACTACTCATCTTTTCCGAATGGCTTTATTGGGTCTTTCTGGTTCCAATCATTGGGTTTCCCGATTACTTATCGACACGATAGAATTATTCCCTTCTTATGCCTTTTACCTTAGTGTCTTTCACTCAAGGTGTCACGCCCCAACTCGATTTGGTCGGATCCCCGTGATCAACCCGCCACTCTCCCGATTTATTAAAGGGTTTCCCCTTATTATAAACCGTAAAGAGTAAGGCGTCCTTTAACATGCACCTTTTTCCTAGAATAGCATAATAAAAAATGCATGAAATTTAAACTTTACATACCTGTCTTACAGACATCTTAGTTGATGGTCTTTAAGGGATGGCTTTCTGGGATTTTCTGAAAGGGATATAAGAGAGGAGGTGAGTATGACTACTTAGTGAATGGGTTTTTAAAAGCTTTTGTATTTTAATAAAAACATTTATATGGAGTGTGCGAGACTCCTTTGTTTTTAAAAATACCTTCATTTAAAAATTCGGGTTTTTCCACCATTTCTTATTTACCAAGGTGTGTCATCACCCAACACACATCCTTAATCATGAAGGTTACACACATTCACAAGTCAATATCGCTACTGAACCCGCTAGTGGCTTCAGAGTGACTTTTCCTACCACCCAGATAGAAGTACAACAACTTCTACCTTGGGAATGAGTGGATGTACGTGACATCTGACCCACAATTCTGTATTCACTTCTTCATGTCTGTATGCAGATAGAGACCTCATCCTATCCCCACCCTAGTCCCACAGATACCTGGCACGATGAACTGCCCTTATAGCCACCAAGTCGTCCAGTGCCCTTAGGATGCATCACTACCCCTCATGGGCATCTTGATGATCCCGTACTCACAATGCATGCACAAACAATATTTTCTCTTATTGCCATGTAATATGTGGTGCCACTAGTTCAACAGCCCCGACACTCAACTCAACCTGTAGTTGTTTGTCTTGACTGGTTCGTCGACCTGTCATGTCGCACTGCCGCTAGTTGACTGAGCATGTCGGTCCTATCGTGGTACCATGGCCAAACAACTCACTTATTAAGTTTTATGGCACATATATCATGTTTGTTTTTGAGCTCTTGCTCGTGCCAACTAGCCTTGGGCCCATTGTACGAGATTTTCAAAATCGGGAATTTAGCCCCCAAGTTCCAAAATCGAGGCCCCCGACCTATCAAAGCTATTCGAGCTCCTGTCGAAAAGGTCTCCCAACTTGTTTAAGCATTGGCACACAGTCAGGAGAGAGCACTTACGACAAAACATATCTATTCTCTATCTATTATACCGCCCGGGTACAAGGACACCTCCGTTCATAACAAATGAACGGGTTTTCAACTTCCTTCGAGGAAGTCTTATCATACCAACCAGGTATGATCTACTTACAATCGGTAAGAAGTTTTTCAACATGATTTTCATATCATTTCCTCTAAGTAGTGATGTTTAAAATACCACTTAATAGTGGGTTTCATACCGAGGTACTTATCATTGCCCAACCGGGTATGATATAAAATTTTCACTCACAACCGGTAAGTGGTTCTTAATTTTAAGTTGTGATCATCATCCCAACCAGGTATGATGTTAGTAAACCCACGCACCCGTTAACGCAGTGAATTCCACTTGACCGGTTCTGTTTATTCACGCGAGCTCGTCCATGCTGGCATTCTCGGTATTTTGCATTCCTACACGATATGAACATCCTTGTTTATTATTACTTGGCATAACAACCTTCATTCATTTCCAATGAATGAGAAAACCCAAACTTTTAGTTATTTGCAATTAGGTCCCTAAAGATATTTCTCTTTAACTTTAAGTCCCTAATGTTAGTTTTTCTTCAAATTGAGTCCCGTAACTTTTAAAATTTATCTTGGGACCTCAATTTATTTAATTTCACCAAAAAGGGATTTAATTTCCAAATTTCCAATTTGGTCCCCCAATTTTTCCAAAATTACCATTTTGCCCTTCCTTTACAAAAATGGTAAGTTTTGCCCCCAAAATTCCAAAGTTCCTCAATTAGTCGTCCAACATTATTTTCATGCCCAATTGACCCTCAATTTCATAAAATTGTATTTTGGCCATTTGAATTTCAAAAATCCCCAATTTTTCCCCCAATTTCAACTCTTCAACTCTACCAAATTTGATTTCATCAAATTGACATATCAAACACTTCTAATTATTGAAATTGGAGTTGAAATTGAGTTCTTGCATGTTCATACGATTCTAAGAAACTTTGAATCGCAGATTTTAACACCGGAACGAGCTCAAAGAGAGCTTCGTCGGAAAACAGACTGTAGAGAGATAAAACTTCGTTTTCTCACTGGTGAGGGCACGGCAGTCCGATAGCTCTCATCTTGAGGTTTATCCTAGAATAAAGAATCGCATCAATTGATGCCAAATAGAGTTAGAATTTCATCGTTGAAGTTTGGTCAACTCTCTCTCTAGCACTGACCGGAAATTGCATAGGGGAGCCGAAATGGTTTACCTTTGGGTCCTAATTCAGCCGTGGAAAGGCTAAGTAAGTTTTGGGAGGGCTTGGTTTGGCCTGAGAAGGGCTTGAAATGGCCGATTTCAACTTGGCCGAAAAAGGGCAGCTTCGGTCCGCCGGTGTTGCTTCACTATTCCATCTTGCCGGCGCTTCTCCAACAATTCTCAGATTGACTGAAGTTTGCTATCAGATAGCTGTCTTCTCCGTGATTCTAAAGAGCTCGACCACTCCTTCCGAGGTTAAGAAAAATGTTCAAGTCGAAACTCTGGTTCAAGCTTCACCGGGAAATGGAGCAGTAGAGAGAGAGAGAGAGAAGTGTTCATGTGTGAGAAGAATGAATGGGGATGACCTCTTTATATAAGTGTAAAAATCATGTATTAAATAGGAGAGATTATTACTAGTATTAATATTAACATAAGTTATTGTTATTAATTACAATAATTAAATATATAATAATTTATGGCCATTTATAATAAGGAGTACCTTTCCAAAAAAAGTTTTGACCAAAATTTCGGGTTACAAAAAAAATCATACTTCCCATGAGGTTACCCATCCAAACACTACTCACGAGTAAGCACGCTCAACTTCACAATTCTTAAGGATTCTCGTTCACCTAAACCAATTTGGTTTTTCGCTTCTAATTTGTCATAAGTTTCTTTTAAAAGGTTTAATGAACTCTTTGGATCACTCGAGAGTTGTAAATTCAAAAATAGCCCGTTCAGAAATGATCGAGTTTGTGAACCGGTTCAGAATTCTCACTTGGTTTGACTGGTTCTGTCACGCCCCGACCCGGTTTGCTCGGATCCCCATGATCAAACCACCACTCTCCCAATTTATTAAAGGATTTTCCGTTATTGTAAACCGTAAAGAGTAAGACGTCCTTTAACTTGCACCTTTTCTTGGAATAGCATAATCAAAACTGCATGAAATTTAAAACTTTACATACCTGTCTTACAGACATCTTAGTTGACGGTCTTTTAGGGGAGGCTTTCCGGGATTTCCTGAAAGGGATGTAAGGGAGGGGGTGAGTACGACCACTCAGTGAATGGGTTTTTAAAAGCTTTTGACTTTTAAGAAAAACATTTATATGGAGTGTGCCAGACTCCTTTGTTTTCAAAAATCCCTTCAATTAAAAATATGTGTTTTTCCACCATTTCTTATTTACCATGGTGTGTCATCATCCAACACACATCCTTCATCAAGAAGGTTACACACATTCGCAAGTCAGTATCACTATTGAACCCGCTAGTGGCTTCGAAGAGACTTTTCCTACCACCCGGATAGAAGTACGATCACTTCTACCCTGGGAATGAGTGGATGTACGTGACATCCGACCCACAATCCCAAAATTACTTATTCGTATCCGTATGAGGACAGAGACCTCATCCTGTCCCCACCCCGGTCTCATGTGCTTGGTGCTACTCCAAATTTTGCACAGACACTTGGAACGACGAACTACCCTTATAGCCACCATGTCGTCCAGTGCCCTTAGGACGCATCACTACCCCTCATGGGCGTCTTGATGATCCCGTACTCACAGTGCATGCAAAAACAATGTTTTTTCATATATCCATGTAATCTGTGGTGCCACTGGTCCAACGGCCCCGACTCTCAACTCAACCTGCAGTTGTTTGTCTTGATTGGTCTGTCGACCTATCATGTCGCATTGCCGCTAGTTGACTGAGCATGTCGGTCCTATCTTGCTACCATGGCCAAACAATTCACTTATTATGTTTTAAGGGACATATATCATGTTCGTTTATGAGCTCGACCCACTGTACAAGATTTTCAAAATCGGGTATGTAGCCCCCAAGTTCCAAAACCGAGGCCCCCAGCCTGTCAGAGATATTTGAGCTCCCGTCGAGAAGGTCTACCAAATTGTTTAAGCATTGACACACAGTTAGGGGAGAGCACTTCCGACAAAACATATATTTTCTCTATCTGCCCGGGTATAAGGACACCTCCGTTCATAATCGATGAACGGGTTTTCAACTTCCTTCGGGGATCTATCATCATACCAATCAGGTAAGATCTACTTACAACCTGTAAGTAGTTTTTCCGCATGATTTTCACATCACTTCCTCTATGTAGTGATGTTTAAAATACCAGTTAATAGTGGGTTTTCATACCGAGGTACTTATCATTGCCCAATCGGGTATGATATAAAATTTCCACTCACAACCGATAAGTGGTTTTTAATTTTAATTTGTGCTCATCATCCCAACCGGGTATGATGTTAGTAAACCCACTCACCCATTAACGCAGTGAATTCCTCTTAACCGGTTCTTTGTATTCACGCGAGCTCGTCCATGTTTGCGTTCCCGGTATTTCGCGTTCCTACATGATATGAACATCCTTGTTCATTATTACTCGGCATAACAGCCATCATTCATTTCCAATGAATGAGAAAACCCTAACTTTTTGTTATTTGCAACTAGGCCCTAAAGTTATTTCTCTATAACTTTATGTCCCAAATCTCGGCTTTTCCTCAAATTGAGTCGCATAGCTTTTAAAATTTATCTTGGGACTTCAATTTATTCAATTTCACCAAAAAGGGGTTTAATTTCCCAAATTTCCAATTTGGTCCCCCAATTTTTCCAAAATTACCATTTTGCCCTTCCTTTACAAAAATGGTAAGTTTTGCCCCAAAAATTCCAAAATTCCTCAATTGATCCTCCAACATTATTTTCATGCCAATTCATCCTCAATTTCATAAAATTGCATTTTGGCCATTTGAATTTCGAAAATCACCAATTGTTTTCCCCAATTTCAACTATTCAACACTACCGAATTTGATTTCATCAAATTGACTGATCAAACACTTCTAATTGTTGAAATTGGAGTTGAAATTAAGTTCATGCATGTTCATACGATTCTAAGAAACTTTGAATCATAGATTTTAACGTCGAAACGAGCTCAAACGGAGCTTTGCCGGAAAATAGACTGTAGAGAGAGAAAGCTTCGATTTCTCACCGGTGAGGGCGCGACAGTCTGAGCTTTTGATCTAGGTAGATAGCTCTCATCTTGAGGTTCATCCTAGGATCAAGAATTGCATCAATTGATGCTGAATTGAGTTAGAATTTCATTATTGAAATTCTGCTAGTTCTCTCTCTAGCACCGACCAGAAATTGCAGAGGGGAGCCGAATTGGTTTATCTTTCAGTCGTAATTCGGCCGTGGGAGGGCTGAGGAAGTGTTGGGAAGCCTTGGTTTGGTCTGAAGAGGGCTTGAAATGGCCTATTTCTGCTTGGATGAAATAGGGTAGCTTCGGTCCGCTGGAGCTGCTTCACTATTCCATCAAGCTGGCGCTTCTCCAACGATTCTCGGATTGACTGGAGTTTGCTACAAGATAGCTGTTTTCTCCCCGGTTCTAAAGAGCCCGACCTTTGTTCAAGTTGAAGCTCTAGTTCGAGCTTGACCGGGAAATGGAGCAGTAGAGAGAGAGAGAGAGAGAAGTGTTCAGGTATGAGGAGAATTAATGGGGATAACCTCTTTATATAGGTGTAAAACTGTGTATTAATGGGAGAGATTTATTACTAGTATTAATATTGCCATAAATTATTGGTATTAATTCCAATAATTTAATTTTGATATTAAATTATTTCTATTAATTCCAATAATTTAATTTAGGTATTAAATTATTGGTATTAATTACAATAATTAAATATATATTAATTTTGACCGAAATTTCAGATTACAAAAAAATTCATACTTCTCAGGACGTCACCCATCCTCACACTACTCTCGAGTAATGACGCTTAACTTTAAAGTTCTTATGGAATCTAGTTCACCTGAACCAATTTGGTTTTTGTTTTCTAATTTGTCTTAAGTTTCTTTTCTAAGGTTTAATGAACTCTTTAGCTCACTCGAGAGTTGTAAATTCCCAAATAGCCCGTTCAGAAATGATCGGATTTGTGAACTGGTTCTAAATCCTCACTTGGTTTGACCGGTTCTTTTCCCGATTTTCCTTAGCTCAAAAGAGCGGGTTTTACAGGTTCTTTTCCCGGTTTTCCTTGGCTCAAAAGGGCGGGTTTTACACAAGGGCTTTCCTTCCCTCCATCCTTTGTTGCTTACTTGTAACCATTCACCAACTTCTTTTTCTAAGTTGACTCCTCCTTAGTTTATGCATAGATTTCCTGTTTGGGGAGGTTTTCCTTTTATGGTTTCCATTCTCTACAATGTTCTTCATAGTAGGGACTTCCACTTTAGGAGCTACATGCTCAACCTTCTTACCATTCCTTGAAGGTTTCTTTCTTCATTTCTTCACACTCCTTTCTATATTGGGCCATCTTCCCACTTTGAATCATTCTTCGTCTAAAAATTTCCATTTCGTCCCTTATTCCTTACTTGAGAAACATTTTATTTTTGGTCTTGTTTCTGGTACTTCACACTATATCCAGTTGTCCCCTCTTTAGGTTCCATCAAGTAAGCGTGCACCACAACCACTCTTGATGTTAGTGGTCATTTACTTTAACTACTTGTTAACTAGAAGATTACTTCTCCCAAGTTTTTTGGATGTGCTTTCCTTTGTTTCCTTTTTGTAGGTAGTCCACCTCTTTCTTACTCGTACAACATCTTTTGATGTTATCTCCCTACTTACCTGTTACTTGGATTTAACTTACTCCTTGGGCACATATGAGTACTTTTCCCTTTTACTTGATCTTTCCTTCTCAACCAGCAGATCATTTATGATCTAATCTTTTTTCCACTTTTGTTGGTTCCATTACCTCTTAGTTGGGACACGTATGTCTTTCCAAGGTTTCCTTCCTTGGTAGGATTTATACTCTTTTCTCCCGGAATTCTCTTCTCGTTTGTCATTGAGAACATCTAACCTTAAATGACATCCTTTGATGTCATCCTCTCCTAATTGCCTTTACTCTTGAAACCTTACGTGCACTTCTTTTATACCCCATCTTCAATCTCACTTGTATCCTAGTACACGTCTATTTCTTTAAGGGAGATTTCACATCTCTTTGTTTCAAGATCTCTTGATCATCTTACGGAAGGCTTACTTACCCTTCTCGTGGCTTTTGGTTCTTAATCTTATCTTGGCCGTTGATCTCTTTAAGATTTTCCTTCATCCTTATTTCCCAAATATTTTGGCCTTTCTACCTCTTCCTTCTTTACTGGAGTTTTTTACCTTCACGAGGGTTAGTTCGTTAACTACCTCACTCCTATTATCATCCTAGTTTAATTATTTTGAGATAGTTGTCTCCTGACTCTTCTTGTCCTTAATATCCATCCAATTGTCCTATTTAGGGTGTAGTCCTTACTACTTCTCGATCCTCCTTAATATCCATCCAATTGCCCTATTTGGCTATCTTTAAGGTTTGGTTTAACTAGAGGTGACCTGTAGTTTTCTTCCTTAGGTGATCTTTTCTCTATCTACTACCCCAATCATTATTGGTATACATTCATTTCTATTAGTTATACTTGTCATTATCAAGGAGATTAAATTTTAATCAAGGAAAACTAAACTTTCATTCATTCGAAGAGATAGTTTCTCATCGTACTTAGCTTATTATAGGAATTTACTACTTCCTACTCCCTTGGGGTCATAGGCCAGGAGGTTTCCTTTGAACGGTTGTGGGATTCACAGTCTAAAGGCTTTGATGAACTGGTTGAAGTCCATCCATATTCCCTTTGGATTTCTCTTATAGGACGAACTTGATGTATGGCCTCAAGTCCATACCTTCTCAACACCTCGGTCTCACACTTGTTTGTCCACTTCATCCATTGAGAAGGAGTGAAATTGGATTGAGCAGGGAGGGTACTTGGTGGACTTTCATAAAGGTGGCCTGGGCATCCCAATAGTTATCCCAAGCCTCCTTCTTAGTGGGAGTCCTTTTTGGTTGTTGTGGGGCTGGAGGAGGTGTTGGGCACCTTGGAAGAGGGTTAGGTTCTTCCTACCTTGGAGGAGGATAGGTGATGCCTTTTGGTTCTAATAAGGCTTCAACGAGTTTCCTATAATCCTCGGCCATGTCATTGGGCATTCTCTTCTCGCCCTCCAAGAATCATTGAACAGACGCCTTTCTAGGTATAGGCGTCTTTTTCACGATCATGTGTGGGGGTTTGGATCGTATGACATATTTCCTAGGGACTCTCCTTCCTACACTGTAATTTAGTTTTCATTTGTGTTCGGTCATAATATTGATAATGCTTTAAGGGAACAAGGCTCTGATACCACTCAAGTTGTTAAGCTCTGACCCGGTTTGGTCAAATCCCCATGATCAACCTGTTGCTCCCTTGTTTAAGAGGGGTTTCCCCTTTCTTTAATTAAGAGGAGCCATACATACTTTAACCTTTTTCCATGGAATAACATATATAAATAAAAATGTGAGCTTAAAATAACTTTTAAGCATAACTGACAAAGGGTAGATCTAGGAGTTTTCCTTAGTCATTTTCTCTACTCTTGAAAAGGGATATAAATGAGTGGTGAGTTTCTACAACTAAGTGAATGGGTGTTAGGAGTGAGTTTTCATAAATAAAATAATTTAATTGGAGTGTGCCAAACTCCTTATTTCCTTAAAGAATATTCTTTCCTCAAATTCCAATTTCCAAAATTATTTTTCCTCATTTTCCACATTAGGTGTGTTTTATAGTTAACATACGTTCTTTATCAGGAAGGGATCACACATTTGTAGGGCAGTTCGTCCAATGCACCCACTTGTGGTTAAGAGTGACTTTACCAGCCACCAAGATAGAAGTTTGTCCACTTCTACCCTAAGTTTGAGTGGATGTTCATGACATTCAAACCTCAAACCTGAAAAAAATTCTATGTCCAATGAGGACATAGACCTCATCTCGGTCTCATGTGCATGAAGCTACGCCGAGTTTCCATGACTGCTGACATGACAAACTACCCTTATCTCCACCATGTTGTCAAGTAGCCCTTAGGATGCATCACTACCCCTCTTGTGCATCTTAATGTTCCTGAACCTCAACTGCATGCACAAACAATAGTTTTTTCCACAAAGCCATTTATCTTTAGTGCCACTAGTCCAATGGCCCCGACACTCAAGTCAACAAACAGTTGTTTGTCTAGACCGGTCAATCGACCTAGCCTGAGCTTTCTATCTAGGAAGGTAGCTCTCGTCCTGAGGTTCCTCCTATGATAAAAAAATCGATATAATTCATATCAAATCAAGGGAGAATTTGGTAAGTGAAGTTATCACAATTTCTCTCTCAAATGTCAATAAAAAATGACATAAGGGGCCAAATATGCTTACCTTTCAGCTATATTACGATCATGTGAGGGTCATCGTAGTGTCGGGAGGGCTTTGTTTGGCCACAAGAGGGCTGAATTTGGTCGAAATAGGGCAGCTTTGATCCATTAGCACTGCTTCACTATTTGATTCCACCAACACTTCTCTGACAGTCCTTTAGGGTTTTTTAGGGTTCTAAGATGGAACAGAGATTTTTGTAAAGTAGCTAACTTCTCCTCTAATCTAAAGAACTCAACCTTGCCTTCTAAGTCTCAAAAAAACCCCTATGTCGGAGCTCTATTTCAGGCTTCACCTGAAAATGAAGCAATTGAGAGAGAGTGGAGATTAAAGGTGTGAAGAGAATGAATGGAGAGTAGCTCTTTAGATAGTGAGCTCGAGGACTCTCTGCCCGACCGTTTGGAATCTTGATCAATCTCATTCATGAAATAAAACACCAAGAATGGAGGCATTTCATCTTCATCGATGTTGTCCATTCATCTGTTGAATGAAGAAGATCACACTGTTCCGAACCGGACCAGATTAGCCCGATCGGGTTCAATGCATAAACAGGCTGGTTCAGGCTCGATTCAACAGAGTTTTTCAAAATTAAAAATTTTTAAATTCATTCTCTATCCAATGGTGCCTTCAATTCACCAATTTGAATATTTTAAGAAACTTAGAAAAATAAATTTAGCAACCGATTCAATGATAGTTCAAACCAGTACAAACCGATTCAATCCAGTTCATGTTTGGTTCACTTGAACCGATCTTGTTTTCTATTCCAATTTTTCCCAAAGTTCCTTTCCACGGTTTTTATGACTCTTTGGGTCACCTGGGATTTGTAAATTTCCCAATTTGTCCTTTCTCTAATGGTTGCAGTTCATGAATTGGTTCAGTTTTCTCCCTTAGGTTGACCGGTTTTTTCCCCATTTTTTCTTATCTCTAAGGGATGAGATTTACACATCGTGCACTGATTGGTTGTGCATGCTGACTGGGCACTGACCTATCAGTGGTCCGTTGATCAACTGGTCCAGTGAACCGAAATAAAAAATCAATCGGTTCAGGCTCGATTCAGTAGGTTTTCTAAAAATTAAAATTTTCTAAATTAATATAAATTCATTTTCCATCTAATTTTTTCCAAATTGTTATTTTTAAGCCACTTAGAAAAATGAATTAGAGAACCAATTCACCACGATTTACCCCGGTTCAATCCAGTTCTAGTTCGGTTCACCCTAAACCGGTCCGATTTTCTTATCTAATCTAGCTCATGGTTCTTCCACATAATTTTTATGAATTTTTGGTTACTTGGGATTTTAAAATTTTCCATTTAAACCCCTTGTTTACCATTTTCAGTTGATTAAATGGTTCAACTTTCTTATGTAAGTTATCGGTTTTTGTGCTAGTTTTTCTTGGTCTAAGAGGACGGGTTTTACAACTCTCCCTTTCTTTTAGAAGTTTTGTCCCTAAAACTAAATCATTTGCTCCTTTTTATCGGACATGAGTTCTCTTGAGATTTGAGTTGATATACTCTCATTTTGGTTACCCCATTTTTACTTAGTTCCGTAGGCCACATAATTAAGGAATTTTCCTCCCCTTCTGATCCTTCATTTATTCTGGTGTATTTTGTCCCATTGACTTGTCTAGTTCTCGTGTTCTAGTAATTTTTGCAATCCAACGCTTCCTGCCCCTTTGGAGTAAGATCCTTCCTTTTTAGGTCCTCATTCACTTCATTGGATTGTGGGCTCCATAATCGTCCCACTGTTACCACTTATCATCCTTGATCATTGAAGATCTTTAACTTCACGTCTTTTTGAGGGCTTCGTCCTAACCTCGCGAGTTTTCGGTGGTACTCACCCTTTTTGTTGCGTATTAGTCCTTCCTTTATCCTTCTTTACTATGACACTAGACCACCCAACTACTTTTATGGGACTGCATCAGGTTTACATAGTTGACTCTTTTCTATTGAGTCATGTTTCCTTAGAGCTATTGGACATGTATATCCCTTGTAGTGAGGCATGTTCTAGAATTTCTTTTCCATAATTCTAGATCTTTCCTTGATGACGGTCCATGCCTTTCCATCCTTCTAGGAGTTATGAGGCTTCACTCCTTCTTGACATCAGTAGTATTCCTCAACTACCTTTGGTGTTATCTAGTTGTCCCCTTTGCCTTGATGTTGTGCTTTTTGGGGGCTTTTGGTTCTCCTTATTTATTCGCCCTTTCTTGTCTCCCTTATTTGGTTTTCTAGGTTCCAACCATCGGGTTTCCTATCCACTTCTAGACTTGCTGACTTACTCGTGATTTTTCTCCCGTTTGTTTCCTTCTTCATGTCTAGTGGCATCCTTACATAAGGATTTCCCTTCTTCTAGTCCATCCTTAACCACTTATGACCCTTGACACTCAAATCGACTTGTAGTTATTTGCTTGACCGTTCCTGGTGCACTATCACTACCCCATCGAGCCTTGTTAGTCTTGACTTGGTACCGTGACAAATCACAGAGAATTTTTCAGTTTTTTTGCACAATACATACTTGGTACCGTGACAATATGGTGGTCTTTCAATTTAAAGCATGCTTATTATCCCAACCGGTATGATGTATAAAGTTTCCACTCACCCGATGATTGTGACGTGTTCATCTCTAGTCGGTTTTCCAAGTCTAGGTTGTGCTCCCCTTTTAGATCACTTTCTGTTTGAACATATCCCTACACGGTTTGTATATCCTTATAAGGAAGGGTTGGGGGTGGAAGCCTTCTTGTTCTCACGAATTGGCAACTATGCCCAAATATTGGTTTAATTGCACTTAGGTTCTTAAAAATTTATACATCTTGACTTTAGGTCCTTAAGTGCTCAATTATTTTCAATCAAGTACTTGTTGTTTCCAATATCTCTCTTCAGTCATTAATTTTCTCAAAATTGTATATGAAGCTCAAATTTTTTAAATTTCTAAATTGGTCCTCAACTTTTCCAAAATTACCATTTTGCCCCTAACATCTAAAAATGGTCAATTGGCCCAAATTTTTTCGAAAACTGACCAGTTGGTCCTCCGACATCTTTCTCATTGCCAATTTTCTTTTAATATTGAGAAATTGCAAAGAGGTTCTTAAATGGTTCCCATATAAACCCTTCTTTACCATTTTTGGTTCATTAAATGGTTCAATTTTCTTATGTAAGTTATTGGTTCTTGTCCCAGTTTTCCTTAGTCTGAGAGGATAGGTTTTACAGTAATGGTCCTACCCTTTGATGTCCACTCACTAAGTTGTGAAACTCACACCCCCCCTATGTTTTTTTCCAAGAAGGAAGAACTCAACCAAGCTAGGAGACACTCCATTGCTTAAGGTATAATTCAACACAAATCCTTTAAATTGAATTAGTTTTATAATGTTGTTCTAGGGAACTAAAATGAGCTTAATTACACCTAACTCTTGGACACTAATTAGAAGGAGAATGTCCTTCCGCTTCGGTCAATAGTGATGGGTTGCTTACGGGGATCCAATAGACCAGGTTCGGGCGTGATAACTTGAAAGGTATCATAGCCTAGTTTTTCCAAACAAAATTTAAACCTTAGATCCCTAACAAACGATAAGCCTCCATTATGTAGATAGGACCCCTCCAAGAGGGGCCAAACGAACCTGTGCTACCACATTCACCACGGAAACCGTGGGAGACCCTATCCCAAATAAGTAAATGAGCCTATGAACTGAGAAGTCTAGGAGGACACTTGAAGTAACCCCTAAGCAAAGAAGACATGATAAGGAATCAGTTAAGGTATTCAGGCTCAAGGATGGTGAAGTACAAAACCACCAGCAATCCCCAAGAAAGACTTTCCAATGCTTGAAGTGTATGTGAATTCCCCAAATTTCCTGTTCCCTAATGGTCGGGTTTGTGAATTGGTTCGATTTTTCTTACTCTGGTTGGCTGGTTCTTTCCTCAGTTTCCTTGCTTTAAAGGGACGTGGTTTATAGTAAAAGTTAAAGAAGTATTTCGACTAAGGATTGAAAGAGACAATACCTTAAAGAATAAGAACAAAATAGTGACCATCATGTTTTTTTAAACTAAGTTTGAGTAAACGCCTCTGGGTACTCTCGACAAGGAAGTTAAGAGATCTTAGAACAAAGCATTCCAGCCTCCTCTAAAGAGGTAAACTTGTAAAGGGAATGCATGTTGAGATAAAAGATCAAGTATACTCATGAGAGTCCATGGAGTGAGTTAAACCCATGGCACGGGCAAATGGAAAGATAACATCAAAAGAGACCATAACACGATTGGGATCGCTGGGATACCCATCACAAAAGAATAAGGGAAGGGATTTTCAAAAGAGGTGGAACCATGGAAAATGCACCCCCAACCAAGAGTTGATGGACATCAAGACAGGTTCCTATCCACACCCACTTGATAGAGCTCAAGATTGGACGGAGGGCATGGTGTGGAGTATGCGGAATAAGACCCAAGAACAAGAAATTCCTCGGGTAGAAAATAAAGTTTGAATTGGGAATTTAAAGTTGGTAAAGGGTATGGGTGGATGAACGCACCTATAAACCCCACCCCTTGGAGTTAAGGAAAACCGGGGAAAGAACTGAGCAACCCAAGTGAGAAAACTGAACCAGATCATGAACCTCGACCATTTAAGAATGAGCAATTGGAAAATTAAAAACTTCCGAGTGACCCAAAGAATCATAAAAACCTTGGAAAAGGACCTTAAGACAATTTGGGAGAGAAAACCAGACCGGTTCAGATGAACCGGATTCGAACCAGATTGAACCGGTTTGGATCGGTTTAAACCACTATTGAAAAGGATGTAAATTCATTTTTCTACGTGGCTTAGAAAATTGAAATTGGAGAATTGATGCCACCATTGGATAGAGAATTAATTTTAAAAATTTTTAATTTTGAAAAACTTGGTCAAATCAGGCTTGAACTGGCCGGCTTGATATGGTTCATAACATTGTCGTCTTCTTCCTTCAAATGAAATCACTATTCACTCACCAGAAAATTGAACAATGTCGACGAAAAGGAAACATTTTCGTTTAGGACGTTTTAGGCCATCAATGACTGTAATTAAGGTTCCAAACAGATGGTGGGAGTGTCCCTGAGCTCCCTATATAAAGAGCCCCTCTCCATTCATCATCCACACACATGAAAACCTCACTCTCTCTTAGCTACTCAATTTTCCAATGAAGCTCAAACCAGAGCTCTGACATAGGGATTTTTCTGAGTTAAAGAATGTGTGGTAGGGTTCTTTAGACTTGGGGAGAAGTCAGCTACCCGACGATAGTCTTCAACTCCCAAGATCGTTGGAGAAACGCTAGTGTGATCATATAGTGAAGTAGTTCTGGCGGACCGAAGTAGCCCTATTTCTGTCGAGCTAAAATTGGTCGATTCGAGCCCTCCTCAGGTGGCAAAACTAAGATCTCCCAATACTCCCTCAACCCTCATACGACTGAATTAGAGCAAAATGTTAAGCCAATTTGGCTCCCCAATGTAAATTCCAATCGGTGTTACAAAAAGAACTGGTGAAACTTTACTAATCGAATTCTCCCTCAATTCGACATGAATTGAAGTGATTCTTCATTCTAGGAGAAACCACAGGGTGAGAGCTATCTGCCTAGATCAAAAGCTCGGACCACCACACCTCCAACGGTAAGCCTTCAAAGCTCTATCTCTCTAAGTCCAATTTTTCGGCGAAGCTCCGTTTGAGCTCGTTTCAGCATCAATTTATGTGATTCAAAATGCAATTGAATTGTATGAATGTGTAGAAACTCAATTTTACCATCAATTTCAACAATGACCTCGATTTATCAATCAATTTGATGAAATTAAATTCGGCCAGGTTGAAAGGGGGAAATTGGGCGAAAAGTTTGGGGAAAATTGGGGATTTCAAAAATTCAACTGACTAAAGTTCAATTTCCTAAAATTGAGGGTCAATTGGCCATAAAAATGATGTTGAAGGACCAATTGGTCAATTTTTGGAATTATTGGGGTAAAACTTACCATTTATATAAAGTAGAGGCAAAATGGTAATTTTTAAAAAGTTGGGGACCAAATTCAAAATTTGGGAAACTTGAACCCCTTTTTGTGATTTTGAATAAATTGGGGTCCCAAAATGAATTTTAGAAGTTTTGGGACTCAATTTGGGGAAAAATTTACATTAGGGACCTAAAGTTAAAGAAAAAAACTTTAGGGACCTTAATGCAAATAACTAAAAGTTTAGGAATTTTATTCATTTGTGATGAATTAAGGTTATTTGGCCAAAACATAATGGACAAGGATGTTCATATTGTGTAGGAATACAATGTATCGGGAATGCCAGTAAGGCTAAGCCCGTGTGGAGGTAGAAGCCGTTTTAAGGAAAAGTACATTGCATTTACCGGGTGAGTGGGACTTCACACTCGTCCTCTTCTTCCTAACCTTAGGGTATGTCCTTCTTGGTGATTTTGGGAAGACTCCTTTGGAGTTTCTTTCCCAGTTTTGTTACTTTGTTACTCCATATTCCTAGTTTTTTGTGGAGGAACTTATTTAGTTATCTTAAGGTTAGGGTTAACTAGAGGTGACCTATAGTTTTCCTCCTTAGGTGGTCTTTTCTCCAACTACTACCTTTGTCATGATTGGTATACTTCAAATCTGCTAGTTGTATTTATCATTATCAGAGAGATTAAATTTTTAATTAAGGAAAATTGAACGTTCATTCATTCAAAGTGATAGTTTCTTGTCATACTCAACTTATTACATGAATTCACTACTTCCTAGTCCCTTGGAGTCATAGGCCGGGAGTTAGCCTCTGAACGATTGTGGGATTCATGGTCTGAAGATTCTGATGAACTAGTTGAAGTCCATTCATATTCCCTTTGTATTTCCCTAATAGGACAAACTTCATGAATAGCCTCGAGTCTCTACCTTCTCAACACCTCAGCCTCACACTCGTATGTCCACTTCATCCTTTGGAAAGGCTTCATGTTTGATTGAATTGGTGGGGTGCTTGGTGGACCTTCATAAAGGTGGTATGGGCATCCTAATAGTTGTCCTAGGCCTCCTTCTTAGTGGGAGTCCTTTTTGGTTGTTGTGGGACTGGAGGAGGTGTTGGGCTCCTTAGAGTAGGGATATGTTCTTCCTACCTTAGAGGAGGATAGGTGATGCCTTCTGGCTCTAATAGGGCTCCGACCAGTTTCCTATAGTCCTCGACCATATCGTTGGGCACTCTCACCCTCTACGAATTGTTCAACGGTTGCCTCTCTGGAGGTAAGCGTCTTTTTCAAGATTTCATGTGGGGTTTGGATCGCATAACAAATTTCCTAGTAACTCTTCTTCCTACAAGGTAGTTAAATTTCTGTTAGGGCCAAGGCATAGAACTGATAATGCTTTCAAGGGAACATGGCTCTGATACTACTCAAGTTGTCATGCCTCGACCCAATTTGATTGGATCCCCATGATCAACCCATCGCTCCCTTGGCTTAAGAGGGGTTTCCCTCTTTCTTTAATCAAGAGTAGTTAGGTGTAATTAAACCTTGTTCCTTAGAATAACATATATCAATAAAAATGCAAGCTTAAAATAACTTTTAAGCATACTTGACAAAGGGTAGATCTGAGTGTTTTCCTTAGTCATTTTCTCTACTCCTAAAAAGGGATATAAAAGAGGCATGGGTTTCTACAACTCAGTGAATGGGTGTTGGGAGTGAGTTTTCATAAATAAAAGAACTTTAATTGAAGTGTGCCAAACTTTTTATTTCCATTAATAATATTCTTTCCTCAAATTTTGGTTTCCAAAATTCATTTTACTCATTTTCTACATTAAATATGTTTAACAGTCAACACACTTCATTAAGAAGAGATCACACATTCGCAGGGCAGCTCGTCCACTACACCCACTTGTGGCTCAGAGCAACTTTACTGGCCACCATCATAGAAGCCCGTCCACTTCTTCCCTAGGTCTGAGTGGAAGTTCACGACATTCGACCCTCATACCCAAAAATAACTCTATTTCCAAATGAGGACAGAGACCTCATCCCGACCCCACCCCGGTCTCATGCACATGAAGCTACATCGAGCTTCCCTGACTTTTGACATGACAAATTGCCCTTGTCATGCCTTGACCCAGTTTGGTCGTATCCCCATAATCAACCCATCGCTCCCATGGTTCAAGAGGGGTTTCCCCCTTCCTTAAATCAAGAAGAGCCAGGTGAAATCTCAACCTTGTTGCCTAGAATAACATATATCAATAAAAATGCAAGTTTAAAAAGAAAATATTTTTAACCATACCTAATAGAGGGTAGTTCCTGGTGCTATCACTAGTCATTTTCTCTACTCTTGAATAGGGATAGAAAGGGAGGGGTGACTTTATACAACTTAGTGAATGGATGCTTGAAAAAGAGTTACTATAAAATAGTTTCTAATTGTAGTGTGTCAGACTCCTGATTTCCTTTAAGATAATTTCTCACTCAAATTTTGGTTTTTAAACACTTTTCCTCATTATCCACAATCGGTGTGTTTAACAATCAACACACACCCTTCATCATGAAGGGATCACACATTCACAGGGCAGCCCATCCATTCCACCCACTCGTGGTGTCGGAGTGACTTTAGTGACCACCTAGATAGAAGTTCGTCTACTTCTACTCCAGGAATAAGTGGATATTCGCAACATCCAACTCTCCAACCTAAAATCAACTTCATGTCTATATGAGGATAGAGACCTCATCCCGACCCCACCCCGGTCTCATGCGCATGAAGATACGCCGAGCTTCCATGACTACTAGCATGACAAACTACCCTTATCTCCACCATGTCGTCCAGTAGCCCCTAGGACACATCACTACGCCTCTTGGGCATCTTGATGGTCCCGAACCTCAAGTGCATGCACAAACAAAAGTTTTCCACAAATTCATTTATCTTTGGTGCCACTAGTACAACGGCCCTGACCCTCAACTCGACCTGTAGATGTTTGTCTAGACCGGTTCGTCGACCTGGTCTTGTCTCACTGCTGTCAGTCCATCGAGTACATTGGTCCTGTCTTGGTACCATGGCCAAATCACATAAATCATTAATTAAGAATTTTCATGGCTTATCATCATGTTTATTTACGAGCTCCTGCTCATGCCAATTGGCCTTGGACCCATTGTATGTGATTTTCCAATACCAGCCATTTTAGCCCCCAAGCTCCAAAATTGAGGCCTCTGGCCTATCTGAGCTATTCCAGCTCTCGTCAAGAAGGTTTGCCAAAAGTTTTAAGCATTGGCACACAGTAAAGCGAGAACACTTCTGACAAAATAACTTCTTAACTCGTCCATCACACCAACCGAGTGTGATGATATCTTCGTTTATAACCGGTAAGTGGGTTTTCTACTTCCTTTCAGGAAGTTCATCATACCAACTGAGTATTATCTACTTGCAACCAGTAAGTAGTTTATCTGTGTAGTTCTCACACCACCCCAAATAGTTGTGATGCTAAAATTCCACATAGAAGTGATTTTTTATTTCTGAGGTGCTCATCATCCCAACAAGGTATGATGTGAATAACCCACTCACTCGATATTCGTAGTGTATTCCTTCATAGTCGACTTTTTGAATCCACGCGAGCTTATCCTTGCTGGCGTTCCGGTCCTTCGTGTTCCTATATGATTTGGACATCCTTGTTTATTAACATTTGGCATGATAGCCTTCATTCCTCATGTACGATAAATAATACCCAAACTTTTGAGTTAATTACGTTTAGGTCCCTAAAGTTCTTTTTCCTTGACTTTAGGTCCATAATGCAAACCTTTCTCAAATTGAGTCCTGAAACTTCCAAAAATTCACTTTGGGTCCTCAATTTACTCAAAATCACTTAAGGGATTCAATTTTCCCAAATTTCCAATTTGGTCCCTAACTTTTCAAAAATTACCATTTTGCCCCTACTTTAAAAAAATGGAAATTTGATCCCAATTATTCTAAAAAATCAATCAATTGGTCCCCCAACATTTTTTCATGGCCAATTGGCCCTCAATTTTGAGAAATTGCAATTTGGTCCATCAATTTTTTGAAATTCCCAATTTCCCCAAACTTTTCCCCCAATATCCCCTTTCAAAATGGTCGAATTTGATTTAAACAAATTGACCATGAAATTGAGGTTAATTATTTAAATTGAAGGTATAATTGAGTTCCTACACATCCATACGATTCAATTGAGCTTTGAATTGCATAAAATGAAGATGAAACGAGATCAAATGAAGCTTTGCTGGAAAACTAGGCGTATAGAGAGAAAGGTTTGAAAGCTTACCATCAGAGGTGCGCGAGTCCGAGCTTTCAATTGAGGTAGGTAGCTCTCATCCTAAGGTTCCTCCTAGAATCAAGAATTGCAACAATTCATGTTGAATTGAGTGAGAATTTAGTCAGTAAAGTTTAACCATTTCTCTCTCTAACGCTGATCCGAATTGATAGAGGGGAATCTAATTAGCTTACCTTTTAGCACTAATTCAGTCGTTTGAGGGCTGTAAGTGTCGGGAGAGCTTGATTTGGCCTAAGGAGGACTAAATTTGGCCATTTTCAGCTTGGACGAAATAGGGCAACTTCAATCTGCCAAGGCTGCTTAATTGTTTGATTACACCGACACTTCTCTGAGGACCCTCAAATTGAATGGTGACCACCGTCGGGTAGCTAACTTCTCCCTGAGTCTAAGGAAGCCAACCTCGCCTTCTTTGGCTTAGAAAAACCCCTATGTCAGAGCTCTGGTTTGAGATTCTTTGGAAAACTAAGTAGTTGAGGGAGAGTAGATTTTTTAGGTGTGAGGAGAATGAATGGAGATGAGCTTTTTATATAAGGAGCTCGGGGACATTTCGACCATTTGTTTGGCACCCTAATGGTGCTCATTAATGGCCAGAAATGTCCTAAATGGAAATGTTTCCTTTTCGCCGACACTGTTCATTTTTCTGGCGAGTGAATAGTGTTGTCATCTGAAGAAAGAAGATAACACTATTCTAAACTGAACCGAACCAGACCGAACTAGTGTGAACCGGGTTCAATGCTTAAACCAGCCCGTTCAAGCATGATTTGACTGAGTTTTTCAAATTTAAAAATGCGTAAATTCATTCTCTATCAAATGATGGCTTCAATTCTCCGATTTAAATATTTTAAGCCCCCTAGAAAAATGAATTTAGTATCTAGTTCAATGATGGTTCAAATCGGTCTAAACTAGTTCAGTCTGGTTCAGGTCCGATTAACCTAAACCAGTTTGGTTTTCTCTCCCAAATTGTCCTAAAGTCCCTTTCCATGGTTTTTATCACTCTTTGGGTCACTTGGGATGTGTAAACTTCCCATTTTGTCTGTTATCTAATGGTTGGGGTTCGTGAATCGGTTCGATTTTCTCACTCGAGGTGACCAGTTCTTTCCCCGATTTCCTTATCTTCCAAGGACGTGGTTTACAACTCTCCCCTCATTTTAGGAGTTTTGTCTCGAAAACTTATTCCACATCCCTTGCACATGAATTAATTTCTCTTAATGTCAATCTAAAGTTTGTTGACAAACAAACATTTCGGTTATTTTCACTTAGCCCCATTCTAACACGCACTTTAAGAAATTTTATTCCTTTCCATTGCTTACTCATTCTATGGAAATCATCCCGGCTAAGCATATCTTACATGAGAGTTCAAGGTTATATCCTTAGATTCACATCCTCCTTTGTTTAGAACAAGATTCTTCCCCTTGAGGTTCTTTACTTGGGATTACAGGATTGGGAGTTCCAAAATACCTAATCATTCCTGCGTGTAGTTACTTCCTTTATTGTTAAAACCCTTAGCTCGATGTCTTCTTGAGTGTTGCATACTCGTTTTCATAGGTTTTCGGTGTTAACTACTTTTATCCAATTTTTACCCTTCTTATATCCTTCCTCAATTTCATTGGTGCCCATTTCTCAAGGACTTTCCTTTTAGTCAAATCTTACTCTCTCATGATCACTTCACAATTCGTATTACAAGTTATTCTCCTTCGGTCTTAAGTGTCGATTACTTGTTTGTGAAAGTTCCCTTATTTTGTTACTTGGGACACTTCTGATTCTTGGTCTTATTCCTTGGACTCCATACTATGTCTAGTCGTCCTCTCCTTAAGCCCCATCAATCGAGCGTTTGACCACCACCAAATCCCGATGTCAATGTTCATCTACTTTAATCACTTCTTAACTGGAGGGTTTACTTTTCAACGATTTCTTAGGTGTGATTTCCTATGTTTCCTCTTTTATGGTCAGTCCACCCCTTCTTACTTGTACGATATCTTTTGATACTGTTTTCCTACTTACACATTATTTGGACTTATCTTATTCCTCATATCCTTCTGAATACTTTTACCAGAATATCTTGGATGAGTTTATCTTGTCTCTACTTCCATTGATCCCATTATCCCTAAATTGGGATATTTATGTCCTTTCAAGATTTTCTTCCTTGGTAGTTTATACTCTTTTCTCGTGGTTTTCTCTTCCTGTTTTGCCATTTAAATCATCTAGCCTTAAATTGTTCTCTTATTCCATCCTCTCCTACTTACATTACTCTTGAGAACTTACATGTACTTCTTTTATACTTCGTCTTCATTCTCCTTTCTTTCTTGAATCCATTTATTTTCTTCATGTGCAATTCACATCTTCTTTATTTCACAATCTCTTAATAGTCATGCAAGAGGTTTTGTAAACCTCTCGATCAACCCGAGTGAGAAAATCGAATCGATTCATGAACCCTAACCATTTTAGAATGGGCAATTGTGAAATTTACAACTCTCGAGTGACCCAAATGGTCATAAAAACCTTGGAAAGGGACCTTAGGACAATTTGGGACCGAAAACCAGACTGGTTCTGGTGAACCGAATCCGAACCTAATTTAACTAGTTTGAACCACTATTGAACCAGATGCTAAATTCATTTTCTAAGTAGCTTAGAAAATTCAAATTGGAGAATTGAGGCCACCATTTGATAGAGAATGAATTTAGATAAATTTATAAATTTTTAAATTTGAAAAACTCGGTCGAATCGGGCTTGAACCGACTGGTTTAAGCGTTTAACCTGGTTCAGATTGGTCGGTCCAATTTCAAAAAGTGTTGTCTTCTTCCTTCTTATGATAGCACTATTTACTTGCCGAAAAATTGAACAGCATCGGCAAAAAGGAAACGTTTCCGTTCAAGACATTTCAGGCCATCAATGACTATCATTAAGCTACCAAACGGATGGCCGTAAAGTCCCCGAACTCCCTATATAAAGAGTCCATCTGCATTCATCCACCACACACTTAAAAACCTCACTCTCTCTCTCTTAGCTACTCATTTTTCTGACAATGCTCATACTGAAGCTCTAACATAGGGGTTTTTCTGAGCCAAATAAGGTGCGGTAAGGTTCTTTAGACTCAGGGAGAAGTCAGTTACCCAACGGTAGTCTCCAATTGCTCCAAGGATCACTAGAGAAATGCCGACATGATCAAACAGTGACGCAGCTTCGATGGACCGAAACTGTCCCATTTCTATCGAGCTGAAATCAGCTGATTCAAGCCCTCCTCATGCCAAACCAAGCTCTTCCAACACTCCCTCAGCCCTCATATGATAAAATTAGAGTGGAAAGGTAAGCTAATTTGGCTCCACTATGTAAATTCTGATCGATGTTATAGAGAGAACAGACAAAATTTTACTAACCAAATTCTCCCTCAATTCGATATGAATTGAGGTGATTCTTGATTCTATGAGAAACCTTAGCATGAGAGCTATCTACCTAGATTAAAAGCTCGGACCACCGGACCCCCGACAATAAGGTTTTGAAGCTTTCTCTTTTTAAGTTTAGGTTTCCGGCGAAGCTCCATTTGAGTTCATTCCGACATCAATTCATGCGATTCAAAGTGCAATTGAATCGTATGGATGTGTAGAAACTCAATTTTACCTTCAATTTAAACAATTAACCTCGATTGATTGGTCAATTTGATGAAATCAAATTTGTCTAGTTTGAATGAGGAACATTTGGGGAAATTTTGGAATTTAAAAAATTCAAGCGACTAAAGTGAAATTTCCCAAAATTAACGGCCAATTGGCCATGGAAAAGTTGTTGGAGGACCAATTGGTCAATTTTTTAATTATTGGGGTCAAATTTATCATTTTTTGTAAATTAGGGGTAAAATGGTAATTTTTTAAAAGTTTAGGACCAAATTGGAAATTTGGGAAACTTGAAGCCCATTTTGTGATTTTGAATAAATTGAGGTCACAAAGTAAATTTTTGAAGTTTCGGGAATCATTTTGTGGGAAAATTAGCATTAGGGACCTAAATTTAAGGAAAAAGAACTTTATGGACCTAAATGTAAATAATAAAAAACTTTGGGCATTTTGTTCATTTGTGAGAAATGAAGGCTATTAGGCCAAAGGTTAATGAACAAGGATGTTTATATTGTGTAGGATCACGAAGTACCAGGAACGCTAGCGAGGACAAGTTCTCGTAAAGGCAACAAGCCGGCTAAGAGGAAGTTCACTACACTATCGGGTGAATAGGCATATTTACATCATACTCGGTTGGGATGATGAGTATCTCGAAAATGAAAACCCACTATTATGTAGGATTTTAACATCACACTTGGTTGGGGTGATGTGAGAAAACACGCAGAAAAATAACTTTTCGGTTGTAAGTAGATCATACCTGGTTGGTATGATGAACTTCTTGGAAGGAAGTAGAAAACTCACTTATAGGTTATGATCGGAGTTGTCCTCACACCCGTTTGTTGTGATGGATAGGTATAAAGTTATTTTTGTCAGAAGTGCTCTCCCTTGACTGTGTACCACTACTTAAACATTTTGGGAGACCTTATTGACGGGAGCTCGAATAGCTCAGATAGGCCAGAGGCATCAATTTTTGAACTTGGGGGCTAGAATGCCTAATTTTTTAAAAATCTCTTATAGTGGGTCAAAGGCAAGTTGGCACGAGCAGGAGCTCATAAACAAACATGATATTAACCGATGAAAATTTTAATGAATGATGTGATTTGGCCATGGTACCAAGATAGGACCGACATACTCGATGGACTAGTGGCAGTGCGATGAGACTGGTTGACGGACCAAACGAGACAAACATATGCAGGTCAAGTTAAGAGTCGGGGTCGTTGGACAAGTGGCACCAAAGATTAATGGCCTATATGGAAAATTGTTGTTTTTGCATACACTGAGGTTCAAGACCATCAAGACGCCCAAGAGGGGTAGTGATGCATGCTAGGGGCTACTGGACAACGTGGTAGAGATAGTGGCAGTTTGTCATGCTAGCAGTTAGGGAAGCTCAACGTAGCTTCATGGGCACGAGACCGTGGTGGGGTCTGGATGAGGTCTCTTTCTTTATACGAACACAGAGTATCTTTTTGGGTTTCCAGGTCGGATGTTGCATACATCTACTCATTCCTAGGGTAGAAGTGGACGGGTTTTTATTTAGGTGGCCGGTAAAGTCGCTTCGACGCCACATGTAACACCATGTTTTATTAAGCCGAAATTTTAGTAGGAAAATTTTCTAGAATTTTAATTTAAGTTTAAACCCCGATTGATATAATTGGAACAAAACTAATTTAAAATAAGATAATAAGGGCTGATTTCATGGAAATAAATATCTCGATGGAATCAAGTTATGTCTGTTATAATTAAGCGGAACAATAAATATTTATATATATATAGATATTTATATATATAGGATAATTATATATATATATATTATGAATAAGAAACTTTTACATATAAAGGTATGTACATATACATGTACATGATTAATTTCTAAATATATATAGAAGAGAAAGGGATTTGAGACCTGAGTTTGTATTAATATCAAATAAATAAATGCATTAATGTATTAACATATTTAAGTACATGCACAATTATGTCTATGGGATAATTACAAGTGCTCCTAAAGGGGGTGCACTACCCATGACCTTAAAAATAGGAATACTTAACAAGTAAGGTAAGTAGAGGTGAAATAAATAGAAATGTTGGACTTTAGTAAAATTTATAAAGACCTTGGGAAACATTAGACTTGACTGTCCTAAAATCTAAAATGTGACCTTTCTTCTTGTATATAGAAAACACACTTCAAAATCCATCCATGCTGATCTATGCAAGGATCAGGAGTTGGCTATTTATGGTTACTGAATGAAGCAAGTGGCTTGAATCCCTCATCCACTAGGGCCTACAATTTAGGCAAACAAAAATAATATAAGACAACCAAGTCCCTTGAAAGGTTTAATGAAAAGGAATGTATGATAACCAATTTACTTAAAGTCTAATATGCTTATGAAAGTGAGAAACAACCAAGTAATCAAATTCATATATTGTATAAGCTAGGATCTATGGTATAAACTCTATAGAGTTCTAAAGTACTGATGTTGGATTAATAGTAAATTGAGCCTATAAATGAAAAGCAAGAGATATATTTTTTGAGATCCTAATATGAAAAGGGTGAGATAACAATCTATCAATTATTGTGGCTTACATAGAAACTAAACATCATAAAGTTCTATAAAAGTATGGTATATTATGATATTATATATTACCAAAAAAACAACTAATCAACTCCTAGTAACCAACTTCAAACAACTAAACATCATAGGCAATGACAGTCTATAATAAAGTTAATTTCTCAACTACCACTAAACTAAGGGTTAAGATATTGAACCACCTGAGGGAAATACATACTTTATCTAGGACAAATCAGCATTTCAATTAAAGGGAAAGAGTTTTAGAACATAAGGAAATATAACCAATTGATGAAGATTCAAATCATGATGTTCACAATAATGATAGTTAGAAATTTGTAGTCCATTTGTCATTTTCTTGATCTGCAAATAGTTCATGGATGTTGTGCAAAGCTATATATAGAGTAGAATCCACCATGTCAAAGAATTTCATGCTTCATGAAGCAATTAAACCACATAGCATATCACTTCTGAAATCTTAGAACATAAGACAATTCATTCACAATAAAGATCAATTTAGATCTTTACATATGGGTCTAACTAATCCAATACTCTTCTATGAGTCACAAAATAAGTTACTATAATTTAACATAAATGAGTCGTAGAATTAGAGCAATTACCTATAGAATTTATATAGGATGAGAGAGATATCTCTTAGTACATTCATTTCCTAGAAGATAAATATTGATTCTTAAAATGGACTAAAGAAAGTCTGGCTAAAGGCTATCATAACATTTTTGGATTAACTTTAATAACTCCTAGCTACTCAAAGGGGTAATTATTTATTAGTTTTAATGCTTAAAAATCAATGGGGCTAGGGCATCCCATTTAACATGGGCTATTCAATGCAATGCATTAAAGGAAATATAAATTACCTAAGGATTAAGGAAAACAAATTAAATAATAAGATTGGCATTAGACCTGAGCATAAGAATCAAAAGTAAAGTTAATGAGAAAAGTGATTTGGGGTATCAAGAATGAGAATGAGAATGAGAAAGGGTTAGAGTTACTTCTCATTCATGAATATAAGGGCTGGAATTTCATCAGACTACAATTGATTAAAATATATCAATGAGAAATAATGGAGTAATAACTCTTCCCCATTTAACAAACAATTCTACATCTAAATAAGGAGCTTAGAACAAATGATCAAAGCCACACCAACTAAGCTAAGAGAGCAATTCGAGTAGAAGAGAGCTACCTGGTCCACTTGTCCTTGCTCACACCTCAAACATCATCTTTGTCATGATCAAATTAGATCTACCAGATTAATACTCCCTACTTATGAAATTCTCAATCCCAACATCCACCATACAACCACCAAACACAAGGAAATTTGGAAAGTATTGGAGTAGAGAAAGATCAATATGACCAATCAGGGATTGGTACCTGGGAATCGCTCCGGCATGAACATGTCTCTAGATAAAAGGTGAGTAGGATTTTTATATCATACACAGTTGGGATGATAAGCACCTCAAAAATGAAAACCCACTATTAAGTGGAATTTTAACCATCATACCTGAATGGAGTGATGCAAAAATTATGTAGAAAAACTACTTATCGATTGTAAGTAGATCATACCCGATGGGTATAATGAACTTCTTGGAAGGAAGTCGAAAGCCCGTTCATCAATTATGAGCGGAGATGTCCTCACACCCAGTTGGTGTGATGAATGACTAAAAAATTATTTTATCAGAAGTGCTCTCCCCTGACTATGTGCCACTGCTTGAACATTTTGGGAGACCATTTTGGGAGACCTTCTTGACAGGAGCTCGAAATGCTCAAATAGGCCCAATTTTGAAAATCTCGTACAGTGAACCTAAGGCCAGTTGGCACGAGCAAGAGCTCGTAAACAAACATGAGTTTAAGCAACGAAAACTTTAAATGAATGATATGTTTGGCCATGGCACCAAGACTGGACCGACATATTATATGGATTGGCAGTAGTGCAACATGATAGGTCGTCGGACTAGTCAAGACAAACAGATGCAAGTCGAGTTGAAAGTCAGGGCCGTTGGACCAGTGGCACCAAAGATTAAATGGATTATGAGGAAAACTATTGTTTTGTGCATGCACTAAGGTTTAGGACCATTAAGATGCCCAAGAGGGGTAGTTATGCGTCTTTAGGGCTACTAGACGACATGGTGGAGATAAGGGTAGTTTTTCGTACTAGAAGTCGAGAAGCTCGACATAGCTTCTTGTGCATGAGATCGGGGTGAGATCGGGATGAGGTCTCCGTCCTCATATGGACACGAAGCATTTTGGGTCTGAGGGTTGAACATCAGATATGTTCACTTAGACTTCAGGTAGAAGTCAGAGATTTTTATCGGGGTGGATGGTAAAGACGCTCTGATCCACAAGTGGGTGCAGTCACCGTAACTGCATCTCACAAATGTGTGTGAACCCTTCCTGATGAAGGGTGTGTGTTGTTTGTGAAACACGCATAATATGAAAATGGTAAAGAGGATTGTGAAAACTGGAATTTGAGAAAAGATCTTTCCTAAACTCGAAATGAGAATATTGATAAATTTTGAACAAAGCTATTTCGTGAAAACTCACTCCTAACACCCACTCATTAAGTTGTAGAACTAACCCCCTCCCTTTTTACCACTTTTTTGGTAATCATGGAGAACCAACCCTAAAGACCCTCCAGTAGTTAAAATATATGACAGGTATGATCAATTTAATATATGTAATATATATAATATTATTCTAGGAATAACAAGAAGAAAAGGACGCCTTACTCCTTGCAATTTAGAAGAGGGTGAAATCCTTCATAGATGAAAATGAGTGGCGGATTGCTCATAAGGATCCGACCAAACCGGGTCAGGGCATGAGACCGGGCTGCCCTGCGAATGTGTGATTCCTTCATGATGAAGGGCGTGTGTTGATTGTTAAACACACTGACTATGGTTAATAATGAGTAATGGTTTTAAAAACAGAGAAATTGAGGAAGAAATTGTTTTAAAGAAAATAAGGAGTCTGACACACTCCAATTCAAACTATTTTTCTGAAACTTATGTTTCACACACCCATTCACTAAGTTGTCAAACTCACCCCCCTCTCTTTACCCCTTTTCAGGTAACTGAGAAAAAAACTACTTACAAACATTCCACTAGCTAAACCTGCAAGACATGTATGTAAATTTAATTTATTTCAGTTTTGATTAATGTTATTCCAGGGAAGATATACGTACAAAGGACACCTTACTCCTCACGAGTTAAAGAAGGGGAAAACCTTTAATAAATTGGAAGAGTGGTGGGTTACTTACAGGGATCCGACCAAACTGGGTCGGGCTTGACAACTTGAGTGGTATCAGAGCCTGTTTCCTTGAATACATTATCAAGAATAGAGAACATATTAACTAATAGGAATGATTTTAAAATTTTTTTATGGCTCCCAAGAAAGAAACCAAGAGAATTAGAGTCATAGTCTCTGACACTTCATAAACACCCCTACCTGTGGAAACTCCCCGAGGAGCTCAAACAACCCCACTTGAACTTACCTTGGAATACCAGAGGTTGTATGAGGAGTTCACCCATGTATTTGGGCTACCTAACCTCGTTCCTGAGGTTGGCACCGACTCTCGGGTTGAACTAGAGGAAGTGCAATCCCATCCTCCTCCTATTAGCCATCCACCTCCAGTTGACATTCCCAAAAATCTCAAGACTTTCTATCAACTGGGGTGTAAGCCTTTCCTTGGAGAGAAAGATGCTAGTGCCACCATGGATTGGCCGACAAATGTTAAGAAGCTGACGGGGATAGTCAAGATATCATTAGATGACATGCTGATCCTAACAAAATTCTTCCTAGAGGGAAGTGCCAAAAGATTGTGGGACAATGTCTGAAACCTGCATATCTGCACCCCACTTGGGAGAAATTTGAAAAGAGGTACGCAGAGGAGTACCTGACTCCTCATTTGATTAATGAGAAGAAGTAGGATTTCCTTCGACTTCAGCAGGTGCTTAACTCCATATTGGAATATAAAACAAAATTTAATGAGTTAAGACCCTCTACACCTAACCTAGCTAGACCAGCGGATATATGCCAGCGATTTGTGGATGGACTCAATATGGAGATACGAGACTGTATGGGAGTGCTAGGAGGCCCCCACTGACCTAGCGGCAGTAATTAGTGTGGATCATGAGTGCGACGACTAGTGCAAACCTAACGCCATCGGATGGAGCAGACGACTTGGAATGAGGATAAGGGTCAAAACTGTCAAGGAGGATGAAAGGAGCATAATGGCCCAAGATGGGGAAATAGAGTGCCATTTCAAAAGAGAAAGGACCTACCACCACCTCCCCAAAGAGTAATCGCTACCTTGCCCCAAGGAAACCCTCGCTGTCCTAGGTGCCAAAGGCATCACAAGGAAGCATACTTGACCTATTTTGCATGTAGACAAGTGGGGCACTTTGCAAAGGAATGCCCCACTCTCAGGGAAAACAAGCAGAGGAATACACTTGGACCATCACAAGGGAACCCTCGGAATCCTAGACCAGATACTACAACCAGAGTACCGGCTAGGGTATACAACCTCACCTAGGAAGAGGCTACGAAAGACCCTAGTACTGTAGCGGGTACATCCCAAAACCCTCCCAATTAGTTGAAGAAAAATTTGTAATTGAAATTTCTATTCAATAAAGAAAGCTTTTCCTCTAAAATATACGTTTCTCCAAATCAAGGTATGTGCAATTATGGGCACAACAGGTCTACACCTTTTTCGACTCAGGAGTTGAGAGATCCTTCATAAAAAAAGATTTAATTCCATGTTTACCCGTAGAACTTACTCCTCTTGGACAAAGTATCAACATCATCACACCCTTACAATAAGATTTAAATAGGAACAAACAATTAAAGTGATGTGAGATAAAGATTGGAAGTATCAAACATGAAGTAGATTTGATTCTATTACCTCTTAGGGAGGTAGAAGTGATCCTTGGGATGGATTGGTTAAATAACCTTCGTGCTAGGATGGATTGTGGGAAGAAGACAATGGCCTTTCACACTTCCGAGACAAATGGACTAAAATTCCAAGGACTCCGAAGGAAGGGTGAAGTATAGTTGGTGTCCCATATGAAGGCCCAAAAGATGATACAGAAAGGCTATACAACTTTCATGGTCATGGTCATCAACTTGAAGTCATTCTTGTGATTAAACACTATCTATAGGTATTTCTAGAAGAATTACATGGACTACCCCCAAGTTGACAGGTGGAATTCACCATAGAAATTATACTAGGAACAAACCCTATATCCCAAGCCCCTTATCATATGGCTCCGATGGAACTGACGGAATTGAAGGAACAATTAGATAAACTATTGGAGAAGGACTTCATACATTCTAGCTAGTCTCCATGGGGTGCACTAGTCCTATTCGTTAGGAAAAAGGATGGGAGTATGAGTGTCTGCATAAATTATAGGAAGTTGAATCAGGTCACCATCAAGAATAGGTACCCACTCACTCCCATGGCTCGATGACCTATTCGACCAACTAAAAGTAGCAGCTTACTTCTCTAATATAGACATTCGGTCAGGCTACCACCGATCAAGGTCCGAGAGGAGGACATTCCTAAGACGACATTTTGGTCCCGATACGAACATTACGAGTTTAGAGTGATTCCATTTGGATTGACAAATGCCCTTGCAGCCTCCATGGATTTAATGAACTGAGTGTTCCAACCACACTTGGACTAGTTTGTGATAGTATTCATAGGTGATATTCTCATATACTCATGAACTAGGTTGGAGCACGAAGAACATTTGGCAATCACCTTGGAGATATTGAGGGAAAATCGCTTATAGGTAAAATTCTCCAAGTGTGAGTTCTGGCTACAGGAGGTAGGATTCTTAGGACATATATTGTCCAAGGATGGAGTCAAGGTGGATATAGCAAAGGTGGAAGCTATATCCGATTTGAAGGCACCCAAGAATCCTTTAGAGATACAAGGTTTCTTATGTATCGCAGGATACTACAAACGGTTCGTACATGATTTTTCTAAGATAGTAGCCCCTCTGACTCGACTCACCAAGAAAGGAGTTGAGTATAAATGGGATGAAAGCTATGAGAAGTCTTTCTTAGAGTTGAAGACTTGATTGACAACCACACCAGTACTCTCACATCCTGACCTAAGTGCAGGAGAGCACACTATCTATAGTGATACATCCAGACAATGACTCGGATGTGTACTAATGCAACAAGGAAAGGTTATTGCCTATGCCTCACAACAACTTAAGGCACATGAGAGAAATTACCCAACCCATGATTTGGAATTAGCTGTGATAATGTTTGTCTTAGAGATTTGGCAACACTACCTCTATGGGGTTAAGTGTAGGATATACACTGATCATAAGAGTTTCAAGTATTTCTGAACTCAAAAGGAGTTAAATCTTCGCCAGAGGAGATGGCTGGAATTGGTGAAAGACTATGACCTTGTGGTAAAGTATCACCCCAGAAAGGCAAATGTAATGGTAGATGCCTTAAGTCGCAAATACCAAACTGAGGCAGCACAAATAAAGACAAGTTACATAACCTTATTGCAACAACTAGGGAGAATGGAGGTGGACCTGAAGATCGACAAGCAGGAGAAATGCTTGTTGGCTAATGTGGTGGTGAGATCCAGTATAACTAAACAGATTAAGTACCAACAAAAGGCCAATGAGGAGCTCCAATCCTATTTGGACTCGGGTAAAAGAGAAACGAAACCGGACTATGACTTGCAAGGTGATGGAGTGCTAACCTATAAGGGTAGGGTATGTGTGCCCCAATATAAGGAGCTAAAAAGGTTAATTCTAGAAGAGGCACACGATTCTGTGTATGAGATGCATCCAAGCAGTACTAAGATGTACCTCACCCTCAAATAAGGATATTAGTGGAAAGGAATGAAGAGGAAGATTGTAGAATATGTAGCCTAATACTTGTCCTGTCAATAGATTAAAGCTGAACATCATAAACCAACAGGACTACTGCGACCCTTGCTGTAAACCCCATCCTTTTGAGTTAAGGAAAACAACCAGTCAAATCGAGTATGAAAACCAAACTGCTTCACAAACTCGATCATTTGGGAATGGGCAATTTGGAAATTTACAACTCCCGAGTGACCCAAATGGTTCATAAAACCTTGGAAAAGACCCTTAGGACAAATTGGAAGAGAAAAAACCAGGCCGTTTTAGATGAACCGGATCCAACTGGATTGAACTGGTTTATGAACTGAGTCGCTTCATGAACCGAAACTAATTGAGAAAGGGCAAATTGGGAAATTTATGGATCCCAAGTGCCCCAAAGAGTCCCAAAAGTCATGGAAATGGATTTGACAATGAATTGCAGATGAAAACTAAACCGGTTCTGGTGAATCGGATCCGAACCGAATTGAACTGATTTGAACCACTATTGAACGGATTAGAAATTCATTTTTCTAGGTGGCTTAAATTTGAGATTTGAGGCTACCATTGGATAGAAAATGAATTTAGATGAATTTAGGAATTTTTATATTTGAAAAACTCGGTCAAATGGGGCATGAATCAGCCGGTTTAAGCTTTGAACCCAATTTGGACTGATCCAATCCGGATCAGAATAGTGTAATCTTCTTCCTTCGGATGATAACACTATTCACTGGCCAAAAAATCTTGCAGCATCGGTGAAGCTGAAAGATCTCCAGCCATGGAGTTTCAGACAATGAATGACCACCATTAAGGCACCAATTGGATGGCCAAGAAGTTCACGAGCTTCCTATATAAAGACCCCCTCTCCATTCATCCTCTTCACACCTGAAAACTCCATTCTCTTCCAACTGCTCCATTTTCTAGTGAAGCTCGAACCAGAGCTCCGACTTGGGCACTTTTCTGAGCCAAAAAATGTGAGATTGGGTTCTTTAGAACCGAGGAGAAGTTAGCTATACGCTTGTAGTCTCTGTTTGCTCGAAGGGTCACTAGAGAAGCGTCGGCATGATGGAACAATGAAGCAACTCTGGTGGACCGCAGCTGCCCTATTTAGCCTGAGCTGAAATCGGCCAATTCGAGCCCTCCTAAGGACAAACCAAGCCCTCCCAACACATCCTCAGCACTACCACGACCGAATTAGGACTGAAACGTAAGCTAATTTGTCTCCTCTTTGTAATTTTCGACCGTTGTTAGAGAGAGAACCGACAGAATTTCGATGTTGAAATTTTAACTCAATTTGGCATCAATTGATGTAATTCTTGATTTTAATATTATCCTTAGGACGAGAGCTATCTACCCAGATTGAAAGCTCGGACCGCCGTGCCCTCGACGATGAGTAATTGAAGCTTTCTCTCTCTACAGTCTATTTTCTTGCAAAGCTCTGTTTGAGCTCGTTCCGACATCCAAACTTGCGATTCAAAGTGCTATTAAATCATATGAAGATGTAGAAACTCAATTTTAACTTCAATTTCAATAATTAGAAGTGTTTAAACGGTCAATTTGATGAAATCATATTTAGCTGTGTTAGGAAGTTGAAATTGGGGGAAAATTGGGGATTTTTGAAAATTCGAAGGACCAAGATGCAATTTTATCAAATTGAGGGTCAATTGGGTATGATAAGAATGTTAGAGGGCCAATTGAGAAATTTTAGAATTTTTGGGGTGAAACTTACCATTTTTGTAAAGGAAGGGCAAAGTGGTAATTTTGGAAAAGTTGGGTGACCAAATTGGAAATTTGGGAAATTGAACCCCTTTTTTGTGAATTTGAATAAAATGAGGTCCTAAGATAAATTTTAAAAATTTCTGACTCAATTTGAGGAAAAACCAGCATTAGGGACATAAAGTTAAAAGAAAAATAACTTTAAGGGCCTAATTGCAAATAAATAAAAAGTTTGATTTTCTCATTCATTTGGAATGAATGAAGGCTATTAGGTCGAAGAATAAAGAACAAATATGTTCATATCGTGTAGGAACACGAAGTACCAGGAGCGCCAGCAAGGACAAGCTCGCGTGAATACAAAAAACGGTCGAGTGGAATTTACTGCAATGATGGGTGAGTGGGACTTTTTACATCATACCCGGTTGGGGTGATGAGCAAATTTAGCTAAAAACCACTTACTGGTTGTGAGTGGGATTTTATGTCATACCCGGTTAGGAATGATAAGTACCTCGAAATGAAAACCCACTATTTAGTGGTATTTTAAACATCACAACATAGAGAAGTGATGTGAAAATCACGCAAAAAAACTATTTAACGGTTGTAAGTAGATTATACCTGATTGGTATGATGAAACTTCCTCAAAGGAAGTGGAAAACTCGTTCATCAGATATGAGCATAGATGTACTCATACTTGGTTGGTATGATGGACAGTTGAAAACATATTTTTGTTAAAAGTGCTCTCCCCTGACTATGTGCTAATGCTTAAATGATTTGGGAGACCTTTTTGACGGGAGCTTGAATAGCTTTTATAGGTCGATGGCCCCGGTTTTGGAACTTGGGGGCAAATATGCCCGGTTTTGAAAATCTCGAACAGTGGGCTATAGGCTAGTGGGCATGAGTAGGAGCTCATAAACAAACATTAGATATCTAGCATAAAACTTTAATAAATGAATTGTTTGGCCATGGTACCAAGACAAGACTGACATACTAAGTCAACTAGCGGCAGTGTGACATGACAGGTCGACGTACCAGTCAAGACAAATAGCTGCAGGTTGAGTTTAGGGTCAGGGTTGTTAGTCCAGTGACACTACAGATTATATGGCATGCACTGTGATTACGGGACCATCAAGATGCCCAAGAGGGGTAGTGATGCATCCTAACGTCCCTGTACGACCTGGTGGGTATAAGGGCAGTTCATCGGTCCAGGTGACCATGCGAAATTTGGAGTAACATCAAGCGCATGAGACTGGGGTGGGGATGGGATGAGGTCTTTGTCCACATACGGACACGGAGAATTGATTTTGGGATTAAGGATTGGATGTCGCACACATCCACTCATGCTCAAGGTAGAAGTGGACGTGCTTCTATCTAGGTAGCTAGTAAAGTTGTTCCAACACCACAAGTGGGTTCAGTGGACATACTGACCTACGAATGTGTCTTTGACCTTCATGATGAAGGATATGTGTTAGGTGATGACACACCGTGGTTAATAAGAAATGGTGGTAAAAACCGAGATTTTAAATGAAATGATTTTTGAAAGAAAGGAGTCTAGCACACTCCAATACAAATATTTTTTTCCCTAAATGTTAAAAGTTTTTAAAACTCATTCACTAAGTAGTCGTACTCACCCCCTCCCTTTTATCTTTTCAAGAAATTCTAGAAAACCTACCCTTAAAGACCATCAACTAAGACGCATGTGAGATAGGTATGATAAATTTAAAATATTATGTTCTTTTGATTTATGTTATTTCAGGAAAAGGTGCAGGTTTAAAGGAGGCCTTACTCTTTACAATTTATAATAAGGGAAACCCTTTAATTAATCGAGAGAGTGGCGGTTAATCACAAGGATCTAACCAAACCATGTCGGGGCGTGACAATTAGAGTGGTATCAAAGCCTATTTCTTTTAATACATAATCAAGATTAGAAAATATAGTAACTAATAGGATTGATATTAAAATTTTCAGATGTCTCCCAGGAGAGGAACCAGGAAAAATAGGAATTACTCTACTCAACACCTTGTCCTCATAGGAAGACAACCCTTAAAGCTTTGTAATGCCTGAGACATAGTAGAAGCCCAATTGACCAAATGGGGAAGTATCTAGTACCACCAATGAGTACGGTGCCAAGACATGTTAGGATCCCCATTTTGTGTATAAAGGGAGCCAAGCCTAAGGCCAGGAATGCCAGCACGGACATATGACCTTACCTAACAGGATGTTTATAAAGAATCTTGTAGCTTCCTATTTTATTTTGTGACTATTATCTATATATGGGGCTAAAAACACCAATATATTGTAATCCTTTATTAATAAAGTACTCGAAATTCCTAAAATCCTATCTCTCGATGAAGTGATCTTGCTAGGAAGATGGTCCCAAGAATAGTAAACAAACAAACCCCCTTCATCATAAAAAAAATTAAGGAGAATCTCATCTCAGTTAAGGAAGCTGAATCAGGGAATTAAGAAATATAGGACTCCTAGAGTGACCGTTTGACAAAGAATAGTTAACAAGAAAACTCTCAAGGTATTCAAGGACGGCAAAGCACCAAACCATTAATAACCCTTGGAAAGGCCCCACAATACATGAAGGAAAGGAGGAACCACAACAGTTCACGCAAGGGAATAATCTATTACAAGTGTGAATGAGAGGGATACTACATGAAGAAGTGCCCAACCCTACTAAAGACAAGTACTAAGATAACCTGTTATATGTATAAGGGAATAGGACAGGTAAAGTAGGACTGTTCCACACCTCATGGATATAGAGCAATACCTCCTCAAACGTCATGAAAGACATGAAGGACTAGTGACTAAAACCATGGAGCAATTTTAGTATGTGATTAGTAAAGAGGTCAAGAAATAGTGAGGTAAAAGCCAATTTAAACTTTAATTATCTAATTGCAAATATATAAAAAGTTTGATTTTCTCATTCATTTGGATTGAATGAAGGCTATTAGGTCGAGGGATAATGAACAAAAATGTTCATATCGTATAGGAACACGAAGTACCGAGAACGCCAGTAGGGACAAGCTCGCGTGAATACAAAGAACCGGTCGAGTGGAATTCATAGCATTAACGGGTGATGGGACTTTTAACATCATACCCAGTTGGGGTGATAAGTAAATTAAGCTAAAAACCACCTATCGGTTGTGAGTGGGATTTTATGTCATACCCTGTTGGGAATGATAAGTACCTCAAAATGGAAACCGACTATTTAGTGGTATTTTAAACATCATGACTTAGAGAAGTGATGTGAAAATCACGTGGAAAAACTACTTACCGGTTGTAAGTAGATCATACCTAGCTGGTATGATGAAACTTCCTCGAAGGAAGTGGAAAACCCGTTCATCGGTTATGAGTGGAGATGTCCTAATACTCGATTGGTATGATGGATAGTTGAAAACATATTTTTGTCGAAAGTGCTCTCCCTTGACTGTGTGCCAATGCTTTAATTATTTGGGAGACCTTCTTGACAGGAGCTCGAATAGCTTGTATAGGTCGGGGGCCTCGGTTTTGGAACTTGGGGGCTAATATCAAATAGTGGGAATGAGCAGGAGCTCTTCAACAAACATGAGATATGCGCCATAAAACTTTAATAAATGAATTGTTTGGCCATGGTACCAAGATAGGACCAACATACTCAGTCAACTAGCGGCAGTGTGACATGTCAGGTTGACGGACTTGTCAAAACAAACAGCTACAGGTTGAGTTGAGGGTTTGGGTCATTGGACCAGTGGCACCACGGATTATAAGGCATGGTGTAAAAATACTAACCGTCATGCACTGTGATTACAAGACCATCAAGACGTCCAAGAGGGATAGTGATGCGTCCTAAGGGATCTGTATGACCTGGTGGGTATAAGGGCAGTTCGTTGGACCAGGTGACCATGCAAAATTTGGAGTAGCATCAATGTATGAGACCGGGGTGGGGACGGGATGAGGTCTTTGTCCTCATACAGACATGGAGAATTGATTTCAAGATTGAGGATCAAATGTCGCGCACATCTACTCATTCTCAGGGAAGAAGTGGACGTGCTTCTATCTAGGTGGCCGGTAAAGTCACTCCAACGCTACAAGTGGGTTTAGTAGACGTACTAACCTATGAATGTGTGTTTGACCTTCAGGATGAAGGATGTGTGTTAGGTGATGACACACCATGATTAATAAGAAATGGTAGTAAAAACTAAGATTTAAAAAGAAAAGATTTTTGAAAGAAAGGAGTTTGGCACACTCCAATACAAATCTTTTTTTCCTAATAGTTAAAAGTTTTGAAAACCCATTCACTGTGTAGTCATACTCACCCCCTCCCTTATATCCCTTTCAAGAAATTCCTGAAAGCCTACCCTTAAAGATCATCAACTAAGACGCTTGTGGGATAGGTATGATAAATTTAAACTATTATGCAGTTTTGATTTATGTTATTTTAGGAAAATGTGCAGGTTTAAAGGATGCCTTACTCTTTATAGTTTATAATAAGGGGAAACCCTTTAATAAACTGGGAGAGTGGTGGGTTGATCACGGGGATCTGACCAAACCAGGTCTGGGCGTGACACTTGCCAATTCCATAATGGAAATGGGAGCATATTACCATGGACTTTGTCATAGGAATACTAGTGACTAGGAAGGGTCGAGATGCAATTTGGGTCATCATGGATAGATTAACCAAATCTGCTCATTTCCTTCCTATAAGAGTGATAGATACAGTGGAACAACTGGTCATCTTATACATGAGGGAGATAGTAAGACTCCATGGTGTCCCGATGAGTACAGTATCAGATAGAGACCCCCGATTTACTTCAAGGTTTTGGCCAATTTTATAAAGTGCCTTGGGAACCAAGCTCCATAGGAGTACGACATTTCATCCTTAGACCGATGGACAGTCTAAATGGACGATTCAGACCTTACTTCCTTATTGAGTCTTTTCGGATCCAATTATTTGATTTCCAGATGTTTACTGACATGATGGGATTCATCCTTTCTTAGGTCCATCCTCAATCCCAATAATATCCTTTACTCAAGGATTTCCTTTGGCCTTAATCCACTCTTACTTGTTCGTCCCGTATTTTCTTTGGCCGTTCGGTTGTTACTAATCTCTTCTTTCTATTTGGTTCCCTAAAATTATTATTTGGTTCTCCAGCTCTCTCCAAACAAGTCACGCTGGGCCATCACTGTACTTCCTTCCCTTTGAAACATTTCCTAATTAAGGGTTGGTTCCTTGCACTCCATTTTAGGTCCATCCACCCATCCATAATTTCTTCAATGGTAGTTAGTCGTATGCATCCCTCAAAAGTTTACTTTCATAATGTATTTTCTTATGGAGCGTTCAAATCTTCTTTGTTTCAAGATTTCTTAACAATTGTGTGAGAGGCTTGCCTATTATTTTCTTGGCTTGAGTTTAGTCGTTAATTTGGCCTTTCGTCCTATTAAGGATTTCTTTCATCCTTCTTTTCCCGAGTATTTGACCTTTCCACCCCTCTCTTCATTGCTGGAACTCAAATTATGGATTTCTCGTGTATTAGTTCGTTAACTGCCTCGTCTCCACCATTCCTTTGGTCTGAGTTTCTTAGGGCAGTTGTTTCTCGAGTCCACTTGTCCTTAATGTCTATCTCACTGACCTTTTAGGTTGTAGTCCTTTCTACCTCTCGGTCTTCCTTAGGGTGTCGTTTATTTCCTCTAACTCTTTTTTTTATGGTTTGCTTACTTCTGCTATGTTGGTTAGAGACTCCAATTTTTTACTTCTCTTATTTTTCCAAAAGAGGTTGTACTTATAATTCTATCACTTTTCCGAAGCAAGTCAATCTTGGTCTCTGATACATCCTTTCTTCAAGTAGTTTCTAATGATGGGTTGGCACTTCTTCAGGTAATGTCTCATCGTTCATACTTGTAATAGGTTATTCCCTTACATGGATTGTTGTGGTTCCTTCCTTCCTTCGAGTGGGGCCTTTCCAGGGTTACTAGTGGTTTGGTGCTTTACCATTCTTGAGTCAGATCACTTTGACAGTTTTCTTGTAGAATCTCCTTTGCTAACGGGTCATGGTAAGAGTCCTCCTAGGTTTATTAATTCCCTGATTCATCTTCCATAACAGAGATGTGACTTTTCCTTAGTTTCTAGGATGGTGTGGATTTGTTTTATTTTCCTTAGGCCATATTCCTAGCAAGATCACATCATTAGGAGATAGAGTTTTGAAAATTTGAGTATTTCATTAACAGGGGATACAAAAGGTTGGGCTCTCAACCCTATCATATAAAGTGATCACATAATAGGTAGGAAGCCACGATTTTCTTGGCAAATATCCTCCTTGGTATGATTATACTTTTGTACTACCATTCCTGGCTTTAGGCTTGGCTCCCTTCGTACATAGGACTTAACATGTCCTAGCACCGTACTCCTTGGCGGTACCAGATGTTTCCCCATTTGGTCCTTTGGGGCTCCTACTCTATCTTTGTCATTGGGAAGCTTCTAGAGTTGTCTTCCTATGAGTATAGGGTGTTAAGTAGAGTCATTCCTAGTTTTCTTGGTTCCTCTCCGAGGAGCCATCTAAAAATTTTAAGACAAATCCTATTAATTAATATATTTTCTAGACTTGATTATGTATTCGAGGAAACAGGCTCTAATACCACTCTAGTTGTCACGCCTCAACCCTGTTTGGTCGGATTCCCATGATCAACCCGCCACTCTCCCAGTTTATTAAAAGGAATCCCCTTATTATAAACCGTAAAGAGTAAGGCATTCTTTAAAACTGCACCATTTCCTAGAATAGCATAATCAAAATTGCATGAAATTTTAAACTTTACATACTTGTCTTATAATCATCTTAGTTTATGGTCTTTAAGGGTAGGCTTTCCAAAATCTTCTGAAAGGGATATAAGGGAGAGGGTGAGTATGATTACTCAGTGAATGGGTTTTCAATACTTTTACTTTTATGAAAAAGATTTGTATTGGAGTGTGCCAGACTCCTTTCTTTCAAAAATCATTTCATTCAAAATCTCGGGTTTTATCACAATTTCCTTATTTAGTCATGGTGTGTCATCACCCAAGACGCATCCTTCATCATGAAGGTTAAGCACACATTCGTAGGTTAGTACATCCACTGAACCCACTTGTGGCTTCGGAGTGACTTTACCAGCCGCCTAGATAGAAGTACGTCCACTTTTACCTTGTGAATGAGTGGATGTTCACGATACCTGACCCTCATTCCTGTAATAAATTCTTCATATCCATTATGAGGACAGAGACCTCATCCCATCCCCACCCTGGTCTCATGCGCTTAGTGCTACTCCAAATTTTGCATGTTCACCTGGTACGACGATCTGCACTTATACTCACTAGGTCGTCTAGTGCCCTTAGGACGCATCACTACCCCTCTTGGGAGTCTTGATGGTCTCGTACTCATAGTGCATGCACAAACAAAATTTTCTTATCAAATAATGTAATATGTGGTGTCACTAGTCCAACGACCCCGACTCTTAACTCAACCCACAATTATTTGTCTTTACTGGTCCGTCGACCTGTCATGTCACACTGCCGCTTGTTGACTGAGTATGTTGGTCCTATCTTGGTACCATGGCCAAACAACTCCTTTATTTAAATTTTTATATCATATAATTCATGTTTGTTTATGAGCTCGTGCTCGTGCGAACTGGCCTTGGGCCCACTGTACAAGATTATCAAAATCGGGCATATTAGCCCCCAAGTTCCAAAACCGAGGCCCCCGGCATATTAGAGCTATTCGAGCACCCGTCAATAAGGTCTTCCAAATAGTTTAAGCATTGGCACACGGTTAGAGGAGAGCACTTCTGACAAAATTATATTTTCAACTGTCCATTATACCGATCTGGTATAAGGACATCTCCGCTCATAACCGATGAATAGGTTTTCAACTTCCCTCGAGGAAGTTTCATCATACCAATTGGGTATGATCTACTTACAACCGTTAAGTAGTTTTTCCACATGTTTTTCACATCACTACTCCAAGTTGTGATGTTTAAAATGCCACATAGTAGTGTGTTTTCATTCCGATATCTTTATCATTTCAAACCAGGTATGATATAAAATCCTACTCACAACCGATAAGTGGTTTTTAACTTTAAGTTGTTCTTTTTATCCCAACCGTGTATGATGTTAGTAAACGCACTGACCCGTTAATGCCGTGAATTCCACTAGACCGATTCTTTTTATTCACGTGAGCTTGTCCTTGCTGATGTTCTCGGTATTTCGTGTTCCTAAATGATATGAACATCTCGGTTCATTATCATTCGGCCTAATAGCCTTCATTCATTCCAAATGAATGAGAAAGTAAAACTTTCTATTTATTTGCAATTAGGTCCCTAAAGTTATTTCTCTTTAACTTTAAGTCCCTAATGCTGGTTTTTCCTCAAGTTGAGTCCCGAAAATTTTAAAATTTATTAGAGGACCTCAATTTATGCCATTTCACAAAAAGGGGTTAAATTCCCAAATTTCCAATTTGGTCCCCCAAAATTTTCCAAAATTACCATTTTACCCTTCCTTTAAAAAAGTGGTAGGTTTCACCCCAAAAATTCTAAAATTTCTCAATTGGCCCTCTAACATTTTTCTCATACCCAATTGACCCTCACTTTTAGGAAATAGCATTTCGGTCCATCAAATTTTCGAAAATCCCTAATTTCCCCAATTCCAACTATTTAACACAATCGAATTTGATTTCATCAAATTGACCGATCAAACACCTCTAAATGTTTAAATTGAATTTCTCCATGTTCATATGATAAATAGTTCAAACAGTGCTTTGCCGAAAAAAAGACTATAGAGAGAGAAAGCTTCAATTACTCACTGGTGAGGGCACGGTGGTTCGAGTTTTAGATTTGGGTAGGTAGCTCTCGTCCTGAGGTTCATCCTATAATCAAGAATTGCATTAATTGATGCCCAATTGGATTAGGATTTCATCATTGAAATTCGGCCAATTCTCTCTCTAACAAAGATCAGAAATTGTAAAGGGGTGCCAAATTAGTTTACCTTTCGGTCCTAATTCGGCCATGGAAGGGCTAAGGAAGTGTTGGGAGGGCTTAGTTTGGCCTGGGGAGGGCTCAAAATGGCCAATTTCAACTCGGCTGAAACAGGGCAGCTTCAGTCTGTCGAAGCTGCTTGATTGTTTCATCACGTCGGCATTCCTCCGGCAACCCTCGGAGAAAACGGAGACTACAAGCGTGTAGCTGATTTCTCCCAGTTCTTAAGAACTCGACCTCATCTTGTTTGGCTCAGAAAAGACCCCATATCAAAGCTCTGGTTCGAGCTTCGCCAGAAAATGGAGCAGTTGAGAGAGAATGGAGTTTTCAAGTGTGGAGAGGTGCTCCTTATATAGGGAGCTTGGGGACCCATTGGCCATCCATTTGGCACCTTTATGACAGACATTGATGGCCTGAAACATACTGAACGGAAACGTTTCTTCTTCGTCGGCGCTGCTTCTATTTTCAAGCGAGTGAATAGTGTTGTCATCTTGAGGAAGAAGATGAATATGTTCCGAAATAGACCGGACTACACCGATCCGAACCGGGTTTGTAGTTTAAACCAGCCAGTTCACCCCTCATTCGACTGAGTTTTTCTAAATTCATTTTCTATCCAATGGTGGCCCTAATTCTCAAATTTGAATTATTTAAACCACTAAGAAAAATGAATTTAAGATCTGATTCAATAGTAGTTCAAACCGGTTCGGATCCAGTTCACCTGAACCGGTTTGGTTTTCATCCCCAATTCCTTCACAAGTTCATTTCCATGTCTTTTTTTACTCCTTCGATCACTTAGGGTCAGTAAAATTCCCGGTTTACCATATCTTTATCGATTCCGGTTCATAAACTGACTCGGTATTTAAACCGATTTAATCTGGTTCGGGTCTGGTTCACCAGAACCAGTATGGTTTTTCTCTCCCACTTTGTTCTAAGGTTCTTTCCTAAAGTCTATAGATTTCTTTGGGGTACAAGGGAGTTGAATTTCTCTAATTTGCCCCTTCTATATCGGTCCTGGATCATGAACCGACTCGATTCATAAACCGGTTCAATCTAGTTGTATCCGACTCATCTAAACCGGTCTGGTTTTTCTCTTCCAATTTGTCCTAAGGTTCTTTTCCATTGTATTATGAACCCTTTGGATCACCCGAGAGTTGTAAATTTCCAAATTGCCCGTTCACAAATGATCGAATTTGTGAACCGGTTCAGTTTTCTCACTCAGTTTCACCGATTCTTTTCTCGATTTTTCCTTAGCTCAAAAGGGCAGGGTTTACAATGTGTATCTTACCGATGGAGGGGCAGTGGTCAGAGCTTGAGGTGGGGGCAACTAGTGCTCATCGAGGGGGACCTAGCAGGACCGACTCCCATTGCAATTTCCTGTTGTCCTGCAGGAATTTGAATAGAGAAGTTTCAGATGGTGCAGCTCTAAAACATAGAAATTCCAATTATGGGAGGCGAAATTGAGATTATTGGGGTCTAGAGGGATGTTATGGAGGGTCTTAGGTGGTCAGAGGTGGCCAATGTGGCCGATGGAAGGGTCGAGAGGGTCAGGGTTGGGTCTAGCAGGAGCTCGCTAGTTTGAGCTCCAGAGCGACTTCACTATGTGATCCCTTGTACACCTCCTGGGGTGTCCTCTTGTCATTTTGAGAGTGTCTAAATTTAGAGCACTCTTCCCCGATTCCAATGCCACCCTTCAGAGCTCTTTTGGTGGAGATTTCGCCCGTCGCCGGAGCTTTGGTTTGCAGCTCGCCAGAAAATGTACTCTTCTTCTCACTCGATTGTGGGATGCTAAGAATAAATGGAGGTGTGCTCTTTATATAGGGAGCTCGACAACTGCTCAGGCTACCCTCCGGCATAAGACTTGGCCTCAAACTCAACCGCTGGCATCCTGACCAGAGAATTTTTCGAGTCGTTGGAGACTCCAGCTTTTCCGATGGCTCTCTCTCCTCCCTTCTCTCTGTTAGCATCTGAAGGTTGAAGACAATGATGTGGTGATCATGCCACGTGGTATACTATGATCGGTCAGTTTTTCTAACGTGGAGTGCCACCTCAACAATCGCAACCTCTCATGGGTTGTTCGTGTTTGTGTGGCGTGCTGACGGGTTCCAGCTGTCTATTGACCAGACATGTCACAACCTCCCATTGGCTACCCGTGCCTATGTAGCAGCCTCCCATTGGCTGCTCGTGTCTGCATGGCAGTTGATAGGGCGCCAACTATCCGTTGACCATTGTTTGTTGTCCATTGAATGGTCTAGTTCGACCGAGTTTGCTTCCCAAAATTCAAAAATTGGTTGGTTCGGACCTAGTTCGACCATTTTTCCAAATTTTAAAAATTTATCAATTAATCTAAATTTATTTTCTATCTAATGGTGGTCTCAATTTCCCAAATTGACATTTTTAATCCACCTAGAAAAATGAATTTGCGAACCAGTTCACTATGGTTCATCTCGGTTCGGGTCTAGTTTACCCCGAACCGATTTTGATCTATCCTCTATTCCACTTCTCAGTTCACCCTTGTAATTTTTGTGAATTTTTGGTTACTTGGGATTTTTCAATTTCTCATGTTAACTATTTTTCGTTCATTAAACAACTCATTTCTTCATGTATAAACCTATACCGGTTCTTTTCTCGGTTTTCTATGATCCCAAAGGATGGGTTTTACAACTCTCCCCTCCTTTTAGGAGTTTTGTCCCCAAAACTCTATCGTCCATCTCTACTTTATGAAGAGATCTTTGCGCTATTCCCATAGAGTGTAAGTTGATCTCCTACTGGTTTAAGTCACTTTCTTGACCTCACTTCCTTTACTCTCTCCGATTTGGTCAGTTTGACTCATGATGCCTCACCGGTTCGATATTTCGGGTACCATGGCATCGGACTTTGGTTCCGGGGGTGTTGTCTGGACTTAAGGTTCCAATACATCCCATCGCACCTAGGTTCGTTTACTCCTTTATCGGTTTGGCACCTTATCCCATTGGCTATAGCGTTTGCCCTTCTCGACGTTACTTCCCTTTCTTGGTCCTATAGTCCCTCCTTTGGTGCTTGAGTTCCCTCCTTGTTGGTGGTTGGACTTAGTTGTCCCTAGCAGTGCGACTCTTATGCCCTCAGGCCTGACTCGTCTTGTGGTTGGGACCGCATTCTTTCGCTGCTGTCCTTAGAGTGTACTCTCTCTTATTTTTGTCCTTTGCATTATCTGGGTTACTTCATTGCTTGACTCTTTTACTTCTAGGGTCCTGATTCCATATGTCCCCCCATGCTCTAATGTCCCCAGGAATATAAATGTCTAACTTCTTATGCGAGTTTGGGGTTTTTTTGGGTTTATTCGTTCTATTCCACTTTCCCTTATTGCATATGTCCGTCCCCAACTACCAATTTTTTCACCCAAGTGGATCCCATCAACCTACTAGTCCTCCTACTACTGTCTGGTCATGCATTCGATAGCATCCTCTAGGTAGCGAGGGGTCCTTCATTTTTCTTGTCCCTCACCTCTTTCTTAGTATAGGGGTCATTACACTTGCTAATTTGAAATGACCGGACTCCCTCAGATTTATCCCTTTCTTATCAAAGTCATCATCAAGGGATTTGTCGCTCTTGCGAAGTCCTCTTTTCAAGTGGGACTGGTGACGGCTTCCGAAGGTTTCCCCTACTTGTTCCAAGGTGTGGTCCCAGGTTCCACCCTCAATAACTCGGGGGTCCTCCCTTGTTGGTCCCCGATTGCTTTGCTTGGATCCTCATCCCATTTCAACTCAACAGATTATCCACTCCTCACTTGAGGTTGTTGGGCCTATGTGTCGATCCTTCCTTCTTTGGTTGGTGTTCATCTTCGCACTTTGGGGTTCGTGCCTCTCGCGCTCTTCCTGTCCTACAGGTTGATTGTCCTCCCGATTCGGCGTCCTTCTCAAGTTTCAAGTCTCTCATTATAACTCACTTATATAACTGCCTAATCTGACTTCAGGGCTTTCTTGCTTGCTTGCTCTTTCCTTTTTGCCTTCCCTTGGGTTCTGGTGTTGGGCTATTCCATAGGCTTGCTTCCACAGTTACCTCGGTTATTCCTCCCTAGGGTACTATGGGGCAACTAGGTTTGTCCTCAGGCTTCTATCTCCAGTTTTTGTTTTGCCCTAATACCATTCTTGGGTTGCGTCCTTATTTTACCTCTTCATTGAGGTTGCCTTCCTCCTTCTTGATACAACTCTCCTTTGGGTCATTGATCCTATTTTAGGGTCTTTGTTGGCTTGCTTATGGTGCCTTATCCTAACCTATTTCACAAGGTCCCCTATTTTACCCTTTGAGCTGGCCATAATTTATTCCATTAGATCCAACTTTCTTTTAACCTTTAAGGTGCTCCTCGGGGTTTCTTGTCATCCTAGTCCGACATATGGGTGATAGGTGTCAAAAGGGAACGACTAGCCTATCTAAAGGAGGCGTTGGTCTCATTTACTTTTTTAGTGGTCCTTGGTACTCCGGGTGCTTATATAGTTCCATTGTTTCAATGGTTACTTAAGAGATTTGGGTTCTTTCTCAAAAAAAATTCTTTATTCGTTGGACTGGTAATCCCTGGTCATGGTTTATTACAATTTATATTCTTATAATTTACTACCCCTTTTTCTACCCCCACCAGTTAACTAACCTAGAGTTATACCTATGCGGATTACGAGACTCTGCATCTGGCATTTAAAGGCGCCTCCTCCTTTTCGGTGGGCATTCACCCCCATGGTACCTCCCACAGTGAGGGCACGGGTCACGCCCTTACCTGGTTTGGTCGGATCCCCGTGAACAAACCGCCACTCTCTCAGTTTATTAAATAATTTCGCCTTATTATAAACCAGAAAGAGTAAGGCGTCTTTTAAACCTGCACCTTTTCCTAGAATAACATAAATCAAAACTACATAATATTTTAAATTTATCGTACCAGTGTCACAAGATAATGGTCTTTAAGGGTAGGCTTTCCGAAATTTCCTAAAAGGGATATAAGGGAGGGGTGAGTATGACTACTTAGTGAATGGGTTTTTCAAAATGTTTAACTTTTAAGAAAAAGGCTTGTATTGGAGTGTGCCAAACTCCTTTCTTTCAAAAATCCTTTCATATCAAATCTCGGTTTATACCACCATTTCCTTATTAATCACGGTGTGTCATCACGCAACACACATCATTCATCATGAAGGTCAAACACACATTCGCAGGCCAGCTCGTTCACTAAACCCACTTGTGGCGTCGGAGCGACTTTACCGGCCATGTCCACTTCTACTATGAGAATGAGTGGATGTACGCGACATCTGACCCTCAATCCTGAAATCAATTCTCCGTGTCCGTATGAGAACAGAGATCTGATCCTGGTCTAATGCGCTTGGTGCTACTCCAAATTTCACACGGTCACCTAGTACGATGAACTGACCTTATACTCACCAGGTCATCCAGGGCTCTTAGGATGCATCACTACCCCTCTTGGACATCTTTATGGTCCCATAATCATAGAGCAAGCATAATAAGTGTTTTCTTATCATGCCATATAATATGTGGTGTCACTGGTCCAATGGCCCCGACCCTCAACTCAACCCGCAGTTGTTTGTCTTGACTGATCCATCGACTTGTCATGTCTCACTATTGCTAGATGATTGAATATATCATTTCTGTCTTGGCACTATGGCCAAACAATTCATTTATTTAAAGTTTTATGCCATATAACTCATGTTTGTTTACGAGCTCTAGCTCATGCCAATAGGCCTTGGGCACACTATACGAGAATTTCAAAATCGGGCATATTAGCTCCCAAGTTCCAAAACCGAGGCCCTCGGCTTATAAGAGCTATTCGAGCCCTCGTCAAGAAGGTCTCCCAAATCGATTAACTATTGGCACACAGTCAGAGGAGAGTAATTCCAACAAAAATATATTTTCAATTGTCCATTATACAGACCAGGTACAAGGACATCTGTGCTCATAACCAATGAACAAGTTTTCAACTTCCTTCGAGGAAGTTTCATCATACAAACTGGGTATGGTCAACTTACAACCGGTAAATAGATTTTTCACATGATTTTCACATCACTCCTTTAAGTTGAGATGTTTAAAATACCACTTAGTAGTAGGTTTTCATTTCGAGGTACTTATCATCCCTAACCGGGTATGATACAAAATCTCACTCACCCATTAATACAGTGAATTCCACTAAACCAGATCTTTTTAATCACAAGAGGTTGTCTTTGCTGGCATTCCCTGTACTTTGTATTCCTACACAATATGAACATCTCGCTTCATTATCATTTGTCCTAATAGCCTTCATTCATTCCAAATGAATGAGAAAATGAAACTTTTATTTATTAGCAATTAGGTCCCTAAAGTTATTTCTCTTTAACTTTAAGTCCCTAATGCCGGTTTTACCTCAAATTGAGTCCCAAAACTTTTAAAATTTATCATAGGACCTCAATTTATTCAATTTCACAAAAAAAAAAAGTTTACTTTCCCAAATTTCCAATTTGGTCCCCCAACTTTTCCAAAATTACCATTTTGCCCTTTCTTTACAAAAATGGTAAGTTTTACCCCAAAAATTACAAAATTCCTCAATTGGTTCTCTAACATTATTATCATGCCAAATTGACACTCAATTTCATAAAAGTGCATTTTGGTCCTTCGAATTTAGAAAATTACCAATTTTCCCCAATATTTCCCTAATTTCAACTCCTTAAGATAGACAAATTTGATTTTATCAAATTGATTGTTCAAACACTTCAAATTGTTGAAATTGAAGTTAAAATTGAGTTCCTCCATTTCATACAATTCAATAGCACTTTGAATTGAAACTGTTGATGTCAAAATGAGCTCAGACGGAGCTTTGTCGGAAAATAAATTATAGAGAGAGAGAGGGCTTCGAAACCTTACTGTTGGGGGCATAGCAGTCCGAGCTTTCGATCTAAGCAAATAGCTCTCATCCTGAGGTTTATCCTAGAATCAAGAATCACATCAATTGATGTCGAATTGAGTTAGAATTTCATCATCGAAATTCTGTCGGTTCTCTCTATAGCACCTGTCGAAAATTATAGAGGGGAGTTAAATTGGCTTAACTTTGCATTCTAATTCGGTCATAGGAGGGCAGAGGAAGTGTTGTAAGGGCTTGGTTTGGCCTGAGGAGGGCTTGAAATGGTCGATTTCAGCTCGTCCAAAACAGGGCAGCTCTAGTCCGCCGGAGTTGCTTCACTGTTCCATCACGTTGGCGCTTCTGCGGCAACCTTCGGAGCAAATAGAGACTACAGGCGGGTAACTGACTTCTCCCCAGTTCTAAAGAACCTGACCTCACCTTCTTTGGCTTTGAAATGGCCCTATATCGGAGCTCTAGTTTGAGTTCACTGAAAAATGGAGCTGTTGAGAGAGAGTTGGCTTTTTAGGTGTGGAGAGGATGAATGGAGAGGGGCTCTTTATATAGGGAGGTCGGGGAATCGTCGGCCGTCTGTTTGGCACCTTTATGATAGACACTGATGGTCTGAAATATATTGAACGGAGACATTTCTTATTCACCGGCGTTACTTCGATTTTCCAGCGAGTGAATAATGTTGTCATCTGAAGGAAGAAGATGACACTATTCCAAACCGGACCAAATCAGTCCGAACCGACTGATTCACCCCTATATTTGACCGAGTTTTTCAAATCTACAAAATTTAAAATTCATCTAAATTCATTTTCTACTCACTGGTGGCATCAAATCTCAAATTTGAATTATTTAAGCCACCTAGAAAAATGAATTTAGAATCTAGTTCAATAGTGGTTGAAATCAGTCCTAACCGATTCAATCTAGTTCGGATCCGGTTCACCTGAACTAGTTTGGTTTTCATATCCAATTCACCCTAAAGTCATTTTTCATGACTTTTATGACTCCTTAGGTCACTTAGGGTCCATAAAATTTCCAATTTACCATCTCTCTATCGGTTCCGGTTCATAAACTAACTTAGTTCTTAAACCGATTCGAGTCTGGTTTACCCGAATCGGTCTAGTTTTTCTCTCGCACTTTGTTCTAATGTTCCTTCCCAAGGTTTATAAATCTCTTTGGGTCACAAGGGAGTTTAAATTTCTCTAATTTTACCATTCCCCAATAAACGGGTTTGTGAACCGGTTCGGTTTTCTTACTTAGTTTCACCGGTTCTTTTCCCTATTTTCATTAACTCAAAAGTGCGAAATTTACAACTCTCCCTTCCTTTTAGAAGTTTTTTCCCCAAAACTTAATTAACACCCTTGCATGAGGAACCATTTCCCTTGATGTCCATTTGGTGTTTGCTTAACATGCATACTCTTTTCTTGTTCTTTCAATTAGCCCTTTTTACATCCTTCACTTAAGGAATTTCCTTTTTTTTTTTCCTTTCTATCATTTACTCCCTCCATGGAGTTTATCATAACTAGACATACCTTACTTAAGGGTATATCCTTAGATTCACATCCCTCTTTGCATAGAGCAACATTTTTCCCTTTGAGGTCCCGTACTCAGAATTGGGAGTTCCAAGATACCTAACCATTCTTGTGTCTAGTTAACCGCTTGGTCGTTGAAACCCTTAGCTCGACATCCTTTAGAGCATTACATACATGTTTTCACGGATTTCTTTGTCATCACTTTTCATCCTATTTCAACTCTTCCTTCATTCATTGCTCATTACAATTCAGTCCAAATTTTATGTTTGACATTGTCATTTTTACTAACTGACTCTTCCTTATTTTGAGTCATTTTTTCCTCGGGACTATTGGGTTTATCCACCCCTTATAGCATAACGTTTTCTAGATCTTATCTCTATGTCAATTAGATTTTTAGAACACCTCCTTTAGGATTATTCCCAACTTTCCAACCTCTTAGGGATTTTATAACTTCATCCCTCTTTTCTTTTGGTAGTATTCCTTGACTACCTTTACTGTTGTCCACATCAACTTACAAAACTGTGTCGTTTCTCCTTACCCAACTCATCCTTTTTCAACTTCCTTATTAAGTCTTTCCAGTTCCAAATATTTGATTTCCAAATGTTTTACTGACATGTTGGATTCATCCTTTCTTAGGTCCATCCTCATTCCCAATGAAATCCTTTACTCAAGGATTTTCCTTTGGCCTTAATCCACTCTTACTTGTTTGTAATCATTTCATAGTTCATTATTTCCGTTTGACCCTTTTTTAGTCTATTGTTTTGTTCGGGGAGATCCCTTTTTACGATTTCATTCTCCAATATGTCCCTCAAGGTAGAGACTTTCATTCTAGGAGCTACATGCTCAACCTTCTTACCATTCCTTAAAGGTTTCTTCCTCCATATTCCTTACTTTTCCTTCTATACTGTGGCATTTGCCTGCGTAGAATCCTTCCCAATCTTAAAATTCCATTACGTCCTTTATTCTTTATTTGAGGAACTTATTAGTCTTATTTCGTTTACTTCATACTATGCTCAGTCGTCCACTCTTTAGGCTTCATTATACGTGTGTAGACTACGGCCTGTCTTACCAATTGTGCTTATTCCTCCATAACTACATCTTATTTGGAGGGCTTACTTTCCTAACGTTTCTCAGACGTTCTTTCCTTCATTACCTTATTATGGATAGTCCATTCATTCTTACTTGTCACATCATCTCTTGATGCTAACTTCCTACTTACCCTTTTCTTGAGTTTAACTACTTCTTAGATTCTCTTAATACGCTTCCCTAAGTTTCTTTTCACCTTAGCATGCATTCTATTTACAATTTCGTCTCCTCACCTCTCGTCACCCGGTTCCATTTCTTCTTTATTAGGTCATGCATACTTTATCAAAATTTCCTTATTTGGGAGGATTCTTACCCTCTTCTCCTATAATTTCTTTTTCATTCATCTTGAGGACATCTAATTTTAAATGATGTCCCTTGATGCTATTCTTTTATGCTTACCTTTCTCTTGAGATCCTACGTATACATTTTTCGTACTCCATCCTCATTCTCACTCGTACCTCAGTACATGTCTAGAGCTCACATCCACCTAGTTTCAAAATCACTTGATCACCCTTCGAGAGGTTCTCTTAACTGTCTCAAGACTTTTAATTATAAATTCGGTTTTGGTCATCGATTTCTTTTAAGAATTTTCATTTGTTCTTCTTTTCCAATGATTTGGCCTTTTCACTCCTCCCTTCTTTATCGTGGTTTAAATCCATGGTTCTCTTAAAGACCAGTTCTTTAACTACCTCCTTCTCACTATTTTTTTTATCCAATCATCTGGGCAGTTGTATCACTCATCATTCATGCCCATCCTTTTGTTCTTCATAAAGTGTAGTCTTTACTACATCTCAGCCTTTCTTAGGTTTTTTTTTCTCTTTGATCATCCCGTGGCACAATAATCCTTGGTGGTATCGGATATTTCCTCATTCGGTCCTTTGGGGCTTCTACTATATCTTAGGCATTGGGAAGCTTATAGAGTTGTCTTCCTATGAGGACAGGGTGTTGAATAGAGTCATTCCTAGTTTTCTTGGTTCCTCTCTTGGGAGCCATCTAAAAATTTTAATATAAATCCTATTAGTTACTATATTTTCAAATCATGATTATGTATTCGAGGAATTAGGCTCTAATACCACTATAGTTGTCACGCCCCGACCTGGTTTGGTTGGATCCCCATGAAAACTTGTCAATCTCCCAGTTTATTAAAGGGTTTCCCCTTATTATAAACCACAAAGAGTAAGGCATCCTTTAAACCTGCACCTTTTCCTGGAATAACATAAATCAAAACTGCATAATATTTTAAATTTATCCTAGCTGTCTCATAGGCATCTTAGTTGATGGTCTTTAAGGGTAGGCTTTCCGAAATTTCCTCAAAGGGATATAAGGGAAGGGGTGAGTATGACTACTCAGTGAATGAGTTTTTCAAAACTTTTAACTTTTAAGAAAAATACTTGTATTGGAGTGTGCCAGACTCCTTTCTTTGAAAAATCCTTTCATATTAAATATCAAATTTTACCACCATTTCCTTGTTAATCACTGTGTGTCATCACTTAACACACATCCTTAATCATGAAGGTCAAACACACATTCGTAGGCTAGCCCGTCCACTGAACCCACTTGTGGCGTTGGAGCAACTTTACCGACCACCTAGATAGAAGCACATCCACTTCTACCCTAAGAATGAGTGGATGTATGCGACATCCAACCCTCAATCTTGAAAACAATTCTCCATATCCGTAGGAGAACAGAGACCTCATCCCATCTCCACCCCGGTCTCATAAGCTTGGTGCTACTCCAAATTTTGCACGGTCACTTGGTACGACAAACTCCCTCATACTCACCAGGTCGTCTAGGGCATTTAGGATGCATCACTAACCCTCTTGGGCGTCTTGATGGTCCCGTAATTATAGTGCATACACAATCAATATTTTCTTATCATGCCATATAATCTGTGGTGCCACTGGTTTAACAACCCCGGCCCTTAACTCAACCAATAGATGTTTGTCATGACTGTTCCGTCGACTTGTCATGTCGCACTTCCGCTAGTTGACTGAGTATGTCAGTCCTGTCTTGGTACCATAGACAAACAATTCCTTTATTTAAAGTTTTATGACATATAACTCATGTTTGTTTATAAGCTTCTGCTCGTGCCAACTAGCCTTGTGCCCACTATATGAGATTTTCAAAATCGGGCATATTAGCCCCCATGCTACAAAACTGAGGACCCCAGCCTATAAGAGCTATTCGAGCTCCCATCAAGAATGTCTCCCAAATTGTTTAAGCATTGGTACATAGTTAGGGGAGAGCACTTCTGACAAAAATATTTTTTCAACTATCCGTTATACCGACCAGGAATAAGGACATCTCCGCTCATAACCGATTAACGGGTTTTCAACTTCCTTCGAGGAAGTTTTATCATACCAACTGAGTATGATCTACTTACAATCGGTAAGTAGTTTTTCCACATGATTTTCACATCACTCCTCTAAGTTGTGATGATTAAATACCACTTAGTAGTGGGTTTTCATTTTGAGGTACTTATCATCCCCAACTTAAAATCCCACTCACCCGTTAATGTGGTGAATTCCACTAGACTGGTTCTTTGTATTCACACGAGGTTGTTCTTGCTAGCGTTCCTGGTATTTTGTATTACTACACGATATGAACATCTCAGTTCATTATCCTTCCACCCAATAACCTTCATTCATTCCAAATGAATGAGAAAACTAAACTTTTATTTATTTGCAATTAGGTCTCTAAAGTTATTTGTCTTTAACTTTAAGTCCCTAATGTGAGTTTATCCTCAAATTGAGTCTCGAAACTTTTAAAATTTATCATAGGACCTCAATTTATTCCATTTCACAAAAAGGGGTTTACCTTCCCAAATTTCCAATTTAGTCCCCCAACTTTTCCAAAATTACCATTTTGCTCTTCCTTTACAAAAATGGTAAGTTTTACCCAAAAAATTCCAAAATTCTTCAGTTGGTCCTCTAACATTATTATCATGCCCAATTGACCCTCAATTTCATAAAATTGCATTTTGGTCCTTCGAATTTTGAAACTTCCCAATTTTCCCCAAATTTCAACTACTTAACATAGTCGAATTTGATTTCATCAAATTGACCGATCAAACACTTCTAATTGTTGAAATTAAATTTAAAATTAAGTTATTCCATCTTCATATGATTCAATGGTACTTTGAATTGCAAGTTTGACGTCGGAACGAGCTCAAATGAAGCTTCACCGGAAAACAGACTGTATTGAGAGAAAGCTTTGAAAGCTTACCGTTGGGGGCACGACGGTCCGAGCTTTTGATCTGGGTAGATAACTCTCATCCTGAGGTTCATCCAAGAATCAAGAATAGCATCAATTGTTGCCAAATTGAGTTAGAATTTCATCATCAAAATTCTACTGGTTCTCTCTCTAGCACCGGTCGGAAATTGTAGAGTGGAGCCAAATTGGCTTACCTTTCCATTCTAATTCGGTCATGGGAGGGCTGAGGAAGTGTTGGGAGGGCTTGGTTTGGCTTGAGGAGGGCTCGAAATGACTGATTTCAGCTCGACCAAAATAGAGCAGCTTCGATCCGCCAAAGCTGCTTCACTGTTCCATCATGCCCACGCTTCTCCAACATCCGTCATAGCTAACGGAGACTACAGGCGTGTAGCTGACTTCTCCATGGTTCTAAAGAACCCGACCACACCTTCTTTGGCTCAGAAATGACCCTATATCAGAGCTTTGGTTCGAGCTTTTCCAAAAAATGGAGTTGTTGAGAGAGAGTGAGCTTTTTAGGTGTGGAGAGGATGAATGGAGAAGGCTCTTTATAGGGAGCTCGGGGACTCATCGATCGTCCATTTAGCAACTTTATGACATACATTGATGGCCTAAAACGTATTGAACGGATATGTTTCTTCTTCACCGGCGCTGCTTTGATATTCCGGTGAGTGAACAGTTTTGTCATCTAAAAGAGTGAACAGTGTTGTCATCTAAAGGAAGAAGACGACACTATTTCAAACCGGACCGTACCAGTCTAAATCGGGTTCAAAGCTTAATCCAGTCGGTTCACCCCCCATTCGACCGAGTTTTTCAAATCTAAAAATTTCTAAATTCATCTAAATTCATTTATAGCCAATGGTGTCCTCAAATCTCAAATTTGAATTATTTAAGCCACCTAGAAAAATGAATTTATAATCTAGTTCAATAGTGGTTGAAACTGATCCAAACTGGTTCAATCCGGTTCGGATACGATTCACCTGAACCGGTTTGGTTTTCATCTCCAATTCACCCTAAAATCCTTTTTCATGATTTTTATGACTTCTTAGGTCATAAAATTCCTGGTTTACCATCTCTGAATCGATTTCGATTCATAAACCGACTCGATTCTAAAACCGGTTTAATCCGGTTCACCCAAACTATTATGGTTTTTTTCTTCCACTTTGTTCTAAGGTTCCTTCCCAAGGTTTATAAATCTCTTTGGGTCACAAGGGAGTTGAAATTTCTCAAATTTGCCTGATCCCCAATAAACGGGTTTGTGAACTGGTTCGATTTTCTTACTCAGTTTCACTGGTTCTTTTCACGATTTTGCTTAATTCAAAAGGGCAAGGTTTACAGCACGAGTTCATGCTGGGCTCTTTGAACTCCACAGATGCTGAGAGGCTAGGGCCCTCCAGGCCTCCACAAGTGGTGCTATGTCTATCCCATTCCGGCGTAAAGCAACAGCATCATGGGCGTGTTGAGTGGGGCCTGCAGTACTTGACCTACTTTAGATTGGGAGGAGTTGGTGAAAAACCCTTACATAGTTAGCACACGCCTCCTAGAAGTTTTGTTCAGTCTTTGCCTAAATTTAAGCCAAATCTGGTTCCCTAGGTGGGGATACTTCCTCCTCCATTGAGTAAGGAGGGGTCCTATCTCGGGGTGCATCCCATGGGATTGGCTCTTCTAGCACCTTGACCCTCTCCTCCATGGCATGTATCCAAGGGATATATTCTTCAGAAGCATTCCCGTTCATGTTTTCTGGATGGGTTGTCGAGAATTAGGGATTAGGATGGGTTGGAATAAACCTATTAGGAAACCTGGCTCTGATACCACTCAAGTTGTCACGCGCAACCCAGCTTGGTCGGAGTCCGTGATCAACCCGCCGCCCTTTCTTGCATCCTATGGGTATATCTACTTGGATGAGATACGAGAAGGTAAATGCGTGTTTATTTTCAAACCCTTACTTTATGTTGGGGGTAGGAAACGTACCTTGAGGGTCCAAGCTAGTCCAAGAACTTTCCGTCTTGGTGCTATACCTGAAAGGGTGAGAGGAGGGGAATGAGTACATAATACTCAATAAGGGAAACTACTATAACATTTACTTTAATTTATTTATCTATCCATTAGATTTTTCGGTTTGCCGTTATTCCCACACTTCATATGATCAACAACCGCCCTCCTATCATAAGCGGCAATACACGTTCGTAGAATGATTCTCAACTATGCCACTTGTGGACTGGAACGCCTTTACCGTCCACCCTGATAGAGGTGTAGTGCCTCTACCTGAAGTTTGAGTGGACATCAATAGTCTAACACGTTAAACCTTGATCACTTCATCATGTTCGCTTAGTGGGATGAGACCTCAATTTCCCCTACTGCCTCGGTCTCCATGCGTAGGAAGCTACTTGGCTTCATGACCTATTGAATGAAGAAACTGGCCTTATGCACCCTGAGTCATCCTATAGTCCTTGGGCTTCATCACTACCTATTGTTAGGTGTCCCAATGTCTCGAACATCAAAGTGCATGCACAATCAACAATCTTTTTGAATTATAGCATTTATATTTGGCCCTCTAGAACCACGGTCTGTCCGCTTGGCTTCAGCCCACACATACTAGCCCAACAAGTTCGACGACCTGGCTTTGACACAGCAGCGATTCGGCCCAACAAGCTCGACAACTCAGCTTGGCTCGACAACTCAGCTTGGCTCGATGGGAATCACGCATCATTGAACTAGTTGCTAAATTTATTTTTCTACGTGGCTTAAAATATTGAAATTGGGGAATTGAAGTCGCCATTTGATAAAGAAGAATTTAGATAAATTTAAAAACTATATATTTTTACAAATGGATAGCACCTGCGAGGGAAAACAGCTCCATTCAGGGCATTTTAGGGCAAGGATAAACCCTACCAATGTAAACCCCGTCCCTTAAATATATGGAAAACCAGGGAAAGAACCGATAAACCCGGGTGAGAAAATCGAACCGGTTCACGAACCTCAACCGTTAGAAAAAGAGCAAAATGAGAAATTTACAAATATGAGTGACCTAAAGAGTCATAAAATCATGTAAAAGGACTTTGGGATGAATTGGAAGAGAAAACCAAACCGGTTCAGGTGAACTGGACTTGAATCGAATTGAACCACCATTGAACTAGTTTCTAAATTCATTTTTCTAGGTGGCTTAAAAAATTCAAATTGGGGAATTGAAGGCACCATTGGATAAAGAATGAATTTAGATGAATTTAGAAAATTTTAATTTTCAAAAACTCGGTGAATCAAGCCTGAACCGACCTATTAAAGTATTGAACCTGTTTTGGACTGGTCTGGTCTGGTTTGGAATAGTGTCATCTTATTCCTTCAGAGTACAACACTGTTCACTCACCAAAAAAATGAACAGTACCAGTGAAGGTGAAAATTCTCTGTTCAAGGCATTTCAGGCCATTAATGAGCACCATAAAGGTGCCAAACAGACGACTAGAGAGACCCGAGCTCCCTATATAAAGAGCTCCCCTCCATTCCTTCTCCTCACACCTGGAAACTCCACTCTCTCTCAATTACTCAGTTTTCTGGTGAAGCTTGAACCAGAGCTCTAACATTTGGGCTTTTCTGAGCCTTAGAAGGCAAGGTGTGATTCCTTAGATTCAGGGAGAAGTAAGCTACCCGATAGTAGTCTCCATTCGATCCCAGGACCATCGGAGAAGCGCCGACGTAATCAAATAGTGTAGCAGCTTTGACAAATCCAAATTGCCTTGTTTCGCCCCAGCTGAAATCAACCAACCTCCTCAGGCCAAACCAAGGACTCCCAACATATCCACCGCCTTTAGACAACCTCAACTTAGCTGAAAAGTAAGTTAATTCGGCCATCCTCAGTGGTTGTAGGTCGGAGTTAGAGAGAGAAATTGTAGAATTTCACTAATGAAACTCTCCTTCAATTCGAGGTCAATTGTAGGAATTCTTGATCTTAGAAGATAACTCAGGAATAGAGTTATCTTCCCCGATAGAGAGATTACAGCTGCACCGCCGAGGGTAAGATTTCGAAACTTTCTCTCTCTACACTTAGTTTTTCGATGAAGCTCTGTTTGAGCTAAATTCAGACCCAAATGGCGCAGTTCAACACTCAATTGAATTATATGGAAGTGTAGGAAGTGATCCATTCCTCCAATTGGAGCAATTAACCCCGATTGAATGGTCAATTTGATAAAAATCAAATTCGGTCAGTTTGAAATGGGGAAAATTTTGGGGAAATTTGGGTATTTCGTAAAATTAAGTGACTAAATTGAAATTTCCCAAAATTGAGGGCCAATTGACCATGGAAAAGATATTGGAGGAATAAATGGTCAATTTTTGGAATTTATTGGAGTCAAAGTGTCATTTTTGTAAAGTAAGGGCAAAATGGTAAATTTTGAAATGTTAGGGACCAAATTGGAAATTTGTAAAACTTGAGCCCCTTAAACAATGTTCAGTAAATTGAGAACCCAAAGTGAATTTTGGAAGTTTCGGGACTCAATTAGGGGAAAAGTTAGCATTAGGGACCTAAACGTAAGGAAAAAGAACTTTAGGTACCTAAATGCAATTAACTGAAAGTTTTGGGCATTTTCGTTCATACGTGAGAAATGAAGGCTATTATGCCAAATATTAATAGATAATGATGTCCAAATCGTGTAGAAAAACAAAGGACTGGAACGCTAGCAAGGGTAAGCTAGTATAGAGGAAAAACCTGACTAAGAAGGAATACACTGCAATTATCAGGTGAGTGGGTTTATTCACATCATACTCGGTTGGGATGATGAGCACATCAGAAATGAAAAACCACTTCTATGTATAATTTTGACATCCACCCGATTGGAGTGATGTGAGAACTATGCAGAAAAACTAATTACCGATTGTAAATAGATCATACCCGGTTGGTATGATGGACTTCCTAGAAGGAAGGAGAAAACATGCTTATCAGATGTAAGTGGAGATATCATCACAATCGGTTGGTGTGATGAATGAAAATTTTATTTTTTCAAAAGTGTTCTCCTCTAACTTTGTGCCAATGCTTAAAAATTTTGGGAGACCTTCATGACGAGAGCTGGAACAGCTCAGATAGGCCAGAGGCCTTGATTTTGGAACTTGAGGGCTAAAATGCCCGGTTTTGGAAAATCAAGTACAGTTGACACGAGCAGGAGCTCTTAAACAAACATGATATGTTAAAGCCACGAAAATTCTTAATGAATGGATTATGTGATTTTGTCATCGTACCAAGACAGGACCGACACACTCGATGGACTCACGGTAGGGCATCCAGGCCAAGTCGACAGACTGGTCTAGACAAATAGATATAGGTCGAGTTGAGGGTCAGGGTCAATGGACCAATGGCACCAAAGATAAATAGCTTTGTGAAAAATTATTGTTTGTGCATGCCCTTGAGGTTTGGAACCATAAAGACGCCCAAGAGGGGTAGTGCTGCATCCTAGGGGCTACTGGACGACATGGTGGAGATAAGGGTAGTTTGTCATGCCAATAGTCAGGGGAGCTCGACGTAGCTTCATGCCCATGAGACCGGGATGGGGTCAGGATGAGGTCTCTGTCCTCATATGGACATGAAGTATTTTTGAGTCTAAGGGTTGAACATCGAAGATGTTCACTCAAACTATGGGTAGAAGTCAGAGACTTCTATCTGGGTGGATGGTAAAGATGCTACAATCCATAAGTGGTTGTAGTCGGTGTAACTACATATCGCGAATATGTGTGTGTACCCTTCCTGATGAAGGGTGTGTGTTGTTTCTGAAACACACCGAATATGGAAATGGGAAATGGTTTTGAAAAGCTTGGAAATGATTTGAGAATCCTTGGAAAAAGGTTTTCAAAACCAGAATTTAAAGAAAAGCATTCTTAAATGAAATAAGGAGTTTGGCACACTCTCATTAAAGTTGTTTTTATGAAAACTCTAACTCAACACCAATTCACTGAGTTTTCGAACTCACCCCTCCCTTTAACCTTTTTCAGGTAACCAAGGGAAAACAAACCTAAATATTTTCCTGTAGCCAAAACTTTGAGACAGGTATGTAAGATTTAATTTATATTTAGTTTTGATTAGTTCTATTCCAGGCAAGATACATGTGAAAGGATGCCTTACTCCTCTTGGTTGAGAGAAGGGGAAACTCTTAATAAACCGTGTGAGTGACGGGTTGCTCACAGGTATCCAACCAAACTAGGTCGGGTCGTGACAACTTGAGTGGTATCAGAGCCTATTTCCTCAAATACATTATCAAAACTATATAACATAGTAACTAATAGCAATAAATGTTAAAATTTCATAAAGCTCCTAAGAGAGGAACCAAGAGAACAAGAGTCGCACTTTCTGATATTGCCCAACAACCCCTTCCTGTAGAAACTCCCTGAGAAATCCAGATAGTTCCACCTAGACTAAGCTCAGAACACTAGAGATTGTACAAGGAATTCACTTGAGTTTTTGGATAGCCTAACTAGGACACCAACTCTCGAGCTGAGCTTGAGGATGTACAATCTCATCCCCCTCCTATTAACATTCCTTCTCGAGTTGACATCCCCAAATACCTCAAAACCCTTCGACAACTAGGATGTAAAACATTCCTAGGAGAGAAGGATGTTGGAGTTGCTATGGACTGGCTAGCCAGCATCAAGACACTCATGTGGATAGTCAGGATTTCATCAGAAGATATGGTAATCCTAACAAAGTTTTTCATAGAAGCCAATGCGAAGAGCTGGTGGGATAATGTTAGAAGCTTGCATGCTACCACACCCACCTGGGAACAATTTGAGGAGAGTTATTCAGAGCAATACTGTAAACCCCATCCTTTGATAGTGAGAAAATTGAGGAAAGAATCAGTCAATTTAAAATTTTAAAACTGAATTGGTGTACAAGCCCAATTATTATGAAATGGAAAAATTCGAGAATTTACAACTCCATGAGACTCAAAATGATTCATAAATCTTGTAAACGAACCTTAGGATGAAATAGGGAAGAAAAATCGGACCGGTTCAAGTGAACTGGGCCTGAACCAGATAGAACCACTTTATGAACCGGAACAGATAGAGAAAAGGGTAAATTGGGAAATTTATGGATACCGAGTGACCCAAAGAGTCCCAAAAGTCATGGAAATGGACTTGAGAAGGAATTGGAGATGAAAACCAAATTGGTTCAGGCGAACCGGATCTAAACCGAATTGAACCTATTTGGATCGGTTTGAACCACTATTGAACCAAAATTATACATTCATTTTTCTAGGTGGCTTAAATAATTCAAATTTAAGATTTGAGGCCATCAGTGCATAGAAAATGAATTTAGATGAATTTAGAAATTTTTAGATTTGAAAAATTCAGTCAAATGGGAGGTGAACCGGCCGATTTAAGATTTGAACCAGGTTAAGACCGGTCCGATTTGGTTTGAAACAATGTCATCTTCTTCCTTCAAATGACAACACTGTTCATTCACCGAAAAATCAAAGCAGCACCAACAAAGAAGAAACATTTCCATTCAATACATTTTAGGCCATCAATGTCTGTAATAAAGGTGTTGACGAGTCCCCGAGCTCCCTATATAAAGAGCCCCTCTCCATTCATCCTCTCCACACTTGAAAAGCTCACTCTCTCTTAGCTGCTTAGTTTTCTGGTGAAGCTCGAACCAGAGCTCCGATATAGGCTCATTTTTTAGCCAATGAAGACGAGGTTGAGTTCCTTAGAATCGGGGAGAAGTCAGCTACACAATGGTGACATCCACCCATTCCAAGAGTTGCCAGAGAAGCGTCAGCGTGATCGAACAATGAAGCAGCTCTGGTGGATCGGAGCTGCCCTATTTTGGCCAAGCTAAAATCTACCAATTTGGGCCCTCTTAAAGCCAAACCAAGCCCTCCCAACACTTCCTCAACCCTCCCATGACCAAATTAGGATCTAAAGGTAACCGAATTCGGCTCCCCTCTGCAATTTCCGATTAGTCTTAGAGAGAGAGTTGGCTGAATTTCAATGACAAAATTCTAATCCAATTAGACATCAATTGATGTCATTCATGATCCTACAAGGAACCTCAGGAGGAGAACTACCTTCCTAGATAGAAAGCTTAGACTCTAGTTGTCACACCCCGTCCCTGTTTGGTCGGATCCCCATGATCAACCTGCCACTATCCCGCTTTATTAAAGGGTTTCCCCTTACTATAGACAGTAAAGAGTAAGGCGTCCTTTAAACCTACAACTTTTCTAGGAATAATATAAACAAAACTGTATAATAATTTAGATTTATCATACCTGTATCACAGACATCTTAGTTTATGGTCTTTAAGGGTTGGCTTTTCGAAATCTTCTGAAAGGGATATAAGGGAGAGGGTGAGTATGACTACTCAGAGAATGGGTTTTCAATACTTTTAATTTTATGAAAAAGATTTGTATTGTAGTGTGCCAAACTCCTTTCTATCAAAAATTACTTCATTCAAAATCTTGGGTTTTATCACCAATTCCTTATTTAATCACGGTGTGTCATCACCCAACACACATCCTTCATCATGAAGGTCAAACACAAATTCGTAGGTCAGTATGACCACTAAAACCACTTGTGGCTTTGGAGCGACTTTACAGACCACCTAGATAGAAGTACGTGCACTTCTACCTTGAGAATGAGTGGATGTTCGTGACATCTGACTCTCATTCCTGGAAAAAATTCTTCGTGTCCGTATCAAGACAAAGACCTCATCCCATCCCCACCCCGTTCTCATGCGTTTGGGGGTACTCAGTGAATGGGTTTTCAAAAGTTTGGAGTGTGCCAGACTCCTTTCTTTCAAAAATCCCTTCATTCAAAATCTAGGATTTTATCACAATTTCCATATTTAATCACGGTATGTCATCACCCAACACACATTTGCAGGTCAGTACGTCCACTATACCCACTTGTGTCTTCGGAGCAACCTTACCGGCCACCCGGATAGAAGTACGTCCACTTCTACCCTGAGAATGAGTGGATGTTCGCGACATCCAACCCTCATTCCTGGAATAAATTCTTCGTGTCTATTATGAGGATAGAGACCTCATCTCGTCCCCACCCTGGTCTCATGTGCTTGGTGCTACTCCAAATTTTGCACGGTCACCTGGAACGACGAACTGCCCTTATACTCATCGGGTCGTCTAGGGCCCTTAGGACGCATCACTACCCCTCATGGGCGTCTTGATGATCCCGTACTCATAGTGCATGCACAAATAATATTTTCTTATTATGCCATGTAATATGTAGTGTCATTAGTCCAACGGTCCTGACTTTCAACTCAACATGCAGCTGTTTGTCTTGACTAGCCCGGAGACCGATCATGTTGCACCGCTACTAGTTGACTGACAATGTCGGACCAGCCTTGGTACCTTAACAATACAATTTACTTAGTAAAGTTTTATGGCACATATATTATGTTAGTTTACAAGCTCCTGCTCGTACCCATTGGCCTATGGCCCATTGTTCGAGATTTTCAAAAATTGGCACATTAGCCTCCAAGTTCCAAAAACCGAGGCCCCTCGCTTATAAAAGCTATTCGAGCTCCCGTCGAGAAGGTCTCCCAAATTATTTAAGCATTGGCACACAGTTAGGGGAGAACACTTCCAACAAAAAAATGTTTTCACTGTCCATAATACCAATCCGATATAAGGACATCTCCGTTCATAACCGATGAACGGGTTTTCAACTTCCTTCGAGGAAGTTTTATCATACCAACTGAGTATACTCAACTTACAACCGGTAAGTTGCTTTTACGCATGGTTTTCACATCACAACTCTAAGTCGTAATGTTTAAAATACCACATAGTAGTGAGTTTTCATTTCAATGTGCTTATCATCCCCAATCGGGTATGATATAAAATCTCACTCACAACCGGTAAGTGGTTTTTAACTTTAACTGGTGCTCATCATCCCAACCGGGTATGACGTTAGTAAACCCACTCACCCGTAAACGTCGTGAATTTCACTAGACCTATTCTTTGTATTCACGCAAGCTTGTACTTGTTGGCATTCCCGGTACTTCGTGTTTCTACGCGATATGAACAACTTGGTTCATTATCCTTTGGCCTAATAGCCTTCATTCATTCCAAATGAATGAGAGAGTCAAACATTCATTTATTTGTAATTAGGTCCCTAAAATTATTTCTCTTTAACTTTAAGTCTCTAATGCCATTTTTTCCTCAAATTGAGTCCCAAAACTTTTAAAATGTATCATAAAACCTCAATTTATTCCAGTTCACAAAAAGGGATTTAAATTTCCAAGTTTTCAATTTGGTCCCCCAACTTTTCCTAAATTACCATTTTGCCCTTCTTTTACAAAAAAAAATGGGTAAGTTTCACCCCAAAAATTCTAAAATTCCTCAATTGGCCCTCTAACATTTTTATCATGCCCAATTGACCCTCAATTTTAGGAAATTGCATTTTGGTCCATTGAATTTTCAAAAATCCCTAATTTCCCCCAAAATTTCCCACAATTCCAACTATTCAACACAACCGAATTTGATTTCATCAAATTGACCGATCAAACACCTATAATTGTTGAAATTGAAGTTCAAATTGAGTTTCTCCAAGTACATACAATTCCATAGAACTTTGAATCGTGAGTTTTAACACCGGAACGATGTCAAATGGAGCTTCGTCGGAAAATAAACTATAGAGAGAGAAAGCTTCGATTAATCACCAGTGAAGATATGGTGGTCCGAGCTTTCGATCTGGGAAGATAGCTCTCATCCTGAGGTTTATCCTAGAATCAAGAATCGCATGGTGATCCTCATAGAATTCTTTTTGGAGGGAAGTGCCAAAAGATGGTGGGACAATGTCCGAAGACTACATACCTCCACACACACCTAGGTGTAGTTTGAGGAGAGGTACACAGAGGAGTACATGGCTCCTCATTTGATTAACAAAAAGAAGCAAGATTTCCTCTGACTTCGGCAAGGGCTTAACTCAATATCAGAGTATGAGACCAAATTCAATGAGTTAAGACCCTTTGCTCCTGACCTGGCTGGACCAGCAAACATATGTCAGTGGTTCATGGACGGTCTCAATATGGATATACAAGATCGTATGGGAGTACTAGGATGGCCCACGAATCTAGCGGCAGTAATAAGTATGGCTCATGAATGTGAGCGATTACTGCAAACCCGATGTCGTTGGATGGAGCAGACGGCCCGGAAGGAGGACAAGGGCCAAAATCATCAAGGAGGACAAAAGGAGTATAATGGCCCAACATGGGGAAATAGAGTGGCATTTCAAAAGAGGAAGGATATGCCACCACCTCCCCCAAAGAGTAATCCCCACCATGCCACAATGAAACCCTCGCTGTCCTATGTGCCGTAGGCACCACGAGGGATCATGCTTGTCTTGTTTTGTATGTGGACAAGTGGGGAACTTTGCTAAAGAATGACCCAATCTTAGCGAGAACAAGCAAAGGAATACACTTGGACCACCACAAGGAAACTCCATAAATCCTATGCTAGACGCTACAACTAGAGTACCGGCTAGGGTATACAACCTCACCTAGGAAGAGGCTAGGAAAGACCCTAGTACTGTAGCGGGTACATCCCAAAACCCTCCCAATTAGATTAAGAAAGAACCTGTAATTGAAATCTTACTCAATAAAAGAAATATTTTCTTTAAAAATATGTGTTTCTCTAACCAGGGTACATGCAATTGTGGGGATGAAAGGTCTACGCCCTCTTTGACTCAGGAAATGAGAGATCCTTCATCAAAAAGGACCTAATTCCAAGTTTACCCCTATAACTCACCCCTATAAGACAAAGTCTCAACATTCTCACACCCTTAGGAGAAGGGTTAAATAGGAACAAACAACTTAAGGGATATGAGATAAAGATTGGAGGAATCAAACTCTAAGCAAATCTGATTTTGTTACCTTTGAGGTAGGTAAAAGTAATCCTTGAGATAGACTGTGGAAAGAAGATGGTAACCTTCCACACTCCTAAGACAACCAGACTAAAATTCCAAGGAGACCGAAGGAAGAGTGAAGTATAGATGTTGTCCCACACAAAGGCCTAAAAGATGATATAGAAAGGCTGTACGGCTTTTCTGGCCATGGTCATCAATGAGAAATATGAGGAGAAGAGACTTGAAGATATCCTGATGGTTAAACACTATCAGGAAGTATTTTAAGAAGAATTACCAAAATTGCCCCCAAACCAACAATTGGAGTTCACCATAGAAATCATTCTAGGTACAAACCCATATCCCAAGCCCCTTATCGGATGGCTCCAGTAGAACTAAAGGAATTGAAGGGGCAACTGGATGAGCTATTAGAGAAGGACTTCATACATCCTAGCCAGTCTCCATGGGGAGCACCAATCCAGTTTGTAAAGAAAAAGGATGGGAGCATGAGACTATGCATATATTATAGGAAGTTGAACTAGGTCACTATCAAGTATAAATATCCACTTCCACGGATCAATGATCTGTTTGATCAACTTTGAGGAGTAGCTTACTTCTCCAAGATAGACCTTTGGTCTGGCTACCATCAACTCAGAATCAGGAAAGAAGATATTCCTAAGACCACATTCCAGTCCCGATATGAGCATTACAAGTTTAGGGTGATGCCTTTTGGCTTAACCAATGCCCCTATAGCCTTAATGGATTTAATGAACCGAATGTTCCAACCACACTTGGACAGGTTTGTGATAGTATTTATAGATGATATTCTCATATACTCACTTGGACAGGTTTGTGATATTCTCGATCTTATATCATGTACTCCACACTATGTCTAGTCGTCCTTTCTTTAGGCTCCATCAAATGAGCATTGACCACTACCAGTCTTAATGTCGGTGATCATTTACTTTAATCACTTCTTAACTGAAGGGTTATGTTTTCCAAGGGTTCTTAGGTGTGTTTTCCTCTGTTTCCTCTTTTATGGATAGTCCACACCTTTCTTACTGGCATGGCATCTTTTGATGTTGTTTTTCCATCTTACATGATGCTTGGACTTAACTTACTCCTTAGGTCCTCCTAAGTACCTTTCCTTTGTACTTGGTATTTCCATCTCAACCCACATATCTTGGATGAGTTTATCTTGTCTCCACTTCCGTTGGTCCCATTACCTCTTAATAGGGACACCTATGTCCCTCCCAAGGTTTTCTTCCTTGGTAGTTTATACTCTTTTCTCTTGAGGTTCTTTTCTAGTTTTGCCATTTAGGACAAGCCTTAAATGGTATTCTCTTATGCCATTCTCTCCAACTTACCTTTACTTTTGAAAACTTACATGTACTTCTTTTATACCTCGTCTTCATTCTCCTTTATTTCCAATATCCATCTATTTCTTTTAGGTGAGATTCAAATCTTCATTGTCTTAAGATCTCTTGATTGTCCTACAGAAGGTTTGCTTAACTTTCTCATTGCTTTTTGGTCGTTACTCCAATCTCAACCATTTATCTCTTTAAGGCTTTCCTTCATCCTTATTTCCCAAGGTTTTGGCCTTTCAACCTCTCTCCTCTTTACTGGAGTTCTAATCTTCGTGAGGGTTAGTTTGTTAATCACTTTGTTCCTATTATCCTCTTTGTTTAATTACTTTGAAACAGTTGTCTCTCGAGTCTTCTTGTCCTTAATATTCATCCTATGGCCCTATTTAGGGTGTAGTTCTTACTACTTCCCGCTTCTTCTTAGGGCATCGTTTATTCTCCATAACTATCTTATTATTTACTCATTGTTCCCTTTCGCTAGGTTTGTCTAAAATCTCTATTTGGCTTCTTTGCTCTTCCCACACAGGTTCCACTTGGCCATCTTGGTACATCTTTAACCACATACCCCCTTTAATGGGGTTTCTTATTTCGATCCAAGTCTCTGATGGTTCATTTGTCAGTTCTTAACTTAGGAATTTCTCTTTCCATTGATCCCACTTCCTAGCCTTATCCTCTTTCCCAGAGACTTCAGTCTTGGGAGTTTCACATTCAACCTCCCTAACGTTTCTTGAAAACTTTTCCTTCCTTCTTTTCTTACACCTTTATGACATTAGTATAGTTATTCATCCTTGATCCATCCCTATCCTCCAATTCTTTTTTTTATTCCTTATCCTTCCTTTAATAAGCTCTCGATTGTTGTTGAGTTCCTAATAATTTGTTTCCTACCTATCACTAACTCTTTCAAGGTATTTGTATTATTCCTCCAGATTTTCTTCCTACCATACTTTGTTCCTATTTCCTCTCTCCTTGTCTTCTCCCAAAGTGACTTAGCATCTTTCGCGCTCTTTCTTTCCTCCTTTTCAGCTTCCATTCCTCTAGTTTCCCTTGTGTAGTCCAATCCTTCTTGGTTTCCTTACTTCTATCTATAGGGCCTTCCCTTAACTCCTTATAGTAATTAGACCTTTACTATTCCTACAATTTTTGTTGCTTACTTCCCTTGTACTGGGCTTCACACTCTCCTTCTTCCCTTCCTTAGTTAGGGTATGTCTTCCTTGGTGAACTCTAGGTAGACTATACTAAAATTTCTTTCCAAGTCTTGTTATTTTGCTTCCCCATTCTCTAGGTAGGGGAAACTTACTTGGTTATTTAAAGGTTTGGGTTAACTAGAGGTGACTCGTAGTTTTCCTTACTTAGGTGATCTCTACTCATCACTTCGATACCTATTAGCATACTCCCATTTTTGTTAGTTGCATTTATCAAGGAGACTAAAATTTTAGTCAAGGAAAAATTGGATTTTCATTCATTCAAAAAATATTTTCTCGCCACACTTGGCTTATTTAAGAGATTTTCTATTTCCTAGTCCCTTGGGATCATAGGCCAAGAGTTAGCCTTGGAACGGTTGCAGGATTCACGGTCTAATGCCTCTGAGGAACTAGTTGAGTTCCACTCATATTCCCTTATGGGATGAACTTCATGTATGGCTTCTAGTCCATACCTCCTTAACACCTCTGCCTCACACTCATATGTCCACTTCATCCATTGGGAAGGATTGAAGCTGGACTGAGTAGGTGAGGGTACTTGTTGTACTTTCATGAAGGTGGCAAAGGTATCCCAATAGTTGTTTCAAGCCTCTTTCTTAGTGGGATTCCTCTCTGGCTGTTATGGGACTAAAGGAAGTGTTCGGCTCCTTGGAGGAGGGATAGGTTCTTCATGTCTTGGAGGAGGATAGGTAATGCCCTCTGGTTCTAATAGGGCTCCAACAAGTTTTCTATAATCCTCAATCATAACCTTGGGCACTCTCTTCTCGCCCTTCAAGAACCGTTGAACAGCCGCCTCCTTGAGGGTAGGCGTCTTTTTCAAGGTCAATTGTGGAGGATTGGATTTCACGGTGAACTTTCTAGGGATTCTCCTTCCTACACTGTAATTAAATTTTTATTAGTGTTAGGGCATAGTATTGATAATGCTTCAAGGGAACTAGGCTCTTATACCACTCAAGTTGCCACGCCCCAACCCAGTTTAGTCGGATCCCTGTGAGCAACCCATCGCTCCCTTAGTTTAAGAGGGGTATCCTTCTTTCTTTAATTAGGAGGAGTCAGGCGTAATTTAACCTTGTTCCCTGGAATAACATAAATCAATAAAAATGCAAGCTTAAAAATAATATTTTAAGTATACCTAACAGAAAGTAGGTCCTGGTATTTTCTTTAGTCATTTGTTCTACTCCTAAAAAGGGATAGAAAAGAGGGGTGAGTTTCTACAACTCATTGAATGGGTATTAGGAATGAGTTTTCATAAAAATAGTATTTTTTTATTGGAGTGTGCCAGACTACTTAATTTCCTTTAAGAACGTCTCTTCCTCAAGTTTTGGTGTTTCCCTGACTGCTGGCACGACAAACTGCCCTTATCTCCACTATGTCGTCCATTAGCCCCTAGGACGCATCACTAACACTCTTAGGTGTCTTGATGGTCCCGAACCTTAAGTGCATGCACAAGCAATGGCACACAATCGGGGGAGAACAACACTTCTGACAAAATACACTATTCATCCATCACACCAACCGGGTGTGATAACATCTCCGCTTACAACTGGTAAGCGGGTTTTCTCATTCCTTCCTGGAAGTCCATCATACCAACCATGTATGATCTCTCTACTTACAACCATTAAGTAGTTTTTTTTTGCATAGTTCTCACATCACTCCAACTGGGTGTGATGTTAAAACCCCACATAGAAGTGGTTTTTTATTTACGAAGTGCTCATCATCCCAATTGGGTATGATGTGAATAAACCCACTCACCCAACAACTGAAGTGTATTCTTCTTCAATCAATTTCCACGTCCACGCTAGCTTGTCCTTGCTAGTATTCTGGTCTCTCGTGTTTCTACATGATTTGGTCATCCTTATCTATTAATATTTGGCATAACAGCTTTCGTTATTCTCATATGAACGAAAATGCCCAAAATTTCCAATTAATTGAATTTAGGTCCCTAAAGTTCTTTTTCCTTGACTTTAGGTCCCTAATACAAACTCTTTCCCAAATTGAGTCCCGAAACTTCCAAAAATTTCACTTTGGGTGCTCAATTTACTAAAAATTGTTAAAGCGGTTCAAATTTTCCAAATTTCCAATTTCGTCCCCAACTTTTAAAAAATTACCTTTTTGCCCCTACTTTATAAAAATGGCAATTTGAGCCCAATTATTTTAAAAAAATCGACTAATTGGTCCTCCAATATCTTTTTCATAGCCAATTGGCCTTCAATTTTTGGAAATTGCACTTTGGTCCTATCATGCCCACCCTCTCTCGAGCCTCAAGGAGGGGCTCATTGGGAGTTAAGAGAGTCAAGCATATTACATGTCATGCTTTCCTTGGATAACATTTAACCAAACCAAAACTTTTAATTTTATGTACCTGGTTTTGGGTCCGAGGGGAAAACTGGAGCATTTGTGTTCCTTCCTAAAAATGTTTAGAGGGAGGGGGGGAATTCGACAACTTAGTGAGTGGGAGAAAATTCTTTCCTGAAGGCTTAATTTAGCAATTTCAATTTTTTTTATAATTCAACAATTTCTTCTTGTGTTTCACAAATCAACAACTGCGTTCCTATCATAGGAGGGATCACACATTTGCATAATGGTCCTCGATCATGCCACCTGTGGACTGGAGCGCCATCACTGTCCACCCTGATAGAAGGATGCTATCTCAACCCGGAGTTTGTGTGGAAATCAATAGTACGATCCCAAACTCAAGTTTCTCCACCATGTCTGCTCAATGGGACGAGACTCATTCCCCCTACTGCCTCAGTCTTCGTGCATAGGAAGCTCCTGGCTTCGTGACCTACTAAACAACGACACTGCCCTTATGCTCCCTAGGTCGTCCAGTAGTCCTTGTGTTCCATCACTACCTCATGACAAGTGTCCTAATAGCCCAAAAATCATGGTGCATGCACAATCAACAAGCTTCTTGAATTATAGCGATTATCTCTGGCCCTCTCTCAGAATAGTCTATCAGCTTGGCATCAGCCCCACCACGCGTAATAGCCCAACAGGTTTAACGACTTGGCTTTGGCAGAGTAGTGGTTTAGCCCTACAAGCTCAACAACTCAGCTTGGCTTGATGGGTGTCACGCAAGTTCTCATTATTTAGGTCTTTTAGCTTCATGTATCACATTTCTGTTTTGGACGGGTCTATACCCGTATCCATCGGCCTTAGGCTCACTAGCATCTCGAGCCTAAGCCCAGAATTATCCCCCAAATATTTTAAGCTGAGTCACCCAGTCAGGGGATGCTAATTCCAAGAAAACAATTTTCAAAGATTAAACCCGTCATTCCAACCGAAATGGACATCATATTAGTTCACACTGACCCGATGATTTTGGTAGGGTCGCACTAGTGGAGTTTGGCCTCGCAGTCTCTCTTTGTCACGCCCCAACTCGGTTTGGTCGGATCCCCGTGATCAACCCGCCACTCTCCCGGTTTATTAAAGGGTTTCCCCTTATCATAAACCATAAAGAGTAAGGCGTCCTTTAACTTGCACCTTTTTCCTGGAATAGCATAATCAAAATTTTATGAAATTTAAAACTTTACATACCTGTCTTAAAGGCATCTTAGTTGACAGTCTTTAAGGGGAGGCTTTCCGAGCTTTCCTGAAAGGGATATAAGGGAGGGGGTAAGTACAACTACTCAGTGAACGGGTTTTTAAAAGCTTTTGATTTTTAAGAAAAACATTTATATGGAGTGTGCCAGACTCCTTTGTTTTCAAAAATCCCATCATTTAAAAATTTGTGTTTTTTTTTCCATTATTTCTTAGTTACCACGGTGTGTCATCACCCATCACACATCCTTCATCATGAAGGTTACACACATTCGCAAGTTAGTATCACTACTGAACCCGCTAGTGGCTTCGGAGCGACTTTTCCTGCCACCCGGATAGAAGTACGACCACTTCTACCCTGGGAATGAGTAGATGTACGTGACATCCTACCCACAATCCCGAAATCACTTCTTCATGTCCATATGAGGACAGAGACCTCATCTTGTCCCCACCCCGGTCTCATGCGCTTTGTGCTACTCCAAATTTCGCACAGACACCTGGAACGACGAACTGCCCTTATAGCCACCAGGTCGTCTAGTGCCCTTAGGATGCATCACTACCCCTCATGGGTGTCTTGATGATCCCGTACTCACAGTGCATGCACAAACAATGTTTTCTTATATTGCCATGTAATCTGTGGTTCCATTAGTCCAACGGCCCCGACTCTCAACTCAACCCACAGCTGTTTGTCTTGACTAGTCCGTCGACCAGTCATGTCGCACTGCCGCTAGTTGACTGAGCATGTCGGTCCTATCTTGGTACCATGGCCAAACAATTCACTTATTAAGTTTTATGGCACATATATCATGCTCTTTTACGAGCTCCTGCTCGTGCCAACTAGCCTTGGGCCCACTGTATGAGATTTTCAAAATCGGGCATTTAGCCCCCAAGTTCCAAAATCGAGGCCCCTGGCCTATGAGAGCTATTCGAGCTCCCGTCGAGAAGGTCTCCCAAATAGTTTAAGCATTGGCACACAGTCAGGGGAGAACACTTCCGACAAAATAGGTTTTCACTATCCATTATACCAACCAGTATAAGGACATCTCCGTTCATAACCGATGAACGGGTTTTCAACTTCCTTCGAGGAAGTCTCATCATACCAACCGGGTATGATCTACTTACAATTGATAAGTAGTTTTTTTTTTTTGCATAACTTTCACATCACTTTCTCTAAGTAGTGATGATTAAAATACCACTAAACAGTGGGTTTTTATATCGAGGCACTTATCATCCCCAACCGGGTATGATGTTAGTAAACCAACTCACAACCGGTAAGTGGTTTTTAACTTTAAACTGTGCTCATCATCCCAACTGGGGATGATGTGAATAACCCACTCACCCGTTAATGCCGTGATTTCCACTAGACTGGTTCTTTGTATTCACGCGAGCTTGTCCTTGCTGGCATTCCCGGTATTTAACGTTCCTACACGATATGAACAACCTTGTTCATTATTACTCGGCATAACAGCCTTCATTCATTAATGAATGAGAAAATCCAAACTTTTAGTTATTTGCAATTAGGTCCCTAAAGTTATTTCTCTTTAACTTTAAGTCCCTAATGTCGGTTTTTCCTCAAATTGAGTCCCGTAACTTTTAAAATTTATCGTGGGACCTCAATTTATTCAATTTCACCAAAAAGGGGTTTAATTTTTTTCAAATTTCCAATTTGGTTCCCCAAGTTTTCCAAAATTACCATTTTGTCCTTCTTTCACAAAAATGGTAAGTTTTTCCCCAAATTTTCCAAAATTCCTCAATTGGTCCTCCAACATTATTTTCATGCCCAATTGACCCTCAATTTCATAAAATTGTATTTTGGCCCCTTTGAATTTCGAAAATCCCCAAATTTTCCCCCAATTTCAACTCTTCAACACTCCCGAATTTGATTTCATCAAATTAACCGATCAAACACTTCTAATTATTGAAATTGGAGTTGAAATTGAGTTCCTGTATGTTCATACGATTCTAAGAAACTTTGAATCACAGATTTTAATGTCGGAACGAGCTCAAACGGAGCTTTTTCGGAAAACAGACTATAGAGAGAGAAAGCTTCGATTACTCACCGGTAAAGGCACAACAGTCCGAGCTTTCGATCTGGGCAGATAGGTCTCGTCCTGAGGTTCATCCTAAAATCAAGTATTGTATCAATTGATGCGGAATTGGATTAGAATTTCATCATTGATGCGATATCTTATCGGTGAGGGTCCGGTGGTTGGAGCTTGGGTTACCACCGTGTTACTCTCATCGCGGTGATCCTTCCTAGATCAAACTACGCTTCAATTGATGATCTGAACAGTGCAAATTTTATTATTAAATTTTTTACAAAATTCTATCATGCATAGTGTTTTCCAACGAAGGGTGGCAGAGGGAGCTTACCTTCTTAGCTCGGGGGAAGGTTGGGGCACATCCAGGTGGGGCGTAGCGAGTTTGGCATGGCTGCAATTGGCCAAGGGTAGGCATGAAGTGTGTGGCAGGGTGCAGTCTGGTTTCCGATCTAGGTGGGGCATAGGGGTCCGACTCAGCCGCCGGAGACTTGACAAGAGCATTTTTCAAGTCATCGGAGACTCTAGCTTTTCTAGCGACTCCCTCTCTCTCTCTTCTCTATCAGCGTCTGAAGGTTGAAGATGATGACATGGTGGTCATGCCACGTGGTGCGTTGTGATTGGTTAGTTTTTCTAACGTGGAATGCTAGCTCGGCCACCACGTAAACTGTTAACCCGTTGATCAGACACGTGGCAGCCTCTCATTGGTTGCTCGTGTCTGCGTGGCATGCTAACGGGTACCAGCTATCCATTGACCGGACATGTGGTAGCCTACCATTGACTGACTGTGTCTACGTGGCAGCTAACGTGGTCCCAACTGACCATTGATCATTGACCGATCCGTTGACTGTTAACTAGTCTGGTTGGACCATTGACTGATTCGATCATACCGGGTTTGCGGTCCGAAATTCAAAAATCATATAGTTCGAACCCAATTTGATCAGTTTTCTCAAATTTAAAAATTTCTAAATTCATTTTCTATCTAATGGTGGTCTCAATTTTCTAATTTGACATTTTTAAACAACCTAGAAAAATGAATTTGTGCATCAGTTCACTATGGTTCATGCTGGTTCAACCCTGTTCGGGTCTGGTTCACCCCAAACTGGTTCGGTTCACTCTTCAATTCCACCTCCCGGTTCTTCCTTAAAGTTTTTATGAAATTTTGGTTACTTAGGATTTTCCCAATTTCCCACATTAGCTATTTTTCATTCATTAATATCTTGGTTCTTCATGTATAAACCTATATCGGATCTTTTTTTTGGTTTCCTTAGGTCCAATTGGATGGGTTTTATAGGTCCCTCAATTTTACAAAATCCCCAAATTTCCCCAAAATTTTCCCCCAATTTCCCACTTTCAAATTGGCTGAATTCAATTTTATCAAATTGACCATTCAATCGGGTTTAATTTTGAAATTAGAGGTATAATTCAGATCCTAGACATCTATATGATTCAATTGAGATTTTAATCGCATGAATTAAGGCTGAAACAAGCTCAAATGGAGCTTCGCACAAAAAACTATGCATAGAGAGAGAAAGCTTCAAAAGCTTACCGTCGTAGGTGTGGCAGTCCAAGCTTTCTATCGGGGCTCGTAGCTCTCATCCTGAGATTGCTCCTATGATCAAGAATTGCAACAATTTGTATCGAATTGAGGGAGAATTTGGTAAGTGAAGTTTCATAGTTTATCTCTCTAATGCTGATCAGAAATGACATAGGGGAGCTGAATTGGCTTACCTTTTACTCTAATTTGGTGATGTGAGGACCATGGAAGTGTTGGGAGAGCTTGGTTTGGCCTGAAGAGAGCTGAATTTGGCTGATTTTAGCTCGGCTAAAATAGGGCAGCTTCGTTTTGCCGGAGCTGCTTCACTATTTGATTATGCTGGCACTTCTCCGGTGGTCCTCGGGTCGAATGGAGACTACCATCGGGTAGCTGACTTCTCCCCAAATCTAAGGAACCCAACCTTGCCTTCTAAGGCTCAGAAAAATCCCAATGTCGGAGCTCTGGTATTAGATTCACCGAAAAATTGAGTAGTTGAGAGAGAGTGGAGTTTTCAGGTGTAAGGCGAATGAATGGAAAAGATCACTTTATATATGGAGCTTGGGGACTCTACGACCATCTAGATGACCAACAAGTGACCAAGCTTCCTATATAAAGAGCCCCTCTTCATTCATCCACTCCACACCTGAAAACTCCATTCTCTCTCAACTGCTCCAATTTCCGATGAAGCTCAAACCAGAGCTCTGATATAGGGTCTTTTCTAAGCCAAAGAAGATATGTTTAGGTTCTTTGGATTTGGTGAGAAGTCAGCTAAACGCTTGTAATCTCTGTTTGCTCTGAGGGTCACTAGAGAAGTGCCGACGTGATCGAACAGTGAAGCAGCTTTGACAGTCCCAAGCAGCCCTATTTCGGCCAAGCTGAAATCGACTAATTCGAGCCCTTCTCAAGTCAAACCAAGCCCTCCCAACAACTCAACAGTCCTCCTATAGTTGAAAGGAAAGCCAATTCGGCTCCCCTCTGTAATTTTCGATTAGTGCTAGAGAGAGAACCGGCAGAACTTTGATGATAAAATTCTCACTCAATTCGTCATCAATTAATGCAATTCTTGATCCTAGGAGAAATCTCAGGACAAGAGCTATCTGCCTAGATTGAGAGTTCAGACCGCCACGCCCCCGAGAATAAGCTTTCGAAGCTTTCTCTCTCTAAGACCAATTTTTTGACAAAGCTCTATTTGAGCTCATTCCAGCGTCAAATCGTGCGATTCAAAGTGCAATTGAATCGTATGAAGGTATAGGAACTCCAATCTAACTTCAATTTAAAAAATTAAACTCATTTGACCGTCAATTTGATGAAATCAAATTTGGTAGAGTTAGAAGGTTGAAATTGGGGGAAATTTTGGGTGAAATTTTGAAAATTCAAAAATTCAAGGGACTAAAGTGCAATTTCATAAAATTGAGGACCAATTGGGCATGATAAATATGTTGGAGGACCAATTGGTCAATTTTGGAATTTTGGGGGTAAAACTTACCATTTTTGTAAAGTAGGGGCAAAATGGTAATTTTGGTAAATTGAACCCCTTTTTGTGAAATTAAATAAATTGTGGTCCTAAGGTGAATTTTAAAAGTTATGGGAGTCAATTTGAGGAAAAACCAGCATTAGGGACATAAAGTGAAAGAAAAATAAATTTAGGGACCTAATTGCAAATAAATGAAAAGTTTGATTTTCTCTTTCATTTAATGTGGATGAAGGCTATTAGGCTAAGGGATAATGAACAAGGATGTTCATATCGTGTAGGAACATGAAGTACTGGAAATGCTAGTAAGGACAAACTTGTGTAGATATAAAGAACCGGTATAGAGGAATTCACTACATTAACGGGTGAGTGGGACTTTTAGCATTATACCTAGTTGGGGTGATGAGCGAATTAATCTAAAAACCACTTACTGGTTGTGAGTGGGCTAGCTTACGCTTCATACCCGATTGGGATGATGAGCACTTTTTGTAAATTGGATGCCACTATGAGTGGGAATTTTATATCATACCCGGTTAGAATGATAAGTAGCTCAAAAATGAAAATCCGCTGCTAAGTGGTATTTTAAACATCACACCCGAGAGGTGTGATGTGAAAATCACGCGAAAAACTACTTACAAGTGTAAGTAGATCATACACAATTGGTATGATGAAACTTCCTCGAAGTAAGTGGAAAACCTGTTCATCGTTTATGAACGGAGATGTCCTCATACTCAGTTATTATGATGGAAAGTTGAAAAGTTTATTTTGATGGAAGTTCTCCCCCCTAACTATGTGCCACTACTTAAATATTTTGGGAGACCTTCTTGACAGGAGATCGAATAGCTCTGTTAGGTCGAAGGCCTCAGTTTTGGAACTTGGGGGCTAATATGCCCGATTTTGAAAATCTCAAACATTGGGCCCTAGGCCAATTGGCATGAGTAGGAGCTCATAAAAAAAACATGAATTTGAGCCATAAAACTTACATGAATGAATTGATTGGCCATGGTACCAAGATAGGATCGACATACTCGATAGACTAGCAACAGTGCGACATGACAGGTCGACAGACCAGTCAAGACAAACAGTTGCAGGTCGAGTTGAGGGTCGGGGCCATTGGACCAGTGGCACCAAAGATTAAATGGCTTTTGAGGACAAACATTATTTGTGCATGCACTTGAGGTTTGGGACCATTAAGAAACCCAAGAGGGGTAGCGATGCATCCTAAGGGCTGTTGGATGACATGGTGGCGATAAGGGAAAAGAGAAGCTAATGGGTTTGTGTTTCTCGTCATACTAGTTAGTCATAGAGTTCTGTTCTCACACCCCGGCCTGGTTTAGTTAGATCCCCATTATCAACCCACCATTCTTCCAGTTTATTAAAGGGTTTCCCCTTGTTATAAACCATAAAGAGTAAGATGTCCTTTAATCCTACACTTTTCCTAGAATAACATATATCAAAACTGCATAATATTTTAATTTTATCATACCTATCTTACAGGCGTTTGGGTTAATGGTCTTTAAGGGTAGACTTTCTGAAATTTACTGAAAGAGATATAAGGGAGGGGGTGAGTACGACTACTCATTGAATGGGTTTTCAAAAATTAACTTTGAGGAAAAGAATTGTATTGTAGTGTGTCAGACTCCTTTCTTTCAAAAATCCTTTCATATAAAATATTGGGTTATACCACCATTTCCTTATTTAATCATGGTGTGTCATCACGCAACACACATCCTTCATCATGAAGGTCAAACATACATTTGTAGGCTAGCACGACCACTAAACCCACTTGTAGCGTCAAAGCAACTTTACCGGCCACCTAGATAGAAGTACGTCCACTTCTACCCTAAGAATGAGTAGATGTACATGTCACCTAACCCTCAATCCCAAAATTAATTCTCCCTATTCGTATAAGGATAGAGACCTCATCCCGTCCCCACCCCGGTCTCATGCACTTGGTGCTACTCCAAATAACGCACGGTCACCTGGTACGATAAACTGCCCTTATACTCATCAGGTCGCCCAGGGCCCTTAGGACAAATCACTACCCCTCACGGGTGTCTTGATGATCCTGTAATCATAGTGCATCACACTCAACCTGCAGCTATTTGTCTTAACTAGTCCAGAGACTTGTCATGTCATACTGCCACTAGTTGACTAAATATATCAGTCATGTCTTGGTACTATGGCCAAACAATTCATTTATTAAAGTTTTATGGCACATATCTCATGTTTGTTTACGAGCTCCTGCTCATGCCTACTAGCCTATGGCCCGCTTGTTCGAGATTTTTAAAACCAGGCATAATAGCCCCCAAGTTCCAAACCCGACCAATAAGAGCTATTTGAGTTCCCAAGAAGGTCTCCCAAATCGTTTAAGAATTGGCACACAGTCAAGGGAGAGCACTTCCGACAAAAATATGTTTTCAACTATCCATTATACTGATCGGGTATAAGGACATCTCCGCTCATAACCGATGAATGGGTTTTCAACTTCCTTTGAGGAAGTTTCATCATACCAAACGGGTATGATCTACTTACAACCGGTAAGTAGTTTTTCCGCATGATTTTCACATCACTCCTCTAAGTTGTGATGTTTAAAGTGCCACTTGGTAGTGGGTTTTTATTTCGAGTTACTTATCATCCCCAACTGGTTATGATATAAAATCCCACTCACCCATTAATATAGTGAATTTCACTAGATCGGTTCCTTGCATTCACGCGAGCTTCTCCTTGCTAGCATTCCCAGTAATTCATGTTCCTACACGATATAAACATCTCAGTTCATTATCTCTCGGCCTAATACCCTTCAGTAATTCCAATTGAATGAGAAGAACCCAAATTTTATTTATTTGCAATTAGGTCAAAAAGTTATTTTTTTTAACTTTAAGTCCCTAATGCCGGTTTTTCCTCAAATTGAGTCCCAAAACTTTTCAAATTCCCCTTGGGGCCTCAATTTATTTAATTTCACAAAAGGGTTTTAATTTCCCAAATTTCCAATTTGGTCCCCCAACTTTTCCAAAAATTACCATTTTGCCCTTCCTTTACAAAAATGGTAAATTTTACCCCAAAAATTCTAAAATTCCTCAATTGGCCCTCTAACATTTTTATCATGCTCAATTTAACCTCAATTTTAGGAAACTACATTTTGGTCCTTCAAATTTTCAAAAATCCCCAATTTCCCCCCAATTCTAACTTCTTAACATAGTTGATTAACTTTAGGTCCCTAATGCCAACTTTTTCCGCAAATTGAGTCCCAGCGTTTCCAAAATTCCCTTTGAGTCTTCAATTTACTCAAATTTTTATAAGGGGCTATAGTTTTCCAAATTTCCAATTTGGTCCCTAGCTTTTCCAAAATTATAATTTTGCCTCTACTATCTAAAAATGGCAATTTTACCCCAAATATTCAAAAAATTGACCAATTGGTCCTTCAACATCTTTCACATTGCCAATTGGCCTTCAATTTTGGGAAATTGCAAAGAGATCCCTCAATTTTTTGAAATCCCCAATTTTTCCCAAACTTTTCCCCCAATTTCTCCCCTTCAAACTAACCAAATTAGATTTTTTTCAAATTGGCCATTTCATCGGGTTTAATTTCTCCAATTAAAGGTATGGATTAGTTCATACACTTCCATACGATTCAATTGAGCTTTGAACCGCCGCATTTGGATCCGAATTGAGATCAAACAGAGATTTGCCAGAAAACTGCTCATATAGAGGGAAAGCTTCGAAAGCTTATTGTCAGAGGTGCGATGGTCTGAGCTCTGGATTGGACAAGGTTGCTCCTGTCCTAAGGTTACTTCTTGGATCAAGAATTGCTACAATTGATATAGATTCGATGGAGAATTTTGTCAGTAATGTTTAGCACTTTCTCTCTCTAACTTCAACCTACAATGACAAAGGAGGGTCAAATTGGCTTATCTTTTAGCTCTATTGAGGTCGTATGAGGACTTTGGGGGTGTTGGGAAGGCTTGGTTTGGCTGGAGGAGGGCTAAATTTGGCAGAATTCCGTTCGGCCAAAATAGGGCAGCTTCAGTCCATCGGTGCTACTTCACTTTATTTTCCGTCGGTGATCCTCAGGTCGAAAGGAAGGTGTTATCAGGTAGCTAACTTCCCCCGGAGTCTATAGGACCCAAACTTGCCTTCTGAGGCTGAGAAAAATGCCTTTTTCGGAGTTGTAAACCCCATCCTTTAAAGCTGAGAAAATAAGGAAAAGAACCGGTCAATTCAAAAGTGAAAATTGAGCCGGTTCATGAACCACAATTAGTAAATAAAGGGTAAAATGGGAAATTGACAAATCCCAAATGACTCAAAGAGTCATGAAAATCATTGAAAAGAACTTTGGGACAAATGTGAAGAGAAAACCAGACCGGTTCAGGTGAACCGGACCTCAACCCGATTGAACCGATTTGAACCACACTTGAACCATTTGCTAAATTCATTTTTCTTGGTGGCTTAAAATGTTCAAATTGGGGAATTGAAGCCACCATTAGATGGAGAATAAATTTAGAAATTTTTAATTGTGAGAAAATCATTGGAATCGGCTTTGAACTGGCAGATTTATGCATTGAACCCGATCGGACCATTCCAGTCCAGTTCGGAACAGTGTCATCTTCTTCCTTAGTATGACAGTATTGTTCATTCAATGTAGAAATGGATAATACTAGCAATGGAAAAATGGCTCCAATCAGGATGTTTTAGGGCGAGGATAAGCTAGACCAAAAAGGAAATTTGTCGGGTAGAGGGTCCCCAAGCTCCCTATATAAAGAGCTCCTCTCCATTTATCCTCCACAAACCTGAAATCTCCATTCTCTCTCAACTGCTCCATTTTTTGGTGAAGCTCGAACCAAAACTCCAATATAGGCATTTTTCTCAACATTAGTAGGCAAGATCGGGTCCTACAGACTCCGGGGGAAGTCAGCTACCTGATAGCACCTTCCTTTCGACCCAAGTACTACCCAGGAAATGTCGGCGGAATCAAATAGTGAAGCAACTCTGGTAGACCGAAGCTGCCCTATTTTGGCTGAGCTGAATTCGGCCAAATTCAGCCCACCTCCAGCCAAACCAAGCCTTCCTGACACCTCCACGGCCCTCACACGACCGCAACAGAGGTGAAAGGTAAGCCAATTTGGCCCTCCCCTATCATTTCCAGTCGGAGTTAGAGATTAAAATTACAAAAGATCACTGATGAAATTCTTCCTTGATTCGATGTCAATTGTAGAAATTTTTTTCAGCAGCAACCTCAAGACGAGAGCTAACTTCTCAGATAGAGAGCTCAGACCGTCGCACCTCAATGGTAAGCTTTCAAAGCTTTCTCTCATTAAGAATGATTTTTCGGCGAATCTCCATTTGAGTGTTGTGGCCTCAATTCATGCGAATCAAAGCACAATTGAATCATATAGAAGTGTAGGAACTGGTTTATACCTCCAATTGAAGCAATTAACCTCAATTGAATGGCCAATTTGAAGAAATCAAATTCGTTCGGTTTGAAAGGTGAAAATTGGGAAAAATTATGGATGTCGAAAAATTGAGGGAACTGTTTGCAATTTCCCAAAATTGAAAGCTAATTGGCCATTTAAAAAATGTTAGAGGACCAATTGGTCAATTTTTGAAACATTTGGGGTCAAATTGCCATTTTTGCAAAGTAGGGGCAAAATGGTAGTTTTTGAAAAGTTGGGGACCAAATTAGAAATTTGGAAAACTTGAGCCCCTTCTAAATTTTTGTGTAAATTGAGGATTCAAAGGGAAATTTTTGAAATCTTGGGACTCAAATTGGACAAAAGTTATCATTAGGGACCTAAAACCTACTTACCAGTTGTAAGTAGAGGAAATCATACCCGGTTGGTATGATGGACTTCCTTGAAGGAAGGAAAACCCGCTTGTCGGTTGTAAGCAGAGATGTCATCACACCTAGTTGTTGGGATGAAGTGAAAATATATTTGTCAGAAGTTTTCTCCCCTAACCGTGTGCCAATTGGGAGACCTTCTTGATGGGAGCTAACAGCTCAGATAGGCCAAAGGCCTTAGTTTTTGAACTTATGGGGTTAAATGCCCGATTTTGGAAAAATCACGTGCAGTGGGCCCAAGGCTAGTGGGCATGAGCAGGAGCTCGTAAACAAACTTGAAATGAGAAAGCCGTGAAATCTCTAATGAACTTGTTGTGTGATTTCTCCATGGTACCAAGTCAAGACCGATGGTACTAGATGGACTAGCGGCAATGCGTCAGGGCTAGGTCGACGAACCAGCCTAGATAAACAGCTGTAGGTCAGGTTGAGGGTCAAGGTCGTTGGACCAATGACACCAAAGACAAATGGCTATATGTGAAAACTATTGTTTTCTGCATGCACTTGTGGTACAGGACCATCAAGATGCCCAAGAGGGGTAGTGATGGGTCCTAAGGGCTACTGGACGACATAGTGGAGATAAGGGTAGTTCATTGTGTCAGTTACTCGAGAAGCTCAAAGTAGCTTCTTGCGCATGAGACCGGGGTGGATTTGGGATGAGGTCTATGTCCTCATACGGACACGGAGTTGCTTTCAAGTCTAAGGGTCGGATGTCGAGAACATTCACTCAGACTCAAGGTAGAAGTGGATGGATTTCTATTTTTGGTGGCCGGTAAAGACGCTCCGAGCCACAAGTGGGTGTAGTGGACGGGCCGCGCCTGCGAATGTGTGTTCCCTTCTTGATAAAGGGCATGTGTTATCTGCTAAACCACCTAATATGAAAATGGGGAAAAGGCTTTGAAAACCAAATTTGAGGATGTCTTCTTTTAAAGAAAACAACAACCTTGACACAATTTAGCTAAAACTATTTGTCTTGAAAATTTCACTTGCAATACCCACCTAGTGAGTTGTAGAACTCACCCTCCACCCCCCCCCCCCCCCCCCTTTATACCCCTTTTCAGGAGTAAGGAAACATGACAAAAGAAAACAAAAGGATATACCCTCTGTCAGGTATACTTAATGTCACTTTTAAGCTTGCATGTTTATTGATTTATACTATTTCAGGGAAAAAGGTTTAAATTATGCATAGCTCCTCTTGATTAAATGAAGTGGGAAACCCCTCTTAAACCAAGGAAGTGGTGGGTTGATCAAAGGGATCCGACCAAACCGAGTCAGGGCGTGACAACTTGAGTGGTATCAAAGCATTGTTCCCTTGAAAGCATTATCAATACTATGCCCTCACACTAACCAAAACTTAATAACCCTATAGGAAGAAGAATTCCTAGGAAGTTCGTCATGCAAACCAAACCCCCACATGAGATCGTGAAAAAGACACCTACCTCTAGAGAAGCAGCCATCCAACGGTTCTTGGAGGTTGAAAGGAGAGTACACAAGGATATGGTAAAAGACTATAGGAAACTTGTTGGAGCCCTATTAGAGATAGAAGGCATAGCATATCCTCCTCTATGGCAAGAAGAACCTACCCCTCCTCCAAGGAGCCCGACACCCCCTCCAGCCCCGCAACTGCCTAAAAAGACTCCAACTATGAAGGAGGCATGGGATAACTATTGGGATGCCCACGCCACCTTTATGAAAGTCCACCAAGTACCCCCACCACCAAGGAAAAGGATCAAGAACCCTTCACTAGTAGGAATAAAATCATAGTTAATAAAAGTTGGGGTAAAGACAATGTATAATGGATGTGCTTGCAAGACTCCCCGAAGTAGGAGAGGATGACATCAAGGATGTCATGAGGTCAATTTAAAGATAGATGCCTCAAAAGGAAAGAGGAAATATGGGAAAAGAGGACGAAGCTTATAAAGGAAAGGAGCCCTAAAGAGGCATACATATCCTGATGGAGAAGTAATGAAACCAACTGAAGGGCAATAAAAGGTAAAATTTCAAATAGAATGCAAGTTAGGAATAAAAGACTAGTTACAATGAAAGTTTACCTAGAACCCAAGAAGTAAGTTAAAACTCAAGGAACAGGTAGAGAAGGAGATAGCATGGAAAGATGTTGTATAAGAAAGAAAGGGGTGGATTGCCCATAGTAAGGACATAGAGGAAGGACTAACTAAGAAACATTGGAAGAAATAAGCCTCAAATTAAAATGTGGATAATTGAAACGACCACGGACATCAAGACTTGTCATAGTCCACGTTCACTTAATGGAGCATAAAGGATGATGGCTAGGCATAGTGTGGAATACACGAAATAAGACCCAAAAATTAGAGGTTCATTGGATAGGGAATAAGGACGAAATAGGAATTTTAAGACAATAAAGCATTAAAAGCAGGCAAATGTCCCCAAAATAAAGAGAGTGTAGGAAAGTGAAGGGAAGGAACCTTCAAGGAATAGTAAGAACACCGAAGGTATGACCCTAAAATTGAAGTCGCTACCTTGAAGGACATGGTAGAGAATGAAAAACCTAAAAAAGGAGACATCTCCAAAACATTATCCGGCCGGTGCTAATTCGACTCCCCTCTACATTATCCGGCCGGTGCTAGAGAGAGAACCGGCAAAAATTCAATGATGAAATTCATACTCAATTCGACATCAATTGATGCGATTCTTGATTCTAGGAAGAACCTCAGGATAAGAGCTATCTGCCCAGATCGAAAGCTCGGACCGTTATTCCCTCATCAGTGAGTAATCGAAGGTTTCTCTCTTTACAGTCCATTTTTCGGCGAAGCTCCGTTTGAACTCGTTCTGGTGTCAAAACCTGTTATTCAAAGTTCTATTGAATCGTAAGAAGATGGAGGAACTCAATTTTCACTTCAATTTCAACAATTAGTGGTGTATTATCAGTCAATTTGATGAAATCATATTCGGTTGTGCTAAGGAGTTGAAATTGGGCGGAAAATTGGGGAAAATTGCGGATTTTTGAAATTCAAAGGACCAAAATGCAATTTTAGGAAATTGAGGTTCAATTGGGCATGAAAATAATGTTTGAGGACCAATTGTGGAATTTTGGAATTTTTTGGGCAAAACTTACCATTTTTGTAAAGGAAGGGCAAAATGGTAATTTTGGAAAAGTTGGGGGACCAAATTGGAAATTTCAGAAATTAAACCCCTTTGTACGAAATTAAATAATTCGAGGTCCTAAGATAAATTTTAAAAGTTTCGAAACTCAAATTTAGGAAAAACCCGGCAATAGGGACTTAAAGTTAAAGAAAAATAACTTTAGTGACCTAATTGCAAATATATGTAAACTTGGGTTTTCTCATTCATTTGGAACGAATCAGGGCTATTAGCCCAAAGAATAATAAACAATTATGTTCATTTCATGTAGGAGAACATGACATCAGGAATGCTAGTCAATGTCCAACTTGCTAAGGACGGAACCTGACTAAGTGTAATTTCACTGCACTATCGGGTGAGTGGGATTACATATCATACCCGAATTTTTAAATGAAGAGATTTTCGAAAATAAAGGAGTCTGTCACACTCCATATAAATTTTTTTCTTAAAAATTAAAAGTAGACCTTTGAAAACTCATTCACTAATTAGTCGTACTCAAGCCCTCCCTTATATCCCTTTTAGGAAATCTTGGAAAGCCTACCCTTAAAGACCATCAACTAAGATGCCTGTAAGACAGGTATGTAAAGTTTAAATTTTCATGCAGTTTTGATTATGCCATTCCAGGAAATGGTGCAAGTTTAATGGACGCCTTACTCTTTACGGTTTATAATAAGGGGAAACCCTTTAATAAACCGGGAGAGTGGCGGGTTGATCACGGGGATCCTACCAAACTTGGTTGGGGCATGACAACGAGAGTGGTATGAGAGCCTATTTCATCGAATACATAATCAAGACTAGAAAATATAATAACTGATAAGCTTTTTCTTAAAATTTTCAGATGGCTGCCAGGAGAGGAACCAACAAAACTAGGGATGACCCTACTCAATACCCTGTACTCGTGAGAGGATAACCCTAGAAGCTTCCCAAATGCCTGAGACCTGGCAGGAATCTCAAAACACCAAATGGGAAATTATCCTAGAGAATGGTGCTAGGACCTATCGATGGCACAACTCTAAATATGGTGGAGGATGTTTATAAAAAATTCCATAGCTCCTTCATTATTTTGTGACCATTTCCTGTGATAGGGTTGAAAGCCTAATCTTTTTTATACCCCTATTAATAAAATACTTAAATTCTCACTACTTCAAGGAAGTTGTAAACCCGGCAGTTTTGAGATAAGGAAAACCGGGAAAATAACTGGTAAAACTGAGAAAGAAAACCGAGTCAATTTACAAACCCGATCATTTGGTAACAAGCAATTTGGAAATTTACAACTTTCGAGTGATCCAAAGGGTTCATTAAACCTTTGAAAAGGGTACTGAGTATAGTCATCCCTAGTTTTCTTGGTTCCTCTCGTAGGAGCCATCTGAAAATTTTAAGATAAATCCTATCAGTTACTATATTTTCTAGTCATGATTATGTATTCGAGGAAACAGGCTCTCATACAACTCTAGTTGTCAAGCCCCGACCCGGTTTGGTCGGATCTCCGTGATAAACCTGCCACTCTCCCAGTTTATTAAAGGGTTTCTCTTTTTTATAAACTGTAAAGAGTAAGGCGTCCATTAAACCTCCACCATTTCCTGGAATACTATAATCAAAACTGCATGAAATTTGAAACTTTACATACATGTCTTATAGGCATCTTAGTTGATGGTCTTTAAGGGTACGCTTTCTAGGATTTTCTTAAAAGGGATATAAGGGAAGGGGTGAGTACGACCACTCAGTGAATGGGTTTTCAAAGGTCTATTTTTAATTTTTAAGAAAAATGTTTGTATGGAGTGTGCCAGACTCATTTCTGTTAAAAAATCTCTTCATTTAAAAATTCGGGTTTTTCTATCATTTCTTAGTTATCATGGTGTGTCATCACCCAACACACATCCCTCATCATGAAGGTTACACACATTCGCAGGTCAGTATGACTATTGAACCCATAAGTGGCTTCGGAGCGACTTTACCGGCCACCCGGATAGAAGTACGATCACTTCTACCTTGGGAATGGGTGGATGTACGCGACATCTAACCCTTAATCCTAAAATCACTTCTTCATGTCCATATAAGGACAGAGACCTCATCCTGACCCTACCCCAGTCTCATGCGCTTGGTGCTACTCCAACTTTTGCACAGACACATAGAACGATGATCTGTCCTTATACTCACCGGGTCGTCCAGGGCCCTTAGGATGCATCACTACCCCTCATGGGTGTCTTGATGATCCCATACTCATAGTGCATGCACAAACAATATTTTCTCATATTTCCATGTAATCTTTGGTGCCACTAGTACAACGACCCTGACTCTCAACTCAACCCGCAGTTGTTTGTCTTGACTAATCCGTCGACCTGTCATGTCGCACTGCCGCTAGTTGACTGAGCATGTCAGTCCTCTCTTGGTACCATGCCAAACAATTCACTTATTAAGATTTATGGCACACATATCAGGTTCGTTTACTAGCTCCTGGTCGTGCCAACTAACCTTGAGTCCACTGTACGAGATTGTCAAAATCGTGCATTTAGCCCTAAAGTTCCAAAACCGAGGCCCCCGGCCTATAAGAGCTATTCGAGCTCCCGTCAAGAAGTTCTCCCAAATAGTTTAAGCATTGGCACACAGTTAGGGGAGAACACTTCCGACAAAATAGGTTTTCACTGTCCATTATACCGACCGGTATAAGGACATCTCCATTCATAACCGATGAACGGGTTTTCAACTTCCTTTGAGGAAGTCTCATCATACAAACTAGGTGTGATCTACATACAACCGGTAAGTAGTTTTTCCTTAAAATTTTCACATTACTTTCTCTAAGTGGTGATAATTAAAATTTTACTAAATAGTGGGTTTTTATACCGAGACCCTTATCATTCCCAACCGGGTATGACATATAATCCCACTCCCAGATATTGCAGTGAAATTCCACTTAATCGGGTTTCGTCCTTAGTAAGCTGAACCTCGAATAGCATTCCCGATGTCTCATTCTCCTACACGAAATGAGCATAATTGTTCATAATTATTTGACCAAATAGCCCTCATTCGTTCCAAATGAATGAGAAAACCCAATTTTACATATATTTGCAATTGGGTCCCTAAAGTTATTTTTCTTTAACTTTAAGTCCCTATTCCCAAGTTTTTCCTAAATTTGAGTCACAAAACTTTTAAACTTTATCTTAGGACCTCAAATTATTTAATTTCACACAAAGGGCTTTAATTTTCCAAATTTCCGATTTGGTCCTCCAACTTTCCCAAAATTACCATTTTGCCATTCCTTTACAAAAATGGTAAGTTTTGCCCCAAAAATTCCAAAATTCCTCAATTTGTCCTCCAATATTATTCTCATGCCCAATTGACCCTCAATTTAATAACATTGTATTTTGGTCCTTTGAATTTCAAAAATTCCCAATTTCAACGCCTTAGCACAGCCGAATTTCATGTCATCAAATTCATCGATCAAACACCTCTAATTGTTGAAATTGAAGTTAAAATTGAGTTCCTCCATCTTCTTACAATTCAATAGCACTTTGAATGGCAAGTTTTGACGCTGGAACGAGCTCAAATGGAGCTTTGCCGGAAAATGGACTATAGAGAGAGAAAGCTTCGATTACTTATCGGTGAGGGCATGGTGGTCCGAGCTTTTGATCTGGGCAGATAGCTTTCATCTTGAGGTTCATCCTAGAGTCAAGAATTGCATCAATTGATGCTGAATTGAGTTAGAATTTCATCATTGAAATTCTGTCGGTTCTCTCTCTAGCACCGACCGAAAATTGTAGAGGGGAGCCGAATTGGCCTTCCTTTCTGTCCTAATTCGGCCGTGGGAGGGCTGAGGAAGTGTTGGGAAGGCTTGGTTTAGACTGAGTAGGTCTCAAAATGGTCGATTTCAACTCAGCCGAAATAGGGCAGCTTTGGTCTGTCAGACCTACTTCATTGTTTCATCAAGCCAGTGTCTTGTCGACAACCCTCAGAGTGAACGGAGACTATAGACATGTAGCTGACTTCTCCCCGATTCTAAAGAACCTGACCTCACCTTGTTTGGCTCAGAAAAGACCCCATGTCGGAGCTCTAGTTCGAGCTTCACCAAAAAATGGACAAGTTGAAAGAGAATGGAGTTTTCACGTGTGGAGAGGATGAATGGGGAGAGGCTCTTTATATAGGGAGGTTGAAGACCCGTTGGCCGTCCATTTGGCACCGTTATGACTGACATTAAAGACATGAAATGCCCTGAACAGAAGTGTTGCTTCTTCACTGACATTTCTTCAATTTCTCGGCAAGTGAATAATACTGTCATCCTGAGGAAGAAGATGACAATCATCCGAACTGGACTGTACCGGTCCGAACCGGGTTCAAAGCTTAAACCAGCCAGTTCACTCCCCCCCCCCCCATTCGATAGAGTTTTTGAAATCTAAAAATTTCAAAATTTATCTAAGTTCATTCTCTATACAATGATGGCCTCAAATCTCCAATTTCAATTATTTAAGCCACCTAGAAAAATGAATTTAGGATTCGGTTCAATTGTGGTTCAAACAGGTCCGAACCAGTTCGGATCCGGTTCACCTGAACCGGTTTGGTTTTCATCCCCAATTCCTTCACAAGTCCATTTCCATGTCTTTTGTGACTACTTGGGTCACTTAGGGTTCATAAAATTCCTAGTTTACCATCTCTTTATCGATTCAGGTTCATAAACCGACTTGGTCCTTAAACCAGTTCGATCTGGTTTGGGTCTGGTTCACCCGAACTAGTCTGTTTTTTCTCTTCCACTTAGTTCTAAGGTTCCTTCCCAAGGTTTATGAATTTCTTTGGAGTACAATGGAGTTGAATTCCTTTGTTTTGCCCGATCTCTATCGGTTCCAATTCATGAACCGACTCAGTTCATAAACCGGTTCAATCCTGTTGGACTAGATTCATCCAAACGGTCTAATTTTCCTCTTCCAACTCGTCCTAACGTTCTTTTCCATAGTATTTTGAACCCTTTGGATCACTTGGGAGTTAAAAAATCCTAAATTACCCATTAACTATTATCGGGTTTGTGAACCGGTTCAATTTTCTCACTTATTTTGATCGGTTCTCTTCTCGATTTTCCTTAGCTCAAAAGGGCGAGGTTTACAACTCTCCCCTTCTTTTAGGAGTTTTGTCCCCAAAACTTGGTTAGCAACCTTGTATGAGCAATCATTTCCTTTGATGCCCCTTTGGTGTCTGCTTAATATGCAAACTTTTCTCTCGTACTTTCAATTAGCCCCTTTTACAATCTCCACTTAAGGAATTCCTTTTTCCTTTATATTATTTACTCCCTCCATGGAGTTTGTCATAACTTGACATACCTTACCTCAGGGTATGTTCTTAGATTTTTTCTCTCTCTTTGCTTAGAGCAACATTCTTCCCCTTGAGGTTCTATACTTAAGATTGGAAATTCCAAGATAACTAACCATTTCTGTGTCTAGTTAACCGCTTCGTCATTGAAACCCTTAGCTCATCGTCCTATAGAGCATTTTGTACTTATTTCCACAGATTTCTTCATCATCACCTTTTCATCCCATTTCGACTCTTCCTTCATTCGTTGCTCATTACAAATCGATCCAAATTATGTTTGACTTTGTCATGCTTATGAACCGACTCTTCCTTATTTTGAGTCATGCACAAACAATGTTTTCTTATCAAGCCATGTAATATGTGGTGCCACTAGTCCAACGGCCCTGACTCTCAACTCAACCCGCAGTTATTTGGCTTGACTAGTCTGTCGACCTATCATGTCGCACTGTTGCTAGTTGACTGAGAATGTCGGTCCTATCTTGGTACCATGGCCAAACAATTCACTTATTAAGTTTTATGGCACATATATCATGTTCTTTTACAAGCTCCTGCTCGTGCCAACTGGCCTTAGGCCCATTGTACGAGATTTTAAAAATCGGCCATTTAGCCCCCAAGTTCCAAAACCGAGGCCCCTGACCTGTCAGAGCTATTCGAGCCCCCGTCGAGAAGGTCTCCCAAATAGTTTAAGCATTGGCACACAGTCAGGAGAGAACACTTTCAACAAAATTGGTTTTCACTATCCATTATATCGACCGGTATAAGGACATCCCTGTTCATAACCAATGAACGGGTTTTCAACTTCATTCGAGGAAGTCTCATCATACCAATCGGGTATGATCTACTTACAACCGGTAAGTAGTTTTTCCGCAATATTTTCACATCACTTTCTCTAAGTGGTGATAATTAAAATACCACTAAATAGTTAGTTTTTATACCGAGGTACTTATCATCCCCATGATATATATAATCCCACTCACAACCGGTAAGTGGTTTTTAATTTTAAATTGTGCTCATCATCTCAACCATGTATGATGTTAGTAAACCCACTCACCAGTTAACGTAGTGAATTCCACTAGAGTGGTTCTTTGTATTCACGCGTGCTTGTCCATGCTGGCGTTCCCGGTATTTCATGTTTTTACACGATATAAACATCCTTGTTCACTATTACTTGGCATAACCACCTTCATTCATTTCCAATGAATGAGAAAACCCAAAATTTTAGTTATTTACAATTAAGTCCCTAAAGTTATTTCTCTTTAACTTTAAGTCCCTAATGTCAGTTTTTCCTCAAATTGAGCCCGTAACTTTTAAAATTTATCTTGGTACCTCAATTTATTCAATTTCACCAAAAGGGGTTTAATTTCCCAAATTTCCAATTTGCTCCCCCAATTTTTCCAAAATTATCATTTTGCCCTTCCATTACAAAAATGGTAAGTTTTGCCTCCAAAATTCCAAAATTCCTCAATTGGTCCTCCAACATTATTTTCATGCCCAATTGACCCTCAATTTAATAAAATTGCATTTTGGTCCTTTGAATTTTGAAAATCCCCAATTTTCCCCAAATTTCAACTCTTTAACACTATCGAATTTGATTTCATCAAATTGACCGATCAAACACTTCTAATTGTTGAAATTGGAGTTGAAATTGAGTTTCTCCATCTTCTTAAGATTCAATAGCACTTTGAATTGTAAGTTTTGACGTCGGAACGAGCTCAAACGGAGCTTCGTCGGAAAATGGACTATAGAGAGATAAAGCTTTGATTACTCACCGATGAGGGCACGGCGATCTGAGCTTTTGATTTGGGTAGATAGCTCTCATCCTGAGGTTCATCCTATAATCAAGTATCACATCAATTGATGCTGAATTGAGTTAGAATTTCATCTGAAATTCTACCGGTTCTCTCTCTAGCACCGGCCGTAAATTGCAAAGTGGAGCCGAATTGGCTTACCTTTCAGTCCTAATTCAGTTGTGGTAGGGTTGAGGAAGTGTTGAGAAGGCTTGGTTTAGCCTGAGGAGGGCTTGAAATGGGCAATTTCAACCCGACTGAAACAGGGCAGCTTCTGTCCGCCGGAGTTGCTTCACTTTTTCATCATGTCGACGCTTCTCTAGTGATTCTCAAATTGACTGGTTTAAGCTTCACCAGGAAATGGAGCAGTAGAGAGAGAGAGAAGTGTTCGAGTGTGAGGTCATCCATCCTCACACTACTCTCGAGCAAGCACGCTTAACTTTAAAGTTCTTATGGATTCTTGTTCACCTACACCAATTTGATTTTATCTTCTAATTTATCCTCGTGGGAGGACAATCTTAGAAGCTTCCTAAATGCTTGAGACCTGGCAGGAATCACAAAAGACCAAATGGGGAATTATCCTGGAGAATGGTGCTAGGACTTATCGATGGCACAACTCTAAGTATGGAGGAGGATGTTTATCAAGAATTCCATAGCTCCTTAGTTTTTTTGCGACCATTTCCTATGATAGGGCTTAAAGCCTAATCTTTTGTATTCCCCTATTAATAAAATACTCAAATTCTTAAAACTCTATCTCCTAATGATGCAATCTTGTTGGGAATATGGCCTATGGAAAATAAAGCAAACGCACACTATTCTGGAAACTAAGGAAAAGTCACATCCCAGTTATGGAAGATGAATCAGGGAATTAAGAAACCTAGGAAGACTCTTACCATGACCCTTTAGCAAAGGAGATTCAGTAAGAAAACTATCAAAGTGATTAGACTCAACAACAGTAGAGCACCAAACCAATAATAACCCTAGAAATGCCCTACTCGAAGGAAAGAAGGGACCACAACAATCCATATAAGGGAATAACCTATTACAAGTATGAACGATGGAGACATTACCTGAAGAAGTGCCCAACCCTACTAAGGACAAGTACCAAGATAAACAATTATAGGTGTAAGGAAAGAAGAGGTGTTTCACACCTCATAAATTCAGGGCAATAACTCCTCAAAGGCCACAAAGGACTGGAGACAGATACCTTGGAGTAGGTTACGTAAACGGTTCACAATGAGGTCAAGAAATGACGAGGTGAATACAAAATTTAAATTTCTTCCTAAGAAGGTCAAACCAAGAAAGATACCTCAAGAGTAGGGATAAGGTACATGGGAATTATATCCAGATCCCTCTCATAAGGGGCAAACACAGAGAAATGTCCTCTGGAAACTCTAGGGAACGACAACAGTGAGAGAGAAGAAGAGAAGGAATACGCTATGAAATGGAACTCTGGAGGGATGCATACAACCAAGTACCTTGAAGGAATCATTGGTTGATGGATGGACATAATGTGGAGTTCAAGGAACCAACCCTTCATTATAAACTACTTGAAGGGAGGATGTATCGGAGGCCAAGACAGACCTGCTTTGGAAAAGTGATGAAAATTTTGGTACAACTTCCTTTGGAAAATATAGATAAGTCAAAATTCGGAACAACATAACAAAAGTAAGCAACCATGACAACGAGATGGTCAAAGAGAATGAACGACACCCTAAGAAGGACCGGGAAGTAGTAAGGAATAGACCCTAAAAAGAGCATTGGAAGGATCATTAAGGACAAGGAGATTAGAGAGACAACTACCTCAAGAAAACTAAACAAGGTGAAAGTTGGGGCAAGACAGGTAACGAACTATTCTCATGAGGGTCATAGACTAAACTCCAGCAAAGATGGAAGAAGTGGAAAGGCCAAATAGTGGAGAAAACAAGGATGAAAGAAATCCTTAAAAGAACTAATGACCAAATTAAAGACAAAATTCAAGCCAAGAAGGGAGTAGGTAAGCCTTTCACATGATGGTTAGGATATCTTGAAACAAGAAAAATTTTAAACTCTCCCTAAAAGAAATGGACGTGTATTGTGGCACGAGTAAGGATGAGGATAGGGAACCAAAGATACACCTGTAGAATTTCAAGAGAAAGGATAAACAGAAGAGGATGACAATCAAAGGATGCCATGTAAAGGCAAATATTCCGCAGAACTAGGAAAAAGAAGATTGTCCTACCAAGGAAGAAAATCTTGGAAAGACACATGCATCCCAACTAAGAGATAATGGAACCAAGAGAAAGGGACAAAGAGATAAACTTGCAAATGAAGCACAAGCCAATGTGAAGGAACCAAGAAAGCATGCTTTAGTGATCCAAGGAAATAGTTTAAAAGGAAGAATGAACGAAAATCCTTAAAAAGAAATCAATGGCCAAAACTGGGACTATAAAGTCTTGAGATGGTTAAATGAACCTCTCGAAAGGGTAATTAAGGGATTTTGAAACTTGGCGGATGCGAACTCAAGACATATATTGAGATACGAGTGAGAATGAGAATGAAGTACGAAAAACGTATCCATATGATCTCAAGAGTAAGTAAGCATACAAGAATAACATCAAGGGGCATCATTTAAAGCTAGGTGTCTTCAAGGATGTATGGAAAAGAAATTATGGGGGAAAAGGGTAAGAATCCTCCCAAACAAGGAAATCCTAAGAAAGGATATAGGACATAATAAAGAATAAATGGAACTAGGTGGCGAGAAGTGAGGAGACAAATCCACAAATAAAATGCATGCTATGGTGAAAGAAACACAAGAAAACATATTAAAAGATGTTGTGGCAAGTAAGAATGAGTGGACTAACCATAATAAGGTAAGGAAGGAAAGAACGTCTAAGAAATGTTGGGAAAGTGAGCCCTCCAGATAAGATGTGGTTATGGAGGAATAACCACGATTGATAAGACAGGTTGTAGTCCACACGCGTATAATAAAGCCTAAAGATTGGACGGTTGAGCATAATATGAAGGATCCGAAATAAGATTAATAAAATACTTAAATAAGGAATAAAGGATGGAATGAGAAAAGTTTGAGACAATGGAGGACAAACAGGGGGCAAATGCCCCAATATGGAAAGGGTGTAAGGAGATGAAGATAGGAAATCGTCAAGAAATGGTAAGAAGGTTGAACATGTATCTCCTAAGATGAAAGTCTCTACCTTGAATGAATTAGTAGAGATGAAACTGTAAAAAGCGGAAACTCCCCAAACCAAGCAAACGACATGTGGACCGAAAGGAATCAACTCGGTATAAAGAATTGTGAAATGGTTACGAACATTGGGAATGATGATGGACCTAAGAAAGGACAAAACCCAGCATGTCGGTAAAACATCTGGAAATTTAATTAATTGGAACCAAAAATACTCAATAAGGAAGTAGAAAAGGAATGAGTAGGTAAGAAGAACCGATACAATTGTGTAAATTGAGTTAATAACGATAAAGGTAGTTGAGAAATACTACCAGAGGAAAAGAGGGATGAAGTTATGCAATCCCTGAGAGGTTGAAAAATAAGGAATAACCCTAAAGGAAGTATTTTGGAGATCTAATGGATGTAGAGATAAGATCTAGAAAATGTCATACTGTAAGGGACAAGAAAACCCAACTATCCCGATAAAAACATGACTCAAAATAAGGAAGAGTCGGTTCATAAGCATGACAAAGTCAAACATAATTTGGACCTATTTGTAACGAGCAATGAATGAAGGAAGAGTCAAAATGGGATGAAAAGGTGATGATAAAGAAATCCATGGAAATAAGAATGAATTCTTTAAGTGAAGGTTGTAAAAGAGGCTAATTAAACGTACGAGAGAAAAGTTAGCATCTTAAGCAAACACCAAAGGGGCATCAATGGAAATGATTGCTTATACAAGGTTGCTAACTAAGTTTTTGGGACAAAACTCCTAAAAGGAGGGGAGAGTTGTAAACCCTACCCTTTTAAGCTAAGGAAGGCCGGAAAGAGAACCGCTCAAACCAAGTGAGAAAACTGAACCGATTCACAAACCCGATAATTGTGAATGGGAAATTTAGGAATTTATAACTCCTAGGTGATCCAAAGGGTTCAAAATACTATGGAAAAGAACCTTAGGATGAATTGGAATAGGAAAATTAGACCGGTTTGGATGAACCGAGTCCAACAGGATTGAACCAGTTTATGAACGGAGTCGGTTCATGATCCGGAACTAATAAAGATCATACAAAACAAAGGAATTCAACTCCATTGTACTCCAAAGAAAATCATAAAGCTTAGGAAGGAACCTTAGAACAAAGTGGGAGAGAAAAACATACCGGTTCGGGTAAACCGAACCCGAACCGGATTGAATTGGTTTAAGGACCGAGTCGGTTTATAAACCGGAATCGATAAATAGATGGTAAACCAGGAATTTTATGGAACCTAAGTGATCCAAGGAGTAAAAAAAACATGGAAATGGACTTGCAAATGAACTGGGGATGAAAACCAAACCGGTTCAGGTAAATCGGATCCGAACCGGTTTGAACCACTATTAAACTTAATCCTAAATTCATTTTTCTATGTGGCTTAAATAATTCAAATTGGAGATTTGAGGCCACCATTGGATAGAGAATGAATTTAGATGAATTTAGAAATTTTTAGATTTGAAAAACTCGATCGAATGGGGGGTGAACCAGCCGGTTTAAGCGTTGAACTTGATTCGGACCGGTCCGGTTCGGTTCGGAATAGTGTCATCTTCTTCCTCAGGATGACAGCACTGTTCACTCACCAGGAAACTGAAGAAATGTCATTGATGAAGAAACACTTCTGTTTGAGGTGTTCCAGGTCTTCAATGTCAGTCATAATGGTGCCAAATGGACGACCAACGGGTCTCAAAGCTCCCTATATAAAGAGCCCTCCCCATTTATCCTCTCCACACCTGAAAGCTCCATTCTCTCTCAACTGCTCCAATTTTCAGTGAAACTCAAACCAGAGCTCCGACATGGGATCTTTTCTAAGCCAAACAAGGCGAGGTCAGGTTCTTTAGAACCGAGGAGAAGTCAGCTACACATCTGTAGTCTCCGTTCACTTTAAGGGTCGTCGGCGAGACGTCGACGTGATAAAATAGTGAAGTAGCTCCAGCGGACCGAAGCTGCCATGTTTTGGCCAAGTTAAAATTGACCTTTTGGAGCCCTCCTCAGGCCAAACCAAGCCTTCCCAATACTTTCTCAGCCCTCCCACGGCCGAATTAGGACTGGAAGGTAAGCCAATTCGGCTTCCCTCTGCAATTTTTGGCCGGTGCCATTAACTGAACGATTTAAGGCCTTTTCAAAGCCATTAAAGGCTCGTCAAAGTTAAGGCGTCGGTCCTTCCCCCTTTCGGTTCAAAAAACTGAAGTGAGATGATGACACTATGCAAGCATGTGCAAGCTTCGCATGTGTGGACTGTCACGTGTCATGTTGCGATTGGCTGGCATCGTTGACGTGATCGCTCACTCAACATCTGAGTCACCCATTGAATCGTTGGCCAGACACGTAGTGACTTCTTATTGGTCACCTAAACCAACGTGGTCATGAACCGAATCTAGCCCTTCATTGACATTGACACGTGGGATTATCTTAATGGTTACATTAAATTCGTTGGTTTTCCCTTCCTAACCATTGTGTCATTTACATGTATTAGCCTCTTATTGATTGTGACAATTCAACGTGGCTTTGCCACGTGTTATCCTTTATCGACCATTCTTTGACATCCAAGTCGATTACTAATGTGGCACCTTCGCCACGTGTCAACACCTCATTGGTCAGCACTATAGACGAGGCTTCTCCTCATTTGAACATTGACTAAGGACACGAGTTGCTCTCTCATTGGTCAGTCTTCAGTGACGTGACTTTTTCTACGTTTGACTGTTGACCGAGTACACGGGTCACGCTGTGATTAGCCAACGCTTCCAAACATTGACCGAGCGACTAACTAGGCGTGCTTCGCCATGCTTCGCACACAAATGGGGTGTTCGCCCAATAGGCAGTCCGTTGACCAACTAGACCATTGACTGGTTCGCTCAAATTGGGTTCGGTGACCTAAAATTGAAAATAGACAGTTTCATGCACAATTTGACTGATTTTCTAAAAATTAAAATTTTCCAAATTAGTCTAAATTTATTTTCGACACAATGGTGACTTCAATTTCTCAAAATGATATTTTTAAGTCGCCTAGAAAAATAAAACTTTGAACCGATTTTTCCCGGTTCAATCCAGTTCATGTCTAATTTTCACATCCTATTTGGTTCATCATTCTTGGATCCTCATTGATTATTTGGGATTTTCCAATTTCCCATTTTTTTTCTTTTCAAATTTTGGGTTCACTTTAATCCATGGTTTCCTTTCAAAAAATTTTGGTTCTCCATTACGGATTACTTGTCTTTGGAAAATGGGGTTTACAAAGTTTCCCCTTCTTTTAGGAGTTTTGTCCCCAAAACTAGTTTGACATTATTACAAATTCCTCAGGAGAATCTCAGTCCTACTCTTAATTATTCTCGAATTCCAAAGGATAAACATTTTATCCCATTTTCTTTTGTTAGGGTATTTCCTTTCTTATGATCTTGCTGCATTACTCTTGCTTTGAGAATTCATCTAATATCATTTCTTGGTTTTGATCCCATCACACCTTCTTGTTTGCTTTGTTAGGGGTTCCCTAACCCCCATGGTTCTATTGTGATCTTGATAGTTGTTTTGGGTCATACTAGAATCTTCTTCCAAATATTTGTATCTTTTATCACTCATTGTACTACCAGACCCTCTTGTAAAAGTTTTAATAACTCCCAAGTGATTCTATTTGGGTTTTATTCATCTTGACTTTCCTTTTTCCATCGTTGTCACCCTGTTTACTGCTCGCCCCTTAATTTGAGAAGTCCTAAATAATTTCTCTCTTTTGTTCCAATCACAATTCATCTTGCTTTCTTTCTCATTTATGGTAGTTTTCCTAGAATTTGTGCTCATCTTATTTGATAGTTTAGGTTGATGAGTCGCTTGTTTTGATTGTTGGTGGTGAAGGGTTTTCTAATGTTCTCTAGGTATTCCCTTTATGATGGCACCCTTCATCGGTATATTTTTTTTTAAGGTTGTCTAATGTAATTCATCTAGATCACCTTACCTTACAGTCCTTCAGGATTCTATTCTTATCAATTTTTTTCCCTCAAAGATGTGAGCATGTTAATGATTGTATTAGTTGGGGTTGGTTCCCTAGTGTCACGCCCCGACCCAGTTTATTAAAGGGTTTCCCCTTATTATAAACCGTAAAAAATAAGGCGTCCTTTAAACCTTAACCATTTCTTGGAATACCATAATCAAAACTGCATGAAATTTTAAATTTTATATACCTGTCTTACAAGCATCTTAGTTGATGGTCTTTCAAGGTGGACTTTCCGGGATTTCCTGAAAGGGATATAAGGGAGGGGGTGAGTACGACTACTCAGTAAATGAGTTTTCAAATGTCTACTTTTAACTTTTAAGAAAAACATTTATATGTAGTGTGCCAGACTCCTTTCTTTTCAAAAATCACTTCATTTAAAATTTCTATTGGGTTTTCCATTATTTCATAGTTACCGGTGTGTCATCACCCAACACACATCCTTCATCATGAACGTTACACACATTCGCAAGTCAGTATCACTACTGACCTCACTAGTGGCTTTGGAGCGACTTTTCCTGCCACCCGGATAGAAGTACGACTACTTCTACCTAGGGAATGAGTGGATGTACGCGACATCCGACCCACAATCCCGCAATTACTTCTTCGTGTCCGTATGAGAACAGAGACCTCATCCTGTCCCCACCCCGGTCTCATGCGCTTGGTTCTACCCAAAATTTCGCACAGACACCTAGAATGACGATCTACCCTTACACTCATCGGGTCGTCCAGGGTCCTTGGGATGCATCGCTCCCCCTCATGAGCGTCTTGATGATCATGTACTCATAGTGCATGTACAAATAATGTTTTCTCATATTGCCATGTAATATGTGGTGCCACTGGTTCAACGGCCTCGACTCTCAACTTAACTAGCAGTTGTTTGTCATGACTGGTCCGTCGACCTGTCATGTCACACTGCCGCTAGTTGACTGAGCATGTCGGTCCTATCTTGGTACCATGGCCAAACAATTCACTTATTAAGTTTTATGGCACAATTATAATGTTCGTTTATGAGCTCCTACTTGTGCCAACTGGCCTTGGGCCACTGCACCAACAAATTGGGATTTTTTCCTTCTTAAGTCCTTGGAATTCCTTATTCAAGGGTTTTTCCTTATTCCTTAATCCACTTTTACTTGCTCATAATCACTTCATGATTCTTCATTCTATAATAATTACTTTCAATTTATGTCTCGATTACTTTGCTTGGGAAGGTTCCCTCCTTCCAGTTTTGTTCTCTACTATATCCCTTAAAATACAGATTTTCATCTTAGTAGTTACATGCTCAACCTCCTTATCATTCACTGTATGGTTCTTTCTCCCTTTTTTCACACCCTTATCTATGTTAGGGCATCTATTTGCTTTGGATCCTTCTCTATCCACAACTTTTGTTTTATCCCTTATTCCTTAAATGAGATACTTCTGATTGTTGGTTTTATTCTGTGCATTTCACCCTATGCTCGGTCGTCCACTCTTTAAGCTTCATATGCGCATGTGGACTCTGATCCGTCTTACCAATAGTGGTTATTTCTTCTTAGCCACATCTTATTTGGAGGACATACTTTCTTGACGTTTCTCGAACATTCTTTCCTTTATTACCTTAGTATGGGTTGTCCACTCATTCATACTTGTAACAGCATCTTTTGATGCTTACCCGTTAAATTATTTACGTTTAAGGAGGGATCACATCCTCCTTGTATCAAAATCTCTTGTTCATCCTTCATGAGGCTCACTTAATCGTCTCAAGACTTTAAAATATAAATCCGGTTTTGGCCATTGATTTCTTTAAGGATTTTTCTTCGTTCTTATTTTCCAATGTTTTGGCCTTTTCACATCTCCCTTCTTTGTTATGGTTTAAATCCATGGTTTTCTCAAATACCAATTCTTCAACTATCTCCTTCTCTCCATTTTTCTGATCCAATCATCTGGGCAGCTATATCACTAATCCTTCATGCCCATCCTTTGTCCTTCATAGAGTGTAGTCTTTACTACATCTCAGCCTTTCTTAGGGTTTTGTTTATTCTCTTTGGTCGTCCCGTTGTTACTCGTTTCTTCTTTCTACTTGGTTCTCCTGGAATTATTGATTGGCTCTCCCACTCTCTCCAAGCAGGTCACACTGGGCCATCACAATACTTCCTTCCTTTGAAACATTTCCCGATTAAGGGTTGGTTCCTTGCACTCCACATTATATCCATTCGCCCATTAAAATTCCTTCAAGAGTAGTTAGTCATATGCTTCCCTCCAAAGTTTACTTTCATAGTGTATTTCTTTATGGAGTGTTCAAATCTTCCTTGTGTCAAGATTTCTTTCTAATTATGTGAGAGGCTTACCTATTCTTTTCTTGGCTTGAGTTTAGTCGTTAATTTGGCCTTTGGTCCTGTTAAGGATTTCTTTCATCCTTCCTTTCCCGAGTATTTGGCCTTTCCGCCCCTCTCTTCTTTGTTTGAACTCAAATTATGGTTTTCTCGTGTATTAGTTTGTTAATTGCCTCACCTCCACCATTCCTTTGGTCTAAGTTTCTTAGGGCAGTTGTTTCTCGAGTACTCTTGTCCTTAACGTTCATTTCACTGACCTTTTTAGGGTGTAGCCCCTTCTACTTCCCTGTCTTCATTAGGGTGTCATTTGTTCCCTCTGACTATCTTGTTGTAATGACTTGCTTTCTCTTGTCCTATTGATTCGAACATCCTATTTGGCATAGTTGCTTTTTCCAAGGTGATTTATTCATGTAATCCCAATACATCCCATTTGTCATCAAATGTTCATCTTGTCTTCTCTTGTGGATGCACTCCTTTCTTTTGCTCCTAAATTGTTTGGATTTTCTTCTTAAAGGGAGAATTCTCTTCAGCTATCCTTTGTTATGTTTGTGGTTTTATTGAGGTCCTACCTTTACCCCTTTTTTCTTCTAACCACTTTGCTAAGATTTTGAAGAGTTTCCTCTTATTTGTGGTTGCAATTAGAGTCACATTTCTTTAGATGGTATCCTTTCGAATTTCTTATTGTTGTGAGGGCGTCTTCCTTGAGAAGTATTATTCTAAATACTAGTGGTGTGGGACGGTACTTCATTTCATGCCCTATTTCCTTTGTACCTTATAATATGTTGTTCCTTGTTTAGTTACCCCAAAGTTCTCCTAAACTCCTTATCATGACGATTCTTTTGTCATGCCTTCTTTGCATAATAGTATCCTTGATATCCATGGTGTATTTTGTTTGGGTACTTTTCTTAGGGTTGTCTTCCTAACAAGATTACATCCTTTGATAGACAAGGTTTTTAGGAATTTGGAGTATTTTATTAGTCGAGGAGTACAACTAGCCCTATTACAAAAAGTGGTCACAACATAAGGAGCTACAAGGTTCTTGATAAACACCTAGGTAAGGTTATACACCCTTTGCTGACGTTTGTAGCTTCACGCTTGGCTTCCTTTATACTTAGAGTTGTGCCCTCAATAGGTCCTAGCACATTCTTCGGGATTCCTCTACATTTGGTCTTTGGAGATTTCTACCATGCCTCAGGCATTTGGGAAGCTTCTAGAGTTATCTTCCTACGAGTATAGGGTGTTGAGAAGAGTCATTACTAGTTTTCTTGATTCCTCTCCTGCGAGCCATCTGAAAATTTTAAGATAAATCCTATCGGTTACTATATTTTCTAGTCTTGATTATGTATTCGAGGAAATAGGCTCTGATACCACTCTAGTTGTCATGCCACGACCCGGTTTGGTCGGATCCCCGTGAACCACCCGCCACTCTCCCGATTTATTAAAGGGTTTCCACTTATTATAAACCGTAAAGAGTTAGGAGTCCTTTAAATCTGCACTATTTCCTTGAATAGCATAATCAAAACTGCATGAGATTTTAAACTTTACATACCTGTCTTACAGGGATCTTAGTTGATGGTCTTTTAGGGTAGGCTTTCTAGGATTTCCTGAAAGGAATATAAGGGAGGGGGTGAGTACGACTACTCAGTAAATGGGTTTTCAAAGGTCTACTTTTAACTTTTAAGAAAAATATTTATATGGAGTGTGCTATACTCCTTTCTTTACAAAAATCCCTTCATTTAAAATTTCTATCGGGATTTTCCATTATTTCATAATTACCGGTGTGTCATCACCCAACACACATCCTTCATCATGAAGGTTACACACATTCGCAAGTTAGTATCACTACTGAACCTGCTAGTGGCTGCAGAGCGACTCTTCCTGCCACCCGGATAGAAGTACGACCACTTTTACCTAGGGAATGAGTGGATGTACGCGACATCCGACCCACAATCCTACAATCACTTCTTCATTTCCGTATGAGGACAGAGACCTCATCCTGTCCCCACCCTTGTCTCATTCGCTTGGTGCTACTCCAAATTTCGCACAGACACCTGGAACGACGATCTGCCCTTATACTCACCGGGTCGTCCAGGGTCCTTGGGACGCATCGCTACCCCTCATGGGCGTCTTGATGATCCCGTACTCACAGTGCCTGCACAAACAATATTTTCTCATATTGCCATGTAATCTGTGGTGCCACTGGTCCAACGGCCCCGACTCTTAACTCAACTCGCAGTTGTTTGCCTTGACTGGTCTGTCGACCTGTCATGTCACACTGTCGCTAGTTGACTGAGCATGTCGATTCTATCTTGGTACCATGGACAAACAATTCACTTATTAAATTTTATGGCACATATATTATGTTCGTTTACGAGCTCCTGCTGGTGTCAACTGGCCTTGGGCCCACTGTACGAGATTTTCAAAATTAGGCATTTAGCCCCCAAGTTCCAAAATCGAGGCCCCTGGCCTATCAAAGCTATTCGAGCTCCCGTCGAGAAAGTCTCCCGAATTGTTTAAGCATTGGCACATAGTCAAGGGAGAGCACTTCCGACAAAACATATGTTTTCTCTATCCATTATACCTCTCGAGTATAAGGACACCTTCATTCATAACAGATGAATGGGTTTTCAACTTACTTCGAGGAAGTCTCATCATACCAATCAGGTATGATCTACTTACAACAGGTAAGTAGTTTTTCCGTATGATTTTCACATCACTTCCTCTAAGTAGTGATGTTTAAAATACAACTTAATAGTGGGTTTTCATACCGAGATACTTATCATTCCCAACCGGGTATGATATAAAATTTTCACTCATAACCGGTAAGTGGTTTTAAATTTTAAGTTGTACTCATCATCCCAACCGGGTATGATGTTAGTAAACCCACTCACCCGTTAATGTCGTGAATTCCACTAGACTGGTTCTTTGTATTCACGCGAGCTTGTCCTTGCTGGCGTTCCTGGTACTCCCTGTTCCTACACGATATGAACATCTCGGTTCATTATCCTTCGACCTAATCGCCTTCATTCATTCCAAATGAATGAGAAAGTCAAACTTTCATTTATTTTGCAATTAGGTCCTTGAAGTTATTTCTCTTTAACTATAAGTCCCTAATACCGGTTTTTCCTCAAATTGAGTCCCGAAACTTATAAAATTTATCATAGGACCTCAATTTATTCCATTTCAATAAAAGGGGATTAATTTCCCAAATTTCGAATTTGGTCATCCAACTTTTCCAAAATTACCATTTTGCCATTCCTTTACAAAAATGGTAAGTTTTGCCCCAAAAATTCCAAAATTCCTCAATTGGTCCTCCAACATTATTTTCATGCCCAATTGACCCTCAATTTCATAAAATTGTATTTTCTTCCTTTGAATTTAAAAAATCCCCAATTTTTCCCCCAATTTCAACTCTTCAACACTGCCAAATTTTATTTCATCAAATTGACCAATCAAACATCTCTAATATTTGAAACTAGAGTTGAAATTGAGTTCCTATATGTTCATATGATTCTAAGGAACTTTGAATCATAGATTTTAATGCCGGAACGATCTCAAACGGAGCTTCGTCGAAAAATAGACTATAGAGAGAGAAAGCTTCGATTTCTCACCGGTGAGCGCACGGCGGTCCGAGCTTTCGATTTGGGCAGATAGCTCTCATCTTGAGGTTCATCCTAGAATCAAGAATCACATCAATTGATGTCAAATTGAGTTATAATTTTATTATTAAAATTCTGTCGGTTCTCTCTCTAGCACTGGCCGGAAATTGCAGAGTGAGGCCGAATTGGCTTACCTTTCAGTCCTAATTCAACCATGGGAGGGCTGAGGAATTGTTGGCCAATTTCAACTCGGCCGAATCCGGGCAACTTCGGTCCATCGAAGCTGCTTCACTATTCCATCATGTCGGTGCTTCTCCAGTGATTCTCAGATTGACTGGAGTTTGCTATCAGATAGCTGACTTCTCCTCGGTTATAAAGAGCCCGACCTCTCCTTCCGAGATTAAGAAAATGTTCAAGTCGAAGCTCTTGTTTAAGCTTCACCGGGAAATGGAGCAGTAGAGAGAGAGAGAAAAGTGTTCGGGTGTGAGGAGAATGAATGGGGATGACGTCTTTATATAGGTGTAAAACTGTGTAATAAATTGGATAGATTTATTACTAGTATTGCCATAAATTATTGATATTAATTCCAATAATTTAGGAGGTCACCCATCGTCACACTACTCTCGGGCAAGCATGCTTAACTTTAGAGTTCTTGTGGATTCTCGTTCACTTAAACCAATTTGGTTTTTCTCTTCTAATTTATCTTAAGTTTCTTTTCCAAGGTTTAATGAACCCTTTGGATCACCCGAAAGTTGTAAATTTCCAAATTGTTTGTTCCCAAATGATCAGGTTTGTAAACCGGCTCGGTTTTCTTACTCGGTTTGACCGGTTCTTTTCCCGATTTTTCTTAACTCAAAAGTGCGGGATTTACACCTAGGAACTTCACGGATTTATGATTCCTTAAAAAGGATTTTCCAAACTCTTGAGTTATTGAAGGTAATTGTGTCCTGTCGAATTAATTGACACATTCCTGATTTAATAGATAAGGTTTGACAAGAGAGATTTAATAAAATATCTTTATTATAATGAGTACACTTCCTTTTGGTTTACTATCAAATCTAAAGTTATACTTCTTAGGTATGGAGCCTAGAAGTTCTTGCTACTACACAAGGGTCCTCTTGAGCTTCTTCTTGTATAAGGTTGTAAACTCTTGTTGGGATCCTAGATGTTGTGGCGGATCCTCGATCTCTATCCCTTTGAACTTTAGTTGTTGGAAAATTGTTGTTACTATGAGGTATTGCCATAAATCCTTAGGGTACTGAACGATTCTTCAAAATATATCCTAACTCCCCACACCTGCAATAGATTATTTTAGTACATGCTCCTTCGTGTTCCTCTGCCATCTAGGGCATTGGGGAATATTCCTTTGTGGTGCATTATTGTCCCCTTCCTTCTTTAGTCTATGAGACCTTGTCCAAGCTTCCACCCTCAATCTTATTCCTTCATGGGGGTCATTACAAAATTGGGAAAATTCCCTTTCTTTGTAAGGAAGATCACCTTCGTATTTTTTTTATCGATGCTCTCCACCCTTTGGTGTCTTGCTTGTACCAATCGTTCACACTCGTGGGCCATCTAATAATGGCTTCTAGGTCGGTGGGTCATCCATGTACTCCCATCTGGTCTCATATATACATGTTGAGACCATCCACAAATTTCTAGCAAATATTGGTAAGGTCGGCTATGTTAGGGGCAAAGGGTCTTAAATCATTAAACTGGGTTTCATACTCCGAGAGAGTACTGGAACATTGTTATAACCGGAAGAATTATTGCTTTTTCTCATTAATCAAATGAGGGGCCAAAGACTCATTTGAGAATCTCCCTCCAAAATCCTCTCACATTGGTGTGGTTGTAGAGAGGTTTCACACATTGTCCCACCACCTTTTGGAACTTCACTCAAGCAAGAACTCTACTAATATCACCATTTCTTTTGTTGGTGCCCTTATTATGCCCATCAATTTCTTGATGCTAGCAAGCCAATCCATGGCTACTCCATTATTTCTATCTCCTTGGAAAGGTTTGCATCCCAATTGGCATGGTGTTTTTATTTTTTGGGGATATCAAAAAGTGAAGGGGTTATAATAGGGGTATTTTGAGATTGTACCTCCTCCCAAATACCTTAACAAACTCTTGGTAGAGCTTTTGGTGCTCAGCATTTTATCCTAGGTGGTGTTACTTGAATTTGAGTCCTCCTTGACTATTCTTCTGTGGCACCTCTTTTCTCATCTGGAATGGGGTTCTTTGTTAGTTCCTTGATAGGTGCAACAGTAGAGGCACATGTTCATTTGGTTTCTCTTCTAGGGGTCATATCTATGAAGTTGAGAAAATATTAGTTTTAGCTTCCACGGCATAAGTTGTAAAGTTTTGATAATTTTTTTTTATGAACTTAGCTCTGATAGCACTTAAGTTGTCACACCCCGACTCGGTTTGGAGCAGTCAGACCATTGTACAACCCACCACACCTCTCCATAAAATGATAGTATCACCTACCATCATAGTTTAGACAAGATAAAGGCTAAAAATTCCAAGTGTTATTCTCAAGACAACATTATCAAAATTGGCTTAACATAAATTACACTTTATACCTTGATTGTAATATTCAATGGTTCCTCCTCTCTACAATATGAAGGATTTGATTCTTGTGGGTAATAAGGGAGAGTGAGTTCAACAATTTAATAAATGGGTAATAAATTGATTTATTCAAGGAGGTAAAGGATGGTTCAATTATCAACTTATACCACCATACTCATTTTCGAGTTTTGGTTTAATAAACAATCACATGCCTTTCATCATGAAAAGGGATATTTTCACTATTCTCCTTCATGAGTTTGGTTTAACAATCAACCACATGCCTTTTATCATCAATGAGATCATACTTTCGGATAACAACCCCCCAACTGTTCTATTTCACTTGTGGATCGGAGCGACTTTACCATCCACCCTAGTAAGAGACTGTAAAATCTACCACAAGTCTATGTGAGCATTATTGCCAAACCCTCAAACCTTTCTGAAACTTCTTATCCATTATTGTGGGACGAGACGTCTCCCCATTCTTCATCGGTCTCAATGTGCACAACGCTCCCAGAGTTCCACGACATACTGGATCAACAAAACTTGTCTTATGCTCCCTAAGCTATGCAGTAGCCCTTAGAACCAACACTACCCCTATAACGGGTGCCTCGATTGTTGCGTTTCTCATCAATCACAATAAAGTCTTTTCTTAAGACATTTATCTTTGTGCTACCATCCCAATAAGTTCGACTACCAGGCTTTCACTTTGTAACTTCAAAACACAAATTATCTAATTATAATAATTTTTATAAGGCTCAATGATCAAAATTTATTTACGGGATTGGACCCGTTTCCATCTATTTAGGCCCACTGTACGAATTTTTAAAACATGGTCATGGGCCCACTTCTCTTTCAAAAGTGTGGCATTGGGCCTACTTGAGCAATTCTAGCTCTATGAAACACATGATTCATGCTCTTAGTAGAAATAATTCTCAAAATTATTTAAGCAATTTCACGCACTCAAGTGAGACTATTTCTATAAAACGATTTTTAACTTTTGGTTAATAAGAAAGTATGTTCATCACCCCAAATTGGCATGATGCTGGAAATCCCACTCACCCGAAATCCATGACTTGTTCATCCCAGAAGGATTTTGGCTTGTCATTGAACGATCTTGCGATTGTAGGTAAGTCTCCTTTTCACTTCTACATTATCATGGATAATAAATTACATAAATATCTAAATTGTCCACTTAGCTCCCTATATTTTCTCCTAATTACATATAAGTCCCTAAGTTTATTTTATTATCAATTAATTTCTAATTAATTATCAAAATTTCCTATCTTTACTTTATTTGCAATTCCATCTCTTATATAATTTTATTAAAATAAAACTATTTAAAATTGCAAATAAATCCTTATAATTAATTGTAATTGTAATTAAATTGCCAAAAATTATTTGTAATTACATTTAAATCACAAAACTCTTCTTATTTGCAAATTGCCCCTTAATTGATGTCAATTTGACAAAAATCCCCAAACTTTCAAAAATCCCCAATTTTCCCAATTTCCAAAAATTGCACTTTAGCCCCCAAATTCTTGATTCATCAAATTCAACACTTAAATCTTGTTAATTTTCTAATCATCTTCTCCATCTTACTACGAGCATTTTAAGCTTTGAATCACTTCATTTTACCCAAAATCGAGCTCAAACGGAGCTTCGCCAGAAAATCTTTCTAAAGAGAGAAAGCTACGATTTCTAATCGGCGAATGGATGGTTGTCGGAGCTCTAAGTATGGGTAGCTAGTGCTCATCAAGTGGATCCTCCTAGGAACAAATTTTGTGTCAATTGACTGCCTCGTGAAGGAGAATATCATTAATAAATTTCACGCATTTTTTCTCTATAATTTCACTGTTTCGGTGATGGGAGATGGAATCGGCTTACCACAAAGGTTTAGAGAGGTTGAGGTTCAGTTTTGAAGAGTCGTAGGAGGGTCGGCCTAGTCTTATAAGGTCACTAGTGGTCAAAATTTAGCTCAAAACTTTTCTCCAAATTCCGTTGTCAAAGTTAATGTAATGTGCAACCTCGTCGGAGCTTCTCTAGTAACCTTTGAGCTGAATGGAGTATGTGGGAAGGTGGAAAACTTCCCCAGGATTCCAGAGAACTAAATTGCGCGATCGAAGGTGGAGAAAAAGGTCGATGTCGGAGCTCTAGTTTAGGGATGGTTAGAAATTGGAGTAGTTCATCTTCTTCAGGTTTTCGAGGGATAAGGAGGACGAATGGAGAGGAGCTCTATATATTGGGAGCTCGGGGACTGACCATTATAGCAATTCATCCATTGATCGGCCATTAACTCACCGATTTAAGGCCTTTTCAAAGTCATTAAAGGCTCGTCAAAGTTAAGGCATCGGTCCTTCTCCCTTCCTATTCAGAAAATTGAAGGAATAAGAAGACATTGTACATGCATGTGTGAGCTTCGCATGTGCGAGCTGCCACGTGTCATGCTACGATTGACTAGCATCGCTGACACAGCCACTCACTCAGCATCTGAATCAACCATTGACTCATTGAGTGGACACATGGCGACTTCTCTTTTGTCGCCTAAATGATATGGCCATTGACCGAATCTAGCCATCTGTTGTCCCTAACACATGGCGTTCTCTGATAGTGTCACGCCCCGACCCGATTTGGTCGGATCCCCGTGATCAACCTGCCACTCTCCCGGTTTATTAAAGGGTTTCCCTTTATTGTAAACCATAAAGAGTAAGGCGTTCTTTAACCTGCACCTTTTTCCTGGAATAGCATAATCAAAACTACATGAAATTTAAAACTTTACATACCTATCCTACAGGCATCTTAGTTGACAATCTTTAAGGGGAGGCTTTCCGGGATTTCCTAAAAGGGATATAAGGGAGGGGGTGAGTACGACTACTCAGTGAATGGGTTTTTAAAAGCTTTTAACTTTTAAGAAAAATATTTATATAGAGTGTGCCAGACTCCTTTCTTTTCAAAAATCCATTCATTTAAAAATTTAGGTTTTTCCACCATTTCTTATTTACCACGGTGTGTCATCACCCAACACACATCCTTCATCATGAAAGTTACACACATTTGCAAGTCAGTATCACTACTAAACCCGCTAGTGGCTTCGGAGCGACTTTTCCTATCACCCGGATAGAAGTAGGACCACTTCTACCTAGGGAATGAGTGGATATACGCGACATCCGACCCACAATCCCGCAATCACTTCTTCATGTCCGTACGAGGACAGAGACCTCATCATGTTCCCACCCTGGTCTCATGCGATTGGTGCTACTCCAAATTTCTCACAGACACCTAGAACGACGATCTGCCCTTATACTCACCGGGTCGTCTAGGGTCCTTGGGACGCATCACTACCCCTCATGGGCGTCTTGATGATCCCGTACTCACAGTGCATGCACAAACAATGTTTTCTTATATTGCCATGTAATCTATGGTGCCACTAGTCCAACGGCCCTGACTCTCAACTCAACTCGCAGTTGTTTGTCTTGACTAGTCCATCGACCTGTCATGTCACACTACCGCTAGTTGATTGAGCATGTCGGTCCTATCTTGGTACCATGGCCAAATAATTCACTTATTAAGTTTTATGGCACATAAATCATGTTCGTTTATGAGCTCTTGCTCGAGCCAACTGGCCTTGGGCCTACTGTACAAGATTTTCAAAATCGGGCATTTAGCCCCCAAGTTCTGAAACCGAGGCCCCTGGCCTATCAGAGCTATTTGAGCTCCCGTCGAGAAGGTCTCCCAAATTGTTTAAGCATTGGCACACAGTTAGGGGAGAGCACTTCCAACAAAAATAGGTTTTTACTGTCCATCATACCGACCGGTATAAGGACATCTCCGTTCATAACGGGTTTTCAACTTCCTTCGAGGAAGTCTCATCATACCAACTTGGTATGATCTACTTACAACTCGTAAGTAGTTTTTCGCATAACTTTCACATCACTTTTTCTAAGTAGTGATTATTAAAAATACCACTAAGCAGTGGGTTTTTATACGAGGTACTTATCATCCCCAACCGAGTATGATATAAAATTTCCACTCACAACCGGTAAGTGGTTTTTAATTTTAAGTTGTGCTCATCATCCTAACTGGGTATGATATTATTAAACTCACTCACAACCAATAAGTGGTTTTTAACTTTAAGTTGTGCTTATAAACCCAACTGGGTATGATGTTAGTAAACCCACTCACCCATTAATGCCGTGAATTCCACTAGACCGGTACTTGGTATTCATGCGAGCTTGTCCTTGCTGGTGTTCTCGGTACTTTGTGTTCCTACATGATATGAACATCTTGGTTCATTATCCTTGGGCCTAATCGCCTTCATTCATTCCAAATGAATGAGAAAGTCAACCTTTCATTTATTTGCAATTAGGTACCTAAAGTTATTTCTTTTTAACTTTAAGTCCCAAATGCCAGTTTTTCCTAAAATTGAGTCTCGAAACTTCTAAAATTTATAATAGGGCCTCAATTTATTCTATTTCTAAAAAAAAGGGGATTAATTTCCCAAATTTCCAATTTGGTCCTCCAACTTTTCCAAAATTACCATTTTGCCCTTCCTTTACAAAAATGGTCAGTTTTGCCCCAAAAATTCTAAAATTTCTCAATTGGTCCTCCAACATTATTTTCATGCCCAATTAGCCCTCAATTTCATAAAATTTCATTTTGGTCCTTTGAATTTCGAAAATCCCCAAATTTCCCCCAATTTCAACTCTTCAGCCCTATCGAATTTGATTTTATCAAAATGACTTATAAACACCTCTAATTGTTGAAATTGGAGTTGAAATTGAGTTCCTACATGTTCATATGATTCTAAGGAACTTTTGAATCGCAAATTTTAACACCGGAACGAGCTCAAACGGATATTCGCCGAAAAATAGATTGTTGAGAGAGAAAGCTTCGATTTCTCACCGGTGAGGGCACGACAGTCCGAGCTTTTGATCTGGGCAAATAGCTCTCATCTTGAAGATTATCCTAGAATCAAGAATCGCATCAATTGATGCAAAATTGATTAGAATTTAGTCATTGAAATTCAATCGACTCTCTCTCTAGCACCGATCAAAAATTGTAAAGGGAAGATGAATTGGCTTACCTTTCGGTCCTAATTCGGTCGTAGAAAGGCTAAGGAAGTGTTGGGAGGGCTTGAAATGGCCGATTTCAGCTTGGCTGAAATAGGGCAGCTTCGGTCCGCTGGAGTTGCTTCACTATTCCATCATGTCAGTGCTTCTCCAATGATTCTCAAATTGACTGGAGTTTGCTATCAGATAGCTGTCTTCTCCCCCATTCTAAAGAGCTCGACCTCTCCTTCCGAGGCTAAGAAAAATGTTTAAGTCGAAACTCTAGTTCGAGTTTCACCAAGAAATGGAGCAATAGAGAGAGGGAAAGAAGTGTTCACGTGTGAGGAGAATGAATGGGGATAACCTTTTTATATAGGTGTAAAACGTGTATTAAATGAGAGAAATTTATTACAAGTATTAATATTGCCATAAACTACTCTCAGGCAATCACGCTTAACTTTAAAGTTCTTATGGAACCTAGTTCACTTGAACCAATTTGGTTTTTGTTTTCTAATTTGTCTTAATTTTCTTTTCCAAGGTTTAATGAACCCTTTGGATCACCCACAAGTTGTAAATTTCCATATTGCTTGTTCCCAAATGTAAATCGGCTCGGTTTTCTTATTCGGTTTGACCAGATTTTTTCCCAGTTTTCCTTAACTCAAAAGTGCGGGGTTTACAGATTGGCTAATTTAAATTTCTCAGTTTTCCCTCCCAACTCATTGTGCCATTGCCACATGTCATCCTCTAATTGGTTGTAACCATCTGACCTTGCTTTGCCACATGTCAACCTTTGATTTGTCGACCATTCTCCAACATCCTAGTCGATTGCTGATGTGGCACCTTCGCCATATGTCAACACCTCATTGGTCAGCCATGCTCACGAGGCTTCTCCTCAGTTGACCAATGATTGAGGACACGAGTCGCTCCCTCATTAGTCAGTCTTTGGTGACATGGCTTTTTATTCATCTGACCATTCACCGAGGACACATGTCACACTCTGATTAGCCAACACTTTTATATGTGGACCGAGTGGCTGACTAGGTGGGCTTCACCAAGCGTCATGCGCTGATGAGGTGATGACCTCATAGGCAGTCCGTTGATCGGCTTAATCGTTGATCGGTTCGGTCGGACTGGGTTCAATGACCTAAAATCGAAAATTAGCCGGTTGAGGCTCGATTCGACCGATTTTCTAAAAATTAAAATTTTTTAAATTTGTCTAAATTCATTTTCTACACAATGGTGACTTGGATTTTCCCAAATTAATGTTTTTATGTCAAAAAGAAAAATGAATCATTAAAACGGTACAATTTGGTTCAGATCTGGTTCACCCTGAATCGGTCTGGTTTTCACAACTTATTTAGTTCATGGTTCTTTTCCTTGGTTCTTGGATTCTCATTGATCACTTGGGATTTTCCAATTTCTCATTTTTATTTTCTTTTCAAATTTTGGGTTCTCTTTAATCCACGGTTTCCTTTCAAAAAATTTTGATTCTCCATTCCGGATTACTTGTCTCACCCCTCCCAAACATTTTTCAGTTAATATGAAGAAATTTGAGATAATTGTGCATCTTAGAAATTTGACACAAAAGTTGAAAACATTTATTAGGATTTTTATCCTCCAAAGTCTTTATTATTGTATTTTGAAACTTCGTATCATTTTGAAAAGAATTTTGGAGATTTATATTATGTAATGGGCAAGTTTTTATATTTTGAATATTTCATCCACTCATTCATACAAGGATGATGGTATATGCCATTGTAGTAGTGAGGGAACGTGGTAGGTTGTAATCGAACCAAACCGGTAATTTGGGTCAGGGCAGTATAGGTCACCCTTTTATAGGGAGTTTCAGGAGGTGTATGGATAGTTATCTCCTCCGTTGGTCGACATTAAATAAAACATGATTACTGTCACCATTGATTTCTTTGTCACAAGAGGTTAATGTGTTTTATACGGACTTCTCATCCTTGCGCACTAAAGATATGAGATGATCATATTATTATCACATGATTGCTTGCTTGGCACGTGGGTGATCGATTTAGGTTTTTGTTGATCATTTCAATTTGAATGAATTTCAATAGTCTTTGATGCTAACCCCACCAATATACTGATGACACCTTACACCAAATATGGAAAATATCCCAAGACTTTCACGACACAAGTAAAAATAATGGAATATACCTTGTTTGGTTGAGAAACAAGGTATGAACAGATGTAGACGCCACACCCAAATCTTCTAATAATAGCTCTTAGAAAACCCATGTGATAAGTCTGACTGCTTGAACGCCCCAAGTTAAAACATGATAAGTTCAAAAGTTCTATCAAAAGAAAAGAAGACATAAACCTTGCAATATTTTTTAAATTAAAGATTTGTCTTTGAAATACTCTGAAGTTAGCCTTTTATAGGCATTTATGAATACTAGTTATTCTATAAATAAGAAAATAAAATATTATGGTTAACATGTCAACCACTAATTATTCATATAGAAAATATTGCTAATATATTTCTTGTTCATTTATTGAGAGATGTCTAAAATAATAAATATTTTAAACTTATCATATTATCTTATATATATCTAGGAAATATATTATATTATTATTTAATATTCTAGAATATTTATTATATTAATAAATCTCTTATTCGAATTTTATCCTTCTTTTAAGCTCTTGTTGTACTCTTCTATTGGGCTTCTAGCTTGGCTTTCTACAATTACTTCAATTAGCCTATATGTTCCTTCTTTAGTTCTTTTAGCCCTTGACATTATGATTGGGCCTTGCCAATTAACAGCACCCTTAGTTGGACTCACATCATTCTCCCTCTCTTAAAAATGATTTGTTCTCAAATATTTGGTTTTCTTGTCAACTACATCAAAGGGCATTAAATCAATAACATTAAAACTTGAGCTAACACCATACTAACCTGGTAACTCCAACCTATAAGCATTAATGTTGATGTGTTCCAATACTCGGAATGGTCCATCTCCTCTTGGAAGAAGTTTTGACCACCTTTGTTCTAGAAATCGTTCCTTTCTTAGATGAAGCCAAGCCCAATCCCCGGTGTCATGCCCCGACCCGGTTTGGTCGGATCCCCGTGATCAACCCGCCACTCTCCCGGTTTATTAAAGGGTTTCCCCTTATTGTAAACCGTAAAGAGTAAGGCGTCCTTTAACCTACACCTTTTTCCTGGAATAGCATAATCAAAACTGCATGAAATTTAAAACTGCACATACCTGTCTTACAGGCATCTTAGTTGATGGTCTTTAAGGGGAGGCTTTCCAGGATTTCCTAAAAGGGATACATCTCAGTGAATGGGTTTTTAAAAGCTTTTGACTTTTAAGAAAAATATTTATATGGAGTGTGCCAGACTCCTTTGTTTTCAAAAATCCCTTCATTTAAAAATTTGAGTTTTTCCATTATTTCTTAGTTACCACGGTGTGTCATCACCCAACACACATCCTTCATCATGAAGGTTACACACATTTGCAAGTCAGTATCACTACTAAACCCACTAGTGGCTTCGGAGCGACTTTTCCTGCCACCCGGATAGAAGTACGACCACTTCTACCTTGGGAATGAGTGGATGTACGTGACATCCGACCCACAATCCCGAAATCACTTCTTCGTGTCCGTATGAGGACAAAGACCTGGTCCTGTCCCCACCCCGGTCTCATGCGCTTGGTGCTACTCCAGATTTCGCACAGACACCTGGAACAACGAACTGCCCTTATAGCCACCAGGTCGTCCAGTGCCCTTAGGACGCATCACTACCCCTCATGGGCGTCTTGATGATCCCGTACTCATAGTGCATGCACAAATAATGTTTTCTTATATTGCTATGTAATCTGTGGTGCCACTAGTCCAACGGCCCCGACTGTCAACTCAACCTGCAGCTGTTTGTCTTGACTAGTCCGTCGACCTGTCATGTCGCACTACCGCTAGTTGATTGAGCATGTCGGTCCTATCTTGGTACCATGGCCAAACAATTCACTTATTAAGTTTTATGGCACATATATCATGTTCATTTACGAGCCCTGCTCGTGCCAACTGGCCTTGGGCCCACTGTACGAGATTTTCAAAATCGGGCATTTAGCCCCCAAGTTCCAAAATCGAGGCCCCCAGCCTATTAGAGCTATTCGAGGTCCTGTCGAGAAGGTCTCCCAAATTGTTTAAGCATTGGCACACAGTCAGGGGAGAGCACTTCTGACAAAAATAGGTTTTTACTGTCCATCATACCGACCGGTATAAGGACATCTCCGTTCATTACCGATGAACGGGTTTTCAACTTCCTTCGAGGAAGTCTCATCACACCAACCGGTATGATCTACTTACAACCCGTAAGTAGTTTTTTCGCATAACTTTCACATCACTTTCTCTAAGTAGTGATGATTAAAATACCACTAAACAGTGGGTTTTTATATCGAGGCACTTATCATCCCCAACCGGGTATGATGTTAGTAAACCCACTCACCCGTTAATGCCGTGAATTCCACTAGACTGGTTCTTTGTATTCACGCGAGCTTGTCCTTGCTGGCGTTGCCAGTATTTTGCGTTCCTACACGATATGAACATCTTGGTTCATTATCCTTCAGCCTAATCGCCTTCATTCATTCCAAATGAATGAGAAAGTCAAACTTTCATTTATTTGCAATTAGGTCCCTAAAGATATTTCCATTTAACTTTAAGTCCCTAATGTCGATTTTTCCTCAAATTGAGTCCCGTAACTTTTAAAATTTATCATGGGACCTCAATTTATTCAATTTCACCAAAAGGGGTTTAATTTCCCAAATTTCCAATTTGGTCCCCCAATTTTTCCAAAATTACCATTTTGCCGTTCTTTTACAAAAATGGTATGTTTTGCCCCAAAAATTCCAAAATTCCTCAATTGGTCCTCCAACATTATTTTCATGCCCAATTGACCCTCAATTTCATAAAATTGTATTTTGGCCCTTTGAATTTCAAAAATTCCCAATTTTCCCCCAATTCCAACTTCTTAACATAGTCGAATTTTATTTCATCAAATTGACCCATCAAACATTTCTAATTGTTGAAATTGAGTTTCTACATGTTCATACGATTCTTTAGAAATGTGAATCGCAAGTTTTAATGCCGGGACAAGCTCAAACGGAGCTTCGCCGAAAAATGAACTATAGAGAGAGAAAGCTTCGATTACTCACCGGTGAAGGCACAACGGTTTGAGCTTTCGATCTGGACAGATAGTTCTCATCCTGAGGTTCATCCTAGAATGAAGAATTCCATCAATTGATGCGGAATTGGATTAGAATTTTGTCATTAAAATTCAGTCGACTCTCTCTCTAACACCAATCAAAAATTATAAAGGGGAGTCGAATTGGCTTATCTTTCGGTCCTAATTCGAACGTGGAAAGGCTGGGGAAGTGTTGAGAGGGCTTGGATTGGCCTGAGCAGGGCTTGAAATGGCTGATTTCAGCTTGGCCGAAATAGGGCAGCTTCGGTCCGCCGGAGCTGCTTCACTATTCTATCACGTCGGCGCTTCTCCAACGATTCTCGTATTGACTGGAGTTTGCTATCAGATAGCTGTCTTCTCCCCGATTCTAAAGAGCCCGACCTTTGTTCAATTCAAAGCTCTAGTTCGAGATTTACCGAGAAATTGAGCAGTAGTGAGAGAGAGAGAGAAGTGTTCAGGTGTGAGGAGAATGAAATGGGGATGACCTCTTTATATAGTCGTAAAACCCGTGTATTAAATGGGCGAGATTTATTACTAGTATTAATATTGCCATAAATTATTGGTATTAATTCCAATAATTTAATTTCGGTATTAATTTCAATAATTTAATTTTGGTATTAAATTATTTGTATTAATTATAATAATTAAATATATATTAATTTATGGCTATTTATGATAAGTCGTACATTCGCATTGATCGAAATTTCGGGTTACAAAAAAAAATCATACTTCCCAAGAGGTCACCCATCCTCACACTACTCTTAGGCAAACACACTTAACTTTAAAGTTCTTATGCAATCTAGTTCACCTGAACCATTTTGGTTTTTATTTTCTAGTTTGTTTTAAGTTTCTTTTCCAAGGTTTAATGAATTTCTTATTCCCAAATATAAACCGATTTGGTTTTCTTATTCGGTTTGACCGGTTCTTTTCCCGATTTTCCTTAACTCAAATGTGCGGGGTTTACACCCGGGTTCAAATGTAATATTTTTGCGACCCTTGTTTGCTTGATTTTCATATGATTTAGTATTCCTTTCAATGTGCATCTTTGTATTCTCATGAATTTGTCTCACGAACTCTGCTTTTCTCTTTCCATCAAAATTTACTAACTCACCAAAAGGAAGTGGAGTTAAATCTAGAGGGGTCAATGGATTAAAACCATATACAATCTCAAATGGTAAAAATTTAGTTGTAGAATGAATATAACAATTATAAGCAAACTCAACATGTGGTAAAATAATCTTCCCATGATTTCAAATTCTTTTTTTTATTATAGAACGTAATAAACTACCTAATGTTCTATTGATTACTTATGTTTGACCATCAGTTTGTGGGTGACATGCTATTGAAAATAAAAGTTTTGTTCCCAATTTACCCCATAGTCTTCTAGAAGTAACTCAAGAATTTAGAATCACAATTAGAAATAATAGTTTTAGAAATACCATGCAATCTAACAAATTCTCTAAAGAACAAATTGGCAACATCGAGGCATCATTAGTTTTATGAAATGGAATGAAGTGTGCCATTTTTGAAAACCTGTCAACAACCACAAACACAGAATCACTCCTCATCTTAGTACTTGGTAACCCTATAGTAAAATCCATGGATATATCAATCCAAGGTGCACTAGGAATTGGAAGAGGTGTATACAAACCATGAGGTTGTTGGCTAAACTTAAACTCCTTACCTGTAATGCATTGAGAACATATTTTCTCAACATCTTTTTTCATGTGGGGCCAAAAAAATGTTCATACAATATTGTCAGTCTTAGCTACCCCAAAATGTCCCATAAGTCCTCCAGCATGTGCTTCCTTAACAAATAACTCAAACAAAAAAGATTGAGTGATGCACAATTTGTTTTCTCAAAAAATAAACCCATTTTGCAAATGACATTTTCCAAATCCACCATTTGTACAATTTCTAATCACATCGCAAAAATCAAGATCTTTTGCATACAATTCCTAAATATAATCAAAACTATGTAATTTAGACTTAAGGATTGTAATAATAGCGTACCTTTGAAATAGCGCATCAGCAACTATATTTTTCTTACCGTGTTTATACTCTATCACATATGAGAATGTCTTGATGAACTCCACCCACCTAGCATGACACTTGTTCAACTTGTGTTGCCCCTTGAGGTGCTTAAGAGATTCATGATCTGTGTGAATTACAAACTCTTTCGGCCATAGATAGTGTTGCCATGTTTGTAGGGTTAGAACTAGGACATACATCTTCTTGTCGTAGGTAGGATAGTTGAGGGTTGCTCTACTCAACTTTTCACTAAAATATGCAATTGGTTTTCCCTCTTGCATCAATACACCTCCAATACCTACCACTAATGCATCACACTCAATTTCAAATGTTTTAGAAAAATTAGGTAAGGTGAGAAATGGGGCACTTGTTAGTTTATCATTTATCAATTGAAATACATTTTGTTGCTCAAGTTCCCATTTGAATGCTACATTCTTCTTTATAACAGCAGTAAGAGCTGCAACATAAGTACTAAAATTAGGAACAAAATGTCTATAAAAAACACATTTTACCTGACTTACTAAATTTGGTGTTAGCCAATCCCAAATTGCCTTAATCTTTTCCTTGTTAACTCCATTCCCTTCTTCTTATAACATACCCAAGAAACACAAATTTATCTGAACAAAAGACAAATTTATTTTAAATTGGAAAACAACTTATCTTTCCTTAAGCCTTCTAAAATAGTTGGTAAGTGTTCTACATGTTCATCCATGGTCTTTGTCATGCCCCGACCTAGTTTGGTCAAATCCCCGTGAACAACCCACCGTTCTCTTGGTTTAAGAGGGGTTTCCCCCTTCTTTAATTTAAGAGAAGCCAAGCAAAATCTAAATCTTGTTCCCTGGAATAACATGTATCAAATAAAATGCAAGTTTAAGAAAAATTAAGTATACTTGACCAAGGGTAAGGCTTGGTGTTATCCCTAATCATCTTTTCATTTCCTGAAAAGGGATTAAAAGGGTGGGTGAGTTTTTACAACTTAATTAATGGGTATTTTAAAAAAAATAAAGTTTCAATAAAATACTTTTTCAATTGGAGTGTGTCAGACTCCTTAATTTCTTTAAAATATATCATTCTTGAAATCTCAGTTTTTATAGCCATTTCTCAATCCTCAATTAATACTAGCGTGTCTATCAACCAACACACACCCTTAATCATGAAGGGAATACACAATTTATCTATTCCCTTATTTTAAACACAAAAAGAAAAAAAATTAGAATTGCTATATTTAATAGAATTATTAATAGTGAACAATTATTTAATTTAATTAGAATGGTGTCAAAAACTTTTTAAATTTGTGTGATTTGTTGGAAATGTATGGAAATTTACGACCTCCAAGAAAATCACCAATTAAGGAAAAGTTATAAAATTGCTATATATATTAGCACATTGTGTTACAAACCAAGTACTTCAATTTTGGTTTTGAAAATTTGGAGAAACTACAAGTGGATATTTTCACAATTTGTTTAAATTTATAATTCAAATAGAAAAAAACTTATTTGTCAACCAAATGGTAAAGAGATTTTTCACAAAATACTCAAAAGCAATAGATTCTTCCCATATTTTAAGGTAATTTAAATTTATCTACTTAGATAAATTTTAAATAAAAATAATATTATTGTTATTTATCTTATATTTTTTTAATTGCAGGATTATATTGGTGTTATAGATGACACTCATGTTTGTGTTAAAGTGTCAAAAGCATATGTATCTAAGTATCGTGGTAGAAAATATTGGTTAATATTGAAGATTCTAGCAGCATGTGAATTTGAAATGAAATTTACATATATTCTACCCAGGTGGGAAGGAACTACATAAGATTCAACAATTAAAAATTATGCATTGACAAGACAAGATAATATTAAAATAGCTCAAGGTAAACTCTATATATAAATAAAATATTATTGTTAATTAATAGTAAATAATAATAAATTTTTTATGTAAATAGGTAAATACTATCTTTTTGATGTTGGATTTCAACTTAATCTTATACTTATCCTGCAGTATAGAGGAGTATGATATCATTTGAAGTAATATACAAGAAATATCCCACAAAATACTTGAGAACTATTTAACATTTGTCGTGCTTTACTATGCAATTCAATTGAATAAGTATTTAGTATTTTGAAGAAACAATCTCCTATCATTGTAAGTTTAAGAGAGTTTAATTATAGCATTCAAACTCAAAAATACATAATTGAATCTTATTATATTTTGCATAATTATTTGATGGGTGCGGAGCTTGATGAAGAGTTTATTACTGAAGTTGATTTTGAGGTTGATAAAATAAATAATAGTGATGTTGATTGCAATAATCATATATCTGAAATTGAAGATAAAATTAAAAAAGAAATTATTAGAGATGTATTAGCTACTAGTATGTATAATAATTATGTTATTTGATTAATTCTGATTTTATAATGGTATATTTATTTGAATATACATTATTTTGTTATTATATTTAGATATTGGTATATCTATTTTATATTATTTATAAATATTATTATTGCATATTAATAAAATAAAATAATTTAACTCACATACTTATTTATGCAATAGAATAGTTGCTAGAGTAATTATCATAATAAATTTTGATTAATTGTGAATATTAAAGTATATAAATGAATTTATCTATACATTTTATTATATATAATTATTTTAAAATATTTATTTTAAGGATATAATGTATTTACACTTTTCATGAACTTTACCTTGTATTAAGGATATGGATAGCCACATTTAATAGGGGTCGCTTTTACATTATAATTCTCTTATTTGTGGGGCTCTGAAATTGATTACCTTCCTAATTGGGCAAAATTCAAGTGGAAAAACACATCTCTCCTTAGACTCTGATTTTGGAGATAAATTGATTTTAGCATACTTTCTAACTAAATAAAAAAAATAGCACGTCATCACAATTTTCATCAAAATGACTGAGATGGCACGGTAAATTGGTTGATACACCATACTACCCCTATTTCGCACAATCTCAAAAATGAATATAGCCAGCGGACCCAACTATAATTTTCTCCAACCTCAATTAAACATCTATCTGTCTTGGGAGTTGTTGAAGGTGAAGAGTGAGACCTTGATATAAATTAAATTGATGTATAAATAAATTAAACATCGCACTCCGCCACGATGTTCGCACTCACATTTACCTTCATGCTGTGTTAGGAGATTGGTATATATTGATACATTTTAATTTACCTAAATATTTCGACCACTTATATTTTTTTATAGTCATATGCCAGTGAGAGGAATGCTGGATGAGCATGTGATATGCCACTTCCTATGAAACCACTTATTCATATAAACACTCAAACATTTAATGCGATTGATTTTTTGATATTTTATTTGAATAAAAATATTACACATAAGTGGACGAAAAAGATTAATGGAAACAAAGCAAGTTTGCATCGGTCTTGTGAGGATGATGGATGGAATTTTCATTAAAATAAACAAAGAAAATTCTTTAATTTCATCCTAGGTTTTTTTGGCCATAGTTTCATATATATCTCAATTTATTATATTACTTCGTCACCACTTTTAATTCATAAAATCATTCATAGCCTTGCTCTTATCAATTTGTTCTCAATCATATCACGCTGACGATAAAAGCCCCTTCCAAGATTTACCAGTCTTCCTCCTCTAGGGCCCGCTCTGGTCTTGTCTGGCCTATCCTTGTTTTCCTCCTTTGTTTATATTGGATTCGGAGCTTGGAGGGGAGTTCATTTCTCCATGGGAAATGTATGCATCCGGGCATCTATACGTGGCGGAGAACCGCTGATGTGCCAGGCACAATCGGAGGTTCGTCCACGCCTCGAATTAAGTTTGCGCATAGTGATTTGTTTGATCAACGGCTTATTACAATCTCAACCGGACTTAGCGCTTGATTTGTTCACTCAATATATGGGAGCCACGGAAGGCTGTTTTAGCAGGGGATGTGTAAATTTGTAATCTCTCTGCTAACCCGAGTAGCTGAATTGATTATTTAGAAGTATCTGAATTAATAGTAGTGATGTTAGGCTTTAGTCTGACTTGATTCCTGGAATTCCTTTTTATGGCGACCATTTTCCCGGAAACCCTTTTTAGATATAGCCTGCTTACTCTTGTGACTATGTGAAATTTCTTTGGTTCCTTTAGCGGTCTATGAAAGATTTGGAACTCGAAAATCTCATGGTTTATCTTAGCCTTGCTGGAGAAAGGCTTTTACATCATGGGGTTGCTTGGATTTTGTTTGGTAGGACTAAGAGGCAAGCTACTGCAGTTGGTGAATTAAGGGTCAGGTCCTGAAGCTCGCCGAAGCTATGCCATCACTTCAGTTGTTGCGGTTGACCGAGCAGGGCCGAAGCCTTCTTGCTTCAAGAAGGTAACAATGGCACAAGACTTCCAATGTATCATGTGTCAAATATAGCTTACCATTCTTTGAGTTTTACAGCACATTAAGTTTTAGGTGCTGCACATATCGATTCTTGCCTATTTGTGGAAACATTCCAACTAGAAGCTTACCAGCCTCATTTAGAATTTAATATCCTCTGATAGTTAAATGTCATAAGATCAAGTCACTCCTTGATGTAGTAAGATCTATTGCGAATCCAACTAATTAGTTTTCCTCACCCCAGAAGAAAATTTATGGAATTATTCTCTCTCCAATTTTGGTTCCTGTGATTCAGTTTCTTGGTGTGTTCATGGTTCCCAATTGTTTTCTGTGATCTTCCTGAGATTCTGCTTTCTGATCTTATATTTTGTTTTCAAATAATTAGCTCCTATTTGGGCTAGTTGATGCTCTTTTTTATTTGTTATTCCATGATGCATCTTTTGTACTGTGTCCAAATGGGTAAGTATTCTGAATAATTTTATGTTGCTACAGGAAAACTCTTCTGCTTGCAACCAGTGTCCTAGTTGCTGGTGGGACTGCTGCATACATGCAATCTCGTGTTAGTCACAGAACTGCTAAATCTGCAAATCATTACAATGGGATTAATGATGAGAATGGAAAACTGGAGAGCGTTGATAAAGATAATGCCAGTATAAAGAGAAGCACCAAAAAGAGAAGTGGACTGAGATCACTTCAGGTGCTTACGGCAATTCTTCTATCAAAGATGGGCCAGTCAGGTGCAAGAGACCTTTTGGCATTAGTGGCTATAGTGGTAAGTTTGTTTTACATACAGTGTACGAAGGATATTGATTGTGATTCAGTTTTTATTAGTTCAGTTATCTTGACATGTTTATTTTGTGCATAAAAAACTAGTGGTAGCACTGTCAACATATATACTATTTTTGTTTAGATCAAGTATCAAGTGGGAGCTCCCCCTGATTATTGAGATTCAGTTTCAGTTGTCTTGACATATTTATCTTGTGCATAAAAAACTAGTGGTAGCACTGTCAACATATAAACTATGTTTGTCTGGATCAAGTGTCAAGTGTGAGCTCCAGCTGATTGTGGCTTGTCCTCAGCTTTCTTGCTTTCATTCCACCTGATCTAGGTTTGTCTGCAATTTTCTTGCTTTCATTCTCTCTTTCTTCTTAGTTTATTGTTAGATTGACCATTCTACTTTCTTATGTAGACAATAATAATTTTAATTATGCCACCCTTTGGAAAGCAAGGAGACGTTGTAATTGGAATCTAGGGCCCTAATGGGCTAAGAGGGAGGGTAATTATTAACATTCTTCTTTTCATCTAAGGGATAAATTCTAACAAAATAATACTCACAATGTTTGCAATCACTTGAGAGTCTCTATGAATATTGTATTTATTCATGAAGTTTTTATTTACAAATGGTGAAAATATATATTTTCAACTGAACATCAAGGATTGAGATTGAATTGGATTAAAAACAGGTGCATCTATGGCAGCCCTTTATATGCATTCTCTTGCACTTTATTGTGTTGCTTTTGTGTCTGAAGCAGTTGAAAACATTTTCAGATCAGTGACCTTTGATATATAGTTTCTTAGCCGATGAACTTCCTATCTCTTGGTGTATTTTCAGGTTCTGCGGACATCCTTGAGCAATAGATTAGCAAAAGTGCAAGGTTTCTTGTTTCGTGCTGCATTTCTTGGTCGAGTTCCATTGTTTTTTCGGCTGATTTCCGAGAATATCCTGTTGTGCTTCCTTCTCTCAACTATGTATTCCACTTCAAAGTACATAACAGGCATTTTGAGCCTGCGATTTAGGAAGATAATGACCAAACTTATTCACACTCATTACTTTGAGGTACTGTTATTCTCCACTCAATTTCAGTTCATCTAATAAATGCTTACTGATGTCTTTATCATAGTTTAGCATGTGCAACTATTCAGTTTCTCATTGGATATGACTTTTTTCCGGGCTCCTCCAGAATATGGCTTACTACAAAATATCACATGTTGATGGCCGGATATCTAATCCAGAGCAACGGATAGCAAGTGATGTGCCAAGGTTTTGTTCTGAATTGAGTGAACTTGTACAAGATGATTTAACTGCAGTAGTTGATGGCCTTCTTTATACTTGGCGCTTGTGTACTTATGCCAGCCCTAAATACGTGTTTTGGATCCTGGTAGGTCTCTCTTTTGTTTTCTGCAAATTTGATTACAATCCATAGAGCAATTCATCTTCATTCATTTGTACTGTATTTCAGGCTTATGTATTGGGAGCTGGGGCATTGATAAGAAATTTCTCTCCTGCATTTGGCAAATTAATGTCGAAAGAGCAACAACTGGAGGGAGAGTATCGGCAGCTCCATTCACGTCTGCGAACTCATGCAGAAAGTATAGCATTTTATGGGGGAGAAATGAGAGAGGCTTCACACATTCAGCAAAAGTTCAAGACACTTGTCAAACACATGAGAACTGTTCTTCATGATAATTGGTGGTTTGGGATGATTCAGGACTTCTTATTGAAATATCTTGGTGCTACAGTGGCAGTTGTGTTGATTATTGAACCCTTCTTTGCGGGTCACCTTAGACCAGATACATCAACTTTAGGGCGTGCAGAGATGTTAAGCAATTTAAGATACCATACAAGTGTCATTATCTCACTGTTTCAGTCACTTGGAACACTTTCAATCAGTTCAAGGAAACTTAATCGCCTGAGGTAATCATCATTATTGGCTTGTCAATAATGAAATTTTATCCAAGAAGATTTTATGAAGATTTATTTTCTGTTGTCTTTATATCTCAATAAGTACTTCTCCTTGTTCTGTTTATATATCAACTCTACAAAATGGTTTTTAGTGCTGGTGAATTTGCAGAGTTAGTTGATACTTCAGTGTCTCTATTGACTACTTGTAATACTTGTGGGAACCTGTTCAAGATAATGTTTTCTGATAGCATAAAGGAATTTTTCTAGCCGATCTAATTTTTTTTGTTCACAGTGGTTATGCTGATCGCATTCATGAACTGATGAGAATATCGAAAGAGCTCAGCACTATTAATGACAGAAGTATTCTGCGAGGAAATGTTAATCAGTGTTGCTTCAGTGAGGCTGATCACATCAAATTTTCTGGAGTGAAGGTGACATACCTAGCCTGGTTATGATTTTAATTTAGAAGGCATGCTTTCCCATGTTCTCATTAAATTTGATTTTCAGGTTGTTACACCCACAGGCAATGTTTTAGTGGAGGATTTGACGCTTACTGTGGAAACAGGTTCAAATTTATTGATAACAGGTAGATTTGCTTCTAAATTGACTTATATGCATCTTTCCTTGATTTTATCATAATTGTGCTTGGGTGGGGCTATATCTTAACTGATTTGTTTCGTCCATGTGGACCGGAGTATCATATTGTGTCTGCATGAAATGTCACTTTTTATGATGTTATTATTATCATAGGTGAAATCACAAATAAAACATTAAAATAATATTCATGTTTTTGGATAAGGCTGAAGAATTTCCTCTTGAGACTAATATATGTTTGTGTTTTTTTTTGTAAATTACTAGTAATATATGCTTTATCTTATAGATTAAGGATATTACTCTCATATTAAGGTTCATTTTTTTGTTTGAATTTTATTTTGGATGGTTATGCATCTTATGAGAGTTTTTTCTTCTTCCTGCTCTTGGAAGTGATACATGTTAACATTTGGATATCATACACAAGGCGGTTCAAACAATTCTGTAGATGCTGGGAGGAAACAAAATGTAATAGTTAGAAATCCAATGAATCTAAAGGAAAAATGAACCTACAGAAACAAATATCTCAAATGGAGCCAAATCAATAGACTTGATCTATCCTTCTTGGGGAAAAAGACTTGATCTATCAAGGGCCTTCTACTTTGCTCCCTGTATTCCTAAAAACTTGACACCAGTACCTGTTATAAATTGTACTTTTATGCAGCAATATAAAGTTTTTTCCACTAAGTTTTTAACTGCTATTTAAATGTATCTATGTTTTATGAGAGTTGGATAATATACCTAAACCCAAGCATTATGGGTGAACATATTTTAGTCTCCCACTGTACATTGAGTGTGAGGATAATTTATATGTATTTACCATCAAGTTCACACTGCTGAAAATGTTGTTCAACCTTGAAGAGATTTTTTTTTGTGGAGCTTTCAGTTGTAGTTGTTTCTTGGTGAAATACATGTTGGAGATTCCATAAAAGACCGATTAGAATAGTCTTGTGTAGCAGGGGAGAATGTGCTAATATTCCTATATCTTTAAATAAACATGAACTTGAGATAGCAGTGAAGACTGGAAGCCGAAAATGAAGAAGATACACACTGTATAGTCTAATATTTTGTTCATATATATACTATGTGTGGTTAGAGAGGAACTCTAGTGTTCAAAACTCATGTTTCCTCAATTTACAATAGTAAGGGATACAATACTCTCACTAGCTAGAGTAAAAATGCGTGTATTGGGAAATAGGGACCCAAGTTTATAGTGTCACCTGATTTGGTAACCATCTTTTGAAAATTTGTGAATGAAAGTATAACAACTAACTTACAAAACATAATGGTTTACAGCCATTTTGATATGTTAATCTTTTTTATGCTGAGGCAGAGTTATATTTTTTTTATTGATAATGTGTTGAAGTAATTCTCTCTATATCAATAAGGCTGCTCTCCATCAAACTAATTCTTATTTTCTCTTTCCATGATAGTTTAGAGGAAATTTTATTTTATCTCTAATGTGATGCTAGTTGGTTATTGATATTATTTCAAATTAATCACTAGCCACAAGTTTTTCTGGATATAAATATACTTGTGTGTTTATCATTACTTCATTTCTGATGAAGGTCCTAATGGTAGTGGGAAGAGTTCACTTTTCCGAGTTCTTGGAGGTCTTTGGCCATTGGTCTCCGGACACATTGCAAAGCCAGGAGTTGGTTCTGACCTCAATAAGGAGATTTTTTATGTGCCCCAGAGACCGTATACTGCTGTAGGCACGCTTAGGGATCAGCTCATTTATCCTCTTACGGCAGAACAGGAAGTAGAACCTCTCACACATAGTGGAATGGTGGAACTGCTGAAAAATGTAATGTCTTATTTTAACTGTCTCTATTAGGATTCAAGAATGATTCTCCTGACACTATTATAATTGGAATATAATTTCATTTAGGTTGATCTTGAGTACCTATTGGACCGCTATCCACCTGAGAAAGAGATCAATTGGGGAGATGAATTATCTTTGGGGGAACAACAGAGGCTAGGGATGGCTAGGTTGTTCTACCACAAGCCTAAGTTTGCAATCCTTGATGAATGCACAAGTGCTGTCACAACTGATATGGAGGAAAGGTTTTGTGCCAAGGTCCGTGCCATGGGAACTTCGTGCATAACAATATCTCACCGGCCAGCTCTGGTTGCATTTCATGATGTGGTCTTGTCCTTGGATGGTGAAGGTGGTTGGAGCGTGCATTACAAGAGGTTGAACTTTTAAGCTAGTCATTCTGATACTATGATTTTTACCTTGACAATATCCTGGGACTGTAAATTCCATGCATTCCCATAAACTAGAAAGACTGGACCTCTTCACAAAGCCAGACTTACCTTGTGGGTGTCTACCTTACAAAAGTTGAGAGCAGCTGAAAGTTATATGTCAGTAGGGATTAGTCTTCATTGCATTCTTGCCTTGGATATTTATATAGTTTCATGTCACTGACAAGGTAAGAAACTACAGGGAGGATTCTGCCAGCATCACTGAAGCTGGAATGAATAGGATGAGGCTTTTGGATACAGTGCGCCAGACAGATGCTATGGTTGTCCAACGTGCATTTGCAAACACCAAAAAGGCATGAAAATCATCATCAGTCTTGAAACTGGTCTGTGAGGTTGTTGGCTGATCCTTGACAGTATGTTGTTGGCTTATTGTAGGATTCTGCCTTCTCAAATAACAAGGTGCAACCTTACATTTCAGAAGTGTTAGCAAAGTCTCCTCCAGTGGATCATATAGGCTCATTGCCCCTGGTCCCCCAATTGTGGAGCACTCCAAGGGTATTACCTTCAAGAGTTGCTGTCTTGTTGAGGATATTGGTAAGTTTAGTTGTTCTCAAGTGCCTTGTGATAAACTCATGTTACTGATGTGCAGCAAGGTAATATCAACGATGAATGAATGGTGTTTGAGTTGTTATGAAGGGCATGACTCTTTAAGCTTTTTACATGATGTACAATATAAAATGCTTGCAAAGAATGATTTCCTCACAAGGAATGTTATCTGCATAGACATTGAAGGAATTTAGCTTCGTTATTTTGGCATCATAATATATTAAAAAAGCATTTCAACATTGTAGTTTGAAAATCACCTTATGACCAAGAATATTTGATCAAAGTGTGATTCTCCTTTGAGAAGAAATAAATTTCGATTGGGCTTAAAGCAGGAGAGTTTTAGAAATGTTAAGAGAGCTGAAAATGTTGAAAGATCAAAATTTTCAGCTGAAACAACTGAAAACTGAACCAGGTACTTGATATTTTTAAAAATTGTCTTTCATGGTTCTCTGCAGTATATGCCTCCTGTGCAGTTCCCTTTTCTAGTGGTTTCTTTTATACCCCCAAACCACTGTTGGGTCTCTAGATAGATAAAAGTTTGATTGAGAAACTGTTAAGTTGTAAACCTTTGCACTCTTTTTTGTTCTTTGAACTTTTTTCATGGAGATTTACCTAAAGTTGAGGATATTTTTTGTAATTAAGTGTGTTTGTTGCCTTCTTATTTTGCAGGTACCTACATTGTTTGACAAACAAGGGGCACAAATCACTGCTGTTGCCTTTCTAGTTCTGTCAAGAACCTTGATTTCAGATCGTATTGCGTCATTAAATGGTACTCATTTTATTTTGTTTCCATGTAGAACAACCTCTGGGGAAGAATCTATATCTTAAAGCTGCTATCTTTTTCAGGAACCACTGTAAAGTTTGTCCTAGAGCAAGACAAGACATCGTTTATTAGACTGATTGGTATCAGTGTTCTGCAAAGTGCTGCAAATTCTTTTGTTGCTCCTTCTTTAAGGTAGTGTCTCATATCTTGTCAGTGGTGTGAAATTAATTACCATTAACTGATAAATATGAATTTTCCATTCTGTTCTCTCCATTCAAAGATGTTTCACTTGCATGTCTTTTATTCCTGGATGAAATTATCTTCACACCTGTCTTGTGATTATTTCTGTCAGAAACTGTATTTTCTTTTTGTTGATTTCAGTGTTCAGAAAATGGTTCATATACACACTTAAGGTTATATATATATATAAGAGCTTTGAGTTGATATTTGGATTATATATTCAAGATTGTGCTTATTGCAACTGCATGCATGGACTGATGGACTACGAGTTATTCAACTTAAGTAATTATCTTTTTTCCACAAGGCAGAAACTTTGAAATGTTAGAATATATAAAGGATTTTGAATTGGATGTTTAACTAGAAAATTTCTCTGATTAGGATGATTTTTTCCTTCCATATTTAATACCAATTAAATGCTGCCTCTGATATGCACAGGACTCAGTTATATTAGTTATTTGATACTTTTAGTTTTATGTACTTGGAAGAGTTTATGTACTAGCTAAACAACCTTTGGGACCTCAGCTGTTGGGATTCTCTATCCAGTATAAATGGTGTTTGTTTATTGTCCCCCATAGAAAATGGCTATGGTTCCTCCATTTACTAGTCTTGTTTGGTAATGCTTGAATTAAATTCCATTATTTTAGAGAACCCCCTTCTCTTTTTAGGCATCTAACTGCAAGATTGGCCCTTGGTTGGAGGATACGCCTAACTCAACATTTATTGAAGAATTATTTGAGAAACAATGCTTTTTACAAGGTAATCTTTTGGAGTTCTTTTATTTGTAAAATTTCTTGTGGTGTTTCTGATTTGGCACAATTTTATATGTACTATTTTTTAGGTCTTCAACATGTCAAACAAGAAAATTGATGCGGACCAACGATTGACTCAAGATCTTGGAAAATTGACCACGGACTTGTCGGGATTGGTCACTGGAATGGTAAAGCCATCTGTTGATATTATATGGTGAGTGTTTCCTATCAAGCTTTCAATTTAAGTAAGACTCTAAGTTGTTTTTAATTTCATCTCAGTCCTTATTCAATCCTGCATTTTCTAAGGTTCACTTGGCGGATGAAGCTTTTGACGGGCCAGAGGGGAGTTGCTATCTTATATGCCTATATGTTACTAGGCCTTGGTTTCTTAAGGACAGCTACTCCAAACTTTGGGGATCTAGTGAGTCAAGAACAACATCTGGAAGGAATATTTAGGTAATACTTTTATTTTGGATTTTACTTGATTTATGCTAGTATGTATTGGCTGAATATTTGAAATATGAATTTTCATTTTTAAAAGTAAAGATAATTAATCTCAAGTTTGATTTATGTGTCATTTAGGTTCATGCATGAAAGGTTGCGTACTCATGCAGAATCAGTGGCTTTCTTTGGCGGTGGCGCTCGAGAAAAAATGGTTAGCTATATCATCCCTTTGGACATCTCTTTCTAAAATCTAATCTACATGCAGTAAAAATAAACTTCTAGTTTATGCTATGAGTTTGCAATTTCACAATCTTCAACTATTTATCTGTTGTATTTCCTATTGTTTATTGCATAGATGGTTGAGACAAGATTCAGAGAGCTTCTAGACCACTCTCTTCTGTTACTGAAGAAAAAATGGCTTTTTGGTATCTTTGATGATTTCATTACTAAGCAACTCCCCAATAATGTGACTTGGGGTCTGAGCTTGTTGTATGCCATGGAACACAAGGGAGACAGAGCTTTGATCTCTACTCAAGGTCTGTTATAATATTTTTTCCCTTAGATTCTAAGTCTGTTTCATTTTCTCAGAAGAATGGAAAGAGATTATTCATGTAATGGTACCAACCATTCTTGTTCTATCAAGTTTATTTGGAAAATTCTCAGGTGAGTTGGCACATGCATTACGCTTCTTAGCATCTGTTGTCTCTCAAAGCTTCTTAGCATTTGGGGATATTCTTGAGCTTCATCGGAAATTCCTTGAGCTCTCTGGTGGAATTAATCGGATCTTTGAGCTTGAAGAGCTTCTGGATACTGCCCAGTCTGGTAATCTCCCTCATTTCTACTAGCATCAATAAACTAAAGATGCATGAACAAGTGTGATTCATTGCTTCACTTTTCTTGTTGTATTCATGCTTGATTTTATGTTATTCTCTTTCTGGTATAATCAGGGGAGACTACTTTGCCTTCTAAGAGAGGTCATCTTCACTCTGAGGATGCTATTTCATTTTCAAAGATCGATATTATTACTCCACCACAGAAATTGTTAGCACGGAAATTAACGTGTGATGTAGTGCCGGGCAAGAGCTTACTTGTGACTGGTTAGCGATTTTCATTCTTTCATGTGGCTGATGTTGTAATGACAAAACACCTTATATATATGACAAGTTAAAAAATTTCTTCCAGGGCCAAATGGGAGCGGGAAGAGTTCAGTTTTCAGAGTTCTTAGGGGACTTTGGCCCATAGTTAATGGAAGGCTTGCCAAACCATCCCAATCAATAAATGAAGCAGGACCTGGCTGTGGAATATTCTATGTCCCACAACGGCCGTACACATGTTTGGGAACTTTATGTGATCAAATTATCTATCCACTTTCCCGTGAGGAAGCAGAACTTAAGGTTGCAAAGTTCAATAGAGATGGTAAGAGATGTAAATTGATAGTGCTAGCTTTCACAAGTGAAAGAGCTATTGGATATGTTGATAAGCCTTTTGGTCAACAGGAATGCTTCCTTTGGGAATCTCTAAAAATGAGCATATTTTTGGGAATTTCAGGCAAAGAGAGGTCTGGCATGGAAAACTTGCTAGAGGCAAGGTTGAAAACCATACTTGATAATGTGCGGTTGAGTTACCTTTTGGAAAGGGAGGGGAGTTGGGATATGAGTCAGAACTGGGAAGATGTTCTCTCGCTCGGGGAGCAGCAGAGACTAGGAATGGTGAGTATAGACATGGTTGGCATGTTTCACCATAAGAGCACTTTTCCAGATTTTAGTGTTACTTGGCCGATTATATATATGCCCTAAAAATACTTTTCTTTTTGGTCTCTTCAAAGGCTCGCCTGTTCTTCCACCAACCTCAGTTTGGAATTCTTGATGAATGCACCAAGTATGTAAACATTAGTATTCTCATCTGAATCACTCTCTTCCAAAATGGGTTTCTTTGCTTAGTGGATCACTTTATTAACCTATGCACTTTTACCTCTTGGCAGTGCAACGAGTGTTGATGTTGAAGAACATCTTTACCGGCTTGCAGCTGATATGGGCATCACGGTTGTTACTTCCTCACAGGTAAAGTACAAACTTACAAAAGTTAAAGTTTTGGAAACTGTTATCTTTCATATACGTTATCCCTAGAAAGCTGTCTCTGATGATTGCACGTTCTTTGTTGCATTCTGTTTCAGCGTCCTGCTCTAATACCGTTCCATTCTTTGGAGTTGCGGCTTATTGACGGAGAGGGCAACTGGGAATTGCGTCTAATAAAGCAAGAAGATGATAATGATCAGTAGTATAAATGCGCGGCTTATCACCAATCCCTCCCTCAATGCAAAAACTAGGTGGGTGAAACGATTCTCCTGTGGGCTTCTGGTTCTTAGAGGAGACGAAACTCTATGGCTCGGAGTTGTTTAATAAGTGAACCGTCAGCATAGGTAAACCATACTACAATCTTCCCAACTATTTTTAGTTAATAGGGTATCTGGGTCAGTTGCGAAAACTGAAATATTCTTGTATAGTTTGTAAGGTCATTTGATATTATTTATCATTTGAGGCATGAATTACCCATCCATGTCCAGAAAAAAGTTTTCCTATGCTTCAAATATAAAGAATTCAACTCAAATTATTAACAAGAGAACTTGATGTTGTCCTAACTCGGTTGGGTAATTACCACAACCGTTGTTTCCTCCACGGGAATCTTCTGAGAGAATACCCGAAAACCTGAAGACAGTACCGTCCTCCACCTCCCCACACGTACTGCCAATTAATCCCGTCCCGTTTTTTCATGGGAGGGTTTGAGAGTTGTGATAGTTGAGTGGTCCGTCTTCCTAAGAACTAAGTGTAGTGGAGGCCTCCTCCGCGTGTATCGCTCGTGAGTGGTTGCATTTGGAAGTGGACGAGAGAACTGGTGTGGCTTGACTGGAGTTGCTCCCATCTGGACAACTGGTGTTTGCAGCAACATGCTTCGAACCTTTTCTCTTGTGCCGTCTCCTAGAGGCCCATAGAGTCTGATTGTAAGTCCTATTTGGGAATAAGTTTTGGGAGCTGCTACTTTGCTTCCGGCGATTCCAGGTACTCTGAATTGGCCATAAAAGTTTTATGCACTCATACACCCCTAGCAAATGGTGCTAATCCAATCAAGATCATTTTCAGTTGTCTATTGTCATAACCGAGCATGTGGGAGACAGTCCGTCCCTACGTATGAGAAAATATTTTCAATACACCAGAATAGTGGATGCTAATCAGATTATACTTGACCCTTAGCCCAAGTTTTATATTTGGTTATTTACTAAAATTGCCCTTTGAAGGAAAATGATGAATCGTTAGTGTAAATGATTTGAAAGATATAATTGGGGAATATGTATGGTTAGATTCCATTTGTATATTTAATAGAAACCTTCTGCATGCGCCTGTGGCGCACTTGTATTGTATTATCTAGGACGCTTATTTGTTTTATAGGTTAGGTGCTTTATCTGTTTTTGGTTTCATTCCTTCTTGCTACTTATTTTGGGTTGTTAAAAGGAAATAGCATCTTTCTACGGGAGTGGAATCCCAAGAAACAGACTAATGGACCTTGAACTCCATAAATGACCTTTGTGGCTGCAAATACAAGAGAGAGTAGTGGTTGGAATGTGAGCAATTTTGGTGGTCAAGTCATCCAATAAAACTAATAAGTGAAACAGAATATAGTTGTCAAGCTCGTCATATTAACACATCTATTCCATACTATACTTTCATTATATTAGGACTGATATAACTAAATTTATAATAAAATATATACTAATTTTTAAATAAAGTTATTTTTTTTATCGCTACAATAATAATATTTTTATTACTATAGTATCAATAGATAATAATGCTCATAATATACAAAGCGGAAATTCTTTTTCATAAAATTTTCAAATAATTTCTTTTACAAATTATATACAAAATATAATGAATAGAAATAATCCATAACTCGAAAATACTCTACCAGTATACAAATTCCTATAGATATTGTTGAAGCGACTTACCAGAAATTTTGTACTGAAATTGTATAAATATCTTCTAGCTTAAGTGACACAGTACTCAAATGGTTAAGTAGAAGGGTAGGATTTAAGGCTTGGTGAGTGGGTATTCACATTATAACGTTATGTTGATGAACATAACTGCTACTAAAAATATTAGTATAAAATATAAAATTTTTTTAAAATTTTTCCTTAAAAATATATAATTTTTTTAATTGTACTTATTAGGAGAATGAGTATCCATTCACACAAGCACACATCACAACATTATAATAACTAATGCATTGCTTTACAAACTGTATTGTGATCGATGTTACAATATCTATATATTAGGATCATAACTTAGTAGTAGTGTCATGCACCTCTCTACTAGTGCCGAGGAGTGTGTCTCAACATCTCTCATCTGGCTTTCACTGAACCAAATTAAGATACGGTACAGACTACTAACGTCTTAGGAATATTACGATAGTTTCCAACCACCGCCGAGTCAATATTTGGACACCACTATATGACTCCCATGTCCTAAATATCTGAGATAAAAACATCTACCATTTATTATCTCATCTCTCATATATCCCTTAATACTCGACACTACATCTCTGTATATGCGTATATCTACACCATTTTATATCTGCTGCAAACACAAGCAATACAAAATCAACATATCACAATTACCACAGATATTGACTTGCTATCTAACCAACCCCTTTACAACACAACAAATATACCGAGTTCTCTAAATAAGAAAATAAGATAAGAGAACCATAAAATTTTGAACAAAATCAAAGTTTAAATTTAACTGAAACTATAAAGAAAGAACAAATGAGGTTCAAAATAATCCAAGTGGAATCGAAATTACCACATTTACAAAGGAAATTAATCAAATTGGAAATTGAAAGTGAGAATTGGACCAGATAAAAGTAAACAGTTATCGGGCTACAATTCGGGTTTAAGTCGGGTGGAGGGAATGATCACGTAGGTGTGCGTGTGCTTGGCGCAGCGTGTTGCCTGGTTCACAATGTAGCAAACTGATTTCATAAGGGATTATTTAATGTGTATTATGGGCATACCCTCCAAGTTGCATATCACTTTGGAAATATATTACTTGTTGAAATTTCTTAGGTGTAAACTATCACCATTTTATCTCTATGTAATGAGCAATTCTAATTGGTTCTCCATGTATTCCATGTACAAGGTTTTAGGGTAAATGGTTTTGGATGATCTCTTCCATCCTCATATTTTTCGACCTCCTTTCCAAGAATTCATTATTTGTCATTGTAAGGGTTTTTTAGAACTATTATTAAATACCAAGGTTGTGGTTTATGCCTTATTCTATGGATAATTTTTTTTTGCTACTTTAGTACTTCTCAATTTCCCACTGAAATTCGTGTACTAATTTATTGTCACAATTGACTTTAGACATTTTTTGTTCTTATTTTCCCCTGACATTTCCAAGTCAGTAACCGATCAATTGATTTTCGTGACCTTACTCTCTAAGTCCACTACTATCGTAAAGTTGAAGAACTAGGTCCTACTACAAATGACAATTTTCCCAATGAATTTTTTTCCTTGTTAGTACTTCTAGTACTACACTATTTTATAGTTTATAGATGATTCATACTTTAAACCCCGCACTTTTGAGTTAAGGAAAATCGGAAAAAAAATGATCAAACCGAGTAAGAAAACTGAGCCGGTTTACAAACCTGATCATATGGGAATAAGCAATTTGGAAATTTACAACTTCGGGGTGATCCAAAAGGTTCATTAAACCTTGGAAAAGAAACTTAAGACAAAATAAAAGAGAAAAACCAAATTGGTTCAGGTGAACAAGATCCCATAAGAACTATGAAGTTAAGTGTGCTTGCTCGAGAGTAGTATGAGGATGTGTGACCTCATGGGAAGTATGATTTTTTTTGTAATCCGAAATTTCAATAAAATTTTTTTATGCAAAAGTAATTCTTATCTTAAATGGTCATAAATTAATATATATATTTAATTATTATAATTAATACCTAAATTAAATTATTGGAATTAATACAAATAATTTAATACCAAAATTAAGTTATTAAAATTAATACCAATAATTTATGTCAATATTAATACTAGTAATAAATCTCTCTCCATTCATTCTCCTCACACCTAAACACTTCTCTCTCTCTCTACTGATCCATTTCCCGGTGAAGCTCGAACCAGAGTTTCAACTTGAATATTTTTCTTAACCTCGGAAGGAGAGGTCGAGCTCTTTAGAACCAGGGAGAAGACAACTATCTGATAGCAAACTCCAGTCAATCAGAAAATCGCTGGAGAAGCACCGGTATGTTGGAACAGTGAAGCAGCTTCGGCGGACTGAAGCTGCCCTATTTTAGCCAAGCTGAAATCGGCCATTTTGGGCCCTACTTAGGCCAAACCAAGCCCTTCCAACACTTCCTCAGCCCTCCCATTGAAAGGTAAGCCAATTCGGCTCCCCTCTGCAAATTCCGGCCGGTGCTAGAGAGAGAACCAACAGAATTTCAATGATGAAATTCTAACTCAATTTGGCACCAATTGATGTGATTTTTGATTCTAGGATAAACCTCAGGATGAGAGCTATCTGCTCAAATTGAAAGCTCGGACCGCCGTGCTCTCACCGGTGAGTAATCGAAGCTTTCTCTCTCTATAATCCATTCTCCGACGAAGCTCCGTTTGAGCTTGTTCTGGAATCAAAACTTATGAGTCAAAGTGCTATTGAATTGTAAGAAGATGGAGAAACTCAATTTTAACTTCAATTTTAAAATTAGATGTGTTTCATCAGTCAATTTGATGAAATCAAATTCGGTTGTGCTAAGGAGTTTAAATTGGGGGAAAATTGGGTGTTTTCGAAATTCAAAGGACCAAAATGCAATTTTATGAAATTGAGGGTCAATTGGGCATGAAAATAATGTTGGAGGACCAATTGAGGAATTTTGGAATTTTTGGGTCAAAACTTACCATTTTTGTAAAGGAAGGGCAAAATGGTAATTTTGGAAAAATTGGGGGACCAAATTGGAAATTTGGGAAATTAAACCCCTTTTTGTGAAATTGAATACATTGAGGTTCCAAGATAAATTTTAAATGTTTTGGGACTCAATTTGAGGAAAAATCGGCATTAGGGACTTAAAGTTAAAGAGAAATAACTTTAGGGACCTAATTGCAAATAAATGAAAGTTTGACTTTCTCATTCATTTGGGATGAATGAAGGCGATTAGGCTGAAGGATAATGAACTGAGATGTTCATATCGTGTAGGAACACAAAGTACCAGGAACACCAGTAAGGACAAGCTCGTGTGAATACAAAGAACCAGTCTAGTGGAATTCACGGCATTAACGGGTGAGTGGGTTTACTAACATCATACCCGGTTGGGATGATGAGCACAACTTAAAATTAAAAACCACTTACTGGTTGTGAGTGAAAATTTTATATCATACCCAGTTGGGAATGATAAGTACCTCGGTATGAAAACCCACTATTAAGTGATATTTTAAACATCACTACTTGGAGGAAGTGATGTGAAAATCATGCGGAAAAAACTATTTACCGATTGTAAGTAGATCATACCCGGTTGGTATGATGAGACTTCCTCGAAGGAAGTTGAAAACCTATTCATCGGTTATGAACAGAGGTGTGCTTATACCCATGTTGTATAATGGATAGAGAAAACATATGTTTTGTCGGAAGTGCTCTCCCCTGACTATGTGCCAATGCTTAAACAATTTGGGAGACCTTCTCGACGGGAGCTCGAATAGCTCTGATAGGCCGGGGGCCTCAGTTTTGGAACTTGGGGGCTAAATGCCTAATTTTGAAAATCTCGTACAGTGGGCCCAAGGCTAGTTGGCACGAGCAGGAGCTCGTAAACAAACATGATATATGTGCCATAAGACTTAATAAGTGAATTGTTTGGCCGTGGTACCAAGATAGGACCGACATGCTTAGTTAACTAGCGGCAGTGCGATATGACAAGTTGACGGACCAGTCAAGACAAACAACTGCGGGTTTAGTTGAGAGCTGGGGCCGTTGGACTAGTGGCACCACAGATTACATGGCAATATGAGAAAACATTGTTTGTGCATGCACTGTGAGTACGGGATCATCAGGATGCCCATGAGGGGTAGTGATGCATTCTAAGGGTACTGGACAACCTGGTGGCTATAAGGGCAGTTCGTCGTTCCAAGTGTCTATGCGAAATCTGGAGTAGCACCAAGCGCATGAGACTGGGGTGGGGACAGGATGAGGTCTCTCTCCTCATATGGACATGAAGAAGTGATTTCGGGATTGTGGGTTGGATGTCACGTACATCCGCTCATTCCTAGGGTAGAAGTGGTCGTACTTATATCTGGGTGGCAGGAAAAGTCGCTCCGAAGCCACTAGCGGGTTCAGTAGTGATACTGACTTGTGAATATGTGTAACCTTCATGCTAAAGGATGTGTGTTGGGTGATGACACACCGGTAACTAAGAAATGGTGGAAAAATTCAAATTTTTAAAAGAAGGGATTTTTGAAAAAAAGGAGTCTAGCACACTGCATAAAAATATTTTTCTTAAAAGTCAAAAGCTTTTAAAAACCCATTCACTGAGTAGTCGTACTCATCCGCGCCCTTATATCCCTTTCAGGAAATCTCGAAAAGGCTACCCTTAAAGACCATCAACTAAGATGCTTGTAAGATAGGTATGTAAAATTTTAAATTTCATGCAGTTTTGATTATGCTATTTCAGGAAAAGGTAAAGGTTAAATGACGCCTTACTTTTTACGGTTTACAATAATGGGAAATCCTTTAATAATCCGAGAGAGTGGCGGGTTGTTCACGGGGATCCGACCAAACCGGGTCAAGGCGTGACACATACAATACTTTCCTAATATTTTATTTTCCAAAAAGATTTTCACTTTTCAAATCCATGCTTTAAAACACTAGGCTTTGATAACACCTAAGTTGTCACACCCAACCTGATTTCCTGGTTAGACCAACAATCAACTCGTCATATCCTCTCAATTCAACAATAGTGGGCACCTTCACTACTACTGTAAACCCCACACTTCTGAGTTAAGGAAAACCGGGAAAAGAACCGGTCAAATCGAGTAAGAAAATCGAGCCGGTTTACATTTGGGAACAAGCAATATGAAAATTTATAATTTACGGGTGATCCAAAGGGTTCATTCAACTTTGGAAAAGAAATTTAAGAAAAATTAAAAGATAAAAACCAAATTGGTTTAGGTGAACGAGATTCTATAAGAACTTTGAAGTTAAGCGTACTTGCCCAAGAACGAGATTCTATACTTTATTTTTAATTTTAAATAATTTTATAATAAATAAAATTATTTGAGGAGGAAATTGCAAATAAAGTAAATTAAGGACATTATGGCAAATATTTTAGAATTTATTTGTCAAGAAAATATACTTAGTGACTTATGTGTAATTAAAGAAAACATAGGGATCTAAGTATAAATATCAGATAATATATGGATCAGTTATCCATGATCATGTAGGTGCTTCAAGAAGGCCCTAACCTACAATCAAAAATCCAACTCAAGTTATTGGAATATTGTATGAGACGAACGAGTCACATATATCGAGTGAGTGAGATTATTGATATAGAGTCTGATTGGATCGATGGTGCATAGGAACATGCTTTACTTTGAAAATAAATTTATAGAAGTATAATCCCCTGACTATGTGAAATCACTTGAACTTTTTGGGATTATATTTTTGACAAAAAACATGAAGCATGATATTAGGACAAACCGTTGACAGTGTATGGATACATATCAAGGGGAATGATATAGCTCCGATCGTCGATGCAGGAATTGGGCAAGGCCCATGGTCGACAATGGTGGACTAGATCTAGTTCTGTCCAAATAGGCCCAATGCCTTGATTTTGAAAAGTGAAGTGCGCCCAATCCCATATTTTTTGTAAAACTCACATGAGTAGGCCTGGAGCCAATGGAAAACAAGTCAAATCCTATAAATCACTTATGATTTAAGAGACTTATAAAAATTATCACAATTTGATAACACTTGTTGAAGTTGTTGAGCTGAAGCTAGGTCGCAACGGGTTGGGCTAGTAGCACAAAGATAAAGATCTTAAATCAAAAGACATTTGTTTGTGATTACAATCATGCAGAACCAAAGAGATGCCCGGTACAGGGTATTGTTGGTTCTTAGGGCTGCTGGATAGTAAGGTTGGCACAAGGGCAGTTATTCTGTTCCAGTATGTCGAGAAGCTCTCGGAACTTCATACGAATTAAGAAAGAGGGGATAGAAGAGTGAGGTCTTACCCCTACATATGGGGATCGAAGTATCGATAAGTGTAAGGGTTGGGCCAAGGTGCTCAAACAGACAATTTGGTGGAGATTGTGGCCACTCACTAGGGTGGATGGTAAAGATGCCCCGGGCCACTAGTGGAACAAATTGAGGTTGTAGATTTTGAGGGTATGTTCTACATTGTATGATCCCTTTAATGAGAAATGGTGTTTGTGAGTTTGTGTGATACAAATCAATGGAATTCAAACCATAAAAATCGTGACAAGTTCTTCTGGGAAGGAGGAACCAAGTTGTAGCTTGTGAGTCTCTAGTTGTGAAAATCCCTTTAATGAGAACGGGTGATCATTGTTTGTTTGTTACAAACCTTATAAACTATGAAGTTCTTCTAGAAAGAAAAGAACTATGTTTTAAGCTTGTGAGATAAGAACAATGGGTTAAATCATGAAATATATTTTTCAATGATAAAACAAGTTGGAACTTGTTCATTTTCCAAACTTGATGGAATTAAGAGAAATGAAATCTGTGAACTTTTTTAATACATGCTGAGTAGTGGACATGATGTCACGTTGTTAGCTAACCCTCTTACTAAGTTGTAGGCTCACTCTGTCATGCCCTGACCTGGTTTGGTCAGATCCCCATGATCAACCCGCCACTCTCCCGATTTACTAAGGGTTGCCCATTGTTTATAAACCGTGAAGAGTAAGGCATCCTTTAAACCTGCACCTTTCCTGGAATAGCATAGATCAAAGCTGCATAAAATTTTAAACTGAACATACCTGTATTACAAGCATATGAGTTGATGGTCCTTGGGGTAGGCTTTACGGGATTTCCTGAAAGGGATATAAGGGAGGGGGTGAGTACAATGACTTAGTGAATGAGTTGTCTAAATTTAACTTTTATGAAAAATGTTTGGTTTGGAGTGTGCTAGACTTCTTATTCTCTTTTAAAAGCCTTTCATTACAAATTTCTATTGTTACCACCATTTCTTATTAACCACAATGTGTCATCACCCAACACACATCCTTCATCATGAAGATCAAACACACAATCGCAGGCCAACCCATCCACTGAACCCACTTGTGGCGTCAGAGCGACTTTACCGGTCGGCCACCTAGATAGAAGCACATCCACTTCTACCCTGAGAATGAGTGGATGTTCGCGATATCCGACCCTCAATCCCATAACAAATCTCCGTGTCCATATGAGGACAAAGATCTCATCCTAACCCCACCTCGGTCTCATGTGCTTGAAGCTACGTCGAGCTTTGCAAGGCTTCTGGTACGACTAACTGCCCTTATATCCACTAGGTCATCCAGGGCCCTAGGACACATCACTACCCCTCTTGGGTGTCTTAAAGGTCCCGTAAGACACTGGTACAATGGCCCCGACCCTCAACTCAACCTGCAGCTATTTGTCTTGACTAGTTGTGTCAGGAGACTTGTTATGTCACATTGCTGCTAGTTGACTATGTATGTCGGTCCTATCTTGGTACCATGGCCAAACAATTCAATTACTTAAGTTTTCATGGCATATAAATCATGTTTGTTTACGAGCTCCTGCTCGTGCCATAAAAAAGGTCTCCCAAATTGTCTAAGCAGTGGCACACAGTCAGGGGAGAACACTTCCGACAAAATATATTTTCAACTGTCCATCATACCAACCAAGTATGAGGACATCTCCGCTCATAACCGATGAACGGGTTTTCCACTTCCTTCGAGGAAGTTTTATCATACCAATAGGGTATGATCTACTTACAACCGATAAGTGGTTTTTTCATGTCATTTTCACATCACTCCTCTAAGTTGTGATGTTTAAAATTCCACGTTTTTGTTTCCGAGATGCTTATTATGCCAACCGGATATGATATAAAAATCCCACTCACTCAATCGTGTAGTGAAATTCCTCTTAGCTGGCTTGTTGTCCTTACTTGAACTCGTCTTAGCTGGCGTTCTCGATACCTCATGTTCCTACATGATATGAACATTCTTATTCATTATTATTTAGCCTAATAGCCCTCATTCATCACAAATGAATGAGAAAACCAACTTTTCCTTTATTTACAATTAGGTCCCTAAAGTTATTTTCTTTAACTTTAAGTCCCTAATGCCGGTTTTTCCTCAAATTGAGTCCCAAAACTTTTAAAATTTATCTTAGGACCTCAATTTATTCAAATTCACACAAAAGGGTTTAATTTCCCAAATTTCCAATTTGGTCCCCCAACTTTTCCAAAATTACCACTTTGCCCCTAATTTACAAAAATGGTAAGTTTTGCCCCAAAAATTCTAAAAAATTGCCCAATTGGTAGTCCAACATCTTTATTATGCCCAATTGGTCCTCAATTTTATGAAATTGCACTTTATTCCCTCTAATTTTTGAAATCCCCAAATTTCCCTGAATTTTCCATCTAATTTCAACCTTCTAACTCTGCCAAATTTGATTTCATCAAATTGACCGATCAAATGAGTTTAATTGTTGAAATTGAAGTTAAATTGGGGTTCCTATACTTTCATACAATTCAATTGCACTTTGAATCGCACCATTTGGTGTCGGAATGAGCTCAAACGGAGCTTCACCAAAAAACTAGACTTATAGAGAGAAAGCTTCGAAAGTTTACCATGGGGGGCACGACGGTTGGAGCTTTCGATCTAGAAAGATAGCTTATTTTTTGAGGTTCCTCCTTGGATAAAAAATTGTATCAATTATGCCGAATTGAGTGAGAATTTCATCATTGAAATTTTGTCGGTTCTCTCTCTAGCACCGGTTTGAATTTACAGAGGGGAGTCGAATTGGCTTACCTTTTAGCTCTAATTCAGCTGTAGGAGGGCTTTGGAGGTGTTGGGATGGCTTGGTTTGGCCTGAGGAGAGCTCGAATTGGTCAATTTCAGCTTGGCCAAAATAGGGAAACTTCTGTCCGTCGAAGCTGCTTCAGTGTTCAATCACGCCGGCGTTTCTCCGATGATTCTCGGAGCAAATAGAGACTACAGGTGTGTAGCTTACTTCTCCCTGGTTCTAAAGAACCTGACCTCGCCTTGTTTGGTTTAGAAAAATGCCCAAGTTGGAGCTCTGGTTTGAGCTTCATTGGAAATGGTAGCAATTGAGAGAGAATGGAGTTTTCAGGTGTGGAGTGGATGAATGAGGAGGGGCTTTTTATATAGGAAGCTCGGAGACTTCCTGGTCGTCCAATTAGCACCTTAATGGTGGTTATTCATTGCTTGAAACTCCTTGGCCAGAGACTTTTCCACTTCGCCAGTGCTGCACAATTTTCTGATGAGTGAACAATGCTGTCATCTTAAGGAAGAAGACGACACTGTTCTAAACTAGATCGGACCGGTCTAAACCGGGTTCAAAGCTTAAACCACCCCCAATTCGACCGAATTTTTCATATCTAAAAATTTATAAATTTATCTAAATTCATTTTTATCCAATGGTGGCCTCAAATATTAAATTTGAATTTTTTAAGCCACCTAGAAAAATGAATTTACCATTCAGTTCAATAGTTGTTCAAACCAGTCCAAACAGGTTCAATCCGATTCGGATCTGGTTTACCTTTACCAGTTTTGTAAACCCTGTCCTTTAGTAATGAAAAAACTGGGGAAAGAACAGGTAAAGTTGAATCTTTAAACCGAATTGGTCTACAAGCCCGTTTGTTAGGGGACGAGCAAATTTGAAAAGTTCTAACTCCCGTGTGACTCAAGAAGGTTTATAAACTTGGGAAAAGGACCCTAGGATGAAATAAAGAGGATAGACCAAAGCAGTTCAAGAGAACCGGGTCCGAATCAGATAGAACCAATTTATGAACCGAGTTGATTCATGATCCGGAACCGATAGAGAATGGATAAAACAAGAAGCTAATGTATGACTTATAATCCTTGGGAAGGAACCTTAGAACAATGTGGGAGAGAAAAACTAGACTGGTTTGGGTAAACTGGATCCGAACTAGATTAAATCGGTTTAAGAACCGAGCCGGTTTATGAACCAAAATCGATTAAGAGATGGTAAACTGGGAGTTTTATGGTTCCTAAATTACCAAAGGAGTCACGAAAGACATGTAAATAGACTTTTGAAGGAATTGGGGATGAAAACTAAACTGGTTCAAGTGAACCGGATCCGAACCGTTTCTGACCGGTTTGAACCATTATTAAATCGGATCCCAAATTCAATTTTCTAGGTGGCTTAAATAATTCAAATTTGAGATTTGAGGCCACAATTGGATAGAAAATTAATTTAGATGAATTTAGAAATTTTTAGATTTGAGAAACTCGATCAAATGAGGAGTGAACCGGCTGGTTTAAGCTTTGAACCCGGTTCGGACCTGTCCGGTCCAGTTCGGAATAGTGTCATCTTCTTCCTTAGGATGACAACATTGTTCACCAGCACTATTTTCATTTGGTACATTTCATGTCTTCAATGCTTGTCATAAAGGTGCCAAATGGACGGCCAACGGGTCCCTGGGCTCCCTATATAAAGAGCCCCTCTCCATTCATCCTCTTCACACCTAAAAAGCTCACTCTCTTTGAGTTGCTCAGTTTTCTAGCAAAGCTCGAACCAGAGCTTTGATATAGGGTCAATTCTGAGCCAAAGAAGGTGAGGTCGAGTTCATTAGTACTAGGGAGAAAGCTACACGGTGGTGACATCCCTTCGTTCTGAGAGTTGCAGGAGAAGTGCCGGCGTGATCAAACTATGAAGTAGCTCTAACGGGCCATAGCTACCCTATTTTGGCTGAGTTGAAATCAACCAATTCGAGCCCTTAAATACCTACAAATTTTGAAGTCACGAGAAGCCTGTCCTTAAATACCTACAAATTTAAATGCCTGCAAGACAGGTATAATTATTTTAAATCTCTATGCAGTTTTAATTTATGTTATTCATGGAAAAGGTGCAAGGAAAGCCTTACTCTTTATGGTTTATAATAAGGGGGAAACCCTTTAATAAACTAGAAGAGTGGCGAGTTGTCCACGGGGATCTGACCAAACCAGGTCGGGGCATGACAGGTTTGATTTTCATCTCCAATTTATTCATAAATCTATTTCCATGACTTTTGGGACTCTTTGGGTCACTCAGGACCCATAAGTTTCCCGGTTTGCCATTTCTCTATCGGTTCCAATTTGTAGACCAACTCGGTTTTCAAATTTAAAAAGACTGGTTCTTTCCTTGGTTTTTTTTATTATCAAAGGACGAGGTTTACACACCCCTCCCTTACCGCTTTTAGGTCTTGAAAATGTCGAGAAAGACATTAGAAGACATACTACCAAACCGGTATGTAAGTTACACTTACATGTTTATGCACAACATTATATATTCTAGCATATTTACGAAAACGGGATTTGATGAGTTGTTTTCTTTTTATTTACGCCTTACTCCTATCAATACTATGATAACGGAGGTATCATCTATTTTATTACTAGGAGGAGTGACGGGTTGTTCACAGGGTTCCTGTGAACCCCGTCCCTTAAAGATAAGGAAAACTAGGGAAAGAACCGGTCAACTTGGGTGATAAAACCGAACCGGTTCACGAACCACAACTGTTGGAGAAAGGTCAAAATGGGAAATTACAAATCCCGACTGACCTAAAGAGTCATAAAAACCATCGAAGGTTACACACATTCGCAAGTCAGTATCACTACTGAACCCGCTAGTGGCTTCGGAGCGACTTTTCCTGCCACCCGAATAGAAGTACAACCACTTCTACCCTGGGAATGGGTGGATGTACGTGACATCCGACCCACAATCCCAAAATCACTTCTTCGTGTCTGTATGAGGACAGAGACCTCATCCTATCCCCACCCCGGTCTCATGCACTTCGTACTACTCCAAATTTCGCACAGACACCCGGAACGACGAACTGCCCTTATAGCCACCAGGTCGTCCAGTGCCCTTAGGACGCATCACTACCCCTCATGGGCGTCTTGATGATCCCGTACTCACAGTGCATGCACAAACAATGTTTTCTTATATTGCCATGTAATCTGTGGTGCCATTAGTCCAACGGCCCCGACTCTCAACTCAACCCGCAGCTGTTTGTCCTGGCTAGTCCGTCGACCTGTCATGTCGCACTGCCGCTAGTTGACTGAGCATGTTGGTCCTATCTTGGTACCATGGCCAAACAATTCACTTATTAAGTTTTATGGTACATATATCATGTTCGTTTACGAGCTCCTGCTCGTGCCAATTGGCCTTGGGCCCACTGTACGAGATTTTCAAAATCGGGCATTTAGCCCCCAAGTTCCAAAACCGAGGCCCTTGGCCTATCAGAGCTATTCGAGCTCCCGTCGAGAAGTTCTCCCAAATTGTTTAAGCATTGGCACATAGTCAGGGGAGAGATCTTCTGACAAAAATAGGTTTTTACTGTCCATCATACCGGCCGGTATAAGGACATCTCCGTTCATAACCGATGAATGGGTTTTCGACTTCATTCGAGGAAGTCTCATCATACCAACCGGGTATGATCTACTTACAACCAGTAAGTAGTTTTTCCGCATAACTTTCACATCACTTTCTCTAAGTAGCGATGATTAAAATACCACTAAACAGTGTGTTTTTTTATCGAGGCACTTATCATCCCCAACCGAGTATGATCTTAGTAAACCCACTCACAACCGGTAAGTGGTTTTTAACTTTAATTTGTGCTCATCATCCCAACCGGGTATGACGTTAGTAAACCCACTCACAACCGGTAAGTGGTTTTTAACTTTAAACTGTGCTTATCATCCCAACTGGGTATGATGTGAATAACCCACTCACCCGTTAATGCCGTGATTTCCACTAGACTGGTTCTTTGTATTCACGCGAGCTTGTCCTTGCTAGCGTTCCTGGTATTTAACGTTCCGGTGAAGGCACGACAGTCCGAGCTTTCAATTTGGGCAGATAGGTCTCATCCTGAGGTCCATCCTAAAATCAAGTATTGTATCAATTGATGCAGAATTGGATTAGAATTTCGTGATTGAAATTCGGTCGATTCTCTCTCTAGCACCGATCGAAAATTATAAAGGGGAGCCGAATTGGATTACCTTTCGGTCCTAATTCGGCTGTGAAAAGGCTGAGGAAGTGTTGGGAGGGCTTAGTTTAGCCTGAGGAGGGCTTGAAATGGCCAATTCCAGCTTGGCCGAAATAGGGCAGCTTCGGTCCACCGAAGTTGCTTCACTATTCCATCATGTCGGCGCTTCTCCAACGGTTCTCGGATTGACTGGAGTTTGCTATCAGATAGCGTCTTCTCCCCGATTCTAAAGAGCCCGACTTTTGTTCAAGTCGAAGCTCTGGTTCGAGCTTTACTAAGAAATGGAGCAGTAGAGAGAGAGAGAGAAGAGTTCAAGTGTGAGGAGAATGAAATGGGGATGACCTCTTTATATAGTCGTAAAACCCGTGTATTAAATAGGTGAGATTTATTACTAGTATTAATATTGCCATAAATTATTGGTATTAATTCCAATAATTTAATTTCGGTATTAATTCCAATAATTTAATTTCGGTAATAAATTATTTGTATTTTATTCCAATAATTTAATTTAATTATTAAATTATTGGTATTAATTTCAATAATTAAATATATATTAATTGATGGCTATTTATGATAAGTCGTACTTGGTATAAAAATTTTTGACCGAAATTTCAGGTTACAAAAAATTACACTTCCCAGGAGGTCACCCATCGTCACACTACTCTAAGGTAAGCATGTTTAACACTAAAGTTATTATGAAATCTAGTTCAACTGAACCAATTTGATTTTTGTTTTCTATTTTGTCTTAAATTTCTTTTCCAATGTTGAATAAATTTTTTGGATCAACCAAAAATTGTAAATTTTCATATTGCTTATTTCCAAATGTAAACCGGTTTGGTTTTTCTTATTCGGTTTGACCGGTTCTTTTCTCGATTTTCCTTAACTCAAATGTGCGGGGTTTACAACTCTTCACTCCTTTTAGGAGTTTTGTCCCCAAAACTTAGTTAACATCCTTGCATGAGCAATCATTTCCTTTGATGCCCCTTTGGTGTTTGTTTAACATGCAAAGTCTTCTCTTGTTCTTTTAATTAGTCCTTTTTACATCCTTCACTTGGAAATTTCTTTTCCTTTATATTATTTACTCCCTACATGGAGTTTATTATAACGAGACATACCTTACTTCAGGTTATATTCTTAGATTTATATCTTTCTTTGCTTAGAGCACATTCTTCCCTTTGAGGTTCTGTACTCAAGATTGGAAATTTTAAGATACTAACCATTCCCATGTCTAGTTAACCCCTTGGTTGTTGAAACCATTAGCTCAATGTTCTTTTGGGTGTTACGTACTGGTTGCCACAATTTTCTTTATTCTCACTTTTTCATCTCATTTTGACCCTTCCTCCATTCGTTGTCTATTATAACTTTAGTCCAAATTTTTATATTTGACCTCGTCATGCTTATTAGCCGACTCTTCCTTACTTTGAGTCATATTCTCCTCGGGATTGTTGGGCTTACATACCCCTTACAGCATGGCATTTTCTAGGACCTATCTTTGTCCATTAGATTTCTAGAACATCTCCTTCAGGGTCTCTCTTAGCTTTTTTTTTTGACCTTTTAGGGATCATATAACTTCATCCCTCTTTTCTTTTGATGGCATTCCTCAACTATCCTTTTTACCATTATCCTCTCATCCATCATACCTTTGAAGTTATGTCTCACATAACCGCATGGATTTCTCTTACCTACTCATCCTTTCCAAACGTTTTTATTGGGTCCTTTCAATTCCAATCGTTGGGTTTCCTGATGATTATTGACATACGAGGATTTTTTTTTCCTTCTTATGTCCTTTCTCTTCTTTAGTGACATCCCTTATTCAATGACTTCCTTTTTCCTTAATCCTCTTTTACTTGCTCATAAATCACTTCATGATTCTTCATTCTACAATAATTGCTTTCGATCTATGTGTCGATTACTTTGCTTGGGAAGGTTCACTCCATCCAGTTTTGTTCATTATCTTTGGCTGTCCGTCGTTACTAGTTTTCCTCTTTCTACATGGTTCTCCTATTCTCTCCAAACAGGTCATAATGGACCATTACAATACTTCTTTTCTTGGAAAACATTTCCTAAATAAGGGTTGGTTCTATTTCCTCTTAATTGGGATACACATGTCTTTCCGGGGCTTCCTTCCTTGGTAGGATTCTTTGTCTTTCCCCTGACATTCTTTTCTTACATTTGCTCTAGGGGATTTCTACCCTTAAATGACATCCCTTGATGTCGTCTTCTCCTATTTACCATTACTCCTCAAATCTTTTAGGCACATCTTTTATGCTATATTTACATCCTTATTCGTACCCAATACCTGTCTATTTCTTTAGGGAGCGTACAAATCTTCCTTGTTTTAGGATCATTGTGGAAGAGGCTTACCTATTCCTTTCTTGGCTTGAGTTTAGTCATTAATTGGCCCTTAGTCCTTTTAAGGATTTCTTGTATCCTTCTTTTCCCGAGTATTTGACCTTTCTGCCTCTCTCTTGTTTATCGGAACTTACATTATGGCTTTCCCAAGTATTTGTTCGTTAATTGCTTTGCCTCCACCATTTGTTTGGTCTAAGTTTCTTAGCAGCTATTTCTCGAGTCCTCCTGTCCTTAACATCCATCTCACTAACCTTTTTTAGGGTGTAGTCCCTTCTACTTCCCGATCTTCCTTAGGGTGTCATTTGTTCTCTCTGACTATCTTGTTGTAACGACTTGCTTTCTCTTGTCCTGTTGGTCCGAACTTCCTATTTGACATAGTTGCTTTTTCCAAGGTGATTTATTCCTGTAATCCCAATACGTCCCGTTTGTCATCAAATGTTCGTCTTGTCTTCTCTTGTGGATGCACTCCTTTCTTTGCTCCTAAATGGTTTGGATTTTCTTCTTAAAGGGGGAATTCTCTTCAGCTATCCTTTGTTCCGTTTGTGGTTTTATTAAGGTCCTACCTTTACCCCTTTTTCCTTCTTACCACTTTGCTAAGATTTTGAAGAGTTTCCTCTTATTTGTGGTTGCAAATAGAGTCATGTTTCTTGGGATGGTATCCTTTCGGATTTCCTATAGTTGTGGGGTGTTTATTCTTGGAAAATATTGTCCTGACTCCTGGCGATGTGGGACAGTTTTTCACTTCGTGTCCTATTCCCTTCTAGGTTAACTTGATTCCTATCCTTTGTAGGGTTGGGCACTTCTCCACGCAGTGTCCCTATCATTCATGAACATAAGTGGTTCCTCCTGGCATTTTCTTGGAAATTGTTAGTTTTAGTGCTCCTTCATCCTTAAGCCAGGATACCGTGAGAGTTTTTTTTTTTTTTTAGTCTTCCTTAAAGATCACATCATTTGAGGGACAGGGTTTTTAGGAATTTGGAGTACTTCATTAATACAATAGTATAGTATGTTGGGGATTTTGGCCCTATTACAAAAAAATGGTCACCAAATAACTAGGGAGCTACGAGATTCTTGATAAGCATCCTCCTATGTAAGGTTATATGCCCCATTGTATGGCTTCATGCTTGGCTTCCTTTATACTTAGAGTTGTGACCTCAATAGGTCCTACCACTATTCTCTGGGATACTTTCTCATTTGCTCTTTTGAGATTCCTACCATGCTTTAGGCATTTGGGAAGCTTCTAGGGTTGTCTTCCTACGAAGATAAGGTGTTGAGTAGAGCCATTCCTAGTTTTCTTGGTTCCTCTCCTAGGAGCCATCTGAAATTTTTAGGATAAATCCTATTAGTTACAATATTTTATAGTCTTGATTTTGTATTCAAGGAAACAGGCTCTGATACCACTCTAGTTGTCACGCCCCGACCCGGTTTGGTCGGATCCCCGTGATCAACCCGCCACTCTCCCGATTTATTAAAGGGTTTCCCCTTATTATAAACCGTAAAGAGTAAGGCGTCCTTTAACCTGCACCTTTTTCCTGGAATAACATAATCAAAACTGCATGAAATTTAAAACTGTACATACCTGTCTTACAGGCATCTTAGTTGATGGTCTTTAAGGGGAGGCTTTCCAAGATTTCCTGAAAGGGATATAAGGGAGGGGTGAGTACGACTACTCAGCGAATGGGTTTTTAAAAACTTTTGAATTTTAAGAAAAATATTTATATGGAGTGTGCCAGACTCCTTTGTTTTAAAAAATCCCTTCATTTAAAAATTTGAGTTTTTCCATTATTTCTTAGTTACCACGGTGCGTCATCACCCAACACACATCCTTCATCATGAAGGTTACACACATTTGCAAGTCAGTATCACTACTGAACCCACTAGTGGCTTCGGAGCGACTTTTCCTGCCACCCGGATAGAAGTACGACCACTTCTACCCTGGGAATGGGTAGATGTACGTGACATCCGACCCACAATCCCGAAATCACTTCTTCGTATCCGTATGAGGACAGAGACCTCACCCTGTCCCCACCCCGGTCTCATGCGCTTCGTGCTACTCCAAATTTTGCACAGACACCTGGAACGACGAACTGTCCTTATAGCCACCAGGTCGTCCAGTGCCCTTAGGACGCATCACTACCCCTCATGGGTGTCTTGATGATCTCATACTCACAGTGCATGCACAAACAATGTTTTCTTATATTGCCATGTAATCTGTGGTGCCATTAGTCCAACGGCCCCGACTCTCAACTCAACCTGCAGTTGTTTGTCTTGGCTAGTCCGTCGACCTGTCATGTCGCATTGCCGCTAGTTGACTGAGCATGTCGGGCCTATCTTGGTACCATGGCCAAACAATTCACTTATTAAGTTTTATGGTACATATATCATGTTCGTTTACGAGCTCCTGCTCGTGCCAACTGGCCTTGGGCCCACTGTACGTGATTTTCAAAATCGGGCATTTAGCCCCCAAGTTCCAAAACCGAGGCCCCTGGCCTATTAGAGCTATTCGAGCTCCCGTCGAGAAGTTCTCCCAAATTGTTTAAGCATTGGCACACAGTCAGGGGAGAGATCTTCCGACAAAAATAGGTTTTTACTATCCATCAGACCGACCGATATAAGGACATCTCCGTTCATAACCGATGAACGAGTTTTCAACTTCCTTCGAGGAAGTCTCATCATACCAACCGGGTATGATCTACTTACAACCAGTAAATAGTTTTTCCGCATAACTTTCACATCACTTTCTCTAAGTAGTGATGATTAAAATACCACTAAACAGTGGGTTTTTTTATCGAGGCACTTATCATTCCTAACCGGGTATGATGTTAGTAAACCCACTCACAACCGGTAAGTGGTTTTTAACTTTAATTTGTGCTCATCATCCCAACTGGGTATGACGTTAGTAAACCCACTCACAACCGGTAAGTGGTTTTTAACTTTAAACTGTGCTCATCATCCCAACTGGGTATGATGTGAATAACCCACTCACCCATTAATGCCGTGATTTCCACTAGACTGGTTCTTTGTATTCACGCGAGCTTGTCCTTGCTGGCGTTCCTGGTATTTAACGTTCCGGTGAAGGTATGATAGTCTGAGCTTTCGATCTGGGCAGATAGGTCTCATCCTGAGGTTCATCCTAAAATCAAGTATTGTATCAATTGATGCAGAATTGGATTAGAATTTCGTGATTGAAATTCGGTCGATTCTCTCTCTGGCACCGATCGAAAATTATAAAGGGGAGCCGAATTGGCTTACCTTTCGGTCCTAATTCGGCCGTGAAAAGGCTGAGGAAGTGTTGGGAGGGCTTAGTTTAGCCTGAGGAGGGCTTGAAATGGCCGATTCTAGCTTGGCCGAAATAGGGCAGCTTCGGTCCACCGAAGTTGCTTCACTATTCCATCATGTCGGCGCTTCTCCAACGGTTCTCGGATTGATTGGAGTTTGCTATCAGATAGCGTCTTCTCCCTAGTTCTAAAGAGCCCGACTTTTGTTTAAGTCGAAGCTCTAGTTCGAGCTTTACTAGGAAATGGAGCAGTAGAGAGAGAGAGAAGTGTTCAGGTGTGTGGAGAATGAAATGGGGATGACCTCTTTATATAGTCGTAAAACCCGTTTATTAAATAGGCGAGATTTATTACTAGTATTAATATTGCCATAAATTATTGGTATTAATTCCAATAATTTAATTTCGGTATTAATTTCAATAATTTAATTTAGGTATTAAATTATTGGTATTAATTTCAATAATTAAATATATATTAATTGATGGCTATTTATGAAATCTAGTTCACCTGAACTAATTTAGTTTTTGTTTTCTATTTTGTCTTAAATTTCTTTTCCAATGTTGAATAAATTCTTTGAATCAACCGAAAATTGTAAATTTTCATATTGTTTATTTCCAAATGTATACCGGTTTGGTTTTTCTTATTCGGTTTGACCGGTTCTTTTCCCGATTTTCCTTAACTCAAATGTGCGGGGTTTACAATAGTGAATCGGTTCACAAATTCATTTTTCTAAATTGCTTAAAAATGTCAATTTAGGAAATTGAGTCAACCATTAGATAGACAATGGATTTAGAATTTTTTAAATTTCAGAAAACTGATTGAATTGGGTCTGAAATGACCGATTTTCGAATTTGGGACCACGAACATAGTACCATCAATCAACGAACCGGAGCAGTCAATGGTTAGACCGGTCAGCGGACCAGACTAGTCAGCGGACTAGATCAGTCAACGGTCAACGGTGCCCCATCAGCTGCCATGCAGACACGTGCAACCCAAAGGAGGCTACCACGTGTCTGGTCAACAAACAGCTGGCTCCATGAGCACGACACATAGATACGAGCAACTAATAAGAGGCTACCATGTGTCTGATCAATGGGTCAATGGTTGATGTGGCAGCCGAGCTAGGCCTCCACATTAGAAAAACTGACCAATCACAAGGCACCACGTGGCACGACCTCCACATCATCATCTTCAACCTTCAAATGCTGATAGAGAGAACGAACGAGAGAGAGACTCTAGTAAAGCTGGAGTCTCTGGTGACTCGAAAAACTCTCTGGTCAGGTCGCTGACAGCTGAGTTGGAGGCCGAGTCTTATGCCCGTGAGTAGCATGAATAGTTGTCGAGCTCCCTATATAAAGAACACCCCACCATTCGTCCTCATCATCCCACAATTGAGCGAAGAAGAAGAAGAAGAACAATGCATTTTCTGGTGAGGTGTAAACCAAAGCTCCGATGATGGGACTTTTCTCAGCCTTCCAAGCCACATTTGGTGTCTTTGGAATCGGAGGAAAGTTTTCTACCTAGCCCTAACCTCAGTTTAGCTAGAGAGCCACCAAGGAAGATTGAGGAAGCCCGAACAATACCATTGCTCCTCGGCCAGGAAGATGCTCCACCTTCTACCACCACTTCGAGCTTCCCCACGACCTATTGCAGCCAAACTTGACCCCCCACACCCCACCTAGAGGTGTCCCGACCTTCCCCTAAGCTAAGAAGGTAAGCTCCCTCCACCACCCTTTGCCAGAAAACATTGTTCATGGCCAATTTCTATAAAAAAAACATGAACACTAAAATTTGCATGGCTTAAGTCATCAATTATGACATGGTTTGATCTAGTAAGGATCTCCACGATGAGAGCAACAAATTGGTAGCCAAAGCTCCGGTTGCTAGACCCTCACCGGTAAGATATTAAAGCTTTCTCTCTCTAGACTGTATTTTTCGGCGAAGCCTACTTTGAGCTCATTTCCAAGCCAAATGAAGTGGCTAAGGGCTTAAAATGACGACGAAAACATAAAGGAAGAGATTGAAATCATGAATGGGGACATTTAACCATGTTTTGATGGTCAATTTCATGAAATTAGATTTAGGGGCCAAAATGCAATTTTTGAGATATTTGGGCAATTTGGGGATTTTTCGAAAATTGGGGGCTGGATGGAAAATTGATAAAATTAAGGGCATTTTCATGAAATTCCCTCTCAATTGAGGCTCAGTTGGGAAAATTGAATAAAATGGAGGACCAAAATGCAAAGTTTGAGAAGTTTGGGGTCAAATTGTAATTTTGGAAAAATTGGGGACTAAATGAAAATTTTGTAAAATTGAGGGGCCTATGGGCAATTTTGATAAGATGAAGGACCCATGAAAGGAAATTTGGAAAACCTAGGGGCCAAATTGAAAAGAATGGGCAATTAGGGCCAAATTGAAAAGAATGGACTAACATTAGGGACCAAATTGTAATTAAGGCAAACTACGATGGCCTATATGCAAATGATCAAATAATGTGGTCCCTTAGTCTAGTACCGTAACACGGATACTCGTGTCATGTAGGAACATCCTACTTAAGCGCCGACTTTAAGGAGAATACTGCGAGGCTAGACTTCGTCGGGATGACCCCGCCGAGATCACCGGGTGTGTGGGAACCGCTATAACGTCAAGTTCGATTGGAATTACGGTTCAAATTTTAAAACCATTTTCTCAGAATTAGCCTCCCTTGACTAGGTGACCCTTCTTAAAATATGTTGGAGCTAATTCTGGGTTTAGGCTCGATATGATAGTGGGCCTAAGGTCGATGGATATGAGCATGGACCCGTCCAAAATGAATATGTGATGAAAGATGCCAAAAGATCTGAATAATGGGAATTTTGTGTGATACCCATCTAGCTAAGTCTATGTTGTCTGGCTTGTTGGGCCAAACCGCTACTCTATCAAAGCTAGGTCGTCGAACCTTTTAGGCTAGTATGCGTGGGCCGAAGCCAAGCCAACAAACTGTTGCGTTGAAGGGGCAAAGATAAAGGCTATAATTTAAAAAGATTGTTGATTGTGCATGCACTATAATGTTCGGGCCATCAGGACACCTAGCATGAGGTAGTGATGGAGCCCAAGGACTACTGGATGACCCAGGGTGCATAAGGGTGGTTCTATCTTTTAGTAGGTCGTGAAGCTTCCTGCTCATGGAGACCGAGGTAGTAGGGGAAATGAGGTCTCGTCCCACTATGCGGATAGGGTGAAGTGATCAGGGTTTGAGTGTTGGACTATTGATGTTCACTCAAACTCCATGTAGAGGGAGTGTACCTCTATCAGGGTGGATGGTAAAGGCACTCTGGTCCACAAATAGCACGGTCAAGGACCATTCTACAAACAAGTGATCCCTCCTATGCTAGGAGGGTAGTTGTTGATATGAATTGAGAAATTTGAGAAGAAACTGCTGAAATATCAAACATTTGAAAATGTTGAATTTAACATTTCCTAAAAGATTTTTCCCCACTCATTGTGTTATCAAACTCACCCCCACCATCTAAACATTTTTAGGACTGAATGCAACTACACCGACTTTTTCCTCTCCAGACCCCAACCCTGGTAGACAAATTTAAAGTTTCAGTTTTGTTTAATGTTGTTTAGGGAAAACATGACATGTACTATGCCTAACTCTCTTGATCTCTTAGAGAAGTCCCTTTTCGATATCCAGGAGAGAGGCGGGTTGTTCATAGAATCTCGACCAAATCGGGTCGGGGCGTGACAGCATAAGACCCTCTCCAGCCTCCCTTCAGACACCGGTAAGCTCAATTTTGCCTTCTCTCGTTGGAATTTCTGAGTTTTAGAGTTGCACCACCCCCGAAACTTCTCTCCTCAAATTACCGCAGGATAGCAACGAATTGTGGCGGGATTCGATCCTAATAGGTTCCCCTCGACAAGCACTAATTGCCCCTACCTCAAGCTCCGGCCACTGCCCCTCCGTCAGTAAGATACGCAATCTTTCTCTCTCTATTGTAAATTTTCCAATGAAGCTTCGATGAGGCTTAAAACTCAACCAAAATAAAAAATTTAAAGTGTAGGATGATCAAAGGGAGCTGGAGGAGATGAATTGAGTTGAGAATTGAAGAAATTAAAAACTTACTAGCCACCAATTGGACAAGGTAAGATCTGAAGGCTCATATGCTTGAATTGGGGAAGAAGATGAAATTCAATTTGGGGATTTTAGGGACTCTTATGCAATTTTTGAAAAATAGAAGGACTGAATGGAAAATTTACCAAAATTGAAGGTATTTTCATGAAATTCGCCCCAATTGAGGGCCAATTATGCAATTTAGGCAAAATAGAAGGCAAATTGGAAATTTCTCAAAGTTGGGGACGAAATGGTATTTTTTGAAAAATTAAGTACTAAAGGGCAATTTTGGTAAATTAAGGGCCAATTGATGAAATTAAAAGAGTTAAAGACCCAAAAAGAATGATTGGAAACATAGGGGCTTAATAACAGTTAAAGGGAAATTAGGGACCTAGGTGCAATTAAAGCAAAGTAAGGGGCCCTAGGTGCAAATACGAGAATGTATGTGACCTCTTAGTCACTACGTCCTGATACGAACACTCGTACCATGCAGAAACGGATTACTCGAGCGTCGAACCCCAGAAGCGCACCGAGTAGAGAGACTCTGTCGGCACAACCCCGTTGAGATCACCGAGTGAGTGAGAATTGCTATATTGTTTGTTCTGGTTGGAAGGATGATTGTTTTGAAAATGATTTTCTTGGAATTAGTCTCCCATGACTGGGTGACTCTACTTAAAATATTTGGGAGCTAATTTTGGGCTTAGGCTCGGTATGCCAATGGGCCTAAGGCCGATAGATACATGCGTGGACTCATCCAGAACTAGTATATGATGAATGATACTAAAAGATCCAAATAATGGAAAATCTGTGTGATACCCATCAAGCCAAGTCTGAGTTGTCGAGCTTATTGGGCCAAACCGTTGCTCTACCGAAGCCACGTTGTCGAACCTGTTGGGCCAGTAAGCGTGGGCCGACACCAAGCCGATAGATCGTTGTGCTGGAGGTCCCAAGATAAAGTCTATAATTAAAAAGACTATTGATTGTGCATGCATTGTGATGTTTAGGCCATCAGGACACCTGGTATGAGGTAGTGATGGAGCCCATGGATTACTGGATGACCTAGGGTGCAAAAGGGCGGTATGTCATTCAGTAGGTCATGAAACTCGAGGAGCTTCCTACGCATGGAGACCGAGGTAGTAGGGGAAAGGAGGTCTCGTCCCACTAAGTAGACACAATGAAGTGATCAGGGTTTGAGGGTCGAACTATTGATGTCCACTCAATTTCCAGGTATAAGTAGTGCACCTGTATTAGGGTGGACGGTAAAGGCGCTTCGGTCCACAAGTGGAGTGGTTGGGGACTGTTCTTCGAATGTGTGATCCCTCCTATGATAGGAGGGCGGTCGTCGACTATATGAAATGTGTTAAAACTGACAAAGGAATAATTTAAAGGACAAAAAAGATAAATTCAAGTAAACATTATATTAATTTCCTTCACCGAGTATTTGTACTCATTCCCCCCTTCTCTCACCCCTTTCCGGGCTAGTACCAAGATGGAAAGTTCCCAAACGTGCTTAAACACTCAAGGTTCATTTCCTACCCCCAGTCTAAAGTATGGGTTTGAATGTAAACATGCCTTCACCTTCCCTATCTCATTCAGATAAAAATACCCATATGATGTTGGAAAGGGTGGCGGGTTGATCACGGACCTCGATCAAACTGTGTCGGGGCATTACAACTTGAGTGGTATCAGTGCATAACTTTCCTGATAAGTTTTTTCCCGACCCAACCTAATCCTTAATTCCCGATAACCTTTGTAGAAAACATGAACGGGAATGCCCCCGATGAGTATATCCCCTAAATACACACCATGGAACAAAGGGTAGAGGCACTAGAAGAGCTAATCTCATGGGATGCACCTAGAGATAGGACCCATTCCTACTCAATGGAGGACGAAATATCCCTATTCGGGGAACCAAACATAGCCCAGATTCAAAAGGAAGCTGAAAGGAAGTTTTGGGAGGCGTACTCTAATTATGTGAGGGTTTTTCACCAACTCCCGCCGATCCACAGCAGTGCATGTACCGGGGGCCCCAACAACATGTCCACGACACTGCTATCTTACGTTGGTATGGGATAGATATAGTGCCACACCTACAGGCTAGGAGGGTCCCTAGCATATCAGCATCCACGGAGTTCGAGTAACCAAGCATGAACCCGTGCCCTTGTTGCGGAAGGTACCATGGAGGTGAATGCCCACCTAGGAGGAGGAGGTGCATCTAGACACCCAATGTAGAATCTTGCAACCCGTCTAGGTATAACTCTAGGTTGGTTAACTAGAGTGGATAGGCAAGGGGCAATAAATTCTAGAAATTTTTATTTTTATAAACCATGACCAATAAATAAAAGATTTCAAGTATTCTCAAGGGAAGAACCCAAATTTCTTGACCGACCCTCAAAACCCCTAGAGCTACAAAGGGGACACAAAGGAAACTCAGAGTACCAAGGAACCCTAAGGTAGTAAACAAGGCCTAAAGCCAACTTCATATAGGCTAGTTGTTCCCATCCAACATCTATACCCCACACAACGAGACTAGGGTGACAAGAGACCCGAGGAGAACCTTAAAGGGCAAAGAAAAGTTGGACCTAATGGGGTGGACCATAGCCAGCCTCGAAGGGCAAAGTGGGGAACCATACGGAATAGGTTAGGATGAGGCACCATAAGTGAACCAGCAAGGACCCTAAGAAAGGCCTGATGACCCAAAGGGATGTCAAGATAGAAAGGAGCCGTATCAAGAAAGAGGAAGGTGACCCAAAGTGATGTCAAGATAGAAAGGAAAGACACGGACCAGGAAAGGCATTAGAGCAAAATCCAGACATGAAAAGTCCGGAGACGGGAACTCGAGAAAAATGGAAGACATGTCAAGGATAAACTGAGAAAAGACCTAACCACCCCTTGGGACCCTAGTGAGGAACAACCAAGATAATCGAGAAATAACAACAAAGTACCCCAATAATGGGGGACTTAGAAGCAAGCCTATGACGGAGGTATGGAACACCCTGACACTAGAGATCAGAGGAAAGCAAAGAGGAAGGAGCAGACAAGCATGGAGACTATGACTATAAAGTCATATTAGGCTATTACATATGGAAGTTATATCGAGAAACTCAAAACTCGAGGAGGACACCAAATTGAAAGGGCAAATTAACCTGTAAGAAGGAAAGCGTGGGAGGGACACGAACCCCAAACCTGAAGAGGAGCACAAACCAAGGAAGGAAGGACCGACATATAGGCATGATAACATCAAGGAGAAGTGGGTAGCTTGATGAGTTGAAATGGGACGACGATCCAAACAGAGCTACCGAGGACCAGCATGGGGGGACCCACCCCTGAGTCCTTTAGATCGAAACCTGAGACCATACCTCGGAACAAGTGGAGAAACCTTCGAAAACTCTCATCAATCCCACGTGAAAGGTGGACGTCGGAAGAGGGAGAAGTCCCTCAAGGACGACTTCGATAAGATCTAATTCGGAAGGTAATCGTAGAATTAAACACCAAGCCTCGCCACCTAGATCTAAAGAAAGGGATAAATCCAAAAGAGTCCAATCATTACAGGTCGGCAATCATAATGACCCCTAGTCCAATAGAGAAGGGAGGAGCAAGAAAAAGGAAGGACCCCTCAATAGCCGGAGAACGCCAACAAATGTAAGAACGGAAGGAGGTGTGAGGACCGATAGGTCAATGGGGTCAACCAAGGGATAGAAACCCGACAGAGGGAGATAGGTAGACTCAATACAGAGATGGAATAGAAGGAATTAACACGGTAAATCCCAAACTCGTATAGGAGTCTAACATCTATATTCTAGGGTCACCGGAGCATGGAAGGGACATCAAAATAAAAGCATAAAATGGTCAAGTAACTATGTAACCTAGATAATGCCAAGGACGAGAACAAGGGGGAGTATGCCCTAAGGACAAGAGTGATAGGATGCGGTCCCAACCACAAGGCAAGCCCTTGGTAGAACAATTGGACGGATGAGTTCTATTACCAGGGACAATTAAGTTCAACAGCCAACTAAAAAAGGAACTCGAGTGCAAAAGGATGAACTAGAGAACCAAGAAATGGAAATGACACTAAGAAGGACAAACGCAATAGCCCAAAGGGGTGAAGTGCCAAAGAGTCCCAACAGACAAAGGAGTAAACAAACCCAGGCATGGCTAGATATGACGGAACTTCGAGTATGGAGAAAACCACCGGAATGAAAGCCTGACCCTAAGCTACAGAAAGTATTGAACCCAAGCGACTTTGAGAATAATAGGTGAAGGAAGCGAGGCAAAGGAAGTGACCCAAAATGGTAGGATATTGACTTTACCTGACCACACAAGGATTCCTTCTGAGAGAAAAGAGGAGCAATAGAGTTTTGAGGACAAAACACCTAAAAGGAGATTAGAGTTGTGGAACACATTCCCTCAGACCAAGAAAATTGGGAAGAGAACTGACATAATTGTAAAAAAACTAGGCCAATTTAATCAATAGAAAATAGTAAAGAAGTATTAATGTGAGAAATTGGAAAATCTTAAGTGACCAAAAATTCACAAAAATTACATGGAAGAGCCGGGAAGTGGAATCGAGGATAGAATTGGACTAGTTCGGGGTGAACCAGACTTGAACTAGGATGAACCATAATGAACTAGTTCATTAATTCATTTATCTAGGTGGCTTAAAATGTCAATTTGGGAAATTGAGGCCACCATTATATAGAAAATGAATTTAGAAATTTTTAAATTTCTGAAAACCGGTCGAATCGGGTCTGAACCGGCCAATTTTTGAATTCGGGATAGTGAACCCGATCGGTCCAGATCGGTCAATGGTTTGATCAGTCAATGAACTAGACTGGTCAATGGTCAGACTAGTCAGCAGACCAAACTGGTCATAAGTCAACGATGCCTCTTCTGCAGCCACGTAAACACGGGTAACCAATGGGAGGCTGGCACGTGACCGATCAACGGTTAGCTAGCGACCCGTTAGCATGCCATGTAGACATGAGCAACCAATGAGAGGCTACCACGTGTCCGGTCAATGAGTCAATGGCTGACACGATAGCTGAAATGGAACTCCATGTTAGAAAAGCTGGCCAATCACATTGCGCCATGTGGCATGACCACCATGTTATCATCTTCAACCTTTAGACACTGATAGAGAGAACGGAGGTGAGGGAGACACCGGAAAAGCTAGAGTCTTTGGTGAATCGAAAAACTCTCCGGCCAGGTCACCGACGGCCGAGTATTATGCTGAAAGGTAGCCTGAGTAGTTGTCGAGCTCCCTATATAAAGAGCACCCCTCCATTTGTTCTTAGCATCCCACAATTGAGCGATGAAGAAGAGTGCATTTTCCAGTGAAAAGCAAACTAGAGCTCTGACGATAGGCGATATCTCCACCAAAGAAACTCTAGAGGGCGGCATTGTGTTAAGATACACAAGCTTTCTCTTTATATTGTGAATTTTCCGACAAGGCTTAAAACTCAACCAAAATAAAAAATTCAAAGTGTAGGACGATCGAGGGGAGCTGGAGGAGACGAATTGAGGCAAGAATATATAGAAATTAAGGACTTACATACCACCAATTGGACAAGGCAAGATCTGAAGGTTCATATGCTTGAATTAGGGAAGAAGATGAACTTCAATTTGGGGATTCTTATGGAATTTTTGAAAAACTGAAGAACTGAACGACAAATTTATGAAACTGAAGGTGTTTTCATGAAATTCAACCCAATTGAGGGCCAACTGGACAATTTGGGAAAAATAGAGGTTAAATTTGAAATTTCTCAAAGTTGGGGACCAAATGGAAATTTTTGAAAAATTAAGGACTAAGGAGAAATTTTGGTAAATTAAATGCCAATTGATGAAATTAAATGAGTTAAGGACCTAGAAAGAATGATTGAAAACCTAGGGGCTTAATAGTAGTTAATGGGAAATTAGGGACCCATGCACAATTAAAGCAAAGTACGAGGCCCTAGGTACAAATACAAGAAAGTATGTGACCTTTTAGTCACCTCATCCTGATACGAACACTTGTACCATTCATGAATGGATTAATCAGGTGTTGGCCCCCAGAAGCACACTGAGGAGAGAGACTTCACCGGCGTGTCCCTACCGAGATCATTGAGTGAGTGGAAATTTCTATATCGTTTATTCCGGTTGGAAGGATGGTTCTTTTGAAAATGATTTTCTCGTAATTAGCCTCCACTGACTGGATGACTCTACTTAAAACATTTGGGAGCTAGTTCCGGGCATAGGCTTGGTATGCCGGTAGGTCCAAGGTCGATGGATATGGGCAAGGACTTGTCCAGAACTAGTATATGATGAATGATGCAAAAAGATACAAATAATGGAAAATTTGTGTGATACCCATCGAGCCAAGTATGAGATGTCAAGCTTATTGGGCCAAACCACTACTCCGCCGAAGCCAGGTCATTGAACCTGTTGGGCCAGTACGCGTGGGCCAAAGCCAAGCCGATAGAGCGTTGCGCTAGAGGGCTAAAGATAAAGGCTATAATTAAAAAGACTGTGGATTGTGCATGCACTGTGATGTTTGACCCATCAAGATACCTAGCATGAGGTAGTGATGGAGCCCAAGAACTACTGGATGACTCAAGGTGCAAAAGGGCGGTATGTCGTTCATATGTCATGAAAATCGGTGAGCTTCCAGTGCATGGAGATTGAGGCAGTAGGGGAAAGGAGGTCACGTCCCACTAAGCAGACACGATGAAGTGACCAAGGTTTGAGGGTTACACTATTGATGTCTACTCAAACTCTGGGAAGAGGCAGTGCACCTCTATTGGGATGGACGATAAAGGCGCTCCAGTCCACAAGTGGAATGGTTGGGGACCGTTTTATGAACGTGTGAGCCCTCCTATGATAGAAGGGTGGTTGTTGACCATGCAAAATGTGTTAAAATTGACAAAGGAATAATTTAAAGGACTGAAAAGATCAATTCAAGTAAACGTTATAGTAATTTCCCTCACTGAGTATTTGTACTCATTCCCTCTTCCCTCACCATTTTTCAAGCTAGTACCAAGACAGAAAGTTCCCAGACGCGCTTGGAACCTCAAGGTATGTTTCCTACCCCCAATCTAAATTAAGAGTTTGAACGTAAACACACCTTCACCTTCCTTGTCTCATTCAGGTAAGAATACTCGTATGATGCAGGAAAGGGTGGCAGGTTAATCACGAACCTCGATCAAACTGGGTCGGTGCGTGACAGCCCTAGAGGGCCAAACTTCTGATGTGTGTGATATGCTTGATGTGATTGTGATCGGGTTGGGTATATGAGGTGAAGCTTGATCTTGGTGTGTTAGACCATTTGCTTAAAAAGGAAAGCTAACTCACGTAGAGTCGAGCTCCTAGTGTTTGTGCATTCATAAAAAGAAAAGGGGAGACATCCGAAGAGGTTTGACCTCCCGTGTTTAATGTATGTTTTTAACATAAAAATTGTGGAATGCATTTGGTATGTTGGGTGATGGGGAGATAGCGTGTTTTGCACAAGCTCCAGGTAACGTTGTGTATGGGGCATCGTTATGAGGAATGGCCATGAGTGCCATATCATAATTATGAATGATAATATTTATACTAGTATTTGGTGGGGGTTGGTGACGAAGGGGCACCTAAGCGATAGTGCTGTCACCAGAGGGAAAATGGAAAGAAGATATGGGAGGCACAACCTGAGTACTTCCATGTTTTCCCAGGACACTCGGAACATGTACGGGTATTGTCCCAGTACATGTCTATGACATGTAGATGGCGGGATGAGTGGTAAGTGAAGTGAGCAGGTGTTGGGATTGAGTTTTCAAAATGGTTTTATTCAGATTATGCCAAAGTTATCATTTACTTTAAAAGGATTTTTCCTCGCTTTGGTTTTCAAAACCTTTTTCCATTTTCTTATTAGGTGTGTTTAGCTCTCTTAGCCCATCCCCTTGCCTCGAGAGGCGTATAGCAAACAAACACATGCCCTTCATCAAGAAGGGTACGCACATTCACAGGTGTAGCCCATCCACTGCACTAGCTTGTGGATCAGAGCATCTTTACTGTCCACCAAGATAGAAGCCCGTCCACTTCTACCCTAGGTCTAAGTGGATGTTCAAGTCACTCCATGTCTGTATGATGACAAAGACCTCATCCCGACCCCACTCAGGTCTCATGCTCAAGAAGCTACTCTAAGCTTCCAGACTAACTAGCACGACAAACTGCCCTTATCTCCACCATGTCATCTAGTAGGGGTAGATCACGCCTTGTTGGGGTGATGTGAGAAACACATGGAAAAACTACTTACCGGTTGTAAGTAGATCATACCCGGTTGGTATGATGAACTTTCTAGAAGGAAGTAGAAAACCCTCTTACCGGTTGTAAACGGAGATATCATCACACCCATTTGGTGTGATGGATGAGTTGAAAGGTTATTTTATCAAAAGTGCTCTCCCTTAACTATGTGTCAATGCTTAAAACTTTTGGGAGACCTTAACTAGAGCTGGAATAGTTCAGATAGGCCAGAGGCCTCGATTTTGGAACTTGGGGGCTAAAATGCCTGATTTTGAAAATCTTGTATAGTTAGCCCAAGGTTAGTTGGCACGAGCCGGAGCTCGTAAACAAACATTTTGATAAGCCATGAAAATTTTTAATGAATGATTGATGTGATTGGCCATGGTACCAAGATAGGACTGAACCACTCGATGGACTGGCGGCAGTGTGACAGGACCAGGTCGATGGACCAGTCTAGACAAATAGCTATAGGTCGAGTTGAGGGTCGGGATCGTTGGACCAATGGTACCAAAGATTAATGGCTTTATGGAAAACTTTTTTGTGCATGCACTGAGGTTCGACACCATCACGATGCCCAAGAGGGGTAGTGATGTGTCATAAGGGCTATTAGACGACATGGTGGAGATAAGGGCAGATTGTCGTACTAGTAGTCAGGGACACCCGACGTAGCTTCATGTGCTTGAGACCGGGGTGGGGTCGGGATGAGGTCTTTGTCCTCATACAGACACTGAGTTTCTTTTTGGGTTTGATGGTCAGATGTCTCAAATATCCACTCATTCCATGGGTAGAAGTTGACAAGCTTTTATCTAGGTGGCTGGTAAAGTCACTCTGACGCCACAAGTGGGTGTAGAGGACGGGTTGCCCTATGAATGTGTGATCCCTTCAAGATGAAGGGCATTTGTTGATTGTTAAACCCATCGATTGTGGATAATGAGGAAATTGGTTTTGAATAACCAAGAATTCAAGAAAGGAATGACTTTTAAGAAAATAAGGAGTTTGGCACACTCCAAATCAAACTATTTTATGGAAACACATGTTTCAAACACCGATTCACTAAGTTGTCGAACTCACCCCCTCCCTTTACCCCTTTTCAGGTAACCGAGGGAAAAATCCTACCTACAGACATTCCGCTAGCTAAACCTACAAGACATGTATGTAAGTTTAATTATTCAGTTTTGATTAATGTTATTCCAAGAAAGGATCATGTATAAAGGATGCCTTACTCCTCACGGTTTAAAGAAGGGGAAAACCCTTAATAAAAGGGGAGAGTGGTGGGTTACTCATGGGGATCTGACCAAACTAGGTCAGGGCGTGAAAGCTCAATTAGACATGTATCTAATTGAGGGTGAATTTTATCACTAAAGTTTAGCACTTTTTCTCTCTAACACTGACTGACAACGATGGAGGAGGGCCAAATTGGCTTACCTTTCAGCTCTGTTGAGGCTGTGTGAGGTGTCAAGGAGGCTTGGTTTGGCTGGAGGAGGGTTGAATTTGGCCGAATTCAACCCGACCAAAATAGGGCGGCTTCAATCCGTTGAAACTACTTCACTATTTGATTCCGCCGGCACTTCTTCGGCGATTCTCCGGTCGAAAGGAAGTTGCTATCATGTAGCTAACTTTCCTCAGAGTCTGTAGGAACTGACCATGCCTTCTAAGGTAAAGAAAAATGCCCAAGTCGGAGCTCTAGTTTGAGATTCACCAAAAAATGGAGTAATTGAGAGAGAATGGTGATTTGAGGTGTGTGGAGGATGAATGGAGAGGAGCTCTTTATATAAGGTGCTCGAGGACCCTCTACATGACCAGTTTCCATTTTGGTTGAGCTTATCCTCACCTGAAAAAGGCCTAATCAAAGTGGTTACATCTTTGCCCGAGATGGAAGTTTTTTGCATTTATGAACAATGTTGTCATCCTGAGAAAGAAGATGACACTGTTCTGAACCGGACCGAACCGGTCTGGCCGTGTTCAATGGCGAAAATCGGCCGGTTAAGGCCCGATTCGATCGATTTTATCAAAATTAAAAATTTTTAAATTAATCTAAATTCAATCTCTATCAAATGGTGGCTTCAATTTTCCAATTTGAATATTTTAAGTCATAAATAGAAATGAATTTAGAAACCGATTCAAGTATGGTATAAACCGGTTCAATTTGGTTTTGGTCCGGTTTGCCTGAAACCAGTCTGGTTTATTCTTCCCATTTGTCCCAAGGTCCTTTTCCATGAGTTTTATGACTCTTTGAATCACTCAGAATTTGTCAATTTCACATTTTTCATTTTCTTTATTGGTTATGGTTCGTGAACCAATTCAATTTTCTCATTTGAAATGATCGATTCATTTCCAGGTTTTTCATATCTTTAATACGGTAGGGTTTATAACTCTCTCCTCCTTTTAGGGGTTTTTTCCCCAAAACAATTTACATCTCAAATAATTGAGGGTACCCTTCCCTCATAACACTCTCGGTCTCCCATGTCTCAACTTACACTGGTCCGTTCTGCGAAAGAACCTTGACCATAGGAATCTTCTTATTCCTCAAGTTCTTGTCTCTCTGGTCAATGATTTGCACCAGTTTTGCTTGATAGGTTAGGTTCTCTTCTAACTCAAGTGGGGGTCAGTTCAGCACATGACTAGGATCAGGCTGATATTTTTGGAGTACCGAGACATGGAATACACCATGTATTCTTTGTAAGTCTTGAGGCAATTCTAATTTTAGACCACTAGGCCTATCCTTTGGACTATGGTGTAGGGACCGGTGTACCTAGGTTTCAACTTCCCTTGTTGATAAAACCTAAATATTCCCTCCAGGGGATACTTTGAGAAATACTTGGTCTCCCACACCAAATTCTAAGTCCCTTCTCCGATGGTCCGTGTCATGCCTCGATCTGGTTTGATCAAAGTTCATGATCAACCCGCCACCCTTTCTTGTATCATTCGGGTATTCCTACCTGAATGAGACAAGGAAGGTAAAGGTGTGTTTATGTTAAAACTCATATTTAAGTTGGGAGTAGGAAGCGTACCTTTAGGGCCCAAGCGCATCTGGGACTTTCCATCTAGGTGTTATCCTAAAAAGCGGTGAGAGAGGGGGTGAGTAAAAATACTCAGTGAGGGAAACTACTATAATGTTTGCTTTATTTCATTTATATGTCCATTAACTTTTTCCATTTTCCATTATTCACACACTTCAAATACTCAGTGAGGGATCATACATTTATAGAATGATCCTCGACCATGCCACTTGTGGACCGGAGCACCTTTACCGTCCACCGTGATAGAGGTGCATTGTATATACCTAGAGTTTGAATGAACATCAATAATCTAACACATCAAACCCTGATTACTTCATCATGTTCACTTAGTGGGATGAGATCTCATTTCCCCTACTACCTCGGTCTCCATGCTTAGTAAGCTACTTGGCTTTACGACCTACTGAACGACGAAACCACCCTTATGCACCCTAGGTAGTCTAGTAGTCCTTGGGCTCCATCACAACCTCATGCCAGGTGTCCTGATGGCCCGAACATCATAGTGCATGCACAATCAATAATCTATTTGAATTATAGCCTTTAGCTTTGGCCCTTTAGCACAACGGCTTGTTGGCTTGGCTTCGACCCATGCGTACTAGCCCAACAGGTTTGATGACCTAGCTTTGGCAAAGCAGTGGTTCGGCCCAACAAGCTCGACAACTCAAGTTGGCTAGATGGGTATCACACAAGGTTCCCATTATTCAGGTCTTTTAGCATCATATATGGCATATCTATTCTAGACGGGTTCACGCCCATATCCATCGGCCTTGTGCCCACTGGCATCTCGACCATAAAATTGAAATTAGCTCCCAAATGTTTTAAGCAGACTCACTCAGTTAGGGGATGCTAATTTCGAGAAAATAGTTTTCAAAGCAGAACCATTATTCCAACTGGATTTGACATCATAGTGGTTCCCACTCACCTGGAGATTTCGGCGGGGACGCATCGACGAAGTCTCTCTCCTTGGCACACTTTCTGGTATCGGTGCTCGAGTAATCTATTCCTATATGGTACAAGTGTTTGTATTAGGAAGAGGTCACAACCTCTCTTATTTTTGCACTTAGGGCCCCCTACTTTGCTTAAATTACACCTGTGTCACTAATTTCTCCTTTAATCTCTATTAGGCCCCTTGGGTTCCCAATTATTCTTTTTGGGTCCTTAACTCTTTTAATTTCACCAATTGGCCCTTAATTCACCAAAATTTCCCTTTAGTCTTAAATTTCCAAAAATTGCAATTTGGTCCCTAAACTTTTCCAAATTTCCAATTTGCCCACAAATTTTTCCAAATTGCCCAATTAACCCTCTATTGGGGTGAATTTCATGAAAATACTCTCAATTTCATGAAATTATCATTTAGTCCTCCAATTTTTGAAAATTGCATGAAGGTTCCAAAAATCCCCAAATTGCACTTCATCTTCTTCCCCAATTCAAGCATATGAAGCTTTGGATCTTACCTCGTCCAATTAACAGCTTGTAAGTCCTTGATTTTTTTTATTCTTGTCTCTATTCGTCTCCTCTAGCTCCCCTAGGTCATCCTACACTTGAATTTCCAAATTTGGTTGAGTTTTAAGCCTCATTGGAGCTTCGCCGGAAAATTTACAATAGAGAGAGAAAGCTTTCATATCTTATCGATGGAGGGGTAGCGATCGGAGCTTGAGGTGATGCAGCTAGTGCTCATCAAGGGAGAGCTAGTAGGTTCGACTCTCGCTTTAATTCACTGCTGCCCTGAGGGAATTTGAATAGAGAAGTTTTGGATGGTGTAGCTTTGAAATTTAGAAATTCTGACAAGTGGAGACAAAATTGAGCTTACTGGGGTCTGTGGGGGTGTTGTGGAGGGTCTTAGACGATTAGAGACAACTAATGTGGTGGCAGCAGGGCTGAGAGGATTGAGGTTGGGTCAGGTAGGAGCTCGCTATTTCGAGCTCTTGAGCAGCTTCACTATGTGATCCCTTGTGCACTTCTTGAGACATCCTCCTATCGTTCTGAGAGTGTCGAAAGTTAGAGCACTCTTTCCAAATTGACATTTTTAAGTGACCTAGAAAAATGAATTTGTGAACTGATTCACTATGGTTCATGTTAGTTTTGTCCAGTTCTGGTTTGGTTCACCCCAAATCGGTCCATTCCTAATCCCAATTCCACTTCCTGGTTCTTCCTTATAAGTTTTGTGAATTTTTGGTCACTTGGGATTTTACGATTTCCCTTATTAACCTTTCTTTACTATTTTCTATTGATTAAATGGGCTCAATTTTTCGATAATGGTGTTAGTTCTCCTTACGGTTTCTTTGGATCGAGGGAACGGGTTTCGCAACTCTCCCCTCCTATTAAGAGTTTTGTCCTCAAAACTCTATCGTCCCTCTTTTCTCTCTAAAGAGTTCCTTGGGCGGTTCCCTTAGGGTGGAAGTTGATATCCTCCCGGTCTGATACTTCTGGTAGCTTGGGTAAGACTTTTGTTCTGGGGTGTTGTCTGGACTCGAGATTCTGATACATCCCATGGCATCTAGGTTTGTTTACTCCCTTGGTCGGTTTGGAACCCTATCCCATTGGCTATTGTGTTTGCACTTTTCAACATTACTTCCCTTTCTTGGTCCTATAGTTCCTCCTTTCGTACTCAAGTTTCCTCCTTGTTGGCAGTTGAACTTAGTTGTCCATAGCAGAAGACTCCTATGCCTCACGGTTCTACATTAGATTTGAGGCCTGACTTGTCTTGCAGTTGGAATAACATCCTTTTGCTCCTGTCCTTAGCATGTACTCCCTCTTATTCTCATCATTTGCTTTTTCTAGGTCACTTCATTGCTTGACTCTTTTACCCCTTGGATTCTGATTCCATATGTCCTGCCCATGTTTAATATCCTCAGGAATATAGATGTCTGGTTCCTTATATGAGTTTGGGGTTTTCCTAGGTTTATTCATTCTATTCCATTTCCCCTTATTACGTTTGCTCGTCCTCAATTGTCGTGTTTCCAGGCCCGGGTGGATCCCATTGACTCATTGGTCCTCCTGCTTTCGTTTGTTCATGCATTTGCTAGCGTTCTCTAGCTAGTGAGGGGTCCTTCCGTGTTCCTCTCTTCTCTCTTGGCCTAGGGGTCATTACACTTGCCGATGGGTAATGGTTGTACTCTTTCATATCTAACTCTTTCTCATCAAAGTCTTCCTCAAGGGCCTTCTCCTTCTTCTGAAGTCTGCTTCCCAGGTGGATCTGGTTTCTAGAGGTTTCCCCTTCTTGTTCTGAGTTGTGGTCTTAGGTTCTGCCCTCGAGGACCCGGGGGTCCTCCCTTGCTGGTCCTTGGTTGTTTTGTTTGGATCAGCGTCTCATCTCAACTCGTCCGACTACCCACTCCTCACTTGAGGTTGTAGGGCCTATGTGTCAATCCTTCCTCCTTCGGTTTGTGTTCCTCTTCGTGTGTTAGGTTTCATACCACTCCCCTACTTTTTATCTTACGGGTTGTCCTTCTGGTTCGGTGTTCTCCTTGAATTCTGAGTTTCTCGATATAACTCTCGTGTGTAACCGCCTAATTTGACTTTAAAATTACCATGCTTGCCTGCTCCTTCCTTGTTGCCTTCCCTTGGTTTTGGTGTCAGGATGTTTCATTCCATCATCACTGGCTTGTTTCTCTGTCCCTCATCCCTGGAGTACTATGTTGTCATCCTTCAGTTATCTTGGCTATCTCTTGCCAGGGTCCTATAGGGCGGTTAGGTCTGTTCTTGGGTTGTCCTTAACCTGCCTAATGTTTTGCTTGGGTTTTCGTTTTCGGGCACTTTGAGTCAAGCCTTTGCCCTACCATCATTCCCTGTCTGTGTTCTTATTTTCAATCTTGACATCCCTTTGTGGTCACCTTTCTCTCTCGTGATATGGCTCTCCTTTAGGTCATGGGTCCTATCTTAGGGTTCTTGCTGGTTTGCTTGTTGTACCTATTATGAAAGGTTCCCTACTCAGCCCTTTTTGGGTTGGCCAGGGTTTACCCTAGTTTTTCTTTGTCCTTTTAAGGTATTCCTTGGGGTCTGTTGTCATCCTAGTCCTATTATGTGGGGTGTAGGGGATGACCAACCCATCCAAAGTAAGCTTTGGTCCTTGTTTACTTCCTTAAGGGCCCCTAGGTACTCTGGGTGCTTATGTAGTTCTATTGTTTTGAGGGTTAGTGAAGAAATTTAGGTTATTTCTTAGAGAAACTTATTTATTCATGGGACTGAAAAATCTTGGTTAGGGTTTATTACAATCGATATTCCTGGATTTTCTACCTCATGTTCTACCCCCACTAGTTAACTTACCTAGAGTTGTAACTATGCGGGTTGCAAGACTCCAAATCTGGCGTCTGGATGCACCTCTTCCTTTTGGGTGGGCATTTGCCTCCATGGTACCTTCCGTAGTGAGGGCATGGGTTCATGTTGGGCTCTTCGAATTACACGGATGCTGATACGCTTAGGGCCCTCCAGGCCTACATAGGTGCTGCTATGTCTATCCTGTACCACCGTAAGATAGCAGCATCGTGGGCATGATGTGTAGGGCCTATAGTACACACACTGTTGTGGATTGGGTCGGTGAAAAACCCTCACATAGTTCACATATGCCACCCAGAAGTTTCTTTTGGTTTCTTCCTGAATCTGAGCCAAATTTGGTTCCCTAGGTGGGGATACTTCATCCTCCACCGAGTAAGGAGGATTCCTGTCTTGGGGTGCATCCTATGGGATGGGCTCTTCTAGTGCCTCAACCCTTTCCTCCATGGCGTGTATCCAGGGGACATACTCTTCGGAAGCGTTCCCATTCATGTTTTCTACAAGGGTTGTTGAGAATCAGGGATTAGGCTTGGTTGGGAAAACCTATTAAGAAAGTTATGCTATGATACCACTCAAGTTGTCACTCCTCGATCCAATTTGATCGGAGCCCGTAATCAACCCGCCACCCTTTCGTATATCATTTGGGTATCTCTACCTGAATGAGATAGGGAAGATAAATGTGTGTTTACGTTCAAACTCTTACTTTAAGTTGGGGGTATGAAGCATACCTTGAGGGCCCAAGCGCGTCCGAGACTTTCCATCTAGTGTTTTCCTAAAAAGGGGTGAGAGAAAGATGAGTAAAAATACTCAGTGAGGGAAACTACTATAACGTTTGCTTTATTTTATTTATCAGTCCATTAAATTTTTTTGTTTTCCATTATTCACACACTTCACATGATACAATAATCACCCTCCTATCATAAGACGGATCACGCATTCCCAGAACGTTCTCGACCATGCCACTTATGGACCGTAGTGCCTTTACCACCCACCCTGGTAGAGGTGCATTGCCTCTACCCATAGTTTGAGTGGACATTAATAGTCTAACACATCAAACCCTGATTACTTCATCATGTCCGCTTAGTGGGACAAGACCTCATTTGCCCTACTGCCTCGGTCTCCATGCATAGGAAGCTACTCGGCTTCGTGACCTATTCAACGACAAAACCACCCTTATGCACCCTGGGTCATCCAGTAGTCCTTGGGCTCTATCACTACCTCATGTCAAGTGTCTTGATGGCCCAAACATCATAGTGCATACATAATCAATAATCTTTTTGAATTATAGCCTTTATCTTTGGCCCTCTAGCACAACGATCTGTCGGCTTGGCTTCAGCCCACACGTACTAGTCTAACAGGTTCGATGACCTAGCTTTGGCAGAGCAGCGGTTCGGCCCAACAAACTTGACAACTCAGCTTAGCTCGATGGGTATTACACAAGGTTCTCATTATTTAGGTGTTTTAGCATCATATATCGCATATCCATTCTAGATAGGTTCATGATCGTATACATCGCCCTTGGGCCCACAGGCATCTCAAGCCTAAGCCTAGAATTAGCTTCGAAATGTTTTAAGCAGAGTCATCTAGATAGGGGAGGCTAATTCCAAGAAAATAGTTTTCAAAGTTAAATCATCATTCCAACCGGAATTGATGTCATAGCTGTTCCCACTCACCAGGAGATTTTGGTGGGGTCGCGCCGGTGGAGTCTCTCTCCTTGGTGTGCTTTCGAAGGTCGACGCTTGAGTAATCCGTTCCTCTAGGGTACAAGTTTTCGTATTAGGAAGAGGTCACACCCTCTCTTATTTTGGCACCTATGGCCCCGTACTTTACTTAAATTGCACTTAGGTCTCTGATTTCTCTTTAATCTCTATTAGGCCCCTTAGGTTCCCAATTATTTTTTTGGAACCTTAACTCTTTTAATTTCACCAATTGGCCCTTAATTCACCAAAATTTCCACTTAGTCCTTAAATTTTAAAAATTGCAATTTGGTCCCCAAACTTTTCCAAATTTCCAATTTACCCCCAAATTTGTCCAAATTGCCCAATTGACCCTTAGTTGGGGCGAATTTCATGAAAATACCCTCAATTTCATGAAATTATCGTTTAGTCCTCCAATTGTTAAAAATTGCATCAAGGTTCCAAAAATCCCCAAATTACAGTTCATATTCTTCCCTAATTCAAGCATATGAAGCTTTGGATCTTACCTCGTCCAATTGTAGGCATGTAAGTCCTTGATTTCTTTGATTCTTGCCACTATTCGTCTCCTCCAACTCCCCTTGATCATCCTACACTTTGAATTTCCAAATTTGGTTGAGTTTTAAGCCTCGTCAGAGCTTTGCTAGAAAATTTATAGTAGAAAGAGAAAGCTCGCGTATCATACCAATGGAGGGGCAGTAGTAGGAGCTTGAGGTGATGGTTGCTAGTGCTCATCGAGGGGGACCTAGCAGAATCGACTCCCACTACAATTCTTCGCTGCCCTACGGGAATTTAAAGAGAGAAGTTTCGGATGGTGCATCTCTGAAATTTAGAAATTTCAATGAGGCAAGGCGAAATTGAGCTTATCGGGGTCTGTGGGGTGTTGTGGTGGGTGTTAGGCAGTCAGAGATGGCTAATGTGGGCGGCGGAAGGACCAAGAGTATCGTGGTTGGGTTAGGCAGGAGCTCACTATTTTGAGCTCCGGAGCAGCTTTACTATGCAATCCCTTGTACACTTCTCGAGACATCCTCCAGTCGTTCTGAGAGTGTCGAAAGTTAGAGCACTCTTCCCCGATTCTAATGCCACCCTTAGAGTTTTGTTGGTGGAGATTTTGCCCGTCGTCAGAGCTCTAGTTTGCAGCTCGCCGGAAAATGCACTCTTCATCTTCTTTGCACAAGTGTGGGATGGTGAGGACGAATAGAGGGGTGCTCTTTATATAGGGAGCTCGACAACTGCTCATGCTACCTACCAATGTAAGACTCGACCTTCGACTTGGCCGCTGGCAACTTGAACGGAGAGTTTTTTGAGTTATCGGAGATGCTGACGTGGTAGTTGTGCCACGTGGCACACTATGATTGGTTAGTTTTTCTGACATGGAGTGCTAACTTGGCCACTGCGTCAGTCATTGACCCATTGACCAGACACGTGGCAACTTCTCATTGGCTGCTCATGTTTGTGTGACATGTTGATGGCACCGGCTGTCCATTGATTGGACACGTGGCAACCTCCCATTGGCTTCCCATGTCTACATGGTAGCTGACGGGGCTCTAGCTGTCTGTTGACCATTGTTTGTTATCCATTGACTAGTCCAATCCAACCATTGACTGGTCTGGTCGGACCGTTGACCAGTTCGGTCCGACCAGATTCACTGTCCAAAATTAGAAAATCAGCCGGTTCAAACCTGATTCAACCATTTTTCTTAATTTAGAAATTTCTAAATTCATTTTCTATCTAGCAGTGGTCTCAATTTCCCAAATTTACATTTTTAAGCAACCGAGAAAAATGAATTTGTGAACCGATTCACTATGGTTCATGCTAGTTTGGTCTAATTCGGGTCCAGTTCACCTTGAATCGGTCTGATCCTAATTCCAATTCCACTTTTGGGTTCTTACTCATAAGTTTTGTGAATTTTTGGTCACTTGGGATTTTCTGATTTCCCCCATTAACCATTCTTTACTATTTTCTATTGATTAAATTGGCTCAACTTTTTGGTAATGGTGTCAGTTCTCCTTCCAGTTTCTTTGGTCCAAGGGGATGGGTTCCACAATCTGCATAGCTCTTTTTTCTGTCCTGAGTGGCCTTAAGTCAACTTCTTATGATCTTAATCTTTTTGGTGGCGTCTTCTATTAGCTCGACCCTTTCTAGCTTCTTTTATCCCACCTCTTTCCAAAATAAGGGGGTACGACATGGTCGTCCATATAGTGCCTCATAAGGAGCCATTTGAATACTAGCATGATAATTGTTATTATAGGCGAACTCCATGAGGCACAAGTATTCCTCCCAACCATTATTCATGGTGAGTATGCATGCTCGTAGCATGTCATCTAGAGTTTGGATTGTTCGCTCAAACTGTCCATCAGTGTAATTATGAAATGTCGTACTCATGTGGCGCTTTTCAAACTAGGTTAAAACCTTGAGGTAAACCTAGGGTCTTGATCCAACACTATGCTTACCAGGATGCCATGGAATCTCACAATCTCCCTTATGTATAAAACGGCTAGTTGTTCCACTAAATCGGTCACCCTTATTGGTAAGAAGTGGGCAGACTTGGTCAATCTATCCACAATGACCCAAATTGCATCTCGTCCCTTCCTAGTCACAGGTAGTCTCGTGACAAAGTCCATAGTGATGTGTTTCCATTTCCATTCGGGAATTGGTAGGGGTTGTAGCAGTGCTTAAGGTTTCTAGTGCTCAGCTTTAATCTGTTGACAGGACAAGCATCGTGCTACATATTTACCGATATCTCTCTTCATCCCTCTTCACCAATAACCTTGTTTGAGGGTGTGGTACATCTTGGTACTGCCTGGACACATCACGTAGGTAGAGTCATGTGCCTCTTCCAATATTAATTTCTTTAGTTCCTTGTCTTAAGGCACACAGACTCTACCATTTATAGGTTAGCACTCCATCGCCTCGAAGGTTATAGACCAAGTTCGTCCCTTTGTTGACCGGGTCCAAATAGGTCTAGAGTTCCTTATCCCCTTTTTGCTTGACCTTTATTTGCTCCATTAGGCTGGGTCTTACCACTACGTCGACTAATAGGCATTCTTCTACTTTATCTACTTTAAGGTCAATTTCCATTATTCCCAACTGTTGCAACAAGGGCAGGTAGCTTGTCTTTATCTATGCTGCATCGGTTTGATACTTGCGACTTAGAGCGACTGCCACCACATTTGCCTTCCCGGGGTGGTATTCTACCACAAGGTCATAGTCCTTTACCAGCTCCAGCCATCTCCTCTGGCAGAGGTTCATCTCCCTATAAGTTAGGAAGTATTTAAGTCTCTTGTGATCGGTATATATCCTACACTTAACCTCGTATAAGTAGTGTCACCAAATCTTGAGGGTAAACACTATTGCGGCTAACTTTCAGTCATGGGTAGGGTAGTTCCTCTCATGTACCTTTAGTTGTCGTGAGGCATAGGCAATGACCTTTCCTTATTGCATTAATAAATATCCGAGTCATTGTCCAGATGTGTCACTGTAGACGGTGTACTCCCTAGCACTTGGGTCAAGTAGAGAGAGTACGGGTGCCATTGTTAAATGGGTCTTCAACTCCAAGAAGGATTTTTCACAAATTCCATCCCACTTATACTCCACTCCTTTCCTTGGGAGATGGGTCAAAGGGGCAGCTATCTTAGAGAAATCCTTCACAAATCGTCTGTAGTACCATGCCAATCCCAAGAAACTACGTATCTCAGAGGGGTTCTTGGGTGCCTTCCAATCATATATGACCTCCACCTTTGCCGAATCTACCTTGACTCCATCTTTGGACACTATGTGCTCTAAGAACCCTACCTCCTACAACCATAACTCACACTTGGAAAATTTCACATATAACCGATTATTTTGTAATGTCTCCAAGGTGATAGCCATATGTTCTTTGTGTTCCAGCCTAGTTCGTGAGTATATAAGTATGTCATCTATAAACACAATCACGTACTTGTCCAAGAGTGGCTGGAACACTCAGTTCATTAAATCCATGAAAGTTGCAGGGGCATTCATCAGGCCAAAATGCATCACCCTAAATTCATAATGTCTATATCGAGATCGAAAGGCAGCCTTAGGGATATCTTCCTCTCGGATCCTGAGTTGGTGGTATCCCCACCGAAGGTCTATTTTGGAGAAGTAGGCTACTCGTTTTAGTTGGTCAAACAAGTCGTCAATCCGTTGAAGTGGATACTTATTCTTTATGGTGACCTGGTTTAATTTCTGATAATTTATGCATAACCTCATAATCTCGTCCTTCTTCTACACGAATAGGACTGGTGTACCCCATGGAGATTGACTAGGGCGTATGAAACCCTTTTCCAATAGCTCGTCCAACTACTCTTTGAATTCTTTCAATTCCGCTGGAGCCATGCAATAGGGGGCTTGGGATATGGGATGTGTTCTGGGGATTACCTCTTTGGTAAATTCTAGTTGTCAGCTTGGGTGTAATTCGAGTAGTTCGTCAGGGAATACATTCGGGTAGTGTTCAACCACTAGGATACCTTATGGTCCTTTCTCCTCAGACTTCTCGTTGATGACCATTACAAGAAAAACCCTACAACACTTTTGTATCATCTTTTGAGCCTTTATGTGGAACACCAAATGCACTTCTCCCTTCCTACTGTCTCCTTGGAAATGCAGTTCGAGTGTCTCAAGAGTGTGGAAGGTTATTACCTTCTTCCCACAGTCCACCTTGGCTTGATGGGTACTTAACCAATTCATTCCCAGTATTATTTCTACCTCCCTTAGAGGTAATGGAATCAAATCCGCCTTGAGTTTAACTCCTCCAATCATGATCTCGCATCCCTTTAACTATATGTCTCTATTCAATTCTTCTCTTAAGGGTGTGAGGATGTTGAGATTTTCTTCTAGAGAGCTAAGTTCTAGGGGAAGACCTAGGTTTAGATCTTCCTTGATGAAGGATCTCTCTGCTCCCAAGTCAAAGAGAGCGTAGACATTTCTCCCCCACAAGTGTATGTGCCCTGATTGAAGAAACATAGGTTTTCATAAGTAAAGTATAAATTACTTTATTGAATAGAATCAAATTACAGGTTTTGTCTCAATTGTGGTTAGGGAGGTTTTGGGAAGTACTCACTATAGTGCTAGGGTCTTTTCTCACATTTTCTTTGGAGAGTTTATATACCCTAGCTGGTACCCTTGTTGTGGCTCCTGCCTTGCAATCCTTAGGTTCCCTTGGGGTTGTCCAAGCATGTTTCATTTCTTATTCTCCCAAAGAGTGGGGCATTCCCTAGCAAAGTGCCCCACCTACCCACATCCAAAACAGGACAAACAAGCTCCCTCGTGGTATCTCTAGCATCTAGGACAGCGAGGGCTCCCTTGTATTATGGTGGGAATCACACTCCTTTGAGGTGGTTGCACATCCTTCCTTTTATGGAAACCCACCCTATTTCCCCACTTTGGGCCGTTTTGCTCCTTCTGTCCTCCATGACGGCTTTGGCCTTTGTCCTCCTTTTAGTTGGACTACTCCATCCGGCGGCGTCAAATTTGTACCATACGCTGACATTTGTGGGCCATACTGATTATAGCTGCCAGATCCATGGGGCATCCATGTACTCCCATTCAATCTCGCATGTCCATGTTGAGACCGTCCATGAATTGTTCACATATATCTAAAGGTCCGACTAGGTCGGGGGAAAAGGTCTTAACTTGTTAAACTTGGTTTCATACTCAGAGATAGAGTTAAGCCCTTGTCAAAGTCGGAGGAAGTCTTGCTTCTTCTCATTAATTATATGCAGAACTAGGCATTCCTCCATATACCTCTCCTCGAATTATTCCCATGTGGGGGTGGTGGTATGCAAGCTTCGGACGTTGTCCCATCACCATTTCGCACCGGCTTCCAGGAAAAACTCTGCTAGGATTACCATGTCCTCTGGTGAAATCTTGACTATCCCCATGAGTTTCTTGATGCTAACCAACTAGTCCATAGCAACTCTAGCATCCTCTTCTCCTAGGAAAGGCTTACATCCCAGTTGACGAAGGGTTTTGAGGTATTTAGGGATGTCAACTGGAAGAGGAATGTTGGTGGGAGGGGGATGAGATTGTACTTCCTCGGGTTCAGCTTGAGAGTTGGTGTCCACCTCAGGGGCAAGGTTAGGTCATCCAAATACTTGGGTGAACTCCTCATAAAGTCTTTGATGCTATGAGCTGAGTCCATGTCATGCCTCGACCCAGATTGGTTGGATCCTTGTGATCAACCCGTCACCCCCTTTGGTCCATGAAGGGTTTCACCCTTTACTAAATCGTAAGGAGTAAGGTGCCCTTTTTCCTGTATTTCTTGGAATAGCCTTATACAAAATTGAATGTCTTAAAATAGACTTACATGTCTTATAGTTCCAATAAAGGAGGTATTTAAGTTTGGTTCTTCCTTGGTTATCTAAAAGGGGAAAAAGGGTGGGGGTGGGAGTTCTACAACTCAGTGAGCGAGTGTTGGGAGTGAGTTTTCAAAATAGATTTTGTTTATCTAAACAATGCCATGGTTATCTTTTCCTTTAAAAGGGTTTTCCTCAATTTCGGTTTTCAAAACCTTTTTCCAAGATTTACCATTTCTTTTTCCAAGGATTCATTCTCAAATCATGAAACCTTTTTCTCATTTCCACATTACGTGTGTTTAGCTTTCTTAGCTCATCCCCTTGCCTCATGAGGCATTTAGCAAACAACCACACACCCTTCATCAGGAAGGGTACACACATTCGTAGGTGCAGCACGTCCACTGCACCCACTTGTGGATCGGAGTGTCTTTACCGTCCACCAAGATAGAAGCCCGTCCAGTTCTACCCTAGGTCTGAGTGGATGTTCTCGACATCTGAACCTCATACCCGAATGCCATTTTGTATCCATATGAGGACAGAGACCTTATCCTAGTCTCATGCACATGAAGCCCAAACACAGTAGATTCAGGAAGCCCAAACACAATAGCTTCGTGGAGTCCAAACACAGTAACTCTGTGGAGTCCAAACACAGTAACTCCATGACTAACTGGTACAACGAGAAACCCAAATGCAATAGCTTCTCCTTCCCTTATCGCCACCATGTCGTACAACAGCCCTTAGAACCCATCACTACCCCTAGGGCATCTTGATGGTCTCGTACTACAAGTGCATGCACAAACATTAGTTTTCATTTTCTTAGCCATTCTCTTTGGTGTTGACAGTCCAATGATCCCGACACTCAACTTGGCATGCAGTTATTTATTTGACTAGTCTGTCAACCTAGCACTGACGCACTAGCTCTAGCCCATCAAGCCTTGTCGGTGCTGACTTGGTACCGTGGTGAATCACACAGTTGATTCCACTTTTAATGAGAGTTTTCATGGTTCTTCCTATTCATATTTGTTTATAGGCTTCAGCCCGTGCCAATTGGCCTTGGGCCGATTGTACGTGTTTTCCAAAACTCGACATTGATTCCCATGAGTTCAAAAATCGAGGCCCCTAGCCTATATGAGCTATTCTAGCTCCCGTCAAGAAGGTCTACCAAATATTTTAAGCATTGGCACACAGTCTGGGAAGAACACTTCTAACAAAAAGTTTATTTCCAACTTAATCACACCAATAGGGTGTGATGATATCTCCGCTTACAACTAGTAAGCGGGTTTCTCCTTCCTCAAGGAAGTTCATCATACCAATCGGGCATTATTATCTCTACTTACGACCAATAAGTAGGTTTTATTAGTTAATATGGCACTATTAATCCCAACCAAGTATGAAGTAATTAAGCCCACTCACAAATGGTTTTTCATTTCTAAAGTGCTCACCATCCCAACTAGGTATGATGTAAACATGATCACTCACAAGTGGTTTTTTGTTTCTAAAGTGCTCACCATCCCAACCAGGTATGATGTAAACATGACCACTCACAAGTGGTTTTTTGTTTCTAAAGTGCTCACCATCCCAACCAGGTATGATGTAAATATGCCCACTCACAAGTGGTTTTTTGTTTCTAAAGTGCTCACCATCCCAACTGGGTATGATGTAAATATGCCCACTCTCAAGTAGTTTTTCGTTTCTAAAGTGCTCATAATCTCAATTGGGTATGATGTAAATATACCCACTCACCTGATGACCGTGATGGGTTTTTCCCCAATCAGTTTCCAAGTCCACGCTAGCTTTTCCTTGCTGATGTTCCGGTCTCTTGTGTCCCTACACGATTTGGGCATTCTTATCAATTAAGTTTAGCATAACAACCATCGTTTCCTCACGTATGAGCGACTAGGCTTAAAATTGTTGGTCTAATGCACTTAGGTCCCTGAAGTTCATTTTCCCTTAACTTTTGGTCACTAATGCCAATTTTCTCCCAAATTGAGTTCTAAGGTTTCCAAATTTCTAATTTTTCCCCAAATTGAGTCATCAATTTACTCAACATTGTATAAGGGGCTCATGTTTTCCAAATTTCCAATTTGGTCCCCAACTTTTCAAAAATTATAATTTTGCCCCTGCTTTCTAAAAATGGCAATTTGACCCCAATTGTTCCAAAAATTGACCAATTGGTCCTCTAATATCTTTCTCATGGCCAATTGGCCTTCAATTTTCTCAAATTGCAAGGAGGTCCCTCAATTTTCTAAAATCCCCAATTTTCCCCAATTTTCCCCAAAATTCCCCCCCCCCCCCCTCCCCCCTAATTTCTCCCCTTCAAACTACTTGAATTTGATTTCTTCAATTTGCCATTCAATTTGGGTTAATTGCTCCAATTGAAGGTATGGATCAGTTACTACACTTCCATATGATTCAATTGAGATTTGAACCACAAAATTTGTATCCAAGTTGAGCTCAAACAGAGCTTCACTGAAAAACTATTCATAGGGAGAGAAAGCTTCGAGAGCTTACTATTAGAGGGGCGGCGATCGAAACCTCTGTGTCGAAAGAAGGTTGCTGTCGGGTAGCTGACTTCCCCCGGAGTCTAGAGGACCTAACCTTGCCTTCTAAGGCTAAGAAAAGTGCCTAAGTAAAAACTCTAGTTCGAGCATCACTGGAAAATGGAGCAGTTGAGAGAGAATGGTGATTTGAGGTGTGTGAAGGATGAATGGAGTGGAGCTCTTTATATAGGGAACTCGGGGACCCTCTACTCGACAACTTTCAATTTTGGTCAAGCTTATCCTCGCCCTAAAATGACCTGATCGGAGCCATTTTTCCTTTGTTAGTGTTATCCGTTTTCTGGATTAATGAATAGTGTTGTCATCTCGAGGAAGAAGATGACACTATTCTGAACTGGACCAAACCGGTCCAATCAAGTTTAATGTGTAAATTAGTCGATTCAGGCCCTATTTGACCGGTTTTCTAAAAATTAAAAATTTCTAAATTCATCTAAATTCATTCTCTATCTAATGATGGCTTCAATTCCCCAATTTGATCATTTTAAGCTACAAAGAAAATTGAATTTAGGAGAAGGTTCATGTATGGCTCAAACCGGTTCAATCTGGTTCGGGTCCGATTCACCCTGAACCGGTCTAGTTTTCTCTACACATTTTTTCCAAGGTTCTTTTCCATGATTTTTATGACTATTTGTGTCACTTGGGATATTCCAATTTCCCATTTTACCATTTCCTTACATGTTTGGGTTCGTTAACTAGCTTAGTTTTCTCTTTGAATTGATCGGTTCTTTTTCTGGTTTTTCTTATCTTTAAAGGACAGGGTTTACAGTCCAGGTGGAAACTATCTGGGCTTCTCAAGGAGTTTCCCTAGGGAGGGGTTGTTGGGTAGTGTCAATAACTGTGGCTCTTGTTCTCTTGGTTCCTCTCTTGGGAGCCATTTGTAAATTTTAAAGCTTATTCCACTTAGTTATTAGGCTATATAATGCATTCGAGGAACTTGGCTCTGATACCACTCAAGTTGTCACGCCCCGACCCGATTTGGTCAGACCCCCGTGAGCAACCCGCCACTCCCTTTGGTCCATGAAGGGTTTTCACCTGTTTCTAAACCGTAAGGAGTAAGGCGTCCTTTTTCCTGTCATGCTGGGAATAGCATTATACAAAACTGAATATTTTTCAAATAGACGTACCTGTCTTATAATACCAATACATGAGAGTCTTTAAGGTTGAATTTTCCCTAGGTTACTTGAAAGGGGTAAAAAGGGAGGGGTGAGTTTTACAATTCAGTGAGTGGGTGTTGGGATTGAGTTTTCAAAATAGCTTTATTAAGACTGTGCCCAGGTTATCATTTACTTTGAAAAGGATTTTTCCTCACTTTGGTTTTCAAAATCTTTTTCCATTTTTGTCTTAGGTAGAAGTATCGCCTTATTACTTCCACCTCACACTCATAAGTCCACTTCATCTATTGAGACAAATTGAAGTAAGGTTGAGTGGGTGGAGGAACTTGGTGTACCTTCATGAAGGTGGCATATGCATCCCAATAATTATCCCAAGCCTCCTTCTTGGTGGGATACCTTTTCGGTTGTTGTGGCTTTGGAGGAGGAGGGGTTGGACTTCTAGGAGGTAATGCTAGTTCCTCTTGTTTAGGAGGAGGGTATATGATGCCTTCTAGTTCTAGTAAGGCTCCAACTAGTTTCTGGTAGTCTTCCACCATGTCCTTGGGCACCTTTTTTTCGCCTCTTAGAAACCTTTGAACGGCTTCCTCCCTTGGGTTGGATGTTTTTCCACGATTATAGGGGAAGGACTGGATTTTTCCGTGAATTTCCTAGGGACTTTCCTTCCTACATGATAGTTTAGAGTTGGGTTAATATTAGGGCATAATATAGATAATGTTTCAAGAGAACTAGGCAGTGATACCACTCTAGTTGTCACGGCCCAACCCTGTTTGTTTGGATCATTGTGAACAACCTGCCGCTCTATCGGTTCAAGAGGAGTTTCCTCCTTCTTTAACTTGAGATGAGCCAGGTGTAATTTCAACCTTGTTCCCTGGAAAGACATATATCAAATAAAATGCAAGCTTAAGGAAAATTAAGCATACATGACAGATGGTAAGGTTTAGTGTTATTTCTAGTCATTATTTCTTTTCCTAAAAAAGGGATGGAAAAGAGTGGTGAGTTTCTACAACTCAGTGAATGGGTTTTCGAAAATTAACTTTGTAGAAAAAGATTTGTATTGGAGTATGTTAGACTCCTTTTTTTCAAAAATCCTTTCATTTTCAAATCTTGGGTTTTATCACCATTTCCTTATTTAATCATGGTGGGTCATCACCCAATACACATCCTTCATCATGAAGGTCAAACACACATTCACAGGCTAGTATGTTCACTGAACCCACTTGTTACATCGGAGCGGCTTTACGGGCCACCTAAATAGAAGTATGTCCACTTCTACCCTAAAAATGAGTGGATGTACGTGACATCCGACCTTCAATCCTGAAATCAATTCTTTGTGTCCGTATGAGGATAGACACCTCATCCTGTCCCTACCCCGGTCTCATGCACTTGGTGCTACTCCAAATTTTGCACTATCACCTGGTACGACAAGCTGCCCTTATACTCACCAGGTCATCCAGGGCCCATAGGACGCATCACTACCCCTCTTGGGCTTCTTGGTAGTCCTGAAATCACAGTGCGTGCACAAATAGTATTTTCTTATCATGCCATATAATATGTAGTGCCATTGGTCAAACGACTCCGATCCTCAACTCAACCTGGAACTGTTTGTCTTGACTGATCCGGAGACCTGTCATGTCGCACTACCACTAGTTGACTGAATATGTCGGTCTTGTCTTGGTACCATAAACAAACAATTTATTTATTAGATTTTTATGGCACATATATCATGTTTGTTTACGAGCTCCTGCTCGTGCCCATTGGCCTATGGCCCACTTGTTCGAGATTTTCAAAACTAGGCATAATAGCCCCCAAGTTCCAAAACTGAGCCCCCCTAGTCTATAAGAACTATTCCTTCAAGGAAGTTTATCATACCAACCAGGTATGATCTACTTACAACCGGTAATTAGTTTTTCCACATAATTTTCACATCACTCCTCTAAGTTGTGATGTTTAAAATACCACTTAATAGTGGGTTTTCATTTCGAGGTACTTATCATCCCCAACCGGGTACGATATAAAATCCCCTCACCCGTTAATGCAGTGAATTTCCACTAGATCGGTTCCTTGTATTCACGTGAACTTGTCCTTGTTGGTGTTCCCGGTACTTCATGCTCCTACATGATATAAACATTTCGATTCATTATCTCTCGGCCTAATAGCCTTCATTCATTACAAATGAATGAGAAAATCAAACTTTAATTTATTTGCAATTAGGTCCCTAAAGTTATTTTTCATTAACTTTAAGTCTCTAATGTCGTTTTTTCCTCAAATTGAGTCCCAAAACTTTTAAAATTCCCCTTGCGAATAATTTATTCAATATCACAAAAAGGGGTTTAATTTCCCAAATTTCCAATTTGTTCCCAGAACTTTTCCAAAATTAACATTTTGCCCATCCTTTACAACAATGGTAAATTTTACCCTAAAAATTCTAAAATTCCTCAATTGGCCCTCTAGCATTTTTAGAATGCCCAATTGACCCTCAATTTTAGAAAATTGCATTTAGGTCCTTTGAATTTTCAAAAATCCCCAATTTTTCCCCTAGTTCCAACTTCTTAAGACAGTCGAATTTGATTTCATCAAATTGACTGATTAAACACTTCCAATTGTTGAAATTGAGTTTCTAGATGTTCATACGATTCTCTAGCAATTTGAATCGCAAGTTTTAACATTGGAACAAGCTCAAACGGAGCTTCGCCGGAAAATGGACTGGAGAGAGAGAAAGCTTCGATTACTCACTGGTGAGGGCGCGGTGGTCTTAGCTTTCTATCTAGGTAGGTAGTTCTCCTCCTAAGGTTCTTCCTAGGATCAAGAATGACATCAATTGATGTCGAATTGGATTAGAATTATGTGATTGAAATTTGACCGACTCTCTCTCAGAAATTGCATAGGGGAGCCGGATTGGCTTACCTTTCCATCCTAATTCGGTCATGGGAGGACTGAGGAAGTGTTGAGAGGGCTTGGTTCAGCCTGAGGAGGGCTCGAATTGGCTGATTTCAACTCGATCGAAATAGGGCAACTTCGGTCCGTCGGAACTGCTTCACTATTCGATCACACCAGCACTTCTCTGATGACTCTCATAACGAATGGATGTCACCACCGTGTAGCTGACTTCTCCCCAATTCTAAGGAACCCGACATCACCTTCTTTGGCTTAGAAACGACCCTATATCGGAGCTCTAGTTCGAGCTTCACCGGAAAACTAATCAACTGAGAGAGAGTGAGCTTTTCAGGTGTGGAGAGGATGAATGGAGAGGGGCTCTATACATAAGGAACTTGGGGACTCATTGGCCGTCCGTTTGGCACCTTTATGACAGACATTGATGGCCAAAAACATATTGAACATAAATGTTTCTTCCTCGTCAATGCTGCTTCAATTTTTTAGTGAGTGAACAATGTTGTAATTTGAAGGAAGAAGAGGACACTATTCCAAACCGGACCGTACCGGGTTCAAAGCTTAAACTGGCCGATTCACCACCAATTTGACAGAATTTTTCAAATCTAAAATTTTCTAAATTCATTTTCTATCCAATGGTTGCCTCAAATCTCAAATTTGAATTCTTTAAGCCATCTAGAAAAATTAATTTAGAATCCGGACCAATAGTGGTTCAAACTGGTTCAAACCAGTCCAAATCAGTTCACTCCAATTAAGATCTGGTTTGGTTTACATTTCCAATTACTTCTCAAGTCATTTTCCATGATTTTTGGGACTCTTTGGGTCACTTGGGATCCATAAATTTCCCGGTCTACCCTCTCTCTATCAATTTCGGTTCATGAGTCATTTCGGTTCATCAATCGGTTCTATCCGGTTCTGACCCGATTCACTTGAACCGGTACATTTTTTTCTTCCCCAATTCGTCCTAAGGTTTTTTTCTAAGATTTATGAATTATTTTGAGTCACATGAGAGTTGTAAATTCTCAATTTCCCATTTCCTAATAATCGAGCTTGTAAACCAATTCGGTTTTAAAATTTGAAACTGACCGATTTTTTCTCAGCTTTCTCATTGTCAAAGGACGAGTTTTACAGTGTGACAATGCTTAAAATTTTTGAGAGACCTTCTTGACGAGAGATAGAACAGCTCAGATAGGCCAGAGGCCTCGGTTTTGAAACTTGAGGGCTAAAATGCTAGATTTTGGAAAATCACGAATTGTGGGCCTAAGGCTAGTTGGCACAAGTAGGAGCTCGTAAACAAACATGTGATATTTATGCCATGAAAATTGTAAATGAATGGAATGTGTGATTTCACCAAGGTACCAAGACAGAACCGACATACTCGATGGACTAGTGGTAGTGTGTCAGGGCCATGTCGATGGACCGGTCTAGACAAATAGCTACAAGTCAAGTTGAGAATCGGGGCCATTGGACCAGTGGCACCAAAGATAAATGGCTTTATGGGAAACTTTGTTTTTGCATGCACTTGAGATTCAGGACCATCAAGATGCTCAAGAGGGGTAGTGATGTGTCCTAGGGGCTACTAGATGACATGGTGGAGATAAGGGCAGTTTGTCATATCAGCAGTTAGGGAAGCACAACGTAGCTTCATGTACAAGAGACCGAGGTGGGGTCGGGATGATGTCTTTGTCCTCATACTGAAACATAGCTGATTTCGAGTTTGAGGGTTGGATATCGCGAATATCCACTCATTCCTAGTGTAGAAGTGGACGAGCTTCTATCTAGGTGGCCGATAAAGTCTCTCCGACGCCACAAGTGGGTTCAGTAGATGGGCTGTCCTACGAATGTGTGATTTCCTTCCTGATGAAGTGTGTGTGTTGATTGTTAACCACACCTGATGTGGAAATGAGGAAAATGGTTTGAAAATTTTGGAATTTAAGGAAAAAATATTTTTGAACAAAAAAAAGGAGTCAGGTACACTCCGATTAAAAATGTTTTAATTATGAACACTCTCTCCCAACACCCATTCACTAATTTGTTGAACTCACTCCCTCCCTTTGCCCCTTTTTAGGTAACCAAGGAAAAACCCACTTAAAAACTTTCTGATAGTTGAACCTACAAGATAAGTATGTAAGGTTAATATATTCAGTTTTGATTAATGCTATTCCATGAAATATACAAGTGAAAAGGACTCATTACTCCTCACGGTTTAGAGAAGGGGAAAACCCTTAATAAACCAAGAGAGTTACGGGTTGCTCATGGGGATCCGACCAAACCAGGTCGGGGCGTGACAACTTGAGTGGTATTAGAGCCTATTTCCTCGAATACATTATCAAGACTAGAGAACATATTAACTAGTATGGATAATTTTAAATTTTCAGATGGCTCCCAAGAGAGGAACCAAGAGAACAAGAGTTGTAGTCTCTGACACTGCCCAACCACCCCTTCCTATGGAAACCCCCTGAGGAACCCAGAAAACCCCACTCGGACTATGCTCGGAACACTAGAGGTTGTACGAGGAGTTCACTTGAGTATTTGGGCAACCTATCCTCATCCTTGAGGCAGGCACCAACTCTCGGGCTGAACTAGAGGAAGTACAATCTCATCCTCCTCCTATTAATCATCCCCCTCCAATTGACATTCCTAAGAATCTCAAGACTCTTCATCAACTGGGGTGTAAGCCTTTTCTCAGAGAGAAAGATGTGGGAGCCGCCATGCACTAGCTGGCTAACATTAAGAAGCTGATGGGGATAGTTAGGATATCACCTCAGGACATGGTGATCCTGACAGAAGTTTTTCTGGAGGGTAGTGCCAAAACATGGTGTGTCACGCCCCAACCCGGTTTGGTCGGATCCCCGAGATCAACCCGCCACTCTCCCGGTTTAATAAAGGGTTTCCCCTTATTGTAAACCATAAAGAGTAAGGCCTCCTTTAACCTGCACCTCTTTCCTAGAATAGCATAATCAAAACTTCATGAAATTTAAAACTTTACATACCTGTCTTACAGGCATCTTAGTTGACGATCTTTAAGATGAGGCTTCCCAGGATTTCTTGAAAGGGATATAAGGAAGGGGGTGAGTACGACTACTTAGTGAATGGGTTTTTAAAAGCTTTTGACTTTTAAGAAAAACATTTATATGGAGTGTGCCAGACTCATTTGTTTTCAAAAATCCCTTCATTTAAAAATTTAGGTTTTCCATTATTTCTTAGTTACCAGGGTGTGTCATCACCCAACACACATCCTTCATCATGAAGGTTACACACATTCACAAGTCAGTATCACTACTGAACCTGCTAGTGGCTTCGGAGCGACTTTTCCTACCACCCGGATAGAAGTATGACCACTTCTACACGAGGAATGAGTGGATGTACGTGACATTCGATCCACAATCCCGAAATCACTTCTTTGTGTCCGTATGAGGACAAAGACCTCATCCTATCCCCACCCCGGTCTCATGCGCTTGGTGTTACTCCAGATTTCGCACAGACACCTGGAACGACGAACTGCCCTTATAGCCACCAGGTCGTCCAGTGCCCTTAGGACGCATCACTACCCCCCATGGGCGTCTTGATGATCCCGTACTCACAGTGCATGCACAAACAATGTTTTCTTATATTGCCATGTAATCTGTGATGCCACTAGTCCAACGACCCCTACTCTCAACTCAACCCACAGTTGTTTGTCTTGACTAGTTCGTCGACCTGTCATGTGGCACTGCCGCTAGTTGACAGAGCATGTTGGTCCTATCTTCGTACCATGGCCAAACAATTCACTTCTTAAGTTGTATGGCACATATATCATGTTCGTTTACGAGCTCCTGCTCGTGCCAACTGGCCTTGGGCCCACTGTACGAGATTTTCAAAATCGGGCATTTAGCCCTCAAGTTCCAAAACCGAGACCCCTAGCCTATTAGAGCTATTCGAGCTCCCGACGAGAAGGTCACCCAAATAGTTTAAGCATTGGCACACAGTCAGGGGAGAACACTTCCGACAAAATAGGTTTTCACTATCCATTATACAAATCGGTATAAGAACATCTCCGTTCATAACAGATGAACGGGTTTTCAACTTCCTTCGAGGAAGTCTCATCATACCAACCGGGTATGATCTACTTACAACCAGTAAGTAGTTTTTTTCGCATAATTTTCACATCACTTTTTCTAAGTGGTGATGATTAAAATACCACTAAACAGTGGGTTTTTATACCGAGGTACTCGTCATCCCCTACCGGGTATGATATAAAATTTTCACTCACAACCGATAAGTGATGTTTATCTTTAAGTTGTACTCATCATTCCAACCAGGTATGATGTTAGTAAACCCACTCACCCGTTACTGCCGTGAATCCCACTAGACCGGTTCTTGGTATTCACCGAGTTTGTCCTTGTTGGCATTCCCGGTACTTTGTGTTTCTACATGATATGAACATCTTGGTTCATTATCCTTCGGCCTAATCGCCTTCATTCGTTCCAAATGTATGAGAAAGTCAAACTTTCATTTATTTGCAATTAGGTCCCTAATGTTATTTCTCTTTACCTTTAAGTCCCAAATGCCAGTTTTTCCTCAAATTGAGTCCCGAAACTTTTAAAATTTATCATAGGACCTCAATTTATTCCATTTCACAAAAAGGGGTTTAATTTCCCAAATTTTCAATTTGGTCCCACAACTTTTCCAAAATTACCATTTTGCCCTTCCTTTACAAAAATGGTAAATTTTGCCCCAAAAATTTCAAAATTCCTCAATTGGTCCTCCAACATTATTTTCATGCCCAATTTACCCTCAATTTCATAAAATTGTATTTTGGCCCTTTGAATTTCAAAAATCCCCAATTTTCCCCCAATTCCAACTTCTTAACACAGTCGAATTTGGTTTCATCAAATTGACCCATCAAACGTTTCCAATTGTTAAAATTGAAGTTGAAATCGAGTTTCTATATGTTCATACGATTTTTCTGAAATGTGAATCACAAGTTTTAATGCCGGGACGAGCTCAAACAGAGCTTCACCGGAAAATGAACTATAGAGAGAGAAAGCTTCAATTACTCACCGGTGAAGGCACGACGGTTCGAGCTTTCGATCTAGGCAGATAGCTCTCGTCCTAAGGTTCATCCTAGAGTCAAGAATCGCATCAATTGATGCGGAATTAGATTAGAATTTTTTCATTGAAATTTGGTCGATGCTCTCTCTAACACCGATTGAAAATAGTAAAGGGGGGCCAAATTGGCTTACCTTTCGGTCCTAATTCGGCCGTGGAAAGGTTGAGGAAGTGTTGGGAGGGCTTCGTTTGGCTTGAGGAGGGCTTGAAATGGCTGATTTCAGCTTGGCCAAAATAGGGCAGCTTCGATCCGCCGGAGTTGCTTCACTATTCCATCATGTCGGCGCTTCTCTAACAATTCTCGGATTGACTGGAGTTTGCTATCAGATAGCTATCTTCTCCTCGGTTCTAAAGAGCTCGACCTTTATTCAAGTCGAAGCTCTAGTTTAAGTTTTACTAGGAAATGAAGCAGTAGAGAGAGAGAGAGAAATATTCAGGTGTGAGGAGAATGAAATGGGGATGACCTCTTTATATAGGCGTAAAACATGTGTATTAAATTGGCAAGATTTATTACTAGTATTAATATTGCCATAAATTATAGGTATTAATTCCAATAATTTAATTTTGTTATTAATTCCAATAAATTAAATTTTGGTATTAATTTCAATAATTTAATTTCGGTATTAAATTATTTGTATTAATTCCAATAATTTAATTTAGATATTAAATTATTGTTATTAATTACAATAATTAAATATATATTAATATATGTTTTTTTATAAGGCGTACATACAAATTTTTGACCGAAATTTCGGGTTACAAAAAATTTCATACTTCCTAGGAGATCACCCATCCTCACACTACTCTCAGGCAAGCATGCTTAACTTTAAAGTTCTTATGGAATCTAGTTCACCTAAACCACTTTGGTTTTTGTTTTCTGATTTGTCTTAAGTTTATTTTCCAAGGTTTAATGAACCCTTTGAATCACCCGAGAGTTGTAAATTCCCAACTTGCCCGTTCAGAAATAATCGGGTTTGTGAACCAGTTCTGAATCCTCACTTGGTTTAACCGGTTCTTTTCCTGGTTTTTCCTTAGCTCAAAAGGGCGAGTTTTACAACCAGTTCTAGGACCTGTCTCTGTCCATTTGATTTTTAGAACATCTCCAGAAGTGTCTCTCTTAGCTTTTAGATCTTTCAGGGATCGTATAACTTCATTTCTCTTTTCTTTTGATAGTATTCCTCAACTATTCTTTTTTTACCATTATTAACTCCACTTACTTAATTGTGTTAGTTCTCCTTACCTACTCGTTCCTTTTCGACTTCCTTATTGAGTATTTCTTGTTCCAATTAATTAAATTCCCAGATGTTTTACCGACATGCTAGGTTTTGTCCTTTCTTAGATTCATCATCATTCCCAATGATATCCTCTACTCAAGGGTTTTCCTTTGGCCTTAATCCCCTCTGATTTGTTCGCAACCATTTCACAATTCTTTAATTTTCTGGTCCAATCGTCTGGGCAGCTGTACACTCGTTCTTCGTGCCCATCCTATTATCCATCATAAAGTGTAGTCTTTACTACATCTCATTCCTTCTTTTTTGGTTGGTTCCATTTCCTCTCAATTGGGATACACATGTCTTTTCGGGGCTTCCTTCCTTTGTAGAATTTTTTCCCTTTCTCCGGACATTCCTTTTTACATTTGCCCTAGGGGATTTCTACTCTTGATGTTGTCTTCTCCTGTTTACCTTTACTCCTCAGGTCTTGCAAGACATCTTTTATACTCTATCTGCATCCTCATTCATACCCAATACCTATCTATTTCCTTAGGGAGCATATAAATCTTCCTTATTTCAAGATTTCTTGATCATTATGTGAGAAGCTTGCCTATTTCTTTCTTGGCTTGAGTTTGGTTGTTAATTTGGCCTTTTGGTTCCTTTAGGGATTTCTTTCATCCTTTTCTTTCAGAGTATTTGACCTTTCCGCCTCTCTTCCTTGTTGGAACTTACATCATGGTTCTTCCGCATATTAGCTGGTTGACTGCCCCGCCTCCTCCAGTCCCTTGGTTTAGGTCTTCTTAGGGCAGTTGTCTTCTCGAGTACTCCTGTCCTTAACGTCATCTCACTGACCTTTTTAGGGTGTAGTCTTTTCTACTTCCCGGTCTTCCTTAGGTATGTTGGTCAGAGACTTCAATTTTTAACTTTTCTGCTTTTTCCAAAAGAGGTAGTACTTTAAAATTATATCACTTTTCCAAAGCATATTAGTCTTGGCCTCTGACACTTTCTTCCTTCAAGTAGTTTCTAATGAGGGGTTGGCTCCTTGCACATCCGACAACCAATGATTCATTTTCACAGTGTATTCCTTCTCTTCTTCACTCTCACTGTGTCATTCCCTAGAGTTTCGGGGGACGTTTTTCTGTGTTTACCCCTTACGAGAGGGTTCTAAGTATAATTCTCATGTACCTTATCCCTATTCATGAGGAATCCTTCTTGGTTTGACCTTCTTAAGAAGTTTTTGTATTCACCTCATCTTTTCTTGACCTCTTTTTGAATTGTTTATGTAACCCGCTCCATAGTATCAGTCTCTTATCCTTCATGTCCTTCGTGACCTTTGAGGAGGTATTGCCCTGAATCTATGAGGTGTGAAACACCCCTTCTTTCCTTACACCTATAATAGTACAACTTGATACTTGTCCTTTAGTAGGGTTGGGCATCTCTTCAGGTAATGTCCCATCGTTATTCCCTTACATGGATTGTTGTGATTCTTACTTTCCTTCGAGTGGGGCTTTTTCCAGGGTTACTATTGGTTTGGTGCTTACTGTTCTTGAGTCTGATCACTTTGACAATTTTCTAGCTGAATCACCTTTGCTAAGGGTTATGGTAAGAGTCCTCCTAGGTTTCCTGATTCATCTTCCATCACTAGGTTGCTACTCTTCCTTAGTTTCTAGGATAGTGCGAATTTGTTTTATTTTCCTTATGCCATATTCCTAGTAAGATCACATCCTCAGAAGATAGAGTTTTGGGGAATTTGTATCTTTTATTAACATGGGGATACAAAAGGTTGGGCTCTCAGCCCTATCACAGAAAATGGTTGCAAAATAACTAAGGAGATATGGAATTTTGATAAACGTCTTCCTACATAATTAGAGTGGTGCCACCAATAGGTCCTAGCACCATTCTCCAGGATACTTCCCCATTTGGTCTTTTGACATTTCACCCCGGTTTCAAGCATTTGGGAAGCTTCTAGGGTTGTCTCCCTATGGAGGTAGGGTATTGAGTAGAGCCATTCCAAGTTTGCTTGGTTCCTCTCCGGGAGCCATCTGAAAATTTTAGGATAAATCCTATTAGTTACTATAATTTCTAGTCTTGATTATGTATTCGAGGAAACAGGCTCTGATACCACTCTAATTGTCACGCCCTGACCCGGTTTGGTCGGATCCCCGTGATCAACCCGCCACTCTCCCGGTTTATTAAAGGGTTTCCCTTTATTGTAAATCGTAAAGAGTAAGGCATCCTTTAACCTGCACCTTTTCCCTGGAATAGCATAATCAAAACTTCATGAAATTTAAAACTTTACATACCTGTCTTACAGGCATCTTAGTTGACGGTCTTTAAGCGGAGGCTTCCCGGGATTTCCTGAAAGGGATATAAGGGAGGGGGTGAGTACGACTACTTAGTGAATGGGTTTTTAAAAGCTTTTGACTTTTAAGAAAAACATTTATATGGAGTGTGCTAGACTCATTTGTTTTAAAAAATCCCTTCATTTAAAAATTTGGGTTTTTCCATTATTTCTTAGTTACCACGGTGTGTCATCACCCAACACACATCCTTCATCATGAAGGTTACACACATTCACAAGTCAGTATCACTACTGAACCCGCTAGTGGCTTTGGCGAGACTTTTCCTGCCACCCGGATGGAAGTACGACCACTTCTACCCTAGGAATGAGTGGATGTACGTGATATCCGACCCACAATCCCGAAATCACTTCTTTGTGTTTGTATGAGGACAGAGACCTCATCCTGTCCCCACCCCGGTCTCATGCGGTTGGTGCTACTCCATAGTTCACACAAACACCTGGAACGACGAACTGCCTTTATAGCCACTAGGTCGTCCAGTGCCCTTAGGACGCATCACTACCCTTCATGGGCGTCTTGATGATCCCGTACTCACAGTGCATACACAAACAATGTTTTCTTATATTGCCATGTAATATGTGGTGCCACTAGTCCAACAGCCCCGACTCTCAACTCAACCCGCAGTTGTTTATCTTGACAGGTCCGTCGACCTGTCATGTCGCACTGCCGCTAGTTGACAGAGCATGTTGGTCCTATCTTGGTACCATGGCCAAACAATTCACTTATTAAGTTTTATGGCACATATATCATGTTCGTTTACGAGCTCCTGCTCGTGCCAACTAGCCTTGGGCCCACTGTACGAGATTTTCAAAATCAGGCATTTAGCCCCCTAGTTTCAAAACCGAGGCCCCTGGCCTATCAAAGCTTTTCGAGCTCCCGTCGAGAAGGTCTCCCAAATAGTTTAAGCATTGGCACACAGTCAGGGGAGAACACTTCCAAAAAAATAGGTTTTCACTGTCCATTATACCAATTGGTATAAGGACATCTCCGTTCATAACCGATGAATGGGTTTTCAACTTCCTTCGAGGAAGTCTCATCATACCAACCGAGTATGATCTACTTACAACCGGTAAGTAGTTTTTTTTGCATGATTTTCACATCACTTTCTCTAAGTGGTGAGGATTAAAATACCACTAAACTGTGGGTTTTTATACTAAGGTACTCATCATCCCCTACCGGGTATGATGTTAGTAAACCCATTCACCGTTACTGCCGTGAATTCCACTAGACCAGTTCTTAGTATTCACCGAGCTTGTCCTTGCTGGCATTCCCGGTACTTCGTGTTCCTACACGATATGAACATCTTGGTTCATTATCCTTCAGCCTAATCGCCTTCATTCATTCCAAATGAATGAGAAAGTTAAACTTTCATTTATTTGCAATTAGGTCCCTAAAGTTATTTCTCTTTAACTTTTAAGTCCCAAATACCAGTTTTTCCTCAAATTGAGTCCCGAAACTTTTAAAATTTATAATAAGACCTCAATTGGTCCTCCAATATTATTTGCTCCTAACTTGGTGGGATTTCCTTTGACTCCGACAAGGGCTTAACTCTATATTGGAGTATGAAACCAAATTCAATGAGTTGAGACCCTTTGCTCCTAACTTGGTGGGATCTATGCACACATGTCAACGATTTGTGGATGGTCTCAATATGGACATACGAAACCGTATGGGAGTACTAGGATGCCCCACGAATCTGGCGACGATGATCAGTATGCCTTACGAATGTGAGCAACTGATGTAAACCCGATGCCATCGAATGGAGCAGACAACCTGAAAGGAGGATAAGGGCCAAGACCGTCATGAAGGACGGAAAGAGCAAAATGGCCTAATATGGGGAAACATGGTGGGTTTTCAAAAGTAAATGGCCATACCACCTCCAAGAGTGATCCTTTCCCTACCACAAGGAAATCCACACTGTCCTAAGTGCCAAAGGTACAACCAAGGAGCATGCTTGTTCTATTATGCGTGTGGTCAAGTGGGGCACTTTGCAAAGGAATGCCTCACCCTTAGGGAAAATAAGCAAAGGAATACACTTGTACCACCCCATGGGAACCCAAGAACTCCCTGGCAGGATGCCACAGCCAAAGTACTAGCTAGGGTATACAATCTCACCTAGGAAGAGGCTATGAAAGACCCTAGTACCGTAGTGGGTACATCCCAAAATCCTCCTAGCTAGATTTAGAAAAACCTATAATTTGAAATTTTAGTTAATAAAAGAAATATTTTTCTGTAAACATGTGTTTCTTCAATCATGGTACGTACAATTATGGGGACGAAAGGTCTACGCCCTCTTCGACTCTAGAGTATAAAGTTCCTTCATCAAAGAGGACGTAATCTCAAGTCTACCCCTAGAACTTACCTCTCTAGGACAAAGTCTCAACATCCACACACCCTTAAGATAAGGGTTAAATAAGGACAAACAGCTAAAGAGATGTGAGATAAAGATTGGGAGAATCAAATTAGAAGCAGATTTGATTTCATTACCTCTAAAGGATGTAGAAATAATCTTTGGAATGAATTGAATAAGTACCCATCAGGCTAGGATGGACTGTGGAGAGAAGATAATAACCTTCCACGCTCCTGAGACTATCGGACTAAGATACCAAGGAGACCGGAGGAAGAGTGAAGTACAGATGGTGTCCCATATAAATGCTCAAAAGATGATACAAAAGGGTTGTAAGGCTTTTCTGGCAATGATCATCAATGGGAAGTCTACAGAGAAGGGATCCAAAGATATTTCGATAGTGGAACACTACCTAGATGTATTCCTAGAAGAATTACCTAGATTACCCCCCAAGTCGACAAATTGGAACTCACCATAGAGATTATCCTAGGAACAAACCCCATATCTCAAGTCCCTTATCGCATGGCTTCAGCAGAGCTAAAGGAACTGAAGGAGCAACTAGATGTGCTGTTGGAGAAGGACTTCATACATCCTAGCCAGTCTCCATGGGGTGTAGCCCGACCAGGTTTGGTCGGATCCCCATGATCAACTCGCCACTCACCATGTTTATTAAAGGGTTTCCCCTTATTATAGATCGTAAAGAGTAACGCATCCTTTAAACCTGCACCTTTTCCAGGAATAACATAAACAAAACTACATAATAATTTAGATTTATCATACTTGTATCACAGGTGTCTTAGTTGATAGTCTTTAAGGGTAGGCTTTCCGAAATCTCCTAAAAGGGATATAAGGGAGGGGGTGAGTACGACTACTCAGTGAATGGGTTTTCAAAAGTTTATACTTTTAAGAAAACATTTATTATTGGAGTGTGCCAAACTCCTTTCTTTCAAAAATCCCTTCATTTAGAATTTTAAATTTTATCACTATTTCCTTATTTAATCACAGTGTATCATCACCCAACACACATCCTAAATCATGAAGGTTAAACACACATTCACAGGTCAATACGTTCACTGAACCCACTTGTGGCTTCAGAGCGACTTTACCGGCCACCCGGATAAAAGTACGCCCACTTCTACCCTGAGAATGAGTGGATGTTTGCGACATCTAACCCTCATTCCTAAAATCGATTCTTCGTGTCTATATGAGGAAAGAGACCTCATTTCGTCCCCACCCGAATCTCATGCGCTTGGTGCTACTCCAAATTTCACATGGTCACCTGGAACAACAAACTACACTTATACTCACTGGGTCGTCCAAGGCTCTTAGGATGCATCACTACCCCTCATGGGCATCTTGATGATCCTGTAATCATAGTGCATGTACAAACAATGTTTTCTTATTATGCCAGGTAATTTGTGGTGTCATTAGTCCAACGGTCCCGACTTTCAACTCAACCTGCAACTGTTTGTCTTCATTGGTCCGGCGACCGGTCATGTGGCACTGCTGCCAGTTGACTGAGAATGTCGGACCAGCCTTGGTACCATGACCATACAATTTACTTATTAAAGTTTTATGGCACATATATCATATTCGTTTATGAGCTTCTGCTTGTGCCCATTGGCCCATGGCCCACAGTGCGAGATTTTCAAAAACCAGGCATATTAGCCCCCAAGTTCCAAAACCGAGGCCCCCGGCCTTTAAGAGCTATTCGAGCTCTCATCGAGAAGGTCTCCGAAATTGTTTAAGCAGTGGCACATTGTTAGGGGAGAACACTTTTGACAAAAGTATGTTTTTACTATTTAATATACCGACCCGATATGAGCACATCTCCGTTCATAACCGATGAATAGGGTGGTTTTTAACTTTAAGTTGTGTTCATCATCCCAACCGGGTACGACATTAGTAAACCCACTCACCCGTTAATGCTGTGAATTCCATTAGATCAGTTCTTTGTATTCACGCGAGCTTGTCCTTGCTGGCATTCCTAGTACTTCGTGTTTCGGTGAGGGCACATCGGTCCGAGCTTTCGATCTGGGCAGATAGCTCTCGTCCTGAGGTTCATTCTTTTAGTCCTAATTTGGTCATGGGAGGGCTGAGGAAGTGTTGGGAAGGCTTGGTTTGGCTTGAGGAGGGCTCGAAATGGCTAATTTCAACTCAGCCAAAATAGGGCAGCTTCAGTTTGCCAGAGCTACTTCACTATTTCATCACGCCAACATTTCTCTGGCAACACTTGGAGCAAACGGAGACTACAGGCATGTAGCTAACTTCTCCCCAATTCTAATGAACCTAACTTCACCTTCTTTGGCTCAGAATTGACCCTATATTGGAGCTCTGGTTCGAGCTTCACCGAAAAACTATGCAATTGAGAGAGAGTGAGGTTTTTAGGTGTGGAGAGGATGAATGGAGAGGGGCTCTTTATATAGGGAGCTCGGGGACCCGTTGATCGTTAGTTTGGAATACATTATGGCATGCATTGAAGCCTGAAACGTATTGAACGGAAACATTTCTTTTTCACCTGCGTTGCTTCAATTTTTCGGCGAGTGAACAGTGCTGTCATCCTGAGGAAGAAGATGACACTATTCCGAACCAGACCGGACCGATCCGAACCGGGTTCAAAGCTTAAACTGGTTGGTTCACCCCTCATTTGATTGAGTTTTTCAAATCTAAAAAATTTCTAAATTCATTTTCTATCCAATGGTGGCCTCAAATCTCAAATTTGAATTATTTAAGCCACCTAGAAAAATAAATTTTAGATCTGGTTCAATAGTGGTTCAAACCGGTTCGAACTAGTTCGGATCCAATTCACCTGAACTAGTTTAGTTTTCATCCCCTATCCTTCACAAGTCCATTTCCATGTCTTTTGTGATCCTTGGGTCACTTAGGGTCCATAAAATTCCCGGTTTACCATCTCTTTATCGATTTATGTTCATAAACCGACTCGGTCCTTAAACCAGTTCAATTCACTTCTGGTTCAGTTCACCCAAACTGATCTAGTTTTTCTCTCCTACTTTGTTCTAAGGTTCCTTCCCAAGGTTTATAAACCCTTTGGATCACCCGGGAGTTGTAAATTCCCAAATTGCTCATTCAAAATGATCAGGTTTGTGAACCGGTTCGATTTTCTCACTCGGTTTCACCGGTTCTTTTCCCAATTTTTCCTTAGCTAAAAAGGGTGGGGTTTACAACTCTCCCCTGCTTTTAGGAGTTTTGTCCCTAAAACTTGATTATCAACCTTGTATGAGGAATCATTTCCTTTGATGCTCCTTTGGTGTTTGTTTAATATGCAAACTCTTCTCTCCTCCTTCAAATTATCCCTTTTTACAACCTTCACTTATGGAATTCCTTTTTCCTTTATATTATTTACTCCTTCCATGTAGTTTATCATAACTAGACATACCTTACTTCAGGGTATATTCTTAGATTTTATCTCTTTTTTTGTTTAGAGCAACTTTCTTCCCTTTGAGATTCATTACTCAAGATTGTGAAGTCCAAGATAACTAATCATTCTCGTGTCTAGTTATCCTTTTGGTAGTCGAAACCTTTAGCTTGACGTTCTTTCGAGCATCACATACTTGTTTCCATGGTTTTTCTTTATTATCACTTTTTCGTCCTATTTTGACCCTTCCTTCATTCATTTTCTATTATAACTTCGGTCCAAATGTTTTTTCTATATTCGACCTTGTCATGCTTATTAGCTGACTCTTCCTTACTTCGAGTCATATTCTCCTCGAGATTGTTGGGATTACATGCCCCTTATAGCATGGCATTTTCTAGGACGTATCTCTGTCCATTAGATTTCTATAACATCTCCTTGAGGGTCTCTCTTAGCTTTTCAACCTTTCAGGGATCGTGTAACTCCATCCCTCTTTTCTTTTGACAGCATTCCTCAATTATCCTTGTTACCATTATCCTCTCCTCCATCAAGTCTTTAAAGTTATGTCTCACATAACCGAATGGATTCCTCTTACCTACTCATCCTTCCCCAACTTCTTTATTGGATCTTTTCGGTTCCAATTGATTGGGTTTTCCAATACTATATCGACAAACTAGGATTCATCCTTTCTTAGGTCCATCCTCGTTCCTAATGACATCCTTTACTCAAGGATCTTACTTTGGCCTTAATCCACTCTTACTTGTTTGTAATCATTTCACAATTCATTATACCAAGTTGATTCCTTTCGGTCTACATGCCAATTTGCTTGGTTTGGGTAATTTCCCTTTTTTACGGTTTCATTCTCTACTATTTCCTTCAAAGTAGAGACTTTCACCTTAGGAGTTACATTTTCAACCATCTTACCATTTCTTGAAGGTTTCCTTTCTTCATCTCCTTACACCCTTTCTATATTAGGGCATTTGGCCGCTTTCAATCCTCCATTGTCTTAAATTTTCCATTCCATCCCTTATTCCTTATTTGAGCAGATTCCGATTATCGGTCTTATTTTAGAATCCTTATTCATCTTAAAATTTCCTTTCATTCCTTATCTAAGGAATTTCTAATTTGTTGGTCTTATTTAAGATACTCTACACTATGCTCATTCGTCCATTCTTTAGGCTCCATTAAGTGAGAATGTACCACAACCTGTCCTAATGTCAGTGATCATTTTCCCTAATTGATTTCTTAATTGAGGGCTTACTTCTCCAAGATTCCTCATATATTCTTTCTTTTACTCTCTTATTATTGTAGTCCACCCACTCCCATTCGTTACGGAATTCTTTGATGCTACCATGCCATTTATCCATTCCTTTGGTTTAACATACTTCTTAAGACCTCATGAGTACTTTTCCTTGCTACTCGATCTTTCCATCTCAACAGCATTTCATTTGTGAGCTTATCGTTGTTTCCATTTCGGTTGGTTCCATTTCCTCTTAATTACGATACGCATGTATTTTTGGGGCTTCTTTCCTTGGTAGGATTCTTTGTCTTTCTCTTGACATTCTTTTCTTACATTTGCTCTAGGGGATTTCTACCCTTAAATGACATCCCTCGATGTCGTCTTCTCCTATTTACCTTTACTCTTCAAATCTTATAGGCACATCTTTTATACCCTATTCCCATCCTCATTCGTACCCAGTACTTGTCTATTTCTTTAGGGCTCGTATAAATCTTCCTTTTTCAAGATTTCTTGACCATTGTGTGAGAGGCCTGCCTATTCCTTTTTTGGCTTGAGTTTAGTCATTAATTGGCATTTGTCCCTTTTAAGGATTTCTTTCATCCTTCTTCTCGAGTAATTGGCCTTTCCGCCTCCCTCTTCTTTGTTGGAACTCAAATTATGGCTTTCTCGAGTATTAGTTCGTTAACTGCTTCGCCTCCACCATTCGTTTGGTCTAAGTTTCTTAGGGCAGCTGTTTCTCGAGTCCTCCTATCCTTAACATCCATCTCTCTTACCTTTTTAGGGTGTAGTCCTATCTACCCCTTGGTCTTTCTTAGGGTGTCATTTATTCTCTTTGACCCTATTTGGCTTCATTACTTTTTCCAAGCTGATTCATTCCTGAAATTCCAATACATCCTATTATTTGGCTCTATTACACTTCCAAGGCAGGTCATAATTGGCCTCCGACACATCCTTCCTTCAAGAAGTTTCTAACGGTGGGTCGGTGCCTTGTACTCCACATTATGTCCATCTGCCAATCCAATAATTCCTTCAAGGTACTGAGTTGTATGCATCCCTCCAGAGTTCCATTTCCTAGTGTATTCCTTCTCTTCTTCATTCTCATTGTGCCATTCCCTAGAGTTTCTAGAGGATGTTTTTCTGTGTTTGATCCCTTATAAGAGGGTTTTAGGTATACTTCCCATGTACCTTATCTTTATTCTTGTGGTATCCTTCTTGGTTTGACCTTCTTAAGAAGAAGTTTAAATTTGGCATTCACCTCGTCATTTCTTGACTTCTTTGTGAACCGCTTACTTAACCTGCTTCATAGTTTCTGTCTCTAGTCCTTCATGTCTTTAGTAACCTTTGATGAGGTATTACCCAAAATCTATGAGGTGTGGGACACTCCTTTCCTTACACCTATAATAGTTTATCTTGGTACTTGTCTTTAGTAGAGTTGGGCACTTCTTCACGTAATGTCCCCATCGTTCATACTTGTAAAAGGTTATTCATTTGTATGAATTATGGTGGTTCCTTCTTTCCTTCGAGTGGGGCTTTTCCAGGGTTACTAGTGGTTTGGTGCTTCTCCGTTTTTGAGTTTTCTTGTTGAATCTCATTTGCTAAATGGTCATAGTAAGAGTCCTCCTAGGTTTCTTAATTTCTTGATTCATCTTCCATAACTGAAATGTAACTTTTCCTTAGTTTATAGGATAGTGTGGGTTTGTTTGGTTTATTTGCCTCTGGCCATCTTCCTAGCAATATCAAATCTTTGGGAGCTAGAGATTTAATAATTTGAGTATTTCATTAACAAGGGGATACAAAAGGTTGGGATTTTAGCCCTATCACATAAAGTAGTCACATAATAGATGGGAAGCTATGATTTTCTTGGCAAGTATCCTCCTTGGTAAGATTATATATTTGTACTAGCATTCCTAGCTTTAGGCTTAGCTCCCTTTGTACACATGACTGTGACCTTAACATGCCATGGCACTGTACTCCTTAGCGGTACTGGATGTTTCCCCATTTGGTCCTTTGAGCCTTCTACTATATCTCGGGCATTGGGAAGCTTCTAGAGTTGTCTTCCAATGAGGATAGAGTGTTGAGTAGAGTCATTCCTAGTATTCTTGGTTCCTCTCCTGGGAGCCATCTGTAAATTTTAAGATAAATCCTATTAGTTACTATATTTTCTAGTCTTGATTATGTATTCGAGGAAGCAGGCTCTAATACCACTCTTGTTGTCACGCCCCAACCTGGTTTGGTCGAATCCCCTTGATCAACCCGCCACTCTCTATGTTTATTAAAGGGTTTTCCCTTATTATAGACCGTAAAGAGTAAGGTGTCCTTTAAACCTGCACCTTTTCCAGGAATAACATAAACAAAACTGCATAATAATTTAGATTTATCATATCAGTATCACAGGTGTCTTTGTTGATGGTCTTTAAGGGTAGGCTTTCCAAAATCTCCTGAAAGGGATATAAGGGAGGGGGTGAGTACGACTAATCAGTGAATGAGTTTTCAAAAGTTTTGACTTTTAAGAAAACATTTATTAGTGGAGTGTGCCAGACTCCTTTCTTTCAAAAATCCCTTCATTAAGAATTTTGGGTTTTTTCACCATTTCCTTATTTAATCACGGTGTGTAATCACCCAACAAACATCCTTCATCATGAAGGTTAAACACACATTCGCAGGTCAGTACATCCACTAAACCCACTTGTGGCTTCGGAGCGACTTTATCGTCCACTCGAATAGAAGTACGTCCACTTCTACCCTGAGAATGAGTGGATGTTCACGACACCCGACCCTCATTCCCACAATCGATTCTTCGTGTACGTATGAGGACACAGACCTCATCTCGTCCCCACTCCGGTCTCATGCGCTTGGTGCTACTCCAAATTTCGCATGATCATCTGGAACGACAAACTGCCTTTATACTTATCGGGTCATCTAGGGCCCTTAGGACGCATCACTACCCCCTTATGGGCGTCTTGATGATCTTGTAATCATAATGCATGCACAAACAATATTTTCTTATTATGCCATGTAATCAATGGTGTCATTAGTCCAATGGTCTCAACTTTCAACTTAACCTGCAGCTGTTTGTCTTGACTGGTCCGGAGACTGATCATGTCGCACTACTGCCAGTTGACTTAGAATGTCGAACCAGCCTTGGTACCATGACCATACAATTTGCTTATTAAAGTTTTATGGCATATATATCATGTTCGTTTACTAGCTTCTGCTCGTGCCCATTAGCCTATGGCCCACTGTGCGAGATTTTCAAAAAATAGGCATATTAGCCCCCAAGTTCAAAAACCAATGCCCCTAGCCTTTAAGAGCTATTCGAGCTCCCATTGAGAAGGTCTCCCAAATTGTTTAAGCATTGGCACACAGTCAGGGGAGAACACTTTCGACAAAAGTATGTTTTCATTGTCCATTATACTGATCCAATAAAAGGACATCTTCATTCATAACGAATGAACGGGTTTTTAACTTCCTTCAAGGAAGTTTCATCATACCAACCGGGTATGATCTACTTACAACCGGTAAGTAGTTTTTCTGCATGGTTTTCACATCGCTACTCTAAGTCATGATGTTTAAAATACCACATAGTAGTGAGTTTTCATTTCGATGAGTTTATAATCCCCAATCGGGTATGACATAAAATCCCACTCACAACTGCTAAGTAGTTTTTAACTTTAAGTTGTGCTCATCATCCCAACCGGGTATGACATTAGTAAACCCACTCACCTGTTAATGCCATGAATTCCACTAGACCGGTTCTTTGTATTCATGCGAGCTTGTCCTTGCTAGCAATCCCGGTACTTCGTGTTTCGGTGAGGACACGGCAGTCCTAGCTTTCAATATGGGCAGATAGCTCTCGTCTTGAGGTTCATCCTTTTAGTACTAATTCGGTCGTGGTAGGGCTGAGGAAGTGTTGGCAAGGCTTGGTTTGGCCTGAGGAGGGCTCGAAATGGTCGATTTCAACTCAGCCAAAATAGGACAGTTTCAGTCTGCCAGAGCTGCTTCACTATTTAGGATCTAGTTCAATAGTGGTTTAAACCGGTCTGAATCGGTTCGGATCCGGTTCACCTAAACCAATTTAGTTTTCATCCCCAATCCTTAACAAGTCTATTTCCATGTCTTTTGTGACTCCTTGGGTCACTTTGGTCCATAAAATTTCTAGTTTACCACCTCTTTATCGATTCTGGTTCGTAAGCTAACTCGGTCCTTAAACCGGTTCAATCTTATTCGGGTCTGGTTCACCTGAACTGATCTGGTTTTTCTCTCCTACTTTGTTCTAAGGTTCCTTCCCAAGGTTTATAAACCCTTTGGATCACCGGGGAGTTGTAAATTCCCAAATTGTCCGTTCAAACTAATTGGGTTTGTGAACCGGTTCGGTTTTCTCACTTGGTTTGACCAATTCTTTTCCTAGTTTTTCCTTATCTAAAAAGGGCGGGGTTTACAATACATGTCCTATTCATAAAGAAAATGGATGGAAGCATGAGATTGTGCATAGACTATAGGAAGTTAAACTATGTCACCATCAAGAACAAGTATCTACTTCCCTGAATTGATGATATGTTCGACCAACTAAAATGAGAAGCCTACTTCTCCAAGATAGACCTTTGGTCAAGCTATCACTAACTCAAAATCTGAGAGGAATATACTCCTAAGACTGCATTTCGGTCTCAATACAGACTTTTTTAGTTTTGGGTGATGCCATTTGGATTGACAAATGCCCCTGCAACCTTCATGGATTTAATCAACCGGGCATTCTAGCCACACTTGGATAGGTTTGAAATAGTATTTATAGATGAAATTCTTATATACTCACAAATGAGGCTGGAGCACAAAAAGCATCTGGCAATCACCTTGGAGATACGACGAGAAAACAACTTATATGAAAAATTCTCCAAATGTGAGTTCTGGTTGCAGGAAGTAGGGTTGTTAGGACACATAGTGTCCAAGGATAGAGTCAAGGTAGACCCAAAAAAGGTGGAAGCCATATCCGATTGGAAGGCACCCAGTAATCCTTCGGAGATACAAAGTTTCTTAGGCCTGGTGGGATACTACAGATAGTTTGTTTAGGATTTTTCTAAGATAGCTGCCCCTTTGAGTTGGCTCACCAGGAAAGGAGTAGAGTATAAATGAGATGAAAGTTGTGAGAAATCTTTCTTGGACTTGAAGACTCATTTGACAACTACACATGTACTCTCCCTTCTTGACCCAAGTGCAGGGGAGTACACCATTTATAGTGATGCATCCATACAAGGACTCGGATGTGTGTTGATGAAACAAGGAAAGCTTATTGTCTATGCATCGCAACAACTTAAGGTACATATGCAGAATTATCCTACCCATGACTTGGAATTAGCTGCAATAGTGTTCGCCCTAAAAATTTTGGAGACACTACCTATATGGGGTTAAATGTAGGATATACATTGATCACAAGAGTCTTAAGTATTTCTTACCTCAGAAGGAGATAAATCTCCGCCAAAATAGATGGCTGGAATTGGTTAAAGATTATGACCTTGTGATAGAGTATCACCTCGGAAAGGAAAATATGGTGGCAGATGCCCTAAGTCTTAAGTACCAAATTGAGGTGGCACAGATAAAGACAAGCTACTTACCCTTGTTGCAACAGTTGGGAAGAATGGACGTGGACCTTACAATGGACAAAAGGGAGAAATGCTTACTGGGTGACGTGGTGGTGAGACCCAACCTAACAAAGCAAATTAAGGTACAACAAAAAGCGGATAAGGAGCTCCAACCCTATTTGGATCCGGACAATAGAGGGATAAAACCAGACTTTGACCTTCGAGCAGATGGTGTACTAACCTATAACAGTAGAGTGTGTGTGCCTCAAGATAAGAAACTGAAGAGATTAATTCTAGGGAGGCACACAATTCTGTGTATGCGATGTATCTGGGCAATACTAAGATGTACCGCACCCTCAAACAAGGATATTGGTGGAAATGAATGGAGAGGGATATTGTGGAATATGTAGACCGATGCTTGTCATGTCAATAGATTAAAGCTGAGCATCAGAAACCATCAGGACTACTACAACCCTTTCCAATCCTAGAGTGGAAATGGGAGCACATTACCATGGACTTTGTCATAAGACTACATGTGACCAGGATAGGTTGAGATGCAATTTGGGTCATTCTAGACAAATTGACCAAGTCCGCTCCTTTTCTACCTATAAGAGCGATAGATACAGTGGAACAACTGGTCGTTTTATACATGAGGAAGATAATAAGACTTCATGGCATCCATGTGAGCATAGTGTCGAATCAAGACCCTAGGTTTACCTCAAGGTTCTGGCCAAGTTTGCAAAGTGCCTTGGGAACTAAGCTCTACATGAGTATGACATTTCATCCTCAGACTGATGGACAGTTTGAGCGAACAATCCAAATCCTGGAGGACATGCTAAGGGCATGCGTACTCACAATGGATAAATGTTGGGAGAAATACTTGTGCCTGATGGAATTTGCATACAATAATAGTTATTAGGCCAATATCCAAATGGCCCCTTATGAGGCCCTCTATGGACGACCATGTCGTACCCCTTATTTTGGGAAGAAGTGGGGAAAAGAAAGCTGGAAATGGTTGAATTACTCAAATATGCCACATCAAAGATCAAGATAATCAGGAGTCAACTCAAGGCGCTCAGGATAGGCAGAAGAGATATGCGGATAAAAGGAGAAAGGATCTGGAATTTGATGTAGGGGACCAAGTGTTCCTAAAAGTATCCCCGTGGAGGGGAATACTTAGGTTTCAACAATGGGGAAAGTTGAAACCTGAAAAGGGGTAAAGGGAGGGAGAGAGTTTGACAACTTAGTGAATGGGTGTAGGGAGAGAGTGTTCATAATTAAAACATCTTTAATTGGAGTGTGCCATACTCCTTTTTTTTTGAAAAATATTCTTTCCTTAAATTCCTAGTTTTCCAAACCATTTTCATCATTAGCACATCAGGTGTGTTTCTCAACCAACACACACCCTTCATCATGAAGGAAACACACATTCGCAGGCCAGCCCGACCACTGTACCCACTTGTGGCATCAGAGCGACTTTACTGGCCACCTAGATAGAAATACGTCCACTTCTACCATGAGAATGAGTGGATGTACGCAGCATTCGACCCGTAATTCCATAAAAAAAACTCTATGTCTATATGAGGACAAAGATCTCATCCCATCCCCACCCCGGTCTCATGCATGTGAAGCTACGTTGAGCTTCTCAAGACTTCTAGTACAACTAACTGCCCTTATCTCCGTCAGGTCGTCCAAAGCCCTAGGACGCATCACTACCCCTCTTGGGCGTATTGAAGGTCCCGTAACACAGTGCATGCACTAATCAATAATTTTTCCACATAAGCCATATAATTTGTCGTGCCACTGGTCCAACGGCCCCAACCCTCAACTCAACCTACAACTGTTTGTCTTTACTAGTTCGAAGACCTGTGATGTCGTACTACCCTAGTCCATCGAGTATGTCAGTCATATCTCAGTACAATGGCCAAACAACTCATTTACTTAAGTTTTCATAGCTTAAAATCATGTTTGTTTATGAGCTCCTACTCGTATCAACTGGCCTAGGGCCCACTATTCAAGATTTTCAAAATCGGGCATATTAGCCCCAAAGTTCCAAAACCGAGGCCTTTGGCCTAACTGAACTATTCGAGCTCCCATCAAGAAGGTCTTCCAAAATTTTTAAGCAGTGGCACACAGTTAGAGGAGAGCACTTCCAACAAAATAAACTTTTCAATCGTCCATCACACCAACCTAGTATGAGGACATCTCTGCTTATAATCGATAAGTGGGGTTTTCACTTCCTTCCAGAAAGTTTCATCATACCAATCGGTTATGATCTACTTAAAACCGGTAAATAGTTTTTACGTGTGATTTCCACATCACTCCTCTCAGGTGTGATGGTTAAAATACCACTTGCCAATGGGTTTTCATTTTCGAGGTGCTTATCATCCCAATCGGGCATGATATTAAATCCCACTCACCCGATTGTGCAGTGTATTTCCTCTAAATCAACTTTCGTCTCTTGCGAACTTTGTCTCAGCTGGTATTCTAGATATCTCATGTTCCTACACGGTATCAACATCCTTGTTCATTATCATTTGGCTTGATAGCCTTAGTTCACTATGAATGACTAAAAATATCTAACTTTTCAATGTTTGTAATTTGGTCCCTAAAGTTGTTTTTCTTTTACTTTAGGCCCCAAATGCTGCTTTTTCACCAAATTGAGTCCCAAAACTTTTAAAATTCACCTTTAGACCTCTATTTATTCAAATTCACAAAAACGGCTTCAAGTTTTCCAAATTTCCAATTTGCTTCTGAATTTTTCTAAAATTACCGTTTTGCCCATCCTTTAAAAAAATGGTAAGTTTTACCCCAAAAATTCCAAAATTGCTTAATTTGTCCTCCAACACCCTTATCATACCCAATTGACCCTAATTTCATAGAATTGCATTTTAGTCCCTCAAATTTTTGAAATACCCAATTTTCCACTAATTTCAACTTTCCAACACACTCAAATTTGATTTCATCAAATTGATCAATCAAATAAGTTTAATTGTTGAAATTGAAGTTAAATTTGAGTTCATACATCTTCATATGATTCAATTGCACTTTGAATCGCACGATTTGACATCGAAACGAGCTCAAACGGAGCTTCACTAGAAAACAGAATGTAGAGAGAGAAAACTTTGAATGCTTACTAGCAGGGGTGCGGTGGTCCGAGCTTTCAATTTGGACAGATAGCTCTTATCCTAAGGTTTCTCCTAGGATCAAGAATTGAATCAATTGATGTCGAATTGAGTGAGAATTTTGTCATCAAAATTCTGTTAGTTCTCTCTCTAGCACCAGTCGGAAATTAAAGAGTGGAGCTAAATTGACTTACCTTTTAGTTCTAATTTGGCCGTAGGAGGGTTTAGGGGGTGTTGGGAGAACTTGGTTTGGCTTGAGAGGGCTTGAATTGGCCGATTTTAGCTAGACAAAAACAAGGCAGCTTCGGTCCACCGAAGCTGATTCACTTTTCAATCACACGGGTGCTTCTCTAGTGACCCTTAGAGCAATTGGAGACTACTGCCGTGTAGCTGACTTCTCCCTGATTCTAAGGAATCTAGCCACACCTTCTTAAACTCATAAAAGACCCTAAATTGTGGCTCTGGTTCGATCTTTACCAAAAAACTGAGTAGCTGTGAGAGAGTAAGGTTTTCAGGTATGGAGAGGATGAATGGAGAGGGGCTCTTTATATAGGGAGCTCGAGCAATCGTCGGACATCCGTTTGGCACCTTTATGACAGCCATTGATGGCCTAACACATACTAAATGGAAACATTTCCCCTTCATAGGCACTAGTTCGATTTTCTAGTGAGTGAAAAGTGCTGTCATCTAAAGGAAGAAGACAGCACTGTTCAAAACCGGTCTGAACCGAGTTCAAAGCTTAAACCGATCGGTTCATGCCCGATTCAAACGAGTTTTTCAAAATTAAAAATTTCTAAAGTCATTTTCTATTAAATGGTGGCCTTAAATCTCAAATTGGAATTTTCTAAGTTCCCTAGAAAAATGAATTTAGCATTTGACTCAATAGTGGTTCAAATAGATCCAAAATGGTTCAATCCGGTTCAGATTCAATTCACCTAAATCGGTTTGGTTTTCATCCCCCATTCATACTAGAGTCCTTTTTCATGACTTTTGTGACTTGTTAGGTCACTCAGGATCCATAAAGTTCCCGATTTTCAATTTCTCTATCGGTTCTAGTTCATAAACTGGCCCTGTTCATAAACCGGTTCACTCCAGTTCACCTAAACTAGTCTGGTTTTTCTCTCCCAATTTGTCCTAAACTTCTTTTCCAAGCGTCATACTTAACCTCCCCAAACATTCACTTAGTTACTTGTACATCTTACCGAGGTCCTTATTCGGCTCGATCTTTTGCAACACTTCCTCAATTGTTTTTCTTAACCTGGAGCTTTCTCCTTCCTCAATCCAACTTCCTATTGTCATTCTCCTTCTAATGTCTCCCATTTTGGGATTCTTTCATTTGATTGCCCTACCGTTCTTTAGAAGTTCTCTCTTTAATCTTCATTTATACTTAAGGATCTTGCATGTTTCATCCACTCTAGCTTTTCTTCCTCTTTTGATCTCATACCTTTGCTTTCCACAAGTCTCCCTATCTTATGGAGTTCCTAAGAAACTGTATCTTAGTTCTTTACAAGTAGTTGTTATACTTGGGCTTTCTTGTCATTCCATTTTCTTCCCATCTTTCCTTAGTGGTCTTGATATCCTTGGTGTTCCCCCCATACTTACTTCCTTTTCTTCTTGACCAGCTTCCATTCTTTTGGTTCCCTTTGGAATATTCTACTCCTTGTTTTTTTCCCTTACTCTTATTCTTTGAGTCTGTCCTTAACTCTTTGAACTCCCCATGAATTTGTACTCTTTGAAGTTTACTTCCCTATGTTCCAACTTCTTTTTCTTTTTCTTTGTTAAGATCTCCCTTGGATGAATTATTTCTTATTATACTTTTGAGGGAAAATCTTTAAGGGTTTAACTAACCCATCTTCCTTAGGTGATTTCCTATCTCTTACTTTTAAATTTTTTATTATTAGTCCTTTGAATTTTTTTCAAGGAAATCAGAAATTTGATCAAATATTTCACTTTCATTAACATAAGAAATATTTTCTTGCCATACTTGGCTTATTATAGAATTTTATACCCCCTAATCCCTTGGGTCATAGGTCGAGAATTAACCCTGGAGCGATTGTGAGATTCTTGATCGAAAGATTTTGAGGAACTAGCTAGGGTCCACTTGTATTCACTTATAGGACAAATCTCATGTATGGCCTCCAATCCGTACCCCCTTAGTACCTCAACCTCACACTCATAGGTCCACTTCACTCATTGGGAGGGATTGAAGTCAGGTTGAGTAGGTGGAGGTACTTGGTGGACCTTCATGAAGGTGTCATACACATCTCAATAATTATCCTAGACTTCTTTCTTGATTGGATACCTCTTCGGTTGTTGTGGGACTAGATGAGGAGGGTTGGACTTCTAGGAGGAGATACAAATCCTCTTGTCTAGTAGGAGGGTATATGATGCCTTCCGGTTCCAATAAGGCTCCTACCAGTTTCCAATAGTCTCCCACCATGTCCATGGATTCTCTTTTCTCACCCTTCAGGAATCTTTCTAAGGCTTCCTCCCTTGGTTTGTGTGTCTTTTTCAAGGTTATTGGTGGAGGGATGGATTTTACCGCGAACTTCCTAGGAACTCACCTTCATATACGATAGTTTAAAGTTGGGTAAATGTCAGGGCATAATATTGATAATGTTTCAAGGGAATTAGGCTCTGATACCACTCAAGTTGTCATGCCCCGACCTGTTTTGGTCAAATCTCCATGAACAACCCTCCACTCTCTTGGTTCAAGAGGAGTTTCCTCCTTCTTTAACTCAAGAGGAGCTAGGCATACTTTCAACCTTGTTCCCTAGAATGACATATATCAAATAAAATGTAACAATAAGAGAAATTAAGCATACTGACAAATGGTAAGGCTTGGTGTTATCCCTAATCATTTTCTCTATTTCGTAAAAAGGGATAAAAAGAGGGGCGAGTTTCTACAACCCAGTGAATGGGTATTTTGATAAAAATTTAACTTTGGGTAAAAAAAATATTTTCAAATTGGAGTGTGCCAAACTCCTTGATTCCTTTAAATTTTCTCATTTTCAAAATCGTGGTTTTCATAACCACTCATTTTCATAACCAACACACACCCTTCATCATAAAGAAAACACACATTTACCATCCAGCCCTTCCACTATACCCACTTGTGGCGTCGGAGCGACTTTACTGGCCACCCAGATAGAAGTACATCCACTTCTACCATGACAATGAGTGGATGTATGTGACACACAACTCTCAATCCCATAACAAAACTCCGTGTCCGTATGAGGACAGAGATTTCATCCCGTCCACACCCTTGTCTCATGCATATGAAGCTACGTCGAGCTTATCAAGACTTCTGGTATGACTAACTGCCCTTATATCCACCAGGTTGTCGAGAGCCCTAGGACGCATCACTACCTCTCTTGGGCATCTTAAAAGTCCCATAACACAACGCATGCACAAACCAATAATTTTTCCACATAATACATATAATTTGTGGTGCCACTAGTCCAACGACCCTAACCCTCAACTCTACCTATAGCTATTTGTCTTGACTAGTACGAAGACCTGTCATGTTGCACTGCCGCTAGTCCATGGAGTATGTTGGTCTTGTCTCGGTACCATGGCCAAACAACTCATTTACTTAAGTTTTAATGGCTTAAAATCATGTTTGTTTATGAGCTTATGCTCGTGCCAACTGGCCTAGTGCCCACTATTTTAGATTTTCAAAATCGGGTAAATTAGTCCCCAAGTTCCAAAACCGAGGCCTACAACCTAATTGAACTATTCAAGCTCCCTTCAAGAAGGTCTCCCAAAATTTTTAAGTAGTGGCACACAATTAAGTGAGAGCACTTCTAACAAAATAAACTTTTCAGTCATCCATCACACCAACCGAGTATGAGGACATCTTCACCTATAATCGATAAGCGGGTTTTCCACTTCCTTCTAGGAAGTTTAATCATACCAATCGGGTATGATCTACTTACAACTGATAAGTAGTTTTTACGCATGATTTGCACATCACTCCTCTCAGGTGTGATGGTTAAAATACCACTTAGCAATGGGTTTTCATTTTCCGAGGTGCTTACAATCATAATTGGGTATTATATTAAATCCCACTCACCTGATCGTGAAGTGTATTTCCTCTAAATTGACTTTTGTCCCTTGTGAGCTATGTCTCAGCTAGCGTTCCTGATATCTCGTGTTCCTACACAATATGAACATCCTTATTCATTATCATTTGGCTTGATAGCCTTCATTCACTATGAATGACTAAAAATATCTAACTTTTCAAATGTTTGCAATTTCATCCCTAAATTTCTTTTTCTTTTTACTTTAGGCCCCCAATGTCGATTTTTCCCCAAATTGAGTCCTGAAACTTTTTAAATTCACTTTGGGACCTCAATTTATTCAAATTCATAAAAAGGGGTTCAAGTTTCCAAAATTTCCAATTTGGTCCTCAATTTTCCTAAAATTACCGTTTTGCCCCTCCTTTACAGAATGGTAAGTTTTACCCCAATTGCCCAATTGGTCCTCCAACACCCTTATCATGCCCAATTGACCCTCAATTTCATAAAATTGCATTTTAATCCCTCAAATTTTTGAAATCCCCAGTTACAACTTTCTAACACAGTCTAATTTGATTTCATCAAATTGACCGATCAAATAAGTTTAATTGTTGAATATGAAGTTAAATTGGAGTTCTTTATATGATTCAATTGTACTTTGAATCGCACGATTTGACGCAGGAACAAGCTCAAATGGAGCTTCACCAGAAAAGAGAACGTAGAAAGAGGAAGTTTTGAATGCTTACCGGTGGGGATGTGACGGTCCGAGTTTTCAATTTGGGCAGATAGCTCCCATCCTGAGGTTTCACCTAAGATTAAGAATTGCATCAATTGATGCCGAATTGAGTGAGAACTTTGTCATCGAAATTGTGTCGGTTCTCTCTCTAGCATCGGTCGAAAATTATAGAGGGGAGCTGAATTGACTTACATTTTAGTTCTAAATCGGCCATAGGAGGGCTGAGGAGGTATTGTTAGAGCATGGTTTGGCCTGAGTAGGGCCCAAATTGGCCAATTTTAGCTCGACAAAAACAAGGCAACTTTGGTCTGCCGGAGTTGCTTCACTGTTCGATCATGTCGGCGCTTCTCTGGTGACCTATTTCGACTGAGCTGAAAGCAGCCAAATTGAGTTTTCCTCATGCCAAACAAGCTCTCTCAACCCTCCCTCAGCCCTCATACGACCGAATTAGAGCAGAAAGGTAAGACAATATGGCTCCCCTCTGTAATTTATTATCAGTGTTGGAGAGATTACCGACGAAAGCTTATTGACTAAATTCTCCCTAAATTCGACATGAATTGATGTGATTCTTGATCCTAGGAGGAACCTTGGGATGAGAGCTACCTGCCTTGATCGAAAGCTCAAACCGTCACACCCCCGATGGTAAGCTTTCGAAGCTTTCTCTCCCTAAGTTTAGTTTTACGACGAAGCTCTATTTGAGCTCAATTTAGATCCAAATGACGTTATTCAATGCTACATTGAATCGTGTGGAAGTGTAGGAACTCAATTTTACCTTCAATTTCAATAATTAAAACTGATTAAATGGTTAATTTGATGAAATCAAATTCCACCAATTTGAAAGGTGGAAATTTTGGGGGGAATTGGGGATTTCGAAAATATTTAGGGACCAAAGTGAAATTTCCCAAAATTGAGGGCTAATTGGGCATGAAAAAGATGTTGGAGAACCAATTGGTCAATTTTTGAAATTTATTGGGGTCAAATTGCCATTTTTTTAAAGTAGAGGCAAATGGTAATTTTTGAAAAGTTGGGGACCAAATTGGAAATTTGGGAAAATTGAACCCCTTTTTGTAATATTGAATGAATTGAGGTCCCAAAGTGAATTTTAGAAGTTTTAGGACTCAATTTGGGGGAAAAGTTAGCATTAGAGACCTAAAGTTATGGAAAAAGAAATTTAGAGACCAAAATGCAAATAAATGAAAAGTTTGGGCATTTTGTTCACGCGTGAGGAATTAGGGCTATTGAGCCAAATGTTAATAAACAAGAATGTCCAAATTGTGTAGGAGCATGAAGAACTCAAAACACAAACAAACATAAGCTCGCGTGGTGAAAAAAAGTCAATCAAGAGAAATACACTGCACTTATTGGGTGAGTGGGATTTTTAATATCATACACGGTTGGAATGATGAGTACCTCGAAAATGAAAAGCCACTACTATGTGGAATTTTAACATACCACCTGATGGGAGTGATGTAAGAACTACACGAAAAAAAATTACTTACCAGTTGTAAGTAGATCATACCAGGTTAGTATTATGAACTTACTCAAAAGAAGTGGAAAACTTGCTTATCGGTTATAAGCAAAGATGTCATCACACTTAATTGTGTGATGGACAAGTGAAAAGTTATTTTGTCAAAAGTGCTCTCCCCTGAATATGTGTCAATGCATAAAACTTTTGGAAGATCTTCTTGAAGAGAGCTCGAATAGCTTAGATAGGCCAAAGGCCTTGGTTTTGGAACTGGAGGGCTAAAATGCCTTGTTTTGAAAATCTCGAACTGATGTGAATCCACCTAAAGAGACTACGAATTCACAAGTCCAATCAACCGAACCTGCAATGGAGCTGTACAGTTTGTCACAAAATGAGATGAATAATTATTTAAGATTGCAAGAGGGCCCAATCACAAGGTTAAGGGCTAAAAGATTCAAAGAAGCTTTATATGGGTTGATTAAAGAGATTACTGAATATTCAAATGGAAGCCCAAATGAAGAGCCCAAGAGAAGGTCCATATTTAATTAATAAGGAGAAATTTATTAATATAATAAATCTCTTAGGATAATATTAGGTAGTTTATATTTTTAAATTAGTTATTAAATATCCTAGATATTTAGATTAGATATGGTTAGCTTATAACCATAATAGATTTTTTTCCTTATTTTGTGGGCTATTCGGTTGTTTTCTAAGCCTATAAAATGCATACTCCACAACATTGGAAAAACACACTTTGAAATTTCAATTTTGTAAGTTTTGTCTTCTTTATATCTTGAAAGGGCTTTTGAACTTATCAGGTTTTTACCTGTAGCATTCAAGCAATCAAGACTTATTACCCAAGGTTTTCTAAGAGTTCTTCTTAGAGGATTTGGGTGTGGCGTCTACATATCTCATACCTTGTTTCTCACATAAACAAGGTATATTCCATCTTTTTGCACTTGCGTGGTGAAAGTCTTGGGGTCTTTGCCATATTTGGTGTAGGGTGTCGTCAGCATATTGGCGGGGTTTGCATCAGTTGGTATCAGAGCACACGGTTGCATGCTAAGTTCTATCCTATCTTTTTATCTTATTCTTTTTTTTTTATCTTCTCTACCTATTTCTATTCTCTATAAAAGAAAAAAAAAATTCTCATCTTCTTCTATCTATCTTCTCTTCAATCGGTTAAAAAAAGCCAAAAAAATTCGTGCTAGAAAAAAAAGAGAAAAAAAATAAAAAAAATTGTGCTAAAAAAAAGAGCAAAAAAAATTTGTACAAAAAAGGCAAGAAAAAAAAGAGGCACACGATTCTAGCCTGAATTTTATTCTATCTATTCTACTTCATTTCATCTTAATTTCTTTCTCTATTTAAATTTTATTCTTCCCTGAGTCTATTCGTACACCATACTTAAATTCTTCTGGAATTGGTTTTTGAAAATCTTATTGATTTGTCTTGATTGTTCCTCAAGTTGAACTGCTTCATAAAAATAATTTGTTTTTAAAGTTCAATTCAGATTAAAAGAAGACATACGAGAGGAAAAAGGCAAGAGTGTTTGAATCTTTAAGAAAAAGCCAATTGAGTGTGAAAACACGAGTGATTGAAAAAATACGTGAAGGAGCGTTTGCAAGGTTCTTCTGTTATTTTTATCATTTGTTGGAACTCATGGCACAACGACGAGGAGATATGCCAAATGAAGAAGATTCCCAACAACCGATTCCAAATTTACAAATGCAAGCTATAATAAGTGAAATGAGACGAATGCTGAAGTCCGAGTTGGAACTGCTTCATGAGCGAATTGATCAATTGGAAGAAGGAGTGAGGGGTTCGCGTCAACATACCCCTACTGAATAGCGACCTCAAAGCTTTCAGTCAAGACGTTTTGATCCACAAGAACTCAAGGAGTTTGATCGATATGCTCATAGAGAACGACCCCGAGTTGATGACAACGTGGATAATATCAAGTTGAAGATACCCTCTTTTCAAGGAAAAACTGATCCAGAAGCGTATCTTGGATGCGAAAAGAGGATGGAGATGGTTTTTTATTGTCATAATTACTCGGAGATGAAAAAGGTACGACTTGCTGCTGTCGAATTTACTGATTATACTATAATATGGTGGGATCAGTTGGTGAAGGAAAGGAAACGAAATCATGAACGCCCTGTGGAGTCTTGGGATGAAATGAAAGTAATCATGCGACGATGATTTGTTCCCAGCCACTATCACTGAGAGTTGTTCAATAAACTCCAAAGCTTACCCAAGGATCAAAAAGCATTGATGAATACTTCAAGGAGATGGAGATTCTGATGATTCGAGCAAATGTGGAGGAAGACAGAGAGGCAACAATGGCAAGATTTTTGCATGGTCTAAACCATGAAATAGCTAACGTGGTGGAAATGCAATATCATGTTGAGCTCCAACATATGGTACATCAAGCTATCAAAGTTAAACAGCAACTAAAGAGAAAGAGTTTACATAAAAGGGGATTAAACAATGGTTCCTCGAACTCATGGAAACCATCCTCAAGGCGATTTGAGAGTTAGTCAACTCAACCTCAGCATGCTCCACTAAAAGAGACAACCAAGCAAGCTGTGGCCCAAAATCAAGGTAACACTCATATCACAACTCCCAAAACTCGTGATATTAAGTGTTTCCGATGCCAAGCTAGGGGTCACATTGCAAGTCAATGCCCAAATAAGCGGGCAATGGTGATCAATGCTAATAGGGAAATTGAGACTGATGATGAAAAAGAAGATATTGATTCGGGGATGCCACCACTTGAAGATGCTGATGAATATGCAAAAGAAGGGGAATTGTTGGTTGCACGACGAACTCTTAGTGTTCAAGCCCAAGAAGAAGAAAATAATCAGCGTGCGAACTTATTTCATACTCGTTGTTGTGTGAAAAATAAGGTTTGTTGTGTTATTATAGATGGGGGAAGCTGCACTAATGTAGCTAGCACTGAGCTGGTGGAGAAATTGGCATTACCAACCTTAAAGCATCCGAAGCCTTACCGACTACAATGGCTGAACGACCAAGGTGAACTCAAGGTAACCAAACAAGTGTTAGTTGCATTTTCTATTGGAAAAATATCAAGATGAAATACTATGTGATGTGGTACCAATGCACGCATGTCATATACTTTTGGGACGACCTTGGCAGTTTGATCGTCAAGTTATGCATGATGGATTCACTAATAGGTACTCTTTTGTGATGAATGAGAGACCAATATCTCTTGTACCATTGACTCCGAGACAAGTTTTTGAGTGAAAAATAAAAAGCCAAATGAATAGAAAATAGAAGAAAAAAAGAAAGGAGAAATATCAGAGTTGAAAAAAAAAAGAGAGAAAAGCCAGAAGTGGAAAAAAAAAGAGTAAAAGCAATTTCATTGCAAGAAAAAGTGAGATCAAGCGAGATTTATTTTCACATCAGGCTCTTATTGTACTTATGCACAAGTACGCCATTTTTAGTACTAATGATCTTGTCGGATATTTACCGAGCAATATTATTACTATTTTGTAGGAATTTATCGATGCCTTTCCTGATGAGATACCACCAGGTTTGCCACCAATTCGAGGAATTGAACATCAAATTGATTTCATCCCTGGAGTGACGATTCCCAATTGACCAGCATATAGAAGTAACCCTAAGAAAACAAAGGAACTTCAACGCCAAGTCCTAGAGCTGATGGAAAAGGCGTATGCTCAAGAGAGTATGAGTCCATGTGCTGTGTGTAAACCCCACACATTTGAGTTAAGGAAAATCGGGAAAAGAACCGGTCAAACCGAATAAGAAAACCAAACCGGTTTACATTTGGGAATTCACGGCATTAACGGGTGAGTGGGTTATTCGCATCATACCCAGTTGGGATGATGAGCACAGTTTAAAGTTAAAAACCACTTACCGGTTGTGAGTCGGTTTACTAACATTATACCCAGTTGGGGATGATAAGTGCCTTGATATAAAAACCCACGGTTTAGTGGTATTTTAATCATTACTACTTAGAGAAAGTGATGTGAAAGTTATGCGAAAAAACTAATTACGGGTTCTAAGTAGATCATACCCGGTTGGTATGATGAGACTTCCTCGAAGGAAGTTGAAAACCCGTTTATCGGTTATGAACGGAGATGTCCTTATACCGGTCGTTATGATGGACAGTAAAAACCTATTTTTGTCAGAAGTGCTCTCCCCTGACTGTGTGCCAATGCTTAAACAATTTGGGAGACCTTCTCGACGGGAGCTCGAATAGCTCTAATAGGTCGGGGGCCTCGATTTTGGAACTTGGGGGTTAATTGCCCGATTTTGAAAATCTCGTACAGTGGGCCCAAGGCCAGTTGGCACGAGCAGGAGCTTGTAAATGAACATAATATATGTGCCATAAAACTTAATAAGTGAATTGTTTGGCCATGGTACCAAGATAGGACCGACATGCTCAGTCAACTAGCGGCAGTGCGGCATGACAGGTCGACGGACTAGTCAAGACAAATAGCTGCAGGTTGAGTAGAGAGTCAGGGCCGTTGGACTAGTGGCACCACATATTACATGGCAATATAAGAAAACATTGTTTGTGCATGCACTATGAGTACGTGATCATCAAGACACCCATGAGGGGTAGTGATGCGTTATAAGGGCACTCGACGACCTGGTGGCTATAAGGGCAGTTCATCATTCCAAGTGTCTGTGCGAAATCTGGAGTAGCACGAAGCGCATGAGACTGGGGTGGGGATAGGATGAGGTCTCTGTCCTCATACGGACATGAAGAAGTGATTTTGGGATTGTGGGTAGGATGTCACGTACATCCACTCATTCCCAGGGTAGAAGTGGTTGTACTTCTATCCGAGTGGCAGGAAAAGTCACTCTGAAGCCACTAGCGGGTTCAGTAGTGATACTGACTTGCGAATGTGTGTAACCTTCATGATGAAGGATGTGTGTTGGGTGATGACACACTGTGGTAACTAAGAAATAATGGAAAAATCCAAATTTTTAAATGATGCGATTTTTGAAAACAAAGGAGTTTGGCACACTCCATATAAATATTTTTCTTAAAAGTCAAAAGCTTTTAAAAACCCATTCACTGAGTAGTCATACTCACCCCCTCCCTTATATCCCTTTCAGGAAATCCCGGAAAGCCTCCCCTTAAAGACCGTCAACTAAGATGCCTGTAAGACAGGTATGTAAAGTTTTAACTTTTATGCAGTTTTGATTATTCTATTCCAGGAAAAGGTGTAGGTTAAAGGATGCCTTACTCTTTATGGTTTACAATAAGGGGAAATCCTTTAATTAACTGGGAGAGTGGTGGGTTGATCACGGGGATCCGACCAAACCGGGTCGGGGCGTGACACTGTGCCAGTGCTACTTGTACCTAAGAAGGATGGAACATGGCGAATGTGCGTGGATTGTCGAGCCATCAACAACATCACGGTAAAGTATCACCACCCTATTCCTCGTTTGGATGACATGTTAGATGAGTTGCATGGATCTTGTTTATTTTTGAAAATAGATCTTAAGAGTGGATATCATCAAATTAGAATGAAAGAAGGGGATGAATGGAAAACTACATTTAAAACTAAACAAGGATTATATGAATGGTTAGTTATGCCCTTTGGATTGACTAATGCACCAAGCACTTTCATGAGATTAATGAATCATGTATTACGTGCTTTTATTGGGAGATTTGTAGTGGTATATTTTGATGATATTCTAATCTACAGCAACACCGTGGATGAACATGTATCACATTTATGAGATATGTTAGAAGCATTAAGGCAACATAAGTTGTTTGCCAACTTGAATAAATGTGTCTTTTGTTTGGATAAACTTGTGTTTCTTGGATATATTATAAGTTCATAAGGGATTAGAGTTGACGAGGAAAAGATTAAGGCAATTCGCGACTGGCCGACCCCTAATTCGGTAAGTCAGGTAAGAAGTTTTCATGGATTAGCTAGTTTTTATAGACGTTTTGTTCCAAATTTTAGTAGTTATGTTGCACCTCTTACTGCTGTTATAAAGAAAAACATACCTTTTAAATGGGGTAATGAGCAACAAAATACATTTCAATTGATAAAGGAAAAACTAACTACTGCATCATTACTCTCATTGCCTAATTTTTTGAAAACATTTGAAATTGAGTGTGAAGCATCAGGAGTAGGTATTGGAGGTGTATTAATGCAGGAAGGAAGACCAATTGCATATTTTAGTGAAAAGTTGAGTGGAGCAACCCTTAACTATCCTACCAATGATAAGGAGATGTATGCCCTAGTTCGAACTCTACAAACATGGCAGCACTATCTATGGTTGGAAGAGTTTGTGATTCATATGGATCATGAATCTCTTAAGCATCTCAAAGGACAATACAAGTTGAACAAACGCCATGCAAGGTGGGTGAAATTCATTGAAATATTCTCGTATATGATCAAGTACAAACAAGGTAAGGAAAATATAGTTGCAGATGCTATATCGCGAAGGTACGCTATGCTTTCAATGCTTGATTCTAAATTGCTTAGTTTTGATTATATCAAGGATTTGTATGCAAATGATCCTGATTTCTGTGAACTGTTTAAAGGTTGTTGAAGTGGTAAGTTTGGGAAATTTTATTTACAAAATGGATTTCTTTTTCGGAAAAACAAATTATGCATCCCTCAATCTTCTTTGAGTGAGTTTCTTGTTAGGGAAGCACATGCTGGAGGACTTATGGGACATTTTGGGGTAGTTAAGACCATGGCGATAATGCATGAGCATTTTTTTTGGCCCCACATGAAAAGGGATATTGAGAAAATTTATCCTCGATGCATTACATGTAAGGAGTCTGAGTCTAGGTAACAACCTCATGGCCTGTATACTCCTCTTCCGATTCCTAATGCACCTTGGATTGATATTTCCATGGATTTCGTTTCGGGATTACCAAGATCTAAGAGGGGGAGGGATTTTGTGTTTGTGGTAGTTGATAGGTTATCAAAAATGGCACATTTCATTCCATGTCATAAAATTGATGATGCGTCAAATGTTGCTGATTTGTTCTTTAGAGAAGTTGTCAGATTGCATGGTATGCCTAGAACTATTGTTTCTGATCGTGATTCTAAATTCTTGAGTTACTTTTGGAAAACCCTATGTGGTAAATTGGAAACCAAACTACTGTTTTTGACAACATGTCACCCACAAACTAATGGTCAAACATAAGTAGTAAATAGGACATTAGGTACTTTATTATGTTCTATAATAAAAAAAACAATTTGAAATCATGGGAAGATTGCTTACCACATGTTGAATTTGCTTATAATCGTTCTATTCATTCTACAACTAAGTTTTCACCATTCGAGATTGTTTATGGTTTCAATCCATTAACCCCTCTAGATCTAACTCCACTTCCTGTAGGTGAATTGGTGAATTTTGATGGAAAGAGAAAAGCAGAGTTTGTGAAAGAACTGCACGAGAAGACAAAGATGCACATTGAATAGATGACTAAAGTTTATGAAAAAAAAAAGCAAACAAGGGCTGCAAAAGTGTCATTTTTGAACCCGGCGATTGGGTCTAGCTTCATATGAGGAAAGAATGATTTCTGGAACAAAGGCAATCAAAACTTCTTCCTAGAGGAGATGGACCATTTCATGTGTTGGAATGCATTAATAATAATGCTAACAAGCTAGAGTTACCTGGTGAGTATAGCGTTAATGAAAGTTTCAATGTTACTGATTTAATGCCCTTTGATATAGGTGATGAAGAAACAGAAGATTTGAGGACAAATCATTTTCAAGAGGGGGAGAATGATGTGAATCCACCTAAATAGACTACGAATTCACAAGTCCAACCAACCGAACCTACAATGGAGCTGGACAGTTTGTCACAAAATGAGATGAATAATTATTTAAGGCTACAAGAGGGCCCAATCACAAGGTTAAGGGCTAAAAGATTCAAAGAAGCTTTATATGTGTTGATTAAAGAGATTGTTGAATATTCAAATGGAAGCCCAAATGAAGAGCTCAAGATGAGCCCAAGAGAAGGTCCATATTTAATTAATAAGGAGAAATTTATTAATATAATAAATCTCTTAGGATAATATTAGGTAGTTTATATTTTTAAATTAGTTATTAAATATCCTAGATATTTAGATTAGATATGGTTAGCTTATAACCATAATAGATTTTTTTCCTTATTTTGTGGGCTATTCGGTTGTTTTCTAAGCCTATAAAATGCATACTCCACAACATTGGAAAAACACACTTTGAAATTTCAATTTTGTAAGTTTTGTCTTCTTTATATCTTGAAAGGGCTTTTGAACTTATCAGGTTTTTACCTGTAGCATTCAAGCAATCAAGACTTATTACCCAAGGTTTTCTAAGAGTTCTTCTTAGAGGATTTGGGTGTGGCGTCTACATATCTCATACCTTGTTTCTCACATAAACAAGGTATATTCCATCTTTTTGCACTTGCGTGGTGAAAGTCTTGGGGTCTTTGCCATATTTGGTGTAGGGTGTCGTCAGCATATTGGCGGGGTTCGCATCACGAACTGTGGGCCCAAGGTCAGTTGACATGAGCAGGATCTCGTAAACAAACATGTTGATAAGCAATGAAAAATTCTAAATGAATGATTGTGTGATTTGGCCATGGTACCAAGATAGGACCGACATACTCGATGGACTGGCGACAGTGCGACATGACCAAGTCGACAGACCAGTCTAGACAAACAGCTACAGGTTGAGTTAAGGGTAGGGGCTGTTGAACTAAAATATTAATGGCTTTATGGGAAACTTTGTTTGTGCATACACTGTGATTCAGGACCATCAAGATGCCCAAGAGTGGTAGTGATGCGTCCTAACGGCTACTAGATAACATGGTGAAGATAAGGGCAGATTGTCATGCCAACAGATAGGGAAGCTCATTGTAGCTTCATGCCCATGAGGCTGGGGTGGGGTCGTGATAAGGTCTTTGTACTCATATGGACATGGAGTTGCTTTTTGGGTTTGAGGGTCGAATGTCGTGAACATCCAATCATTCCTAGGGTAGAAGTAGACAAGCTTCTATCTAGGTGGCCAGTAAAGTCGCTCCAACACCATAAGTGGGTGTTGTGGACAGGCTGCCCTGTGAATGTGTGATCCCTTTATGATGAAGAGTGTGTGTTGATTGTGAAACACATTGATTGTGGATAATTATGAAATTGGTTATGAATAACCGAGAATTCAAGGAAGAAATAATTTTAAAGGAAATAAGGAGTCTGGTACACTCTAATTCAAAACTATTTTATAGAAACTCATTTTTCAAACACCCATTCACTGAGTTGTAGAAACTCACTCACATTTTTTATCCCTTTTCAGGAATAGAGAAATAACTAGGGATAACACCAAGATTTATCATCTGTCAAGTATACTTAATTTCTTTTTAACCTTTCATTTTTATTTATATATGTTATTTCAGGGAACACAGTTGAAATTTCGCCTAGCTTCTCTTGATTAAAGAAAGGGGGAAATCCTTCTTGAACCAAGGAAGCAGTGGGTTGATCATGGGGAACCGACCAAACCGGGTCAGGGCATGACAACTTGAGTGGTATCAGAGCTAAGCTCCCTTGAAACATAATCAATACTATGCCCTGACACTAATAAAACTTTAACTATCGTGTAGGAAGGAGAATCTCTAGAAAGTTTGTCGTGAAATCCAATCCTTCACACCTCACCCTAAAAAAGGCACCTACCCTCAAAGAGACAGTTGTTCAATGGTTCCTAAAAGGTTAAAAGAGAGTGCCCAAAGATATGGTGGAGGATTATAAAAAACTCATGGGAGCCTTATTAAAACTAGAGGGTATTACATATCCTCCTCCAAGATAAGAGGAACATGTTCCTTCCTCAAGAAATCCAACACCTCCTCTAGCACCACGACAACCAGAGGAAAATCTCACTAAGAAGGAGGCATGGGACAACTACTGGGATGCTTATGCCACCTTCATGAAAGTCCACCAAGTACTCCCCCACCTTCATGGATAAAGTGGACATATGAGTGTGAGGCTGAGGTATTGAGGCAGAATGGACTAAAGGCCATACATGAAGTTCATCCCATAAGGAAATATGGATGGACTTCAACCAGTTCCTCAAAGCCATCTAATCATGACTCCCACAACCGTGCTAAAACTAACTCCCGACCTATGACCCTAAGGGACTAGGGGTAGAAAATCTCTATAATTAGCTAAGTATGGTAAAAAAATATTTATTGAATGATTGAAAATCTAGTTTTTTCTGATAAGACTTTTGGGTCTCTTTGATGAATTCAAATAATGAGAGTATGCCAATAAGCATCAGAGTAGGGGTAGGGAATAAATCACCTAAGGAAGGAAAAACAATAGGTCATTACTACTTAACCTAAACCTTTTAAGTAAGTTTACCATCCACAGAAGGGAAAAACAAGACAATAAGACTTGGCAAAGAAGAGATTACTAGAGTTCACCCAAGGAAGATAAATCCTAACTAAGGAAAGGAAGAAGAAGTCTAGAGCAAGAGAAGTAAGCACCAAAGAGTATGGGACTAGTGGAAGTCTAAAGAGTTAAGGAAAGACTCTATGGATAAAAGTAAAGAAACAAGAAGGATTAGACTATCCCAAGGAAAACCAATGGAATGGAAGCTAACCAGTAAGAAAGTAAGAAAGATATGAGAGCACTGAAGATGTTACGTCAATTGAGATAAGACAAGGAGAAAGGAGAAAGGAGAAAGGAAAAAAGTACGATAGAAAGAAAACCCACAGAAATAATACAAGTACTTGGAAAGAGTCAGTTAAAGGTAAAACACAAATTATGAGAAACTCAACAACGACCATGAGACTTCTTGAAGGAATGGTGTGGAATGGAAAGGAATAGGAGATAGCGAAGAATCCAGAGTGAATAACCACACTAACAGAAGGAAAAGGATTAGGGAGTGTAAGAAAAGGATAAAGGAAAAATGTTCTAGAAGCATTAGGGAGGTTGAACGTGAAACTCCCATAACAGAAGTCCATAGAAGAAAGATAAGGATAGGAAGTGGGATCGTGGAAGGAGAAAGTTCCAAGCTAAGGTAATCAACAGATGAACCATCATAAATTAGAGCTGAAATAAGGACCTCATTAAAAGACATAGGTGGCTAAGGAAATACTTGAATGGCCAAGTGTAATCTACTTTCAAGAGAGTAGAGAAACCAAATAAGGATTTCATACAAACCCAGTTGAAGAAAATAACTCGTAACAACAAGATAATCTGGGAGAATAAATGATGCCCTAAGATGGATTGAGAAGTGGTGAGGACTACGCCCTAAAAAGGGAAATGAGATGGACATTAAAAAAGAATAAGAAGACTCAAGAGATAACGACTTCAAGATTGCTTGACAGGGAGAATGATAGGATCAAGACAATTAATGAATGGACCCATGTGAAGGTCAATATTCTAATTAAGAAAGGAGAGGTAGAAAGGCTAAAAACATTTGGGAAAAGAGGATGAAGGAAAGCCTTAAAACGATTAATGGTTGATATGGGAGTAGCGATCAAAAGCCATGAGAATGCTAAGCAAAGCCTTCTATAGGACGAACAAGAGATCTCAAAACCAAGAAAATGTGAAATTCACCTAAAAGAAATAGATGGGTACTAAGAATGAGTGAGAAGGAAGATGAGGTACATAAGAAGTATTCGTGAGGTTTCAAGAGCAATGGGGAAGCAGGAGCAAATGGCATCAATGAAGGTCATTTAAGGATTGATGTTTTCAATGGAAAAAATTGAAGGGAATTTAGGAATAAAGGAGTATAAATCCTATCAAGGAAGGTAGCCTTAGAAAGACATACAAGTCCCAACCAGGAAGTAATGAAACCATCCAAAGTGGAAAAGAAGATAAGATCATGAATGATCTACCGATGGAGGTAGAAAGATCAAGTACAAAGGAAATGTACCTAAGAGGACCCAAGGAGTAAGAAAAGTTCAAGTAACATATAAGTAGGAAAAATAGCATCAAACGCTGTTGTGCGAGTAAGAAAGGGGCGGACTGCCGTAAAAGAGGAAACAATGGATGACACATCTAAGAACCCTTGGAAAAGTAAACCCTTCAGTTAAGAAGTGATTAAAGTAAAAGATCATTGACATTAGTACTAGTGGTGGTCAACACTCAAATTGATAGGGCCTAAAGAGAGGACGACTGCACATAGTGTGGAGTACATGGAATGAGATCGATAATTGGAAATGTCTCAGGTAAAGGATAAGGGGAGAGATTGAAATTTCAATCATAGAGGGATTTAAAAGGACAAATATCCTAATATAGAAAGGAAGGAAAGAAACCTTCAAGGAATGATAAGAAGGTTGAGGATGTAGTCCCTAAGGTGAAAGTCTCTACTAGGAGGGACATAGTAGAGAACAAAACCAAAATAAGGGAGCCTTCACAGCAAGTAATCGACACTTAAGATTGAAGGAGATTAACTTGTAATAAGAATCGTGAATTGATCACGAGATAGTAAGAGTTGACTAAAAGAAAGGAAAGTCCTTGGAAAAGGATGCCACTAAAATTGAGGAAGGATATAATAAGGGTCAAAATTGGATGAAAGAAGTTAGCACCGAAAACCTATGAAACGAGTAGGTAGCCCTCGAGAGGACACCGAGCTAAGGGTTTTAAAGATAAATGAAATGACTACACGCAGGAATGATGAAGAATCTTAGAACTCCCAATTCTAAAATCTTGAGTAAAGAAACTCAAGTGAAAGAATTATGCTTTAAGGAAAGAAGCATGTGAAATTAAGGATAAAAACTTAAACTTTCAAGTAAGGTATGCTTAGCTAAATTAAGCTCCATGGAATGAGTAAGTAACAGGAAGGAAAATAAAATCTTTAAGTGTGTGTTATGAAAGGGCTAAGTAGAAATAACTAAAATGGTTGTATGTCAACAAACTACAAGTTGATATAAAGGGAAGTTATTTCCCATGCGAAGGAGGTTCAATATGTTTTGGAGACAAAACTCCGAAAAGTAGGGGAGAGTTGTAAACCCCATCCTTTGGAGTTAAGAAAAAATTGGGAAGAACTTATCAACCCGTGTGAAAAAACCGAACGGTTTCACGAACCCTAACCACTAGAGAATGGGCAAATTGGGATAATTACAACTCCTGAATGACCCAAAGAGTCATGAAAACCTTGGAAAGAGACTTTAGGACAATTTGGGAGAGAAAACCAGATTGGTTCTGGTGAACCGGATCTGAATCGGATTGAACTAGTTTGGACCGGATTTGAATCGAATTGAATTGTTTTGGACCAGTTTGAACCATCATTGAACCAGATACTAAATTCATTTTTTAAGTGGCTTAAAATAATCAAATTGGAGAATTGAAGCCACCATTAAATAGAGAATGAATTTAGATGAATTTAGAAATTTTTAATTTTGAAAAACTCGGTCGAATCGGGCTTGAACAACCAGTTTAAACATTGAACCCAGTTCGGACTGGTTTGGTACGGTTCAGAACAGTGTCATCTTCTTCCTTTAAATAACAGCACTATTCATTCATTGGAAAAATGAACAATGCCAAAGAAAAGGAAACATTTCCGTTCAGGATGTTTCAGCCATCAATGAGTGTCATAAAGATGCCAAACGAATGGTGGGAGACTCCTCGAGCTCCCTATACAAAGAGTTCTTCTCCATTCATTCTCCACACACCTGAAAACATCACTCTCATTCAACTACATAGTTTTCTAATGAAGCTTGAACCAGAGCTCTGACTAAGGGGTTTTTCTGAGCCAAAGAAGACGAGGTCGTGTTCCTTAGACTCGAGGAGAAGTCAGCTACCTGACAATGGTCACCATTCGATCCGAGGATCAACAGAGAAGCGTCGGTATAATCAAATAGTGAAGCAGCTCCAGCGGACCTGAGCTGCCCTGTTTCAGCCTAGCTGAATGTAGCAAATTGAGCCCTACTCAAGCCAAACCAAGCTCTCCCAACACTCTCTTAGCCCTCATATGACCGAATTAGAGTGAAAAGGTAAACCAATTTAGCTCCCTTTTGTAATTTTCAATTAGTGTTAGAGAGAGAACCGGTGAAACTTCACTAACCGAATTCTCCCTCAATTCGACATGAATTAATGTGATTCTTGAACCTAGGAGGAACCTCAGGATGAGAGTTTCCTGCCACGATCAAAAGCTCAGTTCTTTGCACAAACGACGGTAAGCTTTTAAAGCTTTATCTCTCAAAATTCAGTTTTTCGACGAAGCTACATTTGAGCTCAATTCAGATCCAAATGATGTGATTCAAAGCTCCATTGAATTGTGTGGAAATGTAGGAACTCAATTTTACCTTCAATTGCAATAATTAAACCTGATTGAATGGTCAATTTGATGAAATCAAATTTGGCCAACTTGAAAGGGGCAAATTAAGGGAAAATTAGGGATTTCAAAAAAATCTAGGGACCAAAGTGCAATTTCCCAAAGTTGTGGGTCAATTGGCCATGAAAAAGATGTTGGAGGACCAATTGGTCGATTTTTGAAATTTGTTGGTGACGAATTGTCATTTTTATAAAGTAGTGGCAAAATGGTAATTTTTGAAAAGTATGGAACCAAATTGGTAATTTGGGAAACTTGAATCCCTTTTGTAATTTTGAATAAATTGAGGTCCCATAACAAGACCGGCATACTAAAATGGACTAGCGATAGGACCAAGTCGACGGACCGGTCTAGACAAATAGTTACAGGTCGAGATGAGGGTTGGGGTCATTGGACCAGTGGCACAAAAGATTAATGGCTTTATGGAAAACTTTTTTGTGCATGCACTGAGGTTTGGGATCATCAAGACACCCAAGAGGGGTAGTGATGGGTCATAAGGGCTACTGGACAACATGGTTGAGATAAGGGTAGATTGTCGTGCCAACAGTCAAGGAAGCTCGATGTAGCTTCATGCGCATGAGATCGGAGTGGGGTCGGGATGAGGTCTCTATCCTCATATGGACACAGGGTTGCTTTTCGGGTTTGAAGGTTGGATGTTGTGAACATCCACTCATTCCTAGGGTAGAAGTGGATGGGCTTTTATCTAGGTGGTCGGTAAAGTTGCTCTGACGCCACAAGTGGGTACAGTGGACGAGTTGCCCTTTGAATGTATGATCCCTTAATGATAAAGTGTGTGTGTTGATTGTTAAACACACCGATTGTGGATAATGAGGAATTATGGTTTTGAAAACTAAGAATTTGAGGAAGAAATAATCTTAAAGAAAATAAGGAGGCTGGCACACTCCAATTAAAAACTATTTCATTGAAACCATTTTTCAAACACTCATTCACTAAGTTGTAGAAACTCACCCATCTTTTCTATCCATTTTTAGGAGTAGATAAATGACTAGAGATAAGTCTAGGATTTACCATCTATCAGATATGCTTAATTTCTTTTTAAGCCTATATTTTTATTGATATATGTTATTCCAGGGAACACAATTGTAATTCTGCATGGCTTCTCTTGATTAAAGAAAGGGGGAAACCCTTCTTGAACCAAGGGAGCAGTGGGTTGATCATGGGGATCCAGCCAAACTAGGTGGAGCGTGATAGTGTGGGTACATAGACCTCATCCCAACCCCACCCCGGTCTCATGCACAAGAAGCTACTTCGAGTTTCTAGACTAACTAGCACGACGAAGTGCCCTTATCACCACCATGTCGTCGAGTAGCCCTTAGGACCCATCACTACCCCCTAGAGCATCTTGATGGTCTTGTACCATAAGTGTATGCACAAACAAAAGTTTTCCATATATAGCCATTATCTTTGGTGCCAATGATCCAACGATCCCGACATTCAACCCAACCTATCGTTGTTTGTCTAGGTAGGTTTGTCGTCCTTGCCCTGATGGACTACCGCTAGTCCATCAAGCACTGTCGATCCTCATTTGGTACCGTGGCAAAATCACACAATCAAATTCATTAGAAATTTTCATGGCTCTTCATAATCAAATTTGTTTACGAGCTCCTACTCGTACCCACTAGCCTTGGGCCCACTGTACGCATTTTTCCAAAACTGGGCCTTTAGCCCAATGAGTTCAAAAACTAAGGCCCCTGGCCTTATCTAAGCTATCTTAGCTCCCATCAAGAAGGTCTCCCAAATATTTTATGCATCGACACACAGTTAGGGGAGAACACTTCTGACAAAAATCCATTTTTCAACTTCATCACACCAACCGGATGTGATGATATCTCCGCTTACAACCAATAGGTAGGTTTTTCCTTTTCTTAAGGAAATTCATCATACCAACTAGGTATAATTATCTCAACTTACAACCAATAAGTAGATTTTATCCATTAAAGATAATGCTCATCATCCCAACTGGTATGATGTGTGAATTAGCCCACTCACTCGATGACAGTGATGTGTTTGTCCCTAGTTGGTTTCCAAGTCCACGCTAGCTTGTCCTTGCTGGCGTTTTAGGCTCTCGTGTTCCTACACGATTTGAGTATCCTCATCAATGAGTGTTCGACATAATAGCCATCATTTACTCACTTATGGCAACTAGGCCCAATTTATGATTTATTGCACTTGGGTCCCTAAAGTTCACATCTTTTGACTTTAGGTCCATAGTGTTAAATTTTCCTCAAATTAAGTCTCGAGGACTTCCAATATCATCCTTGGGCCCTTAATTTAATTTAAATTGTGTAAGGGGCTCAATTTTCCCAAATTTTCAATTTGGTCCCCAATTTTCCTAAAATTACGATTTTGCCCTACTTTCCAAAAATAGCCATTTGGCCCCAAATATTTTAATATTGGCCAATTGGTCCCCCAACACTTTTTTCATATCCAATTGGCCTTCAATTTTAGGAAATTGCATAAAGGTCCCTCAATTTTTCAAAATTTCTAATTTTTCCCAAAATTTTCCCTAATTTCTCCCCATCAAACTGACCAAATTTGATTTCTTCAAATTAGCCATTTAATCGGGGTTAATTGCTCCAATTAAAGGGATGGATTAGTTCCAACACTTTCATATGATTGAAATGAGCTTTGAATCGCAGCATTTGGGTCTGAATTGAGCTCAAACAAAGCTTCACCGAAAAAATGTTCGTTGAGAGAGAAAGGTTCGAAAGCTTATCATCGGAGGTGCGGGTAAACCACGTCCTTTAGAGTTATGGAAAAAACAAGAAGAATCGGTCAACACGAGTGAGAAAACTGAACCGGTTAACGAACCCCAACCACAAGAGAATAGGAAAAATTGTGAAATTTATAACTCCCAAATGACCCGAGTCATAAAAACCTTGGAAAGAGACTTTAGGACAATTTGGGAGAGAAAACCAGACCGATTCAGGTCAATTGGATTGAACTGGTTTGGACTAGTTTGAATCATCATTGAATCGGATGATAAATTTATTTGTTAAGGTGGCTTAAAATATTTTAATTGGAGAGTTGAAGGCACCATTGGATAGAGAATGAATTTAGATGAATTTAGAAATTTTTAATTATGAAAAACTCAGTCTAAGCATTGAACCTAGTTCGGACCGGTCTGGTCCAATTCGGAACAGTGTCGTCTTCATTCTTCAGATGACAGTACTATTCACTCACCGGAAAAATGAACAGTGTCGGCGAAAAGGAAATGTTTTCGTTCAGGATAATTCAGGCCATTAATGAGTGTCATAAAGGTGCCAAACGGACGGTCGGAGAGTCCCCGAGCTCCCTATATAAAGAGCCCTTCTCCATTCATCCTCCACACACCTAAAAACTTCCCTCTCTCTCAACTACTCAATTTTCCGATGAAGCTCAAACCAGAGCTCTGACTTAGGGGTTTTTCTGAGACAAAGAAGGTGAGGTCAGGTTCCTTAGACTCAAGTAGAAGTCAACTACCCGACGATGGTCACCATTTAATCCGAGGATTGCTGGAGAAGAGTCGGCATAATCAAATAGTTAACAAGCTCCAATGAACCGAAGCTGCCCTCTTTCGGCCGAGCTAAAAGTGGTCAAATTGAGCCCTACTTAGGCAAAACCAAGCACTTCCAACACTCCCTCAGCCCTCATATGACCAAATTAGAGTGGAAATTAAAACCAATTTTACCTTCAATTTCAACAATTAAACTTGATTGTATGGTCAATTTAATGAAATCAAATTCGGCCAATTTGAAAGGGGGAAATTGGGGATTTTGAAAACATTTAGGGACTAAAGTGCAATTTTCAAATATTAAGGGTCAATTGGCCATGAAAAAAAGGTTGGAGGACCAATTGGTCAATTTTTGAAATTTATTGGGGTCAAATTGCCATTTTTGTAAAGTAGGGGCAAAATGGTAATTTTTAAAAAGTTGGGGACCAAATTGAAAATTTGGGAAACTTGAACCCCTTTTTTTGTAGTTTTGAATAAATTGAGGTCCCAAAGTGAATTTTAGAAGTTACCAGACTCAATTTGGGGGAAAAGTTAGCATTAGGGACCTAAAGTTAAGGGAAAAAACTTTAGGGACCTAAATGTAAATAATTGAAAAGTTTGGGCATTTTGTTGATATGTGAAGAATTAGGGCTATTATGCCAATTGTTAATAAACAATGATGTCCGAAATGTGTAGGAGCATGAATGACCAAAATCTGTAGGAGCACGAATCGGTGGTTCAATGGCGAAAATCGGCTGGTTTAGGCCTAATTCGACTGGTTTCTCAAAATTAAAAATTTCTAAATTTATTCTCTAACAAATGGTGGCTTCAATTTCCTAATTTGAATATCTTAAGCCAACAAGAAAAATGAATTTAGAAATTAGTTCAAGTATGGTTCAAATCGGTTTAGGTCTGGTTCACCCTGAACAAGTCTCGTTTATTCTTCCTATTTGTCCCAAGGTCCTTTTCCATGAGTTTTATAACTCTTTGAGTCATTTGGGATTTGTCAACTTCCCATTTTTCCTTTTCTTTATCGGTTATGGTTCATGAACAGACTGGGTTTTCTCTTTTGAAACGACCGGTTCATTTCTCAATTTTTCATATCTTTAAAAGGGTAGGGTTTACAAGCTGTGAGTGCAGAGAATGTTTGTAATACCTTCACTCTAGTCCCTGTTTGGTATCGTCCAGCGAGGCGGTGCATTCTAGGGTGCATTAATTTTCCTATGTGGGGCCCGAGCAGCCCACCTATGTGCATGTCATGCCCCAACCTGATTTGGTTGGAACCCCGTAATCAACCCGCTACCCTTCCCTTGACTAAATCAATATCTTTACCAAAATAGACAGGGGTACGTAAAGGCTCATGAATACACATGTTTTTCACAACAAAGTTTAACAAAATAAATTAATAAGAGTTTACCTTCTTATGGTACCTTTGACTACTCTTCTAGCTTCCACTTTTCTTGATAGTAGGTTTTCCTAAAAAATATTAAGGGGGTGAGTTCTACAATTTAGTGAGTGGAGGTTAGGATGACTTTTCATAAAGACAAAAAGGTTTATAATTACTACATTTCTTATTAACGGGTTTAGAGGGTTTAACTCCTCATTAGAAAATGTTTTAACCTTTTTCCCCTGCTCGGGTTTGGTTTAGCATACAACCACACACACCCTTTATCACAAAGGGTTCACACATTCGCAAAGTAGTCTCTGACTGCTTCGCTTGTGGCCCGGAACAACTTTATCGACCACCCTCATAGGAGGTGATACCTTCTACCCCAAGTCTGTATGAGTATTAATTGGCCAAGACCACTATTTTGAAAGAGAAGTGCGTTCAAGTTCGTGTTTTGAAAACTCATACAGTGAGTCCAAATCCAATGGAAATGGGTTCAATCACATAGATAAAATTTTGATTTATGAGCTTGATAATAAAGTTATCATAAAATGGATAATATTTAAAACTCGTCCTCTAGGACCAAGGAGAACCGAGAAAAAAACTAGCAAATATTCATATGAAAATTGAGTCAATTAATGAACCAAAAAATAGTAAAGAAGGGAAAAAAACATGGGAGATTCAAAATCCCAATTGACCAAAAATTCACAAAATTCATGGGGAAGAACCATGAAGTGGGTTGGATGAGAAAACAGGACCGGTTCGGGGTGAATCAGACACAAACTAGACTGAATCAGATTAAACTATAGTGAATTGGTTCAATGATTCATTTTTCTAGGTGGCTCAAAAATATCAATTTGAGAAATTGAGGCCACAATTAGATAAAAAATGAATTTAGATGAATTTAGAAATTTTTAAATTGAAGAAAACCGGTTGAATTGGACCTGAACCGGCTGATTTTCGAATTTGGGTCATCGAACCTGATCAGACTAGACCGGTTAACAGTTCAACCGGTCAAAGAACCGAACCAATCAATATTTTAGCCGGTTAACAGTTAACGATGCCTAGTCAACAACCACGTAGACACGGCCAGCCAATGGATGGGTACCACATGTCCAGTCAACAGACTACTCTGATTGGCTAATTTAAATACGTCAGATTTACCTCTTGATGCATAGTGTCACTGTCACGTGTCAGCCTCTAGTTGGCTGAGGCCATCCCATGTGGCTCTGTCATGTGTCGACCTCTGATTGGTTTATCGTTTCTCCGAGGTCTTACTCGGTTGCTGACGTGGCATCCTTGCCATGTGTCAGCTCCTCATTAGCCCATCTAGTTGATAAGTCTTCTCCTCAGTTGATCATTGATTGAGAACATGTGTCTCTCTCTTATTGGTTGGTCGTTGGTGATATGGCTTTGACCGTTGATCGAGAACACATGTTATGCTCTGATTAGTTAGAGTTTCAAAGCGCTCACTGAACAGCCGACGGAGCACACTTTGCCACACATCACTCATTGATTGGTCGCGCCTACTAACTTGGTGCTGACCTAGCTGGTGGTTCATGCTGGACCGTTGACCGGTCCAGTCAAACTGGGTTCGGTGACCTGAATTCAAAAATCAGTCGGTTAATGTCTGATTCTACGAGTTTTCTAAATTTTAAAAATTTTCTAAATTTATGTAAATTCATTTTCTATCCAATGGTAGCTTCAATTTTCCAAATCGATGTTTTTAAGCCACCTAGAAAAATGAATCTTTGAACTAGTTTCATATGGTTCTTCCCAGCTCAATCATGTTCAAGTTCAGTTCACCCTGAACTGGTTCAGTTCTCACACCCAATTTTGTCCATGGTTCATTTACATGATATTTGGGTATTTATTGGCTAGTTGTGATTTTTCCAATTCTCTGTTTTGACTCTTATTTAAAATTTTCAGTTCGTTTCAATCTTAGTTTTCACTCGAAATTTTCCTGTTCTTTAGTCCGACTTTCTTATTATGTGAAAATGGGGTTTACATCACACTCGAATTCTAGTTCACTTTAGCATAACTCAGGTTCCGGAAGTTATGCTGTTACAGTGTCTTTCCTCAACATTTATGTCCTCTTCATCACTCTCTTTATGGGCTCAATCAAGCCCATCGAAACTGGTTTTTTTGTCTTAGTACTTTTCTCAGACGATTGGGTTTCACTGATCTATTGCGGATAAATCTCTTTTCATTTATCTCACTCAGAATTACATCCACTTTTTGCATATTTATATGAATAATATCATCATTATTGACTCTACTCAGGTGCCTCTCGACTCAATCCTCAATGTTCTTAGTCGGGAATTTTCCATAAAGGATCTTGACCAACTTCATCTTTGTATTGACATTGAATTATAACCACAACCTTATGGTTGTTATTGCACTCGACAAAAGTATATTTGTGGTCTTTTTTAGAAGGCCTCTATGAGTTCCTGTAAATCTATTTCTACTCCTGTTGCTTATGGGCCTTGACTTTCTCTTTATGATGAGATTCCACTCTTAGATCATGTATTTTATTGGTTAATTGTCGAGTCCCTGTAGTACCTTATTATTACCCAACCTAATCTAACCTATTTTATTTATCAAGTCTATTATTTATCAAGTCTATCAGTTCATTCATCACCCCACTATTGTTCATTAGACCGTTGTCAAGGATATATTTCACTATATTCAAATTACTCTTCATCATGGTCTTTTTATGATGTCACTCATCTTTCAAACTACATTACTTCTCTAATCTCTCTATTAGGGGTTTTGCCATTTTCTTGGACTACAATATTATCTGTTGGAGCTACAAGAAACAATGTAATATTACTCATTATAACACTAAGTTTAAATACAAAATACTCAAAAATGTTATCACTAAACTTCTTTGTATCCAATCTCTTACTAAAGATTTTGATTTTTCTCTATAACAACCCTTACATTTGAAAACTAATCCTATTTTGATCTCAGATGGAAAATAAATTGAGATTGAATATTATTTTATTCAGATAATTGTCATTTTCTCAACATTTACATTATCGATACTAGTGATTAATTGATTTTTTTTATCAAATATCGCTCCACTTATTATTATGGATAAATACTTTTCTCAATCTCAACATTTGTGAACTTTAATTGAGATTTTAGAATAATAGCACTCCAATGGTACCTAATAATTCCAATCATTTGCCCCTCCCGCTCAACCAACAACATCACTAATAGAATCACACCATAAATGGATAAGGGTAACTCAACCCGTTTGAAAGTTGCTACTCCACCTCATTACCAAGGAAACTTTTTATAGTAAATAAGTGAATTTTGTAGGTATTGACTTCAAGTATATATATATATATAGCCTTCTGCACAAATATTACATATAGAGCCTCTCCCATAATTCTTCAAGCTATTTTCCCCCTCTAACTTTTTTTTTGAAGTAGGTTGCGATGCTCTATTAGGCTCGTATATTATTTTTGTGTCCTTATACGTGGCACTCCTTACTAGATCGGAAATCAAACTGCCTTGTTTCTGTATTATCGTCCAAATTATTGTGAGCAACACTACGCGTTGCCATTCCAATTTCAAATGACCCTATGGCTTGTTATCCATTCGAGTGTTTGTAGGAGGTGTAATTTTCTAGTTGCCTCCCAAGCCAGACAACCCCTGTCTGAGGTCGTCAGCATCGTTCTATTTGTGGTGTCCACTTGTCCATTTGCATGAGGGTGAACCAGTGAGGTAAATCGTTGCCGGATGCCGAGCTCTTCCCGCACCTTTAAAAAATTTCAACCTTGAAATTGCATACCATTATTGTCCTGGGAATCTCAGGAATTAATCAGTCAATTTATTGCAAAGTAGGCAAGATGGTACATAGGAATTGGTCATTCGGTTTCAATTGGTTGAAGCGAATAGAATTTTTTCTACCCAAAAAAAAGGTGTTTAGCTGACCTATAATCAACCCATTCACTGCTTTATATATAAAAGTAAAAAAAGGTGTTGAGCTCGTACATAGGAAGTTGCTTATATAATAATAATTCCATGCTGGCATTTTCACCTTGGATAAGGGCTTTGCCATATTTCCCTTTCTTTATTTGCACATGTTCTTTTATAAATAATTAGTGTCTATAAGTCACTTGGTCTTAAGTTTCTAAAATTAAGTTTTTTCCGCAATTTCTAAATTCAAGTGGATCGTTTTAAGGAGTAATTTTTTTCATTAAAAATATTTTTTATTATTGCAAAATTGGAAAAAAATTATATTTGTCATCAATCTGATGGCAAAATTCAATTGTGATTAGCAGTGAAAAATATAATTGTCTAAATAAGTAATAAGGGGTAGTGATGGCGGTTGTATTTTTTTCCTTATACCATTCAACAACTCATCTTCCCATTTTAGTTGCTAGCCCACCACAATTTGTGAGCCTAGCTAACAAATAAATATACTCATATTTTATATATATATCAAATTCATCATTTTTCATCATCTAAAAAGCTATTTTGAAAGTAAACTACTTTACCCATTATATTAAATTCATTTTACCATAAATACATTTTCCAGCACCTATTAATTAAGAGAATTCAATATTTATTTCCATCAAGTTATAGTGCTCATCTTGAAATTGAAGATAGAGAAAATCTAGTAACTAAATATAAATTAATTTAAACCTATTAACTTTCTTAATGTTATATGATATATGCCCTTTATAAAAAAACATATGATTTCTTCCAAAGAAGCATTTTCTCCTATTCATTCACACACCCAACCAAACCAGAAATCCCCTTTTCTCGATTCTTTTGCTGCCACTTGTGGTCTTTCAACATCCTTGGTCTCTCCCTCTTGTCTTCTGGATGGAACAAGTGAGCAAAAGCAACCACTTCCAGATTTCTTAGGGAAATATACCCCTTACTTCTTCAGCAAGCCTGAAAACCCTAATAACTAGCAACCTCTGATGGGCAAAAGACCCAATCGAAGCTCCAGAAGCAAATATCTGTTTTTAGCTTCATATCTCAGAAACTATCAGCTTCCAAGTACCCCGTTCAGGATTATTCTCCTCATAATTTCTTCTTCTGCAAACCTTCTCGACAATAAAATTCTCCACAATTCTCTTCCACTATCCATGTCTCTCTTGTACTTAGTTGTCGGGATCCTTTGCGGAGAGCATTAAATATGCGTATGGGCACTTAGAACGAGAGAGAGATAAGAAAAAAAATCCAATTTCCAAAGATTTATTCATCCCTTTTTTCCATACTCCCTCTCCCACGTGCCTTTTGATTTCTCTCAGACAATGTCAGTTGTTCTGGTCCAGTGAAAACTAAGAGGTTCGAAAGAGGAGAAAGAGTGATTCACAACCATCCTCTCTCTATCTTGGAGCTGAGCAGAAGATACTATGGATTCCGGTAATAGCAGCGGAAGCATGTACTCGAGCGGCGGCGATGAGGAGTACGACTCCCGTGGAGAGTCCATATCCTTGTCGGTCTTCTTGAACGGCAACCCTAATCCACCCCAAGCCTATCTCGATGCCTGTACCCTGACACGTCATGACCACCAGCTTCAGGCTCCGCAGGTGGCGACGGCCGCCCCCCACGACTCCCCTATGATTCCATCCATGACGTTCGACCCACTCTCAAACATCTTCGACCCTCTGTCGACCGGCCGATCTGTTTCTCTCGCCGTCGCAAGTGCAGTCTCTAGCCAGATCCTCAACCTCGACACGGCAGTCAGCTGGTACAAGACCCCGAGGTCCTACTCGCACGCCGCCGATCTCAGCGGGTTCGGCAAGCTGCCACCGACAGTGCAGCTTGAGCCGCCTCCCCTTGACTACAACCAACAAGGCCAAATCCAGACCACGTGTTTTCGTGTCGCTTCAGAGCCCGAGGGTAGTCTGAAACAGTTGGGATTTATCTCGGGATCCACGAATGAACTGGCCACCAGTACCGCCACTGTCAACGCTCAGGTGAGGAACCCGAAGAAGAGATCGCGGGCATCTAGGAGGGCCCCCACGACAGTGCTGACCACCGACACAAACAATTTCCGAGCCATGGTCCAAGAGTTCACCGGCATCCCGGCCCCTCCATTCACGGCCTCCTCGCCCTACCAGAGAAGCCGGGTCAACCTATTCAGCTTAGCATCTGCAGCACCATCCTACCTCCTCAGGCCATTTTCTCAAAAGCCGCAGCTTCCACCGGTGCTCCTACCCTTCTCTTCCCCCTCCTCATTCCCTACTTCAATTATGGACGCCTTGGCTTCTTCCACCACGGCCGGAAATGGCATAGCCAGCACCGAGCTCAACCTCGTCAGGCCATCCTCGACAAGCTTTCTAAGCCAGAGCATATCAAATCCGCTCCTCAATTTACAGTCACACTTCCAAGCACCGTGCCAGAAATACCCTACTGCCGGTTCTTCCATTATTCCGGCTAAAACCCTTGTGACATCTGATAATATTTCAAGGCCAACCGATTCTAATTCACAACTAAAAATTGGGGCATTGGAGGAGTTTGGTATTGGGCAGATGGGTGCACAGTTGCATCCAAGGCTCCTGAGCTTGCAACCATCCGACAAGACATTGTCTAAAGACATCAGCAATAACGGTAATGAAAACAACGGTTCTCCACCAGGGAACTGACATGGAACTGGACTTGGAGCCGGTTCCAATTACGTCTCTAATCAAGCTGCAGGTGTGCCAGAGGCCTAATGACGGCAACTTCGACAGCTTGGGAAAGAGCTCAAGAGGAGAAGGTACGGTTGGGCGGTGGATCTGCTCATCTGATTGACTAGGTATTTTTTTAGGAATTTATTCACTACTGAAAAGGGTGGCAGAGAGGTAAAAGTCTACGTGGTATATGATGAGGGGGATGATGGAAAGAAGGGAGGGTCTATTAGCTTATTAGCTGATCATATACATACAAGATTATACTTATCCTTGCCTCTTTTCACTTCCAAGCTTATCGTTAATGGTGTATAAATGATAGCTTCCTTTTCTAATGACGTTTTGGCTCCCAATAACACTACCCTGCTTAATAGATACATTGTCTTCTTCACTTTAGTGCTTTATCATGTTCCTTTCTCCACCCTACTAATTTGTTTGTGATATAATCCCTGACATCTGCAGACGGGTTTTCCATATTTCTCCCGTCAATCCAGCAACGTATTGTGCTTTAGTCGATGTTTATAAATCTAATAGAATTTGACTGCTTTTGTAAGGACAAATACCAAACCTATAATACATTCACATCTTGATGTATCCTCTCTCCTATGAGATCGGTATAAAGTAGCTTGTCTGACTAACGTGTTTCTCCCCAAACATATGTCGTATAGGTTCTCAAACAAACCCTCGAACTGGCACGTGGGTTGGTCTTCAACGGGTTCTTATGATTCTCTTGGACAGCAACTGCCCTTATATGGTTTGATCTAAGTTTATTAGGATTAGCAAGTTATCGTATTCCCTTTACATAAGACACCTGTTTTAAATTTATGAATGGAGAAAATTTCTATCAAGGCAATAGACATTCGAGGGTTTGGACTTGGATTTGTCAAAATTCCATGGAATTCCTATTAATAATATGAGATGTAGCTACGGTAAACTCATGATAAACGCGTTCACGTTGCAGCAGTGTTAAATTGTTTATCACTGCTTAATAGTGTGTTCACACGAATGCTGCATCTATCTATCCATTTTCTTGCAAGCAGGGACAAATGGAGAAACCTAACCTTCATCGATTTCGGCCTCTTCTTTCTCATACAGTTATGGTCTGTGGAGTTGTACTGTTATCTCTGATCATATCTAAACATCCTAATTAGAATTAATTATATAAATAAGTACAAAAACAAAGTGCAGTAGAACCGGCAGGGTTTGGTGCAACGCCGCGAGTGGCTCGGAATTTTGTCTTGTTTCCATCGATTTATCCGTATCTCAAACTAAAAAATAAAAAAATTATATTCGACATGTAGGCTAAAGCTTTTTTTAAACAAAAATAGGAATATCAAATCCTCTAAGTTCCTTTAAAATATAGTTTTCAATGAGTGATTGTTTTTGCTCATCTTTCAATGAGTGATTGGTGGCTGGATTATCCGTACTCGCAGCCGTCTGCCCTTCATTATTTTAGATATTTCAAATTCATTTCTTATGTCCAAGTTTCACATAACTCTATGTTTAATTGGCTCCTATTCAAATAATATGATGGTTGACACACATAGACAGGTCATCCTCTATTTATTCCTTTCTATCTCAAATAAAAATTTATGGTAAAATATAATAAATTTATTTTTTTATGTGAGATGATGATTTTATAAAACCATATCTATCTAATGTTTCAACCAATAGAATAAGAATAAAGTTCTCAACATCAAATTTTTGTTTCCATTCATCATCTCATTAATAACATATTCTCTTAAACCTAAATGTATTTTCTTTATATTAGATGAATATTTATTAAAAAATTTTATTTAAAAAAAACATACATCTTACTAATTGAATATTACCTCACGGACTCTATCGAGTAATAATATTTTTAAAACTTTTGTATGATATAGTATTTTTTAGGGCAGTTGTAATGATTTGAAAATGCGGTTTGGAGTGATAGACTTTTGAAATTGTGAAATAATTACTAATTTGAAAAAATAAAATAAAGTATTTTAAAGTGATTTGAGTAGGTTTAGAAATTCCAAACCATTTGAAACTTCTCAATTTTTGGTACATACAATCCCCACTTTTGGGTACTCTTTTATTTATTTATTAAATTATTTTAATACCGTTTGTGATTTTATAATATCATCTGTTTATTTTATTACGTATTATTTATTTTTATATAATATATATCAATAATATTTTATATAAAATTATTTAATATAAATATATAATCAATATTACATAGAAAAAATAATATGTACAAAATGTATAATATAATTTAATATATATATATATTTATATTGTTTATATTAAAATTATAATATATATTAATTATTATATAATTAATAATAATTATTTATAATAATAAGTTAATTATTTTTTATACTATATTATTTTAGTATATATTATATGTAAACCCCATTTTACAATTACAAATAATTCAAAATGTATAAGGATAAATTCTTAAAAGTAAATCGTGGTTAAAAAGAAAATTTGGAAAATTTTCATTGATCAATAAATAAAAAAAAAATTAAGAAAAATAATCATTAATTAAGTAAAATATGAAAATCGGACAACTTTAGTGTGAAACGGAATTTAACTGGATTAAACCGCACTTAACCAGAAAAAGTTGGTTTAAAAATTGATTTCTCTAGATAATTTAAAGATATTATTTTGGGAAATTAAAATAAATATTGTGTACAAAATAAATTAAGATAAATTTAAAAATTTTTAAAATTTAGAAAATCGATTTAATTAAGCCTAAACCAAACTAGCCGATGTTCAATTTCATATTATCAAACTCGGTCCGACCGAACTTGTTAAAAGTTTGCTGGTTAATAGATTGCCTGCCAGATCAACGCCCCGTCAGCGTGTGTGACCAATTAGTACACAACACATGGCAAATCACACTAGCCAGCCACTTGGTCAGCGTCTATAAGCGCTGACCAATTAGTATATAACACGTATACTCAATCAATAGTCACACGAAAAAAAGCCATATCATCGAAGACTGATCAATTAGGGAGTGACACATGTGCTCAGTCAACGATCAACTAAGGAGAAGTCTCATAAGAAGGGCTAACAAATGAGGTGTTGACACATGGTAAAATGTGCCATGTTAGCGGATGACTAGGATGTTGGAAAATGGTCGACAATTAGAGATTGACACATGACAAATCTCGGATAGTCACAACCAATCAGGGGCTGACATATGGCAATGGCACAATGCATCAAGTGGGAAACTGACAAATTTAAATCAGCCACGTGTTATGGTCAACAGAGTGTTAGATTCGGTCAGTGACCGCGTCAGTATAGGTGACCAATGAGAAGTCGCCACGTGTCTAGTCAATGGGTGACTTAGATGCTGAGTGAGCGGCCGGGTTAGCGATGCTAGCTAATCACAGTGTGACATGTGGCAGCCCTCACGCGCGTGCACAGTATCACTTTCTTCCTTCAGTTTTCTAAATAGGTAGGGAGAATAATCAATGCCTTAACTCCAACATGTCTTTAATGGCCCCGACAAGGTCTTAAATTAGCGAGTTAATGGCCAACTGATAGATGTATGGCTAGAATGAACTGATCTCCTTATATAATGAGCTCATCTCCATTTATTCTATAAACACCTCTATTAATTAGAGAACTCGAACAACTTTACATTCTGAATAGACTCGAACCATAACTCCGAGATTGACCCTTTTCTCCAACTTTGACCGCGCAATTTAGTTCTATGCATCCTAAATAAGTCTTCCACCTTTCTGCATACTCCATTCATCTAGAAGATTACCAAAGAAGCTCTGGTGAGGCCGCAAATTACCAACACTTAGATGACAAAATTCATGCAGGAGATTTCGAGCTAAATTTTGACAACCATCAACCTTCTCAGACCAAGCTGACCCTCCTACGGCTCCTCATGACCAAACCTTTACCTCCATGAACCTTTGTGTTAAGCTAATTTCGCCTCCATTCACTTGAATAGTGAAATCACAGAGAAAAATCACGAAAATTTTTACTAATAAAATTCTCCCGACCTAGTCTATCAATTCATGCAAATTTTGATCATAAGAGGATATACTTGACGAGCACTAGCCACCCAGTCCTAGAGCTCCGACAATTATCCCTTCGCCGGTAACAAATTGAAACTTTCTCTCTCTAGAAAGAATTTACGGTGAAGCTCAGTTTGAGCTCAATTTTGGGTCAAATTAAGTGATTCAAAGCTTAGAATGCTTGTAGAAAGATGGAGAAGATAATTAGTGCATGCTAGGAGGAAATTGACAAGGGCTAAGCATCAAATTTTATTAATCAAGGATTCAGGGGCTAAAGTGCAAATTTTGATAAAATTAGACAAATTGGGAATTTTTAGAAATTTGGGGATTTTTATGAAATTGACATCAATTGAGGATCAATTTACAAATAAGAAGAGTTTTGAGATTTATTTGTAATTAAAAATAAAATTTGGGAATTTAATGTAATTAAAAATAATTATAAGGATTCATTTGTAATTTTAAATAGTTTTATTTTTATAAAATTATATAAGAGATGAAATTGTAAATAAAGTAAACTTAGAAACTTGTGGTAATTTATTAAGAATTAATTGTCAATAAAATAAACTTAAGATATTCAATGTAATTAAGAGAAACTATATGGTACTAAAGTGAAAATTTCGGATATTTGAGTAACTGATTATCCGTATCAATTTATGTGTGAAAATAAGATGCTTGACATACAACCGCAACCCAGTTAAGAGGTATCATAATTTCATCTGGGATGAACAAGTCATGAAATTTGGGTGAATGAGATTTCCGGTGCAAACCTCGCCCTTTGGAGTTAACGAAAACTGAGAAAAGAACCGGTCAAATCGAGGAAGAAACACCGAACCGGTTCACAAATTCGATCATCAGAGAATGGGTAATTTGGGAAATTTACAACTCCTGAGCGACCCAAAGGGTTCATAAAATAGTAGAAAAGAACCTTAGGACAAATTGGAAGAGAAAAATCAGTCCAATTAAGATGAACCGGATCCAACTGGATTGAACCGATTTATGAACCGAGTTGGTTCATGAACTAGAACCTATAGAGAAAGGAAAACCAGGAAATTTATGAATCCTGAGTGACCTAAAGATTCACAAAAATCAAGAAAAAGGACTTTAGGATGAATTGGAGATGAAAACCAAACCGGTTCAAGTTAACCAAATTCGAACCGGATTAAATCAGCTTGGACGGTTTGAACCACTATTGAATTGGATGCTAAATTCATTTTTCTAGGTGGCTTTGAAAATTCAAATTTGAGATTTGAGGCCACCATTGGATAGAGAATGAATTTAGATGAATTTAGAAATTTTTAATTTTGAAAAACTTAGTTGAATTGGTCCGGAACCGACTAGTTTTAGCTTTGAACCAGGTTCGGACTGGTTCAGTTCGGTTTAAAATAGTGTCGTCTTCTTCATTCAGATGATAGCACTGTTCACTCGCCGAAAAATCGAGTAGCACCAGCGAAGCAGAAAAGTCTTTGGCTAGGGAGTTTCAGGCAATGAATGACCACCATATATGTGCCAATCAGACGACCAAGAAGCCCCCGAGCTTCCTATATAAAGAGCGCCTCCTCATTCATCCTTTCCACACCTGAAAACTTTATTCTCTCTCAACTACTTCAATTTTTGGTGAAGCTCAAACCAGAGCTCTAATATATGGTCTTTTCTAGGCTAAAGAAGGTGTGGTCGGGTTTTTTGGATTCGGGGAGAAGTCAGCTACACGCCTATAGTCTCCATTTGCTCTAAGGGGCATTGGAGAAGTATCGACGTGATCAAATAGTGAGGCAGCTCTGATAGATCAAAGCTGCCCTATTTTAGTTGAGCTGAAATTGGCCAATCCGCGCCTTTTTTAGGCCAAACAAAGCCCTCCTAACAGCTCTACAGTCCTGCTACAGCTGAATTAGAGTTGAAAGGAAAGCCAATTTAGCTTCACTTTGTAAATTTTAATCGATGCTAGAGAGAGAATCGACAAAATTTCGATGACTAAACTCTCACTCAATTTGACATCAATTGATGTAATTATTGATCCTAGGAGTAACCTCAGGACAAGAGCTATCTGCCTAGATCGAAACCTCGGACCGCCGCGCCCCTGACGGTAAGCTTTCGAAGCTTTCTCTCTCTAAGTCCAATTTTCCGACGAAGCTCCGTTTGAGCTCATTCTGGCATAAAATCGTTCAATTCAAAGTGAAATTGAATTGCATGAAGGTGTTGGAACTCCAATCTAACTTCAATTTCAATAATAAAACTCATTTGATCAGTTAATTTGATAAAATCAAATTTAGCTGAGTTATAAGGTTAAAATTGGGGGCAATTTGGGGATTTCAAAAATTCGAGGGACTAAAGTGCAATTTAATAAAATCAGGCCCAATTGGGCATGATAAAGATGTTGGAGGACCAATAGGGCAAATTTTAGAATTTTGAGGCAAAACTTACCATTTTTGTAAAGTAAGGGCAAAATGGTAATTTTGGAAATGTTGGGGACCAAATAGGAAATTTTGGAAACTTGAACCTATTTTTGTGAATTTTAATAAATTGAGGTCACAAGGTGAATTTGAAAAGTTTCGGGACTCAATTTGCGGAAAAACCGGAATTAGGGACTTAAAGTTAAAGAAAAATAACATTAGGGACTTAATTGTAAATAAATGAAACGTTTAGTTTTCTCATTCATTTGGGATGAATGAAGGCTATTAGGCCAAATGATAATTAATAAGGATGTTCATATTGTTTAGGAACATGAAGTACTGGGAATATAAGCTAAGACAAGTTTGCGTAAAGGCAACAAGCCGACTTAGAGGAAATTCACTACACTATCAGGTGAGTGGGATATTTAAGATCATACTCGATTGGGATGATAAGCACATCGGAAATGAAAACCCACTGCTAAGTGGTATTTTAATCATCACATCTGAGAAGAGTGATATGAAAATCTCGTGGAAAAATTAATTACCAGTTGTAAGTAGATCATACCTAGTTAGTATGATGAAACTTTCTTGAAGGAAGTGGAAAACCCGCAGGTTGGTTATAAGGGGAGATGTCATCATACTCGGTTAGTATGATGGACAATTGGAAAGTTTATTTTGTCAGAAATGCTCTCCCCTAACCTTGTGCCACTACTTAAAAGTTTTGGGAGACTTTCTTAACAGGAGCTTGAATAGCTCATATATGCTTGAGGCCTCAATTTTGGAACTTGGGGGCTAATATACCCGATTTTGAAAATCTCAAACAAAGGGCCCTAGGCTAGTTGGCACGGGCAGGAGCTCGTAAACAAACATGATTATTAAGCCATGAAAATTTAAGTAAATGATTTGTTTGACCATGGTACCGAGATAAGACTGACATACTCGATGGACTAACGACAGTGCGACATGATAGGTCTATGGACCCGTCAAGACAAACAGATGCAGGTCGAGTTGAGAGTCGGGGCCGTTGGACTAGTGGCACTACAAATTACATGGCTTATGTGAAAAATTGTGAATGTGTATGCACTGTGTTGCGGGACCTTCAAGACACCCAAGAGGAGTTGTGATGTATTCTAGGGCTCTAGTCGACCTAGTGGAAATAAGGGCAGTTAGTTGTACTAGAAGTCTTGAGAAGCTCGACATAGCTTCATTGCACATGAGACTGGGTGGGGATAGGATGAGGTCTCTGTCCTCATATGGATACGAAGTATTTTTGGTTTGAGGGTTAGACGTTAGAGACGTTCACTCAGACTTCAAGTAGAAGTCAACAACTTCTATCTGGGTGGATGGTAAAGACGCTTCAATCCACAAGTGGGAGCAGTCGGCGTAACTGCATCTTGCGAAATGTGTGTGATCCCTTTATGATGAAGGGCATGTGTTGTATGTTAAACACACCGAATATGGAAATGGGAAAGAGGTTATAAAAATCGTGGAAAGGATTTGAGAATCCTTGGAAATGAATTAGGAAACCTTGGAAAAAGGTTTTGATAAACTGAAATTTGAAGAAAAGCAATTTTATGAAATAATGCGTCTGACACACTCCGATTAAATGAATTAATTTTTGTGAAAACTCTCACCCATCATCCATTCACTGAGTTGTCGAACTCACCCCTCCCTTTACCTCTTTTCAGGAAACCAAGGGAAAACCAACATTAAAGATTTATTGGTAGTCGAACCTTAAGGCAGGTATGTAAAATTTATATTAAGTTTTGATTAATGTTATTCTAGAAAAGGTACAGGTAAGAAGGACGCCTTACTCCCCACGGTTTAAAAGAAGGGAAAACACTGAATAAAGCAGGAGAGTGACGGGTTGTTCACGGGGATCCGACCAAACTGGGTCGGGGGGTAACAATTCAAGTGGTATCAGATCCTATTTACTCGAATACATTATCAAGACTAGAAAACATATTAATTAATAGGGATACTTAAAAAATTTTTAGATGGATTCCAAGAAAGGTACCAAGAGAACTAGAGTTACAGTCCCCGACACTACCTAGCCACCCCTTCCAGTAGAAACTCCCCGAGAAACCCAAACAGTTTCACCTAGACCAAGCTCAGAACATCATAGGTTGTATGAAGAGTTGACTCGAGTATTTGGGCAACTTAACCTTATCCCTGAGGCAGACATCGACTCTCTGGATGAACCAGAGGAAGTACAAACTCATCCTCCTCCTGTTAATCACCCCCCTCCAGTTGATATTCCTAAGTATCTCAAGACTCTCCATCAACTGGGGTGTAAGCCTTTTCTCGAAGAGAAAGATGTGGGAGTCATCATGGACTAGCTGGCTTACATCAAGAAGTTTATGGGGATAGTTAGAATATCACCAAAGGATATGGTGATCCTGACAGAAATTTTCTTGGAGGGTAGTGCCAAAAGATAGTGGGACAATATCCGTAGCTTGCATACTTCCACACCTTCCTGGGAGCAGTTTGAGGAGAGATATGTGGAAGAGTACCTAGCCCCTCACCTAATTAATGAGAAGAAGCAGGATTTCCTCAAACTATGATAAGGGCTAAACTCTATATCAGAATATGAGACTAAGTTTAATGAGCTAAGGCCTTTTGCTCCAAACTTAGCCGGACTGACAGATATTTGCCAATGGTTCGTGAATGGTCTCAACATGGATATAAGAGACCGGATGGGAGTACTAGGATGCCCCATAGATTTGGCTGCATCATCAACATGGCCCATGAGTGTGAACGTCAGATAGAGCAAGCCGACCGGAAGGAAGAGGAAGGATAGAGCAACCGGAGAGGTCAAAAGGAGCCTGGAAGACAAAAATGGGGGACAAGAATGGGATCTTTTAGGAGAAATGACGGTTACCATGCTCCAAGAGAGACAAGTACAACCCCACAAAGGAGAAACCCCTCTTGCCCTAGGTGCCGAAAAATTCATGAATGGTCGTGTCGAGCCTGTTTCGAATGCGGACAGCTCGGACACTTTGTAGAGAGTTGTCCAACCCTTTGATGTAATACCCAACGAATTGACCATCCACCACTTCAAGGAAACCCAAGATAACTAGATGGAAGACAAGACATAGCCACTACATCAAGGGTACCAACTTGATTATACAACTACAACCAGAAGGAAACATAGAATAAACCTAGTACTATAGTTAGTACTTATCATAGCTCCCCTAGACCAATATAACCAAAAGCCCTATAATTCATTATCATTATAATAAAAGTTCCATTTCTTATAAAAATTGTGATGAAATATGAGTAAAAGAAAATCCTATGGACGTACCCACCAAACATCGAAGGTGAAGCATGAAGGATGACATCCGAGGATATTAGGAAAGTTAAAGTTGGATACCCTCAAGGATGAACAAAAAGGAATTTTGAGAAAGAATGGAATGGATTCTCCTGAAGAAGGAAACGCTAAGGAAGCATACTAGGAAGACCCAAGGAGTAAGCTAAACCCAAGGTGAGGGTAAGTAGGAAGATGACATCAAAGGACGCTGTGACAAGTGGACTACCCATAAAAAGAAAAGAAGGGAAAGCCTCTAAGAAGCATTAGAGAGGTTGAACTAGGATGGAAATCCATAAGTAGAGGATACAAGTAGGAAGTAAGACCTCAAAAAGGGAAGTTCCAATGCTAAGGAACCACCATATGAATAATAAGAGCCTTAAACTGACATAAAGAACCTCATAAAGAACCATAAGTGGTTAAGGGTATGTCGAGATTGTCACGCCCCGACCCAGTTTGGTCGGATCCCCGTGATCAACCCGCCACTCTCCCGGTTTATTAAAGGGTTTCCCCTTATTATAAACTGTAAAGAGTAAGGCGTCCTTTAACCTGCACCTTTTTCCTAGAATAACATAATCAAAATTGCATGAAATTTAAAACTGTACATACCTGTCTTACAGGCATCTTAGTTGACGGTCTTTAAGGGGAGGCTTTCCAAGATTTCCTAAAAGGGATATAAGGGAGGGGGTGAGTACGACTACTCAGTGAATGAGTTTTTAAAAACTTTTGACTTTTAAGAAAAATATTTATATGGAGTTTGCCAGACTCATTTGTTTTCAAAAATCCCTTCATTTAAAAATTTGAGTTTTTCCATTATTTCTTAGTTACCACGGTGTGTCATCACCCAACACACATCTTTCATCATGAAGGTTACACACATTCGCAAGTCAGTATCACTACTGAACCCGCTAGTGGCTTCGAAGCGACTTTTCCTGCCACCTGGATAGAAGTACGACCACTTCTACCCTGGGAATGAGTGGATGTACGTGACATCCGACCCACAATCCCGAAATCACTTCTTCGTGTCCGTATGAGGATAGAGACCTCATCCTGTCCCCACCCCAGTCTCATGCACTTCGTGCTACTCCAAATTTCGCACAGACACCTGGAACGATGAACTGCCCTTATAGCCACCAGGTCGTCCAGTGCCCTTAGGACGCATCACTACCCCTCATGGGCGTCTTGATGATCCCGTACTCACAATGCATGCACAAACAATGTTTTCTTATATTGCCATGTAATTTGTGGTGCCTTTAGTCCAACGGCCTCGACTCTCAACTCAACCCACAGCTGTTTGTCTTGACTAGTCCGTCGACCTATCATGTCGCACTGCCGCTAGTTGACTGAGCATGTCGGTCCTATCTCGGTACCATGGCCAAACAATTCACTTATTAAGTTTTATGGCACATATATCATGTTCGTTTATGAGCTCTTGCTCGTGCCAACTGGCCTTGGGCCCACTGTACGAGATTTTCAAAATCGGGCATTTAGCCCCCAAGTTCCAAAACCGAGGCCCCTGACCTATCAGAGCTATTCGAGCTCCCGTCGATAAGTTCTCCCAAATTGTTTAAGCATTGGCACACAATCAGGGGAGAGATCTTCCGACAAAAATAGGGTTTTACTGTCCATCATACCGACTAGTATAAGGACATCTCCGTTCATAACCAATGAACGGGTTTTCAACTTCCTTCGAGGAAGTCTCATCATACCAACCGGGTATGATCTACTTACAACCCGTAAGTAGTTTTTCCGCATAACATTCACATCACTTTCTCTAAGTAGTGATGATTAAAATACCACTAAACAATGGGTTTTTATATCGAGGCACTTATCATCCCCAACTGGGTATGATGTTAGTAAACCCACTCACCCGTTAATGCCGTGATTTCCACTACACTGGTTCTTTGTATTCACGTGAGCTTGTCCTTGCTGGCGTTCCTGGTATTTAACATTCTGGTGAAGGCACGACAATCCGAGTTTTCGATCTGGGCAGATAGGTCTTATCCTGAGGTTCATCCTAAAATCAAGTATTGTATCAATTGATGCGGAATTGGATTAGAATTTCGTGATTGAAATTCGGTTGATTCTCTCTCTAGCACCGATAAAAAATTATAAAGGGGAGCCGAATTGGCTTACCTTTCGGTCCTAATTCGGCCGTGGAAAGATTGATGAAGTGTTGGGAGGGCTTAGTTTAGCCTGAGGAGGGCTTGAAATGGCCGATTCCAGCTTGGCTGAAATAGGGCAGCTTCGGTCCACCGGAGTTGCTTCACTATTCCATCATGTCAGTGCTTCTCCAACGGTTCTCGGATTGATTGGAGTTTGCTATTAGATAGCGTCTTCTCCCCGGTTCTAAAGAGCCCGACTTTTGTTCAAGTCGAAGCTCTGGTTCGAGCTTTACTAGGAAATGGAGCAATAAAGAGAGAGAGAGAGAGAGAAGTGTTCAGGTGTGATGAGAATGAAATGGGGATGAACTCTTTATATAGTCGTAAAACTCGTGTATTAAATAGGCGAGATTTATTACTAGTATTAATATTACCATAAATTATTGGTATTAATTCCAATAATTTAATTTCGGTATTAATTCCAATAATTTAATTTCGGTAATAAATTATTTGTATTAATTCCAATAATTTAATTTAGATATTAAATTATTGGTATTAATTTTAATAATTAAATATATATTAATTGATGGCTATTTATGATAAGCCTATAAAAATTTTTGACCGAAATTTCAAGTTACAAAAAATCACACTTCCCAGGAGGTCACCTATCGTCACACTACTCTAAGGTAAGCACACTTAACTTTGAAGTTCTTATGTTAGTTCACCTGAATAAATTTGGTTTTTATTTTCTATTTTGTCTTAAATTTCTTTTTCAATGTTGAATAAATTCTTTTTATCAACCGAAAATTGTAAATTTTCATATTATTTATTTTCAAATGTAAACCGGTTTAATTTTTCTTATTCGGTTTGACCGGGGTTTACAGAGATAGCCAAGGTATCACCTAATTGGAAGAACAAAGAAGCCAAATAGAGATTTTCGACGAACCTTTAAAAGAAGGAAGCAACTAGTAGCAACAGGATCGTCAAGGAGAATAAACGAGACCCTAAGAAGGATCGGGAATTAGTGGAGACTACACTCTAAAGAAGGGTAATAGAGTGGGCATGGTGAGGAGTATACGGAATAATATCCGATAATCAGGGATGCCTCAAATAGGAAAGTAAAGGGTGAACTAGGAAATTAAGGTCGATGAATGATTAAAGGTAGTTGAAAAATACTACCAGATGAAGGGAGAGATGAAGCTACACAATCCCCAGAAGGTTTGAGAGGTTAAGAACAACAATTATAGAAGTGTTCTAAAAACAATTAATTTAAGATGGTCAAAGATAGGTTCTAGAATATGTCATGCTGTAAGGAACATGTAAGCCCAACAGTCTGAATGAAAAATGTGACTCAAGTAAGGAAGAGTCAGTTGGTAAGCATGACGAGGTCAGACATAATTTGGATCGAAGCTAAAATAAATAACAGATGGAGTAAGTGTTAAAATAGGACAAAGGGGTAATAACACCGGAACCTATGGAAAACATGTACGCGATGCTTGAAAGAACACCAAGCTAAGAGTTTCAACGATGCAGAGAAGAACTAGACACTATAACGATTGGGTATCTTGGAACTCCCAATCTTGAAATCCCAAGTAAGAACCCCAAAGGGGAAGAATCTTGCCCTAGGTAAAGAAAGATGTGAACCTAGGAATATAACTTTGGACCCACGGGGAAGACATACTAGTTATGATAAAACTTCATGCAAGGAGTAAACAATATAAAGGAAAATAAATTCCTTAAGTGCGTGATTTAAGGTGGACAAAGTGAAAGAACGACCAAAGTATTAACATGTCTAATTTGACATTAAGGGAAGTTTCTATTCTAGAGTGAAATTTAGTTTTAGTGATAAAACTCCTAAAAGGAGGGGAGAGTTGTAAACCCCTCCCTTTGGAGTTAAGGAAAATCGAGAAAAGAACCGGTCAAACCGAGTGAGAAAAATCAAACTAATTCATAAACTCGATCATCAGAGAATGGGCAATTTGGGAAATTTACAACTCCCAAGTGACCCAAAGGGTTCATAAAACCTTAGGACAAATTGGAAGAGAAAAACCAGTTTGGTTCAGATGAACTAGATCCAACTGGATTGAACCAGTTTATGAACCGAGTTGGTTCATGAACTGGTACCGATAGGGAAAGGACAAACCAGAAAATTTATGAATCCCAAGTGACCTAAAGAGTCAAAACATTTAAGAAAAAAGACTTTAGGATGAATTGGAGATGATAACCAAACCGGTTCAGGTGAACCAGATTGAATCGATTTGGACCAGTTTGAACCACTATTGAACCAGATGCTAAATTATTTTTTCTAGACGGCTTAGAAAATTCAAATATGAGATTTGAGGCCACCATTAGATAGAGAATGAATTTAGATGGATTTAGAAATTTTTAATTTTGAAAAACTCAGTTGAATTGGGCCTAAACCGACAAGTTTAATCTTTTAACCTAGTTCGTAACGGTCCGGACTGGTTTGGAATAGGGTCGTCTTCTTCATTCAAATAACAACACTGTTCACTCGCCAAAAAATTGAGTAGCGCCGACAAAGCTGAAAAGTCTTTAGACAAGGAGTTTCAGGCAATGAATGACCTCTATTAAGGCGCCAATCAGATGGCCAAGAAGAACTCGAGCTTCCAATATAAAGAGCCCCTCCTCATCAATCCTCTCCACACTTTAAAAATTCAAGGGACTAAAGTGCAAATTCATAAAATTGACGGCCAAATGGGCATGATAAAGATGTTGGAGGACCAATTGGGTAAGATTTGGAATTTTGGGGCAAAACTTACCATTTTTGTAAAGTAGAGGAAAAATGGTAATTTTGAAAAAGTTGGGGACCAAATTGGAAATTTGGGAAACTTGATCCCCTTTTGTGAATTTGAATAAATTGAGGCCCAAGGTGAATTTTAAAAGTTTCGGGACTCGATTTGTGGAAAAACCGGCATTAGGGACTTAAAGTTAAAGAAAAATAACTTTAGGAACCTAATTGCCAATAAATGAAAAGTTTATTTTATCAGACATTTAGGATGAATGAAGGCTATTAGGCGAAAGGATAATGAAAAAGGATGTTCATATCATGTAGGAACACGAAGTACCGTGAATGTCAGCTAAGACAAGTTCACGTAAAGGCAACAAGCCGGCTAAGAGGAAATTCACTGCACTACGGGTGATCGGGATATTTAAGATCATACCCAATTGGGATTATAAGCACCTAAGAAATGAAAACCCTCTGCTAAGTGGTATTTTAATCATCATATCTGAGAAGAGTGATGTGGAAATCTCATGGAAAAATTACTTACCAGTTGTAAGTAGATCATACCCGATTGGTATGATGAAACTTCCTCGAAGGAAGTGGAAAACCTGCTTGTCGGTTATAAGTGGAGATACCCTCATGCCCAATTGGTATGATGGACAATTGAAAAGTTTATTTTGTCAGAAATGCTCTCCCCCAACTATATGCCACTGCTTAAAAGTTTTGGCAGACTTTCTTGACGGGAGCTCGAATAGCTTATATTGGCCGGAGGCCTCAATTTAGGAACTTCGGAGCTTATATGCCCTATTTTGAAAATCTTAAATAGTGGGCCCTAGGCCAATTGGCATGACCAATAGCTCGTAAACAAACATGATTATTAAGATATGAAAACTTAAGTAAATGAGCTTTTTGGCCATAGTACCGAGACAGGGTTGACATACTCGATGGACTGGCGATAGTGCGACATGACAGGTCTACGGATTAGTCAAGAGAAATTGCTGCTGGTCGAGTTGAGAGTCGGGGCCATCAGACCAATGGCACCATAGATTACATGGCTTATGTGAAAAATTGTGATTATGCATGCACTATGTTACGAGACCTTCAAGATGCCCAAGAGGGGTAGTGATGTGTCCTAGGGCTCTGGACGACCTGGTGGAAATAAGGGAAGTTAGTCGTACTAAAAGTCTTGAGAAGCTCGACATAGCTTCATTGCGAATGAGACTGGGGTGGGGATGGGATGAGGTCTTTGTCCTCATATGGACACATAGTAATTTTAGTCTAAGGGTAGGATATCAGAGACGTTCACTTAGAATTCTGGTAGAAGTCAGAGACTTCTATTAAGGTGGATAGTAAAGACGCTCTGATCCACAAGTGGGTGTAGTCAGCATAACTACTTCTCACGAAATGTGTGTGATCCCTTCATGATGAAGGGTGTGTGTTGTATGTTAAACACATGAAATATGGAAATGGGAAAGAGGTTATGAAAATGTTGGAAAGGATTTGAGAATCCTTGGAAATTAATTGGGAAACCTTTGAAAAATGTTTTGATAAACCGAAATTTGAAGAAAATAATTTTTATGAAATAAGGAGTCTTGCACACTTCGATTAAAGGAATTGATTTTTGTGAAAACTCTCCCCCAACACCCATTCACTAAGTTGTCGAACTCACCCCTCCCTTTACCCCTTTTCAGGAAACCAAGGAAAAACCAACCTTAAAGATTTATCGGTAGCCAAACCTTAAGGCGGGTATGTAAAATTTATATTTAGTTTTAATGTTATTCCAAGAAAGGTATAGGTAAGAAGGACGCCTTACTCCCCACGGTTTAGAAAAAGGAAAAACCTTGAATAAATCGGGAGAGTGACCGGTTGTTCACGGGGATCCGACCAAACCGGCTCGGGGTGTGACATCCGACATCATGTTCGTTTGAGGTGATAACGTACTTTGATATTACCAAAAGTTAAAACCATTTCATGGAAATAGTCACCATTGACTGTGTGGAACACTTAAACAAATTTTGGGATATATTTCTGTTGAAAGCATGAATGATGTACCTTATAGAGCTAGAATTGCTCCAATGGGCCAAAGGTTATAGTTTTTGAACTGAAGTGAGCCCAATGCCATGTTTTGGAAAATTTGTGAAGTGGGCCCAAGGCCAATGGAAAATGAGCCCATACTTATTGACAAATTATGATTTGTGAGACTTATGTAAATTTTCATAAATCGATACTTTGTGTGATTTAGCTACCGAGGTGAAGTTGGGTTGTCGAACTCGTTGGGTCGGTAGCATAAAGATAAATGTCTTTACAAAAGACTGTTGATTGTTTTTGATGAGATACAGAACAATCGAGACGTCTAATATAGGAGTAGTGTTGGTTATAAGGGCTATTGGTCGACTTAGAGAGCATAAGGGAAGCTTTGCTATTCTAGTATGTCGAGAAGCTCTATGAGCTTTATGCGCATTGAGACCAAGGAAGAAGGGGGAGAGTTGTTGTCCCACAATAGTGGACATGAAGTTCGAAAAAGTGTAAGGGTTGGACAATGGTGCTCATAGAGACTTGTGGTAGATGTTGCAATCTTTTATGAGGGTGGACGGTAAAGTTGCTTTAGGCTACAAATGGAACAGTCGGAGACTATTCTGTGAAAGAATGAACCCTTTGATGATAAAGGGCGTGTAATTATTTGTTAAACCAAAACTCAATGAAGGAGAATGTTGTTAAATGAACAATCCTTTAAACATTATTCAGTAATTACCTTATTACCCACTAATTGAGTTGTAGAACTCACACTCTCCCTTAAAACCTTTTAGGAAAATCCTGAAGATGAACTTGTGTGAAGATTTACGGTACATTTTAATAATATTCTGGTACATTTTATGAAAATATATTTATTGAAATTATTTTGAAATATTTTCATGTTACGCCTGACTACTACCGGTACCACAAGGTGTTTATCCTTTTTATACTTGGAGTAGTGGTAGGTTGTTCACCAGGTTCCAACCAATTCGAATCAGGGTGTGTCATTTAAGGTGGTATCAGAGCAAATAATTTTTTAACTTTAGTTTAGGAAATAAACTATATTAAAAAAGTAAGTTGTTTGGGAAAATATTTTGAAATAATACTGTAAGTAATTATTGCATGAAACTTATCTTACGAAAATATTTCGTAAACTTATAAGAATATTCCACTTGTAGGAAAATTTCCAAGGGAAAGAGAACCACTTGAATCTTAGTGGAAGATGAGACACCTCAACCAAAATCCCAAAAGTCGAAGCTGAGCCAAGCCCAGATAGAAGTCGAGAAGAACTTATGGGATGCCTAGGTTAAATATATGTGAGTCTTCAAGAAATTGTCACATGTTCGTACGAATCCAGAGCCAGTGAATCTTATATGGAAAGCTTATGAGTATGAAGTTGTAGTACAGGAAATGTACGAGATCTCTATAACTCGGAAGGCCAAATTCAAGAGCTTATGGAGTGAGACATTTTCATCGGAGTATAAAGAGCCAAGTATGATCAAATGTATTCGGTGTGGGAAGTACCATGGAGGACTATGCCCTCCACCAAAAGCAAACCCCTCAACTAGGAACCCCCATATAGATTGTGTCAAACTCGAGTTAAGAGGTACTCTAAGTCAATTAATAAGGGTGTCACACCATGATCCAGTTTGGTTAGAACCCCGTAAACAAACCGCCACTTCCTTTGGTCTAAGATGAGTTACCACTTTCCAAGACCGCAAGGAGTTAGGCGTAAATTCCGTCCTTGTTCCATGGAATAACATGATACAAACTCAATATCTTAAAAACTTTGCATACCTGACTTAAGGCTTGTTCTCAAATTTCCTTATGGGTATTCACCTTTCCTAAAAAAGGGTTAAAGGGAGGGTTGAGTTTCTACAACTCAGTGAGCGGGTGTTAGTGTGTGAGTTTTCAAAAAAAAATATTGTTTATCAAAATATTTCATCCTTTTTAAATTTTTTCATTGTTATGTGAGTTTAACTTTTAACACTTCCCCTTGCTCGGGAAGTGATTCACATACAACCCTATGTTCCCTTTTATCACAAAGGGTTCACACATTTTCCCTTTGCTCGTGAGGTGTTTAGCAATAACCACACACCCTTTCTCGTAAAGGGTTCAAGCATTCGTGAGATGTAGTTACGACGATTGTACCCATTTGTGGATCGGAGTGTTTTTACCATCCACCTAGATAGAAGTCTCTAACTTCTACCCGGAGTCTGAGTGGAAATCAATATCTGACCCTTAGACCCAAAATACTTCGTGTACGATATGAGGATGGAGACTTCATCCTGCCTCCACCCCAGTCTTAATGCGCAAGAAGCTCTTAGAGCTCCATGACTAACTAGCCCAACGAACTACCCCAACGAACTACCTTTATCTCCACCATGTCGTCCAGCAACCCTTGGAACCCATCACTACCCCGTTGGGCATCTTGATGGCCCCGAATTCATAAGTGCATGCACATACAATAGTTTTCATAATTTAGTCATTCTCTTTGGTGCTGATGGTCCAACAGCTCCGACGCTCAACCCGACATTCAACTGTTTGTGTGGCTGATTTGTCAACTTGGCCCTGACGCACTGCTGCTAGCTCATCAAGCATTGTCGGTCTTGACTTGGTATAGTGGCGAATCACACAATTACTTTCCATTTTAAATAAGAGTTTTCATGTCTCTTCCTATTCATGTTTGTTTATGGGCTTCAGCCCATAACCACTACACATGTTTTTCAAAATAGGGCCTTGAGCTCTATGAGTTCAAAACCGAGGCCCCTGGTCTGTTAGAGCTATTCTAGCTCTCGTCAAGAAGGTTTCCCAAATAGTTTGAGCAATGGCACATAGTTAGGGGAGAACACTTCTGACAAAAGCTTCCTTTTTAACTCATCACACCAACCTAGTGTGATGACAGGTGCACTTACAACCGGTATGCAAGTTTTTCCTATTAGTAAAGAAGTTCATCATACCAATCGGGTATGATATTTAAATAATCCTACTTACAATCGATATGATGCTTAAGTAATCCCCGTTAGCGTGCATTACCAATTAGCACACGACACGTGGCGAATCACACCAGTCAGCCACTTGGTCAACGCCTAGAAGCGTTGACTGATCTGAATGTGACACATGTACTCGGTCAATGAACAAAAAGCCATGTCACCAAAGATTGACTAATGAAGGAGCGACACATGTCCTCAGTCAACGGTCAACTAAGGAGAAGACTCATCAAAAGGGCTGGCAAATGATGTGTTGACATATGGAAAAAGGTACAAATGAGTAGTCGCATCACTGACACAGCGTGACATGTTACATCCCGCATGCGTGTGCACAATGTCATTTTCTTCCTTTAGTTTTCTAAATAGGAAGGGAGTAAAATTGATGCACTAACTCCAACATGTCTTTAATGGCTCCGACAATGCCTTAAATTGATGAGTTAATGACCAATCGATTGATGGATGACTAGAATAATCAGTTCTCAAGCTTTTTATGTAAGGAGCTCGTCTCCATTCATCCTCTACACACCTCCATTAATCAGAGAATTCGGACAACTCCACCTTTCGAAAACACTCGAACTAGGGCTCCGAGATCAACCCTTTTCTCTAACTCTGACTGCACAATTTAGTTATCTATATCCTGAAGAAGTCCTTCACCTTTCTACATACTCCATTCAACTTGAAGATTACCAGAGAAGCTCCAGTGAGGCCACACAATACCAACACTTAGATGACAGGATTCAAGTAGTAGATTTCGAGCTATATTTCGAGAACCACCAACCTCCTAAGACCAGGCTGACCCTCCCATGACAACTTATTTCAAACCTTGACATCTCTAAACTTTTGTGGTAAGCCAATTTCGCCTCCATTCACTGAAATATTGAAATAATAGAAAAAATCATGAAACATATTACTAATAAAATTCTCCTTACCTAGTCCATTAATTCACACAAAATTTGATACTAAGAGGATACACTTGACAAGCACTAGCCACCCATACCTAGAGCTTCTACAATCATCCATTCGCCGATAAGAAATAAAAAATGATGGAGCTCCATTTGAGCTCGATTTTGGGTCAAATTAAGTGATTAAAAGCTTAGAATGCTCATAGAATGATGGAGAACATGATTAATAGCATGTTAGGATGAAATTGACAAGGGTTAAGCATCCAATTTTATTAATAAATGATTTGGGTGCTAAAGTGCAAATTTTGTTAAAATTAGAAAAATTGTGAATTTTGGAAATTTGGGGATTTTTGTAAAATTGACATCAATTGAGGATCAATTTGAAAATGAGAAGAGTTTTGGGATATAATTTCAATTAAAAATAATTTTTAGGAATTTAATTGTAATTAAAAATAATTATATTGTTTTATGTGTAATTTTAAAAATTTTATATTTTTGTAAAATTATATAAGAAATAAAATTGTAAATAAAGTAATGTTAATTTATTGAGAATTAATTACCAATAAAATAAACTTAAGTACTTCAATGTAATTAAGAGAAACTATAGGGGTACTTAGTAGAAATTTCAGATATTTGAGTAACTTATTATCCATGAAAATTTAGGTATGAAAATATGATCCTTGACCTACAACCGCAACATAGTTAAGAGGTATCAGAAATACATCCTGGACAAACGAGTCAAGAAATTCAAGTGAATGGGATTTTTGGCATCTTTTCTATTTTAGGTGATAACGAACTTTCATATTACTGAAAGATAAAACCATTTTTTGGAAATAGTCTCCATTGACTGTGGGGAACCGCATAAACAAATTTTTGGAGATACTTATAGAGCTAAAATTGCTCCAATGGGCCAAAGGCCACAATTTTTGAACTAAAGTGAACCCAATACCATGTTTTGAAAAACTTGTGAAAAAGGCCCAAGGCCAATGAAAAACGAGCCTCAACCCGTAGACATTTTATGATTTGTAAGCCTTATATAAATTTTCATAAATGGATAATTTGTGAGATTTAGTTACCGAGGTGAAGCTGGGTCGTCAAAGTCATTGGGCTGGTAGCACAAAGATTAAGATCTTAATAAAAGACTGTTGATTGTGTTTGATGAGATACACAACAATTGAGGCGCCCAATACATGAGTAGTGTTGGTTATAAGGGTTGTTGGATGACTTAGGGAGTATAAGGGAAGCTTTGCTTTTCCAGTATGTGAAGAATCTCTAGGAGCTTCATCTGCATTGTGATTGAGGAAGAAGGGGCAGAGGTGTCATCCCACAATAGTGGACATGAATTTCGGAAAAGTCTGGGGGTTGGACAATGGTGCTCACACAGACTTGTGGTAGAGTTTGCAGCCATTTATGAGGGTGGACGGTAAAGTTGCTTTGAACCATAAGTGGAATAGCCGATGACTGTTCTGCGAAGTAATGAACCTTTTGATGATAAAGGGTGTGCGATTATTTGTTAAACCAAAACTCATGTAGGAGAATGGTGTTGATAAATGAACAATCCCTTAAACATTCTTGAGTAATTACCTTATTATCCACTTATCGAGTTGTACAACTAACACACTTCCTTTAAACCTTTTAGGAAAATCATGAAGATCAACTTGTGTGAAGATTTAGCTTCCTAATATGTTTAATGCATTAATAATATTCCGGTACATTTTATGAAAATATATATTTTTTGAAACATTTTTAGGTTACACTTGACTACTACCGGTACCATAGTGGTGGTTATCCTTTTTATACCGGGAGGAGTGGCAGGTTATACACATTGTTCCAACCAAACCGAGTTGGGGTGTGTCAACTAAAGTGGTATAAGTGCAAATAATTTTCGAAGTTGAGTTTAGGAAATAAACTATATTAAAAAATCAAGCTGTTTGGGAAAATATTTTGAAATAATACTGGAAGTAATTACTACATGAAACTTATCTTAGGAAAATATTTCATAAACTTATAAGAATATTCCAATTGTAGGAAAATTTTCAAGGTAAATAGAACATCTCGAATCTTAGTGGAAGATGAGACACCTCCACCAAAACCCCAAAAGTCGGAGCTGACCCAAGCCTAGATAGAAGCCGAAAAGATCTTATGGGAAGCCTACGTTAACTATGTGTCAGTCTTCAAGAAATTACCACTTGTCCGTACAAATCTAGAGCCAATGAATCTTATATGGCATGCATATGAGTATGAAGCAGTAGTATTGGAAAAGTACGGGATCTCAATAACTCAAAAGGCCAAATTCAGGAGTTCATGGAGTGAGACATTTTCATCAGAGTATGAAGACCCAAGTATGAACAAATGTATTAGGTGTGGGAAGTAACATAGAGGACCATGCTATAAACCCCTCTTTGGAGCTAAGGAAAACCGGCAAAATAACCAGTCAAACCGAGTGAGAAAAACTAATTTAGTTCAAACTTGGTCATTAGAGAATGGGCAAATTGGGAAATTTACAACTCCTGAGTGACCAAAAGGGTCATAAAAACTTTGGAAAGGGACTTTAGGACAATTTGGGGAAGAAAACCAATCTGGTTCAGGCAAACCAGATCCGAATTGGATTGAATTGGTTTGGACCGGTTTGAACCACTATTGAACCGAATGGTAAATTCAATTTTCTAGGTGGCTTAGAAAATTCAAATTGGAGAATTGATGCCACCATTTGATAGATAATGTGTCATGCCCTGACCCGGTTTGGTAGGATCCCCGGTTTACTAAGGGTTTTCTCCTCCTTTAAAACCGTGAGTAGTAAGGTGTCCTTTAAACCCGTACCTTTCCTGGAATACATAAATCAAAACTGCATAAACATTAGAACTTACATATCTATCTTGCAGGTATGACTAACAAGAGGTCTTTAGGTAGGTTTCCCTTGGTTTCCTGAAAAGGGATATAAAGGAGGGAGTGAGTTCAACGACTTAGTGAATAGGTATTACAAGTTTGACTTTTAGGGAAAATATTTGAATTGGAGTGTGCAAGACTCTTTATTTTCATTTAAAATTTCTCATTTTCAAGATCTCAATTTCATAGCCATTACTCACTCTTAAACAATAATCGGTTTGCTTATCAACTAACACATGCCCTTCATCATGAAGGGAACACGTATGAATAAAACTTTGTTTCTATATAAGTACAGAGACCATATCTCGGTCTTGTGTGCATGAACTCAAACACATAAGCTTCAGGAAATCCCAAACACAGTAGTTTCGTGGAGTCCAAACACAGAAACTCCGTGGAGTACAAACACAGAAATCTGTGGAGTACAAACATAAAACTCCATGGAGTACAAACACAGAAATCTGTGGAGTACAAACATAAAACTCCATGGAGTACAAACACAGAATTCTATGACTACTGGTATGACTAGAAACACACACCCAGTAGCTTCTCTCTTTCCTTATTGCCACCATGTCTTCCAATAGACCTTAGGACGCATCACTAGCCCTCTTGGGTGTCTTAATGGTCCAGAACCTTAAGTACATGCACAAACAAAGTTTTCCTCAAAAGCCATTTAATCTTTGGTGCCACTGGTCCTACGACCCCGACCCTCAACTCGACATGCACCTGTTTGTCTCGATTGGTCCGTTGACCTGCCATGTCACACTGCTGCTAGTCTATTGAGTCTGTCAATCCTGTCTTGGTACCATGGCCAAATAATTCATTTACTCAAGTTTTCATGGCTTAGAATCATGTTTGTTTATGAGCTCCTGCTCATGCCAACTGGCCTAGGGCCCACTATTCAAGATTTTCAAAATCGGGCATATTAGCCCCTAAGTTCCAAAACCGAGGCGTCTGACCTAACAGAGCTAATCGAGCTCTCATCAAGAAGGTCTCCCAAAATGTTTAAGTAGTGGCACACAGTCAAGGGAGAGCACTTCAGACAAAATATACTTTTCAAATGTCCATCATACCAACCGAAGCTCGGACCGCCGCACCTCCGACCGTAAGCTTTTAAAGCTTTCTCTCCCTACACACAATTTTCCAGCAAAGATCTGTTTGAGCTCAATTCAGACACAAATGGCATGATTCAAAGCTCAATTGAATCATATGGAAGTGTAGGAACTAACCCATACATTCAATTGGAGCAATTAACCTTGATTGAATGGTCAATTTGAAGAAATCAAATTCGACCAATTTGAAAGGGAGAAATTGGGGGAAATTTTGGGGAAAATTGGGGATTTCATAAAAATGAGGGACCTCTTTGCAATTTCTCAAAATTGAGGGCCAATTGGCCATGGAAAAGATGTTAGAGGACTAATTGATTGATTTTTGGAAACATTAGGGTCAAATTTCCATTTTTGGAAAGTAGGGGTAAAATGGTAATTTTAAAAAGTTGGGGCAAAACTTACCATTTTTGTAAAAGAAGGGAAAAATGGTAATTTTGGAAAAATTGGGGGACCAAATTGGAAATTTGGGAAATTAAACCCCTTTTTGGTGAAATTGAATAAATTGAGGTCCTAGGATAAATTTTAAAAGTTACGGGACTTAATTTGAGGAAAAACCGACATTAGGGACTTAAAGTTAAAGAGAAATAACTTTACGGACCTAATTGCAAATAACTAAAATTTTGGGTTTTCTTATTCATTGGAAATGAATGAAGACTGTTATTCTGAGTAATAATGAACAAGGTTGTTCATATCGTGTAGGAACGTGAAATACCGGGAACGCCAGTAAGGACAAGCTCGCATGAATACAAAGAACTGATCTAGTGGAATTTACGGCATTAACGGGTGAGTGGGTTTACTAATATCATACCCGGTTGGGATGATGAGCACAACTTAAAGTTAAAAACCACTTACCGGTTGTGAGTGGGTTTACTAACATCATACCCGATTGGGATGATGAGCAAAACTTAAAATTAAAAACCACTTACTGGTTGTGAGTGGAAATTTTATATCATACCCGGTTGGGCAATGATAAGTACCTCGGTATGAAAACCCACTATTAAGTGATATTTTAAACATCACTACTTAGATGAAGTGATGTGAAAATCATACGAAAAAATTACTTACCGGTTGTAAGTAGATCATACTCGGTTGGTATGATGAGACTTCCTCGAAGGAAGTTGAAAACTCGTTCGTCGGTTATGAACGGAGGTGTGCTTATACCCGGGCGGTATAATGGATAGAGAAAACATATGTTTTGTCGGAAGTGCTCTCCCCTGACTGTGTACCAATGCTTAAACATTTTAGGAGACCTTCTCGACGGGAGCTCGAATAGCTCTGATAGGGCGGGGGCCTCGGTTTTGGAACTTGGGGGCTAAATGCCCGATTTTGAAAATCTCGTATAGTGGGCCCAAGGCTAATTGGCACGAGCAGGAGCTCGTTAGCGAACATGATATATGTGCCATAAAACTTTATAAGTGAATTGTTTGGCCATGGTACCAAGATAGGATCGACATGCTCAGTCAACTAGCGGTAATGCGACATGACCAGTTGACGGACCAGTCAAGACAAACAACTGAGGGTTGAGTTGAGAGTCGAGGCCGTTGGACCAGTGGCACCACATATTACATGAAAATATGAGAAAACATTGTTTGTGCATGCACTTTGAGTACGGGATCATCAAGACGCCCATGAGGGGTAGTGATGCATCCTAAGGGCCCTAGACGACCCGGTGAGTATAAGGGCAGATCATCGTTCCAGGTGTTTGTGCGAAATCTAGAGTAGCACCAAGCGCATGAGACCAGGGTGGGGATAGGATGAGGTCTCTATCCTCATACGTATATGAAGAAGTGATTTCAGGATTGTGGGTCAGATGTCGCGTACATCCACTCATTCCCAGGGTAGAAGTGGTCGTACTTCTATCCGGGTGGCAAGAAAAGTCGCTTCGAAGCCACTAGTGGGTTCAGTAGTGATACTGACTTGCGAATGTGTGTAACCTTCATGTTGAAGGATGTGTGTTGGGTGATGACACACCAGTAACTAAGAAATAATGGAAAAACCAAAATTTTGAAATGAAGGGATTTTTGAAAAGAAAGGAGTCTGACACACTCCATATAAATGTTTTTTTTAGTCAAAAGATTTGAATCCCATTCACTGAGTAGTCGTACTCACTCCCTCCTTTATATCCCTTTTAGGAAATCCCAAAAAGCCTACACTTAAAGACCGTCAACTAAGATGTCTGTAAGAGAGATATGTAGAGTTTTAAATTTCATGCAGTTTTGATTATGCTATTCCAGGAAAAGGTGCATGTTAAAGGATGCCTTACTCTTTACAGTTTACAATAAGGGGAAACCGTTTAATAAACCGGGAGAGTGGTGGGTTGATCACGGGGATCCGACCAAATTGGGTCGGGGTGTGACAACTAGAGTGGTATCAAAGCCTGTTTCCTCAAATACATAATCAAGATTAGAGAATATAGTAACTAATAGGATTTACCCTAAAATTTTCAGATGGCTCCCAGGAGAGGAACCAAGAAAACTTGGAATGGCTCTACTCGACACCCTACCTCCATAGGGAGATATCCCTAGAAGCTTCCCAAATGTTTGAGACCGGGCTGAAATGTCAAAAGACAAATGGGGAAGTATCCTGGAGAATGGTGCTAGGACCTATTGGTGGTACAACTCTAAGTATGGAGGAAGACGTTTATCAAGAATTCCATAGCTCGTTAGTTATTTTGCAACCATTTCCTGTGATAGGGCTGAAAGCCTAATCTTTTGTATCCCCCTGTTAATAAAATACTCAAATTCTCATAGCTCTCTCTCCTGATGATGCAATCTTGTTGGGAATATGGCCTAAGGAAAATAAAGCAAACCCACACTATCCTGTAAGCTAAGGAAAAGTTACATCCCGGTTATGGAAGATGAATCAGGGAATTAAGAAACCTAGGAAGACTTTTACCATGACCCTTTAGCAAAGGAGATTTAGTAAGAAAACTATCAATGTGATCAGACTCAAAGAACGGTAGAGCACCAAACCAATAATAACCCTGGAAATGCCCTACTCGAAGGAAAGAAGGGACCATAACAATCCATGTAAAGGAATAACCTATTACAAGTATGAACAATTGAGACATTACCTAAAGAAGTGCCCAACCCTACTAAGGACAAGTACCAAGATAAACTATTATAGGTGTAAGGAAAGAAGGGGTGTTTCACACCTCATAAATTCAGGGCAATAACTTCTCAAAGGCCATGGAGGACTGGGGATCGAAACCATGCAGCTAGCTAAGTAAGCGGTTCACCAAGGGGTCAAGAAATGATGAGGTAAATGCAAAATTTAGATTTCTTCTTAAGAAGGTCAACCCGAGAAAGATACCTTAAGAGTAGGGATAAGGTACATGGGAAGTATATCTAGAACCCTCTCATAAGGGGCAAACACAGAGAAACGTCCTCTGGAAACTCTAGAGAATGGTACAATGAGAGTGAAGAAGAGAAGGAATATGCTGGGAAAGGGAACTCTGGAGGGATGCATACAACTAACTAGCTTGAAGGAATCATTGGATTGGCAGATGGACATAACGTGAAGTGCAATGCACCAACCCACCGTTAGAAACTTCTTGATGGAAGGATGTATTGGAGGCCAATTATGACCTGCCTTGGAAGAGTAATAGAGCCAAATAATGGGATGTATTGGAATGAATCACCTTGGAAAAAGTAATGAAGCCAAATAGGGTCAAGGAGAATAAATGACACCCTAAGAAAAACCGGGAGGTAGAAAGGACTACACCCTAAAAAGGTCAGTGAGATGGATGTTAAGGATAGGAGGACTCGAGAAACAGCTGCCCTAAGAAACTTAGACCAAACAAATGTGGAGGCAAAGTAGTTAACGAACAAATACTCGGGAAAGCCATAATGTAAGTTCCGACAAAGAAGAGAGAGACGAAAAGGTCAAATACTCGGGAAAAGAAGGATGCAAGAAATCCTTAAAAGGACCAAAGGCCGATTAACTACTAAACTCAAGTGAAGAAAGGAATAGGCAAGCCTCTCCCATAATGATCCTAAAACAAGGAAGATTTGTATGCTCCCTAAAGAAGTAGATAGGTACTGGGTACGAATAAGGATGCAAATAGAGTATAAAAGATGTCCTGCAAGACCTGAGGAGTAATGGTAAACAGGAGAAGACAACATCAAGAGTAGAAATCCCCCAAAAAAAATGTAAAAGGAATGTCCGGAGAAAGGGAAAGAATTCTACAAAGGAAGGAAGCCCCAAAAAGACTTGTGTATCCCAATTGAGAGGAAATGGAACCAACCAAAATAGAAGGAACAATAAGCTCACAAATGAAATGTTGGTTGAGATGGAAAAGTCGAGTACCAAGGAAAAATGAGGTCCTAAGAAGGAAATTAAACTAAAGGAATTATTGATGGGTGGATGGACACAATGTGGAGTGAAAGGAACCAACCATTAATTAGGAAATGTTTCCAAGGAAGAAAGTATCGTAATGGCCCAGGCTGACCTGTTTGGAGGGAATAGGAGAACCAAGTAGAAAGATGAATGAAGTTATATGATCCCTGAAAGGTCTAAAAGCTAAGAGAGACACTTGGGAAGATGTTCTAAAAATCAAATGGACAGAGACGGGTCCTAGAAAATGCCATGCTGTAAGGGCATGTAAGCCTAACAACCCAAGGAGAATATGACTCAAAGTAAGGAAGAGTCGGCTTGTCATGCCCCGACCTGGTTTGGTCGGATCCTCATGTTCAACCTGCCACTCACCCGATTTATTAAAGGGTTTCCCCTTATTGTAAACCGTAAAGAGTAAGGTGTCCTTTAACCTGCACCTTTTTCCTGGAATAACATGATCAAAATTGCATGAAATTTAAAACTTTACATACCTGTATTACAGGCATCTTAGTTGACGATCTTTAAAGGGAGGCTTTCTGGGATTTCCTGAAAGGGATATAAGGGAGGAGGTGAGTACGACTACATAGTAAATGGGTTTTTAAAAGCTTTTGACTTTTAAGAAAAATATTTATATGGAGTGTGCCAGACTCCTTTGTTTTAAAAAATCCCTTCATTTAAAAATTTGGGTTTTTCCATTATTTCTTAGTTACCACGGTGTGTCATCACCCAACACATATCCTTCATCATGATGGTTACACACATTCGCAAGTTAGTATCACTACTGAACCCGCTAGTGGCTTCGGAGTGACTTTTCTTGCCACCTGGATAGAAGTACGACAACTTCTACAATGGGAATGAGTGGATGTATGTGACATCCGACCCGCAATCCTGAAATCACTTCTTTGTGTCCGTATGAGGACAGAGACCTCATCCTGTCCCCACCCTGGACTCATTTGCTTGGTGCTACTCCAGATTTCGCACAGATAGCTAGAACGACGAACTACCCTTATAGCCATCAGGTTGTTCAGTGCCCTTAGGATGCATCACTACCCCTCATGGGTGTCTTGATGATCCCATACTCATAGTGCATGCAAAAACAATGTTTTCTTATATTTCCATGTAATCTGTGGTGCCACTGGTCCAATATCCCCGACTCTCAACCCAACCTGCAGTTGTTTGTCTTGACTGGTCCGTTGACCAGTCATGTCACACTGTCGCTAGTTGACTAAGCATGTCGGTCCTATCTTGGTACCATTGCCAAACAATTCACTTATTAAGTTTTATGGCACATATATCATGTTCGTTTACGAGTTCCTCCTCATGCCAACTGGCCTTGAGCTCACTATACGAGATTTCCAAAATCGGGCATTTAGCCCCCAAGCTCCAAAACCATGGCCCCCGGCCTATCAGAGCTATTCGAGCTCCTATTAAGAAGGTCTTCCAAATTGTTTAAGCATTGGCACATAATCAGGGGAGAACGCTTCCGATAAAATAGGTTTTCACTGTCCATTATACCAACCGGTATAAGGACATCTCCGTTCAAAACCGATGAACGGGTTTTCAACTTCTTTTGAGGAAGTCTCATCATACCAACCGGGTATGATCTACTTACAACCGCTAAGTAGTTTTTTTCGCATAATTTTCACATCACTTTCTCTAAGTGGTGATGATTAAAATACCACTAAATAGTGGATACCGAGGTACTTATCATCCCTTACCGGGTATGATATAAAATTTTCACTCCAAACCGGTAAGGGGTTTTTATCTTTAAGTTGTGCTCATCATCCCAACCGGGTATCATGTTAGTAAACCCACTCACCCGTTAATGCCGTGAATTCCACTAGGGTGGTTCTTTGTATTCATGCGAGCTTGTCCTTGCTGGCGTTCCCAGTATTTCACGTTCCTGCACGATATGAACATCTTAGTTTATTATCCTTCGGCCTAATCGCCTTCATTCATTCCGAATGAATGAGAAAGTCAAACTTTCATTTATTTGCAATTAGGTCCCTAATGTCTGTTTTTCCTCAAATTGAGTTCCGAAACTTCGAAAATTTATCATAGGATCTCAATTTATTCCATTTCACAAAAAGGGGTTTAATTTCCCAAATTTCTAATTTGGTCCACCAACTTTTCCAAAATTACCATTTTTCCCTTCGTTTACAAAAATGGTAAATTTTACCCAAAAAATTTCAAAATTCCTCAATTGGTCCTCCAACATTATTTTCATGCCCAATTGACCCTCAATTTCATAAAATTTCATTTTGGTCCTTTGAATTTCGAAAATCTCCAATTTTCCCTCAATTCCAACTTCTTAATACAGCCGAATTTGATTTCATCAAATTGACCCATCAAACGTTTCCAATTGTTGAAATTGAAGTTGAAATTGAGTTTCTACATGTTCATACAATTCTTCATAAATGTGAATCGCAAGTTTTAATGCCAGGACTAGCTCATACAGAGCTTCACCGAAAAATGAACTATAGAGAGAGAAAGCTTCGATTACTCACCGTTGAAAGCACGACGGTTCGAGCTTTCGATTTGGAAATAACTCTCATCCTGAGGTTCATCCTAGAATCAAGAATTGCATCAATTGATGCGGAATTGGATTAGAATTTCGTCATTGAAATTCGGTCGACTCTCTCTCTAGCATCGATCGAAAATTATAAAGGGGAGCCAAATTGGCTTACCTTTCGGTCCTAATTCAGCCATGGAAATGCTGAGAAAGTGTTGGGAGGGCTTGATTTGGCCTGAGGAGGGCTTGAAATGGCCGATTTCAGCTTGGCCAAAATAGGGCAGCTTCGGTCCGCCGGAGCTGCTTCACTATTGTATCATGCCGGCGCTTCTCCAACGATTCTCGGATGGACTGAAGTTTTCTATTAGATAACTTTCTTCTCCCCTGTTCTAAAGAGACCGACCTTTGTTCAAGTCGAAGCTCTAGTTCTAGCTTCACCGAGACATGGAGCAGAGAGAGAGAAGTGTTCAGGTGTGAGGAGAATGAATGGGGATGACCTATTTATATAGGTGTAAAACCGTGTGTTAAATGAGAGATATTTATTACTAGTATTAATATTATCTTAAATTATTGGTATTAATTTCAATAATTTAATTTGGATATTAAATTATTGGTATTAATTACAATAATTAAATATATATTAATTAATTAAATTATTGAAATTAATTACAATAATTAAATATATATTAATTTATGGCTATTTATGATAAGCCGTTCGCATAAAAATTTGTGACCAAAATTTCGAGTTACAAAAAATCATACTTTCCAGGAGGTCACCCATCCTCACACTACTTTCGGGCAAGCACGCTTAACTTTAAAGTTCTTATAGGCTCTCGTTCACTTAAACCAATTTAGTTTTTCTTTTTTAATTTGTGTTAAGTTTGTTTTCCAAGGTTTAATAAACCCTTTGGATCACTCGGAAGTTGTAAATTTCTAAATTGCTTGTTCCTAAATGATCGGGGTTTATAAACTATCTCGGTTTTCTTACTCGGTTTGACCGGTTCTTTTCCAGATTTTTCCTTAACTCAAAAGTGCGGGGTTTACAACTCTCCCCTCATTTTAGGAGTTTTATCCCCAAAACTTAACCAATATATCCCACATCGGGAATAATTTCCCTTAATGTTAACTCGGGATTTCTTGACATGCTAACACTTCAATTGCTCTTTCGCTTAGTCCTCGTAATCATTTATCTAAGGAATTTCTTTTCATTTATCATGCTTACTCCTTCCATGGAGTTATAATAACGAGGCATGTATGGCTCATTAATCCTAATGTATATTCTTAGGTTCACATCTCCCTTTATTTAGGAGAAGGTTCTTCCTTTTGGGGATTTTACTCAAGATTTTAGGATTAGGAGTTCCATGGTGCCCAATCTTTCCTTTTTCTAGTTATTCTCTTCATCGTTGAAACCCTTGGCTCAACGTTCTTTCGAGCATTACATACTTGTTTTCACAGGTTTTTTGTGTTATTTTTCTTTCATCCCAATTTGACCCATCCTTCATCCATCATTGTAATCCCAATACATCCCATTTGTCATCAAGTGTTCGTCTTGTCTTCTCTTGTGGATGCACTCCTTTCTTTGCTCCTAAATTGTTTGGATTTTCTTCTTAAAGGGGGAATTCTTTTTAGCTATCCTTTGTTCTGTTTGTGGTTTTATTGAGGTCCTACCTTTACCCCTTTTTTCCTTCTTACCACTTTACTAAGATTTTGAAGAGTTTCCTCTTATCTGTGGTTGCAAATGGAGTCATGTTTATTAGGATGGTATCCTTTTGGATTTCCTATAGTTGTGGGGCATTTATTCTTGAAAAATATTGTCCTAACTCTTGGTGATGTGTGACAAATTTTCACTTCGTGTGTTATTCCACTCTAGGTTAACTTGATTCCTGTCCTTTGTAGGGTTGGGCACTTCTCCACGTAGTGTCCCTATCATTCATGCTTGCAATTACATGAACATAAGTGGTTCCTCTTGGAGTTTTCTTGGGAATTGTTAGTTTTGGTGCTCCTTCGTCCTTAAGTCTGGATATCGTGGGAGTTTTTTTTTTCTTTTTGGAGTCTTCCTTGAAGATCACATCATTTGATGGACAGGGTTTTTAGGAATTTGGAGTACTTTATTAATAGAGTAATACAGTATGTTGGGGGTTTTTTGGCCCTATTACAAAAAATGGTCACCAAATAACTAGGGAGCTATGAGATTCTTGATAAGCATCCTACTATATACCTTTTTCTTGGAATAGCATAATCAAAACTGCATGAAATTTAAAACTTTACATACCTGTCTTACAGGCATCTTAGTTGATAGTCTTTAAGGGGGAGGCATTCCGAGATTTCCTGAAAGGGATATAAGGGAGGGGGTGAGTACGACTACTGAGTGAACGGGTTTTTAAAAGCTTTTGACTTTTAAGAAAAACATTTATATGGATTGTGCCAGACTGCTTTGTTTTCAAAAATCCCTTCATTTAAAAATTCGGGTTTTTCCATAATTTCATAGTTACCACGGTGTGTCATCACCCAACACACATCCTTTATCATGAAGGTTACACACATTCGCAAGTCAGTATCACTACTAAACCCGCTAGTGGCTATGGAGTGACTTTTCCTGCCACCCGGATAGAAGTACGACCACTTCTACCCTGGGAATGAGTGGATGTATGTGACATCCGACCCACAATCCAAAATCACTTCTTCTTATCCGTATGAGGACAGAGACCTCATCCTGTCCCCACCCCAGTCTCATGGGCTTGGTGTTACTCTAGATTTCGCACAGACAGCTGGAACGATGAACTGCCCTTACAGCCACCAGGTCGTCTAGTGCCCTTAGGATGCATCACTACCCCTCATGGGCATCTTGATCATCCTGTACTCATAGTGCATGCACAAATAATGTTTTCTTATATTGTCATGTAATCTGTGGTGCCACTGGTCCAATGTCACCGATTCTCAACCCAACCCGCAGTTGTTTATCTTGACTGGTCCGTCGACCTGTCATGTCGCACTACCGCTAGTTGAAAGAGCATGTTGGTCCTATCTTGGTACCATGGCCAAACAATTGACTTATTAAGTTTTATGGCACATATATCATGTTCGTTTATGAGCTCCTGCTCATACCAACTGGCCTTGGGCCCACTGTACGAGATTTTCAAAATCGGGCATTTAGCCCCGAAATTCCAAAATTGAGGCCCCCGGCCTATCGGAGCTATTCGAGCTCCTATCGAGAAGGTCTCCCAAAATTTTTAAGCATTGGCACATAGTTAGGGGAGAACACTTCCGACAAAATAGGTTTTCACTGTCCATTATACCAACCGGTATAAGGATATCTCCATTCATAACCGATGAATGAGTTTTCAACTTCAATCGAGGAAGTCTCATCATACCAACCGGGTATGATGATTAAAATACCACTAAACAGTGGGTTTTTATACCGAGGTACTTATCATCCCTTACCGGATATGATATAAAATTTCCACTCATAACTAGTAAGTGGTTTTTATCTTTAAGTTGTGGTCATCAACCCAACCGGGTATGATGTTTGTAAACCCACTCACTCGTTAATGCCGTGAATTCCACCAGACTGGTTCTTTGTATTCACGCGAGTTTGTCCTTGTTGGCGTTCCCGGTATTTCGCATTCCTACACGATATGAACATCTTGGTTCATTATCCTTCGGCCTAATCGCCTTCATTCATTCTAAATGAATGAGAAAGTCAAACTTTCATTTATTTGCAATTAGGTCCCTAAAGTTATTTCTCATTAACTTTAAGTCCCAAATATCGGTTTTTCCCCAAATTGAATCCTTAAACTTCTAAAATTTATCATAGGACCTCAATTTATTCCATTATGCAAAAAGGGGTTTAATTTCCTAAATTTCCAATTTGTCCCCCAACTTTTCCAAAATTACCATTTTTCCCTTCCTTTACAAAAATGGTAAATGTTTCCCCAAAAATTTCAAAATTCCTCAATTGGTCCTCCAACATTATTTTCATGCCCAATTGACCCTCAATTTCATAAAATTTCATTTTGGGCCTTTTAATTTTGAAAATTGCCAATTTTTTCCCAATTCAAACTTCTTAACACAGCCGAATTTGATTTCATCAAATTGACCATCCAATTGTTGAAATTGAGTTTCTACATGTTCATACGATTCTTCATAAATGTGAATCACAATTTTTAATGCCGGGACGAGCTCAAACGGAGCTTCACCGAAAAATGAACTATAGAGAGAGAAAGCTTCGATTACTCATAGGTGAAAGCACGACGGTTCAAGCTTTCGATTTGTACAAATAGCTCTTATCTTGAGGTTCATACTATAATCAAGAATCGCAGCAATTGATGCAGAATTGGATTAGAATTTTGTCATTTAAATTCGGTCGACTCTCTCTCTAGCATCGATAAAAATTATAAAGGGGAGCCGAATTGGCTTACCTTTCGGTCCTAATTCAACCGTAGAAAGGCTGAGGAAGTGGTGGGATGGCTTGGTTTGGCCTGAGTAGGGCTTGAAATAGCCGATTTTAGCTTAGCCGAAATAGCGCAGCTTCGGTCCGCCGGAGCTGCTTCACTATTCTATCATGCCAGCACTTCTCCAACAATTCTCGGATTGACTGGAGTTTGCTATCAGATAACTGTTATCTCCCCAATTCTAAAGAGCCCGACCTTTGTTCAAGTTGAAGCTCTAGTTTGAGCTTCACCGGAAAATGGTGCAGTAGAGAGAGAGAGAAGTGTTCAGGTGTGAGGAGAAAGAATAGGGATGACCTCTTTATATAGGTGTAAAACTGTGTATTAAATGGGAGATATTTATTATTAGTATTAATATTATCATAAATTATTGGTATTAATTCCAATAATTTAATTTCGGTATTAAATTATTTTGTATTAATTCAAATAATTAAATATATATTAATTTATGGCTATTTATGATAAACCGTAGGTTCGCATAAAAATTTTTGATCGAAATTTCGGGTTACCAAAAATCATACTTCCCAAGAGGTCACCCATCCTCACATACTTCCGAGAATCACTAGAGAAGTGCCGACATGATGGAACAGTGAAGCAGCTCCGGCGGACCGAAGCTGCCCTATTTTGGTGAAGCTAAAATTAGCCATTTTGAGCCCTCCTCAGACCAAACCAAGCCCTTCCAACACTTCCTCAACCCTCCCACAGGTGAATTAGGACTGAAAGGTAACCAATTCGACTCCCCTCTATAATTTCCGATCGGTGCTAAAGAGAGAACCGACGAAATTTCAGTGATAAAATTCTAACTCAATTCGACATCAATTGATATGATTCTTGATTCTAGGATGATCCTCAAGATGAGAGCTATCTGCCCAGATTGAAAGCTCGGACCGCCATGCCCTCACTGGTGAGAAATTGAATCTTTCTTTCTCTACAGTCTATTTTCCGACGAAGCTCCATTTGAGCTCATTCCGACGTTAAAATCTGCAATTAAAAGTTTCTTAGAATCGTATGAACATGTAGGAACTCAATTTCAACTCCATTTGATCGGTTTGATGAAATCAAATTCGGTAGTGTTGAAGAGT